>CM031234.1:421022307-422354746 GCA_018340775.1 Taxus wallichiana var. yunnanensis | reverse complement strand
CAATTTGGTGCACACCAGAGAGAGAAAAACTGCTCCACCAAAATGCTCATAAATTTTCAACCACACCTCATTTTAAGAAAGTTATTTTTGCACATAACTTTTATGCCAATTTAATCCAAAAATTAATTCTATGATTTATTAAAAGGAGACCATATAATTTTTTTAGTGCTAAGAATCCAAGGAGCTCAAAATATTTTTTCAAAAGCCTGTTTTTACAAAAACTCACATAACTTGAAAAAATGACCTAACTTTGACCTAAAATTTTGCATGAAGAATCAAGACACATTCCTCTATAATCTCCCATATTTTTGTGAAAATAATATGTCTACATTTTTCTATCCCATCTCATTTGCATGCTAGAACACTATTTGTTCTCAATACTATTTCTAACCAACATACAAAACTGACTCCTAGAGCTGAATTGAGTCTAACCTTTGCTCATACATTCTATAGATGTTATCTTAACACATATATTATTCTTGTTCATACTTATACCATCGTGTTACACGCTTTAGGTACCTAAAACCACTCTAAAATGAAACTGCCACTCACCATCCAAGACCATGTCTTCTTGAAACCTCATGAAGTCATCTTGAACCTATAAAAACACACCGAGAATCATGCTCTTGCACTCTCCCTTTGTCATCAATGCCTTTGAAATAAGTGAAAAAAACTAGAAAATCAATTCAACAGTGCAAAGTATCTTGTAAAGTCTTTATAAACAGGGGGTTTTTGAAGCAACTCATCTATAGGTATCTTAATAGGGGTATTGTTGAGTTTTTAAATTAATTCATACCCTTTAGATGTAACGTTAACTTTAGCCATAGGATCAGAGGGTGGGGATGCAAATTTGGTTTTCCCCAATAATTTTTTTATCGTTTCATGTGGTTATTACATTGAATATAGCAGAAAAAACTCGAGGTGGATGATCAATAGTAGCAGGAGTGATATCGATTGAATGTTAATGTAACAAGGAGAGATGTCACCATATAACAATTGGGATCATCATAACGACCTTTTCTCATATGTATGGTACGGGCATGGACCCGGTGAGAGAGGTAGTATCCCCCACTATCAAGTGACCTAGTAACCCTAAGTCAAAGATGAAGATCATATAATTTAGCGTCAAACAACATGATGAATAAAAATTGAAAAACACAACCAAAAAATAAAACCATACAACCACGATGGATAAAGTTGTGATGTTTGATTAGAAAATGTCGAGTTCACCAAATGAATTCACTTTTTATGAATATTTTCATTCTTTTTTAAGTTTTAAGAATGTTACACTAACATACATAAAAAGGATTGAAATATTGCAATAGGTGGATATTTTGATTTAATTAACTTCCAACATTAATTGCAAAAATCAAAATAAGACATTTAAAGTGACTATTGATCTCAAACCTATAAAAAAACACAAGGAGAATTTCATTTCACTAATTATGTGTGGATATATTATATTATAGGTGTTCGAATGCGGGAATAGGTTGATCTAAGATTGAAAATTCTTCGTTACATAAAATTACACCTAAAAATGAACTGTTCAAAATTGTATAACTATCTCAAAAGCATTTGTACAATCCCCGACCGCGTTTTGTACGATCTTGGACCTACTTGGAATCTGGTTTTGCAACTTCCCGAGTGTTTCTCCTTCCTAGAAATAAATTTCATTGCGTGTTGGTCTTTCTCACTCACCTTCAAAATGGATCGTAAAATGTTCTCAAACCCTAAAACCCATGTCATACAAAGAGCTCTTAAAAAACAAATTTAGGTGGGTTGTGAGCACTCATGTGCACCGTTGTGTTGTCACTACTTTGAAGAGGGATAAAACCACATGCCATTATCCTATCATATTATATCTACTATGGTGCAATCAAAACTTGATAATCGTGCTTTGATAATGTTGCTTGAGTTGTATTGTTTTCTTAAATAGTTGGGAAGGGTTATTTTGCTTTCTTGTAGAATGAAGATGAAAAATCCTAGACCTAGAAGGATACTTTAAACTTGTAGAGAGTGTGCCCCTAATGTATGTACTAAATTATTTCACATTTTAGGGAGCTTGGAGTTCCTTTGTGCTTGTTTTTACATGAGGAGCTCTTAAAGTGCCAAGTTCCTACATGACGTATGATTTACTTGCTTATATATGCTTCCAAAGGCTATTATGTCATGAAAAGCCAACCAAGGGGTTATATTTCCTCATAGGAATGTAATATAATAAAATTAATTAGCCCAAAACATGTCAATACAAAACCATATAGTAGGGTAGGATTGTAGATATATACAAACCGACCGAAATTGGCGGTTTTGACCAGGAGGGAAAAAGCATGTTTTGACTTTATGGGTAGAAGGATGAATGTTTCTTAGTGTTTTTATGTAGATAAACTTCATAAAATGGCAAGAGAGGTGTGTAAAGATAATAAATTAATTGAAGGGCTATCGGTGGTATGTTAAGCAAGAGTGAGGGGAGTGCATTTGTACATGTAAGTGTGTAATGTCAAGATTAGTAGAGTTAAAGGTTGGATTGTCAAATTTTGAGTATCTATGATAGCAATCTGGTTGGTATGGTGTTTGATATTTTGGAACCGGGTGAACTAGGACATGTTATGCGTCAACCCTTACAATTGTTGTGTTATGAAGTAAGATTTGACTTCGAAAAACATAAGTTGGATTAGGTTTTTGTTGGTTTCTCAAACGTGCACCCGCATCTCGGATCTCGAAGGGCCGAGGTGTTTGAGACAACAAATGAGAACCATCCCCGAGTTGTGGGACCTTGCGAGCTTGGGGCGGATCTCGAAGAAGGTTGGTTCCTCTATCTATTTCTACTGCTATCGCTTTACTCCTAGTGCTGAAAGGGAAAACTAAGCTAAGATCTGTCAAGTGACCAGGGAAAGAAGGATAACATGAAGTAAACTACACTAAAAGTTCATATCACCGAGAAAAGAGGGATGAACACTATATGTTCTGAGTGAGAATGACAGGGAATACGTGAAAGGAGGCTAGGCACGAGTAGCACAGCGAAATACGCATTCACCATATCACTCTCATGGAACACAACCAAATACGGAACTGCAGGGGACCTAAAGTAGTACAACCCACACACAACACAAAAGAAAAGGTAAGAAGAAGGAATACAAACACGTTAGGACAGAGAATAGTCACAAAATGATGCTTCTATTACTTCCATAAATGCACAGAGCTATTACAATGATGAAGGAGGTTGATATCCACATGCAAGAGCCATACATAGAGGTCTGCAACTCAAAATATAGAAAATATGAAGTCCTTGGCATAACGTGTAAGGATCCGAGTCTCCAAAGATAACAAATGAGCCTTTCTCTTACATTTATAGATGAATCCATGGAGGAAGAAGGGAAAAGGAGGGAAAACTGAATTTGAAACACAACCACCAATAAGAAGCATTTAATGTCTACAAATCCGCTTGGAAATCTATGAATTATGCTTCCCCATGCCTGTTTGATGTGTTGAAGACAAAGGAGGGCAGATCATACCAAATTGGGTAGTTGGAGCAATCAGATCGGCTCATCAATGTTCAAAGAGAATTTTTCCCATTTCTTACCTACCAGATCTACCAGAATTTGAATTTTAAATTTCTAGCACTATAGTTGATGTCAACAGCTCTCTGACAAATCTAGGCACACGCCGATCTGAGCTCTGTAGCAGAAGATACGACTGTCAAAAGATGTCGAGTCGTCGGCGACGCAAAACACACGTGGCACACATGAATTAGCTAAGATGATGCCCAGAAGTACAACTATTTGTCATTTTTGCCACGTGTCAATCATTGATTTGTTGTAAGGATTTGATGCTCTATTAGCGCGCTTTTAGTTGGTTGCGACAACACACTTAAGCATGTCAAAAGATGATCTGGCACAGAAGGGCATGAGGGAAGGGCGCATGGAGAAAACAGAGGAAGGCGCATAGGGGGCACGTGATGTGCGCGGGGAGATGAAGCAACCGGTGAGCAAAGAATGTATGGTTAAGGCACAATTATTACAAGGTAATGGGCACGGCACGTGAAGGGCCAAGGACTTAGTAGTAAGTGCGAGGTGCGCGGGATGGGAAGAAGTTGACTAGGAAGAAGGTGAATGCACGGAATGTGGGCGCAAGGGAGAAGTGGAAGGAGAAAAGGAAAGGGGCGCGTAGGTAAACTGCGACCAAGGAATGTGCCAAGTGATTTTGAGCGTGCGTAATTCTTCAATGAATAACTTAGGGCCAAAATGTGTATGCAAGTTATCTAAATCACTAGGAGAGCTATTTGGATGTGCTTTTATTGTGAGTTACAGTGAATGCAATACCCAAGAAAACATTTCTATAGTGACCAAGGATATCATGTTTTGGTTGATAATGAGTCACAAGGGTGACAAATGTCATAGGCACGACCCCTTCAAATTGGAGGGTTACGTGCAAACCAAGCAAAGAAATAGTGCAGGTCATGCTCATGACTGGGTGACGAGGGTTGTGGGTTGCAATAATGTTGCACTAATCAAAGTCGATTTGAATGGGTAAGAGGGTGAATAGAGTTTAATATAGCTCAAGGAGATGACACACGTGACTACAAGTTGCACCTCTAACTACCAAAAAAACTATGGAATTTATATAGAGAGAGGAGATGGTAACCGGTCGTTGTGAAGGTCCAATTCATACTTATGACTCTAGTAATGGAAAGGCCACATTGGGACCAAGATAGAGATGTGATTTGTAACACCATAGTGAGAAGCATGGATTGGTGTAGGTGTGGCCAACGATTTTGAGTATAGGTCATTCACATGTGCAACCAACACTTACTGTGAGAACGGAATAAGGTCACAAGTGGTTCTTCGTGAAGAATCTCGGGCTAAAAACTTTGACAAAATGTTATCCGGTAAATAAGGTAAGGTTTATCTCATCACATTTGGGACCAAAGAGAGTTTGAGCAAGTATTTGAGTGCATTTGAAGGGTTAATACATTAGGAAGTACGTGATTAGGGAGGCAGAAAAAATGATATTGTGACCAAAGATAAGATAATTTGCACAATAAGAGGATAAATTGAGCCTCGTGATGGCTCATCCAAGTCATAAGATGGAAGGGGGTCTATACTTGAGTCACATGAGTGACCGACCTAAGGCTAAATGTGTTGAAGAGGGGCTTTGACCTGACCACAAGTGCAATCCTCTTGATGGTAAATTTCATAGGGAGGAGGTTAAGGCCTAGGTGTCAAACATTAATCAAAGGGATAGATGAGGGTGACAACTATATCACACCTACAACTATTGCACGACTGTAAGGCAAAACTAAACAACACACAAATAAGAGATGGAGTGTAGGCGGAAGTTTAATAGAGCTCACAAGGGGAAAATCTCGTGTAGGGGCTGATTATAGAGTGCAAAAGACGAGAGAGAAGGAAAGGGGAATAGCGCACACGAAGGTTCCCTAAAGGTAAGAGGTAGAGTGTGTGTGAGGAAGAACGAAGATCGCAAGGGGTGGAAATCACACGAGAGGACTAAAGAGCACAAGAAACAAAGCACGCACGTGGAGGACCAGAGAGTGCAAGTGGTAGAGAGTGCATAGATTTTCAATGGGAATGAGGACATGAATGGAGGGACATAGCCTAAATAGTGAATGGAGGTAAATGGAAATGTAAGAAGAGATGGATAAGAAACCAATAAGTATACAAAAATTACACGTGTGACTAGACTAAGATAAAATGGACTAAAAACACTTTAGTATGAATAGAAAAGATTGGAAATAATGTAAGCAATTGTAGGATGGTCACAATAGTGACTATGGCAAGGATAAACTAGATTGAATAGAGACTACACAAACAGGTTTGAGGATAGAGTGATTAATCAAATTCCAACAAGAACAGGAAAAAGTCGCAATGAATCACAAGATAATCATAATAGCGATTGACTTCTAGGATAATTGGATTGGAGCATAGAATATGTATAGATTAACAACTAAGGAGTCAAACAAAAATGCAACTTAGTCATACATGCGACTAAGACTAGGAAAATTAGTTTTTAGGTTTTTTAGGTTTTTTAGATTATTTTCAGATCTTTGGACAAGTATATAAACAAAAAATAAAAAATTGTAACCCTAACATTAGTACATAGGGTGTGTGGATCACTTAGTATCCCATCAATATACCTTAAAGGTATGGGGCAAGTATCTTAGTGAATGTTGGGTTCCCGAAACTATGAAGCAAATCACAACCAACATATGATCCTAATGCTAGGCTCAAAAGTGGTCTCCTATAGGGAATCCTCAATATATCTTATGGTATGTGAGACCCAACTTCGTGATACAAGGATGTTGTCTAAGGCCAAGGTATTGGTGGCATCACCATCTCAATCACTTCATATGAGCTAGGAAACACCGAACTCCTACTTGGCCAAAAATAGAAGTGTTCAAAGTCCGTCGAACATGAATGATGAAATTTGAGTAGCCCCCGAGGACCGAGACGGTTTATGATTCCCAAGATCACCTTAAAGTAAGAGTGAAGAGCATACACCAATATTAGTCGGGAAAATGACAGAAAACAAATACATAAGAAGCACATTAACAAAATGAAATATAAATAAATAAATAAAATTTTACAAAAAAATCACATGAATGTCACGTATGTAACTATCTTGCATCCATATTTATTTTGAAGTTTTATGACGAAAATCTACAAAAATGATTGTTAGATTTGCAATGAATGAATATTAGAAAAAACGAAACAAATTGAAAAGTGTGCAAAGCCTAATGACAAAAATTATATCAATTTAGAAATGAAAAGAAGTTAACCTACAACAAAAATGTGTCACACTGTGGTCGATAAAATGTAACCCCTAGATATTGAGGCACCCTACAAGAGTGTTAGATATATCAAATAAATCAATATCAAATCATGCTACTAAAAACATGGGCTTATGGTGCTTTCATTTTAATTGTAAGATACATCATGAGGTTCTTTCCATGAATAAAGTGGGTTAATCCCTCCAAATATGATTATGCAATCACAAAACTAGACAAAAATGCTAGTATGTGTTTGTGGCTAAGGAACCTACCTTGGTCAGATCCCTAGCCCTTTTCAAAATTGATAAAATAACATGTTAAACATGTAGCAAAAAAATGAAAACTAAAATGAAATGGCATACCAAAAATGCAACTTAGTCATACATGCAACTAAGACTAGGAATTTTTTTTTGTTTTTTAGGTTTTTTAGGATTTTAAGATTATTTTTAGATCTTTGGACAAGTATATAAACAAAAATCGAAAATCGTAATGCTAACATTAGTACATAGCGTGTGTGGATCACTTAGCATCCCATTAATATACCTTAAAGGTATGGAGCGAGTATCTTAATGAATGTTGGGTTACCGACACTACGGAGCAAATCACAACCATCATATGATCCTAATGCTAGGCTCGGAAGTGGTCTCTATAGGGAATCCTCAATATATCTTATGGTATGTGAGACCCAACTTCGTGATACAAGGATGTTGTCTAAGGCCAAGGTATTGGTGGCATCATCATCTCAATCACTTCATATGAGCCAGAAAAATTGAACTCCTACTTCGCCAAAAATAGAAGTCATCTAATGAATGTTCAAAGTCCTGTCGAACACAAATGATGAAATTTGAGTAAGCCCCGAGGACCGAGATGGTTTATGATTCCCAAGATCACCTTGTAGTAAGAGTGAAGAGCATACACCAATATTAGTCGGGAAAATGATAGAAAACAAATATAGAAGAAGCACATTAACAAAATGAAATATAAATAAATAAATAAAAATTTGACAAAAATCACGTGAATGTCACATATGTAGCTATCTTGCATCCATATTTATTTTGAAGTTTTATGACAAAAATCTACAAAAACGATTGTTAGATTTGCAACGAATGAATATTACAAAACGAAATGAAACGACAAATGTGCAAAGCCCAATGACAAAAATTATATCAAATTTAGAAATGAAAAGAAGTTAACCTACAACAAAAATATATCACACCGTGGTCGCTAAAATGTACCCCTAGATATTGAGGCACCGTACAAGAGTGTTAGATCTATCAAACAAATCAATCTCAAATCATGCTACTAAAAATATGGGCTTATGGTGCTTTCATTGTAATTATAAGATACATCATGAGGTTCTTTCCATGAATAAAGTGGGTTAATCCTTCCAAATATGAATATGCAAATCACAAAACTAGAAAAACAAATGCTAGTATGTGTTTGTGGCTAAGGGACCTACCTCGGTCAAATCCTAGCCCTTTTCAAAATTGATAAAATAACATGTTAAACATGTAGTAAAGAATGAAAACTAAAAGGAAATGGCATATTTGTTTGGGGTCCGAGGGGACCAATCCGTTGTGTAAGCTTTATTCATGGTGGATTATTGATTATGTGTTGACCAATTGAATGTTGTCACCAGTCACAGCTCACTAGCATGTGCAATCATAAAGAAATCACGAACATTCACAAGCCAAAGACAATTGTGATTGACACCTACATCAAAATTTTGAAATCTAGTTGTGTTCGAGCTTTAGTTGTCCAAGATGGTCTCCTTTCTACTTCGGTGAAACATCCAAGCAAGAGAATGTCTTCTCTAAAAATTCCACAAGCTAAGAGGATGAAATAAGGGAACGAGTCTTTTTATAGGTTTGAGGTACATAGAAGATTGGGATGGAAATGGTTATAAAGTGCAAAGAGATGAGATAAAATAAAATGGTCCAATGTGCATTGGAGATCCAAATGGTAGGTGGGTTTAGTTAAATGTTTATGGTGTGTGCATAGAGTATTTTGACAAGATTTAATGTGAGTGGGTGAGGATAATTAAATGGGTGATGTGTCTTTAATGAATCTTGTTTTATTTCTTTAGTTGTTTTTATGGGATTATTTGATTTTTAGTAATTATTATGTTTTTTTGTATTTTTGTAAATGATGTGACCTTAGATGTGCATTTCTAACAAGGCCAACTATAGAGTTTGAGATTTCAACTAGGATAGGAAATGTGCTAAATACAATTACATCACATCTTTTCACATGTGATTTCAAATTTTATTGCTTGTTATAATTACCTTTTTGTTGCCTTCTATTGATTTTTATTTGATAGCATGGCTTTTGACTTGTATTTTCCTTACTTCATACAAATTTGGAAGGTTGTTAAAATGGGTGTGTAAGATGACTAAGAAGAGATAGCCTACTCCTAACCGCTATAAAAAAGGACCTAAAACCATGATGCTTAAATACTTCTCCCTAGAGATGCACTCTAGAAAAGAGTGATATCTTGATAACAAATTTGATGAGCTCGATACGAATTGTGTAGTAAAAAGATAGATAGTGATCTATTGCTTGGGATGCCCAAAGCATGATATAAAATAGGAAGATATATTGATGGACAAATTTAATATTTTCATCTTAAGAAAGGATAAGACGTGGATGAAATACAAGTAACTAGATATATTGTAAGAGATGATCTTCAAGAAACACAACCGACTCAAGGATACAAAACGCTCCGAACTATTGTTTTTCCTTTCTAAGAAGACCCCTAACTAAATTAAGGATCGATTGTAAGTGATCATAGTCGATGGGCACTTATGAGGAGGTCATTAAGGTTTATCATGCAAACTCACAAATTGAAATCGAAGAGCTATGACAAAGGTTTCGATCATAAAGTGGATAGTGATATCCTAAAGGTGAAAATACACAATCACATCAAAAACTAAAAGATGTGTAAATTAGGTTGCAAACTGTGAACCCAAGTAGATTATACAAGTCAAGGAAAATATTGACCGAACTAATAGTCGTAATGGGTAAGATAAGGATGTAATGTAACTCCATACACCCAAATTAGATGGTGTTAGTTGGGAAAAATATTGACTAAACTAACAATCCTATGGGCTAGATAAGGATTAAAGGTAGCTATGTCCACCCAAACCCAAAGGTACCGACCAAGAAAAATATCGATCGAATTAGCAATCATATGGGTAAGAGAAGGATGAAAGGTAATAGCCATAAAAAGGTGTCATCCAAACTAACAGACATAGAAGATAATAAGGGGTAGTGAGATCATCAACCTAACCAACATGTAAAATGTAGGATCATAGAAGGATGTAAGGGGCTAATTGGGAGAATAGGGCTTAACCTAACTAATCGCCTGTAAAAGTAAGAAATGATGTAAGGGACTAGTTGGGAGATAATAGCTTAGCCTAACTAATCGACCCTTAAAAAAGGGTGACGCAAAGGTATAAAAAGGTCTAAATATAAAATACTATAAGAAGAAACATAAGATATTAGTTATGCATTATTACGTAAAATCATAATTAAAAATATGGTAAATGAAATTTTATGATAAACATTTCTAAGGACAAGACACAAGATAGAAAAGTAAGCTATGTACAAGAAAAGATGTATGATTAGGAAGGTCGGGCATATTACTTTTTCATGAACTAAGAGTTTGTTGGTTCCTTGAAGATATGGCCTTCATTGATTTGTAAGCAATAATTTCTTTATTCTAAGACATCTTTAACTAGGTATGGATCCCACCATTTTTGGGTGTATTTTCCCTCCTTGTCGTGGGTGTAATCCAATTTCAGGACTAGTTCTTCAATCTTAGAGTTACCTTGGTTTCACTAGAGTGTGGGTGAAGGCAACCACTACATGATAGAAAAGAAAACGTGAATATGACTCAACCGGAAGATGGAGTAAGATTCACGTCAAGTCCATCGAGTGTGGTGAGGATGAAGCCAACCATTATAGGATAGAAAAGAAAACATGAAGATGACTCAATCAAAAGATGGAGTAAGACTCACATTGGGTTCACCAAAGTATATGCAAATAAAGAATTGTGTAATAGAATATCATCTTTGTCTCTTAACAATTAGCGATCAAGACTAGGATAATGAGAAGGGTCATACTAAAGATGCACACCTTGAGGTTGTAAGTTGCAAAAGACATGGAACTAGGAAGGCGATAGTCCACACTCTATATGAGATGTAGAGTTCCAAAGCCTAGATCTAAAATAAGGTAGTGGCAGTTTACTCGGTCCCAATAGTTAGTTTATGATAACATGACTATAAACAAGTTGTAACAAGCTATGTATTCTTGTGCTTGGGTTGTAAACATGGGTCACAAAGATTGATATGTTGTGCAAAGTTTTAAATCCCAAAGGGAAGTTTATAAGGCAAGAGTCAATAGATAAATAATGCAATAAATCAAGAATATGTTACTCTACTCTAACCTATGCATGACCACATCAAACAAACATCCAAATCTGAAATGACAAAGGAAAAGAGAGGTTAGAGATACTTACCTGATTGCAAACACAGTTAACGTACTAACTTCCCCCTAAGGTTAACAACACCTTATGAGAGAGTTGATGTGGGGGATCAAAAATGAATAAGAAAAGACTTAGAAAAACCTACCATTGAAGACTAGGAGACCTTAATAAGTGTGCCTCCTATGCTTGAGAATTTGAAGTACCCAATGCTCTAAGTGTAGAAACCAATGAGATGAGTAATACCAACTTCAATGCTTCTAAGGGTTTAAGGGCAGATTGGTGAGCACTAGTAGGATTGAATAAGTGTTGGCAGCTGATTTCAAATAATGTAAATGAGCGGGTACAAATAGGGATCCAACCGTGAAGTGAGTACTCATCCTTATCCAACAACATCATCTATGGTCAATACCGTCATTGAGAAAAGATTAAAAACAAATTGCATTGGTCCAACTAGCCTATAGTCCTAACCATGATCAATATCGTCGACTCACAAGGTGTCATTAAAAAGCTCATATCTTTTTATTCACTTATCGAATCATGACTTTTTATATTCGGAAAGATCTTGAAATGGATATTCCAATGAAATCATTTCCTCAATGTTTGAAGCTAGGAAGATAGTTGGAAATGTTGTAAGGTGATAAGTGGCTATAAAAGGATATAACCGAGTATGTCAAGTGGTCGTAAAAATAATACTACAAGGGAAGGTAATAGGGGAATAGTAAATAGGTGTAGATACATCTTAGGTGTAATGTAATTGGGCCAAACAACAAGGCCCTCTCATAAGTTCATGTCAACCAGCCCAATGCAACCATTTAAGGTTGTATGTAACCATCTTTGGTTATTCCCGCTCCTTACAATGTCCCTAGGGACACAACTCCGAGGAAGTCAATGCTCCAATTGTGCCCATAAAGAGCCAAAGTCGATCAAAGTTTAAAATTAGGTGTCTACAAATTGTAAGTAACAATTTGCATCTTGGCAAGGCCCTTAGCTTGTTAGCCAATTTCTTTTACTCGTAGCAATAGTCCAACCATTAGAGGAGAGATATTTTTTTGTCCGACAAGGGATTGAGTTGGAGGTTTGACCAAGAGTTTCCCATAGGTGAGTATTTTTTAATCATATGGTCGAATTCTGGCATTTAAAATAATTGTGGCCATAACTACTCACCGCGAAATGCACTTATTGCTTATCTAAATGTCAATGGCCTCTTTGAGATCTTTTGATAGATCAACATCAACTCAAATAGACTTAAGTTATCGAGCAACACAGAACTTCCTCTATCCTCACTAACATTTTGAGTGTGGCTTGGTCAAACACAAAATATAGTTTATACTCTTTGCTTACCATGCGCCTAATGGAAGAATTAATATGACTTGATCAACACAATATGTACACGTGAGATTATACCTAAATTTATAAAGATCATCAATATAATAGACCAAATTATAGTCAAAAAGAAACCTAAGCGGGCCAAAATCCTCGCCTTTCTTCCTTTACTTGTTGCTCTTCAATACATTAAACCATAACCTTTAACAATTATAACAAAAAAATGTTAAACCTTTGAAAGGAGGTTTTTTCCAATAAAAATTGAATTTGACAATTAAATATGGAATAAATGAAATACAAACAAAAAATACCCAAAACAAAAATTTGCCTTGAATAGTTTAACCCTAAACAAGGCAGATTTTACTAGAATGGTGTCTCACGAATGTTGCCCTCTATTGTGAGATCAACAAAATGTCAAATAAAGGTGAATGTCGATATTTATCAACATATATCATATATGAAGTATAGATCACTGCTAAGTGAAACAGCAATTGATAGTGTCAATTTGTTCAAAGTGTAAAACTCAATCCACCCATGACCTCTACAAAACACACTTCAAGGCGCATACAATTTTATTTTTTATATGCATCAAAAAAGGGAAAAAAAATTATTCAATTAATCGACGACCCCACTCCGTTACAAGTGTCAGCGGCCAGTTTGAAACAACTACAACCACAGTGCAACTAATATTTGCAAAATTAATCATCAAACTTTCTCTCTTATTTTGGTCAGATTGCAACACACAAGAAAGTCAAGTGAACATAAAGTTTGCTGGAATAATAAGTTTGATTCATGTTGGCAGTTCATTGTGTATTTGAATACTCATCTAACTTGAGATTCTTCAATAGAATCCTTGGATATAAATACATATAATTTGAAATTAGATGTACATGGGTATAAGTGGGGCTTTCAATTTGATGGCCACCTATGCCCATCGAACAATTTTTCAGTGGCGCAATGTTTTAGCATTGCCCTTCAAATTGTGTATGGTGGCAGTTATATTAGAAATCTGCAAGTTCGAAGAGACAGTGATGTTTAAATTTTGCAAGCATTTTACAGCTAAAAGCACGAAAAATGTTATCATTCCAATGAGCTCAAGCTTATTTTAAAAGGCCTGGTTCACATCCCATCTCAGACCAAGAACACCAGACTAATTTTAGTGAAGGAACTTAACAACTTTTCATCAATCAAAATCTCATTTTATTCCATACATGCTAGAGAATACCACATCAATAATCTGCAATTTTCTAAAGCAAAAGCCGAGGACACCTAAATTGAATTTAAAGAATCAATCAATCTTTTCTTAGGTAAAGTGTTAAAAATATTTAGGTCTAGAAACGGAAATCCCCAGCTAAATTTTATACACTAGACAACTCCAAGACTGATCGATTCTCTAGGAGAGATGAGAACCCTAGATTGGGATCGTCTTTATGGTGATGTGCCGCCACTATACATACAACTCCGGGAATTTTCTCCGATTTTCCGCCTGTTACAAGGTGAGTACTTACTACCCATAAATGGATAAAGAATTTCTCTTTGCCCAGCCACTTTCAGAACAAAGTTTACACTCTAAAGGACAACACTATTTGTGCTACCGAATTTTTTTCCTGCTTTCTAAATGTGCTACCAATTACTAGTCTATCATTTTCGACCAACTAAAACTAAATGAGTGAAACTGAAATCTACATGCTGGAAGGCTATCTATATGCAAAGATAACAAAATGATCACTGCCCAGACAGAAGCGCAATTTCAATTTCCTCCAAAGATTTGCCCTTTGTTTCCATGACATTTTTATTTATAAATACCACTGCCATCATGCATATAAATGCAAAAACGTATATAAGACTTGGGCTCCGAGCTGTTTTAAGAACTCCAAGAATAACAAACCTACAAAACAATTTACAACCTGCACACAGATGCAAAACAACCCTGTTATTATAAAGAGGTATTCATTGTTTAATCAAATGTTTCACAAGAATTTAACATACCCTTCTGATAAATTTAAAATTTAAAACAGTTTGTGTGCAAGCAACTAAAAGGGCTAATGCACCACCACAAAGATGACCAGCCTCAATGTAGCAGAAGAAAGAGATCGAGAGGAAGATAGTGCAAGGAAATACCCAATGTACACACATGCAGACAGCCATAGCTTTTGCGCGGATTCGGCTATTGAAGATCTCAGGAAGTAGTAGCGCTGGAACTGGCCCAGCTCCAAGAGCAAACATGAACACAAAGCTGCAAAATTGAAAAAGAATGACATGAATTAGAATTTATGGCTCTTTTAAGTGACAAAACCTGTCTTCAACTGATTTAAAGAAATAATTTGGCCACCGACCAACACCCTGAAGTGTATATAGCAGCATCTCAATTGCACTCATTAGAAAGGACACCGATTACTGACATATGATTTCAGATGTGAAAACTAATATGCTTCGTATGCTTCACCATGTTAAAAATCAAGCTCTGCCCATTGTGACTCTACTATGCCTCATATGCTTCACCATTTTAAAAATCAAACTTGCCCATTATGCCTCCTTTGTAACATAGTCTTTAGTCCTATGAACATGCTATAGAAGTAAACATCAGTAAAAGAGACGTGAAGAAAAAAATTGGAAGTTTTCATTTGTCAATAAAGGAAGCATGCACTCTGAGTGGATTGACCTCATAAGTGCGAATTGATTCTGTCTATCAGGAGCCTGTATATTAAATGGCAGAACTTTGTGATATCATTTAATCGATACTAATTCAGAGTTTTCCTAGAATTAATTATCTGAACAATAAATGGCAGAAACTTGGAATTATAATGATCACATTAAAAGTAATCCGAAGTTACAAAAAACAAATCCTTTTTTTTGTTGGTTGTAGACCCTGATTTTATTGGTTAACACTCATAGCCCGGGGTTGCAAGCAGGGGGGCTGCGGGGGTACCCCCTTGTGGGTTCCGGAAGCCGCGTGCCCCGGCGGGGTTCAGGGGCAGCGCCCAAAAGCCACATTTTATATGTATTTATTCATTGTAAAATATGGGCCATTCATTATTAGGTCACAGATCTAACGGTATAGGTTAGGGTGGTTTTTCTTTGTTGCCCTAAAAGGGCTGTGAGGTGTGGCTCATTGGTATTCCTATTTTTCATTGTAATTGTGAGGAGGAGACTGTGATAGAGAGAAGAGGAAGTTACAGCAAATTTGTTGAGGAAGCTACAGCAAATTTGCTGTAAGGCATATCCTTTCTTGTATTTTGTTGGACGTAATAAAAGGACTGGCTGTTTTGGTGGATGTAGCCCAGATCTGGGTGAACCACGTTAAATATTGTCTCTGAGTTGTGTTCTTTTATTTTCTACACCTTTAATTTCAGATCTGTAATATATTCTGCATTTTAGTTTCTATTGTTGCAATTCTGTGGGATTTTATTTCCTAACATTTTTCAGTGGCAGCAAAATGTCATTGTGAAGCTTTAGTGCATGACACTAACTATTCGAAGAAGAATCTCAGTTATTTTATTTGAATTCAATGGTGTACTCTTTACATGTATATATGTATTTGATGTGGGAGCATCAGGTCTACAAACAATCTTGCATCAATAAAAAAATGGGTAGTGTATTGGGGTGTAAGGATCAGTGGTTTGACCACGGGTTTGTGATGCAGGACTATCCGGGTTTGCATGCAATCTAGCATCAACCAGAAACAATTAAGAGAAGAATTTGAGTTTGTACATATTCTTGTGTATGGCATTGGTAGATTCCTCAAAAAAGGTCCACCGTATTTCCTTGAACATGGACAATCTTCAAAGTTGGCATGGATATGTGTTTCATTGTGCAGAGCAAAAAAACTGCGATTTCTGAGCCAGGAGGTCTTGCGCAAGTAATGGATGTTTAAAATGCATTGTGACGCCTCCACATTACACATACACAGTTCAAGAGATGGTGCAAAAGTTGTAATCGTTGGCACAAGAATGGAATCCATCAAAACATTCACGGTCATGCACAATTCATTTTCAAAGACAGACTCGTGTTAAAAGAGGATACTCATTTTGATACTGTGCACCGAACTCCAAAACCATATGGTCATTGGGACTTCCACGCAAGATATATTCAAAGCATGGTGTGCATAGACTTCTTGCATAATAGCACGCACACTCTCAAGGAAGCGCAAATGGCTCATCACTTGTTGGCCGCATTGAGATCATAAATGGAAGCCAACAATGATTCACCTAATTTCTCTATTGCATCATCGGGCTGACTTGCATTTGCATTGAGTTGTGCTATGGTATGGGTCCTTTAGGCCTCATTTCTCATTTAGTATTGGTAATGCATTTAATATATTTATGGGTGAGATGTAGTTGAGCCAAATATTCTAAGTAGTTGATTGTGTCTATATAAGCACATCACTCGAGAAAGGCATTCAGAAATTCCGTGAGGACATGCCCTAGAGTGCAGCTACGAAGATTACTACAATTTGAGATGTGTGCAGGTCTGAGATAGGACTATAGGGTTGAATCACTTGGGGCAACACTGTCATGCTGTAACTTTTATAAGCCTACGGGTGTCGTGTGCGAGTGTTGTCACTTGTTATGATAAGTTAGATTTAGCAAAGTGTGAGGTTGTGTGTAATCTCTCTTGTTAATGAATAAAGAAGTAGGTCTGCAATGAGATACACCAGTAGGCCCACAGTTGTAAGAAGACGATGTTGCCAAGAAGAGTAGCACAAGGAGGCGCATTAGTCGTTAATGACAAGATGCTGCCAAAAAGAGTAGCACAAGGAGGCACATTAGTCGTTAATGTAGCCAGAACGCTTGATCAAATCATGGAATGTTGCGAACAATGCAGCTCAAATTTTCTACATTAGAGGAAAATAGAAGAAGAGGATTCGTCCAGAGGGATGATGTAAGTGATGTAGAAGAGGAAACAAGTGATTGAAAGCAAGATGGAAGAAGCCAATACAGCACCCAAACATTTGGATGATGGTGAGGAAAGGCTTGTCAAAGATTGGAAGAGTGTGAATGGAAGTTCCAATTTTTTCCAGTATATTGAACACAAAAGAGCTAGTTGATTGGCTCATGGAGATGGAATAATAATTCAAGTTTGATGAGGTTACGGTTGTGCACAAGGTGAAGATTGTGCAGACAAGTTGAAAGGTCATGTGGTGTTGTGGTAGAGGGAGGTACATCTAGAGCACAATAAGAAGGGTAACGATAAGATCACATGATGGGAAAAGATGATTGCGAAGCTGAAAGGGAAAATTTTGCCTAGTGATCACCGATTGGATCTATTGAAGAAGTTGCAAAATCTAAGGCAAAATGAGTTAAGTGTGAAGGAACACACGAAGAGGTTTTACAAGATCACAGTGCAAGTTGTTCATAGCAAAATGGATTAAAAAAGTAGCACAGTATATCAATGGAGTGTAGTGGGTGATCCAAGACGAGGTCAGATCACAGTAAGAAGGGTAACGATAAGATCACATGATGGGAAAAGATGATTGCAAAGCTGAAAGGGAAAATTTTGCCTAGTGATCACCGATTGGATCTATTGAAGAAGTTGCAAAATCTAAGGCAAAATGAGTTAAGTGTGAAGGAACACACGAAGAGGTTTTACAAGATCACAAAGTGCAAGTTGTTCATAGCAAAATGGATTAAAAAAGTAGCATAGTATATCAATGGAGTGTAGTGGGTGATCCAAGATGAGGTCAGCATAGTGAAGATGCAGATGGTAAAAGAGGTGTACCAATATGCTTTGAGTGCGAAGGAGAAGCTAGCATGCATAAGGAATGCTGCAAAGGCCAAAGGGAAGCTCACCGATGGTAAGGAACCAGTGGCATGTGAGCAAGAAAGTGAGGAAGGCGCAAGTAATGGGCAAGTACAGAAAGCTAGAGGAAGAACCACTTTCGCAAGAGGGAGAGGAAGAGGTGGAAAATTCAGTGGTACATGCTTTCGATGTGACGAAGTTAGACATTGGGCACGAGGGTTCTCATGTGTATGGTGATGGCAAGAAGAAAGTGAGTGTGCAAGTTGTTCAAGCCAAAGAACCACCGACGGACACAAATATAAATGAACCCGAGCAAGGAGAGATGTTGCTTGCAGTAAGGCAGTCTTGAATGTTGCCGAAAGAGAGGGGAGATGTGGCAAGAGAGGTGACATATTTTTCAAACAATATGCAAGATGAGAGGTAAATGTTGCATAGTGGTGGTTCATAGTGGAAGCAATGAGACAATTTGGTGTCTACAAAGATGGTGAGAAATTTGGCATTGGAGCATAAACCGCATTCAATTCCTTACGGTGGTTACTTGGTTAATAGAGGGACAAACCGGCATTGTGCGCGAGCATTGAAAGTAGAGATAAAGATAGGCCAATTCACGATGAAGTTTTGTGCAATATCTTATCTTTGGATGCATGTCATGTTTTGTTGGGGAAGCCATGGCAATTTGACCGAGAGACATAATATGACAGGAGAGCCAATACGATGCAAGTGTGGAAGGATAGTAAGAGTTTCATTCTAAAACCACTAAGGGAAGAAGATAAGAGTTGTGCACCGAACTCATTTGGTTATGTGCAAGAGAAAGCAGATCCCACTGAGTGAATACAAATGAGCGTGCATGATACCGCAAAGAACAATAAGTAGAGTGTGCGTAGAAGTTTGAGGGAACAAAGCATAGAGGCATAAACATAAAGTGATGACGAGTGAATATTCGAGTACGAAGCCAATGCGCAGAGATGTTGTATGATAAAAAAAAGATAGTAAGGATGGAAACACCACGAGTAGGCAGTGGTGGTCAACCTAAGGAGAGGAAAGGCCAGGGTGTGAGTACACAGAGGCACATTTGGAGGAGGTCAGTCCCATGCCCAACTGCCACCTACAGTTGGAAGACAAGTACTCGTTGGCACACAGTTCACCAAGGCCTTATCGAAAAAGTTGAAAGCCGGATGTGTGAGCACCTAGCTCACATATTTTCCTACCTGTGATGTATGATGCAGAAGCATTTGAGTTCACGTGCAATCTTACATCAACAAAAAACAATTAAGGTAGATTTTGCATTTGTACATATTCTTGTATGTGGCATTGGTAGATTGCTCTAGAAAGGTCCACGATATTTCCTTGATCACAATTAAGTCTTTGGAAGTTGGCGCAGATATGTATTTCATTGTGTGGAGCAGTAAACGGTGATTTCTCATCCAAGAGGTCTTGTGTAAGTAAAGAATGTTTAGAATGCATTGTGAAACCTTTGCGTTATGCGTACACACTTCTAGAGAAGGCGCAAAGCTTGTAACCCTTGGTGCGGGGTCAAAACATTGCACATAAAACTAAAACGTGGCACAAGAATGGAATCATTCAAAACATGTGTGGTAATGCTCAATTTATTTTTGAAGGCTCGCATTAAAAGAGCGTACTCATCTTGATAACGTGAGATCATTGGGATTTCCACACGGGAGATACTCAAAAACATGGTGTGCGTAGACTTCTTTCACAATAGCATGCACAGAAGAAAGAAGTGCAAATGGAAAGAGCACTTGTTTGCCCCATCGAGATCACATATGGAAGCCGATAATAACTCGCCTAATTTCTCTATTACATCGTTGTGCCGACTTGTGTTTGCATCAATTTGTGCTACGTTATGGGTCCTTTGAGCCTCAAGTACACTTGACAAAGGCATGCAGAAATCCCGTGAGGACATAGCCTAGAGTGGGGTTGCGAGGAGTAGAACAATTTGAGATATGTGCACATGAGTCTAGGGTAGGACTATAGGGCTAAATCACTTGGGATAACAATGCGGTGTTGAAGTGTTTGCAGAACCCTACGGGTGTTGTGTGCAAGTGTTGTTATAATAAGCCAAGTTTTGTGGTGTGTACGAGGTTTTGTGTAATCTCTATTCTTAATGAATAAAAATGTTTGTTGTTAATCCACTCAAGTATGTTTTTTGTAAAGGTTGCAAGGTCTAAGACATCTCTTCATGCGAACCCCTAACCATGTCCGCATCAATTTCAGTCATGACCGCATCAAATTCATTTTCTTGAGAGCATCAATTGTCAATGGAATTCAAGCAGCAATTGTGATCATTGGTGACCTAAAAGAGATGGAATCTCGTGCGAGAGGCAAAAAGAGCAGGAGGAATGCAACAAAAACATGAATGTAATTGCAGATATGGATTTTCCTCAAAAAAATACGTACTTTCAAAAAAAGGCATTTGATTTCGATGTCATATGCAAAAGTTATGGCCTTCGGAAATTAGAGCATTTTTAGGTTACAAAATCAATAGTTTAGCTAGATGGCGGTTTGAAACCGCCTTGACGGTTTTGCAACCTTGAGCAAACATGTGTACTTAGCGTTATTTTCACAACCATTGTGGTGGTTTCAAATCTCCAAACTATGTAAAGCGGCAATTTTTCCTACAACAGTTACACAAGCCAAGTAACGTCCTAGTGCCAATTATTTCTCATTTTCAAGAATTTTTCAAGATCAAATGCAACTCCAAGTGCCACCTCATGCACATGGGAGACATGAAAAGGTTTGAGGAAGGTAGGTGGAGTGAGAGACAACTTGTTTGGGGAAGTGTAGGTGCTTGCAAAAGACAAAGGAGTAGAGAAGTGTGATTTTTAGCCGATTGATAGGTTGTAAAGTGTTCTCTTCCTAATACCGTAACTAGAGAAAGGATTGTTTCCGTAGTTTGAATCTCTCTGTAATTCCTCGAGAGAAAGCAAATAAAGTTGTCATTTTGGTCGTTGGGCTCAATTTCTTTGAGTAGTGTCTTTTGGTGAGCATGAGAGGTTAATGGATGCATGGACAAGGTTGTCATTTGATTGACCCCTTATCTTTGACTCGCATAAAATGGTATCGAGTTGGAAACAACTTTGGGAAATGAGAGTGTGTATGCATCTTCTAACCACAATAGTGTAATATCCATGTCAAATAACTTTAGACAAATCTAGATGTTTGCACGAAACCCTAGGGCAACTTGATTATGAAATACTAACTTCTATGACAAAGTAATAATCTAACTTTTATTTTTAGAAAATGGCAAACCCCAATATGTAGAAAAAAAAAAACTTTATTTACTTATTTCAAATCAGCTTTAATAAAAACACTAGAATGTCTAAATACAATTTTCTCACGAAAGATAAAAATATGCAAACTGGATTGACTGAAAACTGCTTCCAAATATGGCGCCAATACTGAAATTCATTCCCAGAGGGGGGCGTCCTAGTTGTACTTGTTATGGATGCTAAAATAGCCCTAAATATGATGCCCTAGCTGAACTGGATGAACACATGTACCTTGAATGACCACTACAACCCCTAAATATCGGGTTTTCGTCCTCAAATGTGTGCAAATGAGGGTTTTGTCCTCTATTGTTGATGCAAAAGCAGAAGCTACTTGCAGACAATGAAGTAGTTGATAAATTTCCAAGATGATATAATAATAAACCCCAACTCTGCCTTTATAACTTTCAAGGCCTTCTCCAAAGTTAGCACCCCTCCTAAAAATAGGAATAAACAATGTAAAATTGCTTTACCCTCTCTCCTATGTTAGCACCCCATCCTAAAATAGGAATAAACAATATAAAATTGTTTTATCCTCTCTTCATCCTAAAAATAGGATCTTGATGCTCATGTAGCCCATTCTATCTTTGGCACCCCATAATAGAATGCTTTATTTAATTATTATTCTATCTTTAGCCTCCAAGGCATTCTCCAAAGTTATCGCCCCCTCCTAAAAAATAGGAATAAACAATGTAAAATTGTTTTATCCTCTCTCCCATGTTGGCACCCCATCCTAAAAATAGGATCTTGATGCTCATGTAACCCATTCTATCTTTGGCACCCCATAATAGAATTCTTTATTTAATTATTATTCTATCTTTAGCACCCCATAATAGAAGTTCATCATTTATTATTATTTTATTCTATTTTTGCTTTTTGGATTAAAAATATAATTTAAGTGTCCTTTTTCCAATTAAAATATTAAAGTACCCTTGGACCACTTAAATTAATTTATTTCCCTCTTTAATTTCCCCTTGGCCTATGGAAAATAATAAGAATAGGCTTCGGGTATCCAAGAATTAATTAATTCCAAAAAGGGGCATTACAATCCGCCCTTCCAAGAATTGCTTGCACTCGAGCAATGTCATTCCAATTCTCTCATTCTGAACCGCCCTGCAAATACTAGAATCCCAAATCCATCTTGGGAATTTGCAATTCCCAAACCTTGACATTGTTGGCTTTTGTTGCACCTCTCGATATGATTAGGAAACCATGCACTAGGTGAAGCTCTTTCAATAACCTCAATAAGAGAGTCTAGAGTAGTGGAATCATGCATCAACTAGGATCTGGAAAGAGTGCTAGCAGCAGTAATACCCTCCATTCTGCTGGCTGAAACTGATGTTGTAACTCTGTCAGTGATCCCATGGATTACCACCTCTTTCCCATCTAACTTAAACTTCAACTCCATATTATGAAAGTTTTGGATGAATTCCCCAACGAATGCAACCATTGCACTCCTAGCACCAGGTTAGTCTCTTTCAAACCAACATAAAAATCATCACTCATCTGATGGTCATCCAATGTGAAGCTAAGTTGTTCAACCTTTTTCGGCAAGGTATGGTAAAACCATCAGCTACAATGATGCTGAAACCTGTTACATCATTTGTCTCCAAACCTCTCCTATTCACCAATCCTTCATCTATAAAATTGTGGGTTGCCCCACTATCAATCAACACTATAATGTTTTGCCCAAGGACTCCACTAACCCTAAAGGGTTGATATTGTAGTATACCTATAAGTGTGGCAAGAGTGCTTCCTACAACCTCTGGTTCTTCTTTGGAATCTTCATCCGATATCACTTCTATGTAATGCACTTGTCCCTTTGGAAGACACCTATGACCCGGTCCCCATGGATCCCTGCAAGTGAAGCACAATTTCTTCCACCTAAGTTCATTTCGGGTCTCATCCCCCTTTGTTCGTATCTGCTCAACAGGTGTTGCCCCACAAAAGATGTTTTTGGCTGCTCGGAAGGTATTGTCCTTAGCTGCCCCAAAGGTGTTGTTTTTGGCTGCTCAAAAAATGTAGTTCTTTGCTGTCCTATAGGTAGAAATTTCCCTTTAGGGCTACTATTTCCAAATCCAAAGCCTTTTTGATGGCTTCTGTAGAGAGAGGTAGGGCTGAAAGCTTTCACTAAACCCCTAAGAGATTCATTAAACCTTCCATGAACAAAACAACCAATCTCCTCTCTGTCACATCAAGTACCATCACAAAAGTTCTGAAATTCAGCTACATAGTCACTTATTGAATGTAGTTGTTTGAGTTGAGCTAATTCCCGAAATGAATTTCTAGATCAACTCTATCAAATCTCTCTATCAACTTGTCACTAAACTCGCCATATGAGTGGATGAGATTGTGTCCTTGTGTGATTAGCCCATGGTACCACCACTCATGTGTTATACCTTCCAGATGAAGGGTTGCAAATTTGATGGCTTCCTCTTCCATCATTGGCCTGAGTGATAAGAAGGTATCCAACTTTTGTATCCATGCACGAGTTGTACTCTTACCAGAGCCATCAAAAGTAGGAGTGACAACTTCCCTAATGCCTGTTAAAGTCTCTCTAATTAGCTTGTGGTCTAGGATCAGCTCTTGGTCCACTCCTGTTTTTCTTCAAATTGATGAAATTGGTGAGCGATATAGCCTCTCTAATCTCACCTGGAAGTACCTTGTACTCCTCATAGTTGGCAGCAATATCATCCGCTATAGATGGTTGAATTTCCACCTCTAAAACAACTTCCTCCCTACAAAGGAAGTCAGGCTAGAAGGGTCTAGCAATAGAACGATGATTGTCCTTTGAGTGTGTTGGTTATTGTTCCCCGAAGAACTTCCCTCACCATTTGGGGCTCTTTGCACATTCATGTTTTGCATGGTGTGGACTAATTGAGCCATCATTTCTCCTAAACATTTGTGTCCCTGCACAAGCCTATTGAAACGTACATCTTCTAGGTCTTTTACCCATGACTTTTGGATGTTCTATAGCTTTCTTTTTCTCCCTTTGGTGGTACCTGACTTCTTTGTCACTACCTTGCATGAAGTTCAAAGCTACAAATTTTTTTCCCTTTTTTTTTTTTTTTTAATTCCCTTCCACAAGCTAGGAGGAAATTCACTCGATACGACTATAATATCATTGTCAAATAACTTTACACAAATATGGATATTTGCACGAAACCCTAGGGCAACAATATGAAATACTAACTTCTATGACAATTGCAATAATCTGATTTTTATTTTAAAAAACAGCAAAACCCAATATGTAGAAAAAAAATTTATTTATTTCAAATCAGCTTTGATAAAAACACTAGAATGTCTTAATACAATTTTCTAATGAAAGATAAGAATGTTTAAACTGCTTTGACTGAAAATTGCTGGCGCCCGAGTATTAAAATGGTGTTCCAGAGGGGGATGTCCTAGTTAGTTATATTTGTCTGGATACTAAAACAGCCCCTTGAATATGATGCCCTAGTTGAATTGGATGAACACTTGTACCCTAAATGACCACTGCAACCCCTAAATGGAATTGCCAAGCTTAGATATGAGGGTTTCCGTCCTCAGATTTGTGTGCAAATGAGGGTTTTCGTCCTCTATTGTTGATGTAGAAGCAAAAGCTACTTGCAGACAATGAAGTAGTTGATAAATTTCCAAGATGAATGTAATAATAAACCCCAAATCTGCCTTTATAACTTCTAAGGCCTTCTCCAAAGTTGGCACCCCCTCCTAAAAATAGGAATAAACAATATAAAATTGCTTTATCCTCTCTCCCATGTTGGCGCCCCATCCTAAAAATAGGAATAAACAATATAAAATTGTTTTATCCTCTCTCCATCCTAAAAATAGGATCTTGATGCTCATGCAGCCCATTCTATCTTTGGCGCCCCATAATAGAATGCTTTATTTAATTATTATTCTATCTTTAGCACCCATAATAGAAGTTCATCATTCTATTATTATTTTATTCTATTTCTGCTTTTTTATTTAAAAATATAATTTAAGTGTCATTTTCCAATTAAAATATAAAAGTACCCTTGGACCACTTAAATTAATTTTAGGAACTTTGAGGCCCAAGGAACTCTTGATTGACTCAATGGGATGGAAGAATATCTTAAATTTGATAAAGTGGCTGACCAAAGGAAGGTGAAAGTGACTCAAACCAAATTGAAAATCCATGCAGCCTTGTGGTAGAACGAGATGCAAATTAGGAGGAATGTGAAGGGTAAAAACCAGATTTCTTGTTGGGAAAGGATGGTTGCCAAGCTGAAAGGTAAATTATTACCTGAAAACTACCAATTAGATTTGTTGAAGAGACTACAAAATTTGAGGCGAAGGGGCTAAAAGTGTTAAAGACTATGAAATTCTACAAGATCATAATCCGGGCTGGTCATAGTGAAATGGACAAAGAAAAGGTGGCAAGATACATCAATAGACTGCGGTTTTAAACATTCAAGATGCAATCAGCATGGTGGGGTTGCATGCAATGGAAGAAGCATACCAATATGATTTGTGGGAAGAGGAAAAATTGTCAAGGAAGCAAAAAATTGTATCAAGAAGAAGAGGGAGGTTGAGTAATAGTAGAAGGCAGCCATCCCATGAAGGAAATCGGTAATGGAATGAGGAAAGCTCTAGCACTTTTCAAGTGTCAAGTAAGCAAGGAAGAGGTGGATCCACCACTTTGGAAGAGGAAGAGGAAGAGGAAGATCATTCAATGGAACGTGTTACATATATGAAGGTTATGGTCACCGTGCTAATGGGTTCCCTCATATGCACTGTGATGGTGAAAGATCAAGAAAACAGGTAGTGCAAAAGTTCTGCAAGAAGATGCAGAATCTATAGCATCACCCAAGGCAACTGTTGAGGAATCTGAACAAGGGGAAGCTTTGCTAGCCAAGAGGAGAGGCTTGAAGGTTGAAGGAAGGTAGGAAAGAAGAAGCATGCCAAAGAAGAGACATTTTTGGACAAACTGCAAACAAAAATTGAGTATTTTAATGTAGTGATTGATAGTGGGAGCACAAACAATCTAGTGTCTACAAAAATAGTAGTTAAACTCAATCTGGTATGCACCCTACACCCAATACCATTGTTGAGGAACCTAAACAAGCAGAAACTTTGCTAGCTAGGAGGAGAGCCTTGAATGTTATAGGAATGAAAAAGAAGCATGCCAAAGAAGACACATTTTCTAGACAAAGTACAAAAGAAGAGATAAGTTGTAATGTTATCATCAATAGTGGAAGCATAAACAATCTAGAGTCTACAAAAATGGTGGTTAAGCTCAATTTGGTATGCACTATTTGAATAAACAGCAATAATTAAGTCACTATTGGTTATGTATTAACTAATGTTAATTGTAACCACCTCAACCATTTTGTAACTATCTCTGTTGCATGATAAAATGACGGGCACAAAATCTGCTATGTGTGCATTCTGATTTCTCTTCATTCCTTCTCTATTCACATCTTCTAACATTGGTATCAAAGCCATTGGTGCTCGGTGGGGTTTGCAATTTGAGAAAGGGGCAAACAAGGAGAAGGTTGTAAAGGAGGAAGTCGTAAAAATGTTGGTATGTGAAGTTGGCATTGAGTGAGCAAGTAGCGACCAAGCTAATAGGTTGGCGGAGTTGACCCGAGCGCACGAAGTCCCTTCAAATTGAAAAAGACATAAATGATAACATGGAGCGATATAAAGCTCGGTTGGTGGCCAAGGGGTATGCACAGAAATCTAGTATTGATTTTGATGAAAAAATTTCACTTGTTGTATGGCTTAGTACAATTAGAGTTGTTTTGGCTCTTGTTGCTAGTCTTGATTTAGAGTTAGAACAATTAGATGTTAAAACAACCTTCTTGCACAAAGTGATCTTTTGAGGAAATTTATATGCAACAACCAAAGTTTTGAGGAAAGAGACAGAGAATCTTGTTTGCAGGTTGAACAAATCGTTGTATGGTTTGAAACAGAGCCAAGGTGTTGGTACAAATGATTTGATTCCTTCATGATGAGCTTGGGTTTTAGTAGATGTGAGGTTGATCATTGTGCCTACTTTCAAAGGTATGAAGATGGCAGTTTCATTATTTTGCTTTTGTATGTTGATGATATGTTGGTAGCATCTTGTTAAGGAGTTTGAAGTGAAGGACTTGGGAGGTGCAAATCAGATTCTTGGGATGAGGATACATAGAGACAAAGAATAGGAAGCTCTGGCTGTCACAAAAGACTTATGTGGAAAAGGTTCTGCAACGCTTCAATATGCAGAATGCCCAACCAGTTAGTACCCCATTTCTTGTTCATATTAAATTGTCTTCAGAGCAGTGCCCTAGCACCGAAGCAGAGAAGACTCAAATGTCCGTGTACCGTACTCATCAGCAGTAGGAAGTCTTATGTTTGCCATGGTGTGCACCAGACTTGACATTGCACAAGCAGTGGGAGTAGTTAGTCGTTACATGGCAAATCCTAGATATGATCATTGGACAGTTGTGAAGTGGATTCTTAGATATTTGAGAGGCACTTTTGATGTTGTTATTTGCTTCAATGGGAGTAGTCTTCAGGTAAATGGTTTTGTGGATGTTGATTTTGGTGGTGACAGAGATAGGAGAAAGTCTACTATAGGTTTTGTTTTCTCCTTAGCAGGAAGTGTAGTTAGTTAGGTCTCTAAGCTTCAGTCAGTGGTAGCTTTGTCCACTACTGAAGCTGAATATATGGCAGCTACACATGCTTGTAAGGAGGGTATTTGGCTTCATAGGCTTTTGGGTGAGTTGCAAGTCAAGCAGATAAAATGGTGTTGCATTGTGACAGCCAAAGTGCTTTGCACTTAGCATGGAACCCAACATACCATGCCAAAACGAAGCATATAGATGTGCAATATCACTTTGTACGTGATGTGGTGGAAGGACATATCTTTAGCCAAGATACACACAGATATAAACCCAACAAATATGTTGACGAAACCCATTGGAAGAGAGAAGTTCATTTGGTGTAGAACTTCTCTTGGCTTGCTTATTAATTGATTGGCAACATGTGGCATTGGTTTTTCAGAAGTAATTCGCAGGGAAGAAATATGACTTCAAGTGGGAGATTGTTGGTATGTGAAGTCAACATTGAGTGAGTATGTAGCGACCAAGCTGGCGAGGTTAGCAAGTTGACCCAAGTCACTATGTTGAGCCAAATAAGCAATCTGAGGTCTCTCATCGGACAACTAGCAGAAGTCAAAGCTATAGGACATGACGAGGATGCTCAAGTTGTTTTGTTAAACAGTTTGCCTTCTAAACACAACAATGTCATTTTTACTCTCAGTTAGATACATTTTCAATCTCTAGAAGTTATGATTTCAACTCTCTTAGTTGAAGAAATGAGAACTACAAAAGATATAAAAGTTGATTGTCAACATGAGAGTGCATTATACTCAGGAAATTATCGTAGAAGAGCAAATAAAGACAAAGGGGAGATCGAATGTTGTTACTACAAGAAAAGAAGTCACATGCAACATGGAACTATAATATTAGAGCCAATGATGATCTTGAGGGAAAGTTCAAAGGCATACCAAATGAAGTTAATATAGCAATTGTTAAAGATCCACTAGATGTTTAAAGTGGTGAAAACTTTGCTAATGAAGAATGTGTATTTTAAAGAAGCCCCACACTTTGAAGACGAGAAGGGATTTAATGAAGATGACGCTCGACATGGATGGCTACCCAATTAGTTCGGAAGTCTCGTGGATATTAAGAAGTATACCCATACGAGAGTCATGAGACAACATGATGTAGCTATGTGGATGTAGCTCAATATGGATGGTTGTCCAATAATTCAAGAGGTTTGTAATTCATGAGTTTGGGAAGGTGGAATTTGGGAACTCGATAGCTACACCCTTACGAAGGTTGCGAGGAGCATAATGGAGTTCCACTTGGTCAAAGAATTGTTTTCAAAGTGAAATTTTAAGAAGAATCCATGGCTCTATTGGTTTTGTTATTATAATTTTCTATAAGTATGTTTGTTTTTGCTTGTTGTAGTGTAATCCTTAGAGGGGTATTTGAATACAAGGTTTAGCTTTTATTACTAAGTCAAGTATTAGTTATGTATTAACTAAATGTTTTGTCGTAACCACCTCAACCATTTTGTAACTATCTCTTCAATAATAAAATGACGGCCGCACAATCTACTATGTGTGCAAAATACGATTTATCTTCATTCCTTCTCTATTCAAATCTTCTAATATACACCCCGCACCCAAAGCCATAAAGGGTGTCTTGGTTGATAGAGGGTCGTGATATCATTGTGTGGGAACGATGTGAAGTTGATATGCAGATTGGTAGATAGATGAACAAGGCTTTGTGTAATGTCCTACCCATGGATGCATGCCATGCTTTTTGGGGGAAAATCGCAGTTTGATCATGCGATGTATGATGGGAAGGCAAATACCTTATGTCTTAGGGACAATGGACAAAGGTATACACTCTAATTCCTGAGAGAGAGAGAGAGAGAGAGAGAGAAGGAAGACATGTTTGAGCATAGGAGTCATCTTGTCATGTGTAGTGACAAACATGCTTTGATAGGAGGAAAGCGAAGTGTGCACCACAATGAGTGTGAGGAATGCAACCCAAAAGAAGGTAAGTAAAGAAGTATACCTTCCATGTCCAAAGGTGACAACAACATATTGCCAAAAACTGAAAGGTGGAGATGCAACTAAGAAGGTTGAAAAGATGTTAAGTACGTGTAGAGATGGGCCCGCCAAGAGGAAGTGGGGCTAGAACAAGAATATTGTGCAGAAGATTCAGAGGAGGACGATCTATGGTCCAAAGCATGTGGCCAAAAATAGAGGGAGTACCTCAACAATGGAAGGGAGTATTGTCGCATTTTACTCTTTAGGCCAAAAGGATGGTTCTACCATCTAGCCTAGGTTTGTGATCACTATGCTCGCAAAATTATTGCTCATGGTGTCTAATGCAAAAGCATTCAGTCCACAAGCAATCTTGCATCAACAAAAAATATGGGTGGTGTTTTGAGGTTTATGGGTCAATTTTTACCATGTGTTTTGTGTGATGTCCTACCCATGGATGCATGTCATGTTTTTTTGGGAATACCATGGCAAAGTGTGATCGAGAGATGTATGATGGGAAGGAATATACTATTTGTGTTAGGAACAATGGACAACGGTATAGTCTAATTCCCCGGGAAAGAAAGAAGACGTGTTTGAGCATAGGAGTCATTTTGTCATGTGTAGTGACAAGCATGCTCGCTAAGAGGAGGAACCGAAGAGTGCACCACAATGAGTGTGAGGCATGCAACACAATAACGGGTAAGTAAAAAAGGCATACCTTGCATGTCCAAAGGTGACAACAACACATGGCCTAAAAACAAATGGGGGAGATGCAACTAAGAAGGTTGAAAAGATGTTAAGTACATGTAGAGATGGCTGGCCCAAGGGGAAGTAAGGCTGGAATAGGAGTAGTGTGGATGGAGGACGGTCTATGGTCCAGCAGGTCATTGGGAGTACCTTACATAGTGGAAGGGAGTGTCATGGCGTTTTACTCTACAAGCCAAAAGAATGGTTCTACCATCCGAGCTAGGTTTTGCAATCACCATAATCACAAAATTCTTACCCAGTTAACTAATGCAGGAGCATTTGGGTCCACAAGCAATCTTGCATCAACGAAAAATATGGGTAGTGTTTTGCGGTGTATGGGTCGTTGTTCTCTAAGTGTTTTACCTTGGGTTTGGGTCAAGATCCACATCAAATTCAATTGGTTGAGTGGGTCAACTATCAACATGATTTAGGGAGCACTTGTGGTCATCGGTGACCGAAAAATGATTGGTTATAGTAAAGAGGAAAATAGAGCATGAGGAATGCAACAATACATGATTGTGATTACATATTTGGATTCTCCTAAAATAAATGCACTATCCAAAAACGGTTCTTGCTTTTGAGGTAAACGCAAAAGTTATGGCCTCCAAAATTTAAAGCACTATTTAGGGTTGCAAAACAGCCAGTTTAGCAAGATGGCAATTTCAAGAACTGCCAGTATGCACTTAGCAGCAGTTTCAAACCCCGAACTGCGTAAAGCGATAGGTTCCCACAATAGTTACGTAGAAACCAAGTAACAACCTAGAAAGCAGTTGAATTCTCATTTTTGAGCATTTTCAATACCAAACGGGACTCCAAGAGCCACTTCATTGGTGTAAGAGCATGAAAATATTCAAGGGAGGCAAGCTGGAGTGAGAGAAGACTTGTTTGGGAAAGTGTGGGTGCTTTTAAAGCATAGATGAGTGAGAAGTGTGATTTTAAGCCCATTGATGGGCTGTTAAGTGTTGTTCTCTTTCTTGGACTATAAGTAAAAAGAGGAGAGACTGTGTGTGGTTTGAATCTCTGTAATTCCTCGCGAGAAAGCAAATAAAGTCGTTTTGGTGTTTAGTCTCAATTTGTATCAATGAAGTGTCTTTTGGTGAATAAGAGAGGTTAATGGCTTCAAGGACAAGGTTGTCATTTGATTGACTCCTATCCTTCAGTGCATCGGTATTCAGTATTTGCCTTCACAAAAATAAGAATTGCGCTCCCATTTTTTTCTTTTTCAATTTACACGTCCTACCAAGTGTGTGCAACAGAATGGGAGGTTGATTAGAACAAAAAAGTGTAGATTTAGTACCCCAAATAAGAAATTCAAATTACAACTACTAAAATCCATATATAGAACTTTACAATCAGATCAGCCAGATCTTCACTTTAGCCCATATGACAGCTCAGAAATGTAGCACATAAAATCCTGTGTTTTGAAGTGTCAGGGGAGACAAACTTTCCAGATTTTCAAAGGGGAAAAGAACAAGGAATGGAGAACAATAAAGAGAGCCTGAGACTTGAGCAAACAAGATCCTTTCTCAAACAGATGATAATCAAAACAATAGATAGTATTTGAAGTGACATGGCCCAGCACTCAATATGGATACAAGAAGTTGACAGCACATCTAATGGCAAAATCAGACTCTCAATATGCTTAGCATTGCAAATAAAAGGCTTAACAATTATTTGGATCTTACCTTGGCTAATATCAAACTTGAAAGTAAGGAAGAATTCAGATTGTTGATGATAATGAAACAAACGACACTCAATTAAATGCAAACTGAATGTATTTTCAAGTCATCAATATGTCTTTATCAGGTACAATATTGTGTTAATCCTTATGTTTTCTAATTTAGGATGACCTTTGATAATTTCTAGAAGTATTTCACATTCAAGTCAAATAATTTGTACGCCTTCACTAGAAACAAAGTATTGTATTCTAAAAGCTTTTGACATTGCTACATGAAATCTCAACAAAAGATTTTAATCCCCTTGAAAAATTGTTGGCAAGGGTCATGAGGTGACAGTACATTGGGATATATCATCTCTGATTTGACAGTATATCAGGTTAAGTTACAATCTCAATCCTTGTATTCTTTAACTACTAAATTTGCATCATCTATAATTAATGTAAATACGATGCTCTAGGGTACATGGATGTCATGAAGATGCATATAGAAATTAGTTCTCCTGTCCTGATATTTCAATTAATTTTGTAGTTGATTATCTTGGAATGTGTATGTTTAATTAAAAGAAAGCCTATAGAGATGTAGGGACTTTATATCACTAAAGTATCAACACAAAAGAGGCTACAAATTGTCACTCAAGCCAAAGTGTTACACGGGGAAGCGCACACCCCTCCCCAGCCGTCCCGGGGACTTGGGGATGGGGGAGAAAGCGTTTTCCCACATCCCAAAAAAAACAAGAAAAAGAGGGGACGTCCCTTAAGGTCGTGGGATGCACCCAAGACGATTTGGGGGATACAATAGGGACATCGTGACATCCCCGGGACATTCAAGGGACGCCCTCGGGATATCATGACGTCCCCTACATTTTGCCTCTTTTAAACATTTAAAAAAACTTAAGTTTAAGCCAAATTTTATTGTTTTATTTATTCTAAATGGTCATTGGTTATGTAATATCATATATATACTTTTGAGTTATGACTATGAGCCTATGACATAATATTTAATAACATATGTAGTTGTACTCTTCTCATGTTGATTATTGAAGACTTGTAGTTGTTTTTAATTTTCATTGTCATATTGATATCGTTGATGTATCATTGATTCATTGTATCTCTATCTAGTATGAAGTATCAATGTATCTCGGATTCTTTGTTCTAATAGTAATTTCTAAATTCTATGATAATCTTACATGTATTACTATTATCATATTATGTCAATGACTCAATATGAAACATTGAAATTTGAAATATGAACATTGAATATATAGCATTTTGGGCCTTGGCTTATGTGATGAATAATTGGATTAATCATTAATGGTTTCAATCTTCAAACTTTCAGTTTTAAGTCTTAGTTTATTGAATTATTCATGTTATATTTGTAAAATTAATTAAAAAAATTATCAGCCATCCCCCGCCGTCCTCAAAATTTGAAAAAAAAAATGCCATCCCGGAATCTTAGGTAACTATGCCCAAGCATTTAGTTTGAAACTTCTCGACTTTTCAGATGCAATACTCATATAGAAAGATGCTTAAAGCCATATGCAGAATCTTCTTCCATTCACTTCTAACACTTAGTCAGGTTTCTCTACAATTACTGTATATTTGTGTGTTTGCATTTAAATAATCCATGTTTCATTCTTTGAACACTGACAATAGTTAAAGCCATGGATTACAACATATCCTCCCCAAGACGAAGACCACCAATTATGAGGGATATACACCTTATATTGACTATGAACAAATATTAACACTATGAATAAATGCTTTTTAAAAATTAGTGTACTTACAACAATGTTCCTCCAATGGAAAGGAGGATCCTTCCATATGATGATCCAGTCAAACTTGCTGCAGCTGCTTGAACTGCCATTGCTACACCCTAATTTTCAAACATTTGAAGTGCTAAATCACAAAAACATTAACCAAAAAGAAAAGGATTTTAACGAAGTCCAAAAGTATCCAGAAATTTTCTTATTAAATACTCACCATGCCAAAAAGCTCCACAATAACAGCATTTTTCTCCCGACTTATCCATCAAAAATGATGCTATTACAGATGCTGAGAACCCATAGCAAATCAATAAATTACTCTTCCCATATAAAAAGTGAAATTCAAAGGGGAAAGTACTGATTACTCTTCTACACGAACCTGATAAGTTTGCTATTCCCACACAGACATTTGCAAGATTGGGATGTATTCCTGCACTCTTGAAGATTGTAGAAGAGAAGTAAAATACAGCATTTATCCCGGATAGTTGCTGAAAGATAAATATCGCTGATCCAGTTGAGACAACTGTTAATGAAAAAAATGCATTATTAGAACTATTAAGGTAGAACCCATTCTCACTGCAATAGGAAAGACTACAAAGCTATTGCCAATTATAGAAGGAAGAATATTTGAATAACTGTGACTTGTTTGAGATTTGATTTTCAAATAAAATATAGGATCTCATCTCTAGCTGGGAAGAAAGAGAAAATAAAATCCCCAATCCTTAATATCTTAATACTTCAATAGGCTCGTCCCATTATTTGTATGTAATAATGTGAATAGATTCAATCGAGCTCTGAAGAAATTGGATAAACAATACCAAAAATCATGAAACACTCTTCATACAGGTGTGCTACCAAATATTGTACAAAAATTAATAAGGCATAGAACATTAATAAACTAATAATTACAGATAATGAAAAACAAATCAGAACTTCAGGGGGTTGCAACATGTAATATGGTCTATTCTTATTTGGAAACCAAAAACTTGCAGGAATTACACTGGCATTGACTTCTAGCTCTATATATAAAACTTACAAGAGCTTCACTTCAGGTTATGTACAATCCTAGTAGCTATTAACTGATGTTATGAATCAGTTCAAAACTTCAAACCATTATTCCCAGCTTGTACTTAACAATGAACATTACAACGAGTGTTCAAACAAGGTCAAACCATTATTCATCAAATGCTAGTTAGCAACTGTTTACATTCGAATATGTGCAAAATTATGATAACAAGGAATAAAACATATACTCATCCAAGGTAGACCTTAAAAAAGTGCACTACCAACATGGAAAAAATTGTAAAAGTCAAGCACGCAGCTTTTTCAAGGAACAAATGAGACTTTCTCATAGATAGATGTTAAAAAATAAAATGCATTGATGCCTGTATGAGCAACATAGGGTTAAAAGGACTCGCACATAATGATATTTATTCCAAACTTTGCGGTAGAATCTGAGATACACATCTAAAGGCCATCTCAAAGTGAGCAAAATGAGCCAAAGAACTGACTATCTCACAGTATATGGCCAAAATCTTCAATGATAACAGATATTCCTGTCCCAATACTTGAACCACAATGTCATAAAGAAGCCAATACTTCAAAGATTCATGTAAGGGTAAATCACTACGAATGAAAGCCTTGCTTTTCATTATGTCTTCTTCCTCTTGTACTACATTTGAATTTTGACCAAGAGATAGCATGTATTTCAAAAGCAGTCCTTGCATAAGAAGTTCTTGCATTTTGACCATAGTTACCAGTTTAAGGAAATCCGATTAAATTCAGAAGGGATTAAAAGGGCAAAAATCCGAAAATACGGAGTTCTCGAAAAAAATTCGAAAAATACGGAAAAATCCGGTTCGGAATATATATACTTATATTATTATAAATTTATATTATTGTATACTTATATCATTATATATAGACAAATCATACAAAAAGCATCCATCTACCATAATCATCATCATCATAATGATTCTTTCAAAAGATTGCAAGAAGTTGCTTGATCCAAAAAGGTGCAAAAATGGATTTTATGAAAAGAAGAAAAATATTGCCATCAATGCATAGAGCTCGAGAAAATATACACTTTTAGAGAAGACGACACCAAACGGAGCCAAGAATGAAAGTTATGGCACATACAAGTTTTTGTTTGCTACATCTTCCCGGACCCTTTCCAAAAATGGCAAAATTTTTTCCTTGTGAAAAAAATTCCAAAAGATTTTTTTTGCCAAAAAAGGAAAAATTCTGCAAAAAAATGGCCGAACCGAACCGCATTTATTCGGATGCTTCAAAAATACGGTTCGAACCAGATTTCAGACAAATCCGGCCGAACCTGGTAACTATGATTTTGACCAAAAGAAAGTGATATATCTCAAAGTTCAACAAGGTCAATTAAATTGGCATGCTAAAGATATTCTCTCATATTAAGTTTCAATACATTCTAGCAAAGTGGCAAGAAGAGGGCAGGACCAAGAATGGTATTGCTTATATGTGTAAATATATAAAATGGAAAATCATTTTAAAGATGTCTACACTCTTCTATATTTCATACTTTTCCAGTGCCGCTTGTTTAGAAGATCCATAAATCTAATGTCTTCAGTTTCTTCTCCCTTATCCAAACGGGATATTTCTGCCATAGCAAACTTGACATTTGTTGCTCCCCAAAGCCTCTCATATTCATATTCAGCTTCGGCCCATCTTGATTTCTATGTATAGAGAGAGAGAAAAAGAACAAGAACACATCAGTGATGCAGTCGAGCAATACAATTTAAACTACTGCAAAAGTTGTCTTTGTAACACCTGAGAAGGAAATAACATGATACCAAAACAAGTAAAAATGATAATTTAAGCCAACGTAAAAACATTAAACTGCATGAAAATAGCTTGAAGTTTGTTCCCCTATTTAGTAATTTTTGATAAAGGGATTGCGTGCTTAAGAAGAATAAGAAACTAGTGAAACTAAGGAGTTTGCAGAAAGCATTTCAGCCAGTCCTACAGATCTACACTGAATGCAACAATGATAGACGATCAATTATTTATAAATTATTGGTCACCACACTTTCTAAATATAGCCCCAAGAAATTAGCTTCAGACATAAATTGATGAATGCATAATCCTAGACAGTAAGAAGGCTACACACCATTCTGAAAGCAAATCAAATGTCATTGTCAGGATGCAACTGTATAACTAATGTTGACTTGATGTCCCTTTGATATCTTTTTCTGGTTGTCTACTTGCCATAATATAGCTTAATGAGCGGTAGTTCACGAACTGATCTGACTTTAATGATAAAGGAACTGTGATCTTGATTAAGAATAGTTGTACATACAAAAATTATTTCAGTTGATCATAGAAGGCTGGATTCTATATGGAATGTCCAACTAAAAACAAAGCTAGAAATGTACAATACAGAGTTGTGACAATTAAAATTGTCCATTTTTATGAACATAAGCCCAATTCAAATGTGACAGATTTACTGGTGCCATGCAATTTTATGACATAAATGGCTGTGTATTCTAGAATGTGCATATCAATTTTCAGAAAGTTATAACCAGTTTCGTTTGGAAAGAAGAAGATTCAATCCTTCAGAAATTATCTGAACAATTCAATGGATGAGACATTCGAGACCTCTAATGCTCACTGATCTTGCTTGCAGATAATCATAGTCAATTTTATTTTGAATTTGCTCACTAAGAATCCATTGAACTCATGTGCAGTATTCCCTGGGCATATTTGCAGAGGTTTCAAATATCGAAGCTTTTCTTTAATCTCATTTTGAGAGATTTATTGACATCTTTTCCAAACAAATTAGGTTTTCAAAACCTTTTTTGTCCTTTGCCTTTGTCCAAAGCTTTCAGTCTCCTTTTCAGGAATCATGTTCCTTTATCTACACTTCAAAACTACGTTGCCAGGATACGGATACGATATGCAGATACGTCAATTTTAAAAACCCTTGGATACGATACGATACGTCTTGGATATGTCCGTACATATATATTAAAAATATATATATATATATATATATATATATATATATATATATATATATATATATATGTATGTATGTGTGTATATATATACATCTACTCATTTTTTAGTCCATAAAAAACTGAAATAGTAATACAAAACTTGAATCAATGTTCAAAACATTCAATATACTTAAGACTTTGCATTTTTATTGATCATGTGGCTGCCATACATATGATATACGAATATCATGTCAACATGAATACGAACAAAACTTGAAATTTGAAAAATATACTAGGATCCATGTTCAAATTTTCAAAACATACAATATACTTAAGATTTTACATTTCATTGTTCATGTTTTAGGGAATAGAAAAGTCAAAAATTTAAAAAAATGAAATAAAACTTGAAAAAGACATGTTTTACTGTAGGACACGTACAAGATACATACGGGATATGCCAGGATACGTCACGGATACGTCTGTACGTATCCGTGACGTATCCTGACGTATCCCGTACGTATCAGGCACGTATCCGTATCCGTTTCATATCGTATCCGTTTCCGATACGTATCAAGGGGGATTCGACAGGGGCCTAGGCGTATCCATGCATCCTAGCTTCAAAATAAGCTTTTTGTGAACCAGAATGTTGATATATAAAATGCCCACGCCTAGTGCTAAATGTTTAATGCAACATCTAAATGCTGTTTCTATTAAATTTTTAATGATATCCTATCTAGTAAAGTTCGTAAAGATGTTCTATCTGAAGCTCATGTTTCACGTGTGTATTTAACCATCATTTATTTAGTACACCTATTTCAAACTCTTGATATGGAACATTAGCAATTCCTGAAAAGAAACTAAACTATTATATGAAAACTTCAACTGGACACATAAACCCTAAGACTTCAATTGCCTGGACCTTAGTAAGTTGAAGAAGGCCATAAAATAGCCTCCATTTAGTGTTGTAATCTTTCTCTGAAAATAGAAGCAAGTTCGTCATGCAGATTGGTGCAACTTTACAAGAAATCACATAATCAGAAGAAAAGAGGAAGACCTTGACTAGCCATTGTGGGCTTTCAGCACAAAATACCATTCCCAAAGCTAATAAAGCTGCCGGAATAGCAGATATCCAGAAACATGTCCGCCACCTAATAACAAATCCAGCTTCAAATTCATCAGAAAAAATAGTATCTACGATGATTGTTGGCAGCAGCAGCCAAAAAAAAGATTCACAACATTTTGAGTGTTACTGGATAAAGATAAGCTTTTCAGTAAGTAGCATATGAAAACTGCAATACCAGAGCTTGGTTACTAGAAATCGCGAGTAAAACTTTTAACTGTTAAAACATAGATTATACTCAATCATACATCAGTAATACAATTACTTTGCAGAAGCCTACCATCCTGGAATGCTCTTTGCAGGGATGCCAATAAACATGGCTCCTAGAATGCCTAGGCAAGTTGCGATTTGGGAAAGGCTCCCATATGTTCCCCTCACATGTGCTGGTGAGACCTGTTAGTAAAAGACAAAAACATTTAATGTTATCTATTTATATTCCTTATCTCATTTATATATATGTATTGATAAAATTAAGACATGCCACTAAGTAAATAGCTTGTAATGTGTGTGTGTGTATTACACCTATATAAATAAACAGAGAGCTATCTTTATAATATTTACCTCGGTTACATATAATGATATAACAGGCCCAGTAATGCCCATTCCAAATCCAGCTATTAATCTCCCAATAAACATAGCATGTGAGTTTGGAGACATTGCACTGAAATACAATCATAAATAAGTTAATATCCACATTACTAACTCGAGGCTGGTTGATAACTCATTACAGAGTCCTAAAGTTGGACACTTGTCTTCTTCTAATAAACAATATACAAAATCTAATCTTGAGAAATATTAGAACAATATAATTACTAATATATCGCTTACAGATTTGATGCATATGGTGGCTGATTGAACTCTGAGGAATAAAATTTACTATGAATGCCATTTTTACCACACTTGCAGGGAGCAACTTTGTTTTGGTAAAGCAGGAACACTAATACTAACTAAAATAGTCCATTGACAAAAACTATGCTACAGATCTAAATTTTGAAAATATTTAGCCATAGATGAAGGCCATTTGCAGTAAACATTATTTCATTACTATTGTGAAATGTGTAACGAAAGCAAGCATCATTTAAGATCACAACACTAACAATATTTGTTATGGTAACGGCAAAAGATTTTTAAAAAAGGATTCATTTGGCTCCAGGTTTTACAAAGTTATCAAATATTTGGGGAGGGAAGCAATGGGGAAATCTACAAATGACTGTCAATTTGGAAACTTGATATATACAAGGAAACATCATTTTTCACAACTCGACACTGCTTACAAAGACATGGTGAGGCATATAAAGAGCATAACCCTTAATCTCAAGTAATCAAAATAGTGATTGACAGTAAAAACCAACTTTTCGACCAACCAATGGAGACTTTTTGTGAACCACTCTCCTATCACAGTTTATGTATTTAAACCATAGTCGCAAGATTCGGAAAGCTGATTTATGACCCAGACATGGGCTTAGTGAAAAAACTTGGCCAAAACTCAGCAACTTTAAAAATCATAAATAAATAGCAACTTTTAGGGGGAAAAGCTATGATATGCATTCCTGAAGATACCCAACTTTGGCACAGGCCTCTTTTAAAATGCCTTTAAATGATGTGCATATGGTACATTAATTCAAATAAAACGACTAATTGGCGCTCTTGCTCCTCTCTTTGACTCTCTACGTATTCTGCATCGATCTCCAAAGAACTCTTTGGCATTCATTGTTCTATTATGATGTGATTTACTGTTTAAGGCATCTTTTGGCTTTCATTATTTATCATTCTGCTTTGTCTACGACTAGTTCGGTACTTTTGGACAAGTTTGTCCTCCAAAACTGTCTCTGTCCTACGAACCTTTCCTCTCTTCATTTTGGCTTGATCTTTCAAAAGCAAATCTCTTTTGGGTCAGATTTTCAGTACTTTCGAATTTGAATTTACGTCCAAAAGGTTTTTAAATCAAGGTTGATTACTATGTAAGCAAATCACCTAAAGACATTAAGAGAGGGGGCTATTCCAAGAACTTATCAAGGGCTATTTGATCAAGGGCATTACACATCTACTCTAAGGGATTATCACTTTCAATGCCATATTTGAAATACTATTTACATGTTTGTGCCACTTGGGTCCAAGAGAATGCCAAATAGCTTTGCATACTTTATTCGCATCTTCACACACACCTACTAGCTAAGTCACAAGGTTCGAGTTCGAGTTCGAGTTCGAGTTCGACGAGGATAAAATTTGGTTCATGTTCGCCCAATGGATAAAGTTCGGAAAAAAATTCGCCATTAAGTTCGAATATGTACAAATAATTAAATTGATAAAAATGAAATTATAAAAAAATAATATTAAAAATAAGTTAATGTAAAAGATAAATATACTATAAAAAAATTATATTAATTTAATTAACTTTAAAATGTTTTAAGTTAATTACGTAATAGTTTGAAGTAATAAATTAAAAACGTCAAACATTATAAAAGCCTAAAATGTTAAATGTTATATATATATATATATATATATATATATATATATATTGTTAAGAACTCTATAAAAGAATTTAAAAAATAAAACTTTTAGAAAATGCGAAGTAGAGTGAAAAATATGTGCAGACCCTCGACAACCAAGTAAAGTCCCTCGACAAGGCGGTGACTACGAGACCCTCTCAACATGGTGGCGAATGTGTTTCTCCCTTTGTGATGGTGTAGTATCCCTAGCGACGTCCATGACGACTCCCACGGCCACACCGGTTCCTATTCACATTTGTGCAAAAACACTACCAAACACAACTCCAAGCACTGTTTGAATCAGTTGCCTGCCACGCACATAACCTACTACTCTATCCTAGCTTGACTTGGGGCACACAAACCATTTTATATATCTGCAAAAACGGACAGGGTTTACAAGAGTTGTGTTTTTTCGCCACTCTTTATTTTCCCATGTTTTCCGCATTTTTCTTGACACAAACAAAAAAATTTCAACTGAATTTTTTATGCCACGTACAAGTTCGGCGAATTCCAAACTTTGAGCAAAAGGTTCGCCAAACCTTGTGACATAGCCTACTAGGAGGGAGATTTACATGTGCCCGAGGCCTGTTCGAGGTAATGGTATGTAGGCAACGCTCAATCATCACAAGGATGTGCGAGGTCATCTGAATCAATAAGCACTAACCCCTTTTAGGTCTCAAGCTAAGAGCTAAGGTTTTCAAGACAAAGAGAAGCAATATTCGGCCATAACTCGATCATTACAAGATTCCAGATACAGAACCCAATTCTAGAAACATGGGCAAAGCAGACCCCAAAATTAAATTGCATCTAAAATCCCCGTAAAACATATTCATAGCCCCTGGACATGTTCAACCATGAACCTATGCCCTATCCGATGAACCTATCCGCACGTTTCACGCTCCCAAATTTTGGACAATTTGCACAACCTCGTCATCTAGTTTCAGCCTCTAAGCATAGTATCATGGACCCATTCCGAAACCCTAATTTCCCTTTCACGGGTTATTATTTGTGGATTGAAGAATTATCTTATGGAAAATTATCCTTACATAATTTAGGACTGTGGATTTATAATCTTGTAGTTCTAAATTATCTTATGTAATTCAATAATAGGAATTAGAATTTTAAACACTAGTTTCTTAATATAATTCCATATCAAAGCAACTTCAAATATGCTCAAACAATCAGCTTTTGCACATAAACTATCAACTCCTTTAACTTTCAAACAAAGAAGAAAAATCGGAATGAGAGCAAGAGTGAAAAAGTAAAATGGGCAAGTCAAATGAGTGGTAAAAAGGTCATTAGGGTGTTTTAAGGCCTAGGTGGCCATTTTATGTTTATCCTTTTCTTTTCTTTTTTGGCTCGAGACTTTCTTTTTGAATGGAATGGCAATGATTTCAAGATATAAATCACATTTGGCAGTTTTTTAAAAACTAATGATACCCTTTACCAATAGACACCTTAGTGTCTTCATGCAGTGGCAATATATTGCTCCAATTTGCGGTGCTCAAGACGGCGACAATGATGGCGGAGGCCACACCAAGTAAGACTCACCGCCGCGCGCTCTAAGATGAAGTTCCCTTACTTTACGATGGCCAATTCTCCTAATCACTAGAATGTTACTCAAGAAGAAGCCAAAGAAAAAGAAAAAGATGATGGATGGAACCCACCTAATAGCAGATGGGGAGGTTGGAGGTGCAAACTTGATGATCCTCCTCCTTTGCCTATGCTAGTTGTGGCTCCCTATTGCATAATGTTTTAGTTTCGGGTGTTATATCTCCTTTTGCTTGTTTAATTTGCTAAACTAGTCTTTACATTTTCGGTTTCGCCGATGTGACACTTGAGTATGATCCGTCCACTCACTTTTTTTTGTACAATTAGCTTGTACTTTATGTTTCTATCAATGTATGGGAAAGTTTTTCAATCAAAAAAGGAAAAACATCCACTTGCTAGGTCAAAGGTGAAAGTTGGTAGAGCTCTCAAATATAAAACACAAACTCTAATTGCTCACACAATCAAAACTCACCTTAACTTCTCAATTTTCATACGGAATACATTTACATTTATATAGGAAATGTGTTTCCTATTAAATAGGAGAGCTAAAAACGCTCTCTCAAAAATACGAGTTGTTTAAACAACCCAACCACATATCAAACCAATCTTACTCACTTTCCTATATCCTTAAGTTGTTTTCAACAACTCATTATTTTCCTCACAAGTAAAATAATGTCACGTTACAATAAATTATACTTATAGAATTATTTTACTAACCATGTGAACACTAACAAAGCATTCCTAACATTCCTCCCCTTAGTGCGAACATGGGGAAGAAATGTGCACCATTTGAACAGAAAACAAAATCGTATGCCAACACATACTTTTAGGTCTGCATCTTGTTGTCTAGATCTTGCTACACATGATCACCTACATACAAGAACTTATCTCATTTTCACTTCCAAAGTGAACTTATCACCGACCAACCATCTTCCAACGAAATACAGCAATCAGAGGATCTTTGCAATCATAGGATCTTTACAATTTGTTGCCCTCCTATACAACTGTTTTTATAGTTCGCACCTTCCACACCATATCACAACACATCAAGGAAAGAACACTCATTGAATAAAAATAATTTCACAAGTTGTAAAATAAAGATTTGAGGATCGTGTCCTCGTCTTGTTTGCAGCCACCATTATAGATCACTACCACTTTGATCACAAACAATATGGGACGATTACCATTGCCACCGGGAACCAATCCTGGCTTTAATCATTTTGGTGCAAATGGTTTGCCACTATTACATCATGTGGCCTCTTCGTTAGCGGCGAACGAGAGAACGTTTATTTCTCTCCGACCTCTAGTGCCTCCGTCCTCTAGTATGTTGTTGCTTACTTAGCTGATTAGAAATTGAAGCTCAAAGATTTCCACATTGTACTTATTTTTATAACTCCCCCACAATGTGAAATGTTTGACTTAGGATGTCGGTTTCCACCGAAAATGCATCCAGTTTACAAACAATTTATTTGACACTTTTACAACTATAGACACAAACAATTTCTTTATTGACACTTAACCTAGACAAGATGATAAATATGACAAAAAAAAAGTAATATTTAATTATTTTTTTAATACACATACATAATGACACAAATAGACTATTGTGACACTATATTATGATACACATTGACCATGGAAAACTATATTGAAAAGACCCCCTTTTATTTAAAATAGTGCAAACCTATAAAATAACAACATACACTATAGACTAAAAACTAAGCACATAAGCTAATAGACATAAATAATTAGTGACCCAATAAACATAAAAATAACTAAACCAACCCTATTTTTTTATGGAGATTTAAGACTTTGGTTTAAAATGTGCATAAACAAAATCTACCAATCATAAAAGACCTATGTTGCATTTTTTCTTTCACCAAATGTGAAATTCCAACCACAAAAACGTTTTTTTAATTTCACCATATCTACAAGAATAATCTGAAGATGATGTAAACAGAAGAATTGTGTCTCTTTTTTTTATCTTTCCAGCAAAAAAATGAGACATTCTCCAATATCATATGAGTAAAATATGTGTATTTTACTGAGGACTATCTGCTGGAATTTTTCTAGCGTGATTCTTTTAACCTCCTTTATTGTTGCACTTGCACAAGCTTCTGATTCTACACCACTCAAAATTTACACTCCATTTGCTGCAAATTCATACAAATTATAATGATGAAATATATATTCTATAGACCTTTATGTCACTAAAAAAAAATCCATGTGCAGGGGCAGCCAAGAGTAGAAATGAAGATGCCCCCTTCCCCACTTAGAATCCCATACAAACTCTCACAAATTCAACCAGCTCTGATACCACAAATGTGAAAGTTGGAAGAGCTTCCCAAATATAAAACACAGAAGCTCTAATTGCTCACACTATCAAAACTTGCCTTAACTTCTCAATTTTCATACGGAATACGTTTACATTTATATCGGAAATATGTTTCCTATAAAATTGGAGAGCTAAAAACGCTCTACCAAATATATATGAGTTGTTTAAACAACTCAACCACATATTAAACCAATCCTACTCACTTTCCTATATCTGTGAGTTGTTTCCAACAACTCACTCACTATTTTCCTCTAATTAAACTAATGTCACGTTACAATATATTATACCCACATAATTATTTTATTAACCATGTGAACACTAACAAAGTATTCCTAACAGTCAACAAACCTAATCTACAGCCATGCCAAGGGTGACCCGTACTCAGATTGGCGAGTCCTCGCCTGGGCTCGCCGAATCTCATTAATATGATTTGAACTTCCTAAATTGTGAGCGTCACTGTCCATTGTCTACATAGTAAATAGATCTCAACCACCACACTCCTGTTCTTTGACAATTATAGCAAAGTATAGAGTTTCAATAGCTACCACACTTCAACTCTTAGGCAAGTATAGCAAGTTCTAGAGTTTCAATAGCCACCACACTTCTGCTCTTTGGCAAGTATAGCAAGTTCTAGAGTTTCAATAGCCACCACACTTCTGTTCTTTTTGACAAGCATAGCAAACTTTTTAGTTTCAACATTGTGCCTATCGCTGCAAACTTTTAGCAAAAATCATCAAAATAGACCACCAAATTGATATACACAAGAAAAGAACAAAGACAGAAACTGACAATTCGACACTGCATACTACAAGCAACAAACCTAATTTTATTCTTTTTATTACACATGCATCCTCGAGGAGATATCCAGAGATGTCTGTTATTTTTAATAGAATATCAGAGTAAAATTTTAAAACTAAATTGTTTCTATTAATTGTATTGTTACAAACTTACATGGACATAGGACGTAATGACTTAGATTTTAAAAGGCTTTAGTCATGCCTAATTTAGTTGTTTGTTTCCTCTATGCCTGGCTACATAGGCAAGCTTTCATGTAATAGTTTTCTGCAGTTCGTGCAGTAAATCTAATATGGCATCAGAGCCACTGCATTAAAGGATCAGTGCAATTTCCAGCAGCAAAATATATTCTCAGCTTTTTTGTATACCAAAAAATTTCTTCATATTGAGTTCTCGATTGAGTTAATTGAATCATTTTGGTTGGAACTATACAGGAAGCTGAAATTTTGCCAAATTACCTACAGCGGTATGCTACAGTAATTTGCAATAGTATTTTGTATTTCCAATTCGGTTTTGCAGGATTTTAGTTTCTTGCAGGTTAAGTGGTCTAAATGGAAAATATTCAGGCATTTAATACTTCCTGATGTCCAAAAGCTAAATGGGCATGGTTACAGTTTGTGGAGCCACAAAATATGCACCACTTATGAGTACCGCAATCTTCACCAGATTGTGCTCCGCAAAAGGAAGATAGACTTGATGATGATCTCAGAGATTTTGACAAAATACATATAAGAAAGCTTTGTCAATTCTAGTTACAAAATGTCAACTCAGATGCGAGATTGTGGTATAATCTTGCGGACAAGTGCCAGACTTCAGCCATTGGTCATGTGTTATATCTGAAGAATCTCTTAATTTCTTTAAGTTGCATGGAGGAGGATCCATCTCACAGACTATTTGTTGAGTTTGAAGGATTTGAGCGATCAGTTGTCTGCAATTGAAAAATCCATGAATGAGGATACAGTACCTTTGGATTTCTGAAGTCTCCCTTCATCTTATGAATCCTTTGTTGAGTCACTGCATCTCATTGCAGAAACTCAAAACACTCAACTTTGAGCAATTTTTAAACATTACTCCTGCAGAAAGAGAGGAGACTGGTGCGAATGGAAGAATCTGGATCAGGCATCTCAGACCGAACATAGAGTGCACTTAAAGCAAAGATCAAAAGCAATACACCAGCGAACAATCCAATGACTCTTTCAAGAAGAAAATGCATCTCACCAATCCAAAGTGATATGTTTTTATTGTAATAGAATTGGAAATGTTAAGAGATTTTCCTGAAGGGAAGTGACTTTGCACACCAAAAGGGTTCAAAATAGGTAAATATTGTCAAAATTGATAACCAAGAGGTAGCAGATAATTTTGCATTTGTTGCAACCATGGACATTCAGATGACTCCACAACATAGTATTTCGACTTAAAAGCACCTAGACATTATACATGCCACAGAGACTGGTATGTGACTTTTGTTGAAGATAAAAGTAGGAGTGGATCTGTAACATTAGGTGATGGATGCACTCATACCATGTTGACAGACATGAAGATGTTCATGTCACAATGAACAATACTATGAATTATACTTTCTAAAATGTTTGATATGTTCCTGACAGGAAGAAGAATCTTCTGTAGCGAAATAACAAAGATTCCTCATCTTTCAGTAATTTTTCATGGTAGCAAATGCATGGTCCAACATCTTCATAATAACAAGGTGATTGCAGTTGCAGCTGGCAAGAAGGGATAATGAAAACTTCTTGATCCCAAATCCAAATGAGCAAGCTTACAAGCCCTAGCAGTGGAGGAGAATCACAGTGTACTTTGGCAGGAAAGATATGGACACCTCAATTATTAGTATTTGTCTATACTTAGTAAGAAGAATATAGTTCATGGACTACCGTCCATTCAAAACATCAAGATGCATGTATGGGATGTCAAATGGGAAAACAAAGTCCACATCTATTTGACATTGGTAAAGCATGGCATGCCAAAGGAGTTCTAGTACATTCTGATATGTTGTGGTCCAATGAAAACATTTACAGTGTATGGTACAATGTACTTTTTATTTTAGTTGATTATTCCAGGGAAATGTGGGTTTAAATCTAAAGTTCATGTCAAAATGTTTTTCTTAGTTTGTAGCATTCAAAACTTGGTGGAGAAACAACTAGTAGACGGACCACAACTCTCATATCTGATCATGATAGTGATTTTGTCTCAAATCAGTTTCAAAATTCTGCAAGAAAGAGGATATGCATAGGCAATATACTACCACAAACACTCCACAACAAAATGGAGCCATAGAAAGAAGGAATAGGACAGTTATGGAAATGGCGAGGTGCATACTACACAGTTGGAATGTACTATATAAGTACCGGGCAAAAGCTGTGAATACAGCGATTCATGTTCTTAACCAGAGTCCTTCCAAAGCATTGCAGAATCACTCCCGAAGAAGCATGGTCAGGCAAAAAACCACCAGTAAGTAACTTTTGTATTTTCAGTGGTGTGGCTTTTGCATTAATCCCTGTAGAAAAGAGAGGCAAATTAGATGTAGAATGCAAAACATGTGTTTGTTGGCTGAAGTGAATTGCATACAAATTACTATTTGTCTCTACTAACAAAATTGTTACTAGTAGAGATGTTGAAGTGGATGAGAAGATTTGTCATCTCAACTGATGATATATCTTCTTAGCATTTGGTATAGCTAAAGAAAACTACTGATAATTTTGGAACATGTTCGGATGTTGAATCAAAAAAAGGTAACAAGTGAGGGCTATTAGAAAAGTCAAGTTCCAGGTGGTTCTGATGAATAGCAGAATGGTGATCGGACCCAAAAAAGAAGTCTAAAGGTAGCAAACTACTACAACCAAAATCGTATTATTCCACGCTGAAGGATGTTCAAGAGTTTTAGTTGTCACAAGGAATAGGTGGTCTATCTACACAAATAGGTAAATAGACTATGCATGGTTTTAAGAGGTAAATTTTGCTCTTACTTTGATTGTTTCGCAAGTATACGAACCAGGAACCTATCACAAATGAGGAGGCCAAGGGAAAGCCTGAATGGGAAGCTACCATGAAGGCAGAATTTGATGCCTTAATATTAAACAAAACTTGGGTACTGACATACCTACCCCAAGGGGAGAAAACAGTTGGTTGTAAATGGGTTCATAAGATGAAATTAAAATCAGATGGCTCTTTGGACAAGTACAACACTTGACTTATTGCTAAAGGATATGCACAACAAGAAGGGGTAGATTATGAAGAAACTTTTGCCCCACCCTCAAATATGGTGACTTTTAGTTAGTACCCTCCATTGCAACTCAGTTTTGGATGGAAGGTATATCAAATGGATATTAAGAGTGCACTTCTGAACAGAGACTTGGCAAAGGAAGTCAACATGGTTCAACCGCAAGGATTTCAAGATGAAAGGAAAGTGCATCTGGTTTGTAGATTGATTAATTCTCTGTATGCACTTAAGTAGGCTCCTCAAGGCTGATATATCAAAATTGATCAATATCTCAGAAATTCTGGAATCACACTTCTTTTTATTCCAATCTATACATCAAAAATAGTGGTGATCACATGGTAAACTTGACTTGACATAGTAAACTTGATTGTTGATGTTGATGACACTGTCATCACCAGTGGTGGGACCAGTATAATTCTACATGTAAAATATAATATTTCCTCTGTTTTTACATGACAAATCTAGACCACTTATGCTATTGCCCTGGTGTCAAATTTTGGGAGATATTGCACCTATAGAACTAAGAAAAGTTAAAGATGTTTGATCATAATCTTACATCTACACCCATGGAAGCAGGACTGAAATTGTCCACTTACACTGATTTACCACAGGCTAATGAATCAGTATATCGTTAATTGGTGGGTAGTCTAGTCACCTAGTGTATCTTACTACCATACCAGATCTATGATTTAAAATAAGCTCTCTCTCTCTCTCTCTCTCTCTCTCTCTCTCTCTCTCTCTCTCTATTTGTGTCTAAACCACACACAAAACATTCGAAAGCTGCAAAACAAGTTCTTTGATATGTCAAAAACATCCTCAAAAGGCATCAGTTAGTACAGGACATGAAGCAGTTTGATTGAGTACAATACAAATGATCTTCAACTAGACCAAACAACAATGACTTCACTTTTTTGCAATTATTGGAGTGTGCTCAAAATGGTGAAGAACCCACTTTATCATAGCCAAGCATATAGAAGTTCATGATTCATCATCATTACCTCCGACAGTTGATTGATAATGAAGACATTTGTCTTTATTATTGTTCTACATGAGGAACTTGCTGACATAATGACTAAAACTCTTGGAACAACTGCATTTGTCAAGTTTAGAGATAGACTTGGAATGGTATCTGGTTTGGTCACTGGGGGATAATAGAATACCAGAATAAAACTATATTGTGTCTAATTGTTACACGGATGCAAGAGGTTGTAGCAACTTAGCTTTTGGGGGTTTTAATTGTGGTTGATTTACATGTTTGTTTCCTCAATATATATATATATATATATATATATATATATGCTTCAATGTAATGTCTACAGCTTGTGCAATAAATCCACTAATTTGTCCCTTTAGTTTCGCAAATAAAAATGGATTTAACTTCCAGACTGAGTCTCCAAAATCAAAGAGTAACTACGCAAATTTTTAAGCTTTATAAATATAGAGCAATGAACACAGTTAGAAAAGGTCTTGGCTCAGAAGTTTGATGTGCAACCAGGAATAATTGTGTACTAAGGCCACAAAAACAAGTCTTAGTCACAACATTTCAATTGTAACCACATGGATCAAAGCTTCTTTCCCATCCACACCCTTATCTTTAAATTTAATTTTCTGATCTCTTCTAACTACCAGCCTGAATTTCCATTACATAGTATCCAAAATCAAAAATTGTTTCGACATAAAAATTTCAGAAAACTTTTCCTCGGCAAATCCCATTACAGTAGAGCAACATCATTCTAGTATATACATTATGATTATCACCCATAGTATATCCCTCCATACACTCCCATTTTCTTCATATTGCTCAACTACACCCACTTTCAAATTTCAAACTACTTGTTCAATAACTATGTGATTCTAGCTCGCCTCATTAAATTCTTTGAATCACTGGTAAAGCATTCAATCCTATGGCTGAGAATTACATGCAGTGAGAATAATCCGCAGGAAAAACAAGATATATCCGTTAAGAGCACTTTCTTCCACCTCAATCCCACCAAATAAGAACATCACCATGCACACAGCAGACCAGTTATAGTGTACAATCTGGATAAATGCTTTAAAAATGGGACCATTTAACCCAAGATCCAAATTAATACATTTAGCAGTGAAAATATTCTCAGAGGAAACAGAACTCTAGAGATCAGGATCTCCAAATCTTTCTAGAAACCGGAATGTCAAAATCGTTCTAGAAATCAGAATCTCACATTCAGAGATAAAACCGGGAAAATGAATGAAATAATACCCAACATCACTTGTAAAAAGGTGACCATTTAAACCAAGATCCAAACCAATATATCTTATTCTCAGAAGCTCCAAATCAATCTAGAAACCAGAATATCACATTCAGAAACAATACTGGGAAAACCAATCAAATTATACACAACATCACTTGCAAACCCCATATATTATGATAAAATTGTCACATCTCACTTTTGGGACCCTGAATTTGACATCCGCAAAGCCATCATTAGGCCGTAATAACATTCAAATGGGATCAAAATATTTTAAACACTGATTAAAGGTGTAGGCTCCGCATTTGAGGTTGGGTTACCCGAGAGTCTTAGCCTGCACTGGCATCATTAATGAAGTATTGTAGCCATAGAGTGCTCTGCCCTCTCATTATGTTAGGGTCAATATGAATATAGTGCTATAGAAATAAAATGCCTTAAAATAATTTAGTGGGCTTTGAGTGATTGCAGTAGTGTAATTATTATTAATTTAACCCTAAGGGACAATTGTTGACCTTTGCAAAGGGGCTTTGACTGTGATAAGGATGGTATGATTTGTTAAAAATCCTTGCAAGTGGCATTTTGATTATACCTTTGATTGTGCATGTTACATTTTCATTGACAAATGAGATATTAATCCTTACTTCTGTAATGTTTTAACACAACCTTTATGTTATTGATAGTTCTACTAAACATGAATATGGTCTATGACCACAAGGGCATTATTGAACATTATGAATACTGTGGCATCATTTGGTTGGGCATTGTTAAGCTCCGCGCTTGGCATGATGTGATGGTGAACACCTTAGGTTGCAATATATATACATATATATATAACATATCACCTTGACCTTGGAACAGTAAATGATTTTTATATCATTGCTTTGCTTTGACATTCTCTTTGGAAATAATTTGTAACATATCATTGTTGTGACCATGAAAAATTCCTGTTTGATCTTGACTTTGCAATCCAATAGAAAATGACTCAATGCTATCTCTTGGGTCACGAACCTGACTTAGAATTTGAAAAGAGTTGTAAGACGTTTTGAGATCCACTCAATTAGGGGTACTATTGGAGACTTAGTGGATTCTGCCCTTTTGGACACTATTAGACCACTGGAATTTGTTATGCTTGACTTACAGGAAAAGATCCCTAGTGTTTGAGAGAATGAGTCTTAAACATTTAGCATCATAAGCCTAGCAAACACTTTGAGGTACATAGAAACTTATTGAGAGTTAGAAGATGCAAGTGTCGATGGTTTTCCTTTTAACGAATGATAATCATTCCTTTTATGATCAAATAAGATTTAATTGACTTTCTCCTTGTTAAGCATGAATTAAATATGTGTTTCACCTTTAACAATTGTGAAGGGTGTTTATGGTGTTCTTAGATCATGAGAAAACCTCTTATTATTCTAATTAATTGAACATTGTGAGTGCTTACTAGTGCATTTAAGATGTAATATCCCCTTCATAATCAAAGACCCTTAGCCTGTTATGTCTTCCCGACGGCAAAGAAGAATTAAAAGGGAGGCTTAAGTTCTATTACTTTATTATAAAGTGCTTAAAAAATAAGGTAAACATTATAAAAAGCACTTATAATAATTTAATAAACCTAATAATAAAATAAAATATAGAAAAGACAAATACATGATAAAGCACTTAGTATAAATTGTAATTATCTAGGAGAAGTACAACTTGCCTTAGGGGCAACAAAAAATGGTTAGAAAATGTAAAAGCTCGTGGGACAAATGAATTTTCCCTAGAAAAATGCGACTTGCATTAAGAGGGAAAAGTTGTTGGGAAAAGCATTTAATATGGGAAAATATTAAATGAAAGCAAAGGAAAGTATTAAATAAAGTAAGTGGAAAACATTGATTCAGCAAGTGAGTTGATTGGATGATGAGGGAGGTTAGTTGGACCATTTTTTTATACAAGCAAGTCGAGACTTGCTTAGGAGGGGATCACTTGTTTATCTTCTAAATTCATATCTTCAATCTTCTAAGGACGAAAACCCTTAGAGATTCACTCTAGAGGACAAAACCCTTTAAGAGCCCTAGTTGAAGGACGAAAACCCTTCCTCTAGTTTGTGAGGGTTCTCTACACAAGGGTTTCCATTGGGCATCATCAGACTTTCGGTGTTATTTCAATTATTCCAGCAAAGAATAAGGCAGTTTTGTAGAAGGGTTTATGGAACAAGTTTGCAACGGTTGTTTTCTATTAATCTCTAATGGAACGCCCCACTTATTGGTTGATTTGTGTTGTGAGGGAGACATTTCAGGTCTGATTTGTGTTGTCATTTGTTGATCTGATTTTTATGAATCAAAGCAACCAATTTTCAGTATTTTTGGGAGTTTAAAAATACCATTTTCAGATTTGTTCATGGCAGCTTGTCTGCAGATTTTTATTAATTAATTTCAGCCTTAATTACATATGAAATCTGCATGTTTTCTTCATATTTGGGCTTTATAAATTAGTGGTTCCATATTTGAGTGGAAAGATATAAATTTAGGGGGCTGATTGGTGTGGATTTTCCACTTAACCCAAGTCGTAATTTCCTTTGTAAATTCAGATATGCATGATAATTTATTGGAATTTTGCTACAAGTTGCATTTAGTGTTTGGGATTGCCTAAAATCCGTTTAGGTAAAAATATGTCCATTGGGGACATTATAGTGGTATCAGAGCGGTGATCCTTGCCAGACTGTGGGAGATAAAAAAACATCAGGCATGCAGCCCCATAGAGAGTTACAACCATGGTGGGGTAAGATTTCTATTTTTGATGGTACTAATAAACTTTTTGTGAGATCATGGTTGCTAGAATTGGAGGCATACTTGCTATCAAACCCTATGTGTGTGGATGATGCCCTCAAATTCATCCCTTATCATTTGGAAGGGATAGCAAAGGATTGGTGGTATCATTTGATAAAGAGCCAAGGGGAAGAATTTGTTTGCTTCTTTGATGACTTCAGCCAAAGGTTCATGGAGAGGTTCGATGTACCAGAGGACAAAGGTGAGCAAGGGGTAGAGGAGGAAATCAAGGAGCTTGAGCCCGAGAAGGAAGAGAACTCCAATCCGCAAGTTGATGATGAGAGTTTGGTGGTGAAGGCTCAAATTCCAAACGATGAGGACTACTTTCAGCTTGTTGCCTTGTTTGGAACAACAATACAGGAGGAGATACATGAGGAGCAGATTGCATGGGATGCAGATTATGTGGTAAGAGGTACATCATCTTTGTTATTGCAGCAGTATTATCATGATGACATTCCGCCCATTGTGGACAAGGTTGCTAGGGAATTGATACAACAAAGTCAAGTTATCATGAAGACAAAGGATGATGAGGATATTGGTGATACTCCAAGGTATGAAAGGAATAATAATGGGTCATATTTATTGCTGCATAATGAACCATTTCAGATTTGTTTTATTCATGAGGTGTACGGTAATGCAAGTTGTAGAATAAAGCATGTGGATTCCTTGTTCCAAATTTATGAATATGGGCATTATGAGAGCTACCTATTTTTGCAAGAGCTCTCATTTGACAGTGCAGTGCAAGGATCTTGGATCACTTCAGCATGTTTTGTCTATTGTGCATGGCACTTGGACAAAACAAATGTGGAATTGCTTGAGGGCAAGCAATTTTGGGAAGGGAGGACTGTAATATCCCCTTCCCAATCAAAGACCCTTAGCCTATTATGTCTTCCCGACAGGCTAAGGAGAATTAAAAATGGAGACTTGAGTTCTATAAGTGCTTAAAAATAAAGTAAACATTATAAAAAACACTTATAATAATTTAATGAACTTAATAATAAAATAAAATATAGAAAAGGCAAATACATGATAAAGCACTTAGTATAAATTGTATTTATTTAGGAGAAGTGCGACTTGCCTTAGGGGCAATAAAAAATGGTTAGAAAATGTAAAAGCTCATGGGACAAATGTATTTTCCCTAGAAAAATGCGACTTGCATTAGGAGGGAAAAGTTGTTGGGAAAAGCATTTAATATGGGAAAATATTAAATGAAAGCAAGGGAAAATATTAAATAAAGTAAGTGGAAAACATTAAATGAGGCAAGTGAGTTGATTGGATGATGAGGGAGGTTAGTTGGGCCATTTTCTCTATATAAGCAAGTCGACTTGCTTAGGAGAGGATCACTTGTTTATCTTCTAAATTCAGATTTGTATGTGGAGCATTTTAGCTTGCATCTTCAATCTTCTAAGGACGAAAACCCTTAGAGATTCACTCTAGAGGACGAAAAACCCTCTAAGAGCCCTAGTTGAAGGACGAAAACCCTTCCTCTAGTTTGTGAGGATTCTCTACACAAGGGTTTCCATTGGGCATCATCAGATTTTCAGTGTTATTTCAGTTATTCCAACAAAGAATAAAGCAGTTTTGTAGAAGGGTTTGTGGAACAAGTTTGCAGCAGTTGTTCTTCTATTAATCTCTAGTGGAGCGACCCACTTATTGGCTGATTTGTGTTGTAAGGGAGACATTCCAGGTCTGATTTGTGTTGCCATTTGTTGATCTGATTTTTATGAATCAAAGCAGCCAATTTTCAGTATTTTTGGGAGTTTAAAAATACCATTTTCAGATCTGTTCATGGCAGTTTGTCTGCAAATTTTTATTAATTAATTTCAGCCTTAATTACATATGAAATCTGCATGTTTTCTTCATATTTGGGCTTTATAAATTAGTAGTACCAGATTTGAGTGGAAAGATATAAATTTAGGGGCTGATTGGTGTGGGTTTTCCACTTAACCCAAGTCGCAATTTCCTTTGTAAATTCAGATATTAATGATAATTTATTGGAATTTTGTCTACAAGTTGCCTTTAGTGATTGGGATTGCCTAAAATCCGTTTAGGGGTAAAAATATGTCCATTGGGGACATTACATATGTCCATTGGGGACATTACATAAGACATTATTATGAATGAAAAAGGGAATAATGAATATGTTGCAAGGATAATACAGAACCACCCAACTAGATATTTGGGTTGGGTATTGATTCCTTACACGTGTTTGATAGCCACATAACTAGAAGTAATTCTCACAATCCCTCGAGGAAAGTCTAGCGGGAAAAGGGCCTAGATGTTTTGTAATCATGTTTTAGCATGGTATCGCACAATCATACATGTGGCTGCCTAGCAGCAAATAAGAGTTGCGCGGCAGATCAGAGTTGAGCAGTAGAGTTAAGTGGACCACTCCCATTGGACCATGAACATAGTAAGACTAATTGACAAATAGTTGGGAATTAGAACTCGGATAGTTTGAGACTTAATCAAGTCAAGCCTATAACAAAGTTATTAGGCGAAGACAACTGTGAGTAAAGTAATTAAGTGGCACTTCCCTTTTGATGGATGATTACAGAAAAAGATTAAAGGAATTTTTTTTAAAATCAGACATTTCCAGGTATCAGAAAAGGGGTTGCTACAAAAACTGCTTTAACCAACAAGTAAGTAAGTTAGCAACCAACATTTTAAGCTACATTGTCAACAAACTTGAAAAAATACTTCAGAAAAAACCTTCAGTTGCATTGTATATTGGGAAACCATTAAAATCCCATTGTGAGATTATCAAGTAGGATGACTAAACTGTAAACCATAATTACACTTACAAATATAACAATCATGGTAGAAAATATGCAGACACTTGGAAAGCACCTACATATAGATCTAGAGTTCCAATAGACAGGAAAACAAAGCTCCAGCCGGTTTGTGAAATTGATAAACAATTGCACACAATTTGGATGATTGGTTCAGGCTGTGTAAGTCAGATTACCTGAATAATGCACCAATAATCATTGGCACTGCACTAACTTGGAAAGCACGGCGACGGCCTATACCATCTGCAATCCAACCGCTTATGGCACACCCAAAAAATGCTCCCACCAGACACATACTCACCAGAAGACCTACATTGCACACCAAAACACAAGTTCACAAATAGCAGACTATGTATCAAATTCACCCACAATGTTCATTTACTTGAATACAAAAATCATGTCTGTACCTTCTGCAAGAGGATTCCCTGAGAATCCAAGATCAAAAGCAATGTACTCAAGAGGTGCATTCACCACTCTGCACAACATCGCCATCAATTTAAATATTTCACGAAAAACAACACCAAACAAACTTAAAACTTTAATATCCAATGGTAAGAAATATTCATGACAAGATGAACCCAATTAAGGTCTTCAGGCGTGCATTGACACCTTTTGAGATCATCACCCTCAAATTCCCATGTTAACAATACCTACCCAATTAAAAACTACTGTCGTCCGATGACATGAAAAACCATGATAAAATGTATCGAATTAAGTTCTTCTGACTCAGCTCAAAAATTTATTGTAAAGCCACATTTCTATAAAGACAGTGACAAAAAAAGATCAACAGATTGTTCCTACTTACGCAAGATGGTATCCAAACAGAAAAGAACCGATCATGGCCACACATACATGTGGCAATGACAGCTTCCATGAAGGATTGGAATTGACAATCTCCTGATCCATCTCCATCTGCATCTGTGAATATGCTATAAAAACCAACATACACACATAAATAACGAATCACCACAAATCATCCATATCACCATCGGCAATTCAGTGGATATTTAATCCCCACACAAATTACGAGCAAACACGTATAGGAAATGAGAAGAAATGGCATTTAACCTCCTTTAGACCGAATTGGTATGTTATACATATCAATGTCAATCTATATGTTTAGATGACTGTTCATATGGATATTCAGTTTTAAAATATATTTTCCAAGATCGATTCCATTGTCTTAAATTAAGATTTTACTGTGCGTTAAATTTTGATTGTAAACATGCGAATGAAATGAAATGAGATTGGATGACATTTAACATATACGTGTGAAATGAGATATGATATCATTTAACCTCCTTTAGACCGAATCAGTTTGTAGGTCATATCAAAGTGTATCTATTGGTTTGAATGTGCTAAAGGTGCCAGGTTTTAAAATAAATTCTCTAAGATTTATTTAATTGTCCTTATTTGAACATTTATATGTTCGATATGTTGTGACTGTAAACATATACACAATCAATTCATGCGAAATTCATCTGTAGCACCTATTAAATTTTATCTGTTTGTTTACATGTTTGTTTCACAGGATATGAAGTTTTAACATAAATTGTCCCAAATTTATTTGGTTGTCCTAATTTGACATTTTAAATACGAGGTAGGCACTATATTATTCCTCTGCGTGTCAAGTTTAACATAGATTGTCCAAACTTAATTCGGTCGTCTTAATTAGACATTTCATATACTGGGTAGGTAAACTCAAATCCAATTCTTCTTTTTTGAGGGGGAGCTGCATTTGTCCATAGAAGGGAAAAAAATTATCAAGGAAAACAGTAGGCAGATCTTTCCATGTTGAAAATAATTAGCATTTGCATTATAGGCTAATTTCTAAGAAAAATATAGGATTTACTAAAAACTTCATAAATTTTGGAGAATCTATAGATTTAATGTATATTTTAGTGAATAGTTTCCAAACATTTTCCCAGTTGGTGAATAACAATTTCCAGAATTTTATCAAAAAGTTGCCAATCCGCGAAAAAAATAGCCCATAAAAATGCCATCGTCCACAGCACCTATTGAAGTGTGTATAGAGATCTGATGTTTTCAGTCCATAATATGAGCAAGAAAGCTTCTGGAATCAACTGTGTAAGACTGCGGTGATCTTGTTTTCTTGAGTTTACTAGTTTAGGCGGTGGTATCTGTAGCTCACTACTCCTGAAACGAAATTTCTAAGCAGTGTTTGATTACTAAAATTTGATTGCAATACCCAATTTCAGGCATCAAGTGAGATGAATTGAGAAAACTTAACCAAGCCAAACCCACCTGGAAGAGCCACTTCCTGATTCCGAGGATCTATTGGTTCCCTGGAAGGAACGCGCTTGTACCTCACCGTGGCCTCCCTAATGCAACTGCAGACCTTCCTCGCATTGCTTACCTCTTCCACTATAAAATTCAACCCAATTCAGCTCAAACCCAGTAAAAATAAAACCCCAGAACCCCTAAACCCCTATTCAACCCATAAATCCTCTCGTCCTACAAATCAGACCCAAGCTGAAATGGGTTTCAAACCTGCTAAAGCATGCCTAAATCTTGCCAACATGGGCTGCTAAAACACCCCAAAGCTAGCTGAAAGTGCATTACAATGTCAGAAACTGGACCTCCCCAGAATCCAGATTTGGCACAGGAAGTCTCCACTTTCTGTCTTGGAATCCAATGGCAATGGCAAAAGAAATGAAATTATGAAGATTGTTTACACGTTGTGTGCATATATATGGAGAGATCTAGATTGAGAATTAGATTGTTTGGCAAGTAATGAGTGAACATGTGGACGAATGACAAGGCGCTTACGAATCCAAATGCATGTAAATGTCTACCATTATTACCTATGCATGCAGAAGCAGTGTTACATTTCTCTTCTATTTTATTTTTTTGTTATTCAGGTATTTTTGTGATTTTATTTTATTATTGTAATTGAATATAACTTTTCCAACAGGCTCCCTATCTTTTTCTTTAATTTCCCGTCTCGTGTTTAGGATTAAGCACTTATCATTTTTTACGAAAACAAATTGAGAATTTCTATTGAGAAAATGATGTATAAAATTTACATGGTGATGACTGGTTAGATGGTGAGAAGAGGAGAGGACTCATTATATTGATAGTTTAGTTTGGATCATATTACAAGATTCATGATGATGAAGAAAGATTTTTTTAAATTATTATTCAGTTTATTATGTTGATAATGGTGTGATTTGAAGTGATATATATATATATATATAATGGAGAATATTTTATGGAGTGTAGTTTTTTTTTTTATTTGGGGTTGAATAAAGTTTTTTTCCTTTTTTAGTATTAATATTAGAATCTTTTGTTCTTGAATTGAAAAGTTACTAAGAGGAAAGGTTTAAATTCTAAGCAAGTTACAACTCGAGTGTCTTTCCCTCCCATTTTTTAAAGTTTTTTCCATTTACTATTTTCACACTTAAGTTGGTATTAGTTGGTTCTCAATTAGGTTATAAGTATCTTCATTTTTCACGTTATGTTCACTCTCAAATAGGATTTTTGGTTGTCTTCAAAAGGTCGGGCCAAATTGTTTTTGGATAGTATTCCTAAACTAAATCATTTACCGTAATGCTTCGTTCGTAGTTTTTCTTATGCTCGATTTCTTTTTCACTCCTACTTTGGATCATTAATTATTCTCTATGCCTTCCACCACCTTTTATAGGTTGTAACGTGTTTGGATCGTAGATGTGTAGAGGGAATATAGTTATTTATGTAAGAGTGTCTTATATAGGGAATTTTTAATTTTAAATCTATTCGTAATCAAACACATTTGAAATTTGTTCTATTTATTTCCATTTCAAGCATGATATGTTACTAGCCCAAACTTCATAAACATAAAGCATTAGTGGTGTGACAAGTAACTTAAAACAAAGTCTTAGTGGTTGGCCAACCCACAAATTAGCCTCCATCTTCAAGTGAGTAGAGTGCTCTCTATCCTCCCCGCATCATCTTCATCATCCGACTTTACTAAGGAAATATAAGAGATATTAGTTTTTTTATTTACTTGCATACCAACATGCTTATAAAATAGTTCGTGTAGTTTTTAGGATCACTATAAAGTCATTGGTATGTAAGAGAAGTTTCACAACATAGTTAACCATGTAAACACATCCGCCTCCAATTTATTTAACCACTCTTCCAATATTTCAATACATACACGTAATTTTTTTATATGTATTTATTTGATATGTGTATATTGTTTTGTGTACCATGATTTGTTTATATATACTATATCAAATAATTTTTCAAAATAAAAATTAAATGACAATTTACTTTCTTTTTTATCTCATACTTTTGAATTAAATGACTAAATGTAATATAATAATTGATTATCAATATTTTGATGTAAAACCTTTTGAATTAAATGACTAAATGTAATGATAAATATTTTGATCAAAATCATTTTATCTCATTTCTTTTCTTATTTTTCAATCCAACCAAAACATAAACCCAACTAATCTCAAACCCTCTTTCAAATTAACAATCTTATAATAGTAATTAGCGTAGTTTGAATTTATTTTTCTTATTTTTTAAAAAATATTATAAAACAATGTTTTTATTAGAGAACAACATAATTCCTTTATCAAATGTATTTAGAATTTGATTTTTATTTGGAGAATAACTTAGTTTGATAGAGGTATTTATTTTTAAAATTTTATTTGGAATTAGAATTTAACTTTGTCTCTTTATTATGTTTATTATAGACATTCTACTAGTGGTAAGGGGTGGAATGTGATAGTATGAAAATGATATTTTTATTTTGTGCATTAAATTTGAATTTTTTTAACCATGATCTAATTTTTGTAAAGATTTAATGGTTTGATTATGACATTTTTATTTTATACATTAAATTTACATTCTTTTGATCATTGTTTTATTTTGGTTACTTTGAGAAATTAATTTTTAAAAATAATAAGAATGTTATTTTTTACTCAATTTTTTTATCGCGAATAAAAAATATAAAGAGTGTATAATGAGATTAAATTAATCAATAATATTTATAAAATACTACTATTTACACCAATTGAACTAAAACCCTTTAATATAAAAATAGATACTTTAAATAAATTTTGAAATATGAGGGGTTGGAAAGTGAGAAGCTAAAATTTATGGAATAAGTTCATCATTCCTTCTCCAAATAATAGGTCCCCAACCATATTAATAAATATAACAAAAATATTTTAAAATGACATAATGACACATCCTTCAAAATCTATAAGAATTAAGAATCTTATATACCTAGATTAACACAATTTATCCGAAGACACTAAATTATATGCTTTGGTTTCTCACACAAATTATCTAAGTACCTACCTTGCATGGGACAATGATAGTTCACTTTACACGTGTGCTTGCTTTGCTCGTGTTTTTGGTTTTTTGGCTTTGCCTACACTTTATTATGATTACAGTTGTGCATGGTCACATCCTTTCTAATGTGGGCTCCCTCTACTATGGAAAGCTTGAATTTGGTGGGCTCTCACTACTCTTAAAGCAACATTGCTATTGTAAACGTTAAAGTTATTCACAATTAAATTAAAATATGGAAAAACAACAAAAATCTCATAATTCCAATGCTTCATTTAAATAAATAAATATATGTACTTTTATTTGATCTCTAAAATGTTTCGAATTGCTAATATAGTTTTTATGTCGCTCTAAATTAATTAGATAGCTTTGTTCACTTATAAGTGCTCTATATTACAGGGTAAGACAAATATAAGGGGGTGGACAATATAAGATAGGAGACAACATAAGAAGGGGTTCTCAACAAGGTGAAAGTCATCAAGAGGGTATAAATTTTCTCATTTTATTAAATAACACAAACAAGTGTGTTGAATTAATGATAAAATAATATTACGTAATGTTAAGTGGTCATTTTCAAGTGTCTATATTTTGACATATGTTGATGCGTGTGTGTATGAGTGCATATCAAAGTAAAAAGGAGGGGTTGGTGTTTCTTTTTCTATGTATGCACTAAGTACCAAGTACCAAGTGTCTATGTATGCACTAAGTACCAAACAATAATAATTGTTGAACTCTTGAAATATTAAAAATGAAATACCGATTTCTGCGTAGAAACAAGTGTGAAAATGGCATGGAGTTGAATGTCTCCCCATTTAGAAAAAATCTTGAGTCAAATTATGAGTAAATATAAAAAGCCAATTTAGTTCTTAATATAGATTTGGTGTAAGTATAAATAAAATTCTCCATAATACTTTAGGAGACACACAATGTTCATTGCTCAAATGATGGTCGGTCTCAACCAGTTGATATTTTGACATGGATTATAAAATAATGTTACTAGTTTTCTAGCAAGGTGTTTAGACTATTAGGGGTTCCGTCTCAAAATGTACACTGACGGGATTGGCTTATCTCGCGAGGCTCCATAATGAAATGGCAATTTATTGATATGGATTTTTTCAAGATGTCAAATAATAAGCATGATGTTATTCTAGGCATGGTTGATAAGCTCACCATGGTTGTTCATTTCATCCTATGTAATCTAAAGGATCATTCGTCAATTTCAATGCAAGGAAAATTGTGTGATAGATTAAGTTATTAGATTGCACCGAGTACTTAAGAAGATTATTTTTAATTATGATACTCGCACAACTTCAACGCTTTGGTGAACTTTCGGTATCATATATCATTTTGAGACAAATGGTCAAACAAAAAGGGTAAATCGAGTTTTTAGCATATATACTTTGTATGTATTGTGTTTTGGACTAATGTGTGTTTAAGCTTACCTAGGGTTAATTTGTTTTATCTGGGGTAAATTATTTGTTACCTAGGGTTAATTATATTTACCTAAGGTAGTTTATTTATTTTATTATTGAGATTCTCTCAACAATATTTTTCACTTAATATTTGAAAACTGAATATATTCGCTTTCTCTACTAGTAGTAATATGAGAAATAGTTTGTTCACATAACAAACTATTTGTGTTATATAATCTCCCTATTTCTAGCCTGAAGAGTGGGAGAGAATTAGGGAGACATCAATTATTATTTTGGAGTGTGGAATAAATAATATTACATTATTTATTCTCTGAAATATTTTTGTGCAGTTTGTTGTTGTGGGCTCTATCTCTTAGATTGATCTTATGGATCTTGTGTTTCTCCCGTGCTTTCTTATATCGTATTAGAGCTCGGAGTTAGGTTGCCAAGATCATCTACCCCTGCAATTTTAACATATTTTAGATCTTAAACACGTAAAAACCATCATTTTATTGTTGTGTTCTAGTATTTTTATTTCTCTCACAAGATTTCTCTTGTTTGGAAGAATTATTGGCAAATTTTGCATTGCTTTGAAGGTTTCAAGATGTACAAATTTCAAAATAAAAATTTGATGCACATGGATGTTGGGATCTAAGTTAGCTTTAGTTTGAATGTTTGTTGTATAGTTTTAGTGTAGGTTGTACAACTTTTTCTGGAAGAAAATCGGCAGCAATTTTTGCCCCTTCTCTACCAATGTACTTTTTTGGCTACTACGGGTTCAGTACATATCACTTTTCTTAAATCTAAAAAGTTTAGGGCATAGGTAACTATGCCAAGAATCATCCCAAAGTAGGTTGTACCATTTTTGGCTTGGCCATATAATTGTCTTGGTTGTTTGAACATGACAAGTACCTAGTTGTCTCTCGATTTTTGTAAACCCTTAGGTTTTGGGCGGTTTGAAGTCATACAAATTGAATTTTCAAGATACAAAAACATGTGTGCATCAAAAATTGTCCAAATTATTATTTGCATTTGGAAGTATAGCTTTGGAGTAGAACATATAGTGTTTTGGAGATCTTCAATTAGACACTTTTCAAGGGTTTTGGAAATTGTTTTTGGTGATTTAATGAGATTTTACCAAATTCATGTCCGATCATCGCATGCATCTAGAGAAAATTAGATTTTTGTAGTTTTGAAAAACCATCCACATCCCCTCTCACATGTGTGAGTACTTTTTTGGATGTTTTTTCATCATTTCTTCTTTGTAAGTGGTTTAAAAGGCTATTTTTGAGTTACATTTTCAAAGTTTAACTTTGGTAAAGTGGCTAGAAGACTTTTATTAAGACTTTGATATGGTGGAAGGCCTTGGGGTCAAATCCCACTACCTCTTTTTACATAAATCCATTTCTTTAGTAATTTTAAAACAAATAGTGCCGTTGAAAAGTTTTTTGGGGTTAAAATTCTCGTTGGAAGATATTAAATCAGAACGGAGGGTCATTTTAAAGAGTGTTATATAGGGAAACGAATGTCCATATTATTCCTTTCCACACCTCCTTCTTCCTCAAGAATGGAATATTGATTGTTTGAACCTCTTAACAACAAGAATTAACATGTCCAGGAAGTCTAACACTACAACATTTTGACCAATTAAAGTCATAGCCTTAAGTCACTTTAAAGTCATGGGAGGAAATTTTTGAACCCTAAAGTCAAAATTAAAGTCGTAAATGTAAGTTGACTTTACTTGGGGATGTTAGGATGTCTTTGTTAAGCCCCAACGTTATAGTGACTTTAATAGGGATATTAGGATGACTTTAATAGTGTCTTAAAGTTGTGACGTTAGGGTGTCTTTAATGGGGACGTTAGGATGAATTTTTTTCATCTTTGGTTCATGTCTTAACAAAATGACTTTAAGGTGTCTTAAAATCCAACTTTGTTCCCGACTTTAACTGTCTTATTTCATGAATTTAGGGCATCTTTATTAGATTTGTAAATTACGTCTCGATATCATATTAGAATTGTAGGTGTTAGAGATATTTTGTGTTATGTGGCATCATCAAGAATTCAAAATGTTTGTAGTATCATTCAATCGTATAAGTGGCTCGAATAAATATTCCCTAGTATTGGTGTCGTGGTACAACACAATAAATGTATATTTACATGTTGTTGGTTATGCATAGAGAATATGGACTCAAAAATAATTACAAGATCTCTGCATGATGTGTACAACTTTGGATTGGCCTTAAGAGGTGGAAAAATCCTTATGTGTAGTGGCACGACACTAGATAACTTGGCACAAGACAAGGGCACTTAAAACAATTGAGAACTTTATAAAGACCTGTATTGTGTGTGTAGTAACATGTTCTCCATACTTAGAGGCTCACATTCGGTGTGTAATGTTCATCTTGAGGGATCGAAGGTGCCGGTGGAACCATGAGATCATAGGAGGTCATTTGAGCTTCCAAACATAAATTAAATGGTATACAACATGTAGTGGTCATGTGTATTTCAGTAGACATTCAAATTTGGTATTTGTACTTTAGCAATCCTTGATTTGACTATCCACTCTTGCTATGATAAACACAACTTCTCCATTCCTACTTACCATTTTCTAAGGTCCTTTTCTTCAAAAATTTTATCCTTGCACACCGATATTTTGAGACATCCCGAGAGTTCAATACGCAAAACCCATATAGAAATATCAATTTACTAGTTCCTAATCTCACTTAACATGCCCCATGCCCGCTTCAGGACCGTGATGGGTGTTGTTATTCCCTTCATTTAATCAACTTCTTGTTGATGTCATATCAAACCAGGGGTGTGTCCAAAGCTATATGCAACAAGAGTACTTTAACTAATCTAATAGTTGACTGTAACTATTTTTATATTTTCTAGGGATCTCTTTAATGTCTTAAGGACTTCTTGGTAAAACCTTATTCAAATCAAACTATGAAAACTTGCTTTGAAAATAAAATATACTGAAAGCTTTGAAAGGAAACACACCGTGCAAAAAGGAAACACACTTGTTGGAAAATAAACACACTTGCTTTTGAAAGTAAACACTCAGATTAAAATGCTTGAAAACAATTGCAAGAAATATAAAGATTTATCTAAACACTGCGCAGCACAAGTATGCAATAGAATTTAACTGAAAGAACTAAAGCAATACAAAATTAACAGATCTAAGCTACTTGCTGAAGAAATATAAATACCAAATAAATGAATATCTTGGTCCTTGGGGGAGTGGGCCCTTGCTCCTCCTTGAATCAGGATTTTAACAACTCAGAATTCTCTCAAATCAGAATGGCTATTTTATTGATGAAAACATTCAGTATTACAAAATGTACTAGATCTAGATACTTAGTCTATTTCTCTTCTCTGTTCTATATCTCTAATCTCCCTCTTAATCTATCTAATGCAGGTCTGCATTTATATACATTTTACAATCCTAGTTGTCTCAATGATTATGATGAAATCGAATCATGCCGAATAGATGCTTGATTTAGATAGTGGTTGATCAGATAGCTATAGGATAACTCTTCCTAGATTTGCGTTTAGAAATCTTCTCGTCCTTTATAATTGTAGATGTAAAATTTTCAGATGTGGTTTAAAATAGATAACTCCCATCGGTTCCGGAACTTTGAAAAATTTCAGAACCATAGGAAATTGTTAAGAACCAAAACCTGTGAGAGTTCCAGAGCTGTCACCAGGAGTTCCGGAACTAAGTCTAAAAATTTCGAACTAAATTCTGGAGTTCCTAACTAAGTCCGAAAGTTCCGGAACTAAATGATGACTATGTGATGGAGTTCCTAACTAGCTTGGAAGTTCCGGAACTAAGCTATGTAGGATCAGACGCTATCAAAAACATATTAAACGCCACCTGCTTCATTTCCTCGACTGATTAGACCTGCTTTATTACAAAACTAAATTTAAACACACACTATGTTAGGAATTTCAGAGTTTTTAACATTAGGATCACAATCAATCAAAAGACAAACAGTTACATCCTAACTCATATCAGATCAACTAAAAGTCACACAATGCAATCAAACTTAATCAAAAGGAGAGTATGATGAGATCATATATTATACATTAATCAGACATATACTGGCCTCATCATTTCCCCAGACTTACTTGTTTGTAAGTCCCTTTACAAACTCATTCTTCAAAAGTGGGATCATATGTTCTGCATTCCATTTGATTGCTCAGATCAAATGGCTGATACTAAATTTTCCAATGCTTAAGCTCAGATGTACTGTACCCAGCTCCTTTTCTTATTTTCCTCTCCCACTTTTCAAATTCAGCAGGGTCCTGAGGTTCCCTATTCTGCCAAGGAGACATGGGGGTGAGAAGTAGAGGTGGCCTCGTTCGCATTCCCATCCATATTTGGCTGTAGGTTTCATTGACTTGGGGAATTATTGTGCATAATGCTTTGGCCCTCTCTAAACTCCATATCAGATTTGTAGGGGAAATTATCTCCTTCTTTTCAAAGAAACAGTAAGGAGTTCCCACCTTTTTGAGCATCCTTCATAAATATCTTCAAATTTTTCCTCCTCATAGGAGGTGAAGGCATCAATACTCTTTTATAGAATATCAAGGTAATGTGTCTTGAACCTCTTATCAAAGGCATGAGTTCTGAAATGTGTGAGGAAGGCAGAAGGTTTACCATAATGAGCTCTCATGCAGAGGCCTGTTGAGTTGGCTTTCAATAAAAATTCAAATTCTCTTTCCTTCCATGCAATTTGGTTTTGCAAAAGAGAGACAAATGCATTGCTGGCTCTCCCCTACATATAACTTAATCTTAAATCATGTGTTTTTCTGTAGCATATAATTGCAAAGATAAAATTCACACAGGAGATTTTTCTATTCAGGGTTGGATAGAGAGTAAGTTGTCATGAATTCAAATTCATCTTGTAGTTCATGTGGAAGCCCACATGTAATTCTTGACAACTGCCAGTGAATGAACTACTCTACCAAAAATACACTATATGCAGGAGAAGGTCTCCTGGAGGAAATCAATTTCTCACTCATAATATAGACCATATGAATTTTGGAAAGACATTTATATTTATTTCCTTCCTCCTTATAAAATTTTTCTTCCCATTCCTTTCTTGCCTTCATCTCTTCCTCCATCTTGGTCTTTAATTCCTCATTTGATGTTTTGGCTTCTCTGAGATCTCTGCAAATATCATCCCATTGTTGTTTCAGTGGAAAATAGGTCAACTCAGTTTGTGCAGAGGCTATGGACACAACACTGTTTCTAGAATCTCGGAACTCTTCCTCTTTTCTATCAGCCTATTTCTTCGTCTTGATACTTCTTCAATTTTGGCTGCAAGTTGAGTTGTTAGCTCATTAATGAGCGTTTCCCTTTGTTCCAATTTAAGTTTGAGGAAGTCCAATTCCTCATATTTTTCTCTTATAATAAGCTCTGCTCTGGATAAGAACAGAGCCTATTTAACTTGTTGTCTTTCCTCTTCCTTTGAAATTATTTGAGGAGTTTGGCATTCTTCCTCTATTAAAGGAAATTTTCCTTTTCTTATCCTAGATGCCAACTCTTCTTCTTCATGTGGCACTGTTGAAGGTTCACCAACTCCTGAAAATCTTGATCATCAAATCTCTCTTCTCCTCTGTCCATTTCAACATGACTTGGCTTAGGTGGAATCATGGCCATGTTGCCCAAAAATCTTGCTCTTCCATCCTTTCTTGCTCACTCCTTACTTCTGGAGTTCCCCTTGACCTCTTATGAATTTTTCTTATATAGGGAAGTTCAATATGCCCAGTAGTGAATTTCCCCCTAGAAATTCTTCTTACTGTTCTTTCTGGTTCTTGTGTGGGTGAGCTATCACCATCAGAGATAGATATTGGTTCTTCTGAAGCTGTTGTGGAAGATGGAATTTCCTTCACAAGTATAGAAGGCTCTGTTGTTTTTATCTTCCTCACCAACCTTCTTTTCCTTGGTATGTTTTCTCTTTCCATTTCCCTCTGTTCTTCTATAGGGGCATCAATTTCAGATTAGCTGAAGGAGAGAATGGGGCTGGAATTGTCCTTCTGATAATATTAGGGTTTTTCTTGAACTTGCCAAGAAACTTGTCCCAAATTTCTTCTCCATTCTTTTTTGACAGGAAATGGTGCTGGCATATTAAGTGAATTAGACCATGATGTCTAATTGTTCCAACACCCCAGGAATATCTCTGAGCCATGGTCTGAATGGAATCAAAAAGAAACCCTGGGAGGTTTATTATGTATTCAGGCTTGGTGGCTCCATACTTCAAATATATGAGCATTTTTAAGACCTCCTTTCCCATAGACCCAAACTGACCATCACAAGTTAAATATTTTACTATCCAGAATGCTACCCTGTCAAAGGGTTTGGGCAAACTGGCCCTTCTGACCCCTTTTATGATTTTCTTTGTATTATAGATATACTGGGGTTCAACTTCTTCTTCTTGCAACAAAAATTCTACCAGTTCTTTCAAAGTCCCCTTTACAAGTTGTGGGACATGAACAATGGGTATTCCAGACACATTACTTACAATATTTACAGAGAAAGGAATAAAGACATTTCTTACTTTTGTTCTAGACTGTTCTAGATTTATGACGAATTCTCTTACCAATTCGTCATTATGCCTTGAAAATTTCTTCAGGAATTCAAGCCATCTTGCATGCTCAAAGATGGATGCTACTTCTTCATCTGCGAGCAGTAGTGGGAATCATCCTCTGGTTCTGATTTCTTCTTAATCCCCATATCGGCTTGAGTTATGTCTTCCTTGATTTCGTGCGAATTGGTTATAGGCCTTCTCCTTAGCTGCGGAACTAACGGCTTGGCTGCGGAACCTCTGTGTTTAGCTACGGAACCTTAGTTCTTAGCTACGGAACATCTGAATTCTTTGTTCTTTGTTACGGAATACCAACTCAATTCACTACTCCTTCCTCAAGATACTTTTGTAATCTTTATCTCACTTGATGTTTGCAATAATGATTATTAATGATAACCATGCCACCACTTATTCCATCCAAATCAATATCATGATTACACACTTGTAATCATAATGTATAAATAAATGACTCATCATACCTACTTTTAAATTAAGTCACATCACACATGCAAACATTTAATCAACCCTAAATAAGTTAAAAGACATAATTACCGTCCTTGATGATGTAAGCCTTTTGCTATGATGACTCGTCATTCCTACAAGTGGAACAAAACATGATTAGATAAGACAAGCTGGAATTCAAAAGAATTCCTTTTTTCAACTAGCCAAAAAGAGGTCAACCGCCATTTCTTGGTTTTCAATTGACCTTGAGAGAAAAAAATTTCTTTTTTGGGGGAAGAAGATGCCATTTACTATTTTTCATCTTCTTCCCTTTATTCTAGATCTATCATCTGATTATTTGATCATTTTGGAAGAACTGGGTTCTTCCATATGATCAAATTTTTTGTCTACTTCAATCTTCCTCAAAAATTCATTCTTAGTGGGAAGCTTCCTATAGAGTTTCGACTATGTCTATTGACCAAGAGTGTTCTACTGCTGCTGCCATCATTGGGAAGTAATTGAATAGAACCATCAAAAATCGATCAATCTAATAAGGTCCCAACCATCTAGTTCTCAATTTTCCCTTGAACTATTAGTACTTAGAGTCAAACAGTAATGCCAGTCTCCTACTTTGAATTTCCTTTTCTTGATATGTATGTCATGTCATTGCTTCCTTTGCTCTTGAATCATCTCTGTCTGTTGAAGTGCTTCCATCCTTAATTCATCCAACTCATTGAGTTGAAGGATTCTTTCTTTTGAGCCTGCATTTAATTCAATTCCCACCTTCACCGTTGTCCTCAATGTCCGAAGTTCAAATTCTACACAGCAACAAGGGCTTTTTCCCATAGACTAATTCATATGGTGAAAACCCTGTTGTAGTTTTCTAAGTTGTATTATACGCCTGCACAGCCTTCAGTAGTCTCTTTACCCAATCCTTTCTCCCAGCTTCAACCGTTTTGGTAAGGATGTTCTCCAATTCTCTGTTTGTTACTTCAACTTGTCCATTTGACTGTGGATGGTAAGGAGATGACTTCCTATGATTGATTTGATAATACCTTGTGAAAGCTTGGATCATATTAGACATGAATTGTGGTCCCTGATCTGAAACTATGCTCCTTGGTGCTCCAAACTTGATCATAATTATGTTCCAAAGGAAATCAACAATTGCTTCCTCAGTGGCATTTGTCAATGCCTACACTTCTACCCATTTTGTCACATAGTAAGTACATACAAGAATATATTCCTTCCCTTGTGAAGGAGGATTAAAGGGACTAACAAAATCCAATCCCCATCTCTCAAATGGTTCAACCACAACTTGAGGCTGAAGAGGCATTTCATTGGTGAAAGTTGGTTATCCCATCCTTTGACAAGGATCACACACCTCTTAATATATCTTTTACATCCTGTACAGAGATGGCCAATAATAACCAATGCCAAGTATCTTATGGGTTGTTCTTTTTACTGAATAGTGTCCTCCACTTGGTTCATCATGACATGCTCTGAGGATGTCAAAGATTTCATCCTCTCTTACACACTTGCACAAGAAAAAATCAGGGCCACACTTAAATAGAATTCCATTTAACCATTTGAATTGTGCATTGGTTTTAATTAACTTCTTTATTTGTTTCTTAGTGAAAGAAGGAGGGAACTTCCCTGTTGCAAGATAATTTGCCATATCAGAAACCATGGTGTACTTGCTGAGATTACAAACAGTTGTTCATCTGGAAAGTTATCCTCGATGGATCTTGTTCCTTGTGGTGGTTAGTCTTGACAGAAAATCAGCTACCACATTAGATTTACCTGGATTGTCCACAATGGTAATATCAAATTCTTGCAAAAGTAATAACCATCTAATGACTCTTCCTCCAACCACTAGTTTGTTCATTAAATACTTAATTGTTGAATGATCTTGTGTGTACAAATATCTTGTACCCTGTAATATAATGTCTTGAATTTATTGATTGCATAAATTACAAAGCAAGAAATTCCTTTTCGGTGGTAGTGTAATTTTTTTCAATGGGAGTAAGATAATTCTAAGATAGTAAATGACATACATCTTTCCTTCTTCATCTTTTTGTCCCAATACTACACCAATTGAATAATTTGAGGCATCTGTTTGGATATGAAATGGCTTTTCCCAATTAAGACCTCTCAATACTTGGGTCACTAATTAATTTGTTTTTAATTTCTTCAAAAGCATGTTGGCACTTTTCATCCCAAAGAAATTCACAGTCCTTGGTTAGCAAATTAAACATGGGGACAACTATTTTTTATCGAAATCTTGTATAAAGCGTCTATAGTACCCAACATGTCCTAGAAATGATTTGATATCGTGGGAGTCGAGGGATAGGTAAATCGAAATGATCCTAATTTTTTTTTTATCCACCTAAATTCCTTTTTGTGAAATATGGTGTCCTAATACAATTCCCTCATCCACCATCATCAAACATTTTTCATCACTAAGAGACAGGTTATGTTGTTCACATCTTGTTAACACTCTGTCCAGATTTCTCAAAGTATCTTCAAATGTATCTCCATGTACAGTGAAGTCATCCATATATACTTCAACACAATCATTTGTTAGATCAACAAAGATTGCAAGTACAACTCTTTGGAAAGTTGCAGGAGCATTACATAAACCGAATGGTAACACTCTATAGGAAAAGGTTCCCCATGGACATGTAAATGTAGTTTTGTCCTAATCCTCAACAATAACTCTGATCTGATTATACCCACTAAAGCCATCCAAGAAAGAAAAGTATTGTTTACCTGAAAGGTTATCTAGGACTTGATCTATGAATGGTAAGGGAAAATAATCTCTCATTGTGGCTTTGTTTAGTTCCCTATAGTCAACACATATTCTCCATTTTCCATTCTTTTTGGGAATAATTACAAGAGGAGATACCCACTGACTATCTGAGATAGGGTAGATGAAACCTACTTGTAATAGTTTTTCAATTTCTTGTTTGACTATATCCCTTAAAGTTGGGTTAATCCTTCTTTGAGGCTGCCTAACTGGTTTAGTGTTTTCAGTATAGATGTGATGAGTGCAGATACTTAGATGAATCCCCTTCATATCTTTTTAATCCCAAGCAAAAGCTTTAGTATGATTTTTTAGAACATCAAACAATTTCGCTTCTTCCTCTTTCAACCAACTATTGATGTTTAAAGTTTTTCCTGGTTGAATTTCAACATGCTTGGTTCCTATATGTGATGAACTAATCTGTGGAAAGGGTTTCATTAAAGTATTTAATGGACTTGCATGTGGTAACAACATATGGTATGTAGCAACATCTCTAAAAGTTCATTGAGACAAAATACTGGAAAAAGGACAGTAATGAGAATTATGATACTTATCTCTTTGCAGGCCAAATTCCTCATCACTGCTACTTCCCAGAAATTCTTCACCACTTCCTAATGTACTTGAAACTGAAGCTACTTATTCATCCTCTCCCTACGAGAAATCTCATTCCTCCGGAGTGAAATCATTTTTGATCAAAAAGATTTGTTGTTGTCGTGGTTCCAGAACTAAGTTCACGGGTTTCGAAACTAAGTTCATGGGTTCAAACTATTTCGATTGACCTTTGTAAATAATGAGGTTCTCATCCAATGGTGGATTAATCATCTCTTCTACTTCTCTTACATGATCCTGCAATGTGATCATAGCCAAAGAAGACAAATTTTGCTTATTAGTTTCAAGAGAATCAACCCACAATTGTTCATGACTGTCAGTAAAAGGTTGTGTGGTAGGATATAAGGAAATTTGTTTAGAGTTCTTACCATTCGAGATTGTCATATCACTTGTCCTGCAATCTATCAAAGCAAGAATTGTAGTTAACCATGGTCTGCCCAAAATAATGGGATAACCCAATGTTTTACCTTTTGATTGCAATATAAGAAAGTCAACTGGATATTCCCATGACTCTACCATCACCGCCACGTCTTCAATAATTCCTTTGGTTTTGCTACTGAGTGATTTGCCATCCGCAATATGGTATTAGTATGTTGTATAATTGTTAATGGTAATGTTTTCTGAGTATCCACTATCATTACATTGATAGCAGCTCCTAAATCTATCAAAACATTATGTACATCCTTATTTCCTATAGAGACAAAAGTAATCATTTTCCTGCTAATAAATCAGCAAGTTTCCCATCTACTTTGATAGTCTTGGGATATCGTCTCTTTCTTCCGTGCTTTTTCATGCGAGAATATTTTGATAAATTTGTTCAATTCGGAATATCTTTAATTACTTGTAACAGTGGTATTTCAATATTCAATTTCCTTAATTCCTAAACTAATTCAAACTCAATTTCTATATATTCTTTGAATCTCTCAGAATTGGATTCTTATTAGTGTTGTTATCTGGCTCCTTTTCTTTTCTTTCTATATCCTCTTTTGGAACAACAATACTAGGGTTCTCATTTTCTTCTGTCATTTCAGTGATTATAAGGGGTGGACTGTTAATGATTTTCCCAGATCTAGTTTGAATATCCTTACAATCCATAACATGTAAATCAACTGATTTTTCAGGTTTTGTTCCATAAACAAGAGTTGTCTGTTTGTTTCTGGGGTTTGCTACTAGTTGTGCTGGCATTTGTGTTTGGACAACATTCTCAGTTTGTGAGTTCTGTGTAGGGGATCCCATGATGGCCTGTTGATTCTGATTTGGATATGTTCTTCCTTGGGAATAATTAGGATTCCATCTAGGTTGTGACCAAGCATAAGGATTTCCTTGACCAACCCATGGTTGTTGATGTCCCTGAGCATACCAGGCTTGATTTGACCAATCTTGAGGGTTCCAAGTTGGTTGAGGTACCCAAGGTGGTTGTCCCCAATTTTTTGGTACTGCCTGAGCAGCCCATGGCATTGTCCATGGATTAGGAGATGATCTTGGCACAAACTACCCTTGGTTAGGTTGTCTCTGAACAAAATTCAATTCTTCAGTTGTAGATGTGGCACTAGTTTGTTTAAGCTAATTTTTAATGACATGAAGCAAAGAACAAACATCAGTATCATGTTCTTTAGATTCACAGATAAGACACATTTATGTTTTATCCAAAGGACAATCTCTTAATGCATGCTTCTTCTTGCATCTAGGACAATACATAGCCAATGGTTCAATTTTGGAATTTTCTTTAGCTTGTAATCCATCCATAGTAGAGGTTAATTGCACTAAAATGTCTGTATTAAAGTTTTCCAACTGATCCATTAGTTTGTTCATATCTGGATTCAAACTTTAACTGATTTTCCTTTTCTAGGTCCACCTCTTGTTCTGGAATAGCTTCTACAAATCTCTTTAATTCCATTCATTCTTATCTGATCAATATCTCCCCCTCCTATTAAGTTAAGGGCTTCTCTAGATTCGTCATCCAAACCTTTGAGAAAGATGGTTTTACTTAATTCCTTTGTAAGCACAAATCCACATCTTTTGCTAACAAAGAGGAATCTGTCTAAATAGTCTTCTTTGTTTTCATCCTCTTCCTGCTTGATTTTGAAGAATTATTCCTTCCTATTTCTTCCTCTGCAATAATCTTGGTATTTATCTAGGAAGGCAGTCTCCATTTGTGCCCAAGTGCTAATAGATTTGGATGTTAATCCCATGAACCACCTCATTGTTGCATCCTTCAAGGTGGATGGAAACAACTTGAGTTTTTGATTATCTATTTTATAATCATAGGTCTGACATAACACCTTGAATTCAAATAGAAATTGGTCAGGATCTTCAGATGACATCCCTCTGAAAGTGGGTAAATGTGCAAGTGACATATTTTTCATTGATGTGTCATCATCTTCCAATTGGATTGGATAGGTAAAGGTCCTATCAGGTACTCCCTCAGCTTCTCGTGACATTTCAAAAATATTTTCTGAAGTTTCCTCCCAATCAATGTGGTAAGTCTGTATGCTTTGGGGAAGGTGAAAAATTAGGAGTAGGAGGTTGACTACTCAATTGAGAATCAAAACTTACCCTCAATGGATCTTGGGTAATAAGCATTTTCCTAAAAGTTCCACTCCCTTCAGGTGACTGATCTAAGAATTCCAAAAATGGCAATTTTGTTTCTTGTCTGACAAGGGATGGTGGTGCCTCCAATTCTTGATCAATTTCCTTACTTGACTAGAAGATGTTATGAATTCTTGTGAAGATTTTTTTGGAAGGAATCTACCCTATGAGTCTCTTGGTCTACTCATATATTTTGTGATATAGTAGGGAAGATTCTTCAACTACTAGATGTATGTTTTGTTGCTCTTGCTAACACTTAATTAGAAAATTCCAACTGGTGTTCCCTAAAAACGGTGCCAAAAATGATGGGTGTCGTTATTCCCTTCATTTAATCAACTTCTTATTGATGTCATATCAAACCAGGGGTGTGTCCAAAGCTATATGCAACAAGAGTACTTTAACTGATCTAGTAGTTGACTGTAACTTTTTTATATTTTCTAGGGGATCTCTTTAATGTCTTAAGGACTTCTTGGTAAAACCTTATTCAAATCAAACTATGAAAACTTGCTGAAAATAAAATATACTGAAAGCTTGTTGAAAGGAAACACACCGTGCAAAAAGGAAACACACTTGTTGTTGGAAAATAAACACACTTTCTTTTGAAAGTAAACACTCATATTAAAATGCTTGAAAACAATTGCAAGAAATATAAAGATTTATCTAAACACCTGCAGGAACAAGTATGCAATAGAATTTAACTGAAAGAACTAAAGCAATACAAAATTAATGATCTAAGCTACTTGTCTTTGAAGAAATGTAAATACCAAATAAATGAATATCTTGGTCCTCGGGGGAGTGGGCCCTTGCTCCTCCTTAAATCGGGATTTTGACAACTCGAATTCTCTCAAATCGAATGGCTATTTTATTAATGAAAAAATTCAATATTACAAAACGATCTTTGGATCTAGATACTTAGTCTATTTCTCTTCTCTCTTTTATATATCTAATCTCCCTCTTAATCTATCTAATGCAGTTTGCATTTATATACATTTTACAATCCTAGTTGTCTCAATGATTACGATGAAATCAAATCATGCCCGAGAATAGATCTTGAGTCGAATGGCGGTTGATCGACAAACAGTTAGGATAACTCTTCCTGGATCTACGTTTAGAAATCTTCTCGTCCTTTATGATTGTAGATGCAAAATTTCTGGATGTGGTTTAAAATAGATAACTCCCATCGATTAGGAACTTTGAAAAAGTTCCAAAACCATAGGAAATTATTAAGAACCAAAACCCGTGAGAGTTCGGAGATGTCACCAGGAGTTCCGAAACTAAGTCCAAAAATTTTGGAACTAAATTCAGGAGTTCGAAACTAATTCGAAAGTTCCGAACTAAATGATGATTATGTGATGGAGTTCCGTAACTAGCTTGGAAGTTCCAAAACTAATCTATGTAGGATCAGACGCTTTCAAAACATACTAAACGCCACCTACTTCATTTCCTCGACTGATTAGACCTGCTTTATTATAAAACTGAATTTAAACACACACTATGTTAGGAATTTTAGATTTTTTAACATTAGGATCACAATCAATCAAAAGATAGACAGTTACATCCTAACTCATATCAGATCAACTAAAAGTCACACAATGCAATCAAACTTAATCAAAAGGAGAGTATGATGAGATCATATATTATACATTAATTGGACATATACTGGCCTCATCGACCGTATATTCAAGTTAGGACCATACCATATGTTATTTACCTCTATATACGGTCTTAGACCAATATGTCATTTAACTACACTTTAGATTTTAAATATTTTTTTTAGGTTTTATACGTACTTTAGGTCAGCCTTTCTAAGATAAGTCATCTACAAAGCCATATATAAGCAAATAAACACTACCTCATTTGCTAACCCGCAACTCCTAAGGAAACACACTAGAGCACTCACTTCATACACTTGCAAAAGGTATCCAAAGCTCCCCAAATCTCATAATTACACATCCAAAGTCATTAGGATAGCACTCACATTAGGTCTAAAGCTACGAACCAGGTCAAGGCAGTCATCCCTCTCATCTACAAGCATCCAAACATTCTCTCTCAAAGTGTTTTATTTAGAGCAAGACAAATCAAACATGGTCAAAGTAAGTGTAAAAATGTTTGATCTATCTAGATATCATATGTTAGTTAGAGAACGACGTGTTATTTCAAGCCTCTTTACGGTGAGTAGTGCCAATGTCGGTGGTACACGGTGTGCCAACAACCCTTCTAATGTTTGTTTTGTAAGACTCTTCATCCATGGATAAGGTGTGAGATGATGATCAGTCCATTAAGAGAACTTCATTGCATGTGTGACAACTAGGGTTTGACAGTGATGAACAAATCCAGGAAAGTAAATAACCTATAAAGTTATAGAGATTAATTTAGAGTAGGTATAAACACCAAAATGGGTCACACCCCCTGGTCCCTTTCGAATAGCCAACTTAAACATATTCACTCAACCATGACCCTTCTACCCCACATTAATATTGATTTAATTATTTACAATGAAATTAATACTCATCTTCACTTCATTCATTATTTAAATACCTTAATTAAAACTAATTTCCACCTCACCTAAACACCTCACCCCACCACCTCACCTAGACACCTCACCAAAAACCTATTTTTAGCACATTTCCCTTTTTCCAGGACTCAATATTCACTCACCATAACTAACTAAGACTTAGTCCTACCTACCTTAATGAACTAAGACTTGGTGTAACCTTAAAATCACGTGTCTATTCTCCCTAAAATCACATGTAACGCTAAAATCACATGTTTTTTGTTTTTGGCTTTGCTTAGACTTTATTATGTTGACGGTACACGGTGTGCCAATGACCCTTCTAATGTTTGTTTTGTAGGACTCTTCATCCATGGATAGGGTTTGAGATGATGATCAGTCCATTCAGAGAACTTCATTGCATGCATGTGTGACAACTAGGGTTTGTGATGATGAACAAATCCAGGAAAGTAAGTAACATATAAAGTTATAGAGATTAATTCGAGTAGGTGTAGAAACCAAAATTGGGTCACACCCCCTTGGTCCCCTTTTGAATACCCAACTTAAACATATTCACTTAACCATAACCCTCCTACCCCACATTAATATTGATTTAATTATTTACGATTAAATTAATACTCATCCTCACTTCACTTCTAGATATATGTAGTATAAATAAATAAATATATGTACTTTAAAGTCATAGTCTTGACTTGACCAATTAAAGTCATAGTCTTAAGTGACTTTAAAGTTGTGGGAGGAAATTTTTAAACCCTAAAGTCAAAATTAAAGTTGCAAATGTAAGTTGAATTTACTTGGGGATGTTAGGATGTCTTTATTAAGCCCCAACATTATAGTGACTTTACTAGGGATATTAGGATGACTTTAATAGTGTCTTAAACTTGTGACATTGGGGTGCCTTTAATGGGGACGTTCGGATGTTTTTTCCATCTTTGGTTCATGTCTTAACAAAATGACTTTAAGGTGTCTTAAAATCTAGCTTTGTTCCTGACTTTAACCTATTTTATTTCATGAATTTAGGGCATCTTTATTAGATTTGAAAATTACGTCTTATATCTAATTTCCACCTCACCTAGACACCTCACTCCACCACCTCACCTAGAAACCTCACCAAAACCTATTTTTAACATATTTCCCCTTTCTAGGACTCAACATTCACTCACCATAACTAACTAAGACTTAGTCCTACCTAGCTTAATGAACTAAGACTTGGTGTAAACCTAAAATCACACATCTATTCTCCCTCTAACCACATTACCACTCATTAAAACTTAACATTCCATTTTGATCTGTGAGAATAGACTGAGCTAGCCCAAAAAGATTGCTAAGAGCTGTCAATTTTAGTAAACCTAGGATTTTCCACCTTAACCGACGCGGTCAACCCGAAACTAGTGTTGGTCACCTATACCATCGCTTCGGTTACCTTATATTCATTTTGGTAACCTTATTTGAAAGGTTGGACACATTCTCAAGTTTTGGAGCAAAGGAGATCTGCATGTAAGCAAGAACCAGAGCTCTTTCACACATCCGAAAACCATAGCCAACACCACAACTAATCGAAGGCATTTGCATTCACGGTAGCATTATAGAGCCGCAATACGACCACCATTTCACGGAGAAACCATCATTATCTTCCAACCATCGACTCGCAAAGACCGGTAAGTGTGTTTATCACCTATGTCATTTCATATTTATTCAGTTTAAAAGGTTTCTTCACATTTGTTATCAGCCTTTACCTACATTTTCATCCCACCAATGTTACCTTCCTGTGAACCCAACCATTCCACCACCCACAACCATTAAATCACCTATACCAGATTCTTGCATATCTCTAAGCACTCCTAATACCTCCATAGACCTAACTATTCCCTTTACCATCTCTTGTTCAATCTCAAACAAATCCCCAAAACTCAATTTATTGAACTTCTACCATCTCGCCTTAATCATCGTCAATCCCCTCTCAACCGTAAATCAGTCCACACCTCACCGACGTCAATCTTTGTATTTGGTAACACTGCCAATAACAAAAGCCTAATAACCTACATTCAAGTGACCCAAGCTACCTAGAATTTGACCCTAACCTGTCCCAAGACCTTGACTACCTACCCTAATTCCGTAATCGATCATAACCAGCCTGTTATATTATATTTGTTTATTGTATTTGGATGAGATACCTAAATCATATCAACTACAAGTAGGACATTATTTATTTACGTCATTTATTACGTTAAGTTGTATTAAACAGTGGGTTGACTGCCACCAAGGAAGTACCACACTTCCTGGATCTAGCACACGCTAGGCAACCCACTGGCATATATTGTTTAACTCTCTTTTATGGTCTTGTTTTGTATTTCAGGTAGTTCCTCCTAGCCAAAAGGAAGCTCTCACAGTCAACATTGGATCAAGAAGTCAAAACGTGTGCAACGACCTTTAAACCGACCATCACAATAGGTATTCCTCCTTGGCCCATACCCTTATTTGTTTCATCAAATCCACAAAGAAAATGGTGAAACAAAGATGTATAAAACCATACATAAGGTCCTAGTCCTGACCATATGGTATGGTATTAACCATGTTGTATGGTCTTGATCCGTAGATTTACGATTTCATCCCAATTTGTGAAGTTCAATTAGGTTCATTTCTCATGTTTTATGTGGTGTACATTTTCATATCTGTCCAAAAATCAGTTGTGGCAAGTTAAGTTCCTCTATACCTCTATTTTATCTTTTCATTTATATATTAGGTTAAGTAGTGTATGTAAATTATTCTTATATGATATGAGTTGTAGATATGATTTAGTGTTTATATTGTATCATCGTTGTTATATCAAGAATCAACTCTAATCTCTCATACACCTAATTAGATTGACCTACAAATTTAATTTAGGAATAAATAGTAGATTAATGCATGTAATTCTCACATATATGTGTGATGTGTGCTTGTTTATGATTATTTGTCAAATTTATCAATATTATCATTTGCATGAGTTAATAGGGATGATTTACCTAATCGATCATTGAGTTTTTTAAGACAAATTATAGTCATCGAGTTGTATATGTATATGATACATTAATCAATTATTCAAATCAAAATATAACATAAAAAAGGGAAGGTTAGATATACTTACCTTGTGTAGATACCATTAGCGCAATAACCCTCAAATTTGGTAGCACCTTATTGAAGATTTGATGTGGGGTACAACAAGATGAATAGAGAGAAGACCTATGTAAGACAAAATTGGGGTCTCCAAAGGCCTAGTGAATCTTGTTGCTATAACTCCTACTCTTGAAAATCCTAAATCCAATGCTCTAAATATATTCCTCTAAGTGTAAGTAAAACTAGCTCATAAACCAACAACTTGATGACCATAAGTAGACCAATAGATGATGATCGATGATTCATAAATGATATTTAATAACTCCTATAAATAGGGGCCATGTTTGATCATTGTAATCTTTCAATTCTAAATACATTAACCAAGATCAATGTAATTAGCCATTAAAAATACAACAAGACAATATCAGTTATGGTTGACAATCTCATCTTTAGGTGATGAAAAACCGAGAGGGTTGCAGTAAGGAAGGATTCAAGATGTTGAGGAAAGACTTATGATCGAAGTGAAGGTGATATAAAGGAGGTATGAAGATTTTTGAAGTAGCTATGTAGGTGATGAAATGTTAAAGGAGGTAGTAAATTGATGAAAAGGAGATTTAAAATATAAGAAAGCTAAGATATTTAAGACAACACAAGAAATATCTCTCACATGTACCACCAACCAAACCACGATTTACGATACACCTTATAATGTGTGGGGTACCGCAAAGAATGGTTCTGTAAAGAGAAAAATTAGTAAGAAGGAAAAATAAGGTGTACACATATGCCAAAACTAAATATCATTGTGAGTCACAACAATGTAACATGAGATGGTCTTTACAAAAATAACATGCAACAACAACATTAATGACTATAATGAAGGCATGATAAGTGATAACAATATGAAATCAAATGAAACATACTTAGCTCATACATAACTTACTACAAGTGATTCCACATAGTAAATCTTGTGAAAGTTGCCAAAATGTACATAGATTTGTTGAGCGAACCCACATAATATGAGACTTAAAAGAAACACTTCATAAAGAAGTGGTTTCACCCGCATAGAAAGTAAAAGTAGAATAATCACTCAATTTTAGTTGTTGAGTGTTTTCAAGATGCTTATGAGTTTGAAGAGGCATCCTAAATTTTTAGAGATTGTAATGTCCCCTTTTCCAAGCTAGTTTGATTTGAAGACCTTGGGCCCATTTCTACTTCCCATGGGCTTTAAAGGAGAAAATAAGGGAGGTACATTTATGGTATAATTGTAATTTGTTCTTTTCAGCTTTGTAATATTTTTTTTAAAATGAAAATTGTCAATTATAGTACTAGAAATAGTAGGTTGGTGTCTAAAGTGCAAAGCATCAACTTCAAAATAGAAAAATAATGTAATAAAGTGGGGTTGTCCCACCTTAAGTTGGAATTGTGAATGTTAAAATAGAAATAAATTATTTCTATTATCCCACATGAAGTGCTCTACAAGGAAAAGAAAGAAAAAAAACTATAATGATAAATGTGGGACCTTATTGTAAGGGTCTTCATATGAATCTTGATATTTATATTTTAAAAATTGGAGCATTGAGCTCACAATTTCAGCCTTTGAGAACAAAAACCCTCATCGATCCTATTAAGGATGAAACCCCTCAATAGTCACAACACTTGGGGAAAAAAATGCCCATTTATTGCTTTGGTGTCTTCATCTGGGAGTCACAAGTGAGATTCATATTCAAAATTCCAAAACAAGTGTTTTCATTTGTGCTACGACACATTTTTGTGGGTGTCATACCCATTTCCAGCTTGGACCGACCCCTTTGGGGATTTTGGAACAACATTTCCGTGGGTTTCTATGGTTGGAAAAAATGAACTTAATTTTGTTTGGTAGCTGCCATTTTTGTGGTCATTTGAGCTATCATTTGCATTATAACTCCAAGCATTTGGAAGATATGAATTTTTGAAGTTAAACCGTTTGTGGCCAATAATTAATTCTAGAATTTTGTAATTTGATGTTGAACCACCTATTTTGCATTATCTCATCAAGGGTTTCAATTGGTTTATATGTTTATGAAGATTTGTGTCGAGAAATACTAAAATCTTAATTTTACCTAGGTTACATAGGATTTTGGGGACCAAAAATAGGTTTCTAACCCTTTTTGCTCTAATTTCTATGTGGTTGTCATAAAATTCAAGTTTCAGCACATCATTGTAATAAATTCCAACAATTTTACATTAAGGTTTTGGGAAAATCCCAATTCCTCAAAGTGAGCCCAAAAGGGACATTATAGAGATGGTCATAAAGATCCAAATTCATCAAGGGGTTAGGTTTAGTTGGGAAATAAGGGAGAAAGAGAGATAACTAGAAAAAAATTTCCACAAAACATAAAATATATCTAACATACAACACCCTATATATGACACACTAAAATGACACCTTAACGTGACACCCTAACTCGACACACTAAAGTGACACCCTAGCACAACACACTAAGGTGACACCCTAAAACAACATTCTAATATGGCACATTGACTCAACACCCTAACACAATACACATTCCCCTAATTTTGTCTCATTTCCCCTAATTTGACCTATTTTCCCCAAAATTGACCTAATTTCTATTAATTGGACATAATTTACCCAAATTTCTCATAGTTTGGCCTAAGTTATCATAATTTCCTCTAACTTGAGCTGATGAAACCTAAAGACACCCAAATTTGACAACTTAGAATGACACACTAACACAACACCATTTCCTTAATTTTGACTTGTTTCCCCTAATTTGACATAATTTCCCTATATTTTCTCAATTTCCCCAAATTTAACCTAATTTTAACACACTAATGTGACACACTAACACAACACCTATACATGACACATTAATACAACACCCTAACATGACACCCTAACCCGACACACTAATAAGATATATTAACATGAAACACTAATGCAACGCCCTAACATGACACCCAAATATAACACGGTTGACACACACACACACACACACATACACACACTCACTCATTTCCCTAATTTCCCCAAATTTGACCTAATGAAACCTAAATTAACACCTAAATTTGACAATGTAGAATAATACACTAACATAATACCCTTTCCCCTAATTTTGATGTGTTTCCCCTAATTTGACCTAATTTCCCCAAAATTGAACTAATTTTCCCAAACTTGACCTAATTTACCTAAATTTGACCTAATTACCCAAAAATTGACCAATGAAACCTAAATCGACACCCAAGTTTAAAAACTTAGAACAACATATTAACATGACACCCTTTCCCACAATTTTGACTTGTTTCCCTAGTTTGACTTAATTTCCCCAAATTTGACCTAATGAAACTTGAATTGACACTCAAATTTATCAACTTAGAATGATACCCTAACACAACACACATTCCCCTAATTTTGACTTGTTTACCCTAATTTGACCTAATTTCCTCTAGTTTGACCTAATTTCCCCTAATTTGACCTAATTTCCCCAAAATTGACTTGATTTCTCTTAATTAGACATAATTTACCCAAATTTCTCCTAGTTTGACATAAGTTACCCTAATGTCCCCTAATTTGGCAACGTAGAATAACATACTAACACAACACCCTTCCCCTAATTTTGACTCGTTTCCCCTAATTTGACATGATTTTCCATAATTTGACCAAATTTCCCCAAAATTGAACTAATTTCCCCAATTTGACCTAATGTCCCCAAATTTGACCTAATTTCCCTAAATTTGACTTGATCTCCCTACTTTCCCTAAATTTGACCTAATCTCCCTAATTTCCCCAAATTTGACCCAATAAAACTCGAATTGACACCCAAGTTTGACAACTTATAACAACACACTAACATGACACCCTTTCCCATAACTTTGACTTGTTCCCCCTAGTTTGGCCTAATTTCCCCAAATTTTACCTAATAAAATATAAATTAACACCGAATTTGTCAACTTAGAATGACACCCTAAAATAACACACATTCCCTTAAGTTTGACTCAATAAAAATTTCACACAATAAAAGTTTCAAAAGATCATATATTTACACACTAGTTTATGGATGATATAGATCATCTATTGCTTATCTTACACCACCTTATATATTATGAAATGTGTTATATTTTTATTCATGTGATGATCACGTTGTTTACCTAAGTACAAATATGACATCCTCGATGCTCATTTATTATTGATCACTAATTTATTTCATGTTTCTTGCATGATACTATGCTTTTTGACTAATATTGGCTGAGGCTCATGTTTAATACCACACATTATCTCGACACATTTTATATCTCCTTGCTTTCTATATGTGTTTGTTTACTCTAAATACTTGTTTTCTCTATGCATTGTCTATTTTATGCCATTATTTTCTCCATGCTTTTGATTTCTCTATTTACTTGTTTTCTCTCTTCCAAATTTCTCTCTATTACATATTTTCAACTTATGCACTTTTATTCTCTATAACATTAATTTATCTATGCATTTGTATGCTTTATGTGCTTGTTTACCCTATGCCATGGTTTTATCCATACATATTTCTTCTCTATCCCATTATTTTCTCTATGCATTTGTTTGCTTTAATCCATTACATGTTTTATACCATTTCTCTATGTACTTGTTTTTTGATAACACGCTAATTGTTACATCTCTTAATTCAAAGATATTTCTCCTAGAACATTGATTGTTACATCTCTTGATGATAAATATCTCTCATAACATATTGATTAATACATCTCTTGATTTAGACATTACTATGAGCACTTTGATTTAGACATTTCTCAATTAGCACAATGATTGATACACATATTGATTCGGACATTTATCTTACTATTGGATGATGCATATCTTTATTTAGACACATTGATTCTAAACACATTGATTGATACATCTCTTGATATAAATATTTCTCTTAGCACATTTATTGATACATTTATTAATTTAGATATTGTTCATAGTGATTTAACCTTTAAAATGTAATAAATTAGATGTAGGATGTGGGGAAGGTTATTCTTGTTTATCCAAGGGTTAAAGGGTTAGCCACATGTTGGTATATTCATATTAATTAATAAACATTAATATATATCGGTTTATATAATGCTCAAAAATATTTAGATCGAACTTGGAAATAATTGCTAAAATAAAAATAAGTTGACACACTTAGCTAATTACAAAGGTAGGAGGCTAAACTAGCCGTGCAAAGTGACCTTGTAGACTAGAAATGATCTATGTCTCAACCCTAAGTAAACTTGTTGATTAGTTTAGAGTTGATAATAAATGCAACTAGTTTTAAATAGATTTGAACACTTTATATCATAGATTATAGAAATATACAGCCATTTACATATTTACAATGAAAACTAAGCTATTTATAAGCATGCCAACCTGATATACCAATTAAAAATACAAGAGAAGTTAGAGGAATGAATTAGTTGATGTTAGATAGGTTTGGTGTGTCACCACCAAAGACTGGGAACTATGTAAGATTATGGACAAGCCTAAATCAAGTGTACTTCGAATGATCCATAGGGATCTAAAAGAAAACCACTTCATCAGAACAACCAAAAACCGCCCCTCTATAAAGACAATAGTTACGTAATTGTCACGGCGGTTGATAACCGTTGGTTTTGCAAACACCAATGGTCCTGTCACTAATGAACAAAAAAAAAACAGATCCATGAACAATCGTAGATTTGGAACATCCAGACTGTGTCTCTTCCCTGTACGACCCTTCCTATCCTCCAGTGCATGAGAGGACATGGGAAGCAACTATAAATATAAGGAGAACAAGTGGTTTTGGATCATCGAAGTTGGAATGAAGAAAAGTGAGAAAGAAACCATTGAAGCTGGAATTGTTTTGTAGAAGCAAGGTGTGAAAATAGAGCAAACAAGTATAGAAGGGAGGTGTTGACATTGTTTATCTTCCTTCATCTTATTGTAATTTTTATTTCTCTTTAATTTAGCCAATAAATAAGTGGGAAGAAAAAGTAATTTCCCTTCACGGCTGGTTTTCCTTCAAACAAGGGGTTTCTAGGATAAAAATTGTGTGTGCACTAAATTGTCATCTTTCCTTTACTGCAAAATAGTTCTAAGTTCAAATTTCAATCACTAGCATATAAGAACTATTATTTTCAAAGAATTGGAAGTAGAATAGTAATTGTTGTGGTCTTGTAAATTTCCAAAAGCTAGAGGTTTACAGATCATTTTGGTATCAGAGCTGATTATTATCCAAGATTGTGGTATTCATTCTTGTGATTTGTATGACAATGACAAGGTCTAAAGGAGAAGAAGTTTTACCTTGTGATCTAGACATATCTATGAAGAAGTGGACGAAAGAGTCAAAGATCAAATGGAGGAAGAGAACTTGGTCTGTAGAATTGAGATGTTGGAAACCATGATGGATAGGTTGTATAGACACCAATAAGAACTTTCAGATCTGTAAAATATGGCTTCAATTAAGCAAGATTCCATGGACTTAGTGGTTTGAGCTTTGGCTAAAAATTTTGGCATAGGAAAGAGCCACAAAGAGGAAGATGATGTGGAAGAGTGTGAAGAAGAAACTCCAATTGGAAGAGAGAAGGTAAAATCGATCATGCTCCTTTTAAATTTGAAACTAAAGTTGAGATAAAAATATTTGAAGGACAAGTAGATGCAAAATTGCTTGATAAATGGTTAAAACAATTGGAGGTTTAATTTAGTGTTCATGATGTTACTGAGGCACAAATGATCACCTTTGCATGTCTCAAAATGGAGGGACATGCTTTGGTTTGGTGGGAAACCCATCTAGCTACTTATGAGAAGAAGAAACGTCCTATTATAAGATCTTGGGAGGATTTTAAAGAATTACTTGGAGCTAAATTTTATCCTAATGGCCATAAGATTGACCAAATGATTAAGTGGTAGTTTTTTAGACAAGGAAGTGGTCAAAATGTGTGGGATTATACTACGGAGTTTTGGAGACAAACCATGTTGCTTAATATGGACTTGGAGGATGAGGATATTTTGACCATGTATTTGGGAGGACTTCACACTCACCTTCAAAGGAAGGTAATCTCCACGAAGCCCAAATATCTCAATGAAGCATGTGTATAAGAATATTGCATTGATGATGAAAAGATTTAAGGATAAATGGAGTCAAGGGAAAAGTAGTCAACAAATCAGCCAAAGAAAGAGTAGGGACAAACAAGTAATAAAGGTAAATGGAAAGGGAAAGGTAAAAAAACCATTAATACTTTGAATACTTGTAAAGATCTTAAGATTTTTGTAAGAATTATGATAGCAATGGTCATACTAATGCTACATGTTGGAAGTTACATTTGGAATTACACCCAAAGAACCGAACCACGGATTCAAAGAAATCCATGACAAGCTGTAAAGACAGATGGAAGGTACAGATCGAGGATGATTTTGATGTAGACAAGAGGCTTAGATGCATAGCCACCTACGGACAACCAAGAACAAGAGGAAGAGATGAGTAAGCTATTTCAGATCAAAATCCAAATCAAGAGAACAAAGGTAAATACTCTAGTCGATATCTTTGGTTCTCAATCTAATTTGATTTATGATGTGGTTGTGAAGAAGTTTGGTCTTGAAATTTATGAGCATCCACATCCTTATACTTTGGGATGGGTGAATAAGGGTGTAGAAATTTCGGAGTAACGAGGAGATGTAAGTTCAAGTTTTAGATAAATTCTCGGTATATAGATGTATCGGAGGTGATGTCATTCTACTTGATGCATTCAATGTTTTTTAGGAGTCCTTAGTTGTATATCAAGGATGTTATATTCACGAGAAGGGAGAATTGATACAGATGGGTCAAGGATTGAGTCAATTACAACATCTGGGCACACCAGCGTAAGAAAAAGATGGCTATGGTAAGTGGTAACCAAGAAAAGAGACTAATTTAGGTGAATCATAATCTGTTTTGTTTACTTTTATTGAAAGATAAGCAAGATGAAGTATAAATTCCAGATATTTCTTACAAAGGGATGAAGGATTTGGATAGTATAAACAATATTTTTGGGAATTATTCCAAACTCCTAGTGGGTTACCTCCAAAACGGGAGGTAGGGCATGAGATCGAGATGTTGCTAGATTCCCCTCTACCAAATATTGGGTTTTATAGGCAATCCTTATTGGAGAGTATGGAGGTAAAGAAACAACTCCAGGAACTACTAGACCAAGGGGTAATATGTCCTGAGCAGCACCTTGCCATACGGTTTGCCTATTGTGATGGTGCCAAAGAAGGATGGTTCTTGGAGAATGTGCATCAACTACCGTGCTTTGAACAAGATTACCATAAATAATAGTTATCCACTCCCACACATAGATGAAATCTTGGACTTGCTTTAAGAAGAAAATTTCTTCACGAAGTTGGATCTCAAGTCGGGTTATCACCAAGTTAGGATGAAGGAGGGGATATATGAAAGACTTCCTTCAAAACAAAATAGGGTTTGTATGAGTGGTTAGTACTTCCATTTGGTTTATGTAATGCACCCGCTACATTTATGAGATTGATGAATGATGTATTGTAGGAATTCATAGATTCATGTGTCATTGCTTATCTAGATGATATTATGATTTTTATTGCCACATGGAAGGAACATCTCACACATTTGCAGCAAGTCTTGCAAGTTCTCAAAGAGAAACAACTGCTATGTAATATGAAGAAGTGTGAATTTTCCAAATAATTGATTCTCTATCTTGGGCACATGCAGAGAGGAGGAGAGCTACGAGTGGATCCAAAGAAGGTGGAATCCATCACCAACTAGCTAACACCAATGGGATCCATAGAGTCAAGGATTTTTGTGGGAGTAAATGCAGTATATGAGGAAGTTCATTCGGGATTCTTTGCTATTACGGCACCTCTACACACCATGCTGCAAAGAATAAGGGTTTTGATTGGTGTAAGGAACAAGATCAGGCTTTTGATTTGCTAAAATATAAGATTAGTCATGTTCTAATACTTTCTCTTCCTAATTTTTAACAAGCCTTTGAAGTAGAAACAAACACTAGTGATTATGTTATGGGAGCAAAGTGTTACTACGGGGGAGGTAAGCTAGTATGTTATCATTATGAAACTTTCACTTCAACAGTTAAGGGATATTCAAGTATAATATAAAGAAATGCATGCACTAGTTCATGAAATTAAGAGATTAAAACATTATTTATTGCGTAAAGAAACTATTATGCACACTGACCACAAACCTCTCCAGTGTTTGCAAGCACAGTCTAAAATGCATTAGGAAAGGCACTACAAATGGATGGGATTCCTTCAACAGTTCCATTTGGTGATCAAGTATAAGAAAGGTAACAAAAATTTGGTGGCATAAATGTTGTCTAAGCTGCCCACACAGGAGAAAATATCTAGTTTGGCCACTATCTCTCAGATTGATCCCTTCACAAAGGAAGCTTACGGAGAGGCATATGCTCAAGAAAAATATTTTGGGATGACATATCAGCAGTTATAGTCCCAAGGGGCTGAAAAGATGGGTATTGAAGATTGTTATCTCAAATATGGGTTGTTCTACTAATGGGGGAAGATTTGTGTGCTAAAATAAGAAAGGATTCTATTGATGAGGGAAGCACATACCTCAAACATAGTGAGACATTTTGGTATTAGCAAGACCATGGCCCACTTGTAAAGGTATGTGTATTGGCCCAATATGCAAGAAGAAGTGTCTAAATTTATAAGAGGATGTAAACTTTGTTGTACAAGCAAGCCTAAAATCAGGAAGGAGAGTTTGTATATGCCTTTACCGGTCCCTACTTGTCCTTGGGAAGATATTTTATGTATTTTGTAAGAAGACTACCTATGTATAAAATGGCTATGATTATATATATGTTGTTCTAGATAGATTTAGCAAAATGTGTGTTCTTATGGCATGTAAAAAGATAATAAAAGCATATGAAGTAGTTGAGATTTTCTTTGCTAATGTATGGGTGCATTTTGGTTTTCCAAATTCTATTATTTCTTATAGAGATTATAGTTTCTTAAGGAAGTTTTGGACTACTTTATGGGACAAGATGGTCACTAGGTTATAAAGGAGCATGACCTTCCATCCACGTGACATATGGGCAAAGAGCGAGGTGGTGAACAGACTTTGGTGCACTGATTATGGGATATAATAGTAAATATCCACTAACTTGGGATGAGTCCTTAGCCTACATTCAACATTCCTACAACTGGGAAGTACACACATCCACTATGGAGTCACCGTTTGAATCATGCTTGGGATATCTACCTACTAATCCACTAGACATAGTGGTTTGGAAGCGTGAAGAAGGGGAGATATATGATTCATAGGTGACTAGAGCAAAAAATTTTGTTGAGAGGATCTGACAAATCCATCTCAAGGTGAAATAACAATTGGAGAAATCTCAAGCCAAGTATAAAGCTAGACACGATCAACATCATAGAGAGCACAAACTTCATGTTGGAGACAAATTTTAGCTTTACTTGAGCAAAGAGAGATTATAAGGCCAAGCAAGAAAACTCAAGACACTACGGTATGGACCCTTCACTATACTGGAGCAGGTTGGAGAAAATGCCTTCAGGCTTGACTTGCCACATTTCATGCAGATGCACTCAATAGTAAATTATGAGAAATTGCACTTATATGAGCCATCCATGCTTGACGAAGAAGAAGAATGTCAGTTGCTACTTTCCATAGAATATTACATCTTAGACTCATGAGGTGAATTGAAGGAGGACGTAGTGTTGAATCAGAAGATCAGAGAGACAAAGAGAGGTCCACATGAGTCTTGACAGGTTGGACTCAAGGGGAAGACACCAAGGCAAGGCCCGGTGGTACTCAAAGGAGAAAGTGAGGGAATTATTTCTCATCTACTCCCCCACTAAGCTTTTGTGGGACCAAAAGCCTCCTAAGCGGGGAGGTGTGATCCATAGGGGTCTAGAAGAACACAACTTCATTAGAACAACCAAAAACATAAGAAAAATCAGATAGAAAGAGGAGCAGATTGTTAAGTTATAGAAGCGCCACTCTTTGCAGAGTAGCGGTTACGTAACCACCCCTCTATATGACGACGATTACGTAACCACCGTGGTGGTTCTGTAACCACTGGTCTGCAGACACCAATGGTCATGTCATGTCATTAATGAATGGAAAAATAAATAGATCCATGAACAATCATGGATTTGGAACGTTTAGACTATGACTCTTCTTTGACGAATGTTCCTATCCTCCAAAGTGCACGAGAGGACATGGGAAACAACTATAAATACAAGGAGAACAAGTGGTTTTGGATCATCGAAGTTGGAATGAAGAAAAGTGAGAAAGAAACCATTGAAGTTGGAATTTTTTTGTAGAAGCAAGGTGTGAAAACAGAGCAAACAAGTATAGAAGGGAGGTGTTGACATTGTTTATCTTCCTTCATCTTATTGTAATTTGTATTTCTCTTTAATTTGGCCAATATATAAGTGGGAAGAAAGAGCAATTTCCCTTCCCGACTGGTTTTCCCTCAAACTGGGGTTTTCAGGATAAAAATTGTGTGTGTGTGCTAAATTGTCATCTTTCCTTTACTACAAAATAGTTCTAAGTTCAGATTTCATTCACTAGCATATAAGAACTGTCATTTTCAAAGAATTGGAAGTAGAACAATAATTGTTGTGGTCTTGTAAATTTCTAAAAGCTAGAGGTTTACGAGATCATCAAAAATTCTTTTTGGGTAAGACCATACAAAAGAGTCAGGGCCATATCATACAAACCGACCCTTCCTTACTATCTTGGATCGATAACTCTTCAAAGTATAATTTCTTATAGGGACCTTTATTATGACTCATTTTCACTTTTGTATGTGAGATCCACATGTAACCTTATATTTCATGCTCAAACCCTATCTATCCTAAAAAGCAGTCAAGCACTAATTATATCTAAAAATAAAAGATGTAAATGCTTGAGTCGAGCTAACCTTGTTAAGTTGTGGAGCCTGTTTTCATGTGTGAAAGTGTTGAAGACTATACACTAATAGTATTGTACACTTTCCAAAATTATTTCGCAGGTTAGGTGACACAACCCCGATTTTTTTGGCCTCGAAACAAAACATGCCTCGATATACTGGGAAATGTGTTTTTTCTCATTTGGGTGGGATTTTTGACCCATAGGTTTATGGGACGGTTTTGGCCAATGGTTTTGATACCCACGGTTTTGTAAAACTACTTAAGCAGTTGTCTACTTATGTGGTTTTGTGCATATGGTAGAGATAATGTAACATTACAAATGTGTTTGAATTCGAGTGTGAATTCTATAGAGTTTGTTGAGCATATCTCCAAACAGATCTAGGTATTATATTGAGAGAGTGGTGGCTTGTAATAAAATATGAGCAAATGATTACTTGTGGATGTAGCTTAAATTGGGTGAACCACATTAAATACTATCTCTTTGTGTTGTGTTATTTTATTCTATAATTTTATTTGAGATCTATAATATTTTTGCATATTAGTTTCTACTATTGCGATTCTGTGAGGGATTATTCCACATATTTTATCCCTTATTTCCTAACAATTGGTATCAGAGCTTGGTTTGGTTTGTTGAAGTGTTGAATCACAGGAAAGTTTTAGCTTGAGTGGGAGCTATGGTAGATGATGGAAGATCAAGGGTTGATAAATTCAACGGGTAGAATTTTAGTCTTTGGAAGATGCAGATGGAAGATTACCTTTATCAAAAGGATCTTTATATTTTGTTGTCTGAGAAGGTGAACAAACCCTCGAGCATGATGGATGCGGAATGGAATTTTCTGGATAGGAAGGCACTTGGGATAATCTGGCTGTGTCTTGCATCTTTGGTATTATTTAATGTTTCAAAGGAAAAGACTACAAAAGAACTGATGGATGCATTAGGGAAGTTGTATGAAAAACCCTCTTCCTCTAATAATATATTTTTAATGAAAAAGTTGTTTAATATGAATATGTCTGAGAATGGTTTAGTAGTAGATCATTTAAATGATTTTAATACGGTTGTAAATATGCTAGCTTTAGTTATAATAGAATTTGATGAAGAATTTAGGGCTTTATTAATTCTATGTTCTTTACCTAAGAGTTGGAATAACTTGGTAATGACGGTAAACAACTCGGTTCTAGATAACTCAAAGTTGAAGTTTGAGGATGTTGTAGGGGTGATTCTAAGTAAGGAAATGTGAAGAAAAAGCTCTAGGAATCTTCTACTTCAGGGAATTTTTGACAGTGGAAACTAGAGGGAGACAAAAGAATAGAGGAAGCCATGGAAAATCGAAAGATCGAGCAAGGTCAAAATCCAAAAGCAAGATAGTATGTTGGCACTATGGAAAGTTTGGGCATGCAAAGAAGGAATGTTGGGAGCTTTGAGACAAGAAGAAACAATAGGAAGAAAACAAGGAGGCAAATGTGGCAATGGGTAATGTATGTCAGGATGCTTTGATTCTTTCTTTGCACAATATTACTAAATCTTGGGTTTTAGATTTGGGGGCTTCTTTCCATGCTACTCCACATAGGCATTATTTTGTTGATTATGTTCAAGGGGATTTTGGGAATATTTTTCTTGGTGATGACGAGCCTTGCAGTATAGTTAGAAAAGGATATTTTTGGGTTAAGATTTCAGAATGGGAATACATAGCTATTAAAGGATGTCAGACATGTGTCTACTTTAAAACAAAATCTGATATTGGCAGGCTAGTTGGGAAGTGATGGTTGTATTGTGATATTTACAGTGGACTCTTAGAAGGTTACCAAGGGTGCTCTTATGGTGGTAAGAGGTAAGAAGGTTGGAACCTTGTATTTAACCACTTATAGCACTAATTTTTGTAATCTTGTGTCTTGAAGTAGATACAACATTGTGGCACTATAGTCTCCATCATATGAGCCATAAGAGCATGGAGATCATAAAGAAGGATTTTCCTGGATATACAAAAATGGGTTTGGAGTTCTGTGAGGATTGCATATATGGGAAACAATAGCGAGTAAGGTTTCTCAAGGTTGGACCTACAAAGAAAGAGAGTAAGTTATAGCTGGTGCACTCGATGTGTGGGGCTTTCTCGTGTATCATCTCTTGAGGGTTCAAGTTATTATGTTACTTTTATTGATGATGCAACGAGGAAAGTTTGTCGTTTATTGTATTAGAAATAAATCTTATGTATTTGACACTTTTGTTAAATGGAAAGCCTTGGTAGAGAATGAAACATGTCTTAAGCTAAAATGTCTCGGTGACGATGATAATGAAGGGGAGTATTGAACAATGAATTTGATGATTATTGTTCTAAGAATGGAATCTGTAGGTAAAATATGGTTCCAGGAACTCCACAACAGAATGGGGTGTCAGAAAGGATGAACCGAACAATAATGGAACATGCTAGAAGCATGAGGTTACATGCAGATCGCTATTTATTTTTGGGCGAAGCGGTGAGACAATGCCTATGTACTTGATAAACAGAGGACCCTCAAGTGCCTTGGATGGAGGCATACCTGAGGAGGCTTGGTATGGTAAGAAAGTTGATTATTCATTTCTTCGATTCTTTGGATGTGAGGTGTTTGTCCATATAAACATGGATGATAGGACCAAGCTAGAGGCTAAATCAAAAAAATGTACTTTCATTGGTTATGGTGGTGATGACTTTAGATATAAATGTTGGAGTATTAAGGACAAGAAAATAATTCAATCTAGGGATGTGGTCTTTAATGAGAAAGTCATGTATAAGCGAGTAGTTGCGGGAAATCAGGGGAAGAATACAAGAAAGAATATATAACGGTAGAAGATATTCTCGGATGGGAAAGTGACACATGAATCGGTTCAGAACCTCCTCAACAGGAACCCCAAACTCATATATTGAGGAGGTATTCTAGGGTAAGAAGAGAACCTTAACATTTTTATCCTTTTCTTTATTATTTATTACTCACTGATAGTGGAGAGCCAGAGAGATTTGATGAAGCAATGCAGGTAGATGCCAGGAAGAAGTGGGAGCAAGCCATGGATGAGGAGCATCGAGCTCTCATGGAGAACCAAACATGGGATTTGGTGAAGCTACCTAAAGGCAAAAGAGCATTACATAACAAGTGGGTGTTAAAAGTCAAAGAGGAAGAAAGAGGCAAGAAAAGATATAAGGCCCGGTTGGTGGTCAAGGGGTTTACACAAAAAAGGTATATATTTTGATGAGAATTTTTCTCTTGTAGTAAAAATGACTTCTATTAGAACTGCTTCTAGGAATAGTTGCATGGAAGAATTACACTTAGAACGACTTGATGTAAAGACCGCATTTCTCCATGGTGATTTGGAGGAAGAACTATATATGTAGCAACCATAGGGCTATGAGGTCAAAGATAAAGAGGATATGGTGTGTAAAATGAAGAAGTGCTTGTATGGCATGAAACAAGCTCCACGTCAATGGTATAAGAAATTTGATAGCTTCATGATAGAGCAAGGTTATATTAAATGTCTTTCTAACCATTGTGTGTATATAAAGAAATTTGAGGATGGAAGTTATATTATCATGTGTCTCGTATCTGGATGACATGTTGGTTGTAGGTAAAAACATGTAGGAGATTGTAGACACTGTAGTTTGGGCAGTGCACTATTACGACTAATATTGCGCTAGTTGCACTTCTCCCTACAAACCGACGATACACCGCCGGTTCGACCTATCTAACTTTCTTCCTACGACATCCCTTTTGTCATTTTTCCTCTTGTAAACCATTTAAACAAGCTATAATAGCTTCATTCTAACTACATTAGCTTCTTACTTTCTTCTAGTCCACTTCTACCACCTTCCTGGCCTCTCAATCCATTCCATTGGATTGATCGACCCTTCAAAAATCTCTCCAAACCCTAATCACCTCCTAAGCATGTTTAACTAAGCTTAAACATGGTTTGCTCACTCCCTAAACCTAGTCAAAGTAAGTTTTGACTTGCTAAAAGTGTTTTTTGGAATTTAGTGTTTGTCCCACATGCACTCAAGTTTCCCTTTTTCCCAAATGGAAAACTATATATAGGGCTAGACCCCTCCTCTCATTTTCAAGAATTCCTTCCTTCTTCCTAAGCATAGATTATAGTATTTTGCATCTAGGTTCTAGATTTCATTTCTAAGTTTAGATATTGAGCTATTTACTTCATTTTTTGTATTGCTAATCCAATTTAGAGGGTAAAAGGGAAGAACCATTGGCTCAAAATCCTATAATGGGGAGATATCTTTCTCTTAATCACTAAAACTGATTGCTTAGGGCTTATTAGGTTCATTATTTTAAGCTTTCAAAGAATAGAGATAGTTTTAATTAGCTTAAGTTTGAGTATTTACTTTATAATGTATGCTAGTTAGAAAATCTTGCTCATTTCTTATCGGATGGTCCACTGATTTGTTGCTTGAAGCCTTTGGGGATTCTTTAGGAATTCTTACCCCAAATCCATGGCTTTCAACAACTTTTCTTTAAACACATTTGGCACACCCGATGAGACTCTTATGTCCATCTTTCATTAATGGAGGTCCTTTGAGTTCTTCAAAGTCATTTTTCAAGTTTTTTAGTGTAAATCACTTGTTATTTTCCTCATTTCTGTTTTAAACCTTGGATTAATGAACTCTATTTACATGCATTTGTGGGTTTAACATAGAAATAGGAAGCTTTGACTAACCAATAACCTGTTTGCTTTTAAAATTTTGAAAATCCGTGTTTTTGCAAGTTTTTAACAGGGCACGCGTTGGTGTTTTGAGGTAGTGTGTACACGTTGATATAGGTGTGTCTCCAGATAGAAAGGTCGCGTGCACTGGCCAAGGTGTCCTCTGTGTTTTTGAAATTTTTCTCTACAAGGATGCGTCCGCATCTTCGTCTCTCTAGATGCGTCTGTAATTAATACCACTATGTAAAATTTTATAGACTTATTTTTTCCTTGGGCCATGTATCGCCGATAGGAGCACGTGTGCATCGAAACCCTAGCGTGCACTGTTGGGTTAGGGCGCGTAGGTGTTAGTTGTTGTTTTGATTTTAATAAACCCGCGTAGGTGTTGGTATAGGTGCGTATCTTGTTGGGTGTGTACATGTTGGTTTAGGTGCACAGTGTTAGTGTCAACATTATAAAAAATTTACTGATCTATTTCTCGACATTTTTTTTTATGCAGGTTTCTAAAAATTTGATAGGTTTTAAAACAAGACTAACTCTTTAAAATTTCAGTTTGCATGATTAAGTGTTTTTCATTCCTTATCTTAAATTAGGATTTGTGAAAGGTGCGTATGCTCTCTCCTCGTGCTTTCCAAAGTGATCTTGGAGATCAAAAGCACTTACACAAAATCTATTTTATATGTTAAAAACACTTACTCTTTAAAGGATAAAGTAACATTTTTATGTGCTTTTAGGATTTCCACTTTGCATATGCTCTTCCTTTACACTTTTGGCAATCTTAGGAATCAAAAGCAAGTGTGAGTTCTCTTTTACCTCAATCAAAAATGGAAAACTACTAACCAACTTGTTGTCTACAGGACCTAACATTGGTCAAAGAAAGGTGTTAAGAATGAAGCGAAAACTTCTAATACACGTGTGTTTGCAGATTGCCAAAAGGTGTGCCACTTTTGAAACCACATTAAGATTAAAAAGAGAAAAAAACACACCACATTCAACACACTGTATTGCAGGTTTCGGAAAAGGGTAAGTCCCTCTTCGCTTAACTAGAATGTAACCCCTTTGGCATAATGCCTTAAGCTATAACAATGGGGGTGGTTCCAGGAACCCCAAAGTAGTCCACCACTAAGTAACCTCGTGGACAAAACAGGAAGCACCTCGCTTACCCACTTGACTAGCATACCTTGTGAGATAGCGTTACTGGTTGTCCATGTGGCAACCCCAGTGATAGTACATGTAGACGCACTAGTTGCCTACTATTCTTGAAGGGGGTAAAGTAAATCCGAGATACTCCCAAACTAGTCAGTGCGACTTTTTGGGTAAATCACGCTCGCTTAAGACAACCTTGTAACACCTAGTTGAGAGAGCTCATTAAGGAAACCATTTTGTCTGGAGGCCAACTTTACTAGTCCATTCACATTGTTTGCCATCACGAAGTGATAACTTGTTTGGATTCAACACCTTATTTGTCGAACATGGTAATGAACCCATTCTAAGTTAGATCTAAGTGTTTTTCATCACGAATTTAGACAAACGTATTACTTAGCTTAGCTTCCTTCTCGTTTTTAATGAGGCGAAGCTCTACCCAAGTGAAACTAAGTCTATTTTCACATATTCTTGATCTACACTCATCCATGTTTGTGGCTGGGGTGTTAAATGACTAAAGCGGGTGGGTACATTTTCACGTCTTTGGTAGTCCTACGATCTTGATTTCAGGATCTTCGTCATTGTTACGGGTCGGTTTTGTCATTCTGTCTCTCCCTAGTTTGTCGAATTTTGCTTGCATTTTAGTCATTTAGCATTGGCATTTAAGTTGTGTTCCCATTCTTTGGGCACGTAGTATAGATCCCTCTATTACGCGGTTACGTTGCTTGCATCGTCGCAGACTTCTTGTTATACCTTCTACTTGGTTTTAGTTTTGACATCATCTAGGTTTTTTTATGAGTGTTGATAACGCATTATATGTATCATCATGATGTTTTCTTGATATTGACACCTTGCTTGCTTGGTTGAGATATCTTTGACGCCGTTGTTGCGCTATATCTAATTCGCAACTTCCTCTTTTCAATACACTTGGCTTGTTGACTTGATGATACTTGAGTCAGGTTATAGGTATACCTTGTTAGGGGACTTTGTCTATTGTGTTGATATTCAAGCCTTGTTAGATTTCTAACTTCGGCCCACATATCTGGTACAACATTGTCATTCATCTTGGTCTTTTAAGTATAGATTTGACATAACGTGACTTAGGTGAGTGATACATTTTCATCTGTCCATATCGGTATCCTTTGAAAACTAGTAAACATAGTGTTGCATCTGAGTATTGGCTAGTAATGCCTAGACTTTTCAAAATGGCAACGAAATCCGGTGAGCTTAATGCAGGAGCTAATCCTTTCGATGATTTCCCCTTTAGCGGTAACAATTTAGGACCGCTCTTCTCTCAAGTCAAAGATACGAAATGTTAATCGATCATAGTGGAGAAGAGTCGGACTCTTCGGGAGAACAACAAAGGTTAGACCTAAATAGATTTGACGAGCTCTTATATTATAACAAAGATCAAGTACTCACGAGAGTCTTGGTGTTAGGAGCTAAAATTCCACACAAGCGCGAAGAAGAAACAAAGGTAATTGAATCTAACTTAGAGAGCGAAGATTCATCTTAGACACGAGATAATCCTTTTGATGTGGGATATGCATCCACTTACGGGCAACATAAGGCCATTTGTTGAAGGAGAAACATCATGTAAACCTCACTTTAGGGCTTCACGTAAAGTAAAAACTAAGCAGAAGGCCTCCCTCCTCCAAAATTTGATGAAGAAGAGGATCCCTTGGTTGAGGAGGAGACCCTCCAAAAATAGATCTTGAAGTTGAGTCAGAAATTAGCAAACCTAGGTGCTTCAAAAAGAAACATAGGTAAAGACAAAGACAAAAATAAACTTAACGAGTTTCAATTTGATCCACATACAAACTATACCTTTAAGGCAACTCAGGCTCAAAGGTCGATATCACCTACTAAGGAGCAACTCATTCAGGATGAATTGAAATCTATGAAAGATACGATCACAACACTACAACAAGGAAATATAGGCCAAAACATAAAGTATCTCTACGAAGAACTATGTCCTTATCCCTTTGATAAAGACATGCTATTGCAGCCCTTTCCTAAACATTTCACTATTCCAAAGCTCGACAAGTACAAAGGAAAAGGTGATCCCTGTGATCATGTCAAAGACTTTTACATGGCTTGTCAAGAGGTCACCTACAATGATAATTTTCTAATACGACTCTTTCCCCGCAGTTTGGGAGCTTTGGCGATTGAATGGTTCTATAACATACCTAAAGGATCTATAACAATGTGGTTGACACTATTCTTTCAATATTAAAAATGATGTCACGATGAATGACCTTTGCAATGCAAAGCAAAAACCTAATGAGACCTTCACGGGTTTCTTACAACGATGGAGAGCGCTGGCTAGTCGCTTCCCTTGTGCTTTACCTGAAAAACAATTAGTGAGAATTTTTGTTCCTAATTTAAACTCGGAGATAGCCTTCCATCTTCAGATGCATTGTGGATCTAACTTCGAGGAAGTTATAGAGAAAGGTAGCCAAATTGAAAAGGCTCTTATTACCAAAGGAACACTTAAACCCTTTGTCAAAGACAAACATGAGGCCAAATCTGTAGACAAACCTAAGTTCTTTAATAAGAACAAACACATCGTTGGTGATGGAATTACTGACTCCAAAAGAGTCCAAGCTGTGCAGACAGGTCCACTTTTGAAGATTTCGTAAGGACCTTGTCCCAAGGCACCTACAAAACATACATTCACAACGTTGAGTGAACCCCTGACTGCTATATTAAAACAATTAGATGATGCTAAAATGGTAGAGTATCCAAGTACCACAGTGCTATTCCCGGAAAATGCTCCAAAACCTGGTTGGTATAAAGACCATGAATATTGTGACTTCCATCGTGTGAAAGGACACAAAACGAGATAGATGTCATGATTGAAACACTTCATACAAGACCTTATTGAAGAGGGCAAGATTGTCGTAGAATCACCTCCTAACTTAGACAGGTCCTAATGAAAAAATGGGCATATACAAAGAACCTTTTCCCAATCACACAGATAAAAGGAAAAGGAAACCAGATCACAAGCAGGCCTCTAATGACTATCGCACATTGCTGCGTATGTTTACCCTAGTGATAATAGTCCATTCGACTTTCTTATAGGTTGATCTGTTACTTTGATGAATGAGTAAACACAATCGAATTCTCGAAAAGAGTTGTGCAATTGGAACACGACGTGCTCACTTAATCATACCTGATCCAATACCAACTACCCAAAGCTAGTATAATTTACTAGACTAGCTAGAGAAAACACTAGCTAAAATATCCATTTTAGACCTTCTTAAAATCTCTACTGCTCACAAGGATATATTGTACAAAACATTATAGAATTCCGGAGTCTCTACTGAGGTAGATCCCACACACTTGCAAGCTATGATTGCCCACCTTGAACCCGCTGATCACATCACTTTTGATTGCAATGTTATCCCACGTAACAACCCTGAGCATAATTTTCCTCTCTATTTAGAAGTGGTGGTTACCCGTCGTAAGATTAAAAGAGTGCTTGTGGACGGGGGATCTGGTCTAAACATATGCACATTGAAGCTGGTCAGGTAGCTAGGCCTTTCAGAAATGGATCTGGGAGCTAAGACCATCACCATCACAACGTATGATAATGAGGAGAGAGAATCTACAGGTACTATCATAGTGCCCATGGAAGTAGGTCCAACTGTCATGATACAACCTTCCATGTCCTAGATTTAGATCTCCCATATAACATGCTCTTGGGGCATCCGTGGATTCATGCCATGCAGGCTATCCCTTTGACATTTCATTAGTGTATCAAGCTATGCCATGAAGGGCGTATAATCACTATCTCGGGTGATCCTGAGCCGTTCACTCACTGTCGGGCGTTGCATAGTTTCTCTCGTAGCCTATGAGTGCCCTTCCATGGATGTTGTCATCCCTCTTAAAACAGAAGCTATGAAGAATCGGGTGGACTTAGAGTTGCTCACACCTGTAATCGGGACTTCCTTCTTTGGTCAATCCTTTTACATCTTGGGAGGCTACATCAACAACATATGGCCCAAGAGAGCCATTTACTCTTGAACAAGCATTGTTAATTTCGGACTTATCAGTGTCACCTAGGACACGGGGTAAGCCCTATTTTCAGTTCAAAGGTACATGAGAACCGTGTTCATAACCATTGGATAAATTTGTTCATAGTGGCCTCCTATCTGAAGAAAAGATGTTGGAGGATTCCATTAATAAGGTGCCGAAGGAATCATGGCCTCATGCCATCAAGCGCCTCAAGATACTAAAGGACACCGCATGATGTTTGTCATGGGTTATAAAGGATACGGATGTGGAGCCAATGCACAAGGTCGCCTAGAACCTATTCCTACTCACTTGTTTCAAACCGGCAAGCACGGTCTTGGGTTAAAATCCTAGGATGCTCAACCCTGTCGAGGTTGATTTTGAGTGCGAGGAAATTTCGTATAATGCGGATAGCGATGCAAGTTCCCAATGTAGCCTATACATAGATTTGGCTTCCACGAACCTGTTCTCGGAGTCACCATCCTTACCCTATCTCGAATCCATCCCTTCGACCGATTATCAAGTCACCCTAGTTTATCACGAACTTGTAGATTGGGACCAACAACTTTACGTACCACTTGATATCTTCGAGAATGATGAAGCATTCATAGAATTCATAGGACTCGGGATTTTATTCCTGCTAGGGACCACAAGAAAGGATTCCAAATTCAGTTAAACACATGTGCATACTTTGGAGAAGAGGCGAGATGATGTGTGGCGCTTGGGTAAGAGTGTTTTGAATAAAAGTAAAAATACTTGAGCAGCTGACTAGTATAAAGAATAAACGGAAATCTCACAAGTGACAAACTCTTTGGAACACTTATAGAAAAACAAAATGAAAAGAATGTGGATAAAATAACTTATCCATTTGAAGATGATAAAGGTCTACCTCAGGAGGTTGATCTCACCCTCCCTCCTGATCCTACCAGAATGGAGGACACATCTAAAATGCTCATTTAGGAAACCATCAATGTTAACATTGGTTCAGAGGATTTACCTAGGATGATCAAGTTGGGGGCTTCGCTCTCAGCTCAAGAACAAAAACCTTTGTGGAACTCTTAAGAGAATACATTGATATTTTTGCATGGACATATTCAGATATGCCCGGCTTGGATTTAGCACTAGTTGTGCACAACCTTGTTGTGCACCCAGACACTAAGCCCATTAAACAAAAATTGAGGAAGATGCATCCTACAGTTGCACTTCTTGTCAAAGAAGAATTGGAGAAACTCTTGGCTATAGATTTTATCAAACCTATTGATTACTCAGATTAGATCTCCAATATAGTTCCAGTACAAAAGAAATCTGTTGGCATTAGGATCTATACTGACTTCCGTGACATCAATAAAGCATGTCCTAAAGATGATTTTCCTTTACCAAACATAGATATGATCGTAGACTCTACCGCTGGCTATGAGATGCTATCCTTAATGGATGGCTTCTCGAGATATAATCAGATAAGGATAGCAGAGGAGGATCAGCACAAAACTACCTTCATCACTCCTTGGGGAACTTTTTGTTACAAAGTCATGCCATTCAAACTCAAAATTTCGGGCTACTTATCAGTGTGCTATGACTATCATTTTTCATGATATGATGAATGATATTATGGAGGACTATGTGGATGACATATTAGCTAAATCAAAGAGTACGTAAGAGCACCCGAAGTGCTTAGACGTATCTTCAAAGCACATTAGGGACTACAATGTTCATCTTAATCCTAAGAAATTTGTCTTCGGCATATTATCAGGAAAACTCTTGGGATTCATAGTATCACAAAGAGGGATAGAAGTGGATCTGCCAAAGTCACTACTATTACGAACATGCCTCCACCCACCAATCTTTAACTTAGAATTCTCGCAAGGAAAGATCCGGCTATTCATCATTTTATTTCTTAGCATGGATAAATATCATCCATTTACACATCTTTTGAAGAAAGATGTTGCTTTCAAGTGGGGGCCCGAATGTTAGAAGGCATTTTCTCTACTCAAGTAGTACCTTATAAATCCACCTGTGCTGATGCCCCCTACTCCTAGAGAGCCTCTCCTTTTATATATTTCTGCTACCCAATTTGCTATTGGTGCACTGCTTGCCCAATATGATCTTCGCCATAAGGAGAGATCTATTTATTACCTTAGCCGTACATTGATTGCCTATGAATTGAACTATTCGTAGATTGAAAAGGCCTACTTGGCAGTCATCTTTACATTTCAGAAATGCCACCATTACTTCCTTAACAATAAAACTAAACTTATTTCCAAGGTTGACCCTCTTAAGTAACTCTTATCCAAACCCACCTTAAAGTTTGAATGGCTAATTGGATCATTCTTTTGAGTGAATTTGAGATAGAGTTTGTAAATCGAAGTCCTTAAAAGGACAAGTATTATGATTAGTTGGAGATGCACCTTTACCTAGAACAAATCCTTTGTTTTGGATCTCCCGAACGCATCTATGATGTATATCGAAGAATCCACGGAATTCGGGTCCATTTCGATGGGTCATTTACTTTTCATGGATCAGGAGCAGGAGTAGTGCTTATTACTCCCATAGGAGATATTATACCTAGGGCATTCCGATTGGGGTTTCCTTGTACCAATAACATTACAGAGTATGAGGCACTCATTGCTGGCCTTAAGCTAGCTATCACTTGAAACATCAAATTGTTGCGAGTTATTGGAGATTCTCAGCTCATCATTAAGCAGGTCAATGGTGAATACACAGTCAAAGATGGAAAACTTATTCCCTATAAGAAGTTGGTTGAAACCCTGAAGGAATATTTTTCACATGTCATATTTGAACAAAAACCCAGATCTCATAATAGATCTACGAATGCCATGGCTACCATAGGATCCCTCTTGCGCATCCCGCCCGAGGAAAGTAAGATGCCTTTCTTTTTTGGAACACTACCAGATGCGGTGTATGATATGCCTTAATCTGTTTAGCATGTGAAGTTGTTGATTCCCTATCCCCATGGTATGAACCTATTTACCAATACCTACAAGATGGAACCTTCCCACCTGACATTACCCATTCAGAGAAAAAAGCCCTTATCCACCGCATTGCCGTTATACCCTCCTAGGAGGCACTCTTTATCATCGTGGCTACGACGGGAACTTGCTTCGCTATCTAAATGTTACTGATTCGAGTTCACGTGATTAAAGAGGTACATAGTGGTATCTGTGGGGCACACACTAGTGGCATGGTGCTAGCTAAGAAACTATTGAGAGTAGGCTACTATTGGCCTACCATGGAATCCGATTGCTGCAACTTCGTGAAGAAATGTGAACTTTGTCAAAAGTACGGTAATCTCATACATGCACCAAAGCATAGGCTTTATAGCCTATTGCAATGCCTTGGCCTTTTTCAAAGTGGGATTTAGATCTCATAGGGAAGCTCCACCCTTCTTCATCAGATGGTCATACACACATCATAACTACCACCGAGTATTTCACTAAATGGGTGGAGGCTGTTCTATTACCTATCTCACCGCAAATATCCAAGTTTATCATGAACCATCTTATATGCCGTTATGGTATCCCCTCGGCCATCGTCACCGACAATGGTAAATATTTCAAAACAAGATGGTAAAAGCCTTGTGTCAACACTTTCATATCCAACTTAAATGATCCACCCCTATTACCCTCGAGGTAATGGGCAAGTAGGTTACAAACAAAACTCTTATGCATATCATGGAGAAAATGGTCAAGAAACTAGTCGAAATTGGCACTTGCAGATTCATCCCGCCCTCTCGGGCTTATTGAACCTCCATCCACACCCCTACCGGGTGCGACCCGTATTCACTTGTCTATGGGCTGAAGCCATCATACCTTTGGAAGTGGAGCTTCCTCCCGAGAATATCTCTCCTGGGACTACCTTGACAAAGATGAAGACTAAGAGAGTTGCTCACCGGCGAGTTGGAACTGTTAGATGAACGGCATATCGGAGCGCTTAATCATCTTAAAGTATATCAAAATAGAGTATCCAGAGGATACAAAAACACATCATTCGTAGGGAATTTGATGTAGGTGATCTCGCATGAAATAAAATTAGAAGAATACCACCAAAGACAGGAAAAGAAAGGTAAATTTGAGGCCAATTGGCTCGGTCCTATGTGGTGACCGCTAAATATGGATTAGGGGCATATAGACTTGCCTATTCAGATGGTGAAGAGTTTCAGCCCATGAACACCATTCACTTTAAGCGCTTCTATGCTTAGGCGTGGTGGAATATTGAGATAAGAAACTAAAAAGTAGAAAAAAAAAAAACAAGCAAAAATTGAAAAATTGAGAAAAAGTAAAGAAAAGCAGGCCATCCTCGTGTGAAAACCATGCAATGTGGCACGGTGGGCATGTCCTTTTGTGGAAAATCTGGTTTCCGGCGCTCAAGGAAGGTTTCTCGTACACAAGTCACTCTTATGATAGGATGGGTAACTCTTGCCACTTCCTAAATTCCGTAGTACCCTGGCTAGGTCTAGGAATACGACCTCAAGCTCCCTTGCAGGACCTATGATCTGGTTTACTTACACTATATATGTGTGATGGATGTGGCCTATCGTATATTCCCACATCACACTGGGGGCACATTCACATTCCACTTCATTATACATTAACACGTGGCATTTGACCCTTGTATGTTCCCACAAAGACGTTAGGGGCATTGACGTTTCTTTCAAGCTTGTACATTGCTTTCAAAACATGACCTTGGAAAATACAAAAACATTTAGAAAATGATACACAAAAATCTAAACATCGGAAAATTTCCTTTTCGAGGATAAAGCTACATTCATCTCACAATATCATCTTAGGGAAACCTAGACAACAATGATAATGACAACGCAGCTACAAAACTTATCCTTCGTGATAAACTCAAAAACATTAGAAAATATGTCGATCTTGTCTCGCAATGAAAACAAAGTGGTAGTTAGATTGCTTTTAGTTGTTGGTTTGTATAGTTTGGGTGTACTTAGCTTATTGTGTTATTCTTTGTTTGAAGGATTCTTTGCTTACATTATATTAGATCTTGTTAGGTTTAAATATGTGTTGCACTGCGTTCATTATTTGGAATTTTATGCTTGTAATTAGTTCTTGTATGTTTCTTTGATTACTATATGCATTTGTTAGAACTCGTTTTTACTTGCTTAGATTAAAATGTTAGGTTGATCCTTATTTTTAATTGCATTGCGTTGTGTTGCATGTGTGAATATTTGTTTAGTTTTGTTAACTTTTGCTTGTGTGTTTGTTTAGCACAGTTGTTTGTTATCACATCTATCATCCATCATTATCATCACATCTAACATCATCTATACATCATATATAAATAAAATGCTAAGTATTACATCATGCATGTATGCTAAGCTAATCATCACATATCATATCATCAATGGGGGCAAGAGGGGTTGCACATGATCACTAATCTATCCCCCTGCACCAATATCATCTAGTATCATCCCAAAATGCTAGCCATATGGAATCAAACATCTCATAAATTAAAAACACATGATATCAAATACATGAGTATATCATCGCTATGAAAGAAAAACATGTCCATCTCTACATCTAAAAGTATGTCACATACATGGAGAGGAAAAGATACAACATGAACATCAATGAAACATAATTACCATGAAAAATATATCAATGCATGACGAGATATAAAAGATAATGTCCATATGGTACATGTATAATAATAAAATCTCAGTATCAGAGTCCGGTATATACAAAATGATTTGTCCATCTACCATATAAAAGGGGCAGGGATCAGATACTAAGCATACATATAGAGGCGTGGTGGTACATAACAAAAGTATCTACATCGATCAAAATTGGGCCTTCATCAAGAGGCATCCACAAAAGAATCAAAAGAATCTATACATAGTCAAAACTCGCCTTCATAAGAGGCATATACAAATGAATACATACATACATATCATGGCATGAGTAGGAGACTCAGCCGCAACTCTCGCCCTCACCGGGGCTGCTATTGGGACCATGTCTTGGAGGATGGAATAATGGAGGCCGTGATGGGCCTGCCCCTGAAGAACCTACCAAATGTGAGGAGGGACCCTGTGTACCCCTTTGCTGTGTACTCGGCTGTGTGGCCGGCTGCTATACTGACTTGGATAACCTCCATGATCTAGAGCTTGTGCGGCTCACATCAAGTTCGGCATAAGGCATCACTCACTCCTTTGCTGTAACTACTTGAAAGTAGGTTGTCCTATAATAAAGAGCCTCGCATGTGGCCTTGATAGTGTCACGTATCAAATCCTCATCACCTATGGCTAAGGCCGCTGTAGTAGGCAGCATCACAAACACCTATCAATCAACTCTATCATCATCGGCTGCCTAGTAGTAGCGGCCTCTCGATCCGCTCCAAAGTGTGACAGTCTGTAAATCACTACAGCCTGGTCTCTCTCTATCAGATAGGTCTGTCCCTTGGCCTGCACTCGATCATGCTGACCCATGACGCTATGTAACTAGCTCTGTGCCTGGCCTAAGGCACCCACTAACCGAGTTCCTCGTGCCGCCAATGTAATCGACCTGACCGCCATATGGCCCTACCACTATCCTGTGATTGAGACCTAGCCTGGTCTCTCTCGGCAGTCAAAACCCGAACTCGTGCCCTGGCGATCTCTCTCTACGACCACTTGAAGGCCGTACCACTATCGTGGCTGTAGCCCCACTACTTGTAGTGCGGCAGAAGTTGTCCATCACCACCTCCTGGGGCCTGAGGAGGTGGACCCTGCTGTGGTAGAACTTGCTGTAGTGGGACATATATACCCACTGGAATTCCTACTAGAGGCAACGGACCAGCTGGAGCCTGGTGTACCTATCTAGGTATAGGCCTAGGACCTTATACCTGTGGCTATAGAGCCCTGCCTCTAACCCAGTGCTGCGCATCAAGGCCACCCTCATCATCAAAATCATCATCATCAGCACCATCGTCATCACTAGGCGGCCCCACTGGGGGAGGCCTCATGCCTGCATCATATGCTACCCTCAGAATGGTCAGCTTGTGTGGAATCACGCCATGGTACAGGGGTGCTACTGCTTTGTGCACCCTGGATCATGAACCTGCCTCAAGGGTACCCATGCGCAACGAGTACCACTGTGTAAAAGCGCCGAGACTCTATCGAAGGCTATATGTGGCCCCATGTCAAAATAATCGCACGCTCTCTGCGCATACCACATATCGTGCCCCAGAACATCTGTGTGGTGTCAAAATGTCGTTGCACCTATCAACTCTATAAAAATCGCATATAGCTATGGCTGCCCATGATAAAATGATCTACTCCGGCTATAGATAGCTCTTAGGCATCCTCGGGCCACTGGAAATGTCGATATGGCCTCCATACTACTACGCCCTTTGATGTAAGTCGAAGTCGAGCTCTCGATGATAGGGATAAGGATCCCTATAAGGCCGAACATCATCCCCGATTGGGACCCAATCCATGGTAGATGGCTCCTCTGGAGCCCGAACTCTCAAAGTGCCTAAAGGGCACCCGATAGCAATGTGATCCCAGGCCCATATCATGAGGAGCCTGGTCGGGCCTACCATCTTCTGACGGTAGTAAGTGATAAGATGTAGATCCCTAGTAAAGATGTGCCAGAATGCACTGGCCCCAGTAATAGGTCTCTCCCTGTATCAATCTAAGAATGACCCCAAGTAGTCCAAGGGGGAATGAAGAACCAGTCTTGTTAGGGAGTAAAACTCCATTGACAAAGGCCATCATATAAACTACGACCTGATCTAGAGAAAGGTCATCAATGCAGCATGACAATCTCACTGTCATCCCACGACGAGGTATCGTCGGGACTCCGAACAGCTATGTAATGCATCCATCCAACACTTGCTCTATCGCTCACATACTGAATGGGTTGGCCAATGATGGGAATGCGCATGATGCACTAGACGTCCTCCAATGTAATGGTGATCTCCCCTGTAGGTAGCCGAAAGCATTGGCTCTCGTTGTGCCATCTCTCTGCTATGGCCGTGAGAAGGCCGTGGTCCAATGTGATCTGGGGCATGTCAGCCATGTAGGCTAACCCTGTGACATAAAGGAGGATATCTAATATCCCCCTATATCAATCCTCGAACTATGCCTCTATCATCTCAAGGCGGCCATATCTCTCATGTGTCTGAAGTACGGGTAATCTACGCTGCAAAATAAAAAACAAGTGTTAGGCACTTATCTAACTTCTAGCTATCTTTCTAAGGAAAAATGGCTTGCTGAGTCCGTTAACTTACTAATTTCCCTTTTTTCTTCTACGTTCTTCTAATTTTTCTCCTATGCACTTTGTTATTTTATTGCTATAAGTGTTTTTCATTTTCTTCGGACACACGCGCGCCCTTTCGATGCACACACATCCTCCTCGACGCATCGTGCCCTAACCAATGCGTACACACCCCCTACCTTTTCTACTTTTCATGAGTATACCACTCGGGACGCCAACGCAACCAATGTGATGCCTATGTGCCCCTCCCAACGTGCACACGTGTGCATCTCTTCCCAACAAAATTCAAAATTTCCCTCCCGATGCCTACGCACTTGGTTCGACGCAGCGCGCGCGGCCCCGCATTTTCCTCCCTCTAACGGATACACGTGCACGTATATATTTTTCAATGCATACACTCATGCGTATCCCCTTTTTTGACACGTACGCATGTGCGCCCCGTATTTTTGACACATGCGCGCGCATGTGTCTTTTCCCGCCTACCTACCCTAGAAATGACCTATAAAAGCATTAAATGCATAATTTAAGAGAGAAGGGATAGACTACTCACGAAGGGTCCATGCACGGGGTCTCATTGGTACTCTCGGATCTGGTTTGCTCACCTCCGTCTCATTGGTAACCTCTCCACCGCACTCCAGGATCTCTCGCTGACACCTCGCGGTAAAAAATTGCAAGAGCTATGGTATAAATGAATTGATCGTGATTGTTTTTACCCCCGGGTGGGTATATTAACTCGTCGTGGTGCCCCTAGGGCATGTTTTCTCCGCCGTGGTCATTCTAATCTTCTTCACCCATAGTGATAATTATTTTTATTATTAAAATAATTACTTTTATTAATTTTCACACGTTGGGGCGCTTTGTGCTACCATGCGGACACTTCCTCTTAACCACGGCATTGTTTACGAACCTTAGAGGCATTTTCCTCTTTTTTGTCTATCTACCTCCTGTCGTGAACAATAATTATTTAAAATAATTATTATCACCATGTCTTTCTTTTCGCGGGGATCCCCTTTTGGCTCTTTTGCGGCCTCGCCTTCCCCGTTCGCCTTCGCGCGTACTTTTTGTAGAAGATATTTAATCTGTTGAATTATTCGACCGATCAAAAAAATTAAAACAATTGTAAAATTGATTGAAAAATAAAAAAGCAGTATAAAAACTTTGAAAATGAACAAAAATCGGTAACCAAGTCATTTTTGGGCTGAAATCATGTCTTTTGCATGGCACTCATCCCGTATCCTATTGGTGTTTTCACATGTTTTCAAACGACTTGCGAATCACCCCGATCTACAATCATTTACAAAAGACCGCTACTTACTTCGCCTATACTCCGGGGCACTATTAGTTGCCTAATCTTACATTTCATCATGCATGTTGCTTTTTCATCGAGACCCAAGTGTCCTCCGTCGTTTCCCTTGCATGGGCATATTGCTTGGGGCATCGTTCTTACCCTTGTTTTTTATCGAACATTTGGGACTTTAGCTTGATAAAAAAATATTTGTGCAACCTTCTTGAATGTTGTTGGTTTAAGTGTGTGTGACTATACTTATTTTCCCTGTTACATGAGTTTGTTTACTTCTCGTATTGCATGGCATGTCTGTATGTTGCATGGAGTCGGCATTTTAGCAATAGACAGTTGTTTTGTATCTTGGCTTTTCATGTCACTATATGCTTCACATTGTATGCTCACATTTTTAATAAGGACCAATGAGGAGGTCTCTAAACAAAATGATGATAGTGGATACTATTGATTTGTGGATAGCTCAATATCTCTTCAATTGTTTTATCCTCTTCTCTTCGCCTTCCCCATTCTTCTATTTATGTCTCACCTTTTTCGAGCATCGATCGACCTCTTTCATCACCCCATCGACACTCGTGGGGGCATCCTTCATCCTATTAATTTTTCTTCTATCCCTTCAAATTTTCTTCTCTTTTATATTTGTCTACTTTCTTCGAAGTGATGTAACTTACATCACCTCAAAGAGGGGCAAATGTAGACACCTGTAGTTTGGCCAATGCACTATTACGACTAATATTGTGCTAGTTGCGCTTCTCCTTGCAAACCGACGATACACCGCCGGTTCGACCTATCTAACTTTCTTCCTATGACATCCCTTTTGTCGTTTTCCTCTTGTAAACCATTTAAACAAGCTATAGTAGCTTCGTTCTAACTACATTAGCTTCTTACTTTCTTCTAGTCCACTTCTATCACCTTCCTTGCCTCTCAATCCATTATGTTGGATTGATCTGACCCTTCAAAACTCTCTCCAAACCCTAATCACCTCCTAAGCATGTTTAACTAAGCTTAAGCATGGTTTGCCACTCCCTAAACCTAGTCAAAGTAAGATTTGACTTGCTAAAAGCGTTTTTGGAATTTAGTGTTTTTCCCACATGCACTCAAGTTTCCCTTTTTCCCAAATGGAAAACTATATAGGGCTAGACCCCTCCTCTCATTTTCAAGAATTCCTTCCTTCTTCCTAAGCGTAGATTATAGTATTTTGCATCTAGGTTCTAGATTTCATTTCTAAGTTTAGATATTGAGCTATTTACTTCATTTTTTGTATTGTTAATCCAATTTAGAGGGTAAAAGGGAAGAACCATTGGCTCAAAATCCTATAATGGGGAGATATCTTTCTCTTAATCACTAAAACTGATTTCTTAGGGCTTACTAGGTTCATTATTTTAAGATTTCAAAGAATAGAGATAGTTTTAATTAGCTTAAGTTTGAGTATTTACTTCATAATGTATGCTAGTTAGAAAATCTTGCTCATTTCTTATCGGATGGTCCACTGATTTGTTGCTTGAAGCCTTTGGGGATTCTTTAGGAATTCTTACCCCAAATCCATGGCTTTCAACAACTTTTCTTTGAACACATGTGATAGAAGTACCCAAGAAGCAGCTAAGTGAATTATTTGCTATGAAGGATTTGGGGCAACCAAACAAATCCTTGCTATGAGGATATCTCGGGATAGGAAGGAAGCGAAAGTTGACTTTATCTCGGGAAGAGTACATTAAGAAATTCTTGGAGAGGTTTAATATGCGGGATGTTAAACCGGTTATGACTCCTTTGGCAAGCCATTTCAAGTTATCAAAGGAGCAAAGTGTCCCAAGATAGAGCGGAGAGAAACCATATGTCCAAAGTACCTTACTCATCGGTTTGTTGGGCGCTTTATGTATGCCATGGTGTGCACTAGGCTTGATATTGCCCATGCGGTGGGAGCGGTGAGTAGATTTATGAGTGATCTAGGTAGAGATCACCGACAAGCGAGAAATGGATCCTTTGGTATTTGAGAGGGACCATGGAGACAGTTTTGTGCTACGGTGGATCGAGACACCACTTTGTGTGGTTGTGTAGATTCAGATATGGCTAGAGATGTCGACAACAGGAAGATGACTACAAGTTATGTTTACACTTGTAGGTGGGACAACAATATGTTAGATTTCACAACTACGTGTTGGTGGCTTTGTCAACCATAGAGGTTGAGTATGTTGCTGCCATAGAGGCAAGCAAAGAAATGATTTGGCTACTGAGTGATTTCTTGAGGAGTTGGGGCATAAGCAGGAGGAAGGAAAGTTGCATAGTGATAGTTATATTGCTATACACCTAGCTAAGAACTTTGCTTTCCACTCTAAGACAAAGCATATATAGTTAAGGTACCATTTCATCAGGAAAACTTTGGAGGAAGATAATTTGAAGCTGGAGAAGATTCATACTAGTCAGAATCTTGCAGACATGATGACCAAGGTGGTCACAAGGGAAAAATTGAAGTTGTGTTCAACTTTGGTTGGTCTTCATGGAAACTAGTGAAGGGTTGAGAAGCTTGCTCAGAGGAAAAATAGTCTCCAAGTGGGATATTGTTAGGTTGTGGAGCATGTTTTCATGTGTGAAAATGTTGAAGACTATACACTAAGAGTATTGTACACTTTCCATAGTTGTCTCGCGCCAGGGTTGGTCGGGACGGGCCTTGAGCGGGTCCGGGGGTGACAACCCTCGCAAAGCATCCCGATTTTTTTGCCTTGAAACAAAACATGCTCGATATACCAGAAATGTGATTTTTATCATATTATGGGATTTTCACCCATAGGTTTATGGGATAGTTTTGGCCCATGGTTTTGATACCCATGGTTTTGTAAAAATATTTAAGCAGTTGTCTACTTATGTGGTTTTGTGCATATGGTAGAGATAATGTAACATTATAGATGTGTTTGAATTCGGGTGTGAATTTCAGCCAGAGTCTGTTGAGCATAGATCCAAAGCAGATATGGGTATTGTATTGAGAGAGCGGTGGCTTGTAATAAAATCGAGCAAGTGATTCTTGGTGGATGTAGCCCAAATTGGGTGAACCACGTTAAATACTCTCTTTGTGTTGTGTTATTTTATTTTGCAATTTTATTTGAGAGTGTAATAATTTTTGCATATTATTTTCTCTTGTTGCGATTCGTGAGGGATTATTCCGCATATTTTATCCCTTATTTCCTAACAAACCTCGGTGGTCACCCCATTTTTAGTCATGAGCATTGTACTACATTTTAGATTCCATGTAGTTCTCCTAATACTTTATGTAAATGTGCATGTAACTATGCCTTGACATAGGTTGTCCCTTTTGCTTCCACAATGATAGTGGGCTATGCTACTTCATCCCAATAAAAATCCTTGTGTGCATATAAAAATTCAAATTTATGCACTCATATTATGTGTATATAGTATGTAGTTGCATATTTTGCTTCTCTAGTTCAATAGGTGGTAGATAAATAAGTGATTTTTAGGCAATAAATGCCCATAATGAACTTGTATATATATATATATATATATATATATATATATATATATATATATATATTTGTAGTGATGAAGAGGATGATGGCTTGTAGTCCCCGCCTGCCCTATATTAGAATGAATTATTCGGCCAATCAACATGATCTCAAAGCTATACTAGACCTCATTTCTAGGCCTTTCTTCCATGGCTCAATGACTTGAACAACAAAATATCCACTTTGTTAGGAAATAATAGATAAAATATGCGAGAATAATCCTTACAGTAATCACAACAAGTAGAAACTAATATGCAGAAAATATTACAGACGTCAAATAAAAGTATAGAATAAATAACACAACACAGAGAGACAAGATTTAACGTGGTTCACCCAATTTGGGCTACGTCCACCAAGAATCACTTGCTCAGATTTTATTACAAGCCTCCACTCTCTCAATACAATACCTAGATCTGTTTGGAGCTATGCTCAACAAACTCTATAGAATTCACACCCGAATTCAAAACACATCTGCAATACATTTGCTTGTTTATGTATCATATGCATAAGACCATATAAATAGACAATTGCTTAAGTAGTTTGATACAAAACCGTGGGTATCAAAACCATGGGCAAAAAACTGTGGGTATCAAAACCATGGGCAAAAAACCATGGGTATCAAAACAATGGGTACCGAAAAATCATGGGCCCAAAAATAGCCCATAACGGTTACCCATTACCCATGGGTTAAGAAATCACCCATGAAAATTTTCTTGGGGGCTTCACCCCGACCCCCTAACCCGCTCACCGGTGGCGGGACCGCCGTAAAAATAATTGAGTGTAACACATAGAAATTTGTACCACACTCTAACATGAAAATAGGCTCCAAAACATAACATCCACCCCGCCAATCCCGAACTATGGATGATCCCGATCCATGGTTGATCTCAATCCATGGTGGTATACGGATGTTGCCATTGAGATGAGTTACGCAAAACCAAAAATGTTGATTGGACTCCACTCTCATAGCGCTCTCCATCTCAATCTCGACCCATTCCATTATTCTCCCTATATATATGAGTTCTTAATTTGAAATTCGGACCTTAGTGGTGGGAAAAGACTGACCCATAACATAGAATCTAAAATACAAAAGAGTAACAAATGGGTCATGAAGAGAAAGCAACCAAAAACTAAAAGGGGCCACGATTGTACAACATGGGTCATGATTATAGTATTTTCTAGACCCTATTATATCAGATCTTGGACCAAGCTCAAGCATGGCATAATAGTAAATGAAAATCACCATAGATATATAACAAGGAAACAAAATAATCAATTAATAAATAACAAGGAAACAAAATAATCATGCCACTAAGATATGTTTTCATTATTCAAAACTCACATACATATAATCCAATAAAAGTGATTTTGTGCAGATTTTAGTATCTACAAACCATAAATGATTGGTTTCTAGACCTAGAGTGAAAATTTGGGCTGCCATAGAAGCGTGAGATAGTCCGGTCCCTTATGGATGGTTTTTATGTTGATATAACTTTCTATGTGTATGGAACTCGAATGTGATGATTTTCAATCTTAAACCTAGGTTTTTTACGCATGTGAAACCATTTATATGATGTAACACAACTTGAAACCCCGATCATGGGTGAAGACCTTAAAAAGGGTTAGTGTTTGGATTGAAGTGGAATCAGGTCACCATTCACATTGATATTACTTCAAAGATCCCTAAACCCAAACATAGTTATCCACCTAACATGTCATAAAAATATGAATAAAATTACTTTGTTAACTTAATCACTTGAAAATGAGAAATAATTATTTGGCATGCTTAAACCTAGCTTATCTTTGCACGTATATAAACTGGAAAGATTTCTTCTTGAACTTGGTTGGGAGTGATTTAGACTTGTGTCTTGGGATGGTCCTATATTGTGTTTTTGTTGCGAAGGGATTTAGGAGATCTTAGAGTGCTTTTGGTATATATTTTGTAAGTATTCTCTTGAAAGTTCCAAGTAAGGTAAATAGGTGTGTTATAATTTATTTTATAGGAATTTTTAGGTTTAATTTTGCATCAATAACGAGCTATGGGATATGAACCAATCCATGAAAATATATAAAATTGGAAAAGTGATCCTTGGGTGGCTAGGGATGACACCATCATCTTTGGACCAAAGCTGTTGGATGGTTTAGTCCTATATGGATGGTCTCTTATAGGCATTCTACCAAATTATACAATTTTCGAGAGAATGAAGCATGGGGGAATATATTGTTGTGAACTAATGCAACTAGTTCTTGATTAACTAAAAATAGATTAAACTAATGTAATCATTTATGGTAGTTAATCTAATCTAGGAGGACATAAAACTTTGTAAATGAATATGCTAAAGCAATATAAAATGACTACATAATTAAAACTAATAGAAATAAAACCCTAATATGTAAGAATAAAGTGAGGAAAGAACTCAGATGATTGTAGATGACATCACACAGGTGTCGCAAGTATGACAAAAAATTCCAAAAGGAAGAATGAGTATCTGAGATCCCGAAAAGGGTGCAATTGGATGATCGAGTAGGCTGTAGCACCTAGAGGAGGATCTTTGGGGTGGCCCAGGTGCTCTATTATGAAGAAATAGGAACCTTGGTCTCTAAAAATCTCAAAATCTGATTCTTTTAGGGTCAAAGATGACATGTGACCTTCGTTTCTGTCTGTCACACTAGATTTGTTGAAGCATGCGTAATGTATCTTGAACAATGTAATGACCATCTACAAGAGACAAAAGGAGTATCAAACCCTACAAATATAAAAATGCAAATCAATAGGTCGATTGACATCACCGCCACAACACGGTGGGCTTACTACTCTGAGCGTTACACTACATTTCAAACCCAAATGTAGTTCTGATGTGTGTGTGTGCATGTCGTGCCCTAGGTGATCTTGTGTCAGTCACACTATGTGAAATAATGAGCAATAACTAAATGTAGAAAATGTAATAGCATGTGTGCATGGAATAAAATATAATCTCCCCTATGAAGTGTGTGTGTTGATGTAAATCTCCTAGCCTTGATGCATGGAACTATGTGGATGTAAGTGATGCAACTCTAGATGGAGTGATAGTAGTAAATGACACGGGACCCTCATTATGGTCTCATAAATTTATATTTATAGGGTTCTCTTGATCTAATTTTTGTAATTAACCCCGGAATGGCCGACTAGGAAAAAGATAAAGATGAAAAATGGTAAAAATGGCCCAAAAAGTGGTGGGAAGATTTGAAAAGGATTGGGACGCCCGGGTGGAACCTGGGAGCCCTAGTATAGGCCTAGGCACCCCGGTTTAGCCTAGAATGATGGGAAAGTGTCAAAAGCAACAGACCGGGCATGTATATAAAAATGTCAAGAATGACGAAATAAAAGTAAAATAAGATGGCCAAAATGATGGGATTAATTGGTACTTTCTTCACTTAAGAACCTTCTAAATAGTAGTATGAGACTAGGCTAAATAATTTCTAAAGTGCATGATTTTGTGACTACATTTTCCCCACTTTATGTTGGTGTGAAAGCTCGGTAATATAAAGTTGATAGAAGTGTGACTGATATCCATGGAGAGTGTGATAGAAACGTGCCAAAGGACTAGACTCAACCATGGAATGAAAAAAATAAGAAGATGGAGGAGAGTGGAATCTGAAGATGAAAAATGTGCATAGAAAAAGTGAGGAGAGTAAGGGAATTTGAACACGTGTGTAGCTTCGCAGGATGATGGATTATAGTATGTCTTGGTTAGTAAAGCGTTTGTTTTCAATGTTGTTGTTGTTGTTTCCCCCAATTTGACTACTTGTTTCGCATATGGTTGGACATGTAAGGAGAAAATGATCAAGTAGTCAAATATGTATGTATGTAAAATGCACATGTGCATAACAATATGTAAAATACGCTAAAGGAAAATGTAAAAGGAACATGTGCACTGATCCATGTGAGAGAAAAGGTGTACAAGGATATCCTGTAATGTGAGTTTTTTCGGCGATATCATGCCACCTTGGATGAAGAAGTGTAGGGAGGAAATGCTCTATGTCCTTTAAGATCTAACCACTTCTCCTGAAATGTGTGTGAAGAGATATCTATAGCATCCTAGTTTTTAGGCGATCCAATGCCACTAATCGAAGTAGTTTAGAGAGGCACACCCACCTGTAACTCCTAAGCCTATAATCGCTTCCCGAAATGCTAAGGACAACATTTCCTACAAAAGTTATTGTATGTATATGGGGTTGTAGACTGTCTCGAACCCACTCGTTGTATGTAAACCCATAATTCCAAGGGCGGAAAGTGCATTGTACTTAACCGGTGTAACTGTGTTGTGTTAATATGTAAATCACCAAATGATGCCCCCTCTTTAGGGGTGCATGTGATGTCGCTAATAGGAGAATATGACCCTAAAAGAGGGTGAATGCACTCTAAATAGTGTACCTTGGAAATTTCTTGGTAGAAACCAAGGCACGCACAAACAAGAAGGTTAACCAAAGACAAGTGTAAAGAAAACAATGCATACATATAAAAAACATGTGTAAGCTATGCAGACAATGTAGTAAATGTAAACACACAAGAAATAAAGTAAGCTACACAAAGAATGTTGCAAACATGGGACATCACTCACGATGTCGCAAGACACGTAAGGCCATTAGTGCAAACAAAAAAAGCAATTATGCACACAAACATAGGCAAAGCCCACATATAATGACAAACAAAGTAGACAAGTATAAATAGACAAACAAGTAGTCATGAAAACATATAATCCTACAAAACAAGTGTTACACATGGAACACCCATTAACATGTTAGAGAAATAACCAATATGTCAAAATGTGTATAACCAAATGTAAAAGTGCTAAGTATGAAATGAAACAATAACACCTCAAAAGACAAATTCCCAAAGTGACTAGTGTAGGAAGGGTAGAAGGCAGACATCCATGTTGCGTGTAGGAGTCATGTATCTACAATCACACTAAAAAAGGCATGAACACACATGTGTGGATGATATGGATAATGACATATAATAAATCAATCTAACATGTGTAGTAAAGTTATCATGCAAAGCACTAATAAACATGAGTAAATGCACCAAGACAATGCAACATGTTGTGGATAGATGAAATGGAATGCAAGATGAAAGAATAGGAGATGCATGCCCCCTGAGTGGATGGAAATTTATGCAATGAGGATCATTTCGTTTCCCCCTCAATAGTCAAGAATGAACCATAAACGAGAGTACATCATCGTGAAATGGTCGAGTATTATTTTTTGTTTTTCTAATGCTCATGATGAATACGTATGTGTAGTGATGAAATGTGACAAATGAAAAATATGTGCATGAACCCTATAGCCGAAGCGTATATCACGACTTGATGAATGGAGAGGAATGATGATTTAGCCTAAGCGTATATCACTATATGATGAAAGGATGAGTGATGATTTATCCCTAAGCGTATATCACTATAAGATGAAAAGATTAGGATGAGTGATGATTTAACACTAAGCGTATATCACTATATGATGAATGGTAAAGAGTGGTGATGTAACCTAAGGTGTATACCACTACAAGATGATATAATGAGGGTGGTGATCTAGCCTAAAGTGTATACCACTATGAGATATAAAAAGTGTGACGATTTAGCCTAAAGTGTATGTCACTAGCCTATGAATGTTGTAGGATGAAATGTCGCATTGTGAATGTAAGGTCCATTTGATTTGTAAACCCTTGGTAGTTAAGTATGGACCGAGGAACTAAAGTGCATCATAGGGTGGTTAGGGAAGCATGTAGAAAACAATGATGAAACAACCATGTGATGATGAGGATTTGTAAATGCATGGTGTAAAAGGAAATGTTAAAGGTAAACAACATGTAATGTATAGTACGCGATGTACATGTGTGATAAGGTAGAATGTAGGGATGAAAATGTAAAACTAGACTCATATGTAATGTAGACTAGCATAGTATGTAGAATATAGATGATGTATAAATGTGTCGTGTGAAATAGCCTAATGGCGTATGTAATGCATAGAATGACTAATATGTGCATGATGAAAATGTAGTATAATGTAGAATGTAGACTAAGTGTAGAATGGGTGGTGTATGATGCATGATGTGTGTGATGAAATGTAAATGTGTAATGCCTATAATACAGTGTGTGGGGTTTAGTGTAATGGTAATCCCTCAATAGTCAAGTGTGAACTGAAGCACAAGAGTGCGTCATCGGGTAATGATGGTGCTAAACACTCGATGAAAGGGGTTAATAGGAAAATGTAAAGATAATAGAGGTATGATTGATATGATGCATGGGAAAGGGGGTGTTAGATGTTATAAGTGTGTGTGTACTATGTAATGAATAATGTATAAGGGTGATGAAACATGATAGATTTCATTTAATTGATGATGTAAGGAGTGTTAAAGTATTATAGATGTGTGTATGTATAGGTGGTGATGTAATGGAGGAATGTAAGATGAAATGAGGTTCTTTATGGTAAAATACCCCTCAACAGTCATATAAGAACCATAAGAATATGAGTGTGTCATCAGGAGGGTAGAGTAATAAGATTCACCTACCAAAGGCCAAGTTTATGTGCGGTGGGGCCTTGTTGGGAAAATTTTGTAGTAGAACTAGGTGGTGGTGGTGAAAGTGAAAATGTATCGTAAACACTAGGAGGAGGAGTAATTGCTTTGATGAAATTAATTGGTTGGAGTTTATATTTGAGAGGAGGCCATGTTGCACTAAGTCTCAAGGGAGACTGCTTAGGTTTATTTGGTAATGCAGAGATGACTTAGTAGGAGTGGTTTGTGAAATAATTTTGATAGGTGGTTGACTTTGTTGACTTGGGGATATCATAGGTGATTTCTTAGGTGGTGCTTGTCTGTCCATTCAAAGAAGGCATAGGAGAAATGGTGGTGTGATGCTCATTAAGTGGAGAAGAAGCAATATCAAAAATAGGAGAAGCGCTTGTTGGACTAGGAGAAGGATCACTATGCACATGTGAGGGGTTGTCAATATCACACATGTAATGAATAAGAGAAGCATCTAGAACATCCTTAGAAATATTAGAGGGAGGCTCGCTAGTAACCATAGGAGCTTGCTTAGATGGATCTTGACTAATCGAAGGAAAAATAGACTTAGGATCCCATGTGGGTGTAGTATTTATAGGTGGGCATGCAATAGGATGTTTTCCAGTGAATGAAATAAATCCTTGATGCTCAAGATGTTTGACTCTACATTGTAAAGCATAGCAATCATGGTCATTATGTCCATTGATTCGATGATAATGGAAATATGGATGACCTTGATACTTTTTTAGGCGACAAGGAGGATAGTAATCAATAGATGGTAGAGTGATCAATTGATGACTAAGAATCTCAGTAAGAATGTCATGTGGCTTAGTATTGCGATCAAGTATGAGAGGTTCTGGCAATGACATGACTTGAGGTTCAACTATATGACATGTAGTGGACATCGATTGCATATAAGATGTAGAAGGAGCACAAACATGTGATTGAGAAACATCCTTAAGCTATTGAATTTTGATCTAAGAGATGTGATTGTGGATTCCATGGCTACAAATTTATCTTGAAATAATGTATGGAAGGCTTGAATTGAAGCAAATTTATCTTGAAATAATGTATGTAAGGCTTGAATTGAGTCTAATAGTGGTTGATTAGATGGAGGATCATTAAGACTAGGGTCGACAAATAAATAATGAAGCATAAAACTTAATTTGTGTGGTGGCGTATTGTCATCAAAATACTTGGTGTCTAAGGATTTTTGTAAAACAACAGCAATTGGGATATATCTTAAGAAAGTTAGATAAAGAAACTTGACGCCCGTGATAGAAGAAAAGGAGGATCCTAAGCATTAAAGATTAGGTTCACCAAAATGATTAACTAAAATAGACTAAACTAATGTAATCACTATGGTGGTTAATTTAATTTAGGAGTACATAAAACATTATAAATGACTATGCTAAAGTAATATAAAACAAATAAATAATTAAAACTAATAGAAATAAAACCCTAATATGCAAGAATAAAGTGAGGAAAGAACTCAATTGATTGTAGATGACTGTCGCAGGGTGTCACAGGTCTAACAAGAAATTCCAGAAGGAGGAACGACTACAAGGTCCCGAAAAGGGTGGATATGGAGGATCTAAGTAGAATGGAGTGCCTAGGAGGGTATTGGGGCATTTTGGTATGTAGAAAAAGGTGCCATGGTCTCTGAAAAAGGTTGGAATATGATTTTTTCAGTGGTCACAAGATGATATGTGACATTTGTTTTCTATCGCAATGGATTTTCTAAACTACGCAAAATGTATTGAATAATGTAATGACGACCTACAAGAGACAAAAGGAGTATAAAACCATAAAAATAGAAAAATGCAAATGAATGGGTCAAATTGACCTCAAACCACAAATATGGGCTTACTACTGAGCAATGTACTACATTTCATACCCAAATGTAATTCTCATGTGTGTGTGCATGTCATGTCCTAGGTGCTCTTGTGTCAGTTGAACTATGTGAAATAATGAGATTTAACTAAATGTAGAAAATGTAATAGCATGTGTGCATGGAATGGAATAGAATCACTCCCCCTATGAAAAATGTGTGTGTTGATGCAGATCGCCTAGCCTTGATGAATGGAACTATGTGGATGCAAGTGATGCAACTCTAGATGGAGTGATAGTAGTAAATGACGCTAGGACCCTCATTATGGTCTCATAACTTTATATTTATAGGGTTCTCTTGATCTAATTTTGTAATTAACCCGAAATGGCCGACTAGGAAAAAGATAAAGATGAAAAATGGTTAGAAAAGACCCAAAAAGTGGCAGGAAGATTTGAAAAGGATCGGGGTGCCCTAGGTGGGACCGAGGCACCCCAATACAGGCCTAGGCACCCCGGTTTAGGCTAAAATGACAGGAAAGTGTCAAAATAGACTGGGCATGTATATAAAAATGTGTGGGAATGACGAAATAAAAGTAAAATAAGATGGCCAAAAGATGGGATTAATTAGTACTTTCTTCACTCAAGAACCTTCTAAATAGTAGTATGAGACCAAGCTAAATAATGTCTAAAGTGCATGATTTTGTGAATACGATTATCAAGCAATGACATAATTGATTCAATAAAATATAATTTATTTTATTAAAATAAAAATGTACAGGTATGATAAATGACATATAATGAAATATAAATGCTAAATAATTTATTTGATATTATAAATGAAATGAAATAAAAGGTGAAAGGTACTTACCTAAATTAAACTTACCTCGCGGTGATATGGGACCGAATGCGGTGATCTCGGGGACTAAACAAAGTGATGGAATGGCGCAATAGAGCATCTCACCGAACCTCGTAAAATTACAGCAGAGGAAAATGCGGACAGATCGAGGCACATGTGAAAGGATGAGGGCACCTAGGTGCCCTGGTATGAAATATGGGTGCCCTAGTATGCGAGAATAACTCAAAATCTGATGTGGATATTGTCACTAGGTCTTTGCAAAGTACTTCACCTATGGTCATGTGAATGTCACACTTAGTTTGTTGATGTCACTTTGTAAACCTGTAATGAAGAATCACATGCAAAACCCCACACAAAGCATCGAATCCTAAAAAAATAAAGATGTAGAATGAGGGGTCAAACTATCCTCACCACCACAATGGTGGACTTACAACCGAGCACCGCACTATATCTCGGACTCCAATGTAGTTTTATGTGATTTTTTGTGTAATAATGTGCCTAGGTTTCCCTAGCATCAAATACACAGAGATAACAAGCAATAGCTAGATAAAATGTAGAATGGTGGATGAAATAAAATGAACTCCCCTTCCTACATAGTGTGTGATGTAGAATAATGCCCAAATGCAGTCCATTGTTCTATGTAGATAGCTAGCCCTTGATAGAAATAGTTCACCCATAAGGTAGTATGTATTTTGTGTTTATATAGGGATCTCTTGCTTAAATTTCGACACTAATGACTCGACATGCCGACTAGTACCTCAACAGATGAGAGGGAAAACCGAAAAGACTGACCTCGAATTTAAAAAGTAAAACCAAGTGTGACTAGGACTAGGGTGCCTAAAATTAGGACCCAGACACCCTAATCCTTCTTTAGGCACCCTAGTCATAGACTAATGATGACAACTGAGTGAGTACTAATAGATGGCAATCCCTAAGACTGACCGAACTAACTATGCACATGAGTGACGAATGTACAAGATAAACAACGTTAAAGACCAACAAGACAGACGACTAGACTATGGAATGGGTCATCATTGAATACTTTTCTTATGCAAGATCCATATATAAAACAACATACTTGGAGGTATAATAATAGTAGTAAGTGTGTGATTTTGTGACTACATTCTCCCCACTTTATGTTGGTGAGTGAAAGCTTGGTAACATAAAGTAGTTAGAGATGTGTACCTGAGAGAATCCTAGAGAATCCCATGCTATAAATGAATGCCTGAGATGTGGTATAAGAGGAGCATCTTTGAATGAAAACATATAGCATGATGAACCATGGATCAACGTGTTAATCCATGCTGCGTAACAAGAGGTGTAAGACCGAGCTCAAGTGTACTAAATGAGACTGATGTTTGTGATGTGGAATGATTGATGATTTTGAATTTTATATGATGACAATGTGATGGGGTAAGGAGTGATCAATTCCCAACCCAATTGCGTGTGTATGAAAAATTGGAGGATTTAGGAATCCTTCTACTAGAGGAAGAGTGTAGGGAGAGAGTTGTGTTATTAACCAACATTTAACTACATCCTCAAAAGATCTAGCTGCTGCAGACAAACACAGATCAAATTTTCAGTGATTTTGGATCCAAAGATTTTGATCAAACATGTTGACCCATATAGGAGTAGTATAGGAAAGGCAATGACGTCTCATTGCCCCCACTCCAAGGGTGTCGTCATAATGTGTGATGGCTTCCAAGTTAGGTCATCTGGAAGCAAACACAAAATGTAGAATAACTTCCCATGTTAGGTCATTTGGGAAAGTAATGAATGTAACTCCCAAGTTAGGTCATCTGGGAGGCCACATGTAACTCCCAAGTTAGGTCATCTGAGAGGTCAAATGTGTTGTATTGTATTGATTGAATGGTATGATTTTGATTGTTAGAGACTTGAACATATTTTATTAGTTGAATGATTGTTTTACTCATAGAGATATTTTATGCTTGTTGCCCCCAGGTTAGGTCATTAGGGGAATTTAAAAAAATGATGAAATATCGTATGGTGTATTAGTATGTGTTCAAAAATGATGAATTAGAAGTGTAGAACAATCGCGTAGTGGTGTAAGGGGAATTATAGTATGACCCCAATTGTATGCCCCCTTTCGGTGAAAGGGGAAGTGATGATGAGAATGAACGCTGAGCTAAAAGTAAGCATGTTAATAGATAGTGTATTATGGATATCACACAAACATGTGTAGATCAAGTGAAAGACAACATCGAGGTGAAATATCACATGTGTCATGTGTATAATACGATAGTAGATAGAATTCTGAAAATAATTCCATAAACGAGCTAGAAATCAAAGTAAGGATGCTCAAGATAGGATCCAAATCATGCAATGTGTATTAGTTGAGAAAATTATCCCAAAATAATGACCATAATAGAGTGGGTAATGAAAATTAACTATAACTAGTAATGTGATAAAGAGAATATTCAGCCCATTTGTCTTTTGTGCGTGTGTGATAGTGAGCTCTGAGTGTAAGGATGCCGTAAGTTAGAGCACCATGATTGAGCCAATTTGAGATGGTGGCGACCGCAATGGTGTCGTGTGTGACGATGGAGTTGGTAAGTATGTCCCTTCTCATCCGTTTACTTGCCTAGGTAACCTAGGGCACGTTTACATCACCAACTATCCCCTTGGGATAGTTTTCCAATTGTGATTTAATCACCTACTCTAAATTTAATTCATCCCATCACATCTTACCCATGAGTAATTAAGTATTAAATATTTAATTACGCTTCTTCCCATGCATCTTAATCACTTATCCACCCCAAATTTATTCTACCCATGTATCACATCTATTTTTAATCTTCCCTAAGCGGGATATTTTCCCGTAGTCGGGATGAGTCTTATTTTCTCGAATCGATCGATCATTTTTAGCCATCTCGGGAGTCTTCTCCGCGATCGGGCGCCGACCCATATGGTGGCGCCGATTTTCTAGAAGCGGCGCCGATTATAAAAGCAAGTCGAACTCGGTTCTAGCGCGGAAAAATCGAGGCAGAAAGAGATCGGAGCAAGAGCGAAAAAAGCGAACAAGCGAAAAAGGAGCACTTGCACACGAGCGAGAGAGAGAGAGATACGATCGAGAGATCTTGACATCAAGTGTATCAAATTAGGGCGAGATCTGTCCGAATCAATCCAGAGAGAGCGTTACTCTGTCCCTGTCATATCAGCATCGCACCACCATCTATCATCTGGTGACTCTGTTCCAGTGTCTCGCCAACTTCGGCTCATCCAGCAGACCACATTCGTCTTCTAATTCCCGAATCTTATCGCCTTTGATCCACGGTGATCGATCGACGCCTCGATCGCGCCGATTGACCCGGTCGGCGCCGATCGTCTCAATCGCGCCGACCGGTCTCAATCGCGCCCGATTTTAAAAAGCGCCGATTTTCTCTGCGAGATAGGTAAAAGGATACAGGTAACACAAATCCAGCTTTTATTTCATAGTTCCCTGTTTTCTGTATCTGTCTGCTGTTTAGATTCTGTCTTATTACTGCAATCAGAAAATCTAGTCTTTATTTACATCTTTTATCATGTATGCTTCCTTTCTTTATTGAAAACGTGGACTGACATCCGCCGAGGAAGCTTATCGCTTCTCGGACCCGCTTCTCGGGCAGTCCACTAAAATATCTTTTAACGTGGTCTTTTTCTGTCAAGCATCGGTGTTTTACAGGTTATTCGGATCTATTGTGCGAATTGCTTGTGTGCGCCCGTCTTATCTACATTGGCTTCCTCATCCATCTACATCTTCATCAGGTATCAATTTCATTGGAGTTTTTCAGGGTTTTTGTGTTTAGTTTGGTACATTAACTTGGACAGGTAACAAGCACGAAATTCTTGATCTACATTCTGGCACGCCCGGTGGGACCGAACCAAAGTCCCTTATTGGTAAGTTCATTTCTTTTCTAGTTTTGAACTTTGTTCCTTTTCTTCACTGATTTCTATCAGTCCTATTTGAACATTTCTGTTCATCATTTCAATCTTGCTTTTAGGCGAAATCATTATCTTGAAATTTTTCTATTTTCTTAAAATAGAAATTTTTCGTTTCGCCATTATCTGGATGTATCTTTCCGGATCTTGTTTGTTGTTTGCTTGATCCTTTCTTGCGGAGCACTTTGCTTGTTCGTGGGATTGTTCGAGGGGAAGAGCTCAACAACGCGCTTTTTGAAGTCCACACACCTTGGAGAGCTAAAACTACAGGTATTCCTCTTTTTCGGTGTTTTCTCCTTTTTAGGTTTTCTTTGTTGGTTGTTTATCACATCCAAACACTTGATTTTGGTGCTTAAAAAGAACCTAATCGCATTTGGGAAAGAACTTGTTTGAATTGTCTTCATCGAAATCAAACATTTCGTTTTAAGTGCTTAAAAAGAACCCTTTCTTTTTCATTGCTGCATGCTTTGTCATCTAGTGTTAATTAGGTTGGAAAATTGATCAAAATCGGTAGTGACACTATTTGATTTTTATTTTTCACCCTTGCACACAAAGCCAAAATCACTAGGTATAAAGCATCTAAACAAAACTCCTTCCCTGGCCTCGCCTACTTGGAAGTGATATCGAGAGGAAGAGCCTACGCGGTACTCGGGCCGCGCTATAAATTCACGAAAGATTTTGGTATATATTGGCAAAGCACCCGACTCCCTTATCGCAGCGGTGTGTGAAGTGCGGGGGTAGGCCCCTATATCAAGCCACGTACCGGTCTTTTACTGAAGTGCCTTCGGGACTCCTCACCAAACATTACCCAAACCATCCCTAGTTTGGCTATCTGAGTAGTTCCTGTTCTAAAAAGCCTTCCCTAACATTTTCATTTCTTAAAAGCATCAAAATTTAAAGGAGATAATCACTTGCGCTGCTTGAACTATTTGTGCATTAGTTAAGACAATCTTCTTTCTTGCTTGTTTATGACGGCTATCACCCGTTCACAATCTAGGAAAATGGCCCAACAGGTTCCTTCTTCCTCCGAAATCACCACCAGCGTGGATGTTTCGGCACCCCTCCAATCTTCCTCGGGACCACTGTTAGTGGGTTCCCCCTCATGGTCGTATAATCCTTTCCATCAAGCCAAAACAATCCCATCACGTCCGGCTTCTCCTAGTCCATCAGAAATATCTTCTGACTCAGAGTCTATTCCTCGCGGGGATCCTGAATTTCAGGCTCTCCTTGATCGCAATCCGGTAGCCCTCATGGACTATCTAGTACACAAGTCGATCCAAATATCTGACCAAGACCCACCAATCCGACAAGTGTACAATTATCCTCGCGGATCATCCCAGGCCTCTTTAGAGCAGTTTGCACCATCTCTCTTGCCTCGAGCCACGGAGAAGGGTGAGGCCCCTATGCCTCCCTTTTCTCTTCCACCTACCATGTCGACTAATTCTCAATTAGTCTTACCTATCCCTAACACTGCAGCTACCTCGACTATTCCACAACCCATTTCTGAGAGGTCTTCTGCCCTTGCTATAGTAAATTCGTCTGCACATCCGCACATTGCCGTCAATTCGTCTATGCCCTCTATCGTTTCTCAAGGTCAATACCTCTTCATGAGCCAACCCCCTCCGAATAGGCAGTTGGCTCCTACTTCTCGTCCTCTAGGGGGTCTTTCTTCCAATATTCCAGCTACTGTGACATTCGCCCATCCTCTAGTATCGGCACCCTTGATACCTAATTCAGCAATAGAAGGCCCCTTTCAGGTCTTGTTCCCCAACATGACCAATCCAACCAACACTCATATTCCTCAATCTATCCCGATCCAATCAACCAACATAGGAGTCCACCAATCACAGGCTCCATCCGTCACCCAACCTTTATTTGCTCAACCACTTATTATCTCGCTGGCTTTGCTGCTGCTATCGCAAGTGCCTCACGTAAATACCCCACCGGTGTCACCAGAACACTGGTTATTCCTCTTATCATCTATCCAACAACAGATGAATCCCCCATCGACACCTCAACAACACCCACTACTTGCTTCTCATATAGGACAAACCAATGTACCTCCTCCCCAATCGGATGTGGTTCAATTTCTCTTCAAGAAAATTGCAGACTTGGAAGCCTCCACAAAAGGAGCCCGCCCTTCATACTCCTTTGAAGAAGTATGCAATGAACCCATTCATCCTTCGGTGGCTTTTAAGCCTTATCCTCCCCAATGGGAACTTCCCAAATTCTCAAAATTTCATAGTCGGGAAGACCCCCAACAACATCTGCGAGCATTCAAACATGCTTGCTACCTCATTGTCCAAGATCAGGAGCTCATGCTCCGTACCTTTCCTATGTCTCTAGCGGGTCCCGCTTTGGACTGGTACAATAATATTCCTCAACATTCATTATTTTCTTTCTCTCAATTGGCCCAAATGTTTGTTGAGAACTTCTCAATAAATATTGCCCATAAGATCTCAATCACAGATCTTTACAACATTCGCCAATTTGACGATGAGTCTATTGCAGACTTTGTCGCTCGTTGGAGAGGGATAATCAACCAATTGTCCTTCTCTCTTCCTCAATCACAACAGATCGAGCTGTTCACCCGATCTTGCGCTAGCCACATTTCTTCCACGTTAAGAATCCAAACTTTCCACACCTTGAAGAAGCCTTCACTGATAGCACATGAGCTCGAATCTCGTGCCATTGAACAAGAAAACTAAAACTTCGCTCCAAATCTAAACCCGATTTCTCTCGGTTCACCAAACCAAATTCTTTTCCTCCTAAAGATAAGAATCAAGGGTCCACCAATGCTATCGTATTAAAAACATCGAGAAGCGATAGTACTCTAATCAACCACCACGAAGAGACCCTTCATCACGCTCGAAAAGGGGCTTCATCATCTCGATCCTTCGCTCCATTGGGGGAATCATATGCCTCCATCTTAGGAAAAATGTTGGAAGTTCGCATGATCGAACTTCCACCCATTAGAGATATTGATGAAAGTCGAAACGTCCTTTGTGGTACAGAGAAAACGATTTTTGCCACTATCATAGAACCAAGGGTCATGACATCGAACGATGTCAGACTTTCAAAAATCTTGTCCAAAAATTCATTGATAAAGGCGAGCTTATTCTGGATAACCCAAATGCTCCCCCAAATCAAGCGCTGGACGTTTTCAAACAACCCTTCCCCAATCATGCCCCAAATCATAATTCTTCAGAATCTCAAAAACCAAACACCCACACTATCAACTTCATTTCTACTGAAGAATCCGCTTCTGAAACCACATCATCTACAAACGCAGCAATCGAATCAGAACCCTCTTCCACTTCACCAATCACTGGAATTCCTCCATCCTCAGATAACCCATCTTTGGATATTCCTACATTGCTAAACACGGAGTCATCTCTCTCCGCTCCTTTGTCCGATCTCCCATCCATACCCGAGACAGTGTCTTCCTCATCTGTCTCATCATCAGACATCCTTTCAATGCTCGAGGCAATTACATCCCTTCGAGTTTCCACTTCAGACACATCTACTTCTGCTGCTCCCATTCCGGCTACAACTATGCCCTTGATAAACATCCCTATAATCGTGCCGACTTCGGCGAAAGTGTCCTCAACTTTGACTCTTCCTATCTCTTTTCCTATAGTAGTTCCACCCATGATCACTACACCAAAAGTGGTCCCTTCGCAAGGAACTTCTTCATCACTTACTTCTTCCATCACTAATACTACTTCACCTATTCAGGAAAAATCAAAAGAAGTAACACCAACACCTGCACACTCGATTCCTCAACCTAAACCGCGACAACCAAAATCTAACATTATACCATCAATATCTCCCCATTTGCTTCCTCCAAAAAGGTTACAATCACCTTATGACGTTGAAGTTGTCACCATCCACGAAAAGGGAAGCCCATATTTCGGACCATCAAAACTCTCGGTGTTCTTCCACAAAAATCTCTCTCCACGCCTCATAAGCGATTAGATTTGCCCATTTGAGAAGGCATCTTCTTCTACACACCTATCAAAGTCATCATCTTCTTCTTCATCAACATCCCTAAAAGTAGACTTACCTACCAAAAAGATGCCACTTCTTCTATCAAAATCCTCATCTTTGTTACAAAAATCAAGACACCCTATCTTCCTCCAAATTCACCTATTTTGGGAGCTTCTTCCTCTTCAAACCGACATTATCTAAATCATCGAGTAAATCCGACCAAGCAACCCCCTTTGTCTCCAAAGACCACAAAATTTATCACATCTCCATCACCTTCAAAGTCTATTTTAGGGGCTCCTCCTCCACCAAAGACAATCATGTCTCATTTACTCCCATCCCAAGCACCCAAATTTGCTCCTCCGAATGTCCAAACAAATAAGAGGATCCCTAATAAAAAGCGTTAAACCTAACATGCAAGTTCTTTTACCCGTGATCGGTTAAGGTAAAAGAACCATCTCCATTATCTCTATCCTCATCTTCGTCTACGGATTCTACACGAAATCCTTCATCAACTTATCCAATCTTCAGCCATAACCCTTCCTCCGATTAAGCCTTATAACCCCAAAGGAGTGAAACCTACCTGGTTTAACTCTGATCTGATTTGTGCTTACCACCGTACTCCAGGTCATGACACTGAAGGATGTAAAGCTCTTCAAGCCGTTGTCGAGAACCTTACGGAAGAAAGTGACCTCTTGTTGGAGGAGGAACAAGTACCTCCTGTTACCCTAGCCTCATCCGAACCTCAACCATCCATTCAGACCTCTAGTGGTTCCACTCCACTTGATCTCCCTCCTTCCCAAATTGACACAATCCATATCGCCACTAGAACCCAACATTATCATAACCCATCTTCATCTCCAACATCTAGACCACGGGTTGTCATTTACGCAGCCCACGAAGGCGTGTCTCCTTCCTCATCGGCCCCACGACCCAAGGTCTCCATTCGTCTTTGCACCTCGGACTCAAGTTCCGTATCCGTTGAGGAGAGTGTCATGAAGCAACTCACCCAAGCTCCGGTCAAAATGTCTCTTTTTGACCTCATCCAATCCTCTCCACAACATCGCCAGGCTCTAATCGATAGTCTGCGTCGCATCGCAGTAAATTCCGATGAGCCCCAGCCCCTTCAGTGGGTTGTTGGATTGAATGGTCCATCGACCGCCATTTCTTTTGAGGATTCAGAAATTCCTCATCTTTCTTCAGAGGATTTGGAGGCTCCTCTCTTCATCACAGTCCAAGTCAATAACACTGCCTTAAAACGTGTTATGATCGATAGTGGAGCTGCTCTCAACGTCATCTCTTCCCACACATTCGAACAACTTAAGTTACCTAAGAATGTGGTGTCACCTCCGCCTTTCGCCCTTCGATCATTTAACGATCAGCTAGCAGTCACTCTAGGAACTGTGGTCTTACCCATCCGAGTAGGTAAAAAGCTGCTCCATGAACTCTTCTATATTGTCGAAGGAAAATTCCACTATAACATGATCCTTGGACGCTCCTGGGTTCGCGCAATGCATTGTGTCCCATCCACCCTCCATCGATGCCTAAAATATCAATATGAGGGCAAAATCTACACCCATCCAGGAGATCCTTTTCCTTCTGCGCAATGCGACATGACCACAAGGTCTGCCCCTTTAAAAGAAAATGCATCTTCTCCAGATGGGGCTTCATCTTCTTCCATACACTGACCAAACTACAGTTGCGAAATCTGGAAGAGACATTGCAGCGTTTCTCACTAGGAGAGCTTCCTCTCTTTTCTTTCGATGCCCATCTCAAACCTAATGAGTATGGTAGACCCGACAAGCAACCTGAATATCAATCAGGTCTCGGTCGCATCGTTACCATTGGTTTGCCCAATCAACAGACCAATTTCATCTACGGTGGTCTTGATACACCTCATTATTGTCCGGATTCTCCTCCTAGAGCCAAACCTTACCTAACAGGGTTTGATTATCTCTGAGAATCCACGTTTGCAAAAACTTATCTATATCGATGCGCGTGGAAAGGTTTTGGCCTTGGAAAATATGAACAAGGTATACATGACCTCAAATCCATTCCTACTCTCATGCCACACCAAAAGTTTGGTTTGGGATTTAAACCCATTTCAAAAGCCACTGTCACTATTCTTGATGAGCCTCTTCCTACTGAAGAACCATCTTCCCCCACCAAATCCGAAGCATCACTTGATGTGGACGATGACATTTCCATCCCACCTAACTTTTTTTTTTTTTTGATCAATACCATTTCCTTGGGACCTTTAGTCTATGAGACTAACAATCGGTCTGCTTCTATACCATTAATCTTCCCTGAGATAGTTGGAGACGACTCTCCTACTATCAACACTATCCACTGTGCGGATGACGACTCTGTCCTCACCTATCTAGGGGCAGAGGATTCATATCTTCCCAAAACCATTCCTTCTGACACGTCTACCCTTCTCAACGAAGCCACTATTGACCTTAATATAGGGACTTCTGAAGACCCTCGCATCATTAAGGTCGGCCAATCCCTTAATCCACAGGAATTAGGGGACTTTACCGCTTTTCTTTCCAAACATCGTCAAGCCTTTGCTTGGTCATATGAAGATATGCCAGGGCTCGATCCCGATATTGTGGTCCACAATATCGTTACCCTTCCCAACATCAAACCAGTCAAGCAAAAATTGCGTAAAATGCACCCTAGAGTAGCCCTTCTTGTTAAAGAAGAATTACAGCGCTTGCTCTCGGCTAACTTCATCCAACCCATCGATTATCCGCAATGGGTGTCGATGTAAGTACCGATAACTAAGGCTACTGGGAAGATTCGAATTTGTACCGACTTCCGGGATCTTAATCTGGCCTGTCCAAAGGATGATTTTCCTCTTCCTAATATCGACCAACTCGTAGATTTAACTGCGGGTCATGAAATGCTTTCTCTTATGGATGGTTTCTCTGGATATAATCAAATCCTCATCGCTTTGAGAAGACCAGCATAAGACTTCCTTCATAACTCCTTGGGGACCTTTTGCTATCGTGTCATGCCCTTCGGTCTTAAGCGCGGAGCAACTTATCAGCGAGCGATGACCTACATCTTCCATGATCTTTTACACAAAGCGCAGAGGATTACGTTGACGATCTCCTCGGCAAATCCAAACGTCGTCAGGAGCATCTTTTCATCCTTGCACCTCTCTTTGAGAGGCTTATCCGCTTTTGTCTTCGTCTAAATCCATCTAAATGCGTGTTTGGCGTCCTCACTGGTAAACTTTTAGGGTTTATCATTTCCATCAGGGGTATTGAAGTGGACCCCGCAAAAATAAAAGCCATCCTTGAGATGCCTCCCCCGTCTAACTTAAAGCAACTCCATGAGTCTCGAGGGCGTCTTGATCGGTCGTCGTTTTATCTCCCAATTGTCGGACCGTTGTCAACCTTTTCACCATCTTCTCCGTAAGAATGTTCATTTCAAATGGGATGAGCATTGCCAAAAGGCCTTTGATGATCTCAAAGCTTATCTTCTTTCTCCACCCGTGCTTACACCTCCACGCGAGGGGGAGCCTTTCTATCTTTATATCTCTGTGACTGACCATGCTCTGGGAGCCATGATTTCGCATCGGGACACTTGTGGTAAAGAACAAGCTGTCTATTACATCAGTCGCACCCTCCATGAGTATGAGACACGTTACTCCGGGGCTGAAAAACTATGTTGCGCTCTCTTCTTTGCAACTTCTAAGCTTCGTCATTATCTTCTTAATCACAAAACTTACATCGTCACAAATGTCAATCCCCTCAAGACAATTCATGCAAAGCCTTATCACAATGATCGCATCACTCGTTGGCTTATGCTCATGACAGAATTTGACCTCGAATTTATCCCGCAAAAGGCTATCAAGGGTCAGGTTATTGCAGATCAACTAGCTAGTGCTCCTCTTCCGGACACTCAAGACCCCCTTGCTCAATTCCCCGATGAATTTATTCAACAAATCGATTTTGGTCTATCTCCATTTAAAGTAAAGCTCTTCTTTGATGGATCCAAATGCCAGCAAGGGGGAGGTGCGGGTTTCGTGATGATTCCTCCTTGGGGTACGCCTATCCCAGTCGCACACAAATTGAACTTTGAGTGCACCAATAATATGGCTGAGTACGAAGCTCTTGTCTTAGGACTTCAAAATGCCATTAATCTCGGCGCTCGTCGTATTGACATCTTTGGTGATTCTGAACTCATCGTTAATCAGGTCACGGGTGTCTATCAATGCAAGAATGATATCCTTCAAAAATATCGCGACATTGTTCTTGCCCAACTCCAATCTTTCGATAAGTTCACCATCCAATCCATTCCTCGTACTGCAAATCGATTCGCGGATACCATGGCCTCATTAGCATCCCTTATCCCGCCTTTTACTGAAGACTCGCGTCTTTATGTGGCTGTGCAACGATTAGATCAACCATCTTATCTTCAACGGCTAACCGATCAATCTTTGTCATAACCCATACTCGGGATGAGTGGTATCAGTGAGATAGTTGATTATCTATCTCATTCGGTGCTTCCTCGAGATCGACTTCCAATGGTAGAAGGTCTTTTGTCCAACGCGCTAATCGCTATTCTATCCTAGGCGGGATTCTTTACAAACGCGGCTTTGATGGTATTTTGCTTCGATGCCTCAAAACCCATGAATCATCTAAAGCTATTCAGGAGGTCCATGACGGTATCTGTGGTGGACATTTTAGTGGTTTAGCTGTGGCTAAGCGCATCTTACGTTTGGGATATTATTGGCCTTCTCTTAATCAAGATTGTTGTGAATACACTAAGAAATGCGTCAAGTGTCAGCAACATTCCAATCTCACGCACGTCCCTAGTCAGGCTTTGCAACCTGCGGCGGATTTGTGGCCTTTTTCACAATGGGGCCTTGATCTTATTGGTCTCATCAATCCCCGTTCTTCACAGCGTCATCATTCTATCATTACTGCCACTGAGTACTTTACTAAGTGGGTAGAAGCTATCCCTCTTTCTTCAACAAAGGCTAAACCCATAGTTGATTTTGTCTATCAACACATCATTTGTCGCTTTGGCGTTCCACACAAGCTCATCACAGATAATGGTAAATCCTTCAAGAACGTCGATTTGCAAAATCTCTGCAATGCTTTCAAAATCAAGCTCAGTTTTTCTTCTCCATACTATCCTCAAGCTAATGGTCAGGCCGAAGCTTCCAATAAAACTTTGCGTAATATCCTCGCAAAGGTAACTAGTCATTTGGTAGGGATTGGCATCTACATATCCCTTTCGCTCTCTGGGCTTATCGGACTAGCATTCGTACTCCTACTGGTGCTACTCCCTTCTCTCTCGTCTATGGGTCTGAGGCCGTCCTTCCTTTGGAGGTCCAAATCCCATCTCTCCGTGTTTCTCTCAGAGAATTTGTCTCTGATGAGGATTATCGTCAAAATCGTCTAGCTCAACTTGAATTATTAGATGAGCGGCGTCTCAACGCTCTTGAGCATCATCAAGTCTATCTCGAGCGTGTCAAGCGTGCTTACAACAAGCATGTGCAACACCGTGACTTCAAAATTGGTGACCTTGTTCTTAAGGAAAATCAAAATGTCACTACACTCGAAAGGAGTCAACGTGGTAAGTTTGCTCCCAACTGGATGGGTCCCTACATTATCACTCATAAATATGGGTCTGGGGCTTATCGTTTGTCTTCCATGGATGGTATCCCTGAAGCAGAACCTCTTAATGCCTTGCATTTACGGCCCTTCTATTGTTAAAATCTCTCTTACACAAATCTAGTCGCAACTCAGATCTTCCATCTGTCCTAATAACCAGTCATCTACTTTCGTGGTGATTTGAAATTGTGTGGTTCTCCGCCTATTGCCTCGTTTACCTTAAATATGAGTATCGCGGCTCTACTCATTGCACGTTTCTTTTGGATATGTTCCTCCTCATGGTAGGAATACCTTAATCACCACTTCATCTGTCCCAAGTACTTATCTTAATCGGATCTGCTCGGGGCATGAGTACATGTTCTTCCATGTTCTCCTCCCCTTCATCTGATCTATCTAGGTCTAAACTCAGCTTCTTCCAAAGAGTTTCAAAAAAAAAAAAAAAAAAAAAAAAAAAAAAAAAAAAAGATGCTATCCAAAAAGATAGACTGATCCCTCGAAGGACAGCTATCCATACATTGTCAAGTGAATCAAAAAGCAAATAGACCATACCCTCGAAGGATGGCTATCATACAAATTTCAAAATACAGACCGCTCCCTTGAAGGGCAATTTGTTTCTCAAAAAAAAGAAATATTCAAGGCTTCTTGTAATCAATCAGCCTTCGGTCGGTTTATACACTTGTTAGCATCACTGAAAGACTTCCCGCATCGATCAGTCTTTCCATATCAAGCAAACTTCCCACATTGATCAGTTTGCTTTTCTGTCCAAATCATGAAGCTGAGATTTTAGACCTTTTGTCGATCATATGGAGAATCCTATTTTCCTATCATGGACATGTATTATTGTCCCTTGTAGGTTCCGACAAGATACTTACTTTCTTTTCTTTCCATTTCTATCCTAGATGCGGTTTTGCGACTAGTTAGTGTCGAGTTTATTTTAATCTTATATAGGGCCTTGTATGCTTGGTCTTTCGGTTTCTTATCTGGATCTTCTCTATGGTCGGTTGGAAGTCCGACTTATCATTTCCCTTCTTTTAAGTGTCTTCTCTTCTAAGTCACGGTTATTTTACGCTTTCATCTTTTGCTCTTACAATAAGCATTCTCCATTTCTTTGTCTTGCATCTGTTGAATTGACATTTCACATGTTAATTCAATCAAAATCTATCTTCTATCAACATTCCTCTTATCTATCAAAACATCTATCTTTATTCATTTCTCATTAAAATTACATCCATCTATACATCAAACGCATCTATCTATCTATCCATCAAAATATTTAAAAGCTATGTCCATCAAGATACCTCCCATCATCTATCAAAATTAAATCAATCTATCTAACCACATCCATCTATCATTTATCCATCTATATCTATCAATCACATCTATTATTCTATCCACATTTCAATCTATCTCATCACATCCATCTATCATCTATCAATCTATATCTATCAATCACATCTATTCTATCCACATTTCAATCTATCTAATCACATCTATTTCTATCATCTATCTATATCATCATCTATCATCTATCATCATCTATCAATCATCCATCTATCCACATCAATCATCACATCCATCTATCATCTATCCATCTATATCTATCAATCACATCTATTCTACCCACATTTCAATCTATCTCATCACATCCATCTATCATATCGGTTTATATCTATCAATCACATCTATTCTATCATTTATCTATCTAATCACATCTATTTCTATCATCTATCGGTCTATATCTATCAATCACATCTATTTTATCCTCTATCAGTCTATATCTTTATCCATCACAATTACGCTACATCTATCCATCTATCCATCAAAACATCTAAAAACTTGTGCATCCAAGTTACATTACATCTATCTATCTCTCTTTTTCATCAAAATTTTATCCACATATCAATCAAAATTCTATCCACATCACATCTATCATCTATCAGTTTATATCTATCCAATCACATCTATTTTATCCACATTTCAATCTATCTAATCACATCTATTTCTATCCTCTATCAGTCTATATCTATCCAATCACGTCTATTCATCATCTATCAGTCTATGTCTATATCATCATCTATCAGTCTATCGATTTATACTCATTTTTGCCCGTGGATTGCGGTATCGCTTCTCCACGTCGTTTGCTTCCATCTGCTAATCTCTTTGCCATAGTGTTGATGCTTGGCTGGTCTATCTGATCATTATTGTGCGCTACATGTTGTCTTTCGGCACATCATATTTTCGATATCATCATCTATTTCGAGTTTGTTCCCTTTGCGTGGAGCACTCGCTTTTGTTTAGCCGCTTAGAGTTACGCGGGTCTGTAGGCACTAACGTCGTCTGATTCATAGACCGTCTAGTTGTCCCTACCAATGTGTCTCTCTTTAGATGTTGGCTATTTTGCAGTTCTCCTTACACTCATGGGTCTGTAGGCACTAACGTCGTCTCATGAGGAGACCGGCTAGTTTTCCCTACCAATGTGAGTTCCTTAGGTTGCTGCCCTTGTGTTTATTTTTATGCGTCCTCAATGATCAGTTCTACTCCAGCTATCCGACTGGGGCATCCTGCATTTTTTTATCTACCTCTTTCAAACTCGGGATCGTCTGTTCTATCATCCATCCCATCCCTAGTTTGAGGGGGATCACATCACCACAAATTCTTCTCTTCTTCCATCTCCATGTTTTTGTCTCATAACCTTGCTTATCGCAAGTTACTTGACAAAAAGGGGCAAAATGTAGACACCTAAAATTGGTTACCCAATTTAGTGTCCCTTCTCATCCGTTTACTTGCCTAGGTAACCTAGGGCACGTTTACATCACCAACTATCCCCTTGGGATAGTTTTCCAATTTGTGATTTAATCACCTACTCTAAATTTAATTCATCCCATCACATCTTACCCATGAGTAATTAAGTATTAAATATTTAATTACGCTTCTTCCCATGCATCTTAATCACTTATCCACCCCAAATTTATTCTACCCATGTATCACATCTATTTTTAATCTTCCCTAAGCGGGATATTTTCCCGTAGTCGGGATGAGTCTTATTTTTCTCGAATCGATCATTTTTAGCCATCTCGGGAGTCTTCTCCGCGATCGGCGCCGACCCATATGGTGGCGCCGATTTTCTAGGAGCGGCGCCGATTATAAAAGCAAGTCCAGAACTCAGTTCTAAGCGCGGAAAAATCGGCCGAAAGAGATCGGAGCAAGAGCGAAAAAAGCGAACAAGCGAAAAAGGAGCACTTGCACACGAGAGAGAGAGAGAGAGATACGGTCGAGAGATCTTGACATCAAGTGTATCAAATTAGGGCAGATCTGTCCGAATCAATCCACGAGAGGAGCACCTTTACTCTGTCCTGTCATATCAGCATCGCACCACCACCATCATCATCGGTGACTCTGTTCCGAGTGTCTCGCCAACTTCGGCTCATCCAATGAGACCACATTCGTCTTCTAATTCCCGAATCTTATCGCTTGAGTCCACCGGTGATCGATCGCCCTCGATCGACGCCGATTCAACCCGATCGGCGCGATCGGTCTCGATCGCGCCGACCGGTATCAATCGGCCCGATTTTAAAAGCGCGCGCCGATTTTCTCTGCGAGATAGGTAAAAGGATACGGGTAACACAAATCCGAGCTTTTATTTCATAGTTCCTGTTTTTACTGTCTTTATCATCTGCTTTGTTTAGATTCTGTCTTATTCTGCAATCGAGAAAATCTAGTCTTTATTTACATCTTTTATCATGTATGCTTCCTTTCTTTATTGAAAGCGTGGGTGACATCCGAGGAAGCTTATCGCTTCTCGGACCGCTTCTCGGGCGAGTCCACTAAAATATCTTTTAACGTGGTCTTTTACGTCAAGCATCGGTGTTTTACGGGTTATTCGGATCTATTGTGCGAATTGCTTGTGTGCGCCGTCTTATCTACATTGGCTTCCTCATCCATCTACATCTTCATCAGTATCAATTTCATTGGAGTTTTCGGGGTTTTTGTGTTTAGTTTGGTACATTAACTTGGACGGAGTAACAACACGAAATTCTTGATCGGATGTGCCCCATAATATGCCTATGTTGTCACTTTGTGTGAGAGATGGTGTGTGGACACTTGTACATTTTTCCTACCTACGGGTGAGATGACAATCACATTAGAGGATGTCTATTGCATATTGCAATTACCTATTGTTGGTGAGAGGGTAAATGTCATGGTTGTGGAGAATATGGAGAGACAGATGAGGGTCGTTAGGTGGTATTTTGTAAGGACTCAAGTACTGTCAAGGCCCATATTAGTTTGGATGTGATTTTGAGATCAGGGGTTCCACACTTGTGGAAGTTTATAGTCATGGTTATTACATCATCGATTGCAGTAGAGGGAGGTGGTGTGGGCATCTTATATAAGATGCATGATATTTTCCGCCATATAGAGGAGGAGAGTATAAAATATGCTTGGGCAACGATGTGTGTTGGCCCACCTGTATAGAGATCTCTACAGATTTACATAGGAGGAGCATGGAGGTGGGATTGGAGCTACTACTTTGCTACATGTATGGACCTACAAACATTTAGAAATAATGAGGCCAGTTGGTGGTCCGTGAGAAAAGTGGGCTAGGCTAGACATATTTTCTAGGAGATGGATTGGTGTGCGTGGGTGGAAGATGGATACTAACACCTATAGAGCATTGATAGATCGGATGGGACTAGAGGTAGTGATATGAAGGCCATATCGAGACTATGGAGGATGAAAAGAGGATGCGGTAGAGCTACAATGCATATGGAGGATGATGTGTGTGCGGAGGATCGGTTTCCAAGGGTGACTAAGTTATTCCAGGTGGAGCGGGTATCTCGACAATTTTATTGGGGTTAGCACACCGATTGTATAGACAATATATCATATCTAAACATACATGCAAATAAAAGTGGATATTCTACCAGAAGAAATATACAAAACAAGAGACATAAATCAACACCAGATTTAACGTGGTTCACCCAGTGTGGGCTACGTCCACTAAGAAACAAGCCAATCTATTATCCAAAGCTTTGACAAGATATACAATGAATATTTACAATCTTCCACACCTCTCAGATGTTCAATACTTTCTTCCTTCAAGATTTTTCTCTACCACCAAGAATTCTCTCTCACCAACCTTTTTCAAGTTCTTTCTAATTCTTATTTTTTCATTCCTTCTAAACCCTAGCTTTTGTGCTTATATAGTCGTTTATAGACTTAGGGCACTTAGCCATGCAATTACAATCAATAAATCTATTTTAATGCTAAAAATAGATATAATTCTGAGAGTTAATTAAAACTTTGTCACATAGGTAACCGACGCCGGTTCTACCTAAGCCATTGCGGTTCCTACTTGCCCTTGACCGATGTCGGTCTACCCTTAACCGATGCGATTACTGTGTTTTCCAACAAGTTTCAATTACACACTAAAATGAAGTAATTGAGCTCCACAACTCAAAAATCTCCCACTTGGAGTTTAATTACTGCACCATACCTATACAACGTCATTCTTGGATCCTTCATTGGCTTTGTTTCTTCCTCTTCAAGTCTCAAACTCAAAGACCAATAGAAGTGGAGTGTAGCTCCAACTTCTCCTTTGCTAATGGCTTCATTAGCATATCTGCAAGGTTCTTGCTCTGTATGAATCTTTTCAGATTCAACTATCCATCCTCCAATACCTACCGTATGAAGTGATACCTCAATTGAATGTGTTTCGTTCTCAAATGAAACGCTAAGTTCTTTGCCAAATGAATTGCACTTTGACTGTCACTAAATAGTTTACAATCACTTTGCTCCTTTCCCAAATCTTCCATGAACCTACTCATCCATATCATCTCCTTACTAGCCTCTGTAGCTGCAACATACTCTGCCTTTGTAGTAGACAAAGCCACAACCTTCTGCAATCTCGAAATCCAGCTAACTGTCATTCCACCTATTGTGAAAATATATCCAGTAGTGCTCCTCCTACCATCTAGATCTCCAGCCATATCCGAATCAACATAGCCACGTAATGAAATATCCAAACCTCCATAGCATAAATACATGCTAGATGTCCCTTTCAAATGCTTGAGTGTCCATTGGACTTCTTTCCAATGCTATTTACCTGGATTAGCCATATATCTACTCACAACTCCCGTAATGTCCGGGTGCGGTATAAACCATAGCGTACATGAGACTTCCAACTGCTAAAGCATATTGCATTGGTGTCATGTATTTGACCACCTCATGTGATGAAGGACACTGATCTTTACTCAATTTGAAGTGTCCAGCCATAAGTGTGCTAATAGGTTTTACATTCTGCATGTTGAACCTTTCTAACACCTTATAGATATAATCCTCCTGAGACAAATACAATTTCTTGTTTTTCCTATCTCTATGTATTTACATGCTAAGGATTATTTTTGTAGCTCGTAAATCCTTCATAACAAATATGTGAGCTAGCTTTCTCTTAAGCTCACCAATGTCCTACATACTATATCCTACAATAAGCATATCATCCACGTACGGTAAAAAAATAATATAGCTCCCATTTTTAAGCTTCTTGAAATAAACGCAATGGTCGATTCACATCTCAAGTAACCATGCTCATGCATAAAATTATCAAACCTCATGTACCATTGCCTTAGAGCTTGCTTGAGCCCATATAGGCTCTTTTTCAACCTGCACACTAGTTTCTCCTTACCCTTGAATTCATACCCAAGCATGCTTTGTACATAAATTTCTTCATCCAAATCACCATGAAGGAAAGCCATCTTCATATCTAGTTGCTCTAAATGCAAATCTTATACTACAACTAAACTCAATATAGTACGAATAGAAGTCATCTTAACAACATGAGAAAATATTTCACTAAAGTCAATACCTATTTTCTATGCAAATCCCTTTACTACAAGCCTTGCCTTGTACCTTTTATGTCCACCCTCTTCTTCCTTAATCTTGTAAACCCACTTGTTCTACAATGTCCTCTTACCTGTTGACAACTTAACCAAATCTCAAGTTTGGTTCTATTCTAAGGAGTTCATCTCATCATCCATGTCATGCTCCCACTGCACGTGGGTCTCATCCTACATTGCTTCTTCAAATCTCTCTGGTTCACCACTATCAGCCAACAATAAATAAAATAGAGAAGGTGTAAATCTTTCTGGAAGTTTACTTACCCTTTGTGACCTTATCACAGGAGTTTGGGGTACCGAAGGCTCTATCTGGGCCTCTTGAACATTAGTATCAACTTAACAACGGTGACCGGTGTCGGTCACCTCTAACCGACATCGGTTGGCAAACCGATGCCAGTTATGATCCTCTGTAACCATCGGCGGTTCATCTGACTGATGCCGATCAGGGACTAACCGACCACGATTACTGTGTATTTTTGTAGGTGTTTCTTTAAAACCCAAGATTTCATTTTCATCAATAAACTTCTCAATTTTCTCATCCTTGGGTACCAAAATTTGATCCTGTACATTCTCTTTTCATTCCATTCAACATCACGACTCCTAAAATTTTTAGAATTCTCTAAATCCCAAAAACAAAAACTGAAATCACTAGATCCATAACCAATGAAAGTGCACCTCTTAGATTTTACATCCAATTTTTTTCTATTTTCCTTATCAACATGCACAAAAGCTTCTAAACCAAAAACTTTAAGAAAAGAAAGATCTACCTCTTTTCTCGGTCCAAGCTTCCTCTGGTATTCCTCCATCTAGTGAACTTGAAGGGCCATGGTTAATCAAATAAACCATTGTATTAACTGCTTCTGCCCAAAACTGCAAGGGTAATCCAGAATGTATCCTCATACTTCTAGCACATTCCATGATTTTCATGTTCATTATTTCTGCAACACCATTCTCTTATGGTGGTCTTGGAACCATTCTTTCTCTATGTATCCCATTCACTGAACAATAATAATTGAAATCCTTGCTACTATAGTCACCACCATTGTCAGATCTAAAGCACTTTAACTTAGAATTTGATTCATTATCAACAAGGGCTTTCCATCTTTTAAAAGTCTCAAAAACATTAGATTTACATTTAATACAATAAACCCATACCTTTCTTGTAGCATCATCAATGAAACTAACATAATATTAGGATCCTCGATGAGAAGCCACATGAGCTGGTCCCCACACATCCGAGCGTATAAACTCCAATTTCTGCTCCTTCTTAGTTTCCCCAACTTTTAGAAATCTCACTGTCTTTTACTTTCCAAAGATACAATGCTCACAGAAATCAAGATCTAAATTTTTCAAAGCTGATAACTTACCCTTAGCCTTTAAGATCTACATTCTTTTTTGACTCATATAACCCATCCAATTATGCCATATGCATGCATCTAAATCTGAAGTAGATAATGTAGAAAAGGAATTAGTAATACAGGTATATAAATATAACGTTCCTACCTTCTTACCTCTTACCACAAAAAATTACCCTTGGTGAATTTCCAAGAGTCTCCTGTAAAAGTAACCATGCAACCAGATTCACCTAGTTGCCATGCAGAAATAAGATTCCTCCTGAGGCTTGGCACATGCCTCACATCTTTTAATACCCATGTATTTCCATTCTACAATTTTAGATGAACTTCCCCTTTACCAATAATACTGCAAGGTTCATCATCACCCAAATAAACATGCCCAAAATTTCCCTGGACATAATTTCTGAAATAACCCTTATTAGGGGTTGCATGGAAAGAAGCTCCTGAATCTAAAACCCATGATTCAATTCTATTATCCAAAGAAAGAATAAGAGCATCTTGCATTACCTCTAATGAAGCAAGATTCACCTCTTTACCTTTGTCTGGTTGTTGATTCTCTTTATCCTTTGACCAACAATCTTTCTTTGCATGTCCTTTCTTTCCACATTTCCAACAAGTAATTCCCTTACTTCTGGATTTAGATATGCTATCCCTTGACTTTGATTTCCCATTACTCTTACTCTTGGATCTCTCCTTCTGTTTGCCCCTGCTTTCTACATTCAAAACATTTCCAGATGATGTTTCCTCTGTACTTTTCCTGTGAATTTATTCATTCAAGATTATACTAACCACATCATCAAACTTCAAAATATTATTAGTAGATGTTGTATTACTAATAGCCATTACCAAGTTGTCCCAACTATCAGGAAAAGAACATAAGAATAAAGGTGCTTTTACTTCATCATCAAATGGTATTACAACTGATTTTAACTGATTTACTATAGATCAGAAATCATTTAAATGACTAGAGGTAGATTCACCTTCATGCATCTTAGAACTAAATAGTTTCTTCATCAAATAAACTTTATTTGATGCACTAGGTTTTTCATATAAATTAGCAAGAGAATTTATTAAGTCTATCGTAGAAGCCGCCTTCGTAATATTGGAAGCCACGTATGTTGCCAGGCTCAATCTTATAGATCCCAAAGCCTTTCTATCAATAATCTTCCATTTTTCATCAGTCATCTTTGTAGGTCTAGACTTATTATCCAATGGTAAGTACAAATCTCTTTGATACATATAATCCTCAATTTGCATCTTTCATAATTGATAATTTTGGTCGTCAAATTTCTCTACCTTGTATTTATTATCTTACGCCATTCTTTGTAGCTCCCATTCGATCGAGAAAACCTTCTATGAGTAAATCTGTCAACACACAAAACCCTCAAACAAATCTCTGATACCAATTGTTGGGGTTAGCACACCGGTTGTATAGACAATATATCATATCTAAACATACATGCAAATAAAAGTGGATATTCTACCATAAGAAATATACAAAACAAGAGACATAAATCAACACCATATTTAACGTGGTTCACCTAGTGTGGGCTACATCCACCAAGAAACAAGCCAATCTATTATCCAAAGCTTTGACAAGATATACAATGAAGATTTACAATCTTCCACACCTCTCAAGATGTTCAGTACTTTCTTCCTTCAAGCTTTTGCTCTACCACCAAGAATTCTCTCTTACCAACCTTTTTCAAGTTCTTTTTAATTCTTATTTTTTCATTCCTTATAAACCCTAGCTTTTGTGCTTATATAGTCATTTATAGACTTAGGGCACTTAGCCATGTAATTACAATCAATAAATCTATTTTAATGCTAAAAATAGATATAATTCCCAAGATTTAATTAAAACTTCATCGCACGTAATCGACGTCGGTTCGCCTAACCATCGCCGGCTTCTACTTGCCTTGACCGATGTCGGTCTTCCCTGACCGATGTCGGTCTGCCCTTAACCAATGTTGGTTACTATGTTTTCCAGTAAGTTCCAATTGCATGCTAAAATAAAGTAGTTGAGCTCCACAACTCAACAAGTTTGGTATGGCCTAGGATGTGCTCCCAGAACCATATGTATGGGTTAGAGATATTAGAGCACCGAGGATGGTCGAGGCTAGACCGGGGCCCATGGAGAGAGTAGCTAGTACCTCCCAGAGTGGATGAGGTTGATGCGGAGATAGAGTCAATGGACGCAGATGATGTGAGGTATATGGAGGCATACAGTTTATGATGGGTGACACATCGATGGGTGTTTTTATTTCCAATGTTGGTGGATGAGGTGAGATTACAATAGGGAGGAGGGTTGGAGGGACAAGCACAGCCCTGACCGACAACGTATCAATGACGATAAAAGAGCGTGCATATATGTATAGTTATTTTATATGATTGGTTACTTGCATATGTGATGATTACGGTTGTCTAATACGTTGTGTTATTAGTTTTAGGTGATGTGTATTGGTCCTTTATTGTGGAAACATATATCCACACACTAATGCAAAATTTTCCCACCGACATACTTGTGGGTGGAGGGATGTTAGAGCGTGTGGACTATATAGCAGAGCGCAGACATGTCTATTTGTTTAAGTCGGTGGTGATAGCAGCAGCGACGTCTACCGTGATGCTGAGTGAAAGAGATGAGGCATGCGAGGAGACACAATGAGATAGAGAGGTGACAGGTGGTGGTCCCTTAACACATAATGTGTTTGCTCATTTCATCGAGTTATAAAGTCACTTTGCGAGAACAATCTAAAGATGTTACACTACTACAAAGGCATGTGGAGAGATATCGAGGTAGAGATGAGTGGCAAGGCATTGAGTTCTAGAGCACTTGCGGTACTACATAGTGAAAATGATGATGAAATTTGATTTGTATGGATGTATTCGATGTAGGGGAGTTACCCCCTAGTGATGAGTTTTTATAACTATGAGCATGTGATGCTTGCATGTGACATTTATTGATGTTATAATGTGATGATGATGTATGATTTATTTTATTTTCATGTATGATGTTTTGATGCGTTGAGTATTGTTCATGTTTTTTGAGTTGACTTGTAATGCGTAGTTAATGTGATGATGATAGTATAATGTATGATTGGAAAATAACCTTTTGTGATGAATTCTTGGTGATGTGTAAAAGTGTGATGTGGTCATAATAGTATAATGATGTGTATTTTAGTAATATGAAGATAGAAGGGAGAATATTATCGATGCCCCCAACATATAGATGATGAGGTTCATTTAGATAAGACCCCTAAACAGTAAAGAATAAACCATAAGGAAAGAGTGCATCATCGAGAAACGATTCGATAGAGTGCACTAGATGAATTGATAGAGCACATGAAGAGAGGTTCTTATTGTTACTAGATCCCTCAACATTCATGTAAGAACCATAAGAACATGAGTGTGTCATCGGGGATAAGGTGATAGAAATAACCTACCAACGATAGAGCTGGCGTGAAGTGGTGGAAGCATGTGGAATGAAAGCAGCATGAGTGTATGAACCAAATTGAATGTCATGTGGAGTGGTGGTGGGAGGTGTGAATGCCAAGGGCTAGGGAAGACAATGTCAAGTAGTAGCATGATGTAACGATGGATGGATGTGATGGAGAGTGCACATGAGTGACAACCTATGGCGATGGATGAATAATGACCTTAGCACTAGATGAAGGAGATAACTCAACTAGAGTAGTAGTTTTCCGACGAGGGAGAGGATATATGGACCACTCACGTGAGTAAGATACAAAGGAAATGATGCCCTTATCCTCTAATTGTTGTAATCAATCATGAAGGGCAAAAAAATCATTGTCCCTATGGCCATTGATACAATGATAATTACAATATGGTCAATCACTTATGGCGTTGTAAATGATGTTGTGGATGATGTTGGTTAGAAGGTAAGAGAATTAAACTCTTTTCAAGTAAAGTATGCATCACATCATGTGGTCGAGTGTGATGAGAGAAATGCAATGGATCATGCGAAATAGGTGTAGAATATTGAGGTGTATCCTATCACGGAGTAGGAGAAGAAGGACACTTCTATGATGTAGTAGGTTGAACTTTCTTACAAGGAGGAGATGGAGATCGTGTAGGACACTCAACATATGGCAATGGAGAAGAACTAGATGATGTAGTAGTAGTAACAATAGGTGGAGGATCTATAACATGTGTAGCAATGAGGTCTTGTTCTAAATCAATGACTCTATAACATAGAAGTGTGAATGATTCACATGTGTCATATTGCAATCTTTGTTTTAATGTTGGAATCAAACCACGATAGAAGATAAATTGCTTCTCTAAATTGATAGGTTGAAATACTAATTGGTGCATACAAGTATTGAATTGTAACATGTAATCTATAATAGGTCATGTTTTCCCTAATGTAAAGTAGGTAGGTGATCATATGTAACTTGAGGGCCATTTTTGATGATAAAGTGATGGAGAAAAGCTTCTTCCATGTCACAATAAGTGCTAATAGATCCAAATGGTAGATGAGTGTACCATTGTAGAGTGTCATCCATAAGACTACGTCGAAAGGCTTTAAGTAATAATCGGTCATTAGAATATGAAACCATAACCATACGGTAATTCTTGATATGCAAGTAAGGGTTTTCAGTACCTTCGAAACATGAGAAGGAAGGCGTGACAAAATCCTTAGGAAACGTTGAGTTATGAATATTCTTAGGAATATGGTTGAGATGTAATGAATCGTTATCAATGAAAGAATAGTAGGCCCTATTTTATAATGTAAGTGCCCAAAACATGCATGAGAGACAAGATATCCTATGAAGGGATAACAGAGGATGGCAGTAATGTGTTAAGTGATTGTAACTTTTCATTGTGAGTAATCATAGGGATGTTGAGAGGAGACAAAGGAGATTCCAATGCTAAGGGCACACTAGGTGTAGGTGCCGAAGAAGCAATAGGTGATGAAGGACATGGAACATCCATAGAAGTTGTAGGACTAACATCTGAAACATCCCTAGGAGATGAAGCATTAGATGGAGATGTGATGATAGGAGGAGATGAATTAATAGATGGAGATGGAGTGATAGGAGGAGATGAAATGGTAGGAGGAGATGAACTAATAGATGGAGATGAGTCATGCATATTATTAGATACAACCTCGAAGAAGATGACAATGGAGCAAGAGATTCACACTCAGCAGATATGTAAAGTAGTAGACTCATGACTATCAATTGTTTCGTCAAAATTAGAGAGAGAATCAGATATGAAAATTTCATTAAGTGTATCATCAACATAATATGAAGGATTATGTGAACTAGTATGTGATGGATCATGAGAAGCATTATCAGAAATAGGAGAAGCATGAGATGCAACTATAGTAGTGGTCTGACTAGGAGGAAAATCAGTATGCACATGTGTACTATTGTCAAGACCAAGCATGAAATTAATAAGAGAATCATCTAGAATTTATTTGGAAATGTCAGAAAGAGGATCATGGCTAACCATATAACATGGTGTACAATGAGTGAAGCTCATCACATCAGAAATAATGCCAATAGTAGAATTTTCAAAGCTAGTAGGCACATGGAATTCATGGGATAAGAGTTGTTGTTGAATATCATCGACATAGTAACATTGCTATAAAGAGTCGTGAGTTCAGCTATAGTTGCCTCATCATAAATGGGGTTAATACTAACATGAGGCATGATGAGCCGAGAAGGAGAAGAGCTATCCTTAGCCATTAGGGTTTTAGTGGATCCTAGGAAAAATGTTCGAATCTACGGGTTCACCAAAATGATTTAATAAAATCTAATTTATTTTATTAAAATCAGAAATGTACAACTATGATAAATGACATATAATGAAATATAAATGCTAAGAAATTTATTTGATATTATAAATGAAATGAAATAAAAGGTGAAAGGTACTTACCTGAATTAGACTTACTTTGCGGTGATCTATGATTGAACGAGTGATGGAATGACGAGAACATAGTGATGGAATGACAAACAGAGTGATGGAATGACATAATAGAGCATCGCATCAAACCTCGAGAAAATTGCAACGGAGGAAGATCTAGCCGAATGAGGCGCTAAGAAAGGATGAGGGTACAGGGTGCCCTGGTCTAAAATATGAGCGCCTTGGTCTACGGAATAGCTCGAATCTGATTTTCATATGATCATTAGGTCTTTATAGTACTTTTCCTATGGTCACGTGAATGTTGCACTTGGTTCGTTAATGTTTCGTAAACCTATAATGAAGAATCACCTATAAACCCCACACAAAGCATCAAATCCTACAATAAAGAAAGATGCGAGAATGAGGGGTCGGATTGTCCTCGGGTTCCACAATGGTGGACTTACAACTAAGCTTTGTACTACATCCGAGACCCAACGTATTTTTTTGTACTTGTGTGTGCAATAATGTGCCTAGGTTTCCCTAATGCGAATGACACAGAGATAATGAGTAATAGTTAGATAAAATACAAAATGGTGGATGGAATAGAATGAACTCCCCTTCCTATGCAATGTGTGATGCAGAATAATGCCCAAATGCAGTCCCTTACTCTATGTAGATAGCTAGCCCTTGATAGAAATAGTCCACCCATAAGGTAGTATGTATGTTGTGTTTATATAGGGATCTCTTGCTCAAATTTTGACACTAATGACCCGACATGCCGACTAGTACCTCGGGAGATGAGAGGAAAACCAATAATATTGACCTCGAATGACAAAATGTAAAATCAATTGTGACGGGGACCAGGGCACCTAAAATTAGGACTAGGATGCCCTATGCGCCTAATACCTCGTTAGACGCCATAGTCATACACTAGTGATGACAACCGAGTGTGCATGTTGACAGATAGGAATCCCTAAGACCTGACTGGAACTGTGCAAGTGAGTGATGAATGTACAAGACCAACAACGATAAAGACCAACAAGACAGATGACTAGACTATGGAATGGGTCATCAGTGAATACTTTTCTTGCTCAAGATCCATATATAAACAACATACTTGGCAGTATAATAATAGTAGTAAGTGCGTGATTTTGTGACTACAATAAAAATGTTAATAGATAAACAATTCATAGAAGAGAGATAATAATAGACCACCTAATATTGGGATGTGTACACAAGTCATACTTTAGGTGCAAATCCAATATTGTCATTACCAAATTTAGGTGTCTACACTCCCTAAGTATGAAATGCAAATGATATACTTAAAGGAAATATAATTGTGTTTGTACACACTTTGTCTTTTCTAAAAGTTTTTATTCCACTTGAATGTTAGCACACTCAATGATGAAACCCGCAACATAGAGTCTAGTCAATGTCCATAAAATAATTGAACTATAACTCATCTTGAGAATATATTTATAATTTAAAACTTGAAATTGTAAATAGTAAAGTAGAAATATAAAAGCATGAAAGGAATACACATGTTTTTTTATTGAAGGAGAAAGTTGTAAATCTTGTTGTACTTAGAGGTTTAGATTGGAATTGTTTTGTTAAAGGATTGGTAAAGGAATTTGGTATCACTTGACTTAATACCAAAATGAAAATGCCACATGACTTTCTAGTCATACCAAGAACCTCAAAAGAAGGAATATCACATAAGGTTTTCTATTCACCTTGATATCATCCAAAAAAAAGTGAGAATAAGGTTTCCACATGGTTTTCAAGTCACCTTGATATTCTTATAATCTCAATGACCACACCTTTATAGATGGATCTAGGCCCAAGTGAAAAACATCACAAATTTGAAATGGAATGATTAGTCTCATGCCCCCACCATGTGATTTCCTATGATTATCAAAAGTGAAATGTTGAATACAATAAAAGGATAATGAAGGTCCATGCATACATACCCCTGTAGTGAAACTATGATCAAGTTATGTAGTACTTGAAAAGGAATGAAGTATTAAAAACCCCCAAACATTTTGTACCAAAATTTAGTAGACCCTGATTTGAACTATATAATTTATTCCTAAACTTGTATTAGAAATTTGAAACTGTTTGTATAAATATGAAAATATTCCCTAGGATGAAAACATCCATCCTAGATGCTAACATCTAGAGGTTGTGTCCCTATGTGTAATCTATTTATTTTTATATCTAATCCAATTCTTGAGTATTTTTACCCTATGCCATTTTATTCTTGAAGTCTAAATTCTTCTATGTCATAGATATCTATGTAATAAATCCCACTAAATGCCCCCTCTTTCAAGACAAGTAATATGTGCAAATAGAATGTTCATCTCAAAATAACTAATGTGTATCCATGTCGATGAATCTAATATTTAACATTGGATCACATGGATTTCTTTTTAGGTGGCCACCATTGAGATTATGTTCCTATAGGAATGTGCATGGTAGAAACCACAACATGAAAAGAAAGCAAACAATAAAACAAGAAACCAACACATATGAAATCAAGTGTACAACTACACAAACAATGTCACATATGTTAGTAGTTAGTAATAAATAAGGCCGAGAGACCACAAGTTAGGGACACAAAAGTTTCGTAGAAAAAAATAAACACGAGAAAAAGGTAATAAAATCCACAAACAAGAGACACCAAAGTGTCACAAAAACAATCATAGAAAAGCCATAGCCACTTACATGAGATAAATCATACAAATAATCAAGAAATTAATTATAATAGAAGATAGTAGCATAGATGCAACTAAATAAAGATAAATTTTCGATGCACATGACATATGTGTTAGCCATATTAGTCTTAAAAATATCATATAACACAATATAAAAAATTGAGCATAAGGAGGAAGTGAAAGTAATAGTATTGAAATAAAATCACCTCAATAGTGTAAGAGATGCCCTAGATTAGCAAGGCCATTAGGACGAGATTAGGCCATCGCATGTCATTATGTATAATCATGCATGTCCTACATCAAGTTTGAGATACCTCATGAATGCATGTGTGTAAAGAGTATATAGAAAATATGTTATCTATCAAACTATATGACAAACAACATATATAAAGTGAAAAACTAGCAAATCAAGTCATATATAGGTCCTGATTTTGTATTTTGAAAATATTTGAATGTTTTTGTGCTTATTTGAATGTTTTTTATTTTAGAATTTTGTATATAAAGAAAAATAAAATATGGGGATATCGTAAAGTAAGGTCAAGAGGGCATGGAGGCCTATGCCTAGAAATGGAATTGTACATACTAGGAGTGGGAGATATTGATTTGAGCATAGTATGTAGGAATAACAAGAGAGTGATTGTAATTTTCCACTTGAGGTGACTTTGAACTAAAGCTTGACCTTAAATAGAAGAGGAATCATTACCTTAACAATAGTATCATGTAGTCCATTGGTAATAAGTAAAGCAAAAACAAGTGCATTTTTGTTGATAAAATTAATTGTAACATGCTCAATTAGAATAGGTCCATGAATAACATTAATATTAATAATAAAATTTATAACATGGAAAATATTGGAGCATTTATTAATAGAGTGTCCAATATATCTAGGGAAGTCACAACAGGCATGAGAATCAAAATATTTATCGTGAGGCTTGCTTGTATCAACCTTGATGAGTTGAGGAAGAGATACAAGGTTGCATTCTAACGACTTTTGAAGAACTACTTGGGGAAGGAAATCATGTGAATTTCCTCCAAGGAGCAGCTCGTGGCTCAATATTTATAGGTCAATATATTACATCAATAATAACTTTAGCATTAGTCTTGTTAGCATTAAATTTGTATTTGTAATTAGATTTGCTAGAAATGTAAAGGTATTAGGAGCATTAGATGCAAACTTAATCTTGCTTAAATAAACATATGTAAATAAATTTATAAAACATTGTAAAAATTTTAAGGGTACACTGGGTTTCCTCCCAAATATATAGACATTTAAGATGTAGTAATAATAGGTATAAGCACATGAGATGAAACACTAGAGACAAGTAAGGGTATAACATCATGAACTAGGGGTCTAACACCACATGTAGGATCTAGATATACATCAACAATACTACCATGCAAATCATTCGTAACAAGAATAAAATAAGAAAGTGCATCATTTGTAGTAGAAATAAGGGAATTTGTAACATGTTTTATCACATCAAGAGAAATACATTCAATGCAAGAAGTGTTCACATTACCATGTATAAAGGACATACCCAAGTAGATGCATCACATGTAATGTGATTTTAGTTCAAATTTTTAACAAATAAACTTATAGAAATAACTTTGAATTCACACAATAATCAATCTCCAACAATAATAATTTTCTCAATATTCAATCATATGGAACATTGCACATTTATAGGCTTTAGATCTCTTTATTAAGGAATCAAGCCAATCCCACAACTATCGCCTATTCTCATGAGTTGGTTCAATAACCAAATAAATCACATACCAAACTAATAATATTCACCCAACCACTTGCTAACTTTGACTAACCATTAACAAAAATTAGAATAGGTTTAATATAATTAAACCTATATACTAAATAACTAACTAGATTTACCTATTTACTCACACATAATTATTTATGTGAGCACTAACATAATAAATTCCTAACATTCCCCCATTAGTGTGAACATGTGGAATAAGCATATCATAGGTATTGGAAATAGAAACATGTGTCCTTACATGATTGAAGATTTAGGTCTGTAGTTACGATAATTTATATTTTTTTGCACATGATTACCTACATATAAAAATCAATAGTTTATGTGTTCACTCAAGTGAACTATTTCATCAAATGACAATACTTCCAGCGATACACTTTCTATACGAGAATACAATAGTTCCCATTTTCAATTCTAAGGAACTTCCGGTGATTGATGAAAAATTACAACGGTGAAATCATCTTTGTAGTCACTTGCTCTCACATTCATTTGTTTATAGTAATCACACTATACATAATAAACTAAAAATAAAGATTTGAGGACCGTGTCCTTATCACACTTATATCCACCATTATAGATAAATACCAATCTGATAAAAAATTATATGGGGTGGTTCTTGCTGCCACTGTGAGCCAATCCTAACTTTAGTCATTTTGGCACAAACGTGGTGCCACTATTACAATCACATTCCCTTCATTAACTACAAATGAGAGGTATTCATTGGCCTCCTTCCTCTAATGCCTCTAACCTCCATTTAATGTGCTACTTACTCATTTGATGAAGACTTCATGCTCATTGGTTTCTGTTATATATTTTTATATCCCCATGTAATGTGAAGCACATATCTTTAAGGATGTCGGGTTTTCCCGTAAATGCGTCTGTAAGGAATTTTAAAATTTTCCAACACTTTTATAATAAAAATGATTTTGATGACTTGAATTTTTAAGAGACACTAACTTGACTTTGACAAGAATATAATTTTTTTTATAGATGATAGGGCTCTTTATTGACAAGAACCAACACTGACTTTTAGACTTTTGATGACATATATCTACTAACAAAATTTGTCGACTTGATAATTATATATGAATTTTACAATAGATTTTTGACAATGACAAAAATAGACCAAAACATATTATATGACCACAACAAGACATATGAAAGACTCTTAGATGAAAATTTTAATGCCTTACAAATAAATTGATAGTAACACAAGTCTTCTTTGTATGGACTCGATTACTTATTTAATGTTGACACTAGACAAATTTTTTAAGGACAATTTTAAATACTATTAAAACATAAATGTATATTCATAACATTAATACAAACTAATATATAAAATAAAAGAATAATTTTAAAACATGAACTTTCCAATATAATGACTTATCAATAATAAAACAAACTTGCTTATGTTATATGCAGAATTTATTTTAACAACATGTGTCTTTTACATAGCAATTATGTCACATCTGCATCCACGAATCTGAAGATAATGTAAACAAAAAAATTTGTGCCTATGTATTATCTTCTCAGCAAAAAAAGAATCACCTCAATTCTATACCTTATAAAGAGATACATTTGTTTTACTAAAATGTATTTGCTAGAATTTTTTTGACATGATTCTTTTAATATCTTTCTTTGTTGATGCACTTGCACAAGCTTCTAATTCTATACCACTAAAATATATTTACACTTCTATTGCTGCAAATTCATAAACATCACACTAAACATTATTCATAAAAAAATTAACTCATAAAGTTGGGGTAACAATGCAAACTATGAATAGGCCCCTTAAAAAAATGTTATGCTTCCATTGGAAATAATACTGTTCATATACCAAATGTGATTTTGGTTCAAAGTTTAACATATAAACTTACACAAAATAAATTTAACTACGAAAATAATCAATCTCCAATAATAACAATATGCAATATTCAATCATATGGAATCTTGCACATTTATAGGCTTTATATCTCTTTATTAAAGAATCAAGCCAATCCCACAACTATCACCTATTCTCATGAGTTGGTTCAATAACCAAATAAATCACATACCAAACTAATAATATTTTCCCAACCACTTGCTAACTTTGACTAACTTGATTGCAAACATTAGAATAGGTTTAATACAATTAATTTTATATACTAAGTCACTAACTATATTTACTTATTTACTCACACATCTTATTATTTATATGAGCCTTCCAATAGGTATATAAGATATAACACATACATTTGTAACAATTTCCAAAATAATAGAAGGAGAAGAAAAGGGTATTCAATTGTATAATTTGTTATAGAAATAATTTGTTGGGCCCCTAGAATATTGACCAAGTATGAAGGCGCTTAGGCATGCGGGATCCCAGTTATAGAATGGCACGCAAGGCAAAAGTGCGCAAGAGAAAGGCTTAAGGAAGAAAATAGCGTGCGCGACGCGTGAAAGGAGGTTCGGGACTTAGCCAATTTGAGCGCCCAAGGTAGAACACATGAAAAGTGTGATCGGTTGCGCGTGGATAAGATGTCAGCCTAACAACAGGTTGGCCCAGGAAAGAGCATGCCTCGGATGGAATCTTCTAGAAGATCATCATGAGATGGAGTGGAGAGCTCAGGCTTGAAGGAACATGCTCGCATGGAGGACCACATTCAACACTTGGCGACAGATCTAAGGGCATGATAAGGCGAGTTGGAAGCCTAGGAAAGTGATAAATATAAGTTCATTCCATGGAAAAGATACACACACACACGAGATATATCATCTGGATATACATAGGGAATAACGGGTTAGAGAGTAAGCGAAGCTCTGTAGAATTTCTACGAGTGGATATTCTGGTTCAAGAAAGGATGTACTAAGCATGGAGTTGTTATTTTTCTTTTCTATTAGCTTAGCTACATATGTCCAATGATGTGCATGACTGCAGTCTGCTCTCTGTGACACTCTGTAATGAACCAATGAATATATTGAGGTTACTTGTTATAAATAGATATGAATATCAATGGGTTTAATGTATATTTCATTCATATGAGTTCTCTTTCCTTTCATGCTACGAATGAATGGTTGTATCTTTCTTTCTATTATAGTATATGTTATGGAATCTGTTAAAGCACTCGGTCTGAAGTGACTGTAAGGATCTGGAGGCCATTCTAAGCCCTATGGTTCTTGTATGTCTCAACTTCTTTCCTAAATACTCTTACACTAATCATAGATAATGCTTCCCACTAAAATCACATAAAAGAGAGACTCGGTACCCGCGCATGCCTCGGGTGAGCGCTCAACTTCTGCTGGGTGATAGGTCGAGCGCGCATGGGGTTCTTCCTTTTGTGATAGGAGTAAAAATGACTACATCTTGGTTCCGTTGCGGGACCTCTTTTCAAAGTTGTAGTGGGATATAACATGCATCATGATCTGTGTAAAGAGTAATGACGGATCGATTAACATTGGAAAATGCTTAATCATGGATCAAGAGCATGGAGGATGAATTTGCTCAGAGATTCAACATTGGACCTAAGTTTAATACACATAGATGGGTAGAAGAGAACCTCTACCATGAGTTGTACAAGACCTTCTTCTGTTGCTTCCCAATAGAGTTATATGAATGGCTTTCAGCCTATACGTCTAGATCAAGTTGGCATTATAGATCACATGTATGGGCCGAAGAAGACTACCAAAGGTTACTGGATGCAGATCTGACGTGGACCCATGTTGTCGATCATTGGTGGAGAGGAGTACTAACTAGCTACACTCTGGAATATGCCATCTCTACGTATTCTTTTCTAGAGGTTGCTGAGTTTGAATTTCTATGAGAACCTAGAGGAACATTTCTATGTGTTATTCCTCTAGCTATGAAGATATTGATGGTTACCATGAGTTTAGAGGCACTCCCAATGGCCGGATAAACCATTTTGAGCACCGGGTAAGGGAACTTGGGTGGAGGAAGATGGTAGATATCACGACATAGAGAAGGAGAGGGAAGAAAGACAGCTCAAGTATAGCGAAGTGCGAGAAAGGGAGATTGCTAGATGATGTGAGGTTGCTAGTGTGATGGATCTATGGAGACAAACATTGCGGGAAGGATTTGAGGTTCACGCAGAGGACGTGGAACCTAAGCAGTCTATGCTACCCCATCTTGGAAAGCATGTGAGGGAGACCCCTTTGGCTTCTAATGAGATTTCATCGCATGGAGAGAGGATAGTCGTTGGCACATATCTAAACCCACCCAATGACCAAGCCCTGACACTTAGTTTTCCCGATCCAAGAAGAAGTGTTATTGACCTGTTGATATAAGTGGAAGAGACAGATCCATGCCTAAGAGGTACAATTTTTAGTTCCTTCTTCTATGGCTACACATATTCCAGTATTCGGAGGAGTTTTTGGACAAGGGGCAAGTGTACAAGCTTTTGGGCTCGCATCAGGGAGTGGCATGGGACAAAGTAGTGGTAGTGGGGCACTATCACAGACCATCGACACATAGTTCAGTGGGACCGTGGGGCACTCGACACAGCTCCTATAGGCCCTATTGGACCCAGTGGTTCTAGTGGATCTGGTGGCTCTAGAGGTATAGGACTCGGTGGACCTGGTGGATTAGGCGGTGGAGGAAACATCGGAGGGAACCAAGGCTCTAGTTCAAGACAAGGACCCCAGCCACCACCTCAAGTATTCTTTGAAATGTCTCTGCATTTTCTAGATTACAGGGGCATTGAAGATGTTGCGGAACATGTTCACAAGTGTGAACTGCTATGGTGCGCGAAGGGTATCACAACACCAGAACAAAAGGCTAGTCAATTTGTGACCACACTGCAAGGGCACACACATAGCTGGTATAGAAAGTATGACCCTCATCAAACGGTGGTGGACTACACTACTTTAAAGAATGCATTCTGGAAGAGTTCCACATTCTTGAGTTCGAGTAGAAAAGCATCAACGCTTTGAAGGAGATTCAACAAGGAATGGACAGAGAGTGTGTGGGAGTATGATGCACATTTTAAAACTCTCTTGTCTAAATTATCATATGATATTCACCCTTCATAGCATGCACAATGGTTTGTTGGAGGATTGATCACCCCTTTTAGAAGGGCCTTGTCTCATAAAAATTTTATAGATCCGTGCGAAGCATTAGAAGTTGCCTTGCACGCCAAGGCTATTGGTAGTATTGATATTGGCGTTAGCCTGTTCTTGGAGGCTCAGATTGCTGTTATGGCCAAACAGTTGGAAAAATTGTCTACAAACTTAGTCCATGAGACTCGCAGTGGTTTGTGGTGCACGAATTGTGAAATAGAGGGGCACATTAAGGATAATTACCCCGGAGGACGGTACACATATTTTGTGATAGTAGATTGTGAGATTTGTCATGGGGACCATGATGCAAGTAGATGTCCCTTGCTACAAAGACGTGATCAGGAAGAATGTATCTTGTTATTGCAAGATTTACACCTCCATAACCCATGATACTAAATAATATAGGCTCATTGACCAGATCCATGAGGCCATTGATCATGGGGTACACCAAACCAGCAGATTGCAGTGGTTCTAAAAATGATGATCACCATTACGAGGAGCATGCAAATGGAGGCGCGCACGGAAGAGGATTTTGAGGAGGATTCCGTGGTCGGGGTAACCGTGGAGGAAGGAGTGAGTTCCCGTGTGGAACATGTTTCAACTGTGGATCTACATAACATTACAAGCATGAGTGCCCGAACTTGTTGCAGTGCTCGTGGTGTGGAAAGAAGCATAAGTATGAGGAGTTCTGAAATTATTTGAGCATATGAATCAGCAGAGAAGGATAAGAGCATTTCAATGGTCAACATCAAGAAGGGACATATAGTGGATGCCTAGGGTAACACTGGGATGAAGGTTTGAGCTGTTTTGTTTGGCAACAACAAGGGTAGAATCCACGTGTGTAAGAGAGGTACCAAGACAAAAGACCCTGGTTATGAGGGAGGAGGTCATTCATGGAAAATATCCAGACCCGCGCATCAGAAGGAGATATATCAGGACACCATGGATGTTATTCAAAGCTTACAAGGGGAGATCCAATATCTAAAGGAGCAATCTAGAAAGGAGGAACAAGGAAGGAGAGTCGAGGCACAAAAGGATGACTTGGATGAGGTCAAGGAGGTGTGTAAAATGCTAAGGCAGGAGAACATCATTCCTTTGCTAGGATCCTAGTTAAGAGAGAAGGTACCACGCGCCAGAGAAGAGTGCTGAGAGACAGGTCTTGCACGTGAACCTTCCCCCTCACAAGCCTTGACTATGATAAGGAGATTACATTGAATGCAGTTGTAGATGGATGGCTCCTCAGCAATATATTCATTGACAATACTGACGCCGAAGGTTAATGTTATGACTTTGGATGCATGGCATCAGATGGGGAGACTTGCATTACAACCATCTTCGAATGTGTTGTATATGGCAAACAAAACTAAGGCAATGCCCATTGGTGTCTTGAAGGATGTAACTATTACTATCCAGGGAGCCAAGTTTACTAGGGACTTCAAATTCTTGGCACTCGCCAAGGTATAAAATTTCCCAACACTACTTGGGCGCCCTTGGTGTTACAAAAATAATGTGGACCTTGATTCAACAAAGGGTACATCAGCTTCGAGAACAAAGAGGAATGGGTCATTATACCCTTGGTTGATGGGAAGTCGATGCCCTATATTGAACCGTTGGGAGAAGAAGTTTTGGACAAGATTTATGTGTACTCAATCAGAGACCCTGAGATGGTACACCATACTAACGAAGTTATCCAGTTTGAAGATGCTTAGTCAGTAAGTGATACCACCAGTCTGGCTTGTGAAAATTGGGTGCATGGAACTTACGAATTAATGGGATGGCAGTTGAGAGGGTCGGTGACCAAGGTAATAAAGGTGCACACTGTTAGGTGCCTTAGAGGAAAAGAACTACCCAAGTATTCAGGAGGAGCCTTCCCTGAGATCTTTCTGCAGGAGGTAGAAGCTCAGTGGAAGAATGAGAAGGAACGGAGGGAGATGTTAAGTTATGTCTTGCTTGGCACAGTAGCTCATTGGTGGGCCACACATCAGGAGAGCCTTTTAGAGTGGCATGAGGTAATAATTGCTCTCTTTGTCATATTTTCTAGGAGTAATGTACCCACCATCATCAAGGACTACCATGGGAAGGAGCCCACCTCTTTCCATGTCTAGGAGTGTGAACGGAGTCTGGAGAGAAGGCACGAAGCTTTGCCACCATCCCTCTGGGTGCACAAGTTGTATTCTACACTGCAGGGTTGTGCACGCATATGGTACATTCATTCGGAGACACACCGCTAGATGAGGAATTGGCAGGAGCTCACGGTGACCTTATTCAAACCTTTGAGTATCGAAGTACCAAGCCATCGATTGATAAGGCCTTGCAGGGTATCAAGCACCTTACCATGGGGGATAGTGCTAGAATGGAAGATAGGTTGTTATAATTATTAGGTGAACCAGGTATAGGGGCACGCTTTGAAGAAGTTGAGGAAACAAAAGAGTTATAGCTTGAGCATGCGTGTTTGGAAAAGGAGAAGGGAAAGTTGGTATATGTGATTGATGGAGAGGAATCAGAAATCTTAGATGTTAGCCATTTTGTAGGGATGCATGAGGTAGTGGACAGTGCAGATGCTCATGCGCATGCCTACCATGAGCCTTTAAAGACGAAGAAAGTTAACATCGGTTCAAAAGAAGAACCTAAGGAAGCTATTATTGGGGATTACTAGACAGAGAAGGAAGTATCAAAGATCATTGATCTGCTGCGTGAATTTGAGGATTTATTCCCACATGCAGGTACCATGAGCTCAAAGGCGTTCACCATTCCTTGGGGGAGATGAAGATAAAACTGAAGGATGGTATGCGCCTGGTTAGAAAAAGGCCCTACTGAGATGAATCCCAATTTGCACATGAAATTTAAGGAGGAGATAGACAAAATGATAGCTTTTGGGATCATTGAGGTAGTGGAAGAATTGGAGTGGATAAGTTCGATGGTAATCAACATCAAGAAGGATGGGTGGATTAGGATTTGTGTGGACTATAGGGAATTGAATGCAGTTTGTGTCATTGATCCATTTCCAACCCCCTTCACTGAAGAAATTTTGGAAGGAGTCGCTAGGCGTGAAATCTACTCCTTTACGGATGGATTTTTCAGGGTACCACCAAGTCCGGATTACAAAGGAAGACTAGAAGAAGACAACTTTCGCCACCGAATGGGGAAGTTTTGCATATACGGTCATGCCCTTTGGGTTGAAGAATGTGCCTGCTATTTTTCGCGCATAGTGGTGCAAGCATTCCAGGACTTCATCCATAAATTTCTTTAGGTCTATTTGGATGATTGGATAGTATATGGTCTAGTTAAGGACCATTGTGACAACTTGAGATTAATGTTTGAGAGGTGTAGGTAGTTGAGGATATCCCTCAACATTAAGAAGTGTGTGTTTGCTACACCCTTTGGGACCTTATTGGGGCATATCATATGTAAGGAGGGCTTTTTGGTAGATCCCACCAAGGTTGCAGTTATTGTGGGGTTAAGGGAGCCTACTAGCAGAGCACAGTGCACGGATTCCTTGGGCATATGGGGTATTACAGAAAATTCATTAAGGGATATGCCAAGATTGCCGCGCCTTTAGAGGAGCTACTTAGACACAAAAGTGCCTTCCATTAGGGAGAGGTGCAGTAGGGGTGTTTGATACATTAAAAGATAGGCTTATTACCGCACCTATTTTACGTTTTCCCTCTTGGGACAAGCCCTTCCATGTCCATGTAGATGCCTCAGGGACCGCCATTGGAGTAGTACTTGCACAACCAGGTGAAGGGGTTAACACTAAGAAGAGCGAGAATTATACCACAACCGAGCACGAGACATTATCAATGATCTACGTGCTTTTCAATTTTAGACAATATCTGTTGGCAACACCCTTTGTATTCTACACCAACCACATGGCATTAAATTATTTAGTAAACAAGCCTGTTCTTCAAGGGCACATATGTCGATGGGTGTTGTTGTTTCAAGAGTTTGAATTCACCATTGTAGTGAAGCCGGAAAAAAAGCAACTATGGGCCTGATCATTTGTCAAGGATTGATTCAGGAGAGGACGCACAAAGTATTGAGGAAGTAATGCCAGACGCCCAACTATTTAGATTGCGCGCACGCCCTCGATTTGGAGGAGATTGTAGTATTCTTAAAAGAAGGTGTGGTGCCGGATGGAATGAAGGCATTGGAGAAGAAGCAATTGGCCATATGCACCGCGACCTACATGTTGTGGAGAATTATACAAGTTGGGATGAGATGAAGTCTTGTGCAAGTGTGTATTAGAGCATGAGCGCCTAGCCATCATGGAGGAAGCACACGGAGGAAGTGCAGGTGGGCATTACACAGGTGATGCCACCGCGTGTAAGATATTAATGGCAGGATTATGGTGGGAAACCTTGTACATGGATTGTAGAGATTATTGTAAAGCGTGTGAGCACTGTCAGTGCATTGGCAAACTAGGAAGGAGAGATGAAATGCCTTTGCACCCTATCCCTAGTGCGGAGCCTTTTGAAAAATGGGCAATAGATTTTGTAGGACCTATTACACCAACAACGCGTAGGACTGGGTCACGTTATGTCATCACTTACATGGATTATCTCACAAGGTGGGTAGAGGCAGCCCCAACTAAAGATTGCACGCATGGCAAAGAACAATGACAAGGTTCTTATGGGAGAACATTATCACGAGGTATGGATTTCCATTGAGTTTAACCAGTGATAGGGGTACACATTTTCTGAATGAGACCATGAGGATCCTGTTATCAGAGTTCATGGTGGCTCATCACAAGACTATACCCTATCACCCATAAGCAAATGGAACCGCGGAAGCATTCAACAAAATACTGAGTCATACCTTGACCAAAATCTGTGATGTTGGAAGACAAGATTGGGATGACAAAGTATCGGAGTGTTATGGGCTTATAAAACAATGTATAAAAGACTAAATAAAGCCACACCTTTTCAATTGGTGTTTGGCAGAAATCCATTTTACCGGTTGAATTTATGTTACCTTCTTTGCGAATAACGTGTGTAGGAGGATTAGCCAATGAACAAGTGCTAGAAGAAAGGATTGATGAGATAATGAAACTGGATGAGAGACGATCACTTGCTCGATGGAGCTAGACAGCATGGAAAAGGAAAAGCAAAAGGCTTGGCATGATGCCACATTAGAAACAAGAAGTTTGAGGTTGGGAAGATGGTGTTACTATATGATTCCAAGTTTTTGCACCATCTTGGAAAGTTGAAAGTCCATTGGTTGGGTCCCTACATAATTTCGTACATCCTTGATTCGGGCACGTGCCAGTTACAAGCACTAGATGGGACGAAGTTTCTGGACACTTCAATGGTAGTAGGCTGAAGCCCTACTATAAATAAGTCTTCTTGGTGTTTGTAAATAAGGTAGTTTTGCTAGTTAGTTTAGAAGTTTCCTTTATGCATTTTCCCTTTCTTGTGTTTCCCTTTCGCATTGTTGTTTTGGTTTTACGCCTTGGGTGCCAGTAACCTTATTGCTATTTTTGGAGAATTTTGAGTGCATAGAGGACTGCGCATCATTTAAGTGTGGGGTGGAGAAAAGTGAAGAAGCGTGTGATTAAAAGTACCAAGGAAGTTGTGTTGAAGAGCCTTATTATGTAGCCCGGTTGAAAGAGGTAGATGAAGAGAAAAGATAGAATGGTTGGTGCCAAGATAAAGCTACTGGTAGATCTCATGTACAAAGGAAAAGGAAGCGCAGTTAAAGAAACACAAGGTAGGCGAAAGCAAGAATGGATAGAAGAAGTGCCTTCAGCGCAGTTAAGCACGCACAAGAGTCTCCTGTCAAGTTGGTTGGGTTACGTGCCAGAAGGTTGGAGGAGTTTTCACGTAGGAAGGGCACGTGAGTGAAGACACTGAAGACAGACTTTGTTTGAAAAAGCTACATTAAATGAACAAAGTATGGGGGTAGGTAAAGTAGCATTTAATGATTAGAAAAAGGAAAAACTATAAATAAAGGGTCGGGGCACTCTCATTTTTACTTTTTGAAAACAAAGAGTTGGAGATATAAGTGAGTGTTATAAACTATGGTTTTCATATTCGATCGAGTGGAAGATCTGTGTGATTAAAATGTGAAGAGCCAGTTTGAGATTGCGGACCAGAAGGAATTATATGGGTATGGAAGGAGTTGAAAAGGCGCTGTGAAGAGTTTATCCAAGTTAGGGTTTGACAAACTAGGGCCATGGTTTAGAAGAGTTATATCACATATTTGAGATCGAAGGTTGGGAGAAGAAAGACAGAGTAACAAAGAGAGGGTAGGAGTGATAAAAATACCTTGACCATGGCACCCAAGAAAGGAAAGGGCAAAGCCAAGGCTAAACAACCAAAACCGAAGTAGACACAAATGAAGAATGGTATGCAGAGATGCAATACCCAGATGGGGTGATGATGGGAAAGGAATGGGAATCCCACTTGAGAAGCATACTTATTAGTGACTATAATCACTGCACAAACACCATAGAGAAAGAAATGGCATTGGAATTGGTACACCCCACCAACAAGTGAACACTTGAAGGTTTGCCCATATATGACGATGACGTTAAGGTTAAATTGGTGAAGGCAGGGTTGTTGCAACTCTATGAGTTGCCTTATTTTGGGAAGCCAAATTGCTTGTACCAGTGGTTGATGTCTCAGTGCATGAAGACTATTTCCACTTTGTTGGGCGTAAGATGCACATGACTCCCCAGTTGATTTCACAATTTACAAGCCTCATATGTGAGGGAGATAGCCTAGAAGATGACCTTGGTGACAAGGAGGCTATTCAAGAGACCGTCACTGAGTATGCCTGCAAGAAAGGGTCACGGTACTACGATATTTCAAACATCAAGGACCTTGTTATGAAGATGGCCGCGCATCTGGTGACTAAGTTGAATGGCCAAGAAAGATGGACGCAGGTCAACAAACCTTGGCTACATGTCTGTAGGAAGATTATAGAGGGGATGATATATAACTTATCCATGTACATTACAGAGGATATTGTTAAGTGCGTGAAGGAAGGGGACAGGATCCTCTTTGGCAATGTCTTGCTCACCATAGTGTTTGCAGAAATTGGAGTGCCGGATGCATCAGACAAGTTCATGTGGGAGTACCCAGCCGAAGACCCTTCACCGTGAAGAGGTTCGAGAAGTATGCTTGTGATACAATGACGGCTCCCCACAAAGCACGACTGGAAAAGTGGTATACACACTTGAGGAATGCATTTGGGGCAGAGTAGAGGATCACGAACAACTCCAAAAGTAGCCACTGAGGGAGAAGCTGAGTTCGCGAGTGTACCAACACTATTGCTTGGGTAGATTCAAGATTATTGATGAATCATGGAGCCCTTGGTGCAAGCTTCCTTTCACGTTCACTACCCAATACTTCCAAGCGGGAGTAAACAAATTTAAAGAATCAAAGAAGCTAAGGCTAGAACTAGGAAGGTTGGACCGGGAACATAGGGAGATGAGGAAGAAGCTGAATTACCCCAATGGTAAGCACGTATACATGGAGAATTACGTGTCACACAAGATCCAAATGACTAGGCTAATGATGCTTCCCATTGTTAGAGGATCCACAACACGTGTGTACATGCGCATAAGGCCGAAGTTCAAAAAGGGTGCATATTTGGAGGACAAAATCTCCATACCTGAAGACCCCTTGGGGAAGAAGAAGCCAACATCTAAGAAGAGAGGCAGAGGAGAGGAAGGAGCACCAAGTGTGCCGACTGCTCAGACAGTGAGCATGCCATCTACAAGCGCCAAGCCAAGCACCTACATATGGAGAAAGAAGTCTCCAGTGAAGGAGAAGATGCTAGAAGTAGAGGCGCCCGAGCAGCCCACCACCATGGAAGAATCACCAAAGGAAGAAGAGAAGGTTGAATCTCCTTATCAGAAGCCACCTCTCAGGAAGAAGCAAAGGGTGGATGAAGAAGTTGACTCGGAGGCGACCGATAGCTTGGAGAAATACTTGGGAGAAGGAGAAGATGAGAGTGAAGGAGATGACGATGAGGAAGAAGAGCCTGAGAAAGACAAGGAACCACATGTGTTTAGTGTCTATGACTCGAGAGGAAGAGAGTGGAGAGGAGAAGAAAGAGTTTGTATTTGCGTGGCACAAGGGCACACAAGATGAGGAAGGCACCGAAGACACAAAGGCAGATGAGAAGGATGCCAAGGAGAAGTAGGGAGCCATAAGTTTTACAAAAGAATAGATTATTGAGGTAAAGCAAAGCGAGATGCAAAAAGATGCTCGAATCCCTTGTAGACCAAGAGTTAGAGTGCAAGTGCGGACATAGTGCTTAAGGAAGGGAAGGAGGAGAGCATTGAAAAGGAACATGACAGCCTAGGAGGCCCCGCTCTGACAGTTAGCTTCCCCAAAGGCGCGCACTTGGGTAGAAGAACTCTAGATACAGAATAGAGACAGTAATGGGCTATGTGGATGACATGAAGAAGGTGTTACGCACACGGTTCCAAAGCACCGTACCCACGGAAAGGCTCCTAGCCATGGGGTCTTTTGAAAAGGATGGCGCATACCCCAGGACCAAGAAGATGCTCTCTTGGGCGTTCGAGTCACACATTGACGAGCCAGACTTTGAAGTCTACCAGAAAGCGCTCATCACATTGCCAGAGTCTAAGGGAGACAACCCCTTAGTAAATGCTCAGGAACTTTTAGACGAGAAAGTATGCAATGCTCTAAACAAAGTCATGGTCGAGACCGAGGCTAGGTTGTTCATGCGAAATGACAGAATTAGAGCATTGGAGGTGAAGTTGGGGAAGAAGGAGGAAGAACTGGCGGAGAAGGCCAAGAGTTTAAAACAGGAGGAATTAATCAGCGCGCAGTTAAGGCATGAGTTAAAGGAAGAAAAAGTAAAGGTGCAGGAGGTCTACAAGAAGGTGGATTCGATCAAGAGCACCATCATATTAAAGCACCAGACCTAACACCAATCCCTCAGAGGTACGCATCAACTTTGGAATGCTTAGAAGACCTAACATGCATCCTCACTATGGAGAGGTGACCCTTGGTGCTGGAATCTGCAGAAGAAGTGGTTGTGTGCTTGAAAGAGGAAGACCGGTTGAAGGTAGTAGCACTTGTTTTCGAGTACAACCAAGTACTCGCAGAGATTAAGGTTGTTGCCTAGTCTGCAGAAGCCGCATATGACACATGCGCGGATAGAGATAAGGTGGCGAGCTCCTTGGTCACCACACTTGAAGCAGAGCTAAAAGAGTTCCAAGAAAAGAACAAAGGGAACATGGCAGAGAGGGACAAGGTTTTGGCCAAGGTAGAAAAGAAATCAAAGGCAATTGAGGCTTTAAGGAGCTCAATTAAGGCCTGGATGAAGGAACTATACCCCCAAATTACTAGAAGAATGGATAAACTTGCAGACCTGGGTAAGGAAATGGAGCAGATTGTGGACACTTTGGGTGCCCAAGGAATTGGCCTAAGCTTTGATGAAGTGAGCACCCTGGTGGGTGACCTATGCCAGAAGGTGAAGGGCGAGGTCGAAGTGTGGAACAAGTTGGAGGTAGATCTGCGAAAGGACTTTCCCAGCCTATTGAATTGATGTCCCCCATTCTTCATTCTTTCCCCTATTCTTTCATTCCTTATTCATTTTGTAAAGTATAAGTCTACATCTTGGTTCCATAAAACAACTTGCATCTTGGTCAAGTAAAATGTTTCGAGGACGGAGAATAGGCGTAGTGTGGGGTGATGTTGGGCCCCTAGAATATTGACCAAGTATGAAGGTGCTTAGGTGTGTGGGATCCCAGTTATAGAATGGCACACAAGGTAAAAGTGCGTAAGAGAAAGGCTTAAGGAAGCAAATAGCACACGTGACGCGTGAAAGGAGGTTCGGGACTTAGCCAATTTGAGCACCCAAGGCAGAACACGTGAAAAGCGTGATCGGTTGCACGCAGATAAGATGTCATCCTAGCAACAAGTTGGCCCAGAAAGAGCATGCCCCGGATGGAATCTTCTAGAAGATCATCATGAGATGGAGTGGAGAGCTTAGGCCTGAAGGAACATGCTCGCATGGAGGACCACATTCGACACTTGGCAATGGATTTGAGGGCACGGCAAGGTGAGTTGGTAGCTCGGGAAAGTGATAAATACAAGTGATTTCCATGGAAAATATATATACACACACACACGAGATATATCATCTGGATATACATAGGGAATAATGGGTTAGAGAGTAAGTGAAGCTCTGTAGAATTGCTGCGAGTGGATATTCTGGTTTAGGAAAGGATGTACTAAGCATGGAGTTGTTATTTTTCTTTTCTATTAGCTTAGCTACATATGTCCAGTGATGCACATGACTATGGTCTGCTCTCTGTGACACTCTGTAATGAACCAATGAATATATTGAGGTTACCTGTTATAAATAGATATGAATATCAATGGGTTTAATGTATATTTCATTCATATGAGTTCTCTTTCCTTTCATGCTATGAATGAATGGTTGTATCTTTCTTTCTGTTATAGTATATGTTCTAGAATTTGTTAAAGCACTCGGTCTGAAGTGATTGCAAGGATTTGGAGGCCGTTCTGAGCCCTATGGTTCTTGTATGTCTCAACTTCTTTCCTAAATACTCTTACACTAATCATAGATGATGCTTCCCACTAAACTCGCATAAAAGAGAGACTCGGTACGCGAGTGCCTCGGGTGAGCACTCAGATTCTACTGGGTCATAGGCCAGCATACATGGGGTTCTTCCTTTTGTGATAGGAGTAAAAATGACTACATAATTGTATCATTTGTCATTTCAAGAGAAGATAGAGACTCATTGCCAATATTTGTCACATTATCATGTGCCTAAGAAAAGGAAGTATCATTATGTCCAATATCATTAGAATCATTATTGCAAAATTTTAACCATCATTATAATGTGTATCATGTGTATGATCAAGATTAGATACTATTTCTACATCACAAGTAGGGGAAGCCTTGAGGAGAGAGGAGCTAGATATGTTGGCATTGAAAGGAATAAAGTATGGAAATGAAATTTTGCATATTGCAGGTCCATATTTGTAAGGACTTCTATGTTAGGAATAATTTATTAGTAATCGCATGAAATTGAGTTAGTAAAATATGTGTGAAGAGAATAATGTAGTAAGTTGTTAGTCATAGTTAGAAATAGGTATGTGAGTAAATAATATTTATGTGAGTTAGCTATATAGAATAAATAAAAGATGTTACAAGAGTTGTCATGACAACTCTCATAATAGTCTTGAGGTGAGCCTTACAATTGAGTAAAAGTGAAAGATAATGTCTCTTACGCAAGAACATAATTGAGGAAGAAGAGTATTATTGTGCATTTACATTATTGTGTAAAATATGTTTAGATTTCATAAATAAACTTTGACCAAATCTTACATGTAATATTAGATCAATTTATTTTCATATTAAAAAGTGTCTGTGATAAACATGAAAGGGGAAGTTTGAATTATTTGATGCCCCATAAATAATTTCATGCCAAGAAGTTTTAGATTAATTTAAAATTAGAGTCATTTAGTTTGTTTTGGGAAATAAATAAGTTTTGGGTTACTTGAACTATGCACCATTCATTCAAAATAATAGAGTCGTGGTTTACCACCGTCAACTTCATTGTCAAATTTCACTACCCTGACCAATCTTTGCATTAGCATTATAAAATTTTAGAAATTTGATTCAAATTCATGGATATATGATATCCCAAGATGCATTTATTTTTGGCATTGGCATTTGGTATCAATGAATCTCTGGACAACATCCCTTTCTTTTGTCATAGGCAAATTTATAAAGAAATTTCCCAAGCGAGTCCCTATTTGAGCTAAAATCCACATTAAGTACGTAAATTTATTTATTGAAGCAATGATTTTAAAAAGATACATGCAAAGTTGTATACATTATTAAATGGTGTGTTAAAATATAAAATGAGGACAAGTTTAATTTTCTTTTAGTCGTTATTTTAGAAGTCGAGTCAAAGTGTCAATTCCACTATATATTTTGAGACTTTTGTAATGTGTTTTGAGTCTATAGTTTTGTTGTTTGGTGTTAAAGCACATACATATTGTATTAAATATTTCAAGTCAGTCCTAATAGTAATTTTATATCGTGTCTATAAAACAAAGAGTCATATGTTGTCAAATAGTGTTATTGTCAAAAATTGAGTCATTATATGTGTCACAAAATTGTTAAAAATTTACCCGATGAAAACATTTTCAAGAGAATTCGACGCTTGCTTCGTAATCAATATGTCGGTTTTGGGGGTAGGAGGTTTTTTCCTATACTAAATGACATTCAACTAAGATTAAATATCTCATTTCGAGTGAGAAACACTAAAATGGAGGATGGAGGCATAGGAGGTTGGAGTACAATCAACATCCTCTCATTAGTCACTAGTGATGGGGCCGCGAAATCACATTAGTAATAACCAACTGCACAAAATGACTAAATCAAAGACCAATACCTAGTTAAAGTGGATATTAGTTATACCATTTGAGATGCGAGTAGTAATGATCTGAAATGGTGGCTACATACGAAGACAACGAGGACCGTGTCTTGGTCATTTCCTTTTGCATTTTCATTTTTTGGTGGTGTGTAAAATAAAATTTGTAATGCGGGTATGACATTTTTTATATTTTCCCCTAATATAAAAATAGCAGAGATTCTGAGTAGGATATTTTAACATCATGATACTTGTACATATAATTTGATTTTCCTGTAAAACCATCTATATGTATAGGATGAACAAATGATTGTATGTCCATGTTCATACTTGGGTTTTTGGTGAGATGAGAGGTTGATGTTCCCATGAATAGGTTGATAAGGTTTCATGTTCATGGTTGATTCATTTTTGTCTTATTTTAAGTTGATTTTTATAAAATCCCAATGTTGTACACATGATTTTTGATATGTGTGTAAGCTTGATGCTTTATGTTTGTAAATTTTGATGTGCACATGGTGCATGTGGATCAAGATCATGAGCAAGCTCCGTGGTGGTACACTACAGCCCAGAGTTTGGTGATATCTCCAATGGTTGAACTAAATGGGGATGTTAGGAATATTTTGTTAGTACTCACATGAAAGTGAGTTAGTAAAATAATTGTATGTGTGAAGAGAATAATGTAATGAGTTGTTAGTAACAACTCATAGTTAGAAATAGGTATGTGAGTAAATAGTATTTGTGTGAGTTATATAGAATAAATAAAGGATGTTACGAGAGTTGTTATAACAACTCTCATAATAGTCTTGAGGTGAGAGTTACAATTGAGTAAGATTGGAGGGATAATGTGATCTCCTTGATTTGTGGAGATATGGTCCTATAAATGTAATGTCTCTCACACAAGAACCTAATTGATGAAGAAGAGCATTATTATGTGTTTACATTATTGTGAAAATTGTGAAAATTGTGTTTAGCTTTCATATGTAAAATTTGACCGCATCTTACACTCTATTCATTGCAATAACCTATCAAAACTATCTTAAAGTGTATGGTGGTTTTGGAAAATCTAAAAGGAGATTTGGGCATTCCGAGCACGGGCCATTATAGCACAAACAATAGCGAACCCTAGCATTAGAAAAGAAATCATGCACCAAGTAGCAAATGGAAGGCCAACCTTTAATATACCACAAATTATATAGACAAGAATAATACACTTGGAGATGAATAAGAGTAATCCCAAAGTTAGGTCGGCCTTAAAGCGATTTTAGCAAAAGTGATATTTGTCAAATCGATAAAATGACTATTTATAGAAATAAAATATGAATTTTATGAAAAAAAAGAGAGGTGTTTTTGGGATCTTGGTATTATGTAAAAACTCCAAGGGATTTGTAAATAATTTTATATTTTTCAATTATGCCCATATGAAAAAAATAGACATTTTTGCATCATGAAAATTATGCTAAAGAAGAAGAAGAGGTTTTCAATTAATTTACCCAAATCAAGGAAAACCTTAGAGAGATTTCAAAAAAATCGTTATTATTTATATATGTCTCAAAAGGTGTTTTAGCAAATAGAACACCCTAGAAAGATGGCCTAGAGAAAATCCAAGCTTGGAACCCCAAGGAAAATTTTGAAAACCAAAATTTGTGCATGAAATAGATAGAAATAAAAAGTAAATTTGAATACAAACCCTAGAATATTGATAAAAATACCCTAGGGTGAGAGAAGGTTGTGCAAGATCAACAAGCATATTCAATAAATGATTTAACCCCGAAAATTTTTAAAATAAGGCATGGGATGTGGGGGAAGGTTATTCTTATCTATCCAAAGGTTAAAGGGTCACCATAGGTTGGTATGTTTGGATTAATTAAAAAAATTATATATTGATCGAGTATACACTCATTATAAAATTATAAGATTGAACATGGAAACGATTAACAAAATATAAATAAGTAATTGCCTTTAGTTGATTACAAAGGTAGGAGGTTGAATTGGTAATGTAGAGTGATTGTGCAAACTAGAAATCATATGTAAGTGATTCATTTTTAGAGCTGGAGTGTAAATATAAGTAATTACGTAAATATTCAACAAGTATGGAAGTGTCAAACGGTCTGATCTCTTTTGCGATGGTTTCATATGGTGATGCACTAACACTCTATAATTTCTTATGTGTCTGTAACTAACTGTGATGACCTTCACTTTGAAACCCTAGGCCACACATCTACAAAAACCTATGTATGAAGTGAGATAACTTCAAACCATAACCATGGGTAGGAGACCCTACAAAAAGGTTAGTGTCTAGGTTGAAGTGAAATTCGTTCACTGCCTATGTTGACACTATTTCAAAGAGGCCTCAAACCACATGTATTTATCCACCTAACATGTGACATATACATGAACGAAACTAGTTTGGTAACTTGATCATTTGACAATGAAAAATAATGGCTTGGGGCTCTTAAACATTGATTAGATTTGAATGTATCCGCATTGGGAAGCTTTAATATTGACCATGGCTAGGAATGCTTCATACCTATGTGGGGGATTCTCATATATTTTATCGCTACTTTGAAGGGATTTGGGAGAGCTTGGAGTGCTTTTTAAATATATTTTTCAAGTATTCTCTTGAAAGTGCTAGGTGATGTAGATAGGTGGGTTAGAATTTCTTGTATAGGTGTTCATAGGAATAATTTTAATTTAAGGACATGACCTATGGTATATGAACCAACCCATAAAAGATATCAAATCGAAAATGTGATTATTTGGTGGCTAGGAAGAAAGCTGTTATTAGATTCAGACTTAACTTATGGATGAGTTGGTTCCAGATGGATGGTCCCATACCTTCGGTATGTGGGATTCTAAAAGGTTTGAGGAATGATTCCCAAGAGGAATATATTGTTATGGAATGATACAAGTAGTTATGTAAGAGACCGAGTAGTTTGAATAGATAAGCAATTCAAACAAGAGAGATAAGGATAGGTCGCCCAAGCTTCGAATATGTGCACAAATCATGTTTTAGGTGAAAATTCAATATTGTCATTATGAAATGATAAGCTACAAAAATTTAGGTGTTTACAAAAATAATATTTCGATACAACCACTATTTAGCATATATTATATATGACACATTGTAAAATACGCAATGTTTATTATTTTTACATTTGTTGTTTGAAATATGCTTGCTTTGCACACACAAGTAACTACTAATACCATTGTTTAAAACTTTATTGTGATGTCTTTTCGATTGTTTATATCTTATAGTATGCTTACCATGTCTTGTGTTGTCATGTCATGTTGTGAAAACTAATGGATATTTTGGTGTTGATTTGTGTGTCTATAAATGTACTACTCTAACATTCATTGTTACACTCTTAGATATTGATCTCTATAGATTATTAAATATGCTTATTAGTTCTCTAATAATAAGATATAATGCATATTTATTATAGATCACCATGTTCATTCATATTATCTACATGGTTCACATCCTCTATGCTTTGATTATATACTTATTACTGACTAACACTTTATCTTTTGAGCTATGTGATACATAACAAAAACACTCATCTCAAAATTTGGGCATATTGTGGGATCTTCCATAAGTTCACACCAATCATGGGAAAAGGGGTGAGAATATTTCACACCATTCAAATACAAATATTCACCGCAAATTACATACATTTAGTATATTTCCATGGACTTGGGATGGTTCATCCTTACAATTTCTGAGTTCCTTATCGATTTATATGGACTTGGGATGGTTCATCATTACAATTTATAGGTTTCATATCAAATTTACATGGAATTGGGATGGTTCATCTTTACACATCATAGGCAATTATCAAATTTTCATGGCTTTTGGATGGTTCATTATTATATATTACACATTCACACATAAATTTTATCATATTTATATCGACTTGGGATAGTTCATCGTTACAAATTACAATTTCATAGCATATTTATATAGACTTAGCACAAGTTCATCTTATGAGATCTACTCAAATATACTAGCATGGGTAATCTTCGTGACCGATATAATGCTGACATAGTTTCCATAATGTTAGATGGTGATGTAGCTACCTACTTCTAAACGATGATGTATGTACCTAGTGCTTGATGGTGACTTAGCTACCTAATACTAGATGGTGACTTAGCTACCCTAATGTTAGATGGTGATGTAACATCCAAATTTTTGTTCTCATGTGAGATATTCATAAATTACATTTGGAAAACACACATGGGGGTAATAAGGTGTATTCATTATGTGCTTTTATAACATTCAAACTTCAATTTTTATATATGTTGATTTTATGTATATCTAGAGCTTTAATACATGTATTTTCCATTAGATTGTAGATATTCACATTGGATTGGCATGGGGGAAAATATATTTAGTGATTCTCTCCTATGGTTTACATTCACTTATTCCTTTTACTTTTAGTCTTTCAATTTCATTACTATATTAAAGGGGGACAATTATAGTACCTAAAATTTGATCTCATGAAACTTGGTAGTAATACTTTCATATTCATCCCAAAAGTATATTATTTACACATTTGTTTACTATACTCAAAGCATCATATTATATCCTACACTATGATTCCATTAGGTCATAAATTTTACTTTAGTATAGCAATTCATGAATCAATACACCTAATATAGAATCCATCTTCGAATCTCTACAATCCATTACGTGTCTCAAGTCGATTCTAAATTAAGCCTAGATAAGTTTGTGGGCCCTGTTGGTGCTCAGATTTGTCTCGCCCCATTTGCCATTATTTTTCCTCTATCTACATGTTTGAAACATCTTTTCTCTCGATGTGGGTGTTCTAAAAGCTTCTACCTCCATTTGAAATGCTTTGAATTGTTTGCAGAATCCATTTTCATGTCCCTCCTTGAAGAAGTCTCCGAGTTTTCCTGTTTTTGCCCTAATTTCTTCAAAATCCACGGGCTCTGCCATTTTTCCTATTTTTCCTCAACCATGGAAGCTCAAGAATGGTTGATTTATATTTGTATGCCTTTGAAAATCCAAATCCATGGTCGAAAAGATGCTCGGAATCATGATTCACTTGTTTTTGTTTCAAAAAATTTTCATCCTTAGCGAAAAATCGGGTTCTGGGCGTGAATGGTGATTTTCTGTATTTTGACGGTCTAACAAGTGTCTTTTTCCTATCAAAGTTATTCCTCAATGTTCGGCGGTCACGTGGCTTCTTCTTGTTGGTTAGGGGATATGGCGGAAAATGCTTTAACTTATCACTTTTTGCTTTTTTCGCAAAAAGGCAAATTTGGTCCTATAGGTCCGCTCAAATCTGATTGGTTCTTTTGGTGCTTATGTGGCTTCTTCTAATTGGATGGGATGCGGTGGGTATTTTTCTCAACTTGATATTTTTGGCTGCTTTTCCAAAAAGTTTGAACCTACCCCGCAGCCCCGTTAGGCTTTGATTAAAGCAATTTTTAAGTGGCAGGAAAAAGTCTTGCCTTGACCCCGCAGGAGGACATGTGGCAAAGACTAATGGCGGAGATGCGGGCCTTCAGAGGTAAGTTGGATGTTTTTCCCTTTTGGAAAAATGGAGTAAAATTCTAAAGTGGAAGCATGCCCCGCCAAATCATTTTGAAGCCTTAAGTTTTTTGAAGTTGCGCCACGCAATGACATGTGGCAAGCCCATGCTCATCCAAGGTCTCAACTTTTGGGAACATCTCAAGATGTGCCATTGTGACACGTAGCAGTTTGAAAGGTCAAAGGGGGGGAAGCGGACCATCGGAGGCAACTTGGAATTTTTGCCTCTTGTCCTCAAAAGGATTAAAATCTCAAAATGGCCCACGAGCCCGACAAGAAGAAGGTCAAAGTTGGCATTGAAAATGTCAAAAGGTGGGGAGGCGGGCCATCGGGGAAATTTGGATTTTTTTCCCCTTGATATTCAAATGACTAAAATCATCAAAATGAGCCGCCTGATAGAGAAAAGTCAAAATTTGCTCCAGTCAATGACGGAGGTGTGGACCTTCGGAGGAAAATTGGAAAAATTCCTTTTAAGGAAAAGGAGTTAAAAGTGAAAATGGAAGCGTGGTTTTGATGGGACCCACATTGGGACACGTGTCAGGACCATTTTTCAAGGGCGGAGTTGTAGGGAAAACTTGGAAAAATTTCCCTTTTCCAAAAAGGAGGTGAAATGGTAGAATTTGGCCACGGTTCCTTTGGGGCTCGCCTTAGAACATGTGTCAGGCTCATTTCTCAAGGGCGGAGGCACGGAGAAAAATGTGAAAATTTTACATTTTTCCAAAATTTGTAAAAGGAAAAAAGGAACCCGCAGGCCCACTCTAAAATTAGATCTCCCACGTGGACGGTCCAAATTCAAAATAGAAATCAACGGCAGTTGTGCCTCTGTATCTGATTTTTCCACCATTTTCACTCCAGAGCTCCTGGGGACGCGTATTCTTTTGGTTTTTATCATTTCTTGGAGTCTCCTACACGCCAAATAAAGAGGAACATTAATCTGGAGGCCTGGTTTGGTGGGGAAGGTCTGTAAACATCTCTCACCATTAATATGCAATTTGACTATCAGATTCAGCCCGATTTTTCTTTCCTTGGCACACGAAGGACCTGTTGATATCTAGGTTTGGTGAGAAAAACCGAGGACATCTTCTACCATTAAGGTGAGATCTGACCTTTGGGCTCGATTTGATCTTCCATTTCTTCTTCTCCCAAGCAAAGAACTAGATTAGACAGAATAGGGGCGGAAGTGGTTGGCGAGTAAAAGGAAAAGTGGTCTCCCATAGGAAGGAGTTGAATGCAAGAGATGTTTGAAGAGATCTTCCCCCGAACACCGACAACCTTTTGAGATCGATTCTGGGAATCGCAATCGAAATCATGACAAGCATTGGTACACTCAATGTCTCTGGTTTTTGGGGGAAAAGGCCCTGTTGTAAAATGATATAAATAGGCATAATTTTTCCGTGAAAAGGGTTGGGAGTTTGTGAATGTAGAAGTATTAGGAGTCAAAAGTTGATTTCCTAAGAAAAAGGCTTGATAGAGCCCATCTTTTTGAGAAGTTATCTGAAGAAGCTTGTTTATCTCCTTTGTGTTACATTTGATCATGTCAAGGTGGTTACGAGTGTACAACCATTGACAAGCTCTGAGATTGTTCGAGAAACTTTCCCCTGCTGATAAATTTAACCAAACTTAAGTTAATTTGTGTTATTCTTGGACAAAATTTGTGTTTTCTTTGTTCCTGAATGTCTGCAAGTATTTTTTCTTGTTCCTATTGCATTCTTACATTGAAATCTGTGTGAATCACACAAGATCTTATCCTTGTGATAGTTTGGTGGCATTTACAATTTCATTTATCAGAAGAGCTTTCATTTGATAGTGAAATAAAAAAATTAAAATCACTATGACTCCTAGCATGACTATAATATTGTTTGTTAGCCTTTGAGGGTATCTTAGGTGTGATGAAACAGAGATTGATAATGTTCATTGAGTTTTCCAACTGAGCCTTCATTTTGGATCCTTAGAGTTTGTGTGAAAAGTGCTGATTTGGTCCTCCATTGGAGTACATATTCTCAGTTAAAGGAACACCCTAACTACTCTAGAAGCATTTTGTTGTTTAAGATTTCCATATTTGTAAAATCTCTCAAAGATTTGGTCTAATCAAATTTATCCCGCTTCACCTCCCACCAAAATTCACTAAAAATAATTAATCATTCCCTATCCCTATTTGTCATATATGTATACAAATTCATAATTTTTATTACCAAAACATACATAAAAAATCATGTTTTCATTGTCTTTAGTGGCGTGAACCTTGCCTAGAAAATATCTCCATTATCTAGAGTGACAACTCGTGAGAGTTAGGTTTTGTTGCATTGATCATATCTTCTTCAAGGTCTTCTTAATACTTCATAAGGGAGGACATCTCCATCTCCTCCATAAACAGTAGGCTACAAAAGGGTCCTCTTACCCTGGTTGAAAGGCACAACCATAAAGTAGTGAGGATAGGTCAAATCCTCTTGTAGGTGCTACCTATTTCTCCACATTTGAGTGACAAAGAGCAAGTTGTATTTCATCCCCGGCTACACAATGACACATTACATGTTCTGCTTGCCTCTAAGCTTCCTTCCCAAACTGTGATCTTTGCTCACTACCGAGGGAGAATCAATTTGGGTACCAACACCCATAACAAGTTTGACGAATAATATGTCCCATAGATGATGAACTTGCCCCTCGTACTTGCAACGGTCATATTTTCAAGTTCACAAGTTACCTTAGTCAATTTAGGGTTGGTTGTTTGAGAAATATTTCAAATAATTCACCTACATGAATACATGCACCCTACCTATTAGAGGCATCAATGGTTCCCATATAAAAATTACCTCTAAGAAGGAAATTGATCCAAACATGTAATCACCTTCTCTCATGGAGAATATCATATCATAGTTATTCAAATGAATCAAATCTGGACACATCTATCATTGTTTCCCTATATCACATCCATGCACTAAAAATAAACAAACATCATTACCAAGTGTTGTGGTCCAAATTAGGGCTCCATATTTAACCTCTGCTCTACCATTGGACTTGGTGAACTACATGTGGCTTGATCTCATTTCAATGTATTAGTACATAGTATAGAATTCATCATGTTAGTAGGGGAATGATGAGATCATTCTAGTGCATATGATGAAATGCAAGTCAACAAGGATTGGAGAAAAAAGAAACAACATATAGGTACATAAGATTCAATGTAGAGGCCTAGATATAAAAATTACATCTAGAGACACACATGAATAAGGTGATATAGGAAGATTGTATATCATTTAACATATGAAAAATTCGACAACCTTAGGACACATTCAGTGGGAGAACTTGTCCACATATGACAATATTATCTCATGCACAATTTTAATCTCCTAGATTTAACAGGAAAATTTATGACACCGTGCATAACCTTCTCATGCAATTCTATATCAATATCTTACATTCTAAGCCCATTTTTGGGTGAATATGTTCCAAGCCCTAACCCTAATTGATATAAACTAATTTTATAATTTTTGTTGAGAGATACTAGCATAAGAGGATGATAAATAGTTACATGAGTGAATGAGCAAGAGATATAAGAAACTTAGGATGGACCAAGGTAATAAGTGTCCATACTAATTGAATTTAACTATATTGTGGTAGGATAAATACCATGTGTATTTACCCCAACGATCAAGGTACAACTAAATATTTAGATTTAGAAATTAAAGATGTTTCATAACATGATGTAGAGGCCCACATAGAAACACAAAAGGAAAGGCCATGTAGAGAAGGAAGTTGAATACACTCTAGCAAAAGGGGATAATGCTATAGATTAATATGTATAGGATGAAAAAAGGACAACCATGAGGAAAAGGATGTGGCTAATGCCAATATAGATTTGATTAATATTCCTTAGAATGTGACATGACCAAAAGGTTCCAAAGTTCTAAGGAACTAGAGTGCTTTAGTATGGTATGGATTCAATATGATCAAGAGTTAGGTTTTGAGATCCCAATAAATTTTGGTGAGTGCAGTAGAATATGAAGAATATGATTACAAAAACACAAAGGATTCATATGGAGTATGGATTTGCAACCCATAAAGGGCACCGTAGATCGGTTGTATGAAATAATGATAAGGGTAGAAATATATTTATCAAGTATGTGTAATTGAATAAATAAAGAAGTCAATAGAATTCTTGATATGTTTTAGAATGAGAAGGAAAGAGTGATAAAATATCATGGAGAGGTAAGTCTTGTGAGAAATAAGGTTTCGATTAATCATGTTAATTGAAAAGGAGAGATCATGATGGGACTGTTCGGTTGTAGAAGGACTTGGGCACCTAGATAAGTTGGGAATATTTGTTGAGTACATCACGAAGGGGAATCCACCAAAGAAACCCACATAAGAGGATTTTCATGAGAATAATTTGGTTAGCTATGAGGTTCCAATATATGGAAGAATTCATTGACACACAATTGAAGAAGGAAAGGATATGGTTACATGAGTTGAATGTATGTATGTATGGAGAGGTCAATGATCAAAATCAGTTTTAAATGATAACATAATCTATTAGGTTGAGTGATGAAACTAAATGGTAAAAACACACAATTGAGAAATTTATTTGATAGCTTTTATGTGAGATGTGCACTACCAAAACTCTTGCAAGGCTAAATAACTAGACTAACACCACATAGTCTATTAACAAAGCTACAAATTTACAATAGTAACATAAATATCTTAGCTTATTGGAATGCTTAAGGAAACTAACATGATATCAATCAATCTAAGTTAAAACATGCCTACTTAGTGTGAATTGCTAATTAAAATGGACCTATGAAGACCACTAGCAAATCAAATTGGGTTGTTGTTACTTCAAAATGGTGAAAGGATCTCTCTAACAATGGCTACAAGGCCATATTAGATATGCTTTTACTAACGAAGCATGAAGATTGAGCAACATGGGCGGAAGCCTGATAAAATATATTAAACTCAATCAACCATTTACATAGGAGTGAGCTGCAATACTTATAGGTATTGTACAACTGAATACAAACAAGAAACTAAGTTGCACAGGTGCAACCATATTCCAGATTACATAAGCTTCCAATATTACATCCAGGGAAGCACAACAATAATATTGTTAAAACAATATAACAACATCCGTAATGTTTAAATAAAACAAATATGGTTAATAAAACCAAATAACAACATTATTTAATTAAATAATTAATTATATAATGCATAATTAATTAACCTAACATTCCCCCCCTTAATTGTGCATTGTCTCAAGGGATGAGGAGAGGAATTCTCTGAACAACTTGAACTTGTCACGTGTAAGTGACTTCGTGAAGATATCTTCCGTTGTTCAACTATTGGACAAAATTGAAGTTGGATGTTGTGCTTCAACACATGCTCGCATATAAAATGAACATGTACCTCAATGTGCTTTGTTCTTTCATGAAACACTAGATTGCAAACAAGTTTGAGAACACCTTCATTATCAACATACATGGTGGTCAATTTTTCCTATGGTATTTCAAGTCCTTATAGTATGCGACACAGCCAAATCACTTCACAGATAGCTTCTCCTACAGAATGATACTCAGATTCTATGGAAGAATGAGAAGAAAAGTGTTGTTTCTTGCTTCCCCATGATATTGGTCCAGATACCATAAAGAATACAAATCCTGAAGTGGATTTTCTATCCTCGATTTTACCCGTATGATCTGAATCTGAATATCCAATCAAGAAGAATTTTTCGTTCTTCTTGTAATCTAGACCAAGATCTACTGATCCTTTGAGATATATTAAGATGCGCCTTGTTGCTTTCCAATGAAAAACTTTGGGTTCCTGCATGAACCTAGATAGATAGCTCACTGTAAATCTGATATCTAGTCTAGTGTAGGTCAGGTAAATGAGACTCCCAATCAACTTCCAATAGAGAGTGGCACTTACCTCAGGAGATCGATCTGAACAGGATAATTGTAATATGTTCTCCATAGGTGTAGCAATCGGTGTGCAATCCATCATCCTGAATTTCTCGAGTGTATTCTTGGTATATTTCATCTGAGAAACAAAGATGTGATTCTATTTCTGCCATACTTCCAATCCAAGACAATAATGCATCAGCTTGAGATCGGTCATGTCAAACGATCGATTAAGATCTTTCTTCATTGCATCAATCATCCTCACTGAACTTCCAGTGATGACTAGATCGTCAACATAGACAACAAAAATCACAATCTCCCACCCTTTTTTTGAGGTAAATATTGGGATCGTATGGATTTCTAACAAATCCATGTTGTATGAGATGCTCATCAATTTTGATGTACCATGCTTGGGGTGCCTGTTTAAGGCCATACAGAGATTTCCTGAGTCTGCATACCTTTGCTTCTTGACTAGGTACAACATATCCCTCAGGTTGAGTCATGTAGACTTCTTCTTGTAAATATCCATTCAGGAAGGCACTTTTTACGTCCATCTGATGGACTTTCCAACCAAACTATGTAACTAGAGCAAAGATCATTTTGATCTTAGTTGTGTGAGAAAATGTCTCCTCATATTCAATGCCTTATTTTTGTGCATACCCCTTTGCTACTAGTCTTGATTTATACTTGTCCACTGTCCCATTTGCTTTATACTTTGTTTTGAATATCCATATGCATCCAATGGGTTTCTTCCCTGGTGGAAGATCGACAAGCTGCCAAGTGTTATTTTTCATCACTGATTGATATTCAAAATCCATGGCATCTTTCCAAGATTTTGACTGTAGGGCTTCCTGGACTATAGAGGGCTCATCAGATTCAATTACTTTACTCATCAAAGTAAATTTAACTTCTTCTCATGCTTTACTGCGAGTTTGTGGTCCAGGGGTGGATGTATCTGGTGGAGCATCCATTCTTGCATCTCGTAATGTGCTAGTACACCACTTGGGCATACGCTGAACAGTTCCCATGGGTTGTGGTTTTATATGATCAACACCATCATCCATATATTCACTATCATCATCTGTGGGAACATCAGCTTAAATTTTTACAACTGGCAAAAAATCTACATCTGGTGAGTCTGGAGGAGGAGACTCTGCTTCCTTCTTCTAAAAAAATCAACATCTCTACTGGTGTAGAATTTTCTGGTCTTTGGATCCATTAACTGCATGCCAAGAGTCTCTTCACTATACCCAATGAAGACAAGTTTTGTGACTTCATGTCCAATTTCTTTCTGTTCTACTTGGGTATGTGTATACTTGCTTTACACTCGAATACTCTAAGGTGTGCAATAGATGGTTTCTACTTTGACCATGCTTCTTGTGGTGTTACTCCTTCAAGAGCAACTGTGGGCACTCTGTTCAACAAATACACTGTTGTTTTTGTTGCTTTACCTCAGAATGTCTTTACAATTCAAAATCATTGATCATGCATCACACCATTTCCATGATAGTACAATTTCTTCTCTCAACAACACCATTCTGTTGTGGTGTGTGTGGAGGAGGCATTTGTCAATGAATCCCATGAGTTTGTAGGTAGTCTTTGAACTCATTACTGGTGAATTCCCCCTCGATCTGAGTGGAGAGTTTTGATGTGACGACCAGTTTCATTCTCAACTGCTACTTTAAACTTTTTGAAAGTTTCAAAAGCTTCACTTTTCTTGCGAAGACAAAAAATCCAAATTTTTCGTGAATAGTCATCAACACAAAACATAAGTACTATAACCCATAATGACTTGGTTGTATAAGACCGTAAATATCGGTATGAACCAGATCAAACTTACCATGAGCTCGATATGTAATCTTTTGGAATGGCACTCTATGTTGTTTGCCTGCTAGGTAGTGAGGACACTTTTCTATATCTTTCGAAGAGATGGTGGCCCATGTACCATATAACGCCAGCGAAGTATCTCGAGATACTTGAAACTAACATGACCAAGTCTCTGATGCCACAACTGTCTTTGAGGTAGAGTTATTAGCCACAAGTGCTTGATCATCTCTGTGAACAAAATCAAGTTGGAACATGTGTCCCACATTGGAGGCTTTTGCAACTATTTTTAAGCCTCTTGATTTGTCTTGAATCAAACACATTTTCTTGTCGGAATGACTATCAAAGTCAATTTTTTAGGTTATGATCTAGGAGTTAACTGATTGAAAGTAGATTCTTTGTCAACCTAGGGACATATAAGACATTAGATAGTCTGTAGTTGCGTGAACCAAGGGGTAGAGAGATGTTCCCAATCCCTTGAACTGTATATGAAGAATCATCTCCCAACGAAACATGATTTTTCGATGGCGTGTCCCTCATTGAAGTAAACCAGTCTCTGTGGCTGGTCATGTGTCAAGTGGCTCCCGAATCAACATACCAGACATCACTAGATGATGTGGATGGTTCACTTGATCGAGCAGTGTACAATAAGTCTTCATTATCTAAATGTCCTTCTTACTCAAAGCAATATTTCCTCTGCGATGGGATCTTCTTTTCTAGTTCCCCTTTTTCTGCCCTTGATTGTAGTTAGAATGTCCCTTGTGAGATTGTTGTGGAGGTCCAAAGTTGCTTGATGAACCTTTCTTGTAAGTATTGTACCAACAATCTTTTAGGTCATGTCCTCTTTTACAGATTGGACATTGCTTCTTCTGTTGTCTATCCCCTTGATACTGATTTTGACTTTGGGACTTTTGATAGGAATTAGGTTTTCCTTTACCTTTTCCTTTCCATTTTTGATGTGAAGAAAGTGTTTGCTCCTCTTCATCATCCTTATTGTGCATTGCTTCCTCTTGTTGCAGTAGGTTTACCAATTTTTCAAAACTAACTGTCGTATCTAACAAGTTTAGTGTTGTTACAAAAATACGGTATGAAGAAGGGAGTGCTCTCAGAATAATGGGAACGAGATCATCATCTTTGACCACTTCTCCTAGGGCTAGAAGTGAAGCCCTCAATTCTGCAACTCTTCTTAAGAAATATTCGATTTTCTCATTTTATTTGAAATTCAATGTGTGTAATTGACTCTATAAATTCATAATGACATTCTTGTTTTTGGCCTCATACACCGTGCTCAACTTATCCCATGCTTCTTTGGTTGTTGTGGCATCATGAATGTGGGGTTGCACATCATTAGACACTCCAAACAAGATGATGAGTTTGGATTTCTGATATGCTCTATCAAACTGCCACCTTTGTTGTGTTGTATCAGTAGTTGATTTGGTCATAGTACCAATCACAATAGGCCAGATCTCTTCAAACTCAAGTTGTGTCTTAATTTTTGTCTTCCATGCAACATAGTTTCTTCCTCTAAGTAGTTGTGAATCTGGAAGAAAATATTTAGGGGCATTGGTACCCATTTTACAGAAATCAATAATAGGGTTTGGCTCTTATCACTCTAGGTATAAGGTCTCCCAATCTATATACCGTTAGTCCAATATACCGAACCTTTCTATATACGCGCCCTTCCGATATACCCGGCGGTACGTGGAAGAATCTCGCCCTTTCTATATACCTAGTTATATGTGAAAGAGGCGTTAACATATGTGAAAGAATTCAATACGTGGTACCAAGACAGTACTGAAAGGGGTCTGTGTGATTATTGACACCGACTCAAATAAATAGCCTCATACGCACGCGTAACTTTGCTATATAATTAGACAATTTCTCAGTCCGATTTATGTCGTGCAATTGTTCACAAACAGATGGGATGGCTCATAGTGTCCGCACTATGACCTTATTACTCCCGCTGATTTAAAGGGTCGATGCCCAGATGAAGTTATTGCAGCTATATTAGGCATTAAGTGTAGTAGTAATCACGATGGCTTTACCCGTAAGTGCTTCCCAGAGGCACCATATATACCGAACGCTGCGAATGAGATCTAGGATCTCGTGAGTGTTACTGAGAACCAATTTTTTTACTATTTTTATTACAACTTTCTTTCGCAATTTCGAGCAATTACAAAGTCTACAGTCATCTATGGCAACTGAAAAAATTAGTACAATATATTGAAGCATGCAATTACATTCAAAAATATAGAAAAATTGAATGACAGGAATTTTTTTTTGTTTTGCGGGCCCAAGTGGCCTCTGGAGCCCAATACGACTCTTTGAGCAAAAACCGTAAAAAAACGGCTCAAAATGAACTTTTTAGGTAGCCCTCCTTTGGAAAAAGATTCTCAAAATGCAAAAATATGCAAAGTGGAGGAATTTTTTTCCCTAAAATAGGGTTTTTGTCGCTAAATTTAGTTAGTAATAATTAAATTTGAATTTACCTCTAAAGTTAGCGGTTTCACCAGATTTTCTGCTAAAATTCAAAAAAAAAAAATTGTGTTGGGGGTGAGGTTTGAACCCCAAACCTCATCCACCCAAGGTGCTTTCACTTACCAACTCGGCTCAATGAATTCTTGGTATAGAGTTGAAGGAATATATGTTTATACAACAATGAAAACTACTAACCTTGGTTTAATGGCGACATGGCAAGGATAGAGCTCCACGTGGCTACGACTTGGCGGATTAGGGCACTAAGAAAAAGGATCTAAATCTTATCTTGGCCGCTAAAACTCCTTTTTATTTCTTCTTCGCCGCTTTTTATTTGTTTCTCTTCCTTTTTGGATTGAAAACCCGTGTATTGCCTTTGCTTTAGCTATTGTTTTCTTGTGTGGAGGTCCTGGAGAGGTCATTTTTATTGTTAGCTTGTTGTAGGCTTTTATGTAGATCTACCGGTTTTTATCCATCAAACACATCTAAGAAGAGGCTTGGCAATGTTGAACACCACTCTCATTAACCGATCAATTGTAGGTTTTGTTAGCTATTCCAAATAGCTCATCCCAATGCGAGAAAAGGCAGACAAATGGCTTGGTCGTGGAAATGCGTGGGTCAAACTTCAAAACTCCCAGATTCTTGTTGGAATCTAGCTCAATGTGAGGAAATCAATAGATGGCTCGGCTGATCGATGGTATTTTGAATGATTTGATGAGTTGATTTTTCTCCAAGTGTTATAGCGAGAAATAGGGGAGGGCCCGATCAATTCTAAGCAAGACACCGTGGGTATGCGGAGAACCATCCAAAGAGCTCAATTTCTCTTTACAAAGAACAACCCGCCTATAATGAAGTCAATGGCTCACCTCGACTCACCAATGAATGGCTTGAATGTGTGAATGGGCTCGGTGGAGTCAATGCAATGAACTCACCTATCTTCAATAGCTCGATCGGGGTTATGTTCTTGCACAATGCAAATTGATTCCTCCAAATATAGCAGATGACTCAATGTAGCGAGAATCGAATACTTCTCTAATATTATAGATAAAACCCTAATGGGGATTTTTTTTTAATTTTCTATACCTGCAGCAAATTTTTCCTGGTGCTGGGTGCACCAGTGAAAAAAAAATTTGCATTCCAAACACTTGGAATGAACAGGATGATGTGGGGAGGCAGGGATGGGGTGAAAGGTTGCGCAGGAGGTTGCACAAGCTCTCAATTGTTGCATACGCTTCTCCAAGCTGCTCTATCTCTACTGCTCTCTCTTTCCACACCTTCACATGTCCAAATTCTCACTCTGGTACCAAATGTAGTTTCACAAAATAGGGACGGTAGCTTGTGAATTTTATCAATGTGAAATCAACCATTTACATGGGAGTGAGTTGCAATACTTATAGGTATTGTACAATTGAATACAAACAAGAAACTAAGTTGCACATGTCCAACCATATATAACAACATCCATAATGTTTAAATAAAACAAATATAGTTAATAAAACCAAATAACAACATTATTTAATTAATAACATTAACTAAATAATTAATTATATAATGCATAATTAATTAACCTAACAAAACTAACATGATATCAATCAATCTAAGTTAAAACATGCCTACTTAGTGTGAATTGCTAATTAAAATGGACCTATGAAGACCACTACCAAATCAAATTGGGTTGTTGTTACTTTAAAATGGTGAAAGAATCTCTCTAACAATGGCTACAAGGCCCTATTACATATTCTTTTACTAACGAAGCATGAAGACTAGATGCAAAGATTGAGCAAGCTAATTGTATGCAATGGAAAGTTGTAAAAGCTATGGAATGAGGATAAAGAACCTCAAAGCTTTGTTAACTAATCCATGCATCATGAGATGAGTGCTAAACAAGATAACTTATATAATAACGAATTAAAATAAAACACTATCATTTTATCTCTACTACTCTATGATTACTTTAAAACATAAATTGAACCTAGTTAAACCTATGAGCAATCAAATTAGATTTGTTGTTTCTTCAATAGAGGTGAAGAGGTCTCTCTAAAATGGCTACAAGACCAAGTTAGATACCCTCCTACTAACCTACAATGAAGTTATGGATGCAAGATGGAGGAGCTTCAACAATGGAGGATAGCCAAGATCAAATGCCTATTAGCTTAGCTAATGCAAATGAGGTCTAATGCCAATATCTCAAAATATGAGAGATTTTTGTTATGAAAACAAGGTGTAAGGTTGAGAGGGAGGGGTGACCCTTCTATTTATAGTTTTCCAAATGGAAGAGTTTGAACTTTGGGTGCATGTGGGACTAAAGTCTAAAAAGAACTTTAGGATTAGATTAGGAGAAACATGCTTTACGCTTAGATAAGCTTGGTTTAGGCTAGTTAAACTTGATTAGCAAGTGATTAGAGACTCATTGAGAGTTGGGAGGGGTCTGGATAACCAATTGTGACTGATAGATAGCCTACAAAGCCAATAGAAGTGGTCTAGAGAGAACTAGGGAGGTTCTGAATGGTCAAAAGGAGGAATGTTTAGCTAATAAGAGAGATATTAGCCAAACAAGCTGATTATAGGAGGAATATGACCGAGAAGGTGTCATAAATGGGCATCCGAGAATGGAGTGAAGAATGGGGAATTAACGAAGTGTCGTTAATTGAATAGATTGGATGAAATGCTAAGCGTAAGCATATTTTAGATGTCCACACTAATCCATCAATGGAAGTAAGACTCTTGATCATATGTGTTACATGATTAATACTATTCAAAGTATGGTGTAAAATATGAAGGTAGGAGCTTGGTCATTTTTATAGATTTCTATTGTTAGAGAAGCTTGCATCTTGGTGCATGTGGGACTAAAGGATAAAGTAGATTAAGGCTTGTTAATCTTGATTAGTGAAATTAACAAGTGACTAGTGAAATTAACAAGTGATTATCATGTGAGGATAAGCTTTTGAAGCCTTTTGAGATGTCTTGGAGGGAAATGGGGTGATTTTGAATGGTTGGAAGAGGGGTATTAACCAATAAGAGGGTTTATTGATCAAATACAAGGGTAAATAGGCTTAATTAGCTAATAATCGCTAATTGTTTTCTCGGAAGAGGATTATAACTAACGATGTGTCGTCAATTGGCATCCGGAATGTGATAGAGGTTAGTTAATCAACAAAGCATCGTTAATTAACCAAAATAGAGGGAAACGTTAGTTAATTAGTGGAAATCACTAATCATAATGGAAATGGTAAGAATGAGGGTAATTAGTACACTTTTAGCAATAAAACTGCATAAGCGGATTTTAGGTGTCTACATTTGCCCCTATTTGAGGTGAAGTAAGTGACGTCACTTCAAACATAGTAGACAAGCATAAACAAGTAAATTTTGAAGAAAAATTAGTAGAATGAAGGATGCCCCCTTGAGTGTCGATGGGGTGATAGAAGAATTCAATCGATGATTGAAAATTTGATGGAAATGGATAAAAGAAATAGGGTAGGGATAAAAATGATTTTTATTGCCCCAGGTGTTTTGGAAGAAAAATGAATAGTGATAAGACATGATAGTGAAGAATATAGGAATAGATTTTTGCATCCAATCATTCAATAAACAACTTTGTTTCATCATGTTGCTCGTGATCTACATCATCGACCCTTATTAAAATAAATGCATACAACAAAAGTGTAAAATAACATGAAAAGCTATAATACTAACATTTGTTCATTGCTAAAAATGCGTAACTCCATGCAACATATATAATGCAATGCAATACGAGAAAGTAAACCAACTGACTTAATAGAGAAATAAGTACAATCGCACATACTCAAACAAACAATGTTTAAGATAGTTACACCAATGTTTTTGTTATCAAGCTTAATTCCCGAATGTGCGTGTTTTAATGACAAGGGTTAAAAATGGTGCCCCAAGCAAGGATACATGAGAGGGGAATAACAAAGGACAAAATTAATCCCATGAAAAAGCATTTGTGTGCTATGACACAGTCTCTGACAACTAATTGTTGCATGGGAGTACCGACATAGTAAGCAAGTCATATTTGTTAATAGAGGTAGATCAAAATGATCCGTGAGTCATTGTGACAAGAACAAGAAAGAACGAAAGAAAGATGTTTTTAGGACAAATTTCGATGTTCAAGGACAATGCATTTGATACATGCTTCAACTACGTGCATGTCGTTTACCAATTTTTTTGAATTTTTACAAATTTTTGGATTTTTACCATTTTTTTAATTTTTGGATTTTTGAATTTTTAAGAAGAAAATTATCTAAAAGAATGACCATATACGTGGACATTGCCAAAAAACATTGGGAAGCAAAAATATGCCCTATGTAGCAGAAAGGGTCATTAGGAAGCAAAAACATGCCCCTAACGTAGCGAAAATGGGTGAAAAAATGATTATTTATTAAAAATAACCATCGCAACGAGTGGTAGAAGAATTAGGAAGAACCACAACAATCATACAACACCTCGGGGCATGAAAAACATCATGGAGGGGCTCAAAATGGCTACAAATACCAAGCCATGGGGGTAAAAACTATCACGACTAGTTATTTGTTACCCACCTTTACCATTTTTACCGCTGATTTTGATCTGACGTGGGAGAGGAATGGTGAGGATTCATAACCGTATACACCACACAGACCAATTTTGAGACTACATGAGGCTTCCTGGGGACAAAGTGCACAAGTACACAAAGTAATATTTTTCATTTTTGTTGCATTTAATAGCATTTATTAGGGTTTGAAATTGGTGGGGTAACACTGGGTGGGCCCTTACAAAGACACAAGTGAGCTCGGGGGTGCATCTATGTGAAAATATGTAGGCCCGATTGCGTATGCATGGAAATGATGCATGCGCGGGAGCATAGGTGTGCGAACATGAGCACGGGTGTGTAAGCACCAAAAAGGGCACAATGGAATTGAACCGAGGTGGGGGGAATGGGGGCACATATACGTGAAAATGCAAGCGATGGCGTGGGAAAGGGGGCACTAGTGCTAGGGTGAGTGGTGCTAAAAATGGCGTGTTAACACCTGCAAGGAGTGCAATGGCGCGAAAGGTTAACTTTGTATGGCCTTAGAAGAATTTTTAGGAGTTTTTAGAAGAAATTAGTCATGAATAGAAGAAGTTAATCATGAATAGACCAACTTAGATGACGTGTTGTAGAAGAAAATGATGTTTAACAAGTGTGTTGTCGATTTTACAAATTAGCCTACCCATATTAGAGATGTGGCGGCGACATGGCGGCTAAAAAAGCTAAATGTGGATTTTGTTTACATTGCAGTAAATAATACAAGTAGTTTTCACGCACAATGAATGAGAAGAAACAAGTCGGGATTTTGATGACTAAAATTTGAGAAGAATGATTTTTTTACCCCTAATAAGTTCGTGCACTTTGGGGAAATTTTGAAATGGGACCCCACAAACACAATTAGCTTAAGTTTTGATACCGTGGGAAGGAGAGAAGAGCACAAAATGGGAAGAAGTGTATATTTTCTAAGCATAAAAAAATATACTTAGTAAAGGAAAAATTGACCTAGTGTAAGGTTCTATTAGGTAACTTACTTGTATGAGTGGGATTCATGTGAAAAAAACCCAAAATTATTACGTCGAAAGGTGTTTTTACACCAAAAGGCATTTTCCAAATGGGATTGGCACCTCTTGCCCACTGAAATGTGTTAGACCAATCAACCGCTAGGAATGTAACGTGCCTCGTCATCGCATGCGGATCCATCTTGAATGTCATTTTTCTAGAACGGTTTTGCGGGGTTCTTCGCCATCATTTTGTAGAAACAGGTTTTAAGGTTTTACACTATCATAAAATAATAAAAGAATGTTTTGGGAGTTGTGTTAAATAGGTCTTTCACTAATATTCATCCTAAAAATCAGTGCCAATATGGGTAAAATCAGGCATGCACGCAAATAAATCTATAACCCTCATATCTCCTCATTTTACTATATGCAATTTGATTGAGCTGGATTTGTATCTATATCTGAAGTGGGTTCAATTGTCTCTGAGAGGAAAGTAATACCTACTGCTATTTTGATTGTTAAATGTACAAGATGAAAAATAATATTGAGGATTAAGAGATGCTTCATTCGGGCGTAATGTCTAGTTGTATTGATTTTGTTTCTTATGCTTATGAGAACTTGTGCTACGTGCATTGTAACCTTTACAACACCATGAACATGGGATAAAAGTATTGTAACAAATAAATTAAAACATTGATCATGGCTAGGTGGAGGAGGTCGGTCATAGGGACAATTAGGCCACGTGGGGGCCTCTCGCCTAGGGGAGAGAAGGCTCCACGTGGCAACATTTATTGGTTAGTTTTTCCGCCTTTGATTCGTGCATGAGGGCACTTTGTTTGGTCATTATAATTAGATGTATATGTTCTTTGCTATTGTCCATATAAACATTATATACATACGAGTACATATTTATTGAATTTTGTATATATGTACATTTACATATCTATTAAATTTTGATGTTTTGTAGATAAATTTTGATGTTTTGTTAAATTATTTTTTATTTTTACAAGAGTTATAGTTTAGTAGTTAGGATGATGGCTTGTTAAGCTATTCACCAAAGTACAAGTCCCTCTAGATATTTAAGATGGAGAGTCAAAATGGATAGGGTTGAGATTGTTAGAATGATAGTTGGAGATAAACACAACCCTTAATTTTGCATGAAATCACTACCTTAGCGTTTTAAGTTAAATCCGTGTCTTCTTGTCCCTGACATGTCCAGTGAAACATGCATTCAAATTCCTCTTACATTTACATTTTTTCTAACTACCCATTAAAGTCAAGATCTACAAATTCAAACAAGTATTGGCTACTTGCATTTTCAGATATCTCCCTCTACGGTGTCATCGTCATCTTCCACAACACGAGTTTTTCCTTCATTCGATTGACATACAAGTCATGCAATTCATAGACGATATAGTTTCACATTGGATCCATGTTTCCTCATTCATTTCCCTTTCACTTCTCCACCCTCGAATGTCATTTTCTACAATCCTCTTCCTTTCCCTTTGTTCCTCTTGATCCAGTTTTTCTTCTTCATTGTATCCCTTTCGGCGTTCAAATTATACATTTGACATGCGATTGCTAATTTTATACAAGAGAATTGAGGAGTAGGTTGCATGGAAGGTAAGTGGATCTAACGAGAGACATAAGATCGAGACAATACGAGAATATATTATAAATATACCCAAACATAGACGGATTTGGACTACACGTTGAAAGACACAAGTTAGGGGAGGTAGAAGATTGTGTATGGTTAGTGATCATGCATACCAATAAGAGCACATATGAAGCTTCCATAACCTAGAATATTCTTGATAATATTTATACATCACCTAGCTTGGCCAAGGATTAATGGAAAATACTACAAATACACCACAAGAGGTACTCATTTAAAGTGTCATAGGTTAGAGACACAAATTTATGGTAGAAGAGTTAGGACACATTAGAGAAGAAGATGAAATAACAAACACAAGTATATGGTTTCATTGAGTCTATTAATGTATTTGGATGTGTGTACTTTATGCATTTGGGATTGTAATCATCATAATTCTTTCCTAGGTCACATGAAATGTAGATGTATATGATGTATGAGTTGGACTCTATTTTAAAAGACATGCGATCCATATAGTTTCCATGATGGATTGTGTAAGGAATTTTAATCTTATTAGGATAGGTTATTGTGATGATGTGATTTTGTTCGTTATGTTTGTTTAATTAATACATACAAATACATTGAATTTCATGGCATTTATATCAAGTACTCTCCTTTAAAAAGGCACTCACCTTTGTAATTTTTGTACATCGGGTGAGAGTTTCAAGTGTAGGCTTCATTCACAATGCCAATACATAAAAGTTTGGATAGTATATTTTGTGTAAGGTTTGGTCTATCACCAAATTGGGAGAAAATTTGATAAGGTTTGAGGTAACATAATCCTAACTATTTGCATCATCTCCTAAATAGGAAATTTACTTGATACTAGAATTGAAAACAATGGTGTGATTTCTAATAGTCTCGACACGTGGCTTGAAAATTTGGTAAAGAAAATAAAAATAGTTTTCAAAGCTCCATTCCTAGACTATAATGTAGTTTCCCCTCTTATTAAAGCCTTAACCTCGAGAATAAACTAAAGATCAAGTCAATTATCACTATAGATGAACACAACATGAGATATGTTGAGATGACAACCGCTATTAGGAATAAAAATAAGGAAGACGTGATGGTGAAATATTACCAAGTCCAAAAAGTACCACTGGTAAATCAAAAAGAAAGGGGTCATAAACCATTTGAAAATGTCATGGCGTTGTTGATTTGATGAGTTGAAAAATATGGATATTCTAAAGAAGAAATTAAAGAGAAACTTTACCAAATTGTCTTATATATTTAGCATTCAATTATCCCCATTTACACCACTATGGTTTACATTCCTCCATTTTATGAGGTTTCTTGTCTTGATAAAGATTTTTATTCCTTCAATTGGTCAAATACACAAGTTTGGTCGAGTCACCAAAACTTGGATAAAAAGCTTATTAATTCAAGATTTGAAATTAATTAACAAATCTTTAAAAAAACATGAAAAAGTGTCTATTTAGTGTAATTAAATTGAAGGGGATTGGAAATATCAACAACAAACTCAAGTAATCAAGAAATTTACTTATGATTTGTGGGAGATGAAGTTGTCTAATATAATTTGTTTGTTTTTAAGACAAATTCAACAATGTAAAAGATGGCATGTCATGTGTATGGTATGAGGTTGTTGTTAGTGCAAATTCACAAAGACCCCCAAAATGACCTTCGATCTACTTTTCTAAGGAAATGTCATTTGGTGTGAATGCATAACATTGAGCTTTCCCAAAGTGTGGGACCTTTACAAATGGGGAAAGCTCTCCAGAGAAGGTTGGTTCCTCTTCCTAAACTACCTGCCACAACCTATTCCAGTGCAGGCAAGCTAATCTAATCCTAATATAACTTCTAAGGAGATAAGGAGAGAGAGAAAAGAGGGAAAAATAGAGCCTACACTAAAACGGTGATACACCAGAGAAGGAAAATGTTGAACATCTATCAAAACTGCCATGGAACAAGAAGAGGTGAGAAATGGAAAGGATGGACAAGTGCATCACAAAACCAAGGATGGATTTCACACAAAAATGTTCCAAAACTCCATGAACACAGCTCCAAAACCTACAATGAAGAGAGGCAAGAAGGAAACAACCAAAAAGAGCAAGGATGGACAAATGCATCACAAAACACGTTTTTATATTGCTCAAAAGTTTGCACAAAACATCATTTCACAGGTAAGAGGAAAAAATGCCATTATAGAGCGGGGAGGAGGTTCAAACTCCATTTTCAACCCTGGGGAAGAAAAGAAGGGAGAGGTAGAGAAGAATGATGAACAAACTTTTACAAATGAGCCAAATCTGGCTTTTAACCATCGAACAAAATGAAAGAAAGGTAAAAACGTGGGCAAAATCGATTCGAAACTCCAACCACCGACAGATCCATTTAATTAGCCTGCAAAGTGATGGGTTTCCATGAAAAATCCCATACTTCATTGTACATTTCTTTGCAGAGCAAAACAAAGGCCCATACTTCATTAATTTTGGTGGTTGGGAACCATTTCTACGTTTTTGCATACCAGAGACGTTTTCCCATTTGTCTCCTGCAAACCTTTATCAAAATTCAAAATTGATGGGTCCAACGTGTAGACAATTTCACAAGCTTTCTAATAACACCAAAATTGCAAAAACCGAGCTCTGGTTTGAAAGATATGGCCCTTTGAAGATTTAGGGAAAACTAGTAAAAACGGGTCAAAATCGGGTCGGAGGTCAAACCTTAAAATTTTCCCTTTTGGAAAAATTCCCCAAAATCTTTGTGCCTCCACCACTCGAGACATGTGGCATCGCCTAGTTCGCTGATGGGATTCGGGCTTCAAAATAACATTATGCCCCTTTTCACGAAATTGGAAAAATTTCCCAAAATCCTTCGCGATCCGCCACTCTGAGACACGTGGCACCTTCTAGTTGCTTGGCGGGGATGCACCTCAACTTTTCACCTTTGCACCCTTTTTGGTTTTGGAAAAAAACCAAAACTCATTCCACCGGTCCGACTCCCGCCGACACGTGGACACATGGCGCCATTTTATTGCTCGGCGGGGGTGCGCTCCCTATTTTTCCTTTGACGTGCTTTGACCAAATGCCAAAAGGCTAAGTGCCAAATTTTGTCCCGCTGGCCCGCCTTGGGAAAATTTCCCCTCCAAACTCCGCCGAGCCATATCTCAAAAATTACAAGTTAGGAGGACTTCCTTACTTTTCTAGAAAGGGGAAAATTCTCTATCCGATGAAGCAATACCTTAAAATTTTGAGTGCCGAAATGTGTAAAAATTGAATTTGAAGCACAAGGAAAAAATGAAGGCAAGTTAGCCAAAATAAGCAGGGGGCTCATTTTGGATAACAACTGTCGAATGGAGAATAGAAATGTCGCATGCCCAATTGAAAATACTTAATGATATTCAAATTAAAGCTTTTGAGGTAATCTTTGCATGCACAGGATTTATTAAAAAAATCCTTGTGATTTCCTAAACGATAAAAACAAAAGAAATGTTTCTAGATAAATCAAGAAACATATTTCAAATTTTATTAAAAATAAACTCATCAAGTCTTTGAGCTTCAATAGAGCAAATGCCATAAGAAATTTGGTCAAGCTCCAAAATGTTCTTGATGTGATATAAAGTATACTACAAAAACATGGACATCTTCCTAATGATAATTTTGTTGGGCAATCTTCTTGGGATGTCCGATCAAAGTATATATAATGGAATGGTAATGAAGGAACCAATCAAATAGGCTAGAAAATACAAATTGAGGATGGAAGTTCAAAGAAAAATTCAATTGAGGTTGTCGATGATGATGGGTTTGAACCCTTGAAAGGTAATGTGTCGATAAAATTTACCACTTGAATAATGTGGGGTCGCCTCTTTTATTTTTAATACATCAAGTTTGTAATATTTCATATGTTCTAAGAGAAAATTTATGAAGTTAGTTAAAAATGGTTCTCCTAACCATTTTTCCAATGTTTAGGAGTTATAAATATAGCCTTTGTGAATGTAAAAGGAATTTTGACAATTAGTACAATGTTGAATGTGAATACATATGTGTCAAAAACTTTGTATTGCGATGATAAAAACATACAAAGTAACATTTGAACTCTTTGGCTATCGTGTTCTTGTTCATTTCATTATCACCTTTTTGATGATACATGCTCTATTTCTTTCATGATTAATCAAGCAATTACGTTAAAGTTAATTGTCGTGAATTTCACATGCAAAATCCTAAATGCAATTTTCATATAATTTTTGTTTTTAATAAAGGGAACCTCCACTTAAAATAGAGGAGAGACTATTGTCCCACACACTTTTGCAAACACATATATTTTGTCTTGTGACAAGATATTTTACTAGCAAGAATAATAGCTTGTTTTTTTCAATTTTCCTATTTGTACAATAGCTTTAGAAACATTATTGGTGATGTAAGAGCTGATAATACTACAATGGTAGTAGATAAAAAACTAAAAGGCAATTAGATATGATTTGTACCCTTAAATATGCACATCCTTTTCTTCCATTTCTTTTGCTTTAATTTGGGGAGTGTTATCATTAAATAATTTTATATCAACCAATCTTTTACAATTGTGCTTCAAATAATGATTGTTCGCATGTTCAATTGTTTTTACATGATTCATTAGTTAATGAAACATAAGCTGCCACAAAATCATGTATGTCCTTTATGAACACATGGGCATAATCTGGTATTGTTTTGATTATTTATTTATTTTTATTCATTCATAATTATAATTAATTTATACTTTAATTGTATTATATAATTAATTATTTTTTATTAATTTAGTATACAATTTATCGTCATTAAAGCGTTAATATTAAAATTAATTAATATTATGTATGTAGTATAATATTGTTTAATTTAATCCCTAGGGTTGGCCTCAATGTCATGTCGTTGTGATGGTGACCACTAGATCATAGGTTCAATTCTCGATTTAATCGCGAAGAAATTTAGCTCGGGCGTCAACTCACCGCTCGAGGATTAGTGAGGTGGACTCGCCCTACCAAAGCATGCTTTGGTGTGCCAAGTCATGAGTCCCACAAAAATACCGGGGTGCTTCATATCTCAATACCTCGGTAAACAAAAAAATCATTTAATTTAAAAATAAACTTCAACATTTACGAAAAAAATATGTTTTATTTATGTCACCTTTTACGTCACAATAATATCATTTCTTTTAATTGTGAAAGTCATAATCCAAACATAATAGTGTGGAAATTACATTTTTGTGTCATAAATTCATAATAAATGTATGTCACATGCACAACACATAGGGACCTCACACTCTTATCCAACTTCAAAATAATATTTACTTCATTTTTCTTCCTACCATGAATTCATAACATTCACCGTGCATATCTCCATTTTCATTTTAAAATGTCTCTAAGAATTGGATCTATGTTAAATGAGAAGGATTTTGTGTCACATCCCACTTTGGGATCACCGAATTTGAGATCTGCATACGTTGTCAATATAGTGGATTAAATTACCAAAGGTAATTTCTAACAATAAAACGAATAAATATTGGTGTAATATTTGTGTTAATAAGATTTGATTAACGTTGAGAGTCTTAACTCCCACCGACACTAGATCTGTCTTGGAATTTAATAAGGCAAGAAGGTAATGTGTTATTGATGTGCGAGTCTTTGTTTATATTGTTTGGTTGATCATGAACAATAAATGGTCATCGCGACCATTAACATTTGTTTACAAGCAATAACATAGTGATCATTGCTTTATGATATTCAAGCACTTGTGGTATGAGTTTGAAGCAGTAATATCGTTATTATTGATGCATTATATGAAGTGTGTGTTAATGCAACATTACGATTGCTTTACATGTAAGGTATCACATCATAGTCACGATCATTATCATTATCATTGGCATAAGAAAGTATGTTTTAAATTAAAATAATAACATATGCATGTATTACATCGTTTATTATATCCTTCATGGGTTATGGGTGATTAAGTCATAATTGCTTGGATGTAATATGTGAGGCATTATGATTATATTTTTTTAACATTGAAAAAATAAAAATAAAACATGATTTGTTAATGATTATTTGTGAAATTGTATTTGATTAGTTTAAAGGATAGGCCATGTGGCATATAAGTAATTAAAGGTGTAAGTTATCGATTGTATGGTTGACATTGGAACATTATTATTGGTGTTTGATTGTTTAATTTAATTATTGTTTTATTTAAACACCTCAAATAAAATTGAAAGGGTCATGGGCTCGAATGGAAATTGGAAAATAATTTTGGAATGTTTTAAATCCACTCGAAAAGTGTTTAATTGGCTTTTGGAGCGCTTATATTTATTTGGCATGGGTGAGTTCTAGAAAATATCTCAAACCCTAGCTGATTTTTTTGTAGAAGTTTTGTGAGGGAATATTGAATTGGTCTTGAGGGGTTGTTGAACTGGTCTTTTTCTTCGTCTTTGCACAACTATTCTAAAAAAGGCATTGGTTAGTCTTAGCTTGAACTTTAGTTTTGTTTTTGAGGGTTTATGGATGACAAAAGTAGATTCATGCTTGTAAACTAAAGGAAGAAAATCTATAAAACCCATTACAAGTGCATCTCTAAGAAAAATGTGAGTAGAAGATAGGTTGTCGTGTGGCTCAACCCGGAAGCTAGAGTTCAAGGAGAGCAATCTATACATTTTTGTTCTCTTATTTTAGGCATGGGATTCTTTCCTTAAAATAAAAACATATAAAAATATGCTTTGTTTTCGGACAATAAATTATTGTCTAGAATCAAAAATATGTTTTATTCATAGTTCAATGCATGTATATATTCGATTTGTGTCATGTTGGGCATACATGGTTGTATTTTTGCATACACCTGAGCATGTGATTTTTATGGCAACTTTTCCCGATTTTCTGTTATTTTGTTGTTGGGTATGAAGGTTTTTTCTTTGAAACACTGCCTTGATATGAGTGTTTGATATAAAATAGTAAACAAAAGAAATATTTACTTTTCTACCTCTCATTGGTCCCTTGGACATGGATTATGAGGAATGCATAACTCTTTTTCTCTCATTGTGAATGTTATTGTATGAATATCTTTCTCTAAATGTTGTTGTTTGGATATTTTACTCGGAATGTTGAAATCGCGTTGAGAAAGGAAATGTTTTATTCTAAACCCTAAACAATGCATACTCTTATGTGGGTTTATTATGAGGATTAGATTCCATTTTAGTTCATCTTTGAGTTGTACCAAAATCTATGCAAATACTCACCGAAAAGATAGAAATAAAGAAGTTTATTATTTTATCATTGAAGTGTTCTCATTGCAATAAAAGAAAGGATTAAGGAAATATCATCATGAAAAATATGATTTGTTGAACCTGTTGCATGGAAAGATTATATTGAGAAGTATATGTTGTTGTAACTTGCATGGAATTCTTTTAAAATAGTTTGGTATTGATTTGTTATGATGTATATGGATGATCCCATTATGGGACAACCTAGAAGTATAGTTATTGAATGTATGAATTTTTCAAAATATTTTATTTGGGGGTTTTGATATACCCTGCGTTTATCGGATGATGGCATCAAACCTATTTTGGGTTGGCCTAAATCATAATATAATATTGATATTGATAACACCCATTGTTAACTCCAATAGTAGGTAAATTTTATTGTTGAATTTTAAGGAATTACTAGAATGACATTAGTTATGATCTCTTATTGTTGATAAAGAGTGAGTGTGGATGGGTGCATCTTAATATATTCAATGGCTAAAATCTAAATTTTTAACTTGGACATGGTGTAAGCCATCAAGTTTAATATCTAAAGTGAATTGAATGGATACTCTCTTAAGAAATAAGTTCAAAACACTATTTTTATGGAGTAGTTTTCTCATTGGCATAGAAAGGATAAAATCCTATTTTGAATATAGATTGTACATAAAAACAAGGAAGTATGATAAGACTAAAAGGGAATTATTCTTTAAAACTTCGTGAAGGAAAAAGACCTTGGTATAAAGATAATCCACTTAAATGTGTATTGATTTACTATAAGGTTTATGGATGATACTTACTTTAGGATTATAAGTCTATGTACTTGAATAGATAAGTGGTCAAGACCTTTGGTCAGCTTGCAAACAACCATCATAGGACACGGTCTCCTTGTGGATGCATAAATAAACCTTCTTAAATAGGAATTTAATAATTTATTTTTGATTTCTAGACTTAATAAGACATGTGGGTATGATTAGAAAGGTGGTTGTTATATCTATCTATATGAATATATTGTTATGGAGAAAGAAAGGACTTTTAATGGATAATATAATTTCTTGAATGGAAATTCTAAGGACTTGAAGATCTCCATATATGTCTGGAGTAAAAAGGGGTTTCCAAGATATTAGTTTTTAAAAGAAGAGTTTTCAAAGGAGGACCTATGTAGAAGAATTTTCGGTGAGGACCTATGGATGCATAAATAAACCTTCTTAAATAGGAATTTAATAATTTATTTTTATTTATAGACTTAATAAGACATGTGGGTATGATTATAAAGGTGATTATTATATCTATCTATATGAATATATTGTTATGGAGAAAGAAATAACCTTTAATGGATAATATAAATATTTGAATGGAATTCTAAGGACTTGAAGATCTCTATATATGTCCGGAATAAAAAGGGGTTTCAGGATATTAGTTTTTAAAAGAAGAATTTTCGGTGAGGACCTATGTAGAAAAATACCTTGTAAAACTACTTTGGGTAAGAAAGAAAAAGAAGGTTTAATCAAAATATTATTAAACTTCCACCGAGGTTTGTGGTTGGAAATAAAGACTTGAGTTAGATAAAATGAAATGATATCTTCTTGTTTTAAAAGGAGTAATAATAAAGGAAAACAAAAGAGTATGACAAGTCTTGTGAGGAAATAGTCACTCCTCCATGACAAGAAGTGGAGCCATATAGTTGTTACATTATATATGACATCATAATGGTTTACTTTATTTATGATGATTATGTATGGAATAAGTAATCTGGAGAATATAAATATTTGTAGTGTTGGCTGAGATGGGTAATCTTCATCAAGGACCTAAAATATTCTTATATATCTATTGACTATGTCTTTGATATAGAACTAGTTAGATGCATGACTATGAAGAATGAATTAAATAGTTATGAAAACTAGATCGATATGAAAAGAAATCAATGTTGTATTATTATGATTAGTATTATGATATTATTGTATCTAGTGCAATTAGTACATTAAATGTACATTGTGTTAATGAAGTCACATACTCGTTTGGTTGTTGTTCAAGCAGAACGATCATAGTTGTGTTGTGCATTATGAAGTGGGTCCCAATGTCTTAGGACTTCACTTGAACCTTTTTCTAATGAGATATTAATGTTAGCAATTAGGTGAGTGAGCAATTAATGATTTATTTACATCAAGCCTATAACAAAGTTATGAGGCGACAATAACTGCAAGCATGGAAGGATGAAGTAGCACTTCTTTTCTAGTAGAAAAAAATTAGTCGTATAATCCGAGAATTGGAAAATGGGTCGCTACATTTAGCACCAATAAGAAGTTATGCAAGAGAGGAGAGAGGTTTTGAAATTTTAAAATTATCAATGGGAGAAACAGAGAACACTCATATTGAAGACTTCAACTAGGATGATGTGGTTGGTTTTGTAATTTGAGTTATTTAAAAATGTAGTTAAACTAGGGTTTTAAATTTATTTTAAATGTTTTTAACATAGTAAATTATGGTTTGATTAGGGTTTAGGTTTTTTTGTGGCGCTTTGGCTCAGGATTTATCTTTAACTAGGGATGAAATTGGAATTTAAAAATTTGGAATATAAATTTCAAAATTTGGAGTTTGAAAAACGTAACATGGGATTTATCAAATTTTAACACATACCGTTGATCCCTCTTATAGCTTCACTCTCTTTAGTTCCTTAGAAATTATCTTGATTACTACAATTTCATTTCAAAAATATGGCACTCAATAAAATGTTGATGGAAGTAGTGAGGATATAGTTAATGATCACTACCATTGTTACTTGATACTTGTCGAATTAACTAATCAATTATACAATAGTTATGCCTACTTAATTGTTACCAAAAATAATAGCATACTATGGGAAGATATTGATTTGATGCAATATCTCGGAATGAACTACTATCACTTCTCCATATTATGATCTTGTATTTGTCCATGTATAACACAACGTCATCATGTAATGACATTTTAAAAGATTTATGCATTGTGTATAGCCACATTTATAAGATTAATGCACTACGTATAGTCACATTAATAAGATTAACTCATTGTATATCGATGTTTATAAATAATTATAATTAGAGTAGGTAAAATTCATGTTATCCATGTGTTTGTAACACAATACAATTTATCTACCATTAATGGGTCTAGCGTGTCGTCTTCATCTCATAGAAAAGTTAGAAAGATCAACTCCAAATGGATTCTTCGTGCTTCTAGTTTCTTCAAGTTAAACTTCGTTGTATTTGTTAAGGGTAATATGGGAATCTCGTGTGTAATTTGCGCCATCGGGGACTACTACTGCGGATCTATGATTCAGGTTGGTTCTTTCCAACTCCCTGATGGTTCTTGCGGTGTTGCGGAGGCATCAACATTAGTACAAGGTCTTTAATTGGCTCTTGATTGTGGCATCGTTCAAATTTGTATTGAAAGAGACTCATGGTTATTACTAATGCTATCAAACTGGGAAATCCAAAGCTTGTCGAATCGACAACATTCTCGACCAAGCCTATCATCTCCTCTCCAATTTCACCAATTGTAACATCCAACATCACTTCGAGAGGCTAATAAAGTAGCAGACTTGCTCGCTAATCAAGGTACCTCTCAAAATTTGGATAGATTTGTTAATAATATGTCGATTTGTGGCATGGTTTGTAGGAGTTACTCCATGATTTGCCTTCCACTTTGGCGAGTCATCTCTAAACCATCTATGTCCTCTCACATGTGTTAGCTTTTCCTTGTGACACATGGCTTGGACCTCACAATACCTCTCATTGATTGTCGCATGCTTGGGGGGCGTGTCTCCATTTCCTCTCACATGTATCCTTCTCCTATATTAGTATGCATTGCATTATTTCTCTCCACCCCACCTCCATTCACCTTTTGTCCTCTACTCTACCTCCACTATGTGCTCACTTTAGTTCCCCACCATGAATGACCCAATGCTCCCTCATCGAGGCTTCATTTTAGGGGCGAATATTTGTACATGTATGAATATTAGGATTTTGAAGTTTGAAATTGGTGATTTTTTTCACTACTGTATGGTAGTAGGTTCACCAAAATTTTATGGGTCATAAATAAATTTGACCCTAATTTCACCTTATTGTTTCCACTAAGGGTGACCAATGTTGGTATATTCGTCATTATGTTATAATATACTATTATATATATGATTAATTCTCCATAATGTAGTAATACAATATAATTCCAAAATTCGTTAATTTTGAGATTTGGAGTTGAAACCGAAGGTAAAAGAGAATAATCTTGTAAAAACCCGAAAGTATAAGCAACAAAATATGAAAATCGTTATAAACATCTTCAAGACCTTGTTGAGAAAGGTGGAACAATAAAGGATAAATTTGCAAAAGCTACTAATGCAAATCTTCAGTCAAAACATATACAATTTCAGACAATATTTAACATTTAAAAAAGGGAAGACCTATTTCAAATCTCATTGATTATAAGATATTATTTCAATGTAATGGATTTCCAAACATTTCAACATCACACTGGTTAGATATAAGTGCTTGGGAAATGAAAAAGTGTATGGCAGAAATTGAAATCACCGATTTGAGAGAGAAGGTAAAAAATGTGAATTTTATCTCATTGTCAATTGATGAGGTCACAACAAAGAGACAATACATCATGGGTTTGCATGCATGTCTACACTTTCAATTTCAATAACCATTTGAGGGAACCTCATCTACTAGCTATGAACAAAATGATGGAGAATTGTAATTCTGAGAACCTTTACAAACTAGTTATTAAAAATTTGAAAGAAATAACTGGTATGGATGATCATTCAATCTCTACAAAGTTGATTTGTGTTGGGGCTGATGGGGCATCTTTCATGCAAGGTCATAAAATTGGGCTTTGTATTCTCCTTCAAACAACCGTTGCCACGTATATGATACATATTCACTACATGGCTCATAGAATGAATCTCGCTTACAAGATTGTAAGTAAATTTGAAAATGTCACTAAAGTGGAAGAGCTTATACACGATTTGCATTCATACATGTCAAGAAGTCCTAAAAGATTTTTGGAGTTTCAGAATTTTTTTGTTTGAATTACAAATGGTAAAAAATTGTTGAAAGATGTTGACACAAGATGGATATCGTTGTATGATCCTGCTTGCAGAAATTTTTGAGGAATATAGGTCATTAACAAGGTATATGTTCAAGAATCGTAGAGAAGTTGACAAGGTGAAAGATCTGCTATATTGCTTAACTAATTTGGAGACATTATTAACATTATGCGGTATTTTTCCAATGTTGAAGGAAATAAACAACTTGGTGAAACAAGCTCAGGAAATATCTAAATGCATTGTTAATTTTATCAAATTAAGGAAACATGTATTTATGATTTTGAAAAACTTACATTCTAGCTAAGACTGGTTTCAGAAGTCAATATTCAATAGTTGGAAGGTCTTAACAAATACAAAAGATCCCAACAACTATTTGAAGTTCAATATCAACGGTCATCTTTGTATCTCAGTGGATGGGAAAATATACCAATGTACACTTTCCAAAGAAATCCTTATGTCCTAGGTTTTGATATTGAGGAAGTACCAGTGACAAGCCTTCTATTTGATGTTGCACTGTCTGATACACGAAAAAAATTGATGAAGATATCTAAAACATTATCTTTTGAGATCAGAGAACGATTTAAGAATAGTGATCTGCTTGAGGCCATGGGAGTTGTAAATCCCAATTTTTGGAATCCAATGATTGGTGAAGAACAAACAACTCAACTCTTTACAAAATACATGTCTAGACTAATGGATCAGTTTTGTAAATCTTTAGATGTTAATGGAGGAGAATTGAATGGTATATTGAATATAAAATTACTCATATCACAGTCTACACATTTTGCATTGACAATGAGTGATCAATATAAGACTCTTACTGAACCAACAAAAATGGAGCTATTACACGTATGTGGAGAAAGTTCTATCACAAGTAGCATTCGAGAGAAACTATAAGAGGATACTTCAAACCGTATGAACTCATACAAATAATTATTCTGGGGTCATTTGAAGATGAAAGGGTTTTTAGTGCATTAACATTTGTTAAATCAAAACTTCGCAATAAATTGGACAAAATTGGAAACTTGTTTGAGATTGTATGTTTCAAGATATGGAGTGGACACATTTCCATATGAAATAACATTAGCTACTTGGACATCCCTTGCAAAGCGGAGAGATGTCAATCATATAGCAACCAATAGAGACTCAGATTATGTTGAAATTGACTTAGACTTTGGCGGACCTACAACTGCAAAAGATAAAATAAGTGATGAAGGACCATTAAGGATAGGGTTGTTTCAGTTACTAAACACTTGAGCGTTTTCCTTTTCGAAATATATATCTATATTGTGACTCATCATTTAGTTATTTTTCCTTTACATATATTTTTATATAATGTTTGGAAATTTTAAATCACTTCTATGTTTTTATATATTGCGTGAAATAACATATAGTAACTAGTTGTGCAAACTAGATGATGTAAAAAAAATTAATTACATTACTTAGGAAAGTATGTTCAATCACGATTTCTCAATATCAAATCCACACATGTTCGCAAATATATTATAATCCATATATCCATCAAGATTCTAGGGATTAATAAAATACATAGGAGTCTAGAGATAATGTTTTCTATATTTAATTCAATGATTTGAAAATACATTATAAGTATAATCTATCTATACATCAAGAATCAACTATCAAGATTCAAGAGTACAATGTACATCCAAGTTTTCAATATTGAGTCCATCCAAGTTTGAAACTAAATTGTAAATCCATGTATTCATCAACTGTACATGTTTTAAAATAAGATAATGTTTTCATCTCGACAAATACAATGATTGACATCAATAGTTTATCTTCATTTGGATCCCTATCCTAGAGTAGCTTCTACAACATCAACATTTGTACTATCTTTAATAACACCGACATGACTAATTCGTTTCTGGGGCAATAATATTTTCAATATTTTGTTTATCCTCGCTAGATGCATCTCTTGTTGAAAAGAGAGTAGGATCCTCATCAGTTATTTTCTTCAACAGAATAACAAGATCCAAATCATGCTCCTTTATAATTCTTCACAATGTATTGTTCTGCTTGTTCAACAAAACTAGTTTCTCTTTGAAGACTATTGCTCCTCGTACACTTTCTCTTACTTTTTAAAGGTACCCATCTAACACCTGCACTTAAGTCTTCAATGTCTGGTATTTGGACTGCACGTAAAAATCTTATAGTTAGAAAATAGATAAACTATAACATAAAATATTATCTTCAAAATATTAAGTACTTACCAAGGCCAAGTTTTTCTCGCATTTGCGATAGTGACAAGTTTTTTGTCTCTATTCCACTTATTGTAATATAACTATGCCTCGACGTTCAAATTTTATAATGTTAAGCATTATATTTAAAACATTATCATTATTATAATTATTGTTGGTGATAATATTACCAGATTGTGCTTGAGCAAGTAAAACATCAATCTTAACCGGTTCATTTTTTATCAATGAAAAAAGTTATTCCCTATGTGAAAAATTATGATATCGTTCATTAATTTCTTTGATCAAAGCTTTCACTCTAATCTCCCATATCCTCAATTCTTTAATATCAGGCACAATATTTTCCATCACAAGGGTTGTACAATTATCAACCACAAGAATGTCAACCGAAAATTTTGTTTTTTCATCATCATCCAAAATTTCCTCCCTAATTGGTGAAAGAGGATCTAAACCGGCTTGTTGTCGTGGCACTGGATGCTCCTTTTGTGCAGACGGAATAAGATCATTGTGATTGAATTATTGTTTCCCTGTTGTTGCCATGTCGCAAACGTTGTCAAAACCAAGATAGTCCTCATCCATATCAATATAATTTAAAATAGAAGCACCTCTGGCACTCAACACGCCACCCAATGAAATCTTGGGGAACTATGAAGTGGTATAAATGTGCATCCCCCTATTCGTTCTAGGGAACAATATCCTCTTTACCCTACCATGAGGTGGAATGGGAGGTGGGTGTGATGTACTCCTTAACCGCTAAGCAAAGGGGGTGGTCGTGGGTTGAACATGAGACTGAGGTTGCAAAAATTCTATGAGCATGAATAATTTAACAATATCAATATGTTGTATGCACGAACTCAAACAAGACAACACTAAGCACTTAAAAAGAATTAAATCAAATACTGTGAATGTTGTTGTCCATAATCAATATAATGTGGCATTGGGTGGATTATATAAATAAAATTTAATCTACGATTTATTCATACCTGAACTTGAAGGGAGAAGAACTTCTGTAGACTAAATCTCATGTTGCTCGATATATAAGTAGTGTTTGGAGCATTAGACACCATGGGTGATGTGTCGACGTGGGTGCACATTAGGAAAATGACATATGACATTGTCAAGACTCAAATTATCATTAGTCTATAAACAAATTTAATCAAAATTAACACGATTGTGCATTATGGATTAATTAAAACTTGGATTGGCTTGAGTACGTGTTTTGTCATGGTTGTGGGACGATCCAAATGAATCATGCATGCGTTTGCTTCTACTTCTAGGTTGTTGGGGCTAGTGACAGTCATAGTGTCATCGGTAATGGTGACAACAACCGCAACAAAGTTGTCACTGCACCCCTCAGCCCAAAGCAGGTTATGTCTCGTGAACCGCCACAACACGCCGAGTCATTGTTTCGCTTGCTTTGACTTGTTGAAAACAAATTATATATTTTTCAAAATTGATTTAAAAATGATTATTTTTATGAAAAGAATCAAGATAGAATGCTTTAAAAACAAAATTCTCACCAATTGTCAATCCATAGACATTGCATTTTTTTATCTTCTCGTGTTGTGCAAAGTTGTAATAGATGTTTATTTCAGTGCGTGAAAATCCTCATAATAGAAAGCAAGAATAAAACAAGAAGAAGAAATAATTGCACTAGGATTCACAATGGCTTTTTCAAGGTCAGAGTGAATCCTTGTTGAAAGATATGAACACCAATTGAATCTAATGCCGAAAGGGTTTGGAAAAGGTAGTACATTGCCCACTAAGGAAAGTCAGTGTATCTTCCATGTAAAACGAAGCGGGCCGGAAAAATTCCACCATGGTCAGGAGAAAGGGGTCTTGGATTGATTGAGTGTTAATACCTCTTTTGGAGGGATTATTAACCTCAACCTCAACATAAAGTTTGTAATGAGACTCTAAAAATTTATTTTCCTGATCAGGTAGAATGGTTTTTGTTGATACAGGAATGCATTTTGATGGGGTAGCCCTGTTAGACAATGAATATCATCAGGGGTTATTTTGATGACAAATTGGTGCGATGGTAATGCAACTTGAAAAGAGCAATCAAAACTATTCTATGTATGCATTAAATTGTCTCGACTACTTGGTGTTTGTCTCATACTGAGGCATGTACAGTAGTCCATGTAACCCTGAGTTTCCAATCCAATCATGTTGATCTTTAATTTTCGGGTCTTCCAACAGTTGTATTAACTGTGGATATAATAGGTTTATTTAACCAAAAGATGGAGTGCTAATTGACTTTTTTCTTGGTGCTACGATTCTTGATCTTTTGAAAAAAGAGGTGTTGCTGGATACACGTATCAATATTGTGTACATGTCACGTGAAGAGCTAGTCGTGTGAATAATACTAGAAGTGGATTGTAGAACAAACCGCTTGGAATAGTGGTCAACGTTGTGAAAAACACTAGTCTAGGGAAACCTACAAGTGCAAATGTGACACAATGAATGTGCAAGTGCAAATGTGACCCAATGGTTGAGGCCGAGAACGCGAACTCGGTAACGCCTAACAACATGGAAATGCTACCGGGTGGAAACACAAATGGGGCATCGTGCAACAACGCAAAATGTGTCGTTTGGTATCACCATTAGTGTTGTCAATCGATGTCGATATCGCGGCAAAGATCGTGCTCGGAAACGATGGCATGTTACCATACGTAAACGTACATTTGAAGATGTCGACAACGTGTAGGAGATCACATATGCAAACATTGTTAGCAAACCCGAACAATGACAAGACTAAGCGTTTATTGGCGGCCCTGCAACGTGATGGCATAACCGCGCATCGCGCAAAGATGATGTCGTCATTGAACGATAACGATTTGGATTACCATACAGAACAAATATGTAGACATTTGGCAACTTGGAAAAAAATTGCATTCGTCGCCATCCCGAAACCCTCATTTCCTAGATTCGCCAACAACACATACCTTTTCTGAACATTAGCCACCCATCCTATAATGTTTTTTTAGGGGGAACTTACAATGAACCATGCCGTCGCTCTCCGGTTGGTCGGGTTCCCTACCGGAAATGGCCTTCATTGTAGCCATGTCGAATAAACACATGCACTAAATATTTATCATTCAATCGAGGCAAATGTTTAACGCCATTAAGGTGGTGCTCTCAACTAAATGTGTCAAGCTCTCTAATGCACTCGTGCAAACTCGTAAATTACTTCTACCTTTGTTGATAATCTCGCTCCAGATTGAGCCTAACAAACAAGCTATTGTCACCATTGTGTTGCACTTCATTCATCTTGTACAACGGGAGGGCTTGGCACCATGGTTGACAAATTTGTGTTGCAATCCCCGGTCTCTCTAGTTCGTGTTGGTTTGCAGACAATGTCGTGGCTATGTAAGATTTCGTTGAATTGGAGCGACACTTGAAAATTGTTGTTGATTTTGTTGAATGGGTGGCAGTTCACTGCCAAAACAAGGAGTCATTTGTGTGTTGCCTCTTACACTCAACTTGATCTTTCTACATGCCCCGCCATACTTGCGGTCCCGATGATTATATCTCTAAGGAAGCGGATTGCAAGGGCTTACAAATATCTCAAGCCTATGGTTGGCCTAACAAAGTGAGATGTCTCATTGGGTGGTCGAATGAATGCTCGCCCCATGTGCCCCAATAGAATGTAGAAGGTTTGTAATGTGGCTTTGAGGATGTGATGACAGAGTAAGTTGCCATCACTTAATAGGCTCTTCCTCTTTTTGGTTGGCTCTACCATCGTCTACCTTTGAGTTTTGATAATCTAATGCGGAGTTTCTATATCCTCATGCATGAGTTGTTTGGTTTTGTTGAATACCTTTGTTTGGCTCTTTGAACCATTGACATCTCGCCTAGAATTATATACGCATATTTTGTACATCCTTTTGGCTATCAATATAACCGGGATAAGGACCCACAACCCTCATTTATGAATTTATAAAACATGGTAGAATTCATGGAAAAGTTGTAAGAATTGTCAAAATCAATAGAATAATGTTTTATTATAATTGCATTGATATTTTACCCTCAAAAGGTATTGTATACACTCGAATTAAAATATTTGTTAAAATGATATACCTCAAAACATACAATAAATGACAATTTAGTTATTCAAGATAGCCTTGAAAAATCCAACCATGTGTACCAAGGAACCATTATGCAGACAAAAATTACCCGTGCTTAATTTAACTATGTAGAGTTCAAATATTTCATTGTTTTGTAGTTGGTTATAGTAACAATGTCACATCCCTTTTGCACTTCGAGAATACAATCACTTGGTAAGGACATGAGGATAATAATAACAATGGCACTATTGTATTCAATGTCAAAAATGTATATATATTTTAGAGTTCGTTTAGTTTTATAAACAAAAATTATCTTTTGATGTTCTTTATAACAATTCTATGAATTTGAATCCATATGTATAATACGTCTCATACAACAATTATATATTTAGATACCCACACAAACACTTGCAATACCTTTCATTTGATGATAAAGTTTATTTATTGTACCATTTATATTATTACTTGTTGTATATATCTTTTCATTTATACGAGTGTTTTCATAGTGGACCAAATGTTGTGATGATTTTTGGGATTCAACTACACAATTTGGAGTCAATCTCCATAGACAATATATACTCCAATAGTTTGACATGATTTTTAATAAGTTTTATATAACTATAAATCCTTGAATATATCTCGAATTGAAATATTTAATCAATAATTAAAATTATAAATTATAAATAATTATTAATTTAATTACCGATTATTCAATTAGTATTTTGTTAAATAATTATTAGTAAAAATAAAATTAAAATAATATTTAATTATTATAATTTATCATGTACTATTATTTACGTAATTTGTATTTATTAGTAGTAAATTAGATAATAATATAAATGGTATATCTATTTTCTCGTTGATTTCTACTAAAATATACATCACCTTTTAAGCATGAAATTACATTAAAAGAACATCACAATGCTACAAATACAATACAACGGAAAAAGCATAACATGTTTATGCTGTTATGGCATTTTACATGTTAACGACTAATGAATAACAATATTACATATTACATATTGGTCCCTTTGACTCTTCAGTCACGTGGACGTCATTAAAATCTTTCATTTCCTTTCATTGATGACTGAAGGAGGACACTTATGCCACGAATGAAAAAATCAGTTTTGGCGTGATGTGATAAAAAAAAAAAAATGCATTCATTTGATGTGTTGGCAATGATTTTACAACTCCGTTATGTCTTAAAGATGACCTAAACTAAAATCACAAAAATGAAAACAGTGAAGAAACCGTCAAAATCCATCTCAAAGGTGATATATATCTAGCTTAAAAGTTTTCTCGAAGGTGAGGGAAATGTAGTAGTGAATAAAAGCACCTTGGTTCAAAGAGATCAAATTTAAATTCGATAATAAAAGGGAGAAACTGAGTATTGCCTCTTCTCACCACTTGTTCCACAAAGGAATCATACATCGTGAAAGCAACAACGTCACCCAAGAGTCGAGTGGTTGACCTCCACATTTCTTCAACAATGGAGTCTTAGTTTTGTCAATGCTCCTAGTTCTTTTTGGGTAGGGACAGCGGCTACACCTAAAGATTGGTGAAGTCATTTGCAGTTCTCATTGACAATGTTACCCACCACCTGCAAGTATTGCAACAAGTTCATTTGTTGGACTATGTTTATCTCGTCGTTTCTATCGAAGTGCTGGTGCTGTTGGAATACATGAACAAGGAAGAATAAAGGAGGTGGAGGATTGCACACTTTCGAGATTGTGTGTCCATCATTATATCATGCAAGAGATAGTTACAATGTGGTTGATGGTTACAACCGAATATTAGTTAACGTGTAACTAATAACTAATTAACTAAAGCCTTATATTCTAATAGGTGCATCCTATGAAGGTGCTGAGAAGTGCATCGTTAGCTCTCCATAGTTCAAAGATGTGCATTAAACTTGTTCAGCCCATGGTGTTGCATGTGATTCTTCCAGTATTACAAGGCCTCTCTCTAGTCTTTCTAGTACTCATCCACCACCTGAACTCGGAGCATAACTGGTTGATTGTTGTGCACAGGTACACCGCAGTAAGGTCTCCTAGTTTAGGAAACTAATTCTTGATGCATGTGAAAAACTTTGAAAACTAATATCCAAAAATTCGTCTCTTCACAATATCCATTGGCACAAATATGATGTCGCAGGAACAACTCAATAAACAAAACCTCGTGATACTCAAACTAAATAAAGGTTGTACCACCTCTGCATAAAAATTGTTACCCAGCCATGATGCATTGAGACTCCTTTTTGTAGCTTTGATATTTTGAGAGACAGATCGGTGTTACTTCGAACCACCAATACTACCTCCTCAAGCTCGATTTTTCTTCTTTCTGACATAATCCTTTCCTTTGAAGCTTGCCTTGACATGAGAGCACTTACAGCAACCTCTCCCCTTATTCATTTGACTGCTCACAACAGAGAGTAATTCCAACATATGAAGCATGGATAGAAAAAACAATTGGAGAATTATTTTCAGCTTTGTTGCAAAGTTTATTGTTTACTTTGATACCTTGAACAAATCAACAAGTTTATTGTCTATATCTATACCTTCCAATTCTCTGCATCTGTTTTTATCATATAATATATTAGTCTCATAAAATGGGCAGTTCAGGTAGCCTTCAAACTAATCTACAATCTATTCTTGCAAGTCTTTAGCAGCTAGGAGGGAGCAATTTACACTAAAATGTCAGATTTATATTGAACCCGCTTGACAAAATTCCTCTTGCTACTTCCCACCAATGCCAAGGGTAAAACCTAACTACTGGTTTCCTTGGATTCCAATAGATTGAAGAAACCATAGCAGAATTCCATTTACATGGGATGGCAAAAGTGTAAATGGAATTCAATTACCTGGGTTTAAAATGGGAAAATCTATGCAAAAACTCAGGAAACTAAATAGCAATGTAATATTCGTAAAAAAGAGCGCAAAAACTGCATTTTTATTTCATTTCAAATATAGCATGTAGAGATATAAATAAACATAATGCATTAAAAAATACTGATCAGAAATATAATGCAAAAGAGAAATAAACATAATATATTTTTAACATGTCAATTACAAAAAAATATATAAGGTTAAAAATTATTTTACTTCTACCTTAGATGGTTTATGTAAACAACAAAGGGTTAGCCGTAAAATAGTAGACTGTACTGAACTGGAGCACGTCTGACTACTTTAGAAAAAGCCTTTAATAAATCCATTCAAAATAAAACTTTTCAAAAATCTGCATTGCCCAGCCTAACACTAAATATAAAAATTCAGTCTGCCCATGTTTGGTATGTTTCTGTTGTGTGTAAAAATGAGCCCAAAAAAGACAGGTATTATAGAAAAAAGTTAAACCAGCTTTTAAAAATCTCAGAAAACAGCACGACAAATGGAGTGGGTCACAATGACTCCGAGCTCTTCATGAGTAAAGCTACTATGGAAGGATCAAAAGAAATTAGAATGGAAAATTCAGGCATTGGAGAACTCAGGGGACTTTCTATCACTGGCAACCGGTACAGAATAGCTTCTGCTATATACAATCTCACATGCAAACTTTTTAAAGCCACGTTGATGTTTAAGGGAACAATGGATGGTATATGTCTTGTAGCAGTTAAGTATCTTTATGTTTTTTGTGCCTTGACAAGCTATGAAAAAAGGCAGCCATGAAAATTTCAGCAGTTTTGTAATGTAATCTTTTGCACCAAATCTCAGATGCTTAATCAGGTATTATTTCCAGATACCACAGCATGCTGATAATGTACAAATTTCTACATATAATATAAAGATTTCTGCATATCCAAAAATACAAAAAAAGTCCTATTTCTAATCTAGATCTATTTTGTAAAACTGCTTATAAGATTCTGGCCAAGGGAAGACAAAATTGGGAGAAGAGTAGAACTCTGCCTTTAGCTTCTAGTGATTTCTCTAGAAACCTCAAGCCGCTACATTACCAATAAAGCCTTCCCAGAGAGAGATTTCAACAGATTGGTAGCATGAAACACTTCATATTTTCATCCCTGGATAGTGCAGGCCATAAATAGGCTCTTCACTTGTTACTAGCATGTTTTTGGTTTCTGAATGACAGGAGGACATTTTGAGCATTAAAACTAAGATTCTTAAGCTCTCATTGTTGCTAGGACCTCCAATATGTTGTTTTGGAGCTAAAGCTAATCTTTAGCTTTTATTGCTTTTTGGTCCTTGACCTGATTTTGCTTTCCTTCTTCTTTTTGGAGTAGAATTAAACAATCCATTTGCCTTAGATTGCACCTAGATTATTCTCCAGTTCTGTCAATTTCTTTTGGGCACATCTGGACCATTGATATTAATTTGATTTAAGACTATTACTGGCAGTCATCTTCTGTGTTTGAACAGCTTAAAGAATGCTTGTTAGCATCTTCTCTATCTCATTTAATAGAAGGGTTCATCCATCCCAGACGCCTCCTCGTGAACATCCTTTGCACATTATTATTGACACATTTATTGAACTGACCCTCTTAATTTCCACCCTTTTATATAGACTACAAATGGTTCAATTTTCTCCATTCCTTTTTGATACCAAAAAAACCCTGGAAATATAAATGGCTCCAATACAAATAGGTCACCAATGACAAATCAGTATCCCTTCTTGCAACCTCATCCTTTAAAATAGGTGTTTCATGAAACTGCTTTGCAAGTTGAAATACAATCATATCCCCAACAATCTAAAGTTACACAGAATATTCTTGCTTTCGTCAATTGTAAAATAACTACTCTGAAATGAACAAGAGATTATGCACAGTAGAAAGCAAATAGGTAAAAAAAAATTGAATTGCTCATTATACAACTCAGTCCTTATCTTGAAGGTTGAATCAAAGAATCTGGAAGACGAGAACTCATTCATTACATAGGTAGAAGAATTATCAGTCCACATACTTATTCCTCTGAAACATCAATCATATGCATATACCTTCAACCCAAGTAAATCAACAAGATGTTGTGTACTAATCCGAAACTAACAAATACATTCAAAATTAAGTTGAAATTTACTCTCATGGGACTCTATATGATCTCCTTGCATATACAATTAAATCATTTGCTGCCGAGAGAAGAACTCAACTTCTCAATCTGCAAATGACAACCAAGCAAAATTGTTACCTTTACACATTTGGAATCCTTGAGAGTAATATTGTAAAATGAGACTTTTGCATACCTGGCTTACAAGCATGTCTATTTGCTCTCTATACATTTGCTTGACATCAGCAAGATCAGCCCGAAGTTCTTCTAACTGCAGTCATGCACATGCTAAGTGTTCAAAACTGAAATATGAATGATGATAATGCATACTCCCTGCACAGTTTCAAACTAAAATCGATTGAACAAACAAACACCACTGTTGCCTGAAATATCTACTCACTATTTTGTTTTACAAGTTTAGACTGCACGGAAACACCCTAGACCCCTTCGTACCAGCCTGGAAACGTACCAGGTACTGGTACGCTGTGGATACGTACTGGGTATGTACCCACAGTGGCAGGGTATGCTACGGGTATGGTTTTACCGTACCCTTAGTGTACCCTGCCACTGTGGGTACGCACCGTGGCAAAAAGACGACTTTTTTAAAAGACGAGTCAAAAAATATAAAAAATATGCATTCTTTTTTAATTTTAAAGTAACCTAATTCTACCCTGACCCTAAAAGACCCCCAAACACTTATTTAAACACCCAATCCCTCTACTTTTATCACACACTCAATCTTTGCTATTTTGCTAATATTGAGCTTGAAGGAGAGAAAGAGAGGTTGAAGGAGAAAGAGAGAGCTTGGAGGAGAGAAAGAGAGCTTGAAGGAAAGAGTGATTGAGCTTGAAGGAGAAAGAGAGAAGGAGAAGCAAGTCTACAAACAAGGAGGATTTTTCCAGGTATTTTTCATGCATTCAGGCATTTTTTTTTTTTAATCTTTTGAGCAATGTTTTGTATATGAATATGATCAATGATCAATATCATGAATGATGTGTTTCAAACACATCATTCATGATTATTGATCATGATCTAAATTTATTTTTAATATTTATTTATTTTACGGTTTTTAAAATATAATATATTAATTAATTTTTCCGTATTTAAAGTTTAATAGTGAAGTTTTATTTAATTAAACATCTACCCTCTGTGTATGCTCTCACCTTGCACCATTTATGGCGAACTTGGTGATCAGAATCAGAGATTGACGTGTAGGGCTAACTGTTTAATTTTTTAATTAGTTATGTATTCGTTTTTTTTATTTTAAAGTTTTAAATTGAATTTGTTAAAAATTTAAACGTCTACCCTTTGTGTATGCTCTCACCTCACACCATTTATGGCGAACTTGGTGATCAGAATCAAAGATTGACGTGTATGGGTTAACAAATTAATTTTCTAATTTGTATTTGTTGTTTTTAATTAAATTATTTAGCAATGTTTTAAAAAATATCTCTTATTGTAGGTTAAAACAAATTAAACCTACAATCATGGCATCCAGTTCAGCTTCTGTGGGGCAAGAGGGAGGAAATGTTTCGGGTGGTATGGCAGTGAAAATGGATCCTCATTCTCCTTTATGGAGGCATGTGGAAGTGGTAGAGCTTGTTGCCGGTGGTGGTGTCCATGTTTGGACGTGCCCCCATTGTGCCACCACATTTAAATCTTCATATACCCGTTTGAGAGCTCATCTAACTGGAGTATCGAGGACGGGTATTAGACTGTGTAAGGTGGAAAAAAACAATAGCCATGTACCTAAAAGAGCAAGAGGATGCAAACTTTGAAGCAACAAGAGCTCGCTCTAGAACTATTTCTTTACAAAGCAAAGGACTATAGGAAAACCACCATCATTTCATCCTTTCATTGAGCCTTGTGCTGAAACTGTTCCAGATGATTCCCCTTTTGATGCAGATACCTCAGGGCCATCAAGCAAGAGAACAAAAGGGCCATTAGAAAAAACATTTAACATTGAGAAGAGAGAAATTGCAGATGAATTGGTGTCTCGGTGTATATTTGCATGTGGACTACCATTCAATGTCTTGAGATCACCTTATTGGCAGCAGATGGTGAGAGGCATTAATGAGGCACCACAGGGGTATACAAGCCCTAGCTATAATAAGGTTCACACTTCTCTTTTGGCAAAAGAAGTGCAACACATTCAGACATCTCTACAACCAATTAGAGATTCTTGGACTGAATCAGGAGTCTCTATTATATCAGATGGATGGAAAGACTCCAGAAACAGACCTCTCATCAACATTATTGCAGTATGCCCTAAAGGGCCAATGTTTCTGAAGGCTGTTGATTGTGAGGGGGAAGTAAAAGATGCCCAATTCATTGCAAATATTCTCATTGAGGCTATTGAGTCAGTGGGCCCGCAAAGCGTTGTCCAAGTCATCACGAACAATGCCAAAAATTGCAAGGCAACAGGATTGATAGTAGAGGGTAGGTATGAGCACATATTTTGGACACCAAGTGCAATACACTCCTTGAATCTAATGATGTAGAAGATTGGGAAAATCGCCTGGATTGAACAAATATACATGGAGGCAAACGAGATTCGATGTTTGTCACCAACCATCACATGTTTCAACTTTCAAGTCATATTTAGAAGATTCTCAAAGTTGGAGTCATTGAAGGTAAAGGAACAATTCATTTTAAATTTAATATTTGATTTTAAATTTTTAAATCAATTTCAATTTGTGTTGTTATTGAATTGTTTCCATTATTTTTAATACGTTGTTGAGACTAGGTTTGCCTCTCACACACTTGTCTTGAGACGACTTGTGAAGGTGAGACTGCTTTGGGCATGATGGTGATTGATAATGTTTAGACCGTCTGGAGGCAAGCTTATACAGATAGCCCAAAAAATAAAATCATGGATCCTTAATGATAGTTGGTGGGGAAAAAGTTGAATATTTGCCGAGTTTCATGGAGCCTATTTTGAGTATGATACGATTTGTAGACAAAGATAATGCTTCAGATTGGAGAAATATATGATGGCATTGACTCCATGCTTGAAAAAATCAATGATATCATACAAGCCAAAGAGCAAGACCCTGAGGAAAACTTTTACAGTGAAGTTAAAAATGTGATCGTGAAAAGGTGGAACAAAATGACCACCCCATTGCATCTCATTACTTATGCTTTAAATCCCAAATATTACACAGAATGAAATAGTTCGGAGAGTTGGTAGGCAACAACCATATGATGACCATGAGGTTCGCAAATGAGACGAGGCGTGATTCGGGAGGTTGTTTCCTGATCCACCTACATCTAGTGCAGTCCGCCAAGAGATGTCAATGTTTGTAAATGGACAAGGTAGCATGGGAGAGATAGAGGCTCTTTGTGACAACCCCACCATGGATCCAATCACGTGGTGGACTTGTCATGGCCATGATGCCAAGTACTTACGACCAGTTGCGATCAAATTGCTCTCACAGTATAAAGTTTCAGTAACTTGTTATTTGATATTTTAATTACCAATTAAGAATTAAAATTAAAAATGATATCATTCTTTTTTTTAATTAATAGTATTAATACTTCGTTTTTGTGACAGAGTACTTTTTTTTAATTACTACTTAATTAATAGTAGTAATTCTTTTGCAGAGCACAACTGGAGTACTTATGGCTTCATCCACTCAGCCAAATGCACCATGTTGGCATCAAAGAAGGTTGAAGATCTAGTATACGTTCATTCCAACTTGCGCCTCTTAACCCACAAGACGCAAGAGTATACTAGTGGTCCTAACAAGCTTTGGGACCTCCAACCTAAAAACACGGACTTTGAAGCTTTTGTTGCTTGTTTGTCCAATGTTTCACTTCTTGGCGTGATGAGGAACTTCCAGGGAGCCCTTCACAAGGGTTCGAAAGTGGAGCTAGTGGGAGTGGAGCTGCAAGTGGCATCCATGAAGATGATTTTGACGATCATCTAGATGATATGCTCTAGAAGTTGAGAACTTGAATGTATTATGTTATTTACTATCATGTTTTGAACATTATGAATCAATACAAACTCAAGTCTCAATTCTCAAAGTATTGGAAATTTCAAATTTGTTTTCATGTTCTATGAATGATTTTAAGTTGTATGACTCGAGTATTAAATTTCAATAAGTATGCAAATGCTTCTTTAAATTTATAATTTATATACATATTTATATATTTATATACATATATATAAATATATATATAAAACGTACCCAAAAGCGTACCGTACCCGATATTTTAAAAAATTTGCCGTTTCCGTGTACCGAAACCTTACCTGTACCCGTACCCGTACCAAAACAGTCTAGCAAGTTTTGTATTACCACATAAGCCATAAACATTTTGGATGAATAATTATACAGAGATTCATACTTTTACCTCCCATTCACAAATGTCCTGACCCAATGCCATATTTTATAAAACTGATCACAGGGGATCTGTGCAGGGAATGGGTGCACATCCCCATGACAAGGATATGTTCCCCATCACTGAAATGGGGCAGAAACAGCAGGGGGTGTCTTCCCATGAACCAAGTGCACCAGCTAAAATTGATTAAACAAACACAACTGTTACCTGAAATATCTTAGTCTACTCACTATTTTGTTTTACGAGTTTTGTATTATCACATAAGCCATAAATATTTTAGATAAATAATTACACAAAGATTCACACTCTACCTGTCATTTGCAAATGTCCCGACTCTGCCATATTCTATAAAACTGCTGAAATGGGTGAGACATCCAGGGATGTCTGACCATGGACAGGGTGCATCAGGGATGCACTGCACAACCTCCAAGATGTTCCTTGAGCAACACCCAATGAATATAGCCCACACTGGTTTTTAACAATAACAGCAGGAACTGCATTGCACTGAAATGTACCCCCGCCCCCACCCCCTTCTGCCTGCAAACGTTCCAGAAATGGTACACAGGTACGAAACGGCTCTGAAACATACCCAAAATGCACTGTTTTTGTAGGCACGTGCTGGAAATTGCAAGGAAGCATCAGTGCCATTTCTGTACCATTTCCAGCACATTTACGGTCGTTTCCGGTGGTGCATGTTCTTTAAAACAGCCAAAAATAAATAGAAATTAAAAAAACTAATACATTAAAAACAACCTAAACTTCTAGAACGGACTCCTCTAAAGCCATATAAACAGACAACATGTCTATGAATATTATATTTATTGAGTGTTTTATCGTTTATGCACTAAAAATGAGTGTTATGCATTTCTTTATATATAGTTATATTTGTTTATAATGTATTGCACAGACGTTTCTGAGCCATTTCATATCCAGCGCCGTGTTTCTGCATTTCAGACCTGTTCCTCTTTCCTGGCAACTTAGAGCAAGAATGAAGAAAGTTTAAACACTAGGGAATTAAACCCTATACAGCTGCACCCCATCCCTAAGAAACTTTAAATTGCAAATCCACCATGTAAAAAGGCAAAAGAAAGAACTCAAAATAAAAGGAAACCATTTTTCCCAGGGTGGGCAAATGTATCAGTAGGGGGAAAATTTGAAAAATGAATTTTAAAAAGTTAAGTTATTTCATTGATTTGTCTTTCGTTTGTCGCAAGTTATTTTGAATCACATTTTTAAGTTACGTTGAAATGTTTAACAAACTTATCAAATGGGATTAGCTCAAGTGGTAAACCATCTGGGCTTTCATAGTGGAGACTTTTGTTTAAGTCCCTGGGAGGCATAATTACATGATAAAATGTACAAATGCTGAGTGTTGAAATTGGGTAAACTACCATATCAAGCTCTGGGTGTGGCGTACCTCAACAGACGAACCCGCGTGCAAATTCTGGATAAATTTGAAGGAAGAGATACTTCCCAGTCATGGCATCTAAGCCAAAGGACATCTCATAAAAGGAATTTGCAAAATAACAAAAAATGCTCAGCAAACTCGGAGCTTAAAAGAAGCACTGTTAGACCTAGAGCACAAGGGAAGAACTACAGTCGCATGCTACTTGGATAGCCTTTACTTTTCCTAATCAAGACACTTGGTTACAAACAGTTCATGTTTGTTTGAAAGGGATGAGCATGCAAATTCTGGATAAATTTGAAGGAAGAGATACTTCCCTGTCATGGCATCTAAGCCAAAGGACATCTCATAAATGGAATTTGCCAAATAAAAAAAAATGCTCAGCAAACTCGGAGCTTAAAAGAAGCATGGTTAGACCTAGAGCACAAGGGAAGAACTGTAGTCACATGCTACTTGGATAGCCTTTACTTTCCCAAATCAAGACTCTTGGTTACAAACAGTTCGTGTTTGTTTGAAAGGAATGAGCTTATCTTGTGAATCATTGGGGCTTTCATATCAGAGCCCTAGGTTCAAATCTACAGGAGACATGTTGAGTGTTGAAATTGGGTAAATTACCACATGAAACTCTGGGTGTGGCATGCCTCACTTGACAAGACTGAGATTTATCCTGTGATATCTCAAAAAAGTATGTTTTTTTGTTTGAGTATCAGTGCATTTGTCGAAAGGAAAGAATGTACAGTACCATCTGCTAGAAAGTTTGTCGCCAAGGTTTAAAGGATACAATCACTCAAAGCAGTAGGCTTTAATCTCATATCTAAAGGTGGCTCCTTGTTTGCAGGTGTGTCTGGTACCAAATAAAGCAACCTTATAATCATTTGTGGCAAATCCAATTAATGTAGATCTTATGCTTTCTATAGCATATATATCACCATCTCATAAACCAAAATCAATGGCACTTTGCATTGTGAGGACCATAGTTACCAAATCCGGCTGGATATGCAAAAAATCTGGCTGAATCCGGATTTTTCAGACAGCCCGGATAATTTTGTCTGGGTCAGCCAATCTTTTTCCCCCAAAAAGGTTTTTGCAATAAGAAGACACCCAACACCCTTATATATTATTTAATCTTGAACAAATTAACATTTATATTAAGTTCGTCATGTTTTTTTCTATATTTGTCAATTTTTGCATATTTATAAATTATGCTCACATATAATATGTATATATTTCGCATTGAATTTTTCCAAACTTTTTCATGAGTTCCAGATTTCTTGAATTTTTCCAAACTTTTCACGAGTTCCAAATTTTTCAAATTTTTTTCCCTCTCGAACAGATCTCAATTTCCAACTTGATAACCATGGAGAGGACCAATTAGATTCAATAGTGTGTCGTTTTCTTATCTCCGTCATATAACCAAGAGATATGTGCATTGCCTTTCAGAATAAGTAGTAAAAATTGCTCCAATCACTTCCAAGTTATGATGCTATTAGACAAGGTCAGAACCTGCATAGTGTAGGACCAACAGTTAAAATACTTAAAGCTTCCACAGTCAATAAGATTTGAAAAGAAACAAATTGAGAACATCGATTTTTCAGGTCACAGTATGCGAGCCATTATCAGGATGCTGAGCATAGATTGCAGATATGGAGTGTACATATAACTTTGTACAGATGCATGATTTTGGATGGGCCTAACCAAAAATCTAATAAGTTGATAAAAAAACCACCAAAATGGGAACAATAATTAATTATATAAAAATTGCAACCTGAAGAAAAGCCCATAATGATGGAAAACGGCCACAAACAAAATTAACTAAATAATCACCCCCAAAAGAAGAATTAATTAATACATTAAATATTTGTTAGCACAAGTCCATTTTTAGGTCTAAAATTGATGGCTCTCCAAGATTGGCATAGGTTCAGGGCATCATCAATGTTAGAATTGCTTGGATGCTTCTCAATCCCACTGCCTCCTTAGCTGGCACTTCATGTTGTCATCCTCACTAGTGATGAGCTTTTCCTTCTTGATGAAAATATGGTGCATATGCGTGCTCTCCGAGAGTTGATTTGCCAACCCTACTGTGGAGAAGATATTTGGAAGAGATCAAGTGGAATGGAATGTACCTCTTGTAGAAGAGATTTTGCTTCCGCAGTTATTTGTTTGGATATCAATAACATGTTATTAGACCTGAACATGTAAGCCACTCCATTTGTGATAATGCCTCCCAAGCTGGTGATCTCCAGATTCCCCATGCTGGCTAGACCAAATTCGTCTGTGGCAAACGGAGAAACTAAAGGGGACCAACCCATTCTAGAAATTATAGAGAAAGTGAAATAATGGTAGCCAAATGGCAGTCATCATTTTCTGTGAATAGCCAAGTCCTGCATACAAGAGAAAGGAAAGACTTTTCTTGAGCATGAGCTATTGTAGTTGCACAAATCTTGGAGATGGTATTCGAAGAACATCCTCAATGGAAGATTTGGTACCATTGAAACTAGAATTGGGCGATAGAGTGGAGTTTTAGAATTGTAGAATCTGTCTTGTTCATGATGCTTTGACTACATGTGCTAAATACTATAAAGTAAATGATCCAGGGAAAGTGATAACAGACTTAATAGACCAAAGGTGTAATTTTTATAAAATATTACTGAGATTTTGTTTCGGTAGAATATCTGATAACTCAATTCAGTCCAAATGAAAACTTATTGAGAGAAAACATTGGGGTGATTTTGCAATCACCATCTTCCTTTACATATCCCAGAATACATGGATCTGAAACTTGGTTCAATTTGTAAATATGATTTTTCCTCCCATAAAAATGTTGAAGACTAGGGTGTCTTCAATATCGTGACAAAGAACCATTGACTCATAAGGTATCATTACATTTCCATCTTTGCCAAACAGCTTACTACATAGTTACATAGTCATTGGAATACAAGCTGCAGAGTAATTTCAATGAAAGGAAATGGTCAAAAGCAATATCAAATTTCCGGACTTACATTGGCTTTCTTGGCTAAATTTCAGGTAAAAAAGTTTAATTGGCTATATATTGCAAACTTTGCAAAGAATGGACCAGCCAATGATGATTGCATTCTTCTCATCTTCCATTGATAAAATTATCTAGACAAATTAAACCACGTCTTCTTTTTCTACGTAAATAGAGAGTTTATCTAGGTATCGGGGCCAAAGAAAAAAGATCTACAAAGGGCAGGGATTTAGAGAATGCATGCAGAATACCTAGACGCATAGATTCATAAAAATAACAGATTGCATAAACAGACCTTCGTGCATTCTTAGCATAATATAGGAATAAGCAACAAATGGTGTTTTCTAATGAGTCTAGCTTTATAAGTTGAAAGTTGAAACTGAGTCTTTGTTATGTTTTACATTATTTTTGCAGTTCATTAATCGTATAAACTTGGTCTAAAACTGTACTTCTGCTCTTAAATAAATTATAATAGTACAACATTGATTACACAACCATATAACATGAGCCCCTTAGTTTAATAAAACCCATTGTATGTCTGGATTGGGAGATCTAAGGCTACCATAGGGATAAAAACTCTACCAAGAACACAGAAACAGGGAAACCCAAGGATAAGTTAGCATCTGAGCCTAAGCTGCACCTACAACATGTTTATTTTAATTTCAATTTGAAAATTTCATACCCATTTTTAGTGTAAATTTCAGGAAATTCTTTCTGAAAGAAGGAAAAAGCTTTACCTCCTCGTCCCGCTCCCCATAAGCTCCAATGCAGATGTGTGTCGACGTCTTAAGGCTTCCAGTTCTGCCCTTAACCCAGGTAAAGCAGCTACCTCTATAGATAATTTTTCACACTGAATGGACCACATCATTCCTTAGATCTTCCACATAAAGTTTAAAATAAAGAAAATCAAGCATTATCCCAAATGAAATCTTCTTGGAATTAAAATGTCCTTCACAAAACACATGCAGCACAAAATATAAACTAACCTGGTTAGTCATTTTGACCAACTCTTCAGCTAATGAATCGCGTATTGATTCCAAAGAGGCCTGTGATAGTCCCATTAACATAAACAATATCAGGGAGCATAACTGAGACAGGAAAAGATATTACCAGAAAAAAAAAAGAATAACAATAATTACAACATAGAAAGTATGTTTCTAATTTAATGCAACTGCAACATTGCAACACTAATGCCAATCCTATTCCATTATGCAAAACAAATTTGAGCACAGAATGGCTGCACTCAAGAATGTGTGAAATATGGTCGATCCCAAGAAACAAGCATTCTCATCAAATATGATTCAATAAAGATGAACCCAAAATTTCAACACATTACATTTATAGGCACAAGAAATATAAAAAAGGCTGTACTTCTCCTTATTTTAGAACTTTGGTAGTTAACCAACATAGCCTTCTTTGAAGTTCTATAAATTTATCATCTATTCTTGCATAACCTGCAACATATAGCTCGTAGATGGTGTTTTATTTAACTAGGAATCGTACGTGAAATGTACGATGGGAACGCCAAAGGAGGTCTTTTGAAGGATTCATATTGGAAGGAGAGAAACATTGGGAGAGGAAGAGGGGTGAAGATGAAGGGGTTAGAGGATGAAAAAGTGTGGGTGCAGCAAAAATAGAAAGTAGAAACAATGTGAAACTCAAACGTAGAACAACATGACGTTGCATATGGAAATCCTTCGAAGGAGAAAAGGGGTGTTGTTCAAGATGTTGCAGAAACAATTTATAGGTATATATGTGAATGTAAGGAGTGGTAGAAAAATATTGTGGAAGTGAAAATGCAACAAAACAGACAAAGGCTCGCCCTAAAAGAAAAAGCAAACCAAAACAAAACTACTCCCCCTCATGGCTTTCATATGTATTGTTGATCTAATTGTTACATGGTAGGTGGAATATTGCTTAATAAACACTCTTACACTACATATTAAATGTGTGTCCTCTTTTGCCAATCTTCAATCTACTTGTCTTTTACCTACATATCATTTTATAATAAAATATTTATGTATCTACACCTCTTGGTAACTACATATTAAAACACGTCCGAATCTCCCATCCACCTATCAAGCATATATACAAATAGAGCACTCTGTCATTTTCCAATAATAGAAATAAAATTAGCGTATTATCACATTGGTAAGTAAGGCAAGTCGCTTGCACACATTGTATTGGTGTTGGGAGCTTTCACAACAATTAAACGTTACCCACACCTTGTATGCCTTTTTATCAATATTTCCTTGATATGACAAGTATAACAATGAAATTTTAGGGTTTGCAGGTTATAGATATTTTAGATTTATCCGCATCCTGAATGCCATTATCAATTTTTTCTTAATAGGACAAGTTTAATGTAGGAAATTTAAGGTTTGTAGAGGTAGGACACATTTTAAATTTGTTTTTAAGGGCATTCGATATAGATATTCCTTAGATTGATAAGATTATGTTTAAAAGATATGATATGAATCGTATAGCTTCAAAAGTATTGTATATGTTGTTTGTTTCTCCATCTATTTAATAGCAAAATAAAAGTTGAGCGGGAAAAATAGACCCATGTCAAACAAACCCACCAACCATGTTAAGCGCTCTTCAAAACCCAAAGCATAACATGGAGAGCGACACATCCTAAACGCCCTTTCAGACCTGTCATTTTCCTTGCATAATAATAAAAGCACTTTATTTGAGATCCGGAGGTGTTAACCACGCTGAAACCCAAGTTAACGTTGTAAATTTAGCAGTAATTGGATAGTGCAGCGACAATTAAATTAAATAAATAAATAGAACGTTACGGGAATTGTGCTAAACGAAACTCTCGCTAATAGTTGTCCTAAAATCAACACCATTATGGGTTAAATCAGACCTGCAAACAGAGATAAATCTGTAACCCTAATATCTCCTCATTTTAATGTAAGTTACGTTAGCTGGAAATTTGCTTATGATCATTATCTATCCGAGTCAAAAATAGCCCTTCAAAGGTTACATTTCAGCATTAAATGGTATATATATATATATATATTACCTACCATAGTCCGCCGGAAGTTTGAAAGACGCCTGTACTTTTATCTGGTTTTAATGGTAGATGTTTTAGTAAATGACATCAACTTTGCCAAGCAAGCAATTGTCCATATTTGTAACAAATATTTGGTATAAGCTTAAAGCAAGTATATAATGTATTAACATATATTCTCCATATGGGAAACCCCAAAAATAGGAAACCAAAAACATAAAAATTCCAACACGCTAAGCAATATGACCCAAGAAAGGATATTTGTGTTCTACAGTCTTCTCTTCTCTCCTAAACAAGAAACACCATTAGAATGGTAAAAACAAAAAGAAAAGTTGTTCATTTGAGGAAAAGTTGTTTGAATTAGGACAATTAATTACAACCATGATGTCAAGTGGCTTGGCTAATATGCGACCAGAATCACCTGTGATTTTAGTTAGAGAGTTGCATTCGCGGAGGTGGAGCGCAAGTTCAGATCCGGCCCTCTTTGCCAACATTGTTCGATCCATGGTACAAACACACCGCCTTTCCACAAAATCCTTAACATTCAGCAGCGGATTTCCCTTTTGGAATTTCCCTCATGTGCCTTAGATGCACAGGCCGTTGGGTCCACATCACGGGTTCCATTCCCGTTGCTGCAAAAATCCTCCCACTCGAAGGATGGTTGCCACGCCGCCTCCTTATTTTCATGAAGAGGAGTCAAAGTTCTCGTTTTTTATCCTTCGCAGGCGCCGAATCGCTTCTCTGTTGCCTCGATTCATTTGAACAGAGCGAAGAAATCCTCCATGTCGACATCGTTGTTCATTCCGAGGTGCTCCCGCTGGCATCCCATTCAACCTCTCCCTTTTCCGACGCACGCTTCATTATCCCCTTGTTGTTGTTATTTGCCTAACATGGCTCGAACCCACGACCTTAAATGAAAACTCCTCGCGAATTCATTGGAAATGGAACACCATTACCAATAATAGACAGACTAAGCACAAATCACACCTCTACAGACTTGAGTGGCCAAAGCAAAAAGAAACATGTTTCGTCCTCCACACCACTCTTCGAGTTCGCACGTCAAATAAACGTCCCTTCCTCAAGAATCGACCAACGGTCAAGATTCATTCAATCAACAACCATGTACCATATTTGAGACATGTGGGTCCGAGGGCTCTTTCTCATAGGGAAAACGCCTTTCGGCATAATTACCCACTTTTGCCTAAATGAAGAATGATTTTTCCCGATGTAAATAGAGTCTTCATTTCCTTCCTCCAACTAAATGTTCTTGTCGAATCTATCCTTGAACCATGAAGAATCGCAGATGGAATTTGTTGGAACATAGTATTAAGTGGGTTGTTAACCCCTTATAAGTTCCTAAGATTATATTTAATATTTATTAATTTATATTAAATATAAATATAAACTAAAGATTATAGTTAATAAATATAAATATATTTTTATTTATTAAATATAACCTATGGTTTATATTAATTAATTTTAACCAATTAGGTTGAAAGGGTGTTTCAGAGTCACACCCAATCACCCAAAATAAATAGGGCACTCTGGGTCCGTGAAAAATATGGTGAGAGAAGTGAGAGGTGGAAAAGAGTTACACGGCTTATTTACTATGAGTAAATGATTAGGGTTTCTCAAATTAATGGATATCTATTTTGGTGGATTTTTTACCTCTTATAGGTTTTCCCACGGCAAATTATTGTGTTGGATATTTACTTTAATTGTTTTTATTTATATTGTAATGTTTAATGGTTAAATTAATCTTTATTAATTTAGTTTAACCCAATCTTCCTAACATGGTACCAAAGCGGATAAAATTTACTAAACTATTTTTAAGTTAAATTAAATGATTTAATTTATTTATAAATCGTAAAGTTGTTGGGGTAGTTGTAACCTACCCAAAGTTATAAAAGTTGGACCCTTTTTTATTTTCACATCCCTCTCTCACTTGAAAAAATATGTCTCGTGCTGGAATTATATTTAAACACAGAACGGGCCCACTGGAGTTTTAAATTACTGTTTGTTATTCAGAATATTTCAAAGTTATCATTGAAGACAACAAAACGGGACTCAAAGGGAGAGATGTACCTATATTAGAATTGATTGTCGTTGTGGATTTTTTTCCTTAGTGTGGTGAGCCAAGGTACTGAGCATGCTCATGGCACTAGCTATGGTGTTAGTGGATTTAAGTTCAATGAACCGGAAGAGGAGGCTAGGAAAGCTGCAAAGAAAACCCAAGCAAGAGAGTATGGATTTGAGGAATATTACAAATTTGATTCAGACTTGGAAGATGATGGAATACGCAAGGCAGGAGGTGACATTGAACATGCTGCAGCTCTTGCTCAAGCCGCGGCCTTGGCTGCAGCGACAAAAGCAAGCATTACTTCAATGCCAATGTCACTGCCCAACTCCGGCACACTCACAACAACAGAATTGTCAACAAGGGCCTCCTGAAGAAACTTGGGTAGGAGGGACGCCTACTGTTTCTGGTCTTCCTGGAGCAACATTACCTGTATCTGGTATGGCAGGTACTGTTCTAAATGATGCAGCCGCAAGAGCACAAGCCTTAGCTGCAGCTCTTAATCTACAACATAATCTCGCAAAGATACAAAAAAAGATGCTATGCTAGGACACTATGAAGCTGAACTGGAAATCAATGACTTCCCACAAAATGTCAAGCCTTGATGCGCCCCAAATGCAGTCTCTTACGGCACGCATTTTTGGGCTTCATTGTTCTCAGAGTGATATGACCATTGCGAGGAAGCTATTTGAAGAAATGCTTAGCAAGGGATGGGTTCCAGATGCCATACAGTATTGATAGATGGGTGTTATAAGCAGGGAGAACTGTAGGAAGCTGCGGCGTATGGACACAATTGAAGAGAATAGGTACAGTAGTACTGATGTGGCTTATTATGTGATGTTGAGCCAAGTTTATCACCATGACATTTCATCCTTCTGCTCCATTCCATTCTCAAGCATGTTTTAGGAAAACATCAAAACAAGTGATTGCAGTAAAGTGCTCTCCCATCGTTCATGTTTCAAGGTGTGGTCCCTTCCTTCACATTATGTTTTAACCCAACAAAGAAAACAAAATCAGACCCATGCACCAACACAATTCGATAGGTAACCTTGACATCTGTCTTTCTCATCTAGAATCAGACTACTAAACATGTTCATAATTCAAATCTCACTACAAATTACATATATTTGATAATAGAACGGATTCTTTGGACAGCGCATACTGGGACACTATTTATGAAACAACCAAAGATGCAACACATGTTCTTTTTGACACTAGTGGGCAGATTTTAAAATAAAATAAAAATAATCTCTTCCCACGGGAACTCCATGAACATTACTTTGTACGTCACACCCTTCTATGCAAGGCACGGAACTAGCGATCAAAGACACCTGTGAAGGAACTACACAGCCCGCAGGCTTGCAATCTCAGAGAGGATAATGACGAGACAGAGCGTTTGACAAGGATGGACTAACAGAGGAGGAGGTTTGACCTTTGATTTCCTTATCTCATTCTTTTTGATCTTGGTAAAGAATAGATGAAACTATGACTAATAACAAAGACAAAAGAGAGTTCTAAGTTTTGAGTCCTCTTAAAAGAATGTTATAGAGGTACAACATAATGATAAGGTTAATAGTGCTTCAAACTCTCATAAGAATTATTAATATTAGTATCGACCCTTTTCTTTCTATACTATATTTGTATACTTTTAAATGCACATACACTTTTATTCTACTCGTGGAACCAAGGGGTGAATATGTTCGGATTTATTCTCGTTGTGATTTCTCTTTCTTATAGTTCCATTATGAATCATATATCTACGAGGCTTGTATAATGTTGTTCTTATTGAGAATCCCCCTATTCTTGCCTTTGTAATTAAAGTTATAGTGTGTTCCTAATGATTTTAAATCTATCTCTTAATAGAGATCTTCATTAAGATCATTTTATGCCTCAATTGTGAATGTGATAGTTCATCTTTGTAAACTACAAGTTGGAGAAGTGATGACCTTCTATATGGTTGTATATAATTTACGATACATGCCGTAGTTGGACTAAGTTGGATCTTACCTTTTTATCATGTTATTTCCATATAGTAAAATGTTAGTAATTGGTGATTCAAGTAGTTTTTGCCTTCCTTGTTATTTTGAAAGTTCTGTTATCAGAAAGGTCTAAATAAACAATCTATTTATAACAATAAAATTGTGTTATTTAAAAATTCTATGATTGTTTTTTACTGATAATGTTGGTTGTAGAAAGTCTATTTTTTGGATATCTTGTAGATTTAGTGCAAGATTTATCATATGCCTAAAAGGGTTGTTACAAGAACTCCCTATGAGTATTAATATAACTTGTTTGTCAAGAGGTATAGCCATGACTAGAAACCCATACAACATCAACGAACTTCCAAAAGATTATATTGAGAAGTAAAAGATAATACAAAATATCAAAATGGATTATGCTGCCACACCTTTGTGTGTTTGTGTGTGCACAGTATAAATGTTATAATAATGCATACATTTATTAGAGATTAAAATGTTCTTTTGAGGCAGCCAACTTTATAGAAAGAATATTTGCATTAGATAATCTTGATTAATTTTAGTCAATTAATGTGTGATTACTAAGAAAAGTATTGTATGCACATCAAATGACAATTGGGGACACCCTTCATGTCTTTACTGGAGACGTCTTATACTGATTGCATCTAATATTTTTTAACAGATTTATCACATACATTTAGGATACTATCCTACTATATTGTTCTTGGCAATGGTTATATTCCAAGATTAGAACTCTTTTGTAGTTTCTCAAATATCAAATATGCTAGCGATTTGAAATGGTTGATTGTAAACTTATTGCCATTCCTATAGAAGTTGATTGCAAACTAGATCCTAAACCTACATGTGAGAAAGCAAACCCTACTCTTTATAGGCACCTTATAGATAGTTTAACCTATCTTCCTATCACTAGGTCTAATATTGCATATATAGTAGGTATTGCTTCCAGATTCATGCAGGAACCATATCAGGATCATTGGAATTAGGCTAAAAGAAGATTAAGATATATTAAAGGAACAATCAATTTTGGTTTACATTACACTTCTAATAATGCTTGTTTATATGGATATTGTGATTATGACCATGTTGGTGATGTAATAGATAGAAAATCTATGGTTGGATATGCTTTCAAATTTGGTCCATGTGCCATTACTTGCGAAGGCAAGAAGCAACCAACAGTCTTCATCTCTTCTACCGAGGCAAAATATAGAAGTGCAATGGAAGTAACGAAAGAAGCCATGTGGCTAAAGCAACTATTAGAAGAAATTCACATGGAAGTTAAAGGAAGTACTCCTCTCTGTGTGATAGCCGAGTTCGCATTGCTCTCGCAAACAACTGTTCGGTGATTAACGGACAAAGCATATAGAAATTAGCTCGGCTCGACCAAGGGGATTTGTAGATTCTAATGACGGTCCAATAATCGTGTCACCTCTCCAAACAATCTACCCAACCAAGATGTCTCCCTCCACCCCCGCTGCACAGGTGATTTCTAGTCTTGGGTCAAATGAACAGGTAAGCAGGATGGCAACATTCCTAACATCATTGCAGAACTACTCAAAAGATTAGAAACTCTGGAATCGTCCAACAGAAGCCTCCGGACTGAGATTTTTGAATTAACCTCTCGGGTTGAAAAGGTTGAAGCTGATAATATCTCATTGCGAAGACAACTTGCATGATTCCAATGCATACACAACACCTTCACGACAATAATCAATTACAAGATGAGATTTCAAATTTAAAACACAAGCAAGAGGAAATTAGAACTCAAGCAGGAAAATCTTCAAAAACAATCAGATTCCTGGGCCCAAGTGGTTAAGAAGATTTAAATCCTCCTTTAACAAAGTCGAAGAAGTGGTTCAAGCCAAATTGGTGGAGGAGAGAGTCCGATGTTCCAGGGAGTTGAATCTTAAGGTTAGATGATTGCCCACCCCTTCTCCCTCTTTTGACCCCTTGGCCATTGCTTCGGAGTTCCTCACAGGAAACTTGGGGTTGCCTGAGGTGCGGCTTGATAGAGCTTGGTTTGGTCTGGACTCTACTCTTTTTCTTTGTTTCAAATCAGCTGATGACCGCCTTTTGGCTCTCAGAGCCAAGCGGAAACTTTTTTCTACCCAATAAGGTCTTTCTTGACGAAGATCTTACTAGAGAGCAAGTTGCCGAACTAAAAAAATCTCGGGAAATTGTCATGGCGGCCAAAAAAGCAGGTAAATGGGTGGTGATTCATAACCTCAAGCCAGTGGTTCGGGATTCCTTCCCCCCTGGTTGGGCTCCAGGATCCAACTCTAGTTCCAGATGACGGTCCCAACGGAAGAGGGCTCGGAAACAGGGTATCTCCATCGCATGTTGGAATGGTAATGGGTCCTTCTGGTCTTCTCTAGGCCTCTTGCATGATGCTTTAGAAGTTACTAAGACACATGCGAGCCCGGTTCGCCCTCTCCCAGATATCAATGGTCACTACTGGCTTTCTATTTGCAAACAAGAGACTCGGAGTTCGGAGGCGTCTAAGGGTCGGCGGTGTCACTTTAGTCGGGACACCCTTCGGAGCAGGATCTCTATTGTTCTTGGTGAAGATGAGTCTGCCTGCTTTTTTATGGGTTCGGATCAAACGCAATTCCTCCCCTCGAAACATCTTCATTGCAGTCTATTATTTTCCTCAGCCTTCCTCCTTTGCTATTCATAGCGGTCCAAATGGTGACCCGTTCTTTGACCTTTATGCTGGTATCTCTCAATTCTCGGGTTCTGGAGAGGTCATCATTTTGGGGGACTTCAATGCTCGTACCAAAAATCTGCAGGTTCCGAGGCACAACAGGACCGACGATGTACTTTGCACTTCTGAGGTGGATCCGAGTTGGTTGGCTTCCAACGAGATTCTGAGGACACGACAGGGCCCTTGACTTCCTACGGTCGGCATCTTCTCCAATTGGGGGAATCTCATGACCTGCTGATTTTGAATGGCATTCCTCACTTTCCTGAATCTCGGTTCTTCACCTGCAGACCTTTTTGTGGTGGGGCCAATGTGGTTGATTACGTCATGACTACCCCCGACTTGATTCCTTACATCCACCACTTATGTGTCTCCCCCATCCCTCTTGCTGACCATGCGACCCTCTCCTTTTCCCTTCAGACTACCCCCCCCATGACCTCACCCCCTCCCCTGGTATCTCACGTACTATTTGGAAATTTGACAAAGGGGATCCCGACACTTTTCCTCCCACCTTCGTCTACTTCTCCCCCCATTCCCCATTTCACCTCTCTCACCTCAAACCAGATGTTTAATACCCTCTCTGGGCTATCCGTGAGGCGGCCACGAGTTCCTTTCCCCACGTCACTCTTTCCACCCTGCGTCATGGTACATGCCCTATGAACAAATGGTATGACGAGGAATGCAAGGCCTTCCATCGGAAACTCCGTTTTGCCTTCCTGCACGCCCTTCCCTCCTTTCCTTCCTTAAGTCAACCTACCGTCATCTCCTCCGTCATAAGAAACGCACCTTTATCTCTCATAGGTGCCGAGAGCTCCGCCTGTTGCTTATCCACTCCCCAAAGCATTTTTGGCGCACCATTCTTCCCGTCATTCGCCTTTACCCCTGGACTTAGATCCCAATTCCATGTTCACTCACACCTCCACTCTTTATGACTTCCCTGGCCAACCTCACATCCAAGTTGATTCCCCTCCCTCCCATTGCCATATTTTCACCCACACCAACGTGAGGAATGCCATTCTTGCTATGAGTTGCAGTAAAGCAGGGGATGAGGAAGGGTTCCAAGCGGAACTTTTCAAACATGGGCGGAAGACACTCCTTAGTTATCTTGTGGACCTCTTCAATCAAGTGGTTTGTACAGGTTTCCCAGAGTCTTGGTCCCACCACATTATCCACCCCATACACAAGTCGGGGCCTACTTCCGACCCCAACAATTACAGGACTATCATGGTGGGTCACACATTCTCCAAGCTCTATGCTACAATTCTTCACTTGCAGCTTTCCGAGTTCCTCGATCAGTATCGTTGTAGAGCTAGGCAAGCGGGCTTCCAACCGACTTTCCAAACTATCAATCACATCCTCACTCTTTGAGCTATTATCGAGGAGGCCCGCCACCGCTCCTCTAGAGTTTTCTGTTGTTTTGTGGATTTTCGAAAAGCCTTTGACTCGGTCCACGGGAGCCCTTTTCCGCAGGCTCAGAGATATAGGCATCTCCAAGACTCTTCTTACAACCATTATGCGCCTTTATGAGGAGGTCCTGGGCCGCCTTCGCACCTCTGTTGGCTTGTCCGCATTCATCAGGAGTACCATTGGAGTCAAACAGGGTTGTCCCCTCTCTCCTACCTTATTTGGGATCTACATTGATGAGCTTGAGGTTTTTCTCAGAGATCACATCCAGGAGGGTGATGGTTGTCTTCTGCACCATGTTTTGATCCACATTCTCCTCTTTGCAGATGACGTAGTTCTCCTTGCCTCCTTGGCTGAGGGCCTCCAGAGGTAGCTGGATGCCTTAGCCCTATTTTGTGACCACAGGCAACTGACAATGAACCTTGGGAAAACCAAAGTTATGGTTTTCAATTGTCTAAAGACTTCGGACCTCCACTTCTTCTTTAGAGGTGAGGAGATTGAGATCACTTGCTCTTACACATACCTGGGGATCCTATTCTCTGGACCTCGTTTTAGCCTCCGTCCTGCTCTCCAACCCCGGGTCAATAAGGGGTATGGTTCTTTGGCGATTCTTGAGAGACAATGTTTCCGTCACCACTTTCAGGACATTCTTTCCAAGATGTCCCTCTCCGATTCACTGGTTAGGCCCACGGTTCTTTACGGTTCGGAAATTTGGGGTCCCTCTCTTTTGGACTCTGATTGGGCTACTATTGAGCGTGTTCAGATCCTCATGCTCAGGCGTATTATCAGGTGCAAAGAATCTGTCTCCTCACAACATTATTCTTGTTGAGTTTGGGGCTCACCCTTTTCGTTTGGAGACCATCTTTAACCTTGTGTTTGTTGCACCGTATCCGAGGTTTTTCTAGCTCTTCCGTTGACAGGGACAGGTACATTTACCTTGCCTACTACTCCTCTGAAGCTATTGCATCCTCAGATCATAGTGGTCGATCTCGTTGTTGGTATGCCTGTGTTTCTCGCCTTTTCGAGTCCATTGGCATTCGGGTGGACCGTCTCCCTCCCTTCAACTATTCTCTAGATGCCCCCGCCCATCTCCTACCGAAACAACAGGACCTTCATAGAATAATCAGAGATGATATCTACAGATAGTTCATTCAGCACACCTGGACCAACCCTCCGAGGGGCTATGTCTGAAGATGTCCTTCTATGCGGCACACTTTCTTGAGATCCGGGATGGGGTCATTATCAGACCCATGTACATTTCCCGGCATTGGTTACAGGTCCTTCGTATCTCTCTGGGTCAGTTTAGAGTGGGCTCACACCGTCTTCGTGTGGAGACTGACCATCACCTAGACCGCTCGGAGCAAACTTGCCTTCTTTGCTCTCTCGAGGAGGTTGAAACTAAAGAACACTTCATTTTCGGTGTCCTGTTTACTACGAGATTCGAGGGAGATTCCATTGCTGTTCCGTGAGCTTCCTTCCTTCACCGCTTTCTTCAGATACTATGATCAGAGATGTCTTGCTCTTTATCTTCAGGAGGCCCTCAGGCTTCGGGACAGGCTCCTCCACCCTCCTCCCAAACGGATTAATACTAGACAAATCACCTCTTTCTTCTCGGTGCTCTCCCAACGAGAGGCACCAAGCGGCATCTGGACACGAATCTGGACTCCCAGTTCAAATCTGTCAAGTCTCGGGACTCCATTTCTCCCACCCATGGCTCCCCGCCTCAGGCACGTCTCGGGGCCCCTCCACATAGACAATGATCCACCAGCTTACAGGGAGGCTCCGCCTTCCTTCCAACCACCGCTTCCTGACATTCCACACGGCCTCGCCATCGGGTCATCGGACGCATTCATGAGTTACTTCCATCCGGCCTTGAGTGTTAGGTGATGTTGTTGGGGGTGTTGCTCCTTCTTCCGCTCCCCCCACATCGTCATCTTCATCTTCTTCTTCTTCTTCTCTGGCTTCTCGGCATTTGCTGCCTCCTCTTCCTCTTCTTCTCTCATTGTATTTCGGGTGACCCCTTTGGGTCCTCTTACTGGGTTTTGTTTGCTTTGTACTTTGCAGTCCCATTGACCTAATTTTGTGGTCATGTGTTGGACATTAATATTATTATCTTATCTTATGCATTTCATTCAAGAGAAGGTTCTCATGTGTGATATAGATCTCCAGTTTTGTCCTACTAAAGATCAAGTTGCAGATATCTTCACAAAGCCATTGTGTGCTATGAAGTTTTACAAGTTTTGAGCAATGCTTGGCCTTTCAAAGTTGCCATTGAGGGGGAGTGTGCATGACAATGCCACCTCCTAATGGTCGGCCATGTATTTTTTTTTCACCTCTATACTTCTTCATAAAAACATTATAAAGATCTTTATGATCTAAGTAAACTTCTCTATCTAAAGTTTATTGTGTAGTCCAATAACAAAGCATCATTTTGTAAAGGAGGTCCTTACTTTATAAAAGGCTCCTAAGGTGCTTATAGATTATCCATGAGAAACCGTGAGATGTAGTCTCACAAATCATGCTTAGCCTAAATCATTCACTTCTGATTTATGGATTCCAAATCCTTTTGTACAAAAATGTAAGTTTAACATGATGGTGTATAAATCCTTCAAAAGTGATATGCTAGCCTAAAACCCCCATTGTGGTTTAAGGATTGTAAATCATGTTGTATAAACAGGTAATGTTGGCATATAACCCCACTTAACATTAAGGGGGAGTGTTGGAACATAATTTTAAGTGGGTTATTAACCCCTTATAAGTTTTTAAGATTATATCTAAGATTATATTTAATATTTATATTAAATATAACTATAAACTATATATTATAGTTAACAAATTTATATATATATATATATATATATATTAAATATAACCTAAGGTTTATATTAATTGGTTTTTAACCAATTAGGTTGAAAGGGTGTTTCGGGAGTCACACCCAATCACCCAAAATAAATAGGGCACTAGAGGCCCGTAAAAATATGGGTGAGAGAGGAGAATGGAGGTGGAAAAGAGTTACAAAGCTTATTTACTATGTAAAAGATTAGGGTTTCTCTAATTAATGGATATCTATTTTGGTGGGTTTGTTTACCTCTTAGAGGTTTTCCCACAATAAATAATTGTGTTGGATATTTACTTTAATTATTTTTATTTACATTGTAATGCTTAATGGTACAATTCATAGTTCACATACTCGCATTCGCGAATACTCTGCAGACTCCAAAAAAATTTACTTGGCAAGACTCAAAGAAATACTCTGAACTTAAAAATACGCAAATTTATTTTAAAAACATAAATTTTATGCAAAATATAGCTACAAGATGTATCGAATGAGTCCATAAAATGTTAGAGAAGTGTATTCTATTAGATTTGAATACAAATACAATATAAAATCGCATCATCATACAAATACAACAACCGATTGATAAGTGCTATGAATTTATGATGATTGTCATTGAAAAATATCATCATAAATTTCATATCTATGCAAGTTACAATATACAATAAGTTACATTTTCCTCTTCCCTACTCTAGAGAAATATTGAGGAGATGGTCTAGTGCCTCTACTAGTGCCCACACTCACCGCATCTCCTCGCTCCTCCTAGAAGGTTGCGAATCCGGCTCCAACCTAGTAATAGATGGCGGTGGCTCCTCTTCTGCATGTTGGAGATCACCTCCAAAGATGTCATCCAATCTAATATCTCCAACTAGTGCTTCTCCCTCCATAGCTTCCTCTAAAGAAGCAAGCAATCTCATCCTTTGTGAACGCAGGATTTCCTCTTCGCCGCCCATCCACTCGTTGTATGGATCTATCTCATCCAAATCAATAAGTTCCTGCGATGTGGCCTCCACTTTTCTTGTGTGAAGCCGGAGATTATATTGCACAAAAACCAAGAAGTTGGAGATTATATGCACAAAAACCAAGTCGTTGAGCCGTTTTAGAGTCAACTTGTTGCGCTTCTTCGTGTGAATGGCCTCAAACAAACTCCAATTGCGTTCACATCCAGAAGCACTACAAAGTTGAGATAAAATTTTGAGGGCTAGCTTTTGAAGATGCGGGGTATTTCCTCCCCAATCCTCCCACCAAGAACCTACAAACAAGATAATCAAAAGTTTATAAGTAATTAATAAAATCAAATTTGTAACTAATGAGTAAATAAACATTCTAATTTTTATTACCTGGTGTCTGTGTGGTTCTCCCTCGAATAGCTAACACCGAAGAAAAGAGCCTCCTAACATGTTTGTAATTTTGCAGCTCTAAAATAATGAGGTCCCTCGTCTCAACATCTGGTATCATCCTCTCAATACATGTTGAAAGGCCCTCCATAACCTCTCCGTTCACATCTGTGAAGTCGTCGGAGAAGAAATACTTGGGGTTGAGGTAGTACCCCGTTGCATGAATATGTTGGTGGAGTTGATTGTTCCACCTCCGATCGATAATCTCCCAAAAGGGACCATATCTAGCAATATCCCCCTATAATACTTTTGGATAGACTCTTTGGCCCTATCCATGGCCTCATAAATGTACCCCACAGGTTTTATTCCCTATGAACCAAACGCAAAACCCTCACCAACGACTCGACTCCTACACAAATTAAAATGTAAGGTTACAAACTTACAAATAAAATAAAAAGTAAATAACAATATATTTATAGTTTAACAAATTGAAATAAAGGGATCAACTTGAAATATAAATCAAGTTTGAAATTACCTGATGATCTCTATAGCTCTCTTTCGCAAAGATATCATCAAAACTATCTTCGCAACCCTCTCTCCATCAACTTTCTTTGAATATTGTGAGTCTAGCCATGCTTGACTCACAAACATTGCTTCAATGATGTCAACAAATTAGAAATACTTTACAACGTCAAGAAGTTAGTTGCAAACCTTGTGACACCGGCTCGAACAAGTTCTTTCCCTTTGTGTGTTCTCTCATCAAGCTCAAAACCCAAGGGTGATTATATATGTACTTTGTTATGTTTCTTGCATCTTCTACAATCGGCCTCACCCAATCAATTTTTTGTCTATGTCCTCCAAAAGAAGGTCAAGGCAATGAGCTACACAAGGAGTCCAAAAGAGTGATGGATGTCTCTCCTGCAGTAGTCTCTCAACCGCCACATATGTTGTTGCATTGTCTGTGACAACTTGCACAACATTTTGTACCCACCTCTAATACAATCGTCTCCAACATAATACTCAAATTCTCTCGCATTTTTTGCTGTTGTTAGAGGCATCAATAGAATTCAAAAACACCATCTCACCATTTGAAGCCGCTAAAAAATTAATGAGGGTGTGGTTCCTTCCATCCGTCCACCCATCTGAAAGAATGGTGCATCCGTATTTGTGTCATTGTTTCTTTTGATCTTCTAGAATTGTAGTGGCATTTGCAACTCCACCCTTGAGCAATTTCTCACTCAAATCTTTTGGAAAGGGTGCCTTGTACCTTTTCCCTGCAATTGTCAATGTTGTCACCAAGTATTCCCAGATGAGCTCTTTGCCACATTGAATGGAAGTTTGTAATACCAGAAATTCGCACATGCTTTATCCGCTTCCTCGTGCATATCCTTGTTCCAAAGCGGTACTTGCAATGAAATTTGTGCTCCAGTATGTTCCCGACACAAAAAAGTTATGTATGCCTTTACTCGAACTCGATGAAGATGTGCCTCTTCCGGTTCGTATGCGTGGACCACGAGTAGAGCCCATTGTTGTCGCGTTATCCTCCGAATCCTCTACGATTGCAACCCTAGTCTAACAACAGTGCTATTTCCCACTCAAATTTTTTTGGAAAGGGTGCCTCAGACGCTTTCCCCGCAATTATCAATGTTGTCACCAAGTATTCCTAAAGCATGGGATCTTTGTGCAATTTCCCACTCAAAATTAGGAAGAAAGAGAGAGGGAAGAGAGGGTGTCTTGTACCCTTTCCCCGCAATTGTCAATGTTGTCACCAAGTATTTTCGGTATGGGCTCTTTCTTCACATTGAATGGAAAGTCAGAAGTACCAAAAAATTCGCACATGTTTTGTTTGTTTCCTCATGCATATCCTTGTTCCCGGGTGTACCTTGCGAATGAAGGTCAGTGCTCAAGTATGTTCCTTGGCATATAAAAAAGTGTAATATCCCCTTCCCATTCGAAGACCTTTGGCCTATTTGTCAAACCGACGGCTACAAAGGAAAAATATAAGGTTGGCTTAAGTTATATTTAATTATTATAAAGTGCCATTAATAAAAGAAAAAAATATATAGAGCACTTATAATAATTTATATGACTTAATAATTATTAAATCAAGGATGGAAAAGGCCCAAATATAAATTGTTATCCATCCTAGGTGAAAAGGCGACTTGCCTTAGAAGGGGGAATGGGAACATAGAAAGGATAAATGCCCATTTTACTATGTATTTCCCCTAGAAAAATGCGACTTGCATTAGGAGGGAAAAAGTTGTTGGAAAAAGCATTTAATATGGGAAAATATTAAATGCTTGCATTGGAAAATTTGGGAACTAGTTGGATATTGTAGAGGTTGTTTTGGGTCTCTCCTTCCTTTATAAGGAGAAGTCGACTTGAAGGGAAACATATTCCATACCATTTGATATTTTCTAATTTGTGTCTTAAGCTTGTAGCTTATGCATATTCTTTCATGTGCAACTGTTGTTTGCAGAATATTCAAAGCTTGTGGAATAAGATCCCACAGGGAACCCTAGCTTTGGTGGTTAGAGATCCATCCCTAGCTAGCAGGCGATCTTCGGTAGTGAGAGATCTACCCTAGCTTGTCAAGTTTGGAGCTGAATTGATGCCCTAAATGTGTTGGGCGACCTACTTTTTAGGGCAAAATTAGGGTTTCGTGTTTTCTGTGCGAAAACTATTTTTGGAATATTATTCTTCATATTTTTGTGGCCCAAGATCCAAAGTTTCAACTCATTTGGACTTCTCTAGCAAAAGATATTAATTTTAGAAGTTTTCAGTTGTTTAAGGCACGCTGTAAATTTCTGGCAGCATTCTGTTATTCGAAAAATTCTAAAAACAGTTCTATAATATTTGTTATTGTATTAGCAAGCTCCATTTAAAATTGCAAGAGATTTGAGCAAGTATTTTTGGAGTTATCCATTATTTTTTGTTCGCTGCCCTAGATTTAATTTTCTGCAAAAATTAGTTTTTTGTTTGGCTGCAATTTGTCTGTATTTTGCATATTTAAAGTTGGGATTGCCTAAAATCCGTTTAGGGGTAAAATAATGTCCATTAAGGACATTACAAAAAGCTATGTATGCCTTTGCTCTAACTCAATGAAGATGTGCCTCTACCAATTCGTATGTGTGGACGACAAGTAGAGGCCACAATTTGTTGTCGTATCATCCTTGAATCTCTCTACCATTCAACCCCAAGTCTAACAACTTGTGTTATGGTTGCATGCATCCTTTCCCTCTCTAGTTTCTTCTCCTCTAGTATTGCTTTCATCTCTCGTTTTGCCTCTTCTGTAACATTGGAGCAAACCACAACGTCCCGGCAAACAATACATGCAAGGTGATACTTCAGACGATTAATGCCTCTAGAAAATGTTTTGCCACTGCTGTTCCAAAATTACAACCAATCTGTTTTATTCGCTCCATTTTACACCATACTTTCAAGTAAAATCAGCGGATTATGCAGGGCATTTGTAACAATTTCTTAATTTGCTAGTGATGTTGACCCAAATGCCAAACCTAATGCCAATTCGATGTCATTGTTAAGTTTTAATCATAAACACAATGCACATTTAAAAATTAAAAAATTGTAAACTTAATTAAATTTTTTTTTTTTAAACGCACTGAATAACCATATTTCACCGTACTCTAATAAAAATAGCATACCTACGGTTGCGAAATGAGTATTAAAATTTTAAGATGATTCATCAATACATTGAACGCATTTAAAATTACAAAACATATTTGATGAATCGATTACCATACCTATATATAAAATTTAAATAAGTTAGAAATTCGAATTTGCGTAAAAAAAAACATACCCTGGGCTCCAAATGACTATTAAAAATTAAAAGCATTCGATTTACATTAGATGTATTTAGAATTACAATATGCATATATAAAACTTAAATAATATATACCAAATTTGCAAAAACTTGAAAGAATTTTTCTTTTAAAAAAACTTACCTCCAAATGCAATTCTCCAAATTTTCTTGAATTCGCTCAAAAATCCGTTTAACACATGCAATGCAAGCTCAAATGGTTGTGTGAATGAAAATGAAGTGCTTTGGGGCCTTATAAAGGAAAAAAACCGCGTTTTTTGAGTGTGTTGGATGTGTTTGCGTGTACAGTCTGCATGGGCGAGTTATTGGCTCGGACTCGCCGAGTTTTCTTGACAAGCACTTGCCAAGTCTTCTAACTATGGTTCAATTAATCTTTATTTATTTTAACCCTATCCTCCTAATAGAATTGGGCACGAAAAAAACATGCACTGTCATTCAGCAACATAATTACCAAATCCATACGGATTCATATTTTTCAGCCATCCCGGATGAGTTCGGTCCAAGTCAGCCTCTTTTTTGAAAAATGGCTTTTTTTTCATTTTTTGCAAAAACAAATGCTCAACAACCTTATATATTATTTAATTTATGTGTATGTGTGTGTATATATATCACATTATTATTATTTTCATCGTATTTATCAATTTTACATATTTATAACATTATGCTCATATATATATAAACCAGATTTTTCCTAAGTTTTTCAAGAATTCCGTATTTTTTGCCCTCCTGAAAGGATCCAGATTTCTAAACTTGGTAACTGTGTTCAGCAAACTAGAATTTAAACTAAAAGTATAATTTCTTTTTGAAAGGTCAACATAATTGTGTTAAAACAGAGAAAGCGGGAAAAAATAGCAAACCAGTTACCAGCCCTTCAAGGGATTATAATGTAAGACCAGATGTCGATCCAATGGATAAACCCAGAGTCCTACACCAATCCCACCACATAATAAAGCCACAATTTGCATCAATCAGGGAACATATCCTTCACAAAGAACTAAGGAATTAAAATACAATATGACAATTCAACCCTTTTATCAGGGGCTCTTTGGAAATTTGTTCAAGTATATCTTGAGTACAAAATTTAACAATCTTTCATCCACTTCAGCCTCTTCCTCCAATGTTGAGGCTGTGATTTCTACCTTGTACGCAATCTGCTCCTGTTCGTTCATTGGCAGTGACGATTGTGTTCTTTTCTTTTCTCTGATTTCATCAGCATCCTTCTAGTGGTATATAATAATTTGAACCCTCATCAAATATAGTTTCCTATCTTGAAAATTTTCTTCTTAAAATGTGTGGATTCTCCCATTGTCTTGGAATCCGTTATTATTCCCTGGCCTCCAAGCTAAATTGACTTCTCCAGTTCACTCTCTAACATCCTTCTCTACTACATCTGCAGATACTTCAGCCATATACACTCTATTCTTAGGGTTTCATGGGGCAATTTTCACACTTATGCCCCATTTTCTGAAAAATCTGCACTGCTAAGCCACCTTCTAAAATTATCATTGTCTATGAGCTGCAACCATGGAAGGCCTTCATGGAAAAATTTCCTCAAATCTATCTTAATGCATAATCAGGATAAAGAGCATGTATAAGTCCTTATCATTGCTCTTGTTCATATGAAGGTGACCCCAGTATTTCTTATCTGCATTTAGGAGCCTCACCCAACAGCGAAGGGCAGTGTTTCTGGGTTCAAGTCAGGGAAACATGGTTTCATGAAGAGGCCTGTCCTCCCCCAAACAACAGTCCGTCTTCTAGACCATTTCCTATCCTCTGCTTCAAGGAAGCAGACCGCGAAAAATCATCTTCCATGAAAGTAGGGGAGCCCTCATCCATTTGACCACTTCCATTGAATTTGGCCTAAGACCACTATACCTGAAAAAGCCATGTTCTTGATACCATCACCAGTTCTCATTAGTTGTCGAAAGATCTTTGAATTGAAGAAGTCTTCTGACTCTTTCAATAATGAACTTCCTCCTTCGAAAATAATACTCTACTTGCAAGAAGAAGAATGACGTAGTTTGGCAGGGATATAGTAACATGAAGGCACAAATCTAACTTGAGCATGAGTGTAGTGCCTCTTGCTTATCGTCCAATCGACCTTGCTTGAGCACCAGCCTACCTAACACGTTAGTGTGGATAGGCAATAACAAGTTAAATTACGATAATGAAATTCAGTTGTGTTTGGATCCTGGACTGCATTAGGAGCATATTTTCAACATGAATTTGAATCCTTGGGAAACAACATGCCTTCCTCAGCAAGTTTAACCCCTCTCGTAAGAGGCTTCGCAAACAAATTGTGAGTGCCTTGCACCGCTTGATATTTTGGGTGACAGCTATGCGTGAATGGGTTATCTGACCCGTGATCGCAATCAGATCATGATGTAAAGTATTATAACAATAATAATTAAATTTAAGAATAATAAAATAAATCAACTTATTTTGGGCATGTTAGTGAAGTGCATGAATTTCTGTTTTTCACAAATGTGTGTGTGTGGGTGTGGGTGTGGGTGTGTGTGGGGGGGGAGTTAAGGATTGGCAATGGTTGGTTATGGCACAAAGACAGTGGGTGAGTGGTTGGAGGTTGGAGGGGCGGAGTCCAGTCCAATCAGCTCACTTTTACCAGCATCCTCTTTGCCTGTGCAACAGTAAGAGTTTGGACCATGTATGAACATTCATCAAAGCATATTGAAAAAGGATGGGACTTTTGTCAGGTTTTTAGTTGCAAGTGCCTGGTAGACATGAATGCAAATAAGCTATGAAAGTGTGTTCCTCTCAAGCTCCTTCCTGGATCTATGCGATGGGTTTTGAAAACGTGTTGTAACTTTCAAGCGAATGCAACTGGCAGGTATAAAGCGGACCCCACAACCTTTGTAAGCATACTCCAGCCCTGCGCCAAGTAAGAGCTTTGCAACAAGGAGTGGAGATTGACGGTGGACAGCTTTGGCATTGAATTATCTTGAGGCATTGGAAATGTGCATTGTTAATCAGCCCAACTTGAATGCCATTCTCCCAGCCTGTGCCAAGACATGAGCTTTTGAGCAGGATATGGACGTCCGTCCAGAGCATAATGGAAGGGTCTTTTGTCCAATGTTATAGTTGCAAATGCCATGTGGATGCATAAGCAAGGCATGTGAACAGATTGACAAATGCCCAAAGAAATGTGATCTCATGGAATGCATGATTGCAGGGTACACGCAGATCTGAGCAGTTGAGCCCCTCTGCATAATGTTGTGAGATTGAGATTGGTGTTGGAAGGCATTGGCACTGCTTTGTCTCACCAAACATAACCAGGAGGAGTCCACATGACCAGTTCACCTTTGCTAGCATACTGTGGCTGTGTTAAAATAGGAGCTTAGAAACGGGCAAGTACTCCTTTGTAGTGTCTGATTTTCAAGATATTTATGTGCTATTACTTTGGTCGTGTTTCCAGCGGAAAAAGTGTGATCTTGTTGAAGCAGTATGTCAACATGGGCTTGACGGTCTTGCACTGAAAAGGTGCACTACATCAGAAGTAGAACTTACAGAGATTATGTTGATGCTAAGTGAAGCAATCTGTAAACATAGGGTTACACTATAACAATCCACATTATGTCAGACCTTCATTGACATGAAGGGAACAAGTTTTATTTCAGTTTGTAAAAGTTTAAATTTTTTTGCAAGTGTTTGGAGATTTAGGTAACAATGCCGACTTCACAAAAACCAGATGTATGCCATTGAACTGTTTTGACATGTCTAGAATGAAAAGCCTGAAATATCCCTTGTGGGATATCACTTGAAATTCACAAAATATATAAAAATAACAGCAAACTGAAATTCTGATTTTTCTGATTTTTAGGACAGCAATATGCAGAAACAAAAAAAAATTGTATTTTCCAAAATAATAATTTCTAACACTACCCAGAAGCTTCAAATAACTTAGAAAATATGTAGAATAGTAAACAAGAGAGAAATATTTTTATCTCTTAAATCTGATTTTATTTATTTATTTTAATTGCTGAAACTGCCTAAAAATTCCAAAAATTCACAAGGAGCTGAAATGATCTTTATAAATTCTGAAATTCGGACAACAATGTATTTAAATTATAATGAATCAGATCCAACCTAGAAAACTGAAAAACTCCAACCAGAAGCCCTAGAAAACACTGCTGCAAAACCCTAAGTAGATCTGAAAATAAATAAAGCCCAAACTGAATGAAACTCCTAGGAATTCGCCAAGTGTGCCTCAAACACCTGGAAATAATCTAATTTGTAGATGGTTGAATTATGGACCAAATAATCTCTCTCTCGACACTGGGCAAACCCTTGAAAGTCTTTGAAAACTCTAATCTGAAAATCTGATTTGAATAAAGCTCCAAATCAGCAAACTAGGGATGGATCTTTCACCACCGAAGAGTGCTCTGCTAGCTAGGAGTGGATCTCTCACCACCGAAGCTAGGATTCCTACGGGATCTTACTCCACAAGCAAAAAGTGTGCAACCAACAATAGCTCCAATATCTGAAAATGTGTGTGTATATATGAATATCCTCTTCTCCCCAAGCACCACCTTTTTATAACTTTTCAATGCAACAAAGGGCCCAAAGAACCCTAATCGACCCCTTAGGGGAAAACCCACATGAACATAAGGTAATTTAAAGTTACTCAATCCCCCTTACCCCAAAAGTGACTTAAGTGACCCCCAACGAAGGAATAGAACAATAAAGTACCATGAGTCCCCCCCTCAACGACAAAATATAACAATTATTCCCACCAAGTTGCCCAATACTAATGTCAACGGCAAAATATAACAAAAGGCAAGGTGGTAATCAGTCATCCATACCCAATAGCCTCCAGCGTCGTTAGCCCCTCGGGTATGACCAAAGGCCGAGAAAATGATCGTTAGGCCCTCAGTGAAGGAATGGGGACATTACAAAGTCGAAGGTGGAGGAAAAATAAATAAAAAATCGGAGCTTTGAAATAGACTATGGCCTTTCCCAAAGCAAAATGGACAATGGTTTTTGTGAGTTGTTCATAAGGGTTGGATTAGACATGTATGCATTTACGGAAGTGATTTCAACCTAAATCACAGGTTCAACGATTTTCAGCAGAAAGTTCAAAAATAGCCCAACTTTATTGGAGCAGAGGAAATTCGTGAATATTCGTTAAAGTGCGACCAAAAAAACCTCAAACGAGCTATGAGTGGTCAATGTCGAAAGTGCCCTAGTCGAGTTGTGAGTGACTTGTGAGAGTAGAAATGCCATTGTGCGGTTGTGCTTGTGAGAGTGGTTGGAGACTCGGATAATATCATAGAAGCTAATAGCCCTAGCAATTGGATGTATTTCGGTGAAAACGCCAAAGGAATTTGCTAGTGCCAATCCACCGAGAAGTGAGGATCTGTAAACCACCACCACTCATTGCTATACACCGCCATTCACACCATTTCGAAGGAACCATATAATCCTGCTTATATGGATGTCAAGACTCTAAGAGTCTAAAGCCAAAAACTTTGAAAATGTTCAATTAGGTTAAAGTTTTTAATCTTAAAATCTTCAAGATTTTTGTTTTCGGTTTGTAATATCAAATATGTATAGTCACGATTTTATATTTCCGTGTCTATTACTTTATTAATTTTTTATTTTAATAAAGTAATTAAAAAATAAAATGTTTAATTATTTAGTTTTTAACTTTAATATTTTAAAAATATATTTTTATTTAACATTTATGTATTATAAAATTTAAAATATTAAATATAAAAAAAAGTTTATATTTTCAAAACATACTAATGGTATACAATATTATATTATAGCAATCGAATTTAATCACAATTTTTTTTCAAATGTTATCATTGTCAAACTTAATCCGAATTTCATCATTTCGAACTTGAACTTGAACACGAACCTTGTGGTGAGCTTTCAACGTACATGAGTCTTTGGTGGTTGCGTATGCTTGCGAGATGTAGTATTGGAGCCTAAAACCAGCCTTCAACCGTCGCTTTTCCAACCTTCGATATGGTTTTCTCCTCTTCTATTTTGCTTTCATATTTGCACTCCTATTTGGAATAGAGTAGAACTCAAACTTAGAGCAAAGCATGCAAATCAACTTAATACCATTTAACCATAATGCAAAACTTATTTAAAACGGATCTTGTACCAAGTTAAGCCAACCACGAAAACACCTTGTTTATGGCCGGTGTTACAACCAGCTTAAGTGTGAACTTGTTAAATATAAACTAAAACATGACCACCCATGTGTTTTGCGGCTTGCGCCTCCAATGATGAAAGATAAACACTTGAAAAATGAAACCTTGTGGTGTAAAAACAGCCCTTGTAAATGTTACAAATCCTCTTCAAAATCAACGTGCAAAAAATGTCTACAACCCTATCCCCTACAATTTTATCTCTTGAACACATTTCTTGTTACTTGAAATATCTCATCGCGCAATCATTAAACTTCACCTAATCATATGTTTAATGAATTTTCGAAGTGGCTTTTGGAAACACTTTGAAGAGCTGGTTGCAAGAGGCAACCGCTCAATGTTGCGAAACTATTTCGGAATCGCATTGTTTTTAATGCTTGACCAATGAGAAATCGGGTTTTGTTGCCTCAAATCTCTTTATTCCCGCATTGACAATTGTGTACCATATTTGGTTTCATCTTATTCACTTGAGAAGCATTTTTCCCGCACCTTTTTTGGAGCCACCTTGGCTTATGTTGCTCAAATGCTTACTATAAAATTTCACCAACTGGCTCCGGAAAGGTGCCTCAACAATAAGCATCGTTTATCGGTTTTTAGTTCTATCAATTTCTCTGCATTCTCACCATAGAGGAGAATAGGTTAGACGAGATAGATTCCCTATTTGGGCATTCAAGGACCTTTTCTAAGGCCATTGCAGCCACCCGGGCTAGTTTGAATGGTAGTGTGACTAAGTTTTGTTGACCAAACTTCGACTTTTCGAGACACCCTTTTGGAGGGTATGATTAAAGTGGTGTTTGGGAATACGTTTAGTAGCTGTAAATAACCTCATTAAAGGGTAAATGGAAATTATGACTGCCTAAAAATGTTGTGCTCCCTCTTGAACCTTCTATGGTTATAAAAATGAAAGTTTTCCCTCCCTCTCTCTCTCCCTCCCTCCCTCCCTCCGTCCCTCCCCTTCGACTTTTTGAGACACCCTTGGAGGGTATGATTAAATTGATGTTTGGGAATATGTTTAGTAGCTATAAATAACCTCGTTAAAGGGTAAATGGAAATTATGATTGCCTAAAAATGTTGTGCTCCCCTCTTGAACCTTCTATGGTTATAAAATGAAAGTTTTCTCTCTCCCTCCCTCCCTCTCTCTCTCCCTCGCTCCCTCCCTCCCCCCTCCCTCTCTCTCTCTCTCTCTCTCTCTCTCTCTCTCTCTCTCTGAAATCAGAAATGTGATTAGACTATGAATTTGTGCGAAAAAACTTGATTGGTCTCTCCCCTTTGCAAACCTTATGGGTAGGCTTGGTGGTATGTGTCGTCTTTACATTTGGTATAATGTCTTTCTCTTATCTAGTCACGTGAGCGGGTTCATGTGTGTGTAAGTGTAACATGCATTGCTGTGTTGTAGTAAGTGATCCCTAAGTGTCGTGTATGCAAGTGTTTTAAGAAAAGAAAATTTGTCGCTTTTACTGTGGTTTTTGGTCTTGTAAGTTGTGGGTGTTACAGTGAGGACCATTGGTTGATGTCGTTACCGCCATGCTTATAATTGTTTCCTTGCTGGGCAGGCCAACGCAAGGGCCCTATAAAGGTAGCCTTTGTTTTGGCACTTCAGCGAGAACCGGAGATGAAAATGCCTCGGGAGGGGCAGAACCATTTCCCTTATTCCTGGCTATCCTATTGCAGCATGCAAACAGTCTCTCATTCGCTTCGAGGGACAAAACCTAGAAAACCATGGTGCACTACTGCTAAACATTGCAGATAGAGCCCATAAGTAACAGAAAGAAGATATTTAACAATCCTTGGCGCAAAACAAACATCCACCAAAGTAGATGTTCTGATCAAAGCACAATGCCATACAACACATAGCTCAAGGAGTACATATATCTAATATCAACAATAAAATTCAGACCACTGGGATCACTCCTACACAACTTCTCAGCCCTGTGTGGTTTTCTATTTTGAGCATTTCCTGCAGATTGTTGATGGCACCATCATCCATCCCACCATTGAAATTATGGCCAAAAGACTTCTCTTGCAATGCTGAGAGTAGGGTCACCAATTGTAGATCGGGAATGGCCACCGCATCGCCCAAGGTGATAGGAATTTTCTCTGCAGGAGAGGGAGGTTAAGGTGCCCCATCCACGTTGAGATCTGAGGTTGATATTATAGCTTGAACAGAGATTCGGAAGGGTCACTGGCTACTTTCTTCCACTATCCTGATCAGATGTCTCTTTACCTCAAGGAAGTGATCACCCTCAAATGTCAAGCTTTCCAGAGGACTCCGAGGACTACCCAATTAATTACCTCATTCCAACCTATTCCAGTTGTTGAAGGTATTAAGCATCCTCTGTATGCTACAGTTATGCGCACATATGGTAATAGATTAATGACATTGTGTCGCCCTACACGAGCAGCTTTCAGAGTCTTCCTCCTCACACACTATACGTGGAGGACTTGTTGTTCTTCAGCCTAGAGGGTTAGCTACTCCTCATCCACACTGTAGGAGACACCATTAGATAATATTAGCAGCTTCCACTTTACTATTGAAGGACCATCCACCGTGGATGCTAAATGAGTTTCTGGGAGACATTCTGGGGGGAGGTGGGAGGAAGAGGGGCTAGTGGAGTGAAATCGCATGCTTGAGATATGCATAACACACCTGAAAACAGGAGCAAGTGGCACCAACAATGACAACAAGATCTACAACTGACCAACATGCATAGGCCAATGACTCTTAGACCCAGACTGTGACTGAGTCTCAGACTAGTTGAACACTTGCAGACATAGCTGTCCTGCAGTGCTTAAGGTCGGGCTTAAGGACATGAGGAAAAGCCCTAGTGGAGGCAGCATTTTGTATTTTTCAATATTGTTGATAAATAATAGACAGTACTACTATGCCTCGAAAGAAAGAAATTATATTAATCATAGTTCAAAAACTTGTACTTGGCGGACAAAAACTTGACTCAGACTCGGGACTCGGCAATTACTCAAGATTACTCGGCAACTTTATCACTACTTAAAAAATACATGAATTCATTAAATAAGCTTTACAAACATATTAAACATTTTTAAATGACATGAGAATGAATGTAGAAAACACATAAGTATATGAATGAGGCGATGGAATCCACTGTCAATCACCTCGCAGAGACTGTGAAATGCACAAAATCCCCTGGCAGAGAAGAAAGAGAACAAAACCCGAGTTTTTGATTAAAAGATGACTCGACTGTTTTTATACAGAGGTTGCTGAGTTTTGGGCTCGGACTCACCGAGCTGCAAAATCGCCATCAACCAGCTCGCCAATTTTGAGCCAAGAAATATTTTGACAGGTGAGCAGTGATACTGGCCGAGTTTTGCAGAGTTTTAAAACTATGAAACTAACGTCCACAAATGACCAAATGTAGGTCAATGGGACCCTATAATACACCCAATTACAATAGAATTGCCAGGGTAAAAGAACCAAATAAAGACAAGAGTCGGTAGTAATTGCAATTGCACAATTAAACAAAACATTATCGTGAAAACTCCACCAGTGAATAGAATGGCAAAATACAATCTGCCTTGAATATAATAGAATGACCCTATTGGAACAAGAGTTCAAAACCTAAAATAAATTGACAAATACATCTCTAGAACAATACAAGAAAACTGCAAAGACAATTCTGCATTTTAGAACATGACACCAGCTTAATTAAATTAAACTGTTCAAACTATAAGTTTTTGTCCAGGTAAAGTTTTTTTACCAACTCCAATAGATATTCACAAACAAGAAACAAATAACACCACTATTCACGCCAGTTTATATGAACATTGACCATTTAATGTTGAACGCCTAGATGTTAGCTTTTCTCTCTGTTTTAGAGAGAGACTTTCCTGTTAACCCTGTTGTTAAATTGATGCAACTCTTCTGTTTCCTGAAGTAATATAACATGTATCTCTTATAAACGAAAACCACATAATTGAAAAATGCGCCTCAAGTAACAAAAGAACACATGGCAATTAGCCTCAAGCGGAGCATGATCATCAAATGGAAATAAAGATCAATAAAACCAGCAGATATCTTTCTACAGCCAGATATCTTTTATACAGAAATAAATGGCAAAAATTCTTTAGGTTGTAAGAAATGGATTAACGATATCTTCATTCATTCCCTAGTATATGTCACTGCACATAGCCTTGCTAACCCTACAGGTGCCTACTTTCACAAGAATATATCTTCTAACTTTAACAACCAGTAGATTCCACTTACTTTTCTCCAAAAAAACATCTTTGACTATTCTCTCTGATCTTCTCAGTGCATTTTAGTTTACATCTATCCTCATTGTCAATCAAACCAGAGGGATACGTAAAGAAAAACAATGAAAATGATGGTATGAAGGGAACTGGAGTATACCAAACGGGCCATATATGAAGATAACTCCCCATCCTTTTGACGAAGAGTAGCTTCTAAATGTTCAAGTGTGGTTGGCACAAAGCTTTTTCCAAAATAAGTTGATGCCGCAAGTTCACCTGTGCTTCTCCTATCGACAAGGGCTTGTTCTGAGGATGAATCCAATGTAGCCTGTAAGTAGAAGCTTTCTTCCATGCTACTTGCACTTCCAGCACTTGAAAATCGCCTTAGATGATTGCTTGCTCCTTTCATTGCATAAAATAAAAAGGCGGTAAATAAGTACTCGACTCTAGATTTTAAAATAAGAAACGAATCTAACTAGACTCAACAAAAATAATTACCATGCTCCAAATAAGAATTTGTGTATTTAGAAGAGTCATTCTTTTCTAAGACTGGCCATGCTTCAGGGCGAGTAGTCTTTTCAAGATCTAATCTGGTAGTCCTCTCCCGTTCTAGTTCCTGTGGAATTTTCATGTTAACAACAGTAATTCAAAATTGCAGCAAAAACAAAAAAGAAATTCCTGTAATACTAGCATCAGTTTTTATTTTATCCGAGCATACATGTTCAGTTCCCCAGAAATGAGAATTAGCACCTAGTGTACATTGTAATATCAGCGTGTTCCATTCATATCTAGTTGACCAGAAAAATCAAGCAGAACCATTGATCCCATATCATAAATGTATCTTTGCATAAGCTACTATGCAATAAGAAAGAAAGTAGGGAACAAAACCAAAATCATAACTTTCAAAATACATGATAGGCAAAACTTTTGTCACAGACTAAAACCGTGAATGAATACAATTGCCTTAATACTATGGTAAGCTTCACCATTTACCCTGCTCATACTACCCACAAATCGTCCATCCTATTTCCAATCAAGACACTAAGTACCACCTGCTCAACAAGTTCCCGCCGTGTTATTTCTTCCACTAGAGCACGTTTATGCCGATTCCTCAGTTCTCTTATTTCATCTTCAAGTTGCTTGGCACGACCTTCCTGACTGGCTGCTGTTTCTAGTGCTGCAAGATATTCTTGTCGATTTTCAGATGCCCTCTGTCTTTCCTTTTCTAGTGAGCGAGTGAGTTGTGCTTGCTCAGCCCTAAGACATGAAACCTGCATTTGGTGGAGGTTAACCAAGACATTAACACCTAAGCTTCATGAGTTGGTTATTCTTCAGACTTCTCATCGAAATAATCATGCCACAGAGAAAAAGTTAGCAAAAATAGATTATTAAATGATGCTTATGTACCTGAGCTTCCAAAACGGCCATTCGAGATAATGTCTGAGTAAGGCGTTCATTCATAGATCTCTCTCTTTCTTCTGCTGATGCAGCCTTTGCCTCTGCCTCCTGTTAGTTATATTCTTCAAAAATTCATACTAATTTAAAGTAAAAGTCAAAAATGATAAAAATCTTTTAAAGCTGAAGAAGCATATTGTCCGTCCAAGGAAATCACCTGGACACGAGAATTAAGGTTTCTCTCCACACCAGACCATGCTTCAGCACGCATAGCTGCAGTTTCCTGCTTATCAACAATAGAGGACTGGCATTAAAAAAAGCTATAAATGAAAGTACTGATGCTAATCAAAGGTAGTATTCAATGATCAGAACAGTAGAAAAAACCTGCATTGCTTCAATTTGCCGCAGCAATGGTCTCGTGGACTCTGGTACTCTCAACACCAGCTCTTCATAGCGCATTTCAGTTGCCTGTACAACAGTGGTAACATAATATTGCAGAACTCAAATCCCATAAAAATTCACAATCAAATAAAAGGTCCTTAGAGTAATGATATGATCAGTGGAGATAAAGTCAGACCTGGCAACGTTTCTGAATATGATCAATTTCACTCCGTAACTTGTCTTCCTGATATGCAGCCTGTAATACATCAGACAGGGACATGTCATGAACAAAACTTATATGCTGCAATTAGCTACCTACAGAAAAAACAGGTAAGTCCTCCAAGATATTTAAAAGCTCCATATCACAAGTCAGGGGCTCGACAAATAAAACAGATAAAGAAGCCACTGCCTGACGCTCTGTGTTGCTAAGGGTTTCCCTTAGCTCTTCAAGTGTTTGTACAAGTGCTGCCTCACGTTCTCCTGCTTCACGTAAACGATGCTCAAGCTCTGTTTTAGCTTCACTGTTTGCCCGTGTCTCCGCAAGTGCCACTGCCTCTTTTGCTTCATTTAGTGCATTCGTGTAGAATTCCTTTTGTGCAGCAAGTTCTGCTTGACTATTCTCAACAGCTTCCTGTAAGGCCTTCTCTGTTGCAGCCTTATCCTTTTAATACTTTCCACCTTTGCTTCTTCTACCTAGTTTGGAAAACCTTACGAGGGTGTTAGGAAATGTCAAACAGTCAGGAACTTAACTATTATGCATAGGTTTATCCAAAAGCAAAATTTAAAGCATTCTCACATAAACGTTCTATAGAGAAAATCAAAATGCCTATGCATGCATCCGGTCATAGCTAATGTTCTAACAAAGATTGTGTACCTTCTAAAAGGCACCTTATTTTTACAAGTTTTACAAGACATTTTGATTTAAGAATCAACTTTTCAAAATCTTTTACCTTTCAATCCATGGGACTTGATTGGGAGTTTGAATGTATCAACAGCAAACCTGGTAAATATGAATGCGGTAAACATGTAGGTCATTCTCTCCTGATCATTTGAAGGTTGCAGGAAGTGACTGTAAATGACATCACAACGCTTAGAACCTCAAAAATTCTATGTAACATCCATTGCGTTGCTGTTTCAGGATTCGAGTATTTAGGCTTGGATAACTATAATATTGTTTTATCAACTTCATTGATACGAGATTTGTGTTGGAATTATTATACATGTTTATATTACATTGACCTAGCATTATTTTATGCATTTAGCTAGAACTAATTTGTGTGGATTATCTACTCTAGGTAGTTTACATTGAGTTATTGCTTTTCAGTTACTTTCTGTTATATTTTGTATATACATGCATGTTTATATCATATATGTTGCAGGCGTTAGAAAATGTGCACAAAGAAGGAATGAAGAGAAACCAGAATGCACACATTGTTCATTGTGTATCCGTCATTTTATTATGTGAGAGATGGTTACAAAATGGTTGAAGTGGTTACAGCCATTTATTAGTTAATATTAAACTAATATTGACTTAATGCTAAATTGTAAGCCTTATATTCTAATTGCAGGTGCTACTAATTTCTGTTTGTAGCTGCAGGAACATGTACAAGAGGGTGTAAAGCAGTAACACGATCAAAAGTGTATAGTGAAAACAGGGGTCAAGCCACAGCCATCATTTTAGCCCACAACTTAAGTCGTGTTCCCTCCCATCTTGCGTTGTGCTGTTGTTCTGGATTCCATGGTTGTTTATTATGATTGTCTTCTAATTATTTCAGTATGTTGTCTTGACTATTAGTTCAGACATGCAAAATGGAGTCTGCATGCTTCATATGGATGATTGTTTGTCATATCTGCTTATGTTCTGTTTTGATGTTTGTATAGATGTGAAAGAGGGAATCAGACCAGCCTGGACACTCGCTACTTTGCATTAGAGTTGTTTAGCAATACAAATTTGGAAAACAGGATCTTGAAGCCCTAGATTGCTAAAACCTATTTTATAACCAAGGCTCACTATCACATAGAAGGGACCTAGGCAACATTAACCTAAAGGGGACCTTTCACAAAACACATCACATACTTTGATTTATTACAACGAAGATCTAAGCAATTATCTAAGCTTAAAAAATAAGGGAATAAAACAAAGCTGCATGGTGGCATTGTCCTTGCTAAGAGGGTGATAATAGACTTGAAACTTGAAAGCTATGTTTAAAAAAGCAAAAGGAATCATTGGGCTTGTCTTGGACAAGGCTGCAAGAAAAAACATGGCAGCATGCAAAAGCCCGCTAGAGTTTTGATATCGGTTCTCTTCAGTTGACAGCTAGAGCTTAACACGTTATTAGACTTCACTTTCAGTTCGTCACTGATTTTTTAATTTTAAGCCATACATTAAAGCCCTAGTTGCAAGCATGATTGTATTTACCCATAGGTTTTATATTTTTAGCCGGGGCTGAGTTCTATGCCTTAAAAAACGGTTGATGCTTCCCTAAGATTAGGTTTTGCGCTATTTTTGGCTAGGAAAAAAAAATCATATAAAGGAAGCAAGCATGATAGAAGAGCGGACACAGAGGTTTGTCTTTCAAAAGGAGGATATGCGATGCATTATGCTACGTTGCAGGAAATGCCCCTGCCCCCATACCCGCATCCAAGCGTTTTGGGCATGGAAATGGAATCAGAAATGCTCAGGAACACGCCCAAAATGTCCCTCTGTCCCAGATTCCTAACAGAAACCATACAGAAACGGCTCTGCCATTTCCAAACCGGGACATTTCCGTCCCATTCCCAAGGGCACAAGTCGGCGGAAAAGTGAAAAAATGTCAAAACCCTTAAATGCATTCTCTAACTTGTTAAACACACTTCCTAAAAGCTATATAAACACACATGTAGATTATAATCATGTACATGTGAAATTTTAAGCATGTTGAATGTTTTGAACTTTCATGAATATTACATTTTTAAGTGCTTTATCTTTTATAAACTAAAAATGAGTATTATGCATTTTTACAAATATTTATAATATGTTCGGCAAAACTTTCCATGCCATTTCATACCCAAAGTTTTTTTGAAAATGCCATTTATAATAGGTTGTTTTGCTAGACAGTGTAACTACCCAATAGTTTTGGAGTCACATAAGTCATATCTGTTGAAGATCAGGATATAAAACACTGTATGTCAGATCCAAATAAGTAACAGGTTATCGTTTGCACAAATTCTCATAAATGGCAAAACATGTAAACAGGAAATAAAGGGGTCTATTTTAAATGACTTATCAGATATGTTGGAAACCTCTTCTCTTGGATGGAAATTAGGGTTTTTGTAATCTTATAAATATAGTATAAACAACAGTCTTGCTGTGGAAAACCTTGACCTGTTTCCATTTGGTATAATGTACTAATGATGTCGATGCATTCACTTGCTCTTTATGTGGATGATTGTACTCTTTACTGTGTGTGGTGCACCTGGTTTAGTCGCTTGGTTTTATAATGCTTTTATTGTGACTAGAGCAATATGATTGGTCTATCTTTTGTTTAAACCCCTACGGTAGGGTAACGGCGATAGGTCGGTATGAGGGATGGACTGTAAACCACCCACAAATACCTTAGATTCAGGCTCGGGAACTGGCAGACATCGTGGTGTTCTGAAGCCTAGGTATTTATTTCTTAAGATGTTGAAATCCCTAGCTAGGATTTACATGACATTTTGGTTTTATTTGAGTAGTGAAAATATGGTTCACATAGACTAAATACCACTTGTCGATCATGGCTTCTGCAGCGAGTGTTTCTGCCTCTTGTGGTTTCTCTTCTCTTGATTTTGAGTTTCTGTGGTGAGTCAGCAGAAGTTGGTTGTGTGTTTAGTTGTTGCCTGTGGGTGTGTAATCATTGTCATCCTTGTATCTAAGTGATCATGTGGAAATGTTTTTGTGCTAGAACGATTCTATCGTTGGAGTTGTAAGGGCTACCGATGGTTGTGTTACAAATATATTGTGACATTATTAATAAATTGTAATATTATTAATAATGAGTTAATACAACTCATATTAATAATATAGTTAATAGTTGTGTGTGAGTGAAGTTGTTGAATAAACAACTCACATAGCTATTTTGGTGTGTGAGATAATAAAGGGATGTGAGAGATATCCTAGGGATAAGTTTGAGAGATTCATGGAGAGTGATATGAGGGATTGAAGATGAAGTTTGACTCCACCTTTGTAGGAGATCAAACATTATAAAATGTAACCTCTATCATTGTAATTGATATACGGAATGAATTAATATGAAGATCATTATTCCGTGAATAATAATATTGAGTTTTCCTGTGTAAAACTGATCCAAAATTATTATTTGGTATCAAAGCAAGATGGACTTGTGAGAATTGGTGAGGGGTGGCAAGTGTTTTCCATTGCCCCGACTGATGAGAAGAATTTAGATATTTTGTGGTGCAGTCATATTTGTATAGTTTGTGATCTGCATGTATTTCTCTCTCAACACGGCGACCCTGTTTTTTATTGATTGCATTGCTCTATACTTTGGATCGAAGGTGATATTGAAATTTGGATAGGTGTTTTTCTTACCACATCAATTCCATCAAAGCTTTTACACTGCAATCTGAACATTACTGGCGTGATTGGCATTAGTTTATAGCAGGTGGGACGGTTACAGTTGTTTCTGTCCATACAATTTCAGTCTACATATCGTGCAGATCCAAAGATGTCGCCTCAATTTACCCAAGCCTAAATGTACCTGCTACGTTTGAGGTAGTTACTGTGATTAAGCTTTAAGCACTTCTCCAGGTGGTCGATTGGCCATTTTAGCACTTATACAAATCTATCTACCAAGTCTGCGTTGGTATTTGTAATCAGAGTTGTGCAGCGTATATGTTGTCAGATCCAGCGCTAGAAGTTGTTAATTTCATGTGGTGGTTGACTACGAGTTTGGCATCTTCTATCTTGTGCTCAAATAGCTGATGTGGGTTGTTTCATTCTCAACTAAGAGCGCAAAATCTTGCATGGGTACCGTCCAATCTAGCCACATCTGGGGACCTGTGCTGCAAATTCTCTATTCACATGTGTCGTGGCATTCAAAATATTCAAATTACTCAGCCATATTCGTGCTTCGTGAATCATGGAATCAGCTGGTCATTCAATTCACCTCACCAATAATAGGAAATATGGTTTGTGTCTAGAGTTTCAGGATTTAAAATTGTAAGTACGGCTGGGTCAGGTGTTTTAATTTAGTCTATTTTTGTTATTGTGTATTTATAAGGCTGGGAGTCACGGTATTTGGTTTTTTATTATTACTTATGTATTCGGTTAGCCTTTGTCAAATAGTCAATTTTGTCACCGTATCAAGAGTCTAAAGTTTCATAGTTTTGTATATTTAGCTTTGGTCAAAATATTTAGTTTTTCGTTGACATTTTAATGAGTCCTCGCATTGTCATAGTATTTATTATTTTTGAGTCTTTGTCCAATGCAATTGTTAATAGACATTGCTAATATTTATTCCGGTCATTGTCCGATAAAATATTATGTGTCTTCATTATAAGTGTATAATCTATAGTATTTTGTGAAGACTTAATTCGTAGTCAAGTCCGTATATTAGTGATGTGTAATACGTCATCCATCATATTCTTTAGATTTTGTATGTCTTTAGTTATTAAGTCATTTTCATATAAAAAGTAATCCCTCCTAGACTGCTTTGCTTTAAGGAGCTTTTCAGTCCACAGGAAAATTGTTGGAAAGCTACTGTAGTTGCTGAGGAACATGGTTTGTAAGTTGTAATAAGTTTTGTTTCCATCGTGGTTATGAAGTCTTGTATACTGTTTAAAGGAATTATGGGATAGTATCGAGTTATTTCTGGTTATGAAATCTGTATTGAAGGAATTTGGAATCTCTAGAAAAGGTTGACTGTGTGTAAGGGCAATTTATAGGCATGTTGTACTTGTAACCTTGTGTAAATTCTTGGCAAACCATGCAAAATGTACTAAAAGGGATTAGTGTTATATATATCCTCTTATAGGCATGTGAAGTAGATTTCATATTATAAAAAAGAATGTTGTAAAGTTATTTATGTCTAGCAAGAGGAAGATGATTCTTGGTCTTGTTGTTCTTGATTACTATCGGTTATGGAATCTTATAAACAAACTTGCATGTACTCAGTAGATTATCTCTATTAAGTTCCTTGGGAATGGTGTTGTGACTGTCTTCAGCAAATTGCACATGGCTTAAGACACTGATAGAAACAAGATAGACCTAGACTTTTAGATGAGGTCATGAATGTTGCAAAATATAATAGTTTTGTGAAGAACCTCATGTTGATAGCTGTAGATGATTATGTTCATTCAATGAACTAGCTGTACTTATACTAAGAGCTACTATTGAAATCATGAGTTAGGTAACAAAGCTTGCAAAAATTGTATACTTACAGCTTAAATATCATTTGAGAAAGAAGTAACAACATCAAATTTGATGTGAAACATTATATATAAACTGTATATGATGACTGTAGAAAACATCGGCATTACTTAAAAAATTGGGCAAGTAGTTTTGTTTGGTGCTGTATTCATTTAGGTTTCATCTCCTTCCCATTGTATGGTAGCAGCAAAAAGTTGTTTAATGTCGTTATACCCAACCTGCAGAAACATGGGTAATTAATGTTCTGTTCTTACCTTGACTAGTAATTATTTCTAAAGGGACATCCTCTGAGACTCCAATGAGGAAAATCTTATATGTGAATTGTATCTGGCAAAGACTGAAATGGTAAGAGCTGTAGCTACAGTGTTGAGTAGAAACATTCAAAAGGGATTATTGGTATCTTACTTGTTTAAATGTAATGTTTTCAATTTAGATGTGAGCTGTGGAAGTTGGAAACATCTGTTGAAAGCTGTATATTAGCTCAGTTGATTTATTAGCAACTATTAATGAGTTATTTTCCAGTGGCTTGAAATGTTAGAGATGTTGAAAAATTGAAACAAAGCCCCATGTGTTAAAATAGTGTACTAGGTCTTTTTGTATTGCTAAGAAACTTTTGTATTGTAATGCTGGTTTGGCCTTTTCTGAGTTGCCAAACTCCTGTAGCAGGAGAAGGTCAGAACTGAATGTTGTTTTACTAAGGATCTGGCTTCAATGTAATTTTGTGTGATAGAACTCTTATGAGCCTGTTGAAAATCAGGGGATTCCTAGAGAAAAGAATTAAAACTATATAAAGGAATTCAGATTAATGAAAGGAAAGGAAATACCATGATAAACATCTAGTTGGAAGGAATTGAGAACTGTCTCTTGTGGAAGCAGTTATAGGTTATAGGAGTTTGTAAACTACATAAACATGTTGAATTGATTATTTAGATAGTAGAAAACAATCTAGCCTGGAGAGTGGTTCAAGAGTAAAAACAATCTAAAGATCAACCCATTTACATTTGGAACTTAGCCGTTGAATCAGTTCAGGCAGTGATGAAGAGTCGTCATTAGAAAACCCTAAGGTTTTGCAATATAACCATTCATCACTCCCTTCACTGAGGGTTTTAAACTTCTGATGGAACTAATTTTCCACTACCTTAGTTTGTGAAATACATTGCAGTCAGCATGACTGAATCTAGAACATCAGAACAGCGACTAAGAAACAAAAGGACACTAAACTAAAACAAAGCAAATCTTGGGACAGAATGCCGTATGAGACCTGTGATCAATAACAAACTTGATAAAAGACTGTGTGAATATGGATTTATTGGATTTTTCGTCAGACATTCTAGTAGTTTAATTTATATAAATTAAATGACGTAATGTGTATGTCTCTTTAGCTAAGCCAATTAATGATATGTAAATGGATTTTCCTTGGTATTGAATATGGTAAACAAGTTCATGTTTACGAGTCTTTCTTATATGAATTTTTAGGGTTAATGTAATATTATGAGAGGCCCACTATGTTATGTTGTGTAATTCTAATTAAGTCCCCTCATTTTACTAGGAATTTTCTAGTTCGACTTTTTGTGACCAGAAATTTTATTAATAGAGCTAGAAAAGTGAAACAAATCCACATCCGCACAGAACTATCTATTATGGCAAGAATCCTGGAATTATCCCTTTGTCTAATGGACTAAGTATACACCAAATTATATTCTTATACTTCTACTAGAACCTGTTTTCATGTATCCCAAGCCTATCTCTCAATAGTCATCAACGCATAAACCCACTTAAACATGTTAAAGTCCCCAACCAGAAAGCACTCTACAGAAGAGAATTATTTCAAAGTTAAATTCTCTCCTGAATTGAATTAGGAGCGTATACTGGAAAGAAACCAATGACATGACCAGCCACCAGGGCGTTACACCAAAAACATTTAGCTTCGGGATTGTTTCCTTTAAATAATTATAAACCAAAATGGAAGCAAGCTATTGAGCAAAATCACAGAGAGGCCCACCTCTACCTTGAGGGTTATCTGTTCTACGAACTGTACTATTTTAAAATAATGAATCTCTTGTGATAGCATATATTTGCAGAAAAATTCTAAACAAGTTTTGCAAAAATCACACAGGCAGGAATACCACTGCGAACCTTTCTGAATCATTAACACAAAAGCTATATGCAGGCTTTGAATATCATAATATTTATGTTCCCTTAGCTCAGCATGTTCCTTGCTTGTACGTTGTTTTGCAAAGCTCTTCAAACTTATTTTCCTTTACTCTGTAAATCACAAATAATACACTACTAGTTCATTCGACTATCTTTCATTTCCATAAACTGGCCTTACAGATTGCTGCAAGAGTGAAAACCAAATAAGAAAATAGAAAGAGTGAAGTATTTTTCGATATTTCTATCCTTTTGGTTTTACATCCAATTGAATTGGAAACTCACGGGATGGCTTTGAAACGAAATCTTGAAGATATTTTATGAGATTATCAATATTTCCAAGAGTTTGAATCTGAAGATCTATTGTAATCTTTAAAGATGAAAGAAAGTGGCTTGATTGTGGAGCACATTACCAAGCTGAAAGAACTAAAAGGAGCAGTTGTAAGAGTTTCTTCCAGAGAAGAAACTAGCATCCATTACACATAAATATTTGCCCATTTCTCAGAATTTTTGTGGCATCATTGAATATCACAAAGATGACATCTTTTAAGGGAGTTTTATTAATTGAAAACAAGATTGACTCAATAAAAACACATATGCGAGCACTTCAATCATACTGAGGCATCAAGCAAAGCATTTGATACTAACTTAAAGGGAAAGAAGACAAAAAAGTCAACAGATAAGGGGAATCCAATCTGTTGGAGTGGTCGTATTCACACCGGCTAGAGGTTCGGGATATTTTCCCAACCAGCTTGATCCTAGCCATGTTCACACTCACTCTTGGAGTTAGGCTTAGAATTGGAGTTGGTTTCAACTATGTGGGTTGTTATATTGTTATTCCCTATTTACATAACATATTGGTTTTACACATACATAGGAAATCAACCTTCCCTATTATTTATGTTGTCTTGAACAACCACTCATAGCCTATTTAATAGCCTCTCTCCTTTGTAATCAACCCGCGCATTGTATATTTTGTGAGCAGCATAATACTATGGAGACTTTTATTTGATCCACCTTCTATCTTAAATGTATGGGTTGTGGAATGTTTCATGGCTGTGGTAATTGCTTGTTGGAGAGATCTTCCGCTCGAGTGAACAACACATATGTTCGCTTCACCTTCACTCAGGCATGAGCACCACGAGAATATTGGTGTCGGACATGATTAGACTAGCACACCTTGAGATGGTTCCTTGCATGCACCAATGATTGATTTTGCACCGACTCATGGCTTCCACATTCACCATCCATGTTCATTTGGGATGGATATTTGATCACTTGTGGCGGGATCATCAGCGTTCTTTGAGAGGGCATTATAGGAGTGGCACCTCCACCATTCAGCTTCTTTGCCCACTCACCGCTCCTCTTGCGATGTAATGCTCCTTGTTTTGAGCTATTTTCTTTAGCAGTGTAGAGTGTATCTCCTTTTTGAGATATTTTGTATTTGTATTTTCAACACTTTTTAGGCATGTTAACAGTCTCTCTTGTGGTGAGCTAGTCTGGTGAAGCCCAATGTCAGCTTGTCCGTGTTTAAGTAGTTGGTTTAGCCACTCATACAAATTTGTAGTATCACTCCACCCATTCAGCAATATGGGAGGGTGTGGTGTTGATCCTGCTTCTTCGGGTGTCGTGTTCCTTGCTCTTTTGTAGTTAGTGGACCACATCTTCTAGCAGTAGATCAAATTATGTTTGGTTTTTTTTGCACTATCGATATCATCTCGTGGTCTCCTTGGTTAGATTTTGAGTTGGTTCTCCTTCTGAAGTGTTGCTATTTTGTTGAGTTACGAGTGTCGGATACTCTATTGATGATCTCTCTTGCATGTCGCTATTCATCGTTGAATTACAATGCCGGTTGCTTTTGAGTTTTTGTGATCGAGAAGTGGATTCAAACCACATCATAGACCAAACATCGCTTCAACAGAGTACAAGTTTCATAGAGCATTGCAGCTACTCTATCTACTTTGTTGATCTTTACTAGTTTTTGGATACCTTGCGGTGACTATTTTCATCCTTGATAACTCTTTTTTTAGTTTATTTGTGCATGGGTGCCTTATCGGGCTTAGTTGTCGGGACCTATATTTGGATTTGTCTACTAAGTTTTCTCTTTCTCACTCCCAATTTTGCGCTTATGGGAGGGTGTTGGAGTGGTCATGTTCACACTGGCTAGAGGTTCGGGATATTTCCCCAACTATCTTGATCCTAGCCTTGTTCACACTCATTCTTGGAGTTAAGCTTAGATTGGGAGTTGGTTTTAACTATGTGGATTGTTATATTGTTATTCCCTATTACGCAGCATATTTGTTTTGCATATACAGGAAATCAGCCTTCCCTATTATTTAGGTTGTCTTGGACAACTACTCATAGCCTATTTTATAGGCCCTCTCCCTTGTAACTAACACGGGCATTGTATATTTTGTGAGCAGCATAATAATATGGAGACTCTTATTTGATCCACCTTCTGTGTTAAATGTCTGGGCTGTGCAATGTTTCATGGCTGTGGTAATCGCTTGCCGGAGTGAAATTCGGCTGAGAGTATTCATTTCTTTGATACAAAGTGATAACACTTAAAGAAAGTGGTATGAATCCAAAATAAGAAAGAGAAAAGTTACTTTGATTGCAGTTATTGTAAAAAGATGGAAACATTCATAACAATTGCTAGAGAGGGAGTCTTTCTTAACAAGAAATTACATGGCCAACATCTATCGACAAAAAGATGAATACTTTGTGATAGTATTTCGGCAGGATAATTTGTTTGCCATATGATGCATTAATTCAGCTATGAAGCATGTGACCTAATAAAGTCCACAAAGGCAGTGAAAGACGTTGCAACTGAGGAGGCTATGACTAGGAATAGCCCCGCCTAAAACCGTAATGTCCCCTTTCTTTCACTAAGGGCCTAAGGGCCAATTCGAGTCCTAGCCTTGGTCATACCCAAGGGGCTAAGGACATTGGAGGCTATTGGGTATGAATATCTATTACCACCTAGTTCATTTGTTATAATTCTTCGTTGACATGAGCGTAAAGTGGCTTGGTGGGACTAAATGTTATGTTTTGTCGTTAAGGGAGGGCCTCATAACACTTTAATGTTATAATATTGCGTTGGGGTGACTTATGGTACTTTATTATTCTATTTCTTCGTTGGGGTGACTTATGGTACTTTATTATTCTATTTCTTCGTTGGGGTCACTTAAGTCACTTTTAGTCCCACATGGAGCTCCCAACTTGGAAAAAGGTAATGAAAGGTTATAAAAGGAGGTTTGGGGAGTGATAGAGCACACACTTGCATACTCTCATATTTTTCTCATTGTGCAACTGCTGCTTGCAAAATTCCAGCTTGTGGAGTAAGATCCCACAGGGACCCTAGCTTCGGTGGTGAGAGATCCATCCCTAGCTAGCAAGGCATTCTTCGGTGGTGAGAGATCCACCCTAGCTTGTCATTTTGGAGTTGATTTAGGGTTGTTTTACAGAGATAATTTTCAGAGCTTCAGAGGGAGGGTTTTGAGGATTTTTGGGCCTTTTGTGAAGAAAAATCAAGGGTTTCAGATCAGTTGTTGGCTGCAGCGATAAGGGCAGGTTTGGGCACCATTTTTGAAGACTTTTCAGAGGGTTTTTGGCCTCTTTTCTAGGGTAGCGACCCACTTTTGGATTTCGCTGCTATTTTTGGAGGGTTTCCCAAGTGTGGCTACCGGATCTGGAGGTTGGGTTTTCATTCTCACTATTAATAGATGTTATTTCCAAAATTTCAGAATTTTATCATGTGTATTTGAGAAGATATGAATTTTTGAAGTTTCCTAGCTGCCTAGGGCATTCTGTAATTTTCTGGCAGCGATATATTATTCGAAAAATTCCAAAAATAATTTTCTTGTGTTAGTTATCATATTAGCAAGCTCTCCATAAATTTTCAAGTGATTTGAACAAGTATTTTGTGAGTTATTGATTTAAATCAGTTCGCTGCCCTAGCTGTTAATTTCTGCAAAAATCATAATTTTATTTTGCTGCAAATTATCTATATTTTGTGCATTTTTGAGTGGTATCCCACAAGGGATATTTCAAAAACACCTCAGGGTATTTGGATCCCCAATGTATGCACACATTCCTAACAAAAGAGGACCCAAGCTTGAAGAAAAGACCAGCAAATGTATAATTGTTGGATACAGCACAATGGCAAATGCATACAAGTTGTGTGATCTAGAAAGTAAAATGTAGCGTAGCCATGGATATGTAAGGGATACCAAACATTTTTAGAAGGTAAGTTGGGAGGGGAGTGCAAAATCATCCCCACCTTTACCTTGTTGTCAATATAAATTTTCTTCACATGAAGTTTGAGGAGTCAAGGACTTATGCCATCAGATGTAATAGAATCATTATGAGTATTGCAGATAACAAAATTGGGAGGAAGACAAAGTTGACCAATTATGGCCATAAAATTGATATGTCAATATTTTCTATTGAGCAGCATCTGTGCAAATAAGTTGATGAAATTTGATGATGAGTAGAAGGGATGTCATACATTGATGGTTTAGTTATCCCACAGATTGAACTTCACCCTCTTGAGTCTTGATTGACTCTTCCATATATAAGGATTATAACTTGTTTGCAGTTAGAATGGTTGTTATTATAATTTGCTAGCAACGATAATATCTGCTGCAATGAGTTTATAATCATAGTCATGGCATTGAAAGATGTTATTCTCTCAATGTTCCATGTTCGTCAACAGATGATGTCAGGACTTACCTAACTTGCTCTGAGCTATATCACCTGGATTTGAATTCAAGTTCAGATTCAACACCTATATGATTCGAGAAAGTTTGACAGTGCAAAAGGTTTTGATTAAATTCGTCATCAATTTCACTATTGAACAGATAAATATGATGATTTTTTTCCATATTCCTTGGGGAAAGAATTCAGAGATAAATTAAAAATCAAAATATGTGCCCTTCCTACAAAACTTACAAATTATAAATAGTCTGGCAATAATAGTCAATATTATTATCACTGGATTTATTCTAATAAAATTAACAGAAGAGAAAGTACTGTTCAAATATTTCATAGACTCAAAACGCGTCTCTTTTTTATTATGATTATACTACAGTGAAACTTTTAAGTTATTTCTACAAGAACAATTCATGTAAACTATTTTCATAAATTATGAAAGCATACATTACTTGTGAAACCATAAATTAGTTCTTTTTATAAAGATGTGAAACACTACATTAATTAGACATTTGAGGCTTCCACAATCCAAAATGTAAGGCGAAAATGCTACTAGAAAAATTACTGAGAGATTCTTATGAATCAACATTTTGAATCACACTCCGTTATCCATCATCAAAATAAAGATATGATAAGATTATAAATACAATTCAACAAGTGCAACTGTTGATACTAATAAGTTATATTAATAGGTTTAAAACAAGTCCTCTCTTGGGAAAATACTTTGTCCTGAAATCATAGGAAAAGATGGATGAGAAACCACAAAAAAACTGATGCTCTCAGGAAGCTTATTCCGCTGGCAAGTACTTCCATTTTATCAGATATCCTATGATTTGTTTAACACAAGGATCTACTTCATGATTCAATAATACCTTCAAGATTTGTTTAACACAAGGATCTACTTCATGATTCAATAATACCTTCAAGTTCCAATAAGAGCCTTACTTTTTCATCTAATATAAGTAGTTCAGCTTGAATTGATGAATGTGTGCCCAACATTTTCTTTAAGAGGGATACATAAAAAATCATTAATTCATCCTTTATGTGGGAGGTTCAAGGTAAATGCAACTTGACTAATTTTCTATCACATTGGAAATGGAATTTAGAATTTTGACGATAAATTTTAATGTTTGCAAGTTTTTCTGAGTTTACCAGTGTTTGTTCTATACGGCTGAATGTGCACCTAAAAACCCGATTGCCTTCCTGGAGTTCTCTTTTAGTAAGCTGTTGATCTGGCTGTTGCTTCATTTAGTTATTCACACATTCCAAGTTCTCCTTAGAATTTGAATAACTTTCTGGGATTCTCAAGAAATTATGTACTGTAGGGACTTTCATCTTTGTAGACAAAATATCTTCAGGTTTTGGAGATTTTAAGTCGTATAAAGCTGCAAATGGTTGTGTTGGCAGATACGTGAAATGTGGTATTGTACCACCATTCAGCTAAATTTGACCATTAAACCATTTGTTTTCTTTTTCTGACGCAAAATATTTAAGATGTGCTTAGAGATACTTACTTATTCTGATTTTGTCCTTTAGTTAGAGCCTTAGAGGAAAGGTTTACAAAATTTATTTGTAAAAGAAGGATCAAGATTGGTAATGATCATTTCAGGAAAATGCTGCAGCTTGTAAACATTGTTTGCATACGCTTCCATAATTTGCTTTGTCGTGTTTTTTTTTGCATTCCCTTAAAATGAGCATATTTCATGAGATGGTCTTCCACAACAAAAATTCTCATTAGCTTCTAAAACAAGTAGACCATGGATTAAACCATCTATATTACTACTAATTGCTATAGAAGAACATGCAATGGTTGAAGTAGTCACGACTCTCAGCTAATCTAGAGATTCGCTTTTAGTTTATTCACAAGTATTGCATTCAGCGATATACTTTTTCATACCCTTCCAATGAAATGATTAGCAAAAGTTGTAATTTTTTGAAAGAAAACATGTTGTAAAGTTGAAAATCATGGCTTTCTTTCAAAAATTGATTCATAGCTCTGAATTTTGAGGAAGAGAATATGGTTTAGGATGCAAACAACATCATTTTACCAAACAAATTTTGGATATCCTTTTGGAAATTTATTGATATTTCTAATTATTTTTGACACTCATCATCTTTGACATACTCTACTTAAATATCTTTGACCCATTGTAATTTAAATTGCACGGCTGACCTTTTCTCATCACCATGAGATAAGCCATCAGTTGCAACTTTATCCTTGCTCTTTTTATGCAAAATTTCAAAATCAAATGTTTATATTTTCTTCCATTTTTGTTACTGGGTCAAGAAAAATTGCTCAAGGAGACATTTGAAACAGTCATGGTTGCTCTTGACTGGTATTTTGCAACCTAACAAATATTATCTCCAGTTTATGAGAACAGAAATTAGTGTGACTATTTATTATCATATATATATATATATATATATTTCTCTAGTTTTTAATTTTCAACTTTCAAAAGCAATACATCCATCCTTGATGCAGATGCAGAAGAATCCAGGTCTACAAGATATCATGCATCAACCAAAAATATGGGTAGTGTGTTGGAGTGTATGGTTCAGTGTTCTCTTAGTGCTTTATCATGGATTTGGGTCAGGATCAGCATCAAATTCAGTTGGTTGAGTGATTCGGCTCTTCGTAGGATTCAGGGAACAGCTGTGGCCATTGGTGACCTAAAAATGATAGGTTCTTGGACAGAGCAAAAAAAAATGTCATGGGAAATACTTCCAAGCTAAAATTTGATTGCATAATAAGATTCTCCTCAAAATGTTGTGCACTTTCAAAAAAAATTGGGCACTGGATTTTGAGCTCATATGCAAACAGTATGGCCTCTGGAAATTAGAGGACTTTTTAGGGTTGTGAAAGCGCAGGACAAGCCACGTGCCAGTTTTGCAGCCTTACGGGGCAGTTTCACAATTGCTGGTCTGCATCTAGCAATGGTTTCGCAACAGCCAGACTGTCTAAAGTGGCAATTTCACCAACTATAGTTGCACAAGTCAAGTAACAGCTCAGAGACAATTGAATGGACATTTTTAGTGTTTTTCAAGATCAAAGGGGACACAAGAGCCACTTCACAGGCATAACAGGCGGAAATGATTCAAAGACAGCAGGTGGAGCGAGAGCAGACTTGTTTGGGGAGCATAGGTACTTGAAAAGCACAGTGGAGCAGCGAGTGTGTGATTTAGCTCTTTGAGGGGTTGAGTGTTGTTCTCCTTCTTGTACTGTGTAACCAGAGAGGAGTGAGTGAATCTGTATAATTTGAATCTCTGTAATTCCTCAAGAAGAAGCCACTAAATTTGTGTATCTAATCTCAATGTTATTTGTGTGAATGTATGCTGTTGACTGTGAGAGGTAAATGGTTGCAAGAAAAAGGCTGTCATTCAATTGAATCCCTATCCTCGACTGTATCAATCCTGCATGGTTATTTCTCCAATGACTGCAACATAATAAGCACCACATTCAACCACAAAAGATTTCAAATAGTCTATCGTGGACAGAACTGGCATTGATGATAATGCTTCTTAGCTTTTGGAAACTTTGGTCAGCTTCTAGGAATCATTAAATTTATACTTCTTTAATGGAGTTGCAAAATGAGCATAAATTTTAGAAATTCATTGATTATATCCAACTAATCCCATATACTCTCAAATATTGAGATGTTCTTTTGTGCAAGCCACTTGACAATTGCTTTTATCTTGGCAAAATCTACCTCCATGCCCTCTTGAAAATTATATGACCAAAATATTCAATCTACGCAAAAAACTAAATAGTAAATATTGATTTCTTAGCATAGTATTTAGTTTCTTCCACAATATTTAACATCTAATCAATGTGCCTAAGATTGTATTTTGATATAACTTAGAAAATATTAAAAGAATACTAGAACTCCCTAAAATGGAAGAAAAAAATTATATGTAGCAGCTTCAAAGTTTTCGGTGCATTAGTTCACCTAAACAGCATAACCTTGATTTCTTAATGGCCTTTAAGAGAGCAGAAGGTTGCTATATCCTCCTGTTATATACTAATTTGATAATATCGTCATTGCAAATCCAATTTGGGAAAGAACTTGGCATCATGTAATTCAAACAGCATTTCGTCTATGAACATAATACGCAACTTATTTTTAATAGTTATCTTATTTAATACCCTATAATGGATGCACCGATGATAGGAATTGTTGCTCTCAAATCTGTACTTCTCTACTTCTTTTGGTTCTGCAAGGCCAAGGGGAGAGACCCTAGCAATTCTTATCACAAAATGAACTCAAACACACTAGATCTGTCCACAAATGCAACCTCCATGACTAAGCACCCAATTAAGTGTCACTTGTGACATAGTCACACATTTGCAGGAAAATATACAGACCTGAATTGCTCTAATGTAGAAATATACAAATATCCATGACTTGTTGGTTTTCTAACAGTGTTTTAAGCATACCCAAGTAAGTACGAAGCCAAGTTTACAATAGAGAGGCCTCTAAAGGAATGCAAGATTAGACAAAGGTCTCAAGAGGGGAAGTACAACTAGTTCTTATAAAAGAAGGGGCTGATCATTCCAACTTCAACATGTGCCTTGTCCATTGGGCCAAATCTGTAAAGCTTTGATGGAGTCTGAGATAGCATAAGAACAACACCAATTTACACAATTAATGCAACTCCCCACAATTCAGACAATTAGTAAATCACATACACTGAGATTTTCCTAACTATCAGACCATTATAACTCAAAATCCAAAATGTAGCGAATGCAATGTTAACAAGTGCAAATGAAACCAGAATTCCATAAGGATTTTATAAATTGATGTTTCAGTGACTACACATTAGACTTTAACACCAAATAACCAGATGGAAATCCTAATAATCAAAGTGAATACACTTCAAACTCTAATGACAACTTCCTTCTAAATCCACCATCTCATTTATGACTCAATTAACAAACAGAGCTACTCTCCCAAATCTTCATTACAATATCCTTGAATTGATCACAATTATTCATGACTCTAACACCTAAAACAAAACTAAATTGAACACCTACAGACTAAAACAAGAGGATTTGAGATCCAACCAAAAATGGCAAAGCCAGGAGATTTTTGGCAAGTTGGAAGATGACTGATGAAGCCAACACTTCATCTATTTAAACATTTTGAGAACACTCCAGAATTGAAAATAGAAGGAATTTCAGAGTTGTTGAGAACCAATGAGAGATCAGGAATAGGCAGGCATAGATTGCTCGTGAATCAAATGAAAAATGGAAACCAATCATGAGCTTGTAAGAGATCCAAGGGTTCGAATTACATTCCTTGAGCACTTGAATCATCTAAGGGCACCATGTACATGCAGAAGTGGAGAAGAGAATGACAGATGGATGTGGATGCATAAAACACTGCAAAACGTTTGTCATAGAATAAATGGAAATCTCTCAACCATTTGCCTCAAATATAGAACCAATGTATAGTCCTCCTGATAAGCTTTCCAATGGTACCAGCTGTGTATCAAATGGAGCTCTATCAAAAGTTATGACCAAAAACCAGGTCCCTCTCGCCGCCATTGTTCTAGTTACAACGTCCCATGATTTGGTTCCCCTCCCAGCCAGACCGTCAATTTTTAACCCATCAAACATACACTATAGCAAATCCCAGACCTTACCGATCTTCGCCACATGTTGCTTTGGCCACGTTTTAAGCATAGGTGCATCGGCATGATTGGAGGCAGGGCTCAAAGTTTTCAAAGCTCGCTGATGTGTATGACACCGATTGCCTCCATGTGTCCTTCATCAGTGCGTTGTTGGGTTTAAAGCTTCAAAGCAGCTCAATACACTGATTGTCGCCACTTGTCTAGTCCGGACTCCATACCATGTGTAACTGTAATATCCCTTTTGGGGATAAAACTGAAAATTAAGGAAATTAGCTCAAACCCCAATACAAGCAAATCTGATTTTTATGACAGCAATTAATAGAGGACCAAAAAAACACTCTCAAACCCTAGCGACTAGGAGAGAGAGAGAGAGAGAGAAATCCACTGTAGAAACACTCAAAAATTATGAGAAGTTATTCCTTAGATTGCCCTTGATTTTAGAAGCCAAAAAATGTGATCAAATCATCAAACTCAGAATTTTGGAATTTATTATGGCACAAAAACAGCTGAAACTTGTAAATTCAATAACTCTTAGAAAACAAGGAATCTCCACACATATGAATACTCAAAATGATCATAAAAATACCAGCAATCAAATGAGACCAATATCATAATTTTCCAACCATGGAAATCCTCTCAAAATTGATCCCGAAATCTCTAAATGAGTAGATAAAGCTGCCCAATGCCAATAAAAATATGAATATTAAGTATTCTCCTCAAATATGCAATAATCTTCACTCTCAATCAATGTTGAAGGGTTTTCGTCCTTCAACAAAACCACTAGAAGGGTTTTCGTCCTTCTAGGAAGCCACACAAGAGGGTTTTCATCCTCAAGTGGAAGAACATGGAGCAACAAGCTCACAATGCCCAAATAGGAAAATGCACCAAATCTAGATGCCCAAATGAGCTCCTCTAATCTTCTTTTATACCTTGCTTTGGCGCCAAAGCTCATAAAGGTAAGGCCAACCCCTAATAAGTCATTATAATCTTTTATTAAGCCTCATTAAAGGCACTAAACCCAACCGACCCACTAAGAATGGGTAATACAAAAATAAATCATGAATATGGATGATAAAAACTGAAATATAATCCATGATCTTCCATTGTTCAACCATTGCTTGATAAGGAATCCTTTATTTCATATTGATTCGAAAAAAGGGGACATCATTAGTAACCCATAAGCTCTATGCAAGGTTTGGAGATAGAGATTTAAGCTTGAGACAATGTAGAGTTCCGATGACTACCATGTGTCCTCTCCTACCACTTGCCACTCATCGGTGCTTTGCAAGTTTTAGGGATGAAGACTTGGGCACGGGAATGCTCCATGCGCCAATTGACTCCACGTATCTTTCATGACACTTGTCAATGATTGAAACTCTGTGAGGTTTGGAGACATATCCAAAACTTTTAACTCTGCCACACGGAAAGATCAATGAATGCCACTTGCTCCACATCCATCATAGGCGCTAAAAACCATGACAAGCGACCAAGTCAAAGAGTTTTGAGACGTCGTTGAGTGATCCATGGCATTGGTTTGCTCCATAACACTTGGCAAGCATGCTAACAAAGAAGTCCAAGGAGTTGAACACCACTTGAATGTTCCAAGGGCAAAATCCTTTAAAAACTTCTAATTTCTTTTGGATTTGGCCTGTATGCATGCAGAGCAAAAGAGGGCAAGCATTTTTTATAAGTCTTAATCACAAGGGTGCCCAAAAATATGTGTATGCTATGTCACAAGGTTCGGCGAATTTTTCGCTTCAAGATCGAAATTCGTCGAACTTTTGCCAGAGAACAAATATTCGTTGAAATTCGTGTCTAGTTTGTCTTGAAAATCACGCAGGAAAATGGTGATCTGAATCACAGGAAAACAGCAAGGAGATTTGTGGAGGTTTGGCGTTCTGTGTGAGGCTTTTGCGTCCGGATAGTTACCAGGTTCAATAAACCCGCGAGGAGAGTTATCAGGGAAAAAATTAAAAAAACGTCAACAGTCTTGACTAGCTGTCGATCCCAAACCCGCGAGGAGAGTACCAAGAGGGTGGCCGAGTTGCAGAGGATCGTGACCAGGACTCGCAAGAAGAAGCCCTCTATTATCGTGACCACGACTTTTTTCCATTATACGTTTTTATTTTATTTTAATGTTATCTATACATTTAATTCTTTAGCTTAGTTTTTAAAGGTATTCGTTATTTTTTCTTTTATTACATTTAAAAAGGTAGGTTAATAATTTTGTTCATTTAATTTATTTTTAATATTTAATTTTATATTACATTTTCTATTCATTTCATTTGTTTTTATAATATTTTTTATTTAATCTTTTCTATGTTAAGTTTATTAATGTTTTTAATGTATTTATTATAAAGTATTACTATATTAAATATAAATTTTGATGTTTTTTATTTGTAATATTTAAAATTAATTTTTTTGTTTTCTTATTTTAATTTTATATATTTTTCTATTATTCGAACTTAATGGCGAATTTTTTTGAACTTTATCCATTGGACGAACTTAAACCGAATTTTATCCTCGTCGAACTTGAACTCGAACTCGAACCTTGTGACTTAGCGTGTATGCCATCATGAAAAGCTTCCAAGCTCCTAACGTGCCACAAATAAAGTGAAACCATTTTGAGTGCCAACAAGAACCGCATTTTCCCCACACCAATATAACAAATGCAGAATAAGGACTTTTCTCTCAAAGTAATAACCCCAACTTACACCAATTCTTGCGCCAGCTCTTCTATTAATTCATGATATAGATATCAATATATGCTTCAACATTTTCTGTTGTAGAAACAAGTAGAAGCTTCTACTTATAGGCAGTAGTAATCTACTCCGACATACATACATACATACATACATACATATATATATATATATATATATATATATCAAAATTAAGAGAATTTAGAATTAAGAGAAATACTTATATCTTTTCCCCTTCCTTTCTAATGCCATTAAGATCTTTTGTGAGGACACACATAGCCACTGTCACATTAAATAAATCAGGGTCATTATCATCCTTTACAGTATTACTAATATCACTTGCAAGGGTGCAAATGGTGATAATCATAGTTACAATATTATACAAGTTCATTAAGCTCGAGAGGAGGGAATGCTAGTTGAAGTTTGGGATTTCAAAGAAGTTCAGAAAAGTTCTAAACTATACATGATATGAAAATATGCATCTCATTGAGAATAATCACAAAATCATATTGCATGCAATGAGAGTTTCAATTCCTCAAAAGGGATATTCTTCAGTGTTAAATTTACAGATTTTCATATAAACTGACTCTCTAAAACCCACCACCCCACTTTCATTGACGAATACCAAAAGAGTTTCTTTACAGTTTCGTCTATGCTTGCAATTACTCTAGAGTTTATTTAATTTGAAATATATACAGGAAACCATAAAGTTATTCTGCAATATAATGTGAGGGTGACTAGAGAATAGATATTATCACATATTTATGTGATGTGGTCATCTAGCCTCCCAAGGAGAAATGAAAGTGAATGGTAAGGCAAGAGTTCTAGAGGAAGACACTTCCATTTGGGGGAGGGGGTGTTTGAAAAAAATTTGCGAAGTTTTTAAATTAATTTTGTTACCAGGTCCAATCTGAGCCGTTTTAGTCCACCTCAAATGTTTAGTGCAAGGTTCAGCCAAAGCTGATAGATATACCCATATCCATTATTACGTAATAACTAATATATTAGTTGGTAATCTTACTCCTCAGGTATATAGTGTCTTTGCAACTTTCATATAAAATTTCAGAATTGTGTACCTCATCACTTAGTAAGAAGTCACAATATCATTCTCAATTATTATATGTAAGAACTATTATATTAGTTGGTAATCTTACTCCTCAGGTATATAGTGTCTTTGCAACTTTCATGTAAAATTTCAGAATTGTGTACTTAATCACTTATTAAGAAGTCACAATATCATTATCAAATATTACGCCCAAGGATTTAGACGCATATTTTAAGAAAACTTTCTTGACGAGTAAAAGTTTAGCATAATTTTAGCAAGCTCCAAAAAATGACAAGTTGTTCACTTATATGGATAGAATATAGATTTTTGTGATGAATTATAAATTAGGTAGTTAAAAAGTAACTTCCGATTGAAGGGACACACACAAAGCAATTAACACAAGGAGACGATGCTGATTTTTATAGAGCAAAATTAATCCAAAAGAATACACGAGGATTGACGGTAACAAAAAAATTACTTTGGCAAATTTGTCTAGATGAGTAACAAGAAATCAATATATACTAGCTCTTTTTCATAAAAATAACCGTTTTTGCTGCTTTCTCTAATATATATAAGGAAGGTTTATAGGGGCACTATTCTCATTTCTCTAAAGATTCATATATAACGTATACTGTATACAGATGTGTGCATCCATATAAATTCACACATGCAAACCCTTACATATAGCATGTATATATGTCAACACACACATGTGCATACCCATATAACATCCTTCGTGCATTAATGTTTGGTGCGTATTATTGCTACCTTTTTGGTTTATTACAATCCTAGTTTTGTGTTACTCTTTCCATAGTCCCATTTGCATAGAGATGTAAATATTCGTGAATTCTCGTACTTTGGTCAGGTACCATGCATGTATCTTTGTAAGGTAGCTAAGAAACTAAACCAAGGTCATTTCAACCCAATGAAAGTTCTACATTCTTTTGAAACCAAAAACAGCTGTATACACTATGCAATGAAAAAAATTTGAAGGACCTCCAATTGAGATATAGTGAATATTGTATGGTAACTGTATCCACAGGAGTGTATTTCGCTTAGATGCCACTCCTATTTTACCCAACTAAATCTTAATCTCATAGAGATGCAAGCAAGTTTTATGAAGATTCTAAATTCTGTGATAGCAGAGGCAACTATTGAAATACCTGCAACTTGGAATTCAACCTTTGCTTCTCTTCTTCTAATTCCCGAATCTAGAACAAACAGACAAAATAATGTAAACCTGGTCAATATGCAAACCACATCAAGAAAAAATGCCATCGCAAATCATAAAAAGCAGAGAGATTGAATAATGAGGAAGGATATGGTGATTTCCTAACAAACCTGGGCCCTTAACTTTCTCATATGAGCTTCTTGCGCAGCTTGTTTTTTGAAAGCTCTTCACCTACATGTTTGAAAGCCAAAGTAAAACAACCCACAAAAACTATTTAAGCATGAAAGAAGATCAAATGATATAGACAGTTCTGAACAAGATCTACATAGAACATACACACAATTATACTACACATGGCATACATTACATTGTGCAAGAATGTGGAGGAAGCCTATCAATATGCGCTGACGGCAGAGGAGAAATTGACACACAAAAAACAAAGAGTGCGACACGAGACAAGGGAAAGGTTGCATAAGGACGCATATAAGGTGGCAGCAGAGGGAGTGCCGCACACAAAGGCGAGGTTAACATTTTACCGCACAGTGATGGCATGCAGAAAGGAAGAGGGAATTTTCCAATAGTAAACAAATGCTTTCATATGCAGTATACCCTGTTCCATATAACATTGGTCTTCTTTATCAATGCATAAATTTCATTCGATGCCAATGAATGAAGTACACATGGATTGGTCACAACAGGTGTGTCAGTTTGGGCACAACTGCCTCGTACATAACCATACATGATTAAATATAAATTTAATAAAAGTTAAATAATTATTAGTACACGATTAGATGCATTCAGCCTAGTGTTTTGTTCTTACATCTTAGTTGGTAAGTACAGAAAAAAATACCACAGCAGTAGCAGATAACAGAATATAACAGCAAATATATTCAGCTACACATGCAAAAGGCAATGATAAATAACAAACGAATGATGATCTTTCAATACCAAAAGGAGTGAACATATGTATGAGTCAACAGTCGCTGGCAAAAGTGTGATCTTAGATTATATTTTTTCATACTGATAAAATTATACAGATAATAGTCTTTTGAAAACTGATCATAATAAGGGCACTTGATATTAACTACTCTAACCCAAGTATGCTCTAAGCTGCCTATACTATCCCCTAAAAAGATTAGACTCCTATCCGTCAAATTCTTTCAACTCCAGGGTGTAAGTGTGCTGTCCCGAATGTGCAGAGACAGCTTATTCCACAAGCGTTTGTCCTTGGATTGCAATTGCCAATTCCTGTGATGTCCTCATGGCCTCACTTATTTGATCCTGCTATATACATGCATTACATAGGTCTTCCAGATATACTGAACCTGCAGTCCCTTCCTGTGGTTTCTTGGGTCCCTGTTGTTACACTTTGAGCCATATGATCCATGCAATTTCGAGAGTACTTGTTAAACTCTCTCAGTGATACGATGTCCATGTGGCTTTATAATTGTTTCCATAGATTGTATCTCAAAATTAAACTGTTCCTGTGGTGTATTTTTCAATTTTTCAAGTTTAATTTTCAATTCCATGTGCTCCTTTTCACATGCCACCAAAGAAATAGTTCAACCTTTTGATTCCCACCTTCATTTGCTATCATTTGTGTATGAGTATTATGTGAATAATATGCTCTTTTTAGCAACTCATGCTTATGTGCATCTGATTTCTCTGCTTCAGATTTGCAGTGTCCCTTTCTGCAAGCTCCGCTTGACCTTCTCACGTTCCAACTCCACCTACATTTTAGCAATTACCTCCTCCTTCGCCTTTTTCTTGTATATCAATTGTCACAATATTAATTCAATCAATCTATGATATTGACCAGCCCCAATGAATAAAGAATAAGTGTTTTGATACATTTGATTTATACCTTCATCCTCTGCTATTGATGGCGCAATAACAGTAGTACCTTGTATCTCTGTTTTGTGATTGTCAGAGTTATAATTTCTAGCTTCCTTGCTAAAGTTTTTGCCTTGTTTCCTGATCCTATACAATTGTTCCACACCTTAATTCACTTATAATAATTTGTTTATCCAGTTTCCTTCAACTACAATGGACTTCAACCGCATCGCTGATTGTCCCTCGTAATTCAACAACTGCTGCAAGGATGAAATGTTTTCTCCTAGTGAAAATGGTGCTACATCATGGTCATATCACACTTCATTGAGCAGTGGTTGATGAAAACCCGGCAAACCCGTAGTCTTTTGCCTGTTTTTTAAATTTTCAATTTTTTTAATTTTTTCCAATCAGACTTGAATAAACAACAGTTGCCTCTGATTATACCAAAAGCAAAACACATAACAACACACTTATCTCTCATTGCATACTTATCTCTCATTTTTCATTTAGGATTGAGTAATAATTTTAATTTAATAGTAAATATTTATCATAACATTCAACATTCGGTTAGCATTATCAATTTATCAGTGTTTTTTGAGGTTATTTTATTTATTACATGCATACTACATGGTTACTTCTTGTTTATTAGGCTAAAAAAAAATATTGTACTGCCGTACTGGGGGTAAAAACAGATTCTTATTCGCCCTACCCGAACCCGTACCCAGAATGAACCAGCTACTTAGGTTAGGGCATATGTCCAATATGATCTGTGTATGACGAGTAATGGAACTCAGTAGCTGGATTCTGCTTACACCTTACCAGCTGTGTATGGTTTTTGTTGAAATGAATTATACTGAGTTTTATTTTACTCTTACTGTCATACCTTGAATATAGCTTAGACACCGAAATGGCATCTCATAATTCTTCTGAAAGTGAACTGCACATTGGCCTTAATAATCGTGTCCACATCCACTACATGACCTTTTATTAAACTTGTTGGTTCTCCAAAACAACTATCCCTCAGGAATTTTTCCCATTGTAATTTCAACAATTACTGATTTACAACAGTTAAACCCCTCCATTGGTTAACCCAATAATTTAATTCAGCATTTTCTGGGGAAATTTTCAGCTCCTCCCTAATGTATCAATGAATACTTAGGCCGTGGTCCCATGCTGGGGGCTTGCTATTTTTATTCAGCGGGTGCTGCTGAGTAAAAATAGGAGCTTAAGCCAGTTTGCAGTCCCATGCAAATTTGTGTTCAGCGGTTGCTCTGAAAGAGCTTAGGCTAATTTGTGGTCCCGAACAGATTTTTGGAGGGAAAAATATGGAGGGAAACTAAAATCTGATGCCAAGTGGCAGGAAAATTGGAGAAAATTCCTGAGCGGGTGAAAGAATTTTTCTGCCCCCCATTGCTTCCCAGCGCTGGAAATGGTCTTCCTATCCTACTGCGGGAGAGATTTTTATGGAAGTTTGTCTGGCATTAGCAGCAGCCGTTGCAAAAAATTTGCATGGGACCCGATTTGCAGGAAAATAGAAGCAGTGGCCCCCAGCATGGGACCACGCTCTTAGCTGCACAAAATTCTCACGTGGGCCAGAGTCAGTCAGCATCACTACCATATCAATATGCTGTCAAGCCCTGCTTCTCTTAACGGTACCAAGCATAAATGAGCCCTGTTGATTTTGAAGTGTTATCTTGATAAGTAGGGCTTTTGCCATATCCATTGCTCAATTTTTCTGTCTGCCACCTCCCACAGGTTTCATTTCTCTGTTTTTGCCATCTCTATTGATTGTCTTTCTGGCTACAAGTGTTGTTTGATCCTACAATTTTCTCTTTTTTTCCTTCACAGTGCAGTATTTTTCCTTTCTTTACTTTCCCCGTCTCTAACTAGTCGAGAACTTTGTTTTCACAATATCTCTTTGCACGATTCTGTTGCCTTGTAAATGTTTCCTCCTCTCCAAATTGGCAAATGAATTGAGTATTCAATCAACTATATTTTGTTGTTCTTACATTTGAAACCATTTTCAATTGTCTCCTCGTTATTCTATTATTATCCTTCATTAATATTCCATTTAAGTCTTTTGGCACACTTACAAGGAATACATCCACTGTTGGACACCAGGCATTTTCTATTAGAAGGCGTAAACACTAAGAATGAAGAGAAACTAGAAGGCACACGGCACACTTCATCTTATGTGTGTACATCATTTATTAATCATAAAGTAGTTACATTTGGGGAGGCAGTTGCACTTCGAGTTTGTATAACTAAACTACATTATCCAATAAAATATCAGCTAATGTTTACGTAATGATATACGGAAATTATGCAAGTTTGTCCCAAAATAATACAAACATAATGGGAAAAAGGATTTAATCATTAAATCAGCAGGCTATTGCTTCGATGTTAATTTGAAATCTGCAGTCCTTTGAAGCTTTGCTGCTGTCCAATGTATGAATTTTACTTGAGACAAAAGCCAAGAAATATCAAATATCGCTAACAGCAACACAGATCCAATCGTGTAGGCATAAGATATATCAGGCTGCCCACCAATTGTCCATCGGGTGATTCTTCGTCTTGTGAATAATTATCATTGGCAGATAACTTCAGCCCATCAGAATCTCGGGATGCTGATCATTGTGAATATACCAGGGTTGTGGAGCCTACCTAAGTCCATATAGGGACTTAATCAATCTGCAAACCATATGATCACGACCAAGGACCTGATAACCTTCAAGTTGTACCAAGTAAACCTCCTTTTCAAAATCTCCAAAGAGAAGCAAGTGAAATGTTGACCGTATTTGCAGTATGTATGGTCTCTTTTCCCTCTTGTTGTGAAAAACCTTTCACAACAAGACACACCTTGTACTTGTCCAAACTACTACCGTATTTGTTTCTTACTGTATACACTCATTTGTATCCAATGAGTAATTCCACCAACACTAGATTAACAACCTTGTCTCTGATCCTCTGAGCCAGTGCCTTTGATTGAGTGGTTTTTCCTGCCATCTTGCCATACGCATCTTGGATAGTGGAGTCACCCTCTACAATTCTTTGAGTGTATTTTCCTACCACCTCACCATACGCTACCTATAATCAAGGCATTTCATCCGCCTACACATAAAGCATTTCAGCCTCTCACACATCCTATAAAGTGGATATTCCCTCCACAAGTACTGAATGTAAGTTGAGTGAAGTAGGGTCAACAAGCCTATGAGGAGTTTCATCCTCCAAGACATCATGTATGGTGGAGTCTACCTCCATTTGTGCTTTTAAGTTGACTATAGCAGATCAACAAGCCTATACTAGCCACCTTGCCCAACGCCTACAACAGTTACCCATTCATGTTTCACATACAACACAATACACTGCTTCCCAGAGAAATTTACATCAATGTTGGAGTTTTCTGTTAACTAACTTATAGACACAAAATTCTTATGCATGTTAGGAATATATCTAACATTCCTTACAATTAAGTGACTCCATTAGCTAGTAAAACAACATCAAAATTGCGGTAAATGTTATATACTAGTCCCCATGACATGAAAAAAGTTTGGATGCACCGGAATCAATGAGCCAAGAACAGCTAGCACTATCAATTGAGCATGATGCTGCAAGAGTATACTCTTCCTCAAAATCAAGTTCATTTACAATTGCTTCCACATTTGCCTCCTCTTGTGGCTTTTTGTTCTACATCCATATATACAGAGGGCAGAGGGCCCTAATCAACTATATCTGCACTCACCCACCCCTCAGTTGGGAAAGATCGTGTTATCACTTCCAGCAATCCTTTTTTATATGCCCAACCTTATGACAATAATGGCATTTCACCTGGTATCTGGAAGATTCACCAGGGTGACATTTCCACTTCCCCTTTGACTGAGCAATCAATGCACTCTTTGTTTGTCCAGAACTGGACTCAATTACTTGTGTCTCCCTGCATTGCTTCTGCAGTAAATAGGAATAAACCTGATCAAATGTCAAGGTCTAGCTTTCCACCATCAAGTTCTAAGGCCATAAATATTTCATAGGAGGGCAATAAAGTATTCAAAACAAGCGCAGCCAGGTTGTCATCATTCACCTTTTTGCTAATGGCACCGAGCTTGTCTCAGAGATCTTCCATCCATAGAAAATGTTCTGAGAGAGACCCTCCCTCATGCATCTTTGCTGAAAAGAGCAAAGTTTTCAGGTACAATTCCGAATTTTCTCCAAAGTTGGATACTTGTTCTTCAGACTGGTCCAAAGCACACTTGCCTTAGTGGCATTCCAGACCTCGTGCATGAAATCATCTAACACGGACACCTTCAACAATACCAAGGCCTCCTTATGATGTTTGTCAAAATCTGCAAAATTTGCAATAGGCTTACCTTCAATGCTAAGAATGATTTTATCACAGTCCTGATACTCTGTGATTGTCAAATCTTTATGACTCCAAACATTGTAATTCTCCCCAACTTTTGTGCTTCCAGCAAAACCGAGGTTTGAATAATGGCTATAATACACACCTATGACCCACAAATCAATGCAAAGAAAATGAAATGAAAAGTCTAAACTGAATTCTCTACACTCTTAACTGCCAAATTATTTACAATGTGACTGCACTTCAAATATATATCAGCATTGACGTGCATACACGAACATCTTCCTTCTTGTCATTTTGGTATTCAATGCCATTCTGGTTTTTCATGAAATGTTCATTCCACTATTTGACCTTCTAATTGGATCGACTGTTGTGCCCTAGCTCGATTCCCTTCTGCCCTAGAAGTGTTTTGAACTTTCAAAAATGCCTCATGATCTGCAAATCAATCCTTGAATGCAAGCAAATTGTGACCCCTTCTGCCCATGTATTGTCCTGCACAATCATCCTCAAGTGATCACTTTTGCTTCATATCTCGTCTAGGAATTGCCAGCGTCTCCATACATTCACTCCATCATGTCTTTTACTATTAACACGTCTGCAAGAAAAACATCTCCTCCAACTCATGACTTTTCCTCTCTAAGAATAAAGACACATCTTCTATCAGCCCATGCCTTTTTTTCTATAAATTGTGGCACATTCTCCTTCAAATCGTGGATCTGCAAGGTTGTTATCTGGTTTGTAGATATTCAAGGCTCAATCTTTCTTTTGGTCTTCTTTTGTCTTTAGAACGTCTGGAAAATCCCTTTCAAAAACGCATGCCCTAGCACAGTTTTTTTCCTCTATTTGATCTTCACTGCAATTCTGCAACTCGTGATCCTCTTGGTATGTGCAAATTGCAATTTTCATGTCTTGCTTTGCCATGACAATCATGCTCTTTCTCTGGATCTTTTGAACCTTCTGCCTCACTGCCCCCGCAAATGCCTTAATGTGCACAATTCTTGCCACTGTAAGTTGAGAATGGAAGACATATCCATGCCTTTTCATGGTCATGAACCCTCTTGACATACCCTAATCACAAACACGTGATCTTCACTACACTCAATTTCAATTCAAACCTATAAATCTTCTTCCTCGCAGTTTGTACCCTTTTCCAAGGCTTCATTAAACTTGGATCTTGTAGCGTGCACCCTTCTCCTAGGGCATACTCAAACAGTGGCTTTGATACCAATGTTAGAAGACGCAAACACTGAAACAATGAAGAGACGTGGCACACTTTCGTCTTGTGTGTTCTTCATTTATTAATCATAAAGTAGTTACTTTCATGTGAGGTAGTTGTACTTTGAATAACTAACATACATTAACTAATATTTTCTTCGCTTGCTAATGATTGGTCAACTAAGTATTATTTTAAATTAACTCCTAGTTCCAAGTTGTCATTCTTAATAGTCATGTCTCTTGGCACATGGCACTTATACAAAGTTTCTTAAGTCAATGTTGTTAGTTTCCTTTTTTTATCACATCCTTAGTTATTAGAGAATAAGATTTTGGGTAAAACTTTGTTGCTTTCATAATTGTTTTGGATCACTTGCTTTCATTCCAAAGACAGATCACGGAGTGCAATACCAAACATTGATTCACAATCTGCGACATAGTGTAATCCAAAAGCTTATTTTATAATATCATGGAGCGCAAAAATCTCATGTATTTGATCCTTACTTGTGTCGGTGATCGCAGTTGATTTCTTTTGTTCGACACTCGCCGATTTTGGTATATGTCATTCACTAGTTTTGTGTTGTTCGACAATCACCCTCGAGCTGTCGTTCAATAGTTGCGAAAACAATAATTTTCCTCATTGCAGCCTTAAGTCCATATCTAATGGTACTTTCATCGTGCATCCGTCGCTTTCTACTCATTGTTCCTAACTAGTGCTTGTTGGAATACGTGCACAAGGAAGAAATAAAGAGAAGGTGGATTGCACACTATGGAGATAGTGTGTCCGCCATTATCTTATGAATGAAGAAGTTACAAAACAGTTGATATAGTTACAACCATCTTTTAGTTAAATAACTAATGACATCCTTATAAATAAGCCTTATATTATAATACCCCTCTTAAGGCTTATCCTACACAAAGCAAAAACGAACATTTTAACAAAGCTAGAACCAAACAGAACTACATAATCTTCAGAGGCTTTCACTTTGAAAGCAGTGCTTTGACTAGGTAGGGCTCCATCAAGTTGCTTCATGACCTTCGTAAAGGTGTAGCTCCCGAGCTGAATTCCCGAGTTCCCGAATTCCACCTCCCGAACTCCCGAATCACAGATCTCCCAAATTATTGGACAACCATTCATATTGAGCCATCCACAAGCTCCATCAAGTTGTCTCATGACCCTCGTGAGGGTATAATTCCCAAGATCCACAGTCTCCCGAACTATCTGAGCAACCATCCATACCGAGCTTCATCTACCTTGTACCCTTTCCTGCCTTCAAAGTTTAGAGCATCTTTATATTATGTATTCATCACTGTCCTCACTACCTTTTGCATCGGGTGGGTCTTTTTCTTTCCCATTTACTATGCCCCACAAATTTTTCTTCATAAGTTGCATTTGTATTTTCACGTTTCATGTATGAAACTTTAGACCAGAATATTTGTCTACGGGAATTTCCATTTAATAAAAGAAAATTAAATACCAGTTTCAAGTATTCCCTTTGCTGCAGTTGTGATACGCACTATTCCATGCCCTAGCAGATAGAACAAACAACCTAAAACTTCATTGTGCCCTCGCATTGTGGATCGCTTTTCTTCTTCTTTGTTAATGGAAGTAATGCGGTTGTATTCTGCCTGGTTTCATGTATTTTCAATGGCTATTTTTGTAATCACAAATCACAGTTGTTTTTTAATGGCTCACGACTGATTTTTTTTTGAAAAAACGTGATTGTGCCCTCCTTTGAAAAACGCGACTGTGATTTTTGTGATTGACTTTATTTCGTGCCCTTCGTAGAAGCCCTTTCTTGTGATTTCCGTCGATTTCTTTGCAACCTCTGTGAAAACAATTTTGTCCCGTGCCCTAGCTGGTACTCGCAGCCACGTTTTCTGCCCTCACGTTTTTGTATATATTTTCCTTTCAATTTTGGAATAAAAACCTCACAAATGTATATATTCTACCCTTTGCTTTTCGAAAAACCTCACAAAAATGTGAACTCGAAAATCCAAATGAAAATCTTCATGGACATGCCCTAACGAGAGTCACGAAAATGTCTTTCTTCCCTTCTCTCTCTTTGCTTGCACCGCACTCTGATACCAGTGTTGGAATACGTACACAAGGAAGAAATAAAGAGAAGGTGGATCGCACACTATTGAGATAGTGTGTCCGCCATTATAATATGAATGAAGAAGTTACAAAACGGTTGATATAGTTACAACCGCCATTACAAACATCTTTTAGTTAAATAACTAATGACATCCTTATAAATAAGCCTTATATTCTAATAGTGCTTTCCATTAGTGGTTAATTTTCTTGTTTCTATAAGTGAATCTATTTCAAAAACATTTGGTCCAATATCCCTTTTGAATGGTATTGTCTTAGTTTTGAAGCACCAACTAATGTGGGATGTTTGGTTCCACCCAAGTTTTCCAATAGCACAAATCCATCTCAAAAACTTCTAAAACTCGGTATGGATCTTTGCATTGCATTTTCAATTTTTCAACTTACTCAATTTTCTTTTATATTTTAATACAAGCATTTTTGGTTTGCAATGCATTTTCTTTCTATGCTTATCATACCAAGACTTACATCTTTTCTATTTAATTTCTATTTACAATTCTTCTCATGACCTCTTTTATTCTAACTTTTTCGCTAAAACAACCTTTATCGCAAGCTTACTTCATCCCTTAATCTATCCGCTTATTGCCACCCTTAAGCTAGATACCTATAGGCACTAAAATTTGGTAACTTGCCCTTTAGCGCAATGACGAGTTTGGTTATGCTCCTTTACAAAGACATGCTCATATTCGAAATCTAATCAATATATCTCTCTAGCTCTTTCGTGACTTGTTCATCTCCACACTTTGCTTTGTCACAAATTCAAGAAATATTAATTAATCAAAGCAATAAATCATCGTTGAGCTTCATTCTAAAATTTTCAATTTTACATCACATGTTTCTTGTCCAAGACCAAATACGGTTTGGTCGGGTGTGTTATACGGTCTGAATGACTCATGCATACATGATCCGCCCTCTTTGATCTTCCAACTTTATTTTCAATTTGAATATATTTATTGTGTCGCTTCATCTTCCTAGGGGTGGCCTTGTATTATTTTGAAGGCTATATAAGCAAGTCAATATCACTTTATAACTCACTGGCACTCTTACAAGATACTATTGCAAATATCATTCCAAAAGCACTCAAGACTCTCCTAGATCTTCCTAAATTAGTTGCACATCATTTAGAGCAGCCACTACTACAAGTTTGAAGCACTCAACCAGGTCAAAGAGTCTAGTTTCCTCAATTTCCAAGCATGCAAAGGTCCTAGAGCCATGTCTTAGCAAGAGCAAAGTCACTCCAAGCATTATCAAAGGGTTTCAAGGAACAAAGGGTTAGGTCACGTAGCTAAAGCACACCACATCACACTACTAACGCATTGGAACTTGGGCACATTCTATACTCTACAATTAGCCTCCTATCTTTGTGTCAATAGACACAAGGGCACTGTAGGGGGTTGGCTTAGATCACACTCACACTTGCACATGCACCTAGGAGAACTACATGAGGTTTGATCTTACACAAGGGCATGTAGTGCAACACTTGGATTGGTTTAGAGTCGACCGCCAAGGGTAGTCCAACCTCACTACATGATTTCTCATTTTGGTTATCTAATGCTTTGATGAAGGTTATTACAAGTTTCTAGGGTTTCCACTTTGTTGCAGGTGATTACAGGTCATCCCGAGGTTGTGTGAACAAGTGTGACATAGAGCTAAGGGAATTTTCGGGCAAGTGAAGCACATGTCGGAGAGATGAAAACTCTCTCACCCAAGATCACTCTGGCAAAACTACCATTACCACAACTTCAAAACATGCAAGCTTAGACATATGCATAGCATAAATGTACAATGTACAATATACTGATAGTCGGATTATGCTTACAAAGAGGGAGTGCCCATATTATAGGCTAACAACAAGTTATCCTCAACTAGAAAATAGGGTGGAGAGCTAATATTAGGGAATACTACAAATCCCTAAAATCATGCTCAAGCCACCTACGTGAGAATAAAATAGCAAGTTGTTAATAAAACAACTATACTCCCAAAATAAGCTTATCTCAAGTGAGTGGTGTGAACATGGCTAAAACTAAGTAGGTTGGAAAATATCCTAAACCACTTAGTAGTGTGAACACGTCAACTCCAACACCCTCCCATAAGTGTAAAATTGGGAGTGAAAAATGAGAAAAGCTAGGAGACAGATCCAAATATGAGTCCCAACAACAAGGCCTAATAAGGTACTCATTTACAATAACTAGGAAAAGAGTTACCATGGATGAAAAAATCACCACAAGGTACCCAAAACCAATAAATGAAACAACAAAGTAGAGAGAAATATCCTACTGCAAGGCATCCCAAGAAGCACGGCTCAAAAAACATGTACTTTGCTAAAGAAGAAGTTTGGTCTGCATTGTGGTTTGAATCCATTACTTGATCACAAAACTGAAAATCAATCGAGCATCTTGTGATACACATAATGGCTCCATGAAAGGAGACTCCATTTGTAACTCAACAGAAAAACTACCCTTTAAAAGGAGAACAAGCTCAAAATCAAACTGAAGGATTAGGTGATGTCGATAATGCAAAAAATACCAAACATAATTTGATCTACTGCCAAAAATGGTGTGACTCGAACCAAGAACCAAGGACATGAGACCCGAAAGATGGATCTGCACCACACCCTCCCATACTACTGAATGGGTAGAGTAACACTACAAATGGGTATGAGTGGCTGAACCAACTCTCAAACACTGACAAACTGATATTGGGTTTCACCAGACTAGCTACACTTCAGAAGGAGCACCAACTCAAATACAATTTGAAGGAGACTATCAACATGCCTAAAAGGTGTCGAAAATACAGATATAAAATATCTCAAAAAGGAGATACACTCTACACTCACAAAGAAAATAGCTCAAAAACAAGGAGCATTATAATACGGTGGAGAAAGTGGAGCAAGAAGCTAAATGGTGGAGGAGCCACGCCTATAGAGTCCTCTCAATGAATGCTTACATCACCGCCACAAGTGATCAAAAATCCATCCAAAATGAACATGGATGGCTGAGGAAGATGCTTGCATATGATTCGGTGCAAAGTGCACAACTAGAGCATGCGAGGATACATCAAAAAGTGTGTCAGGTTGATCATTCCTAACAACTGAAATCTCAGGTTTCTCAGGCCTGAGTGAAGGTGCAATAGAACTCATGTATTGCTCAATATCCTCACAAAGAGTCAAGCGAACAAAAATGGAGCTTTGTCATCATGTGATCCCAATGAAGTAGTAGTTGCATGAAAACCAATACCATGACGAGAATGGCACTTAACAAGCTGAATAGGAGAATCAATAAACCTGTGAATCTTTGTCAATACCTTTGCCAAAATAACCCATCGAACGGAGCATGCGAGAACCAAATGCAATAGTATGCTTCTCAAATGAGTAACACAATTGAGCAAGAGCTCAAGTGGGATACAGTGTGTCTTACCGCAATAGGCATAGGTGCGAAGTAGAACATGTAGTAACAAGCACAATAGACTTAGGATCATCAAGAGCAGGAGCAAGAGCGGACTAAATGTGATCAAGGTTAGTGGGTGCAGGAGCAGTAGTTGCTAGTGGACTAGGAGCAGGGGTATGAGAGTCCACAATATGAGGATGATGTTGCAGGCTAACAAGTTTTAATTGTAAGGAGTGTATGAGGTCATCTTTGGCATGAATTAAGGACTATATAAGAGAATTATGCTTCTCGAGCAATCTATTTTCTTCCACAAATTTGACTAGGTCCTCCTAAATGGAACAAACTTCAGATAACAACATTTCAAATCCTCATGCAACATGCCCAAGAAAGATCAAATCAGCTTCACAGATACCATGTCGAGAGATGAGGTGTAGCCAACAACAAGTGCTAATAACAACCGTCGTAGAGGGAGAGATCTATCCCAAACAAACACGAGACCAAGCCGATACAAAATGCAACAAAATCTTGCAACGTAGACCACCAGCAGATCTAGAAATTTCCAAATGCAAAGTAGAACAATGCAAATCCAGATACTGAGACCTTCAACTGGGTAATGGCTGCATGAAGCCATCTCGATACCATGTCGAGAGAAGAAAACTCTCAACCCAAGATCACCCCAGAACTACCAAGTACCACACCTTCAAAACATGCAAGCTTGGACATATGCACAAAGCATTAATATTAAGTCAATAATGGAACAAACAATGTCTCCATGATTATTCAGCTCTAACAAAATATACAATAGTCGGATTATGCTTACAAGGAGGCAGTGCCCATATTATAGGCTAACAACAAGTTATCTTCAACTTGAAAATAGGTTGGTGAGCTAATATTAGGGAATACTACAAATCCCTAAGATCATGCTCAAGCCACCTACATGAGAATAAGATAGCAAGTTAATAAAACAACTACACTCCCAAAATAAGCTTATCTCAAGTGAGTGGTATTAACACGGCTAAAACTAAGTTGGAAAATATCATAAATCGCTTAGCAATGTGAACACGTCAACTCCAAAAAGACACAATAAGTTGCAAAGTCCAATTGTTGAAGGTCCAAGTCCATACAACTCCAAGTCTAGGCCATACAGAGTTTTGTTATCCATTTTTACCCCCTTTGGTAAAATGGACAACTGGAGAAAAACAAACTTGGGCAGTTGACAGAGCTTCATGGTTGAGCCTGGGGTTTTTAGAGGGAAAGGAGTTCAATTCTCGGCCAAATTTGAGAAAATTGAGTAAAATCAAGAAAATGTGGCTTTGAGGCACTCTACTTCATTTTTCCTAACTCCCCAATCCAAGAAAATTCTAAGGAGTTAGTGAAAAACCTGCGCAGAATAGTCCGCGGAAGCCGCAGTGAAAAGTCCGCAGAAACCATAGAATAGTTCATGGAAAAGCCGCGGAAGCCGCAAAGTTAAATCCGTGGAAAAAGCCGCAGAACAAAGTGCCACAAAAAGTCTCGTGGAAGCCACGAGAAAAAGCCACTGAAAAATCCACTAAGCTACGAAAAGTCCGCAGAAAAATCCACGGAAGCCACAAAGAAAGCTGCAAAGTAAAATCCACGGAAAAAGCCGTAGAACAAAGCCGCAGAGTAAAATCCGAGAAAAAGCCGAGAACAAATTCCGCGGAATGCCGCGAAAAAAAACCAAATCCGCGGAATGTTGCAGAAAACTAGAAAATCCACTAGAACAAAGGAAAACAATAGTTTTTCACGCAAAACTTCGAAAGGCATAACTTTTGATCCAGTGCTCGAAATTTGACAAACTTTATATCATTGGAAAGGTCTCAATGTCCTCTATGCAATGGGAATTGTATTCTCAATTTTATTGAGGTTAGATGTGCAAAAATTGGAAAACGTCTCCAGCACGGAAATACACAGTTCCAAGCCCAACCACCGCAATCAATGAAGTATGGTATCCCATTTCTTCTTCCAGAAGCTAAAGTACATATGTAAGATGATTTGTAAGGATGCCCATGCCATTTTCAAACCATTTAATGGTAGTTGTTGGTTGGTGAGAGAAGAAATCCGAGTTTCACTCTTTCTCTTTCTCTCATTCATTTTCTATATATTGTAAACACTTCTCATTTGAGAAGAGAGATATTTTGGGATGTGGGGAAACTCAGAAATTTGTTTCCCAACACCATTGAGCTGCAAACCCTCTCATGGGCTTGGCAAGTGTATTTGTGCCTCTATTTCAACAATGTAATGGACTGTGCATATTCCAAGAGCAATAAAATTTGTGTTCGTGTTCTTTCAACCCTTGCATTGTTTTGTTGTATCTCCTTGCCCTTCTATTTTTGTTGTTGTTTTTCTGTGCATGTATGTCTCATTTACAGGTGCAGGATGTTGTGTTTCATGGAGATTTAGTGGTAAATGAAGATCTGGGTCTGTGTCACATTGGTCTGGCCTCTCTCAACTCCATTTTATTTCTGTATTCTCCCTCACAGGATATTTCACCCCCTTTCTTGGTGCTATCACCTCTGTAGTGTAGGATTTCTTAATTTTCATGCTCTCTCTCTCTCCTTGGTTCCTTGGAATTGTTAGATTAGGAGTAGATAGTCGCATTTCCTTCCTTAGAAGTAGTTTAGTGCTAGGATTAGGTAGAGGAACCAGCCTTCTCTGGAGGATCATCTCAAGCTCGCAAGTCCCACTTGAGAGATGATTCAATGTTACCCAAAAACATCGGTTGCTCATTCACGCAGGCATGACAAATCGGAGGGTGTTGTTTTCGGTGATAACAAGTTCCTCGGTCTTGCACTGCCTTAGTTTCTAGTTCCAAAATTGATAACGAAGCATTCCTAGTTTTTGATCTATCTTTTCCACCAATCTGCACATTTGGATCTCCGTTGTTCTAACCTATACAACTAAGCCTTCATCTCTTCTTGTGTATTTGAGCTATCGATTTATCATTTATCAATTGTTGCGAAGTATTAATGCATTATTCTAATTATGTATGGTTAATTGTAAATTAATTAGATTAGAATAATCTCCTATAACAAACCCTTACATCCTATTTACTATTTTGTACTTTCCATAACATAATTTAATTAGGGTGTAAATGATTGGTGAACCCGATGTTTGACTCGAATCTATTGTTCAAACCCTATTGACCTTAGGGTTTTCTCTTGTTGAGTTTGGAGTGTTATAATTCAAAATATCATGGATCATTATCATTATCATCATCTCTATCTCAAGCCAAAGGATTCCCACCCTTTTCTCTTGTAGGGGCTACTACTTTAATCAGTGCACATGCTCTTCATCCATGTGAGGGTGTGGAACCATATATTGATTGCACTTGCATCAACATACACCCCAGCACTACCATCTCTAACTCTTGTCAACGCGTATATACCATTATCAAATAATATTTTTGCTTATGTTGTCTTCACTATTTTCAACAATATTATACAAGTGAGGGATCTCATAACATATCTAACAATCAAATTCAATCCGATGAAGAGGCACAACATTTTGCACATTTCTTGAAAGAATATCCTGATAATATTGATATTCTTCTGTATACCACTTGGGACCAACTTAAGAATGTTGTTATATCCTCAACAACTAATCTCAATTCCCCAGTGTTTAATGTGCATACATCTATTTTTCTTACATCTATGGTGTTTGTTTCATCGGAGCACCTAATCTTCCACTTAACAATATTGTTATGTTTATTCCTATGACCATTATTATTCTTACATCTCGTATTTACACTCACAATGCCTCACACTCTTCTTCTCTAGCACATAAGATCTTGAATCCCTTGTTCATACTTCACACTAAAATTTTACAATTACAACAAGGTACATTTGCTTCTTCTCATACTATGGATTCTACTCAGTTGCTTCATAACCCACTCATGCACCCAAAGTGGCTTCCTACCCTTTACCTATCGGTTTTGTTGCTCCTAAGCTTCTATCTATGATGGCAAGGGTGATCCTGAAGAGCACCTATGTACATTCCATGTTGTTTGCTTGGATTATTCTTCAAATGATATATTACTTACCAAAATCTTTCCTGAGGCTCAAAGATTTGCTCTACAAGGGTTTTACGATCTTCCTATGCATTTTGTTAGGACTTTCACTCCTCTAGCTAAACAATTGTTATCAATATTCGAGACAAAGTTTCCTATTCTCAAATGGCTAAAATGTGACAAGGTTCCAATGAGCCCATACCATAAGTGATTATGTTCTACACTATAAAACCATGCTCACTAAGATGAACAATATTTTGGCAAATAGTGAATTTGGGATCTTTTTACACAGAGTCTTCTTATTCCTTTACAAGAATCGGTTATCTTTGACAAGTTCAACTCATTTAACCATCTATGTCATACTTTGAAAGAACGTGAAGCTAAGCTCCTCAACATGAATAAGCTCAAATATGTTGTTAATCCTCCTAACACCTCTAATCACAAGTTTCAAGGCAAAAATACTTTTAAAAGTAAAACTAATGATGACAAATCCAAATTTGAAGCCATTGTCAATGTTGTATCTCAACCCACAAAGCTACAATTGCAACCTTCTTAGCAGCAATTCACTCGTTTACCTTGTGCATCGCAAATAGTGCTTAAACAATTACTCAAGTACACCCTTGTATCTCTCCCTCCACCACTTGAGGTCAATACAAGCGCACCTTATGGTAAGAGTTTTGATGCTAATGCCCATTGTGATTACATCGATGTGTTGGTCATACCACTAATAGTTGTATTAAACTTCACCATGTTATACAAGATCTTCTCAATGTTGGTGTTATTGAATGGGATGTTCCCACTGAATCTAAGCCTACTAATGATAATCCAAAGCTTAAAATATTTAGTTATCCACTTCCAAAGCTTATCACGTAGTACCACCTCCACCTTTTATGATCACCCATTAGATGCTATGATTGGTACTATTATTACTATTGTGCCTTCTTCGCGATTATTACTTTAAATGACAATAATATGGCTCACAATTTTGGTTTTGATACACTTCACATTCATGTTTTTGTTTGATCAACATCCTATACATAATGTTTTGATTGATAGTATTGCTCCACATAATATGTGCACTTTTGAGTTATTGCATTCTCTTGGATATAATAAAAGCAAATAGCATTTGATCCTATAACAAACATAGGGCATATTGTTCTCCCTCTCATAGTCGGTTCTGCTACTTAGCTTGATGTGGCATGAGTTTAGGTTGCTCTTGGCTTTGTATTTCATGACTAGCCCTTCAATACTACATCAATGTGCTAAGTTCATTCACAATAAACAAGTGGTTATAATTAGGGGTATACCATTCGAGGACCCTATGTCTACACAACTTCGCCCAATACATGCAGTTATTACTCCGAGCCCTAGTGTATCTACCTCTCGACTTTCTTTCTCGTGCTACATCTTGTAGGACACTCCCCTCCTAGTGCATCTTTGCATAGGTCTTTTAGTTGACATGCTACTTCTATCCGATAGCGCTCTCCTCGGCCTTCTACACGGTCATTCGAGTCACAGACTACTACTCGTAGAATACTTTCTCCTAGGCCTCTAACTAGATCACTTTCTATGCATACTACTCATTATGGGTCTTCCCACCCTAGGTCTTCAATGGCGAAGCTATGGTTTCTACACAAATTATACATGAGCATCTTTCGTCTCTTCGACACTTGTGGGGCTTGAGCATCCTCTACCCTTTGAGTGTGATGTGCCTCTTTATGAGGCTCTTATTGGGTAGCTCTTGTGCTAACCCCTTTCCTATACATAGTTATTTTCAAAACACTTCAAAAACATTCAAATAATCACATAATACAAAAACATTCACATATTTGCAAAAATACAAAATCAAGACATGTTTACAATTGGATTGGCTAGCATGTCGCTTTATACATGTTTTTCACATTGGTTTGATAGATAACATATATTTTTCTATATATACTCTTTATACACATGCGTTCACAAGGTATGTTGTGTATGATGCGAGATACACAATGACAAGTGTTGGCTTGGTTCCTTCCAATTGACACTACTCTTTGGGGGAATCTCCCACATTATACAAATGTTTTTGTTTCATTACAATTACTTTACACTTCCTCATCACGCTTGCTTATATACATAGTATTTATGTTATCTTTTGAGCTAAAAAAACTAACACATGTCTTGTGCAATGCTAGCCTATCTCGCTATCTATGTTTTTACTATCGTTGTTTGCTACATTTGATACATTATGTAACTATTGGCTTAAGCAGATTACTTCCTTACTTGAATACTACATTGTTTAACTCTAATTCTATGACTACTTACTTTATATGTCTTGAGCCTTGATTGTCTTGTAACATCGTGGGTGTCCCGTGTTTACAGCTCTATGTCTATCTTGTGTGTATAAACTTGCTTCTTTATATGTGGCCTACAAGGCCTTTTATTGTGATTGTCTTGTGAGATCGTGGGTGTCACATGTTTGTGACTCTATGCCTCTGTCAAACTATGTTTCTAAACAATTGATTACGTCTCTACATTGTGGTTTCTATACACATACTATTGTTACTTCTTCTTATGACAAATATTAACTAATACTACACCAATGTTTCTATTTCTATACTATTGCTACTCTAGCTTATGATATAATTGACTCTTACGACAATGATGTTTCTATTTCTATACTATTGCTACTAGAGCATATGACGTGATCGACTCTTCCTACATTGTTGTTACTACTTCTATACACATGTACTATTGTTTGTTGCATGTTGCTTTCTCTATGCAACATGGTCTCCACCATGTGCAACCTTTTTCGCAAGTATAGTTTCCCAACAGTGTCCACCATTCCAGGATTTTATGTGATCCTACATAGATTATCAAGCTTATCATACATGGGTACACATCTATTCTTTTGAGTCCCGCGCTCAAATGTTTTAAAACGTGTGCCTCAAAAGAGGCGGCATTCTTCAAGATATATTCTATAGCTACATACGGATTGCAAGGCACAAGAACAAGTTTTTACAAGGTTTGTATCCTCGTAAATAGGTACGTATACTAAAAAGTGGCAATACAGGTCCAAATCCGTACACTTCACACAAAACCATCAGTACAGATCTTGACCACAATGGACGTATCCTAACATGGGGCATATTCTCTAAATTTTGTATTATCAGATTCTATCAACTTACACACTTTTTACACAATTTTAGACACAAATTACTCAGTCTAGAGCATGATACAAGTGGCGCAAGTACTTCATTCCTTCACCTTTACATCATTCAGACACAGCTACAAGAATTGGGTTTGGGGGCATGGGCATTCTTCTCCTCTACGTTATTCCAAAATCTATATACTTAGTCTTAGCAATACAACACATGATGGGGACAATGTATATCCAATCCTTTTGACTAGGTGGTTCTATCTTACTCGGTAATTACAAAATTGGGCCTAGATCCATCCGTAGTGGTGTCGTCCATGGGGTTGTGGAAAGTATCAAAGCGGCTAAGTTCTTAGTAGGTTGTGTTTTCTCCTCTCACAAAATTTAAAGGGGAAGATATCAGGGTTACTAAAAATTCTAATACACTAGTCTTCTCTGTCTTGGTAGGGTACTGTTCCTCTCTCCTTCGGTGTTGGGTTGCACGTGCTCAACACTCCAGTTATCTTTCAGCTCAATTGGGGATTGATCACACCCAATTCTTCGACATCTCGTAGTAATTCCAAATCTCTAAAGCACGACAAGAATGGGAGCTCCTCCCTCCACAAAACGAAGCAGTGTACTCTTATATTTTGCTTCTTCTTCACTTTACTTATACAAGTTCAAAGTTACAAGCATTATCTATACTTTGAGTTACAATTCAATTTCTATCATAGACATTGACTACACTTTGTGTTGTAAGTTTCACCATTGAACGTGCCAACACCACCACATCAAAAGACAATTGTCGAGTGAAGACAAAGTGTGTGTGTGCACACTGTATGTTTTTTCTTTAAGCATGCAATTTTCAATTACATACTTATAGGGGGACAAATGTAAACACTAAAATTTGGTAACTTATCCTTTGGAAATGACAAATTTGGCTATGTTCCCTTACTAAGACAAATGCTCACATTCGAAATCCAATCAATATATCTCTCTAGCTCTTTCATGACTTGCTCATCTCCACACTCTGCTATGTTGCAAATTCAAGAAATATTAATTAATCAAAGCAATAGATCATCCCCGAGCATCATTCTATAACTTTTTGTTTTACATCACATGTTTCTTGTCCAGACCATACAGTTTGGTCGGGATGTGTTATATAGTTTTGGATGTATAGTCCCACCCTCTTTGATCATCCAACTCTGTTTTTTATTTGAATATCTTTATTGTGTCATTTCATCTTCCTAGGGTTGACCTTATTATAATATTTCACCTATAAAAGGCTATATAAGCAAAGTCAATATCACTTTATAACTCACTTGGCACTCTTACAAGCTACTATTGCAAATATCATTCCAAAAACACTTAAGGCTCTCCTAAATCTTCCTAAATTAGTTGCACATCATTTAGAGCAGCCCCTACTACAGGTCTAAAGCACTCAAGCAAGTCAAAAATCTAGCTTCCTCCATTTTCAAGCATGCAAAGGTCCTAGAGAAATGTCTTAGCAAGAGCAAAGTCACTCCAAACCATTGTCAAAGGGTTTCAAGGAACAAAAGTTTAGGTCACATAGCTAAAGCATAAAGCACACCACCCTACTACCACATTGGGTACATTCTATATTCTAAGGTTAGCCCACTATCTTTGTGTCAAGAGATACGAAAGCACCCGCAAGGGGTTGGCTTAGATGATACTTACACTTGCACATGCACCTAGGAGAATTACATGAGGCTTGATCCCACACCCACACTTGAACATGCACCTAGGAGAAATAAATGAGGCTTCATCCCACACAAGGGCATGTAGTGCAGCACTTGGATTGATTCGGTCGGGTCAACCACCGAGGGTAGTTTAGCCTCACCACACACAAGAGTTCTTCTTTTGGTTATCAATGCTTTGAATAAGGGCATCGAAGTTTTCACTTTGATGCAAGTGATTATAGGTCATCCTAAGGTTGTGCAAACAAGAGCAACATACGAAGGACATTTCCGAGGCAAGCGAAGCACGCAAGAAGTTCTGAGTCCAAATCACAAAGGGTCTAAGACCGTGCACTTCCATCAAGACATACAACTTCATGTTTGGGCCATACATAATTCCTACCGTCCCGCACTAGCTTAGTTTCCAGTTCAAAATCAATAACAAAGCATTTCCAAGATCGGATTTGTCTTTTCCACCTATCTCGCACACTTGGATCCCCTTTGTTCCGACACTGTATAGGTGAGTCTTTATCTCGTCTTGTGTATTTAGCCTATTGTTTTATCATTTATCAATTGTTACAAGTATTAATACATTCTTCGATTATCTATGGTTAATTATAAATTGATTAGATCAAAATAGTCTTCTATAATAAACCCTCACATCCTATTTTTGTTGTGCACTTTCCATAACATAATTTAGTTAGGGGTAACTATTCCAAAGGTACCATAGCTTCCTAACCATCAATTAATTGATAGGGTGTAAATATAGCTACAGTTTTAAATGTGCTTCTATATGCCCATAATGTTGATGGTTAGGTTTCTGCCATTTTGTTGATCAATGCCACAAGTTATATGAATGATGATTGTGATTATGGATTTGTTAGACGCTTTTCCACTTTCATGTTTGCTCTAGGGTAAATATGTTGTGGACTTATTATGTTTGATTTCTAGGATTTTCGTCATCTCCCTTGTTACCTTATGGGACATATGAATCTTGTTACAATATTGTCATGAACAAATTTTTCTATACTTTTTACCATATTCTTTGGTAGTGCCTTTGCTTCTTCCCATTTCATAAGATAATTTGTTGCAAAAAGTATCTACATCTTCCCTCTCTTGTTCGACGTTTAAATGGTCAAACAAAATCAATACCCCATTTCTCATAGTTCTTGTGACAAGGTTGGGTTTAGTGTTTGTAATTTTTCCTTGAATGGTCTCCCAATTCTTTGGCATGTTTCACATGATTTAATCCACTCTTCACAATTGCAATGAATTTTTGGCTGCCAGAATCCTTTTGGTAAAAAAATCTTACCATTGCTTCAGCACTCATATGTCCTCCAGCCTCGCCCTACAGTGCTTCTTTAAGGACTGTTTCTACTTCTATTACACATCTCCATACAATCTGATCTTTACCTAAATAGTATAGCAATTCGTAGATTAGCTGAAACAGTCTGGATTTTAGAGTGATTTTTCCTCTTTGGTACATCTTCTTCCCATAGACAAGCATTCCCCTATGTCCTTGTACTGTTTTTGTAACATTGCAATCTGAAACAAACAAGAATCTCGGTAATCATTACTGACTCCATCAGCTGGTTCACCATTTCTGATCGGCTCTCACATGACTTTTGCCTTTCCTTACCATAAAGTAATGACAACCATCTTGACATTCAAATAAAAATTTGACAACCATCAACATGATGTTTCCAGAAATCTGCAACCTAAGCTAATGTCATCATGAAAATCTGAATCATCTACACAACCATTTTGATATCCTGGCATGAATTACAAGTTTATTTATAAGATAGCAGCACTCAATGGTCCACAAAAAAATGTGAATGTGTTTGCTAGTAAGTAACATCAGAATTTTTGAACAAAACGGTACTCCAAATGCTTCTCTTTTCTATGGTTGTATAATGGGTGATCCAGCTTTGGCAATCCTTCTTGCACCAGTATGCACCCTGCATACTTCCTTAACAAATAGTCCAACAGGAGTGACAACCCTCCAAAGGTTTAAAGTGACTGCCGCATTGTTAAGAGATGCTGCAACATAGTGCCGGTGGAAGCAAATTTTATAACTACACGCTGGAGAAGTTGCAAAATGGCATTATTATTGTATATTAGTATATTACCAAAAATGTTGCGTGATTAATAATATTATTTTTTTGTTTATCGTCTGCCTTATGTATCCAAACTTATTAGTATCCTTGAGGTTAATGCAATGGATGACACAAGGAGTACACAATATATTTGGGTAGTCCTCAATCATAACCTTAGCAAGAAATTGTTTGCACTATTTGTCACAATTCGGACAACTTTCTCCTCCCCAAATTCTTCAATCGCCTCTTTGATGAGGCACATGAACCATTCTTAGTACCCCCTCTAATATCAGGTCATTTCCAAAGAATAACCCCTCGTCAAATTAAAAGCAATATAGTAATGAGAGGTCAGTGTTAATGTTTGTATAACCATCTGAAACAATGAACACCCTGAAATCCCTTCCATTTTCTCTAATTTCTTAGTCTTTATGTAATGCAAGACCTCACATCTATAAAATAATTGTCCTCATTTGCTTGTAACTTGCATATGAGTATCCTTCATACACAATTTTACCAGATTATGTACAATCTCCTTCCAATAAGGAGATGTACCCATATAAAACACTATAAAAATGACTAATGTATGCATCAAAATTTCAAACTTCTAGCATCCCAAATATGGTCAAGTGGGAGGAGACCATGGTTTCACATCATAGTTGCCAGGGGACAGGGATGGGGATCGGGAGGCCAGTTTTCTGACATTGGGTATGGGGGTACTTGGAGACGGCAAAAGAAATAAAATAATAATATTTATATATATAAATTTTTGGAAACTAAATATTTAATTACATCAGATTCTGATTTCATAAACATCAAAGAGGATTCAGTTTAATTCAAATGTTTAAGGTTTTAACTTTCTTAAACTTTTAAATTTTGCTTTTTAAAGTTTTTATTATTCAACTTCATATTTAAGTTCTAAAGTTTCAACTTTGAATTTCATTTGAGATTCTTCTCACAGGTAGACATTTTATTGGAATGGTTTTCGGATAATCCTGTGTAATAGTTTATTATTTTACAATGTTTCAAGTCCCATACTGGACTCATCATCAGGGACAAGAAGCCTAGGCTTTAAAGCTTTTAGCTTCTAATTTCAAACACACACACACACACACTATATTTTAAGGCAGGAAACGGAATTTTTAAGGAGACATGGGAGACTCCAAATAAAGTCTTTGAAGCACATCCCACACACCAGCAAACGCATCTCCCTGTTTCAATGCAATTCACAGGTACCCCGCAGTGAAGGCTGACCTGCGGCGCAAGTGAGTTCAATGACAATTTCTAATTTCTTCATTACAGTGTTTAATTAAGGCATATTTCTGTGATTTGCGAGTCTTGTAACAAATCCTTATCTGCTTCTTTCTCCTAATAGCAAGTAATGCCACCTAACTCGTGCCAGTGAGCCCAGTTTTGAAGCTTGCAAGAGCATACCCAAGCTCTTGTATTGACCCACCTGGTCCTCCACTGTATTAGTGCGTAGAATGTACAGTCACCCAGAACATAGCTTGAAAGCCATTTTGGATTATGGTTATCCCTTCTATTAGGAAGATTGTCTAGGGTTTGAGGGTCTCATGCTTCATTGTGCAAGAAGTGACAACAAACTTGGGTTTAGATTTTCTACCATGATAATGAAAAAAATTCAAATAGGCAGAAATCTAAAACAACAAAAACCAATCTAACCTGCTTCATCACTACAGAATAGAAAGCGTCCAGCACTTAGCTAGAGCCCTCCAAATGTCCAGAAAATGCCAAAAAAAGGTAACCAACAACTCCAACATTGACCAGCAGAAAATAAGGTGGAAATGATGTGCTTTTATGTGGGCCCCCACCATTTTGGGTTCTTTTTAGTTTTCATTTTGTTAAGTCAATAAGACAAATTGGTCAGTCATTTTCAAAAGCCAAAAACACCCTGAGAGATGGCAGCCAGACACAACCCATTTCTGGAGAAATTGTGGTTGTTCCCAAAAAATGAGACAGGTTGCTAACAACAGCCATTCCCATCACTGTCTCATTTGGCATGTGTATCGTGACAGGACGAGACATCGCTGTCATTTTTCTGGTAACATGAATTCAAAGGATGAGCATTCATAGTATTGTAAGTTTGAGTTCTTAACATACTTGACCATTAAAGTTTTAAGATTGACAAAATAGTACTAATTCTTATTCTCTTGTCCAGTGTGTAAGGGATTCAGTATGGACTGCCAAAGATGATTGCCTTTCATTGGGACTTGTATAAGGTTTCTGTGTGCCAGCTGTGAGGTTACCATTATGCTTGTGCCTGGAGCCAAAAACTCAGTACACTTCTTATGAAATTGTTGTTCAGGTATAGGCATTTTGTAATGCATTTGTTTTGGCATTTCACAGCATAGCTTTCTGAACCTCCCAACAGGTTTCCAACATACATAGCTACAGTTTACCCTCTCTTACTTTATTTCTTTGCTTTCACTTTTATATTCTGAGTTTACTTTTCGCAGCCTAGGGTCTTCTTACCTTTATTCTCTATTGGAACTAGTTACAATTTCCAGTCCCATTGACCTACTTTGATCATTTGCGGACATTAATATAATTTCTTCTGTTCCTTATTTCTGTGATCAGACACGTAAAACATCCATTTCCTCGATTGTACCTATATAACAACCATCATGGCTTCTTTTTCTTTCCCCCTTCAATCAAATTAATGTGTGTTGCTTGATAGTTCAGATAGCTAGAATACAAATTAAGGATAGTGCAGTTGCATTAGTTTAATGTGGAGAGTTGTGTGCAAAGTGCCTCAATTCACTCCACTAGATCATTGATTTGTTGCAAGTATCATAAAATATACAACTTCCTGTCCCTTCCTGATTCTACCACTCATGTCATCCTTAGTTTCATTATATATTAATTTCATTTTATATTTGCACCACATACTAGATCACTTTCATATCTAATTTATACTTTGGGAGTAAGCCTTTGAAAAACCATTGTGGGACTTTCTTGAATTTGCAAATAAGCTCCTTGAGTCATCCATTGTGCTTCCCAAGTAATTTGATTTTACCTCGATTCATATTGTGAAGTTCTACTAATATTTGCATCTCTTTGTAAGTTGAATTCATTTCCAAATACTTTCCATTCATTTCATAAAATGGCCCTTCTCAAGTTCCACATACCATCCAATTGCAACATCCCTCACAATGGTTGGAAAATATTTCATCCAATATACTTTTTCGATTTGCTCGTAATTCCCAACCACAAAGAATTTAAGCAGCTTTTTCCTACATGAAGGCATAGTTGGCCTTGCCATTGCAATCAAAGTAGGAGGAATAAGAGGTGGTAGTACAAGATTCTAACTTTCAAAGAAAATTCACTCATCACGTACCCAGTTTTGCCACATGTCTACTTAATTTGCAGTCTACAATATTCTCTACCTCTAACAGAACGGCGTGGGATGTGCTCAAGCTGAAATAATCCCGTCAACACCAACAGCGACATAACCCCTGACTCCATCTACCACGCCTTGAGCAATCCTCGCAGAGTACTCTTTGCAATATACACTTGGAATAGAATCTTCTCTCCTATTGTATATCCAAACAATTAGACCTTTGTTACTTGTTTCGTGCAAAGATGTCAGCTTCTACTCAGACTCCTGTTGTGGTTCACTGTTGACCGCAACAAAATTATGTTTTCACATGTAATTCCAAACTACTAACGTGTGAACTCTACCTTAATGCAATGTTCCTCAAACTTTACTTTTTCTCTTTTCAAATAAAATTGTTGAACATATAACGTGCTCACAGCCACGTACTTGTACTCTTTGTTGGCTTCTCTTTCTTCTACTTGTTAATGCTTCTTCTCATCAAGGCTTGGACTATTAAGCAGATAGTGTCATGGGCGGGACTCTTCCTTCTCCTCTCTGCAATGGCTGCTTCATACACTGCAGATAATGTCAATGGCAGGACTCTCCTTTCTCCTCTCTGCAAATGTTCCTCTATACGCTGTCTCTCTATCTTTCTTGGCTTCTTGACTATGTTGCCAGGAAACAGGTGCGAATGCGGAGTGTACGAAACACGGAAACACCGATATTCAACAAGACGTTACAGAAACAACTGTACAATATATTATTTAAAAAATTAAATATATATATGCATGGTAATCATTTTCAAAATTTTAGTCCATGGACCATAAGAGATAAAGCACTCAAAATATTTTGTATTCATTGAAGTTCTAAAGATTCATCATTCAACATGGTTACAAATTCAATGTTTCATATATACATGATCATAATCTAGATTCTAGAATATATCATCCGGATTTTCTTCATAATCATCTGTCATGCATCTATGTTTCAAAAATTATAGTTGTAACCTGCTTCATTGTATTCATTTGATTGAGGATTCCAATGGAAAATTCTATTCTAAGGAGCAGTAATATACTGAGTCAAAACCTGCTTTCTAGCCTGGCATTTCTTGGTTTCTGCTAGATTCTTCCTACTTTCTTTGGATTACTATTCTGACCCAAACTATCTTTAGGCTTGTTTAATGTGCCTCCTTGTTAGTATAGTTTTAATGTTATAAGACTTTACAACTGAGCACACTGTAACTTATTCCTGGGTTTGAAAAATTCTCTGAGCAGAAATATAGGCTATATTTGAAAAGATTAAGTGGAGTAACACAACAGCAAAAAGGAATTAACTCTTCCTTATAATATATAAGCCGCAAAACGTCCCAGAAACGTCCCGGCGTTTTTGGGATGTTTCAGGCTGGATACGGGGTGGGTGGCATTTCCTGGCAACATAGCTTCTTGATGATATTCCTCACTCTCTTCCAACTAAATAAATCTTTTGGCTAGTGAGAAGTGTTTTTAGCTAGAATAGCAATCAACATTTCCACTCTTTCAATCATTTAGTTATTATTGAACTCCATTAGTGTCTAGCGTGTCTCATTCCCTGTTGAAATGAATCATTGATGGCCACACACCAAAAAAACCTAAGTTTTGTGTGTTTTTCGTATCTGGTAGTTGATTCTTCAACTCTATGGTTTGTCAATTTGTCTTCTTTTCAAGATTGATTTTTATGATTTCCATAGTTATTGCAGATGGATGATTGCCGGACAAAATGACAACATTATAAAATTAGATAGGCAATTGAAAAATGTCCACCTTGTAACTATTCAGAACATGGGCAGATTCCCCCAAAACATAAACAGAATATCTTACATGCATGGTATGTGATACTTGCACATGACTGTAGGAAACAGGAATCTTTCTATTACTCTCATATGCATTTTATACTCTTTCTGTACAGATCAACGAAGCAAATGTATGATGGTTCGCAACAGGTGTGCTGATTGGACAGAACCACTTTTACATAAGCATGCCTAACTGACATAAATAAAAAATCAAGTACATCTAAGTACATTATATATTTTTAACCATTCCTTTGATTGAACCATGTGTTTTTATTTATGATCAACAAATGTAGATAAGTACAAGAAACACATTATCAAAAAAAAATTGGCAGATTCTATAACTATAAGTAGTACGTAGTTAATACCGAAGAAAATGTAATCCAAATGACAATCTCAATAAGATTAGCTGTACCTTCCGCCATAACTTGCTTGATAATTTCATCCTTTTCTTTAAGAAGGGAAGCGGCATCACTTTTCCTGCTTTGTTCTCGCCTGAGGGTATCTCTCTCCTTTGTTAGAGCGTAAACCTGAACATAAATACCATAATCAAACAAAACAGCTACAGTTTGAGTAATTTTTTTAAATGACAGGTATGTGTTAGAGCCTTGGATAAAAGAGTTTGTTGTGGAGCAACCTAGAAAATAATATAGCCAAATTACATACTTTGAGAAAACCAGCATGCCAGAAACATAGCCTTTGTGATTCATTAAATCGGAACTGGGCACTTGCATGATTAATATGTAAATAAACATAATGGCTTTTTCTATATCATAAGAACAAATCATTTTATTTGGACAAAATGTGAAAGCCAAAGTAGAATGGGTCTATCTGGACACTTTCATGACTAATATCTAATTAGACATAATGGCTTTTTCACTATCATAAGAACAAATCATTTTATTTGGACAAATAAATGTGAGAGCCAAAGCAAAATGGGTCTTGCTGAAATGAAAGGAAAGAATATATAACAAGGTATTACTAAAATCAAAACAAAAAACAATGTGTAATTGTTTCATTTCTTTACAATGGCCATATGTAAATCTCTTGAAGACACCATCCAAATCAATCAAATGCTTACGTTCTAAGTCTTTGGATTCTATAATGGCATTCCCATTTGAACTAGAACTGATATCATTTAGAAATACAGGAACTTTTTCAGTCTGCGATATCAACTTGGTCCTGCCAGCAGTAATCAGGTACAGAAAATATAATCCGATTGAAATTATGCTGCAAAGTGAACATCTCTCTTGCTATGTTTACATTTATTTAGTGCTTAATTTTTACTTGCTTTTCATAACCTAGAGTTTTTAAACCCCAATACTTCTCTATTGCAACACTATAGGCCCAAAACACTACTAGCATTCCATTTTTCTTATTTCTGCATACTGCTATTAATGTGCCCCAAAAAACTAGCTCTTGGCAATGGGGATCCACCCCTACTCAGCGTCGTGGATCTACTCCTTCGCAACCACCTCCCGGGCCACAGAGATAAGCACATATTACGAGTTTCTTCGCTGCCACGAGAGCTTCTTTGGCATTGGATGTTAGAAAGAGAATTGCTTTGCCTCCTCCTAGGATTATCCAACCTGCCCTCCCCAAGCCCCAGACACTCCCCAATGAGCATTATCAGATCCTAAATAGGCCTTTTCACAATGACAGCCGATGACATTGATGGTTCCTCGGTCTTGAACACAGTGAGAGATGTTTGATGGGACTGTCATCCAACCTTTCCAGCTTTCATCAGCCCATGCTCGTTGGGGTTCTTGCTCCCCCCACATGGCTATTTATATTTGTATTGGCACCCTAACCACGAGGGTTGGGGGATTTACTGCATTGGATCTACCCCTCAGTTATTTTCAGTGCTTTTGTTCCGCTTCTATTAGTTAGTCGTCAATCCTGGGATCCATTTCCCCTAGCAGTTTTTTTTTTGTATTTGGATGTATTCTGGAATCCCACTAAGCTACTTTGGTCATTCGTGCACATTAATATAATCTATTTATTTCTTTCTTTTTTAAGTCATATATGTATGATCCATACTATTATGGACATAGAGAATACTTCAGAGACAGAACTAACACCCTACAATGAGATGTGCATCAGGACACCATGGTCTTGGCTCTGACAGCCACACGCACATGCAGATGCTGACAGATATAGCCACACATACATGATCCATCACACATGCACACACCCCTTTGGTGTGTGCACCTGCATAATCGTCCATATGTCTTAAATCTGCAAAGTTGCAAATGAGTTGGTGCTGATTGTAACAAAATTTAACCAAGACTGATCATTACCTATTTGCGAATAATACAATCTTTAACATGGAAGAAAGAGTGATAATAGGTTGCATTTATATCATTATTCACAAGATCAAGAAGCATGTTACCATCGCCCAATTTATCTATATCCTTCCATCATAAATTAACACTGCATTAATCAACACTGCAATTTAAATCTTAATTTAGCTATATAAACGGTAATTCAAATTTCTCGTATTAACAATACAACACTCGACAAGTGAAAATTATATAATATATTTTAAATTATACCAGTGTTACATGGGGATGTGTCTCCTAGAATTTGATAACGTCCTCGACATCCGAAACATTTCGGGGACCTGAGAACTTGGAGGGGACATCCCCAAATTATATAATTTTTCATCTCTTTTTAAATCTGATTTTAAAAAAGTTGTTATTCATCAAAAAAATGAACCATAATACAAAAGTAATTAAATAAAGTTTAAACACCTAAATTTCTTTGACTAAAGTTAGGATATTTGTTGGCATATGCAAGAAGAAAGAAATCAGAGAAGGCAAATCTGCACACTGTCCAGAATGGACGCAGCAGGGTATATTTATTTAGAGAGAGGTGGTTACAAACAGTTGGTAATTAGAGGCAGGTATAGCTGCATAACCGAATAGGAACACTATATAATGCTCTTATATTTTAACACCCACTCTTAATGACTAAACCGGAAACAATACCAAGTTTGTCCCGAAATTTTACAAATGTTCTGAAGCCCATATGTTTAGTCATTAGATTTATAGACTGTACCATTGGTAGAACTTCGAAATCAGTAGTCCATTGTTGTTCTATGGTTATCGAATGGAGAAGGACCGCAAAACAAGAATCTAGTCGTGTGAACAAAGGATATGGCAAGTGGTCCATTGATTCTTCATTACGTGATTCATTGACCAGTGATGAATCATCAATGGCTGAGAGTGTCAGCCCCATCTCCAGTGTTGGAATCAAAAACTCGGAGAGGTGGATTGAGAAATTTGTTCCAGGCTTGTGTAGCTTGTTGGAGTCTATACAAAGACTCGGTTAGCCTGCAATCTAAGTCACCTCAATCATGCCCTTGCAACACCATGTAGTTCTCATCCAACCTTTTCAGGAAAGCATGATGAAGTGCCTTCCAATCAAATTGAGTTGCTAAGGAGAGAAATGTGACCATCGTGCAACGGAAGTTAGAACCAACTCCAAAATAGTAGGAGAAACAAACATCTCTATCTCAGCAGTGGGAGAAATAACCATCTCCGCAAAGTGGTAGGAGTGAGAACCAACTCCTCTGTCTCATCTATTTGCTCATTTATCCCCCTTTGTTGGGAAAGGTCTTTCACAACACAATGAGCAAATTGTTCACGCTCTACTATCCTTCGAGCAAGTACCTCTGAGTGAGTGGCTTGGCATGCCATCTCACCATGCACCTTCAATGCATCTGGAATAGCGGAGTCTCCATCCACAACAAATTGTTCTTCAGAATGAGGAAATCCATCCTCCCAAGGCATGTCAGACCCGTACATCTTGTATGGTGGAGCTGTCCTCCACATGTGCATTCATGTTGATCGTAGCAGGATCAACAAGCTAATATTGGCCACCTTTCCCAATACCAAGGGCAATCATCTATCTCTATTTCATATCAGAAACAACACACTTCTTCCCACATAAATATTGGGATTTTCAATTAATTGACAAATAGATAGAAGATTTTTTTGTAAAGAAGGTACATATCTAACATTTTGTACCAACAATGTATGAGCATTATTCAATACAATGCATATATATCCTATCCCTTCTACTGCAAGTGATTCTCCATCAGCTAGTACTACTGATTCAAAACATATATTTGTAGTAAATGAAACATACCAGTCCCTGCAACATGAAAAGTGTGCGAATACGCGAGTCAATGATCAAACAACTAGTACCACTGTCATGCGAGCATGATGTGAGCATGATGTCGTAAGACAATAAAGAGCATGCCCGTCATCTGAATCCCGTTCTTCTACAACTGCTGCCACATGTTCCTCATCACATGGTTTTTTGTTCTATTGCAAAAGATCGTACTTCCGCTTCTAACAATCCTTCTTAAGGTGTCCAACCTTGTGATAATAGCATGTGACGATCTTGAGTGGAGGACTCACCAAAATGACGTCTCCACTTTCCTTTTGACTGTGTCACAAGAGCACTCTCGATTGTCCACATTGGACTCTTGGGCCTGTGTCTGTCTTCATTCCTTTTGCAACATGTAGGAACTCATCTTGTCAAATGTAAGAGTTTGATTTTCAGTCAATAAATGGAGTGCCTCCACAAATGACTCATATGAAGAAGGCAAGTTGTTTAGAACCAAAGTCATCATATCATCATCATCCATGTTTTTGTTGATGGAAGATAGTTGGTCTCAAAGGTCTTTCATCCGAAGTAGGTGCTCAGATAGCGATCCACCTTCTTGTAACTTCAAAGCAAACAATGTATTCTTTAGGTATAAAACCCATCCTTTCTTTGACATCTGATATTTGTCTTTCAGACTTGTCCACAACGTGCTTGCCACAGTGGCATTCCGCACTTCGGTATTGTATCATCCGACACCGCCAACTTGAGAAGTAATAGAGCCTCTTTATGACATTTGTCATGATCAACGAAGTTCGTAGCAGGTCTACCTTCGTTGTCTGTGATTATTTTATCACAATCTCGAAATTCTACAAGTGTCAGAATTTTATGGCTCCATACATTGAAATTTGTGCCTGTTAACTTCTGCGAGTCCGGCAGAATCAAGTTTGAAATATTTGCCATTTATTACTTTCCAAAATGTCGCGATTGACTGGTTGGGACAGCCCACGAATTTCAATATTCCTCTCCCTCACGACTGCAGACTTCCCACGAAGTTTGCCCACGATTTACTGTAGACAACGATCACGACTTGAGCAATGTTCAGCGAACAAGAAGACAACAACAGCGAACAAGAAGATAAAAGTCGTGACTGCAAATGAACAGTCTTTGTCGTCGAAACAGCGACTCGAAGATCAGTTTTCTTGCCCTCGAATGCCCTAACCTCCCTCGAAAATCAGTTGCAAACTGTAAAATCCGCTGTGACTGCCAAGATTGCAGGAAATCGCAACTGCTTGCTGCGACTGGTGAGAATGACCCAGGGAAGACTTTTGTGATTTCTGCAACTAGTGAAAACTAAAACCGACCTTTCTCTTTGTAATTCCAACTGTGGAAAAAACGTTTTTCTGCTTTGTATGTGCCCTCGCGACCATATACGAATTCGAAAATTTGTAAAAATCTTCTACAGCGAGTGAACACGACAATGACTTAAGTTTGTGCCCTAGCAGGGCTTCCTCAAACTCTGGTTGACTCCCGTACCCTTCAAGGGCTTCCTCGGGCTCTGTATTTCCTGACTGTGACTGTATTTTCTCCAAATACCTTCACGTATTTTCAAATTCGTGCCCTGTTAGGGCTTCCTCGAATTTCCAGTTTGTGCCTCTTGGAGGCTTCCTCGAACTGTGACCTTGAATGCTCTGATACCAAAGTTGGCATATGCAAGAAGAAAGAAATCAGAGAAGGCAAATCTGCACACTATCCAGAATGGATGCAGCAGGGTATATTTATTTAGAGAGAGGTGGTTACAAACAATTGGTAGTTAGAGGCAGGTATAACTGCATAACCGATCAGGAACACTATACAATGCTCTTACATGTTAACAATATTTAAATACTAGTTTTTAATAACCATCCCCAAAATCAAGCAACTATTTTGTCGTCCCAAAACCCCATCCCCCTTCCCCGAGACTTAGGTTACTATGAATCAGTGTCACAGGTTCAAGCGATTTTTGGACATGAAGTTCTAAAAGCACCGAACTTCATTCGACCCCCAAAAAATCGCCGAATATTCGTTATTATTCGCTATTAAAAAAATGATTATAGATGGAAAATGATGCACACACCTTTACATGCAGCAGCATGCTATTTGGAGCCTAAGTTGTTTCAGGTAGATAGAGATAGTGATCTTGAGGTTATGACAGGGCTTTATGAAGCCATTGAGAAGTTCGAACCAGATCCGACAACCGCATGTCTAATTAGAAAGCAGTGTTGGAAATACAAGGCAGGAGAAGGGATGTTTGGAATGTCAGCAGCCAAATATGACATGTCACAAGCTGACATGCTTGGGTACAGATGGTGGAAGTCCTATGGAGCACAAACACCTGAATTGCAACGCTTTGCCATTCGAATATTGAGTCAAGGAGCAAGTTCATCAGCTTGTGAGAGGAACTGGAGCTGCTTTGACCACATCCATTCTAAAAAGAGGAACAAGTTGTTGTCTGGAAAATTGGGAGATCTTGTTTATATTCGTAGCAATTTACAATTGTCTATGAACAATGCAACAAAAGACTCCACCTCTTCTTTGCAACATAAAATTCCAGATAACACAATGGATGCAGATGAGCCTGACTTTTTGGATGATGAATTGAGTGTTGCATCTAGTGATGATGATACTGCATCAACTCAACCAAGTGCTCTTGATGACTTGGAACTTGTTTAAGTTTGAGTCTTGACTCTTAATTGTAACTTTTTGACGATTTCATATGTTCCTCATAGTTTAACTTTGATAAGCATGGTTTATAAATGTAACAGAGACATCTTTTTATATAGATTTCAAGTTTATATAATAATGTTTTAGCTATTTTGAAAAAATTGTGCATTTATATCTTTTTTTTTTTTAAAATGAAAATTATAACAGCCGAATTTAATCACGAATTTTTTTGCCGAATTTTATCATTGCCAAACTTAATCCGAATTTAATCCTCGCCGAACACGAACACGAACACGAACCTGGTGACTTAGCTATGAATTATACATATATTCTTAGCCTGATTTTCCTTATGGGCCCATCTCGCTGTTGAGTCCTTGAGAACCCTACAGGCATTTTGACTAATCAATCAGACAGCCTGCATCCTTTTATTAGCATGTGGTGTAGAGAGATAGATATAGACTGGTCAACCTTCACAATTTCTGTGACCTTTTGGATTTTATAATATGCCCAGATGGGACTGTTCAAAACAAAACAAAAAAGCACAGTGGAAGTGCATCATTGGGTGATTTCACTGATGGCTTTTCCAATTTGATTGCCTACTCTTATGCGCAAATTAATATAGCAAATCGATCAACAAAATCCTAGGATAAAAAGCATTATGGAAAGGCGACGTTGATCCTAAAAGGGATTATGTATTGCTGATATTTATTAGCAAAATGAGAGAGTTGCACATGAGATATATTTTTACCAGCACAGCACTATCAATGACATTGAGATTGATACGAGTTTATCACTAGCATATGCTGATATGAGTTATCATGTAGTAGGTCAGACTGAAAAACACACATGTTTTCATAGAAATTGGGAATCAAAGGACACTCTTTGAAGAATCAATCGTCATTCTCACTGATAAAACTCTAATATGCAGTGCTTACTGAAACCACTTTCCAAATTTCATTCTTTACAAGAAGATGACAACCATGGTATTTAAAGTAAGGCCGTCTAACAGATATCATTTGGTATTATATCATTTTGCAGTTCAAAATGAAAACAAAGACCCTCCATTTTCTTTATGCAAGTTCAAAATGAAAACACACGGATCTGTCAAATACTGTCAAGGTGCTTAACTAAGAACTAACATATAACCTATGTTAAATTTACACAGAATGTGTTTTAGGACAAAATCCAGATTTAAAAAATCGAATAAATTGTTCATGTCATCAAAGAATTACTCAATTTAAGTAAGCTAGCGGTGATCTTATAAGAAACGTAAGTTGTCATTCTATAGAAAATTTTCAAACAATAGCACATTTTGTACCACAAACACATGCATACCTTCCGTTCAAGGGCCCGAGGCGTTGGTGGTATTCATCGCGTAATGCATCAGATTCCACTTCAGGAGATCTCTTCTATAAACATAGAGAAATTGAAAATAAGATCCATAGACACCAAAAGGCATGATCAGAACATTCATAAACAAGAAATATTACTAGCAGCAGCATAAACTAAATCATCTCTAAATAAAAAAATAACAAAAAGAGCAGGAATAATCAGACAATATTGGAAAACAGTTTTACGAATATATCATTTCTGGAATAAAAGTCAGATGGTGAATCGATTCATACCTACCTTCAGATCCTCAATTGTATTTTTCAGTTGTTCATTTTCAATCAACAACCTTGAAATATCATCTGCCTTCGCCTGCAAAAGAAATCATTTTGTGAAAAAACAAAATTGATTGTAAAATAAAAATGAAAAAATGAAAAAAAGGTTAGATATAGATAAAAATGTTTGCTAAAACTTTCTTTAAAAAACACGGAAAATATATTAAGTTTCATACTACTGTTTATTAAATTAAAAAAATTGTTTACTTTTGTTATTCTTAAATCAGAGAAAGCAGGGCTAACCTTTTTCTATTAGAAAACTTTGCCTACTTCACCAATTACTAAAGAACACAGATGCTCCAAATTTTGGGAAATGGAACTTGGAAACAATATAAAGAGGGGAAAATCATAAACGGATGGCTAGGATCATGTTTAATTTTAAAAATTGAGTCTACATCTATAGGTAAAAACAGCATGAAACAACAGAAAATGGGATAGGAAATGAATAAATAAATTTCAAGCAAATGCAAACTCATCTGCACATAAGAATAATAAAATTGATCAATGGTTCTAAATTCTTGAGTGCAAAATTCCATATATGTAGTTACTCGATGAAAACAATCAACATTAAAAAAATATTAAAATTAAAGAATCTTTTTGAAAAATAAATTATCTTGTAAATCCACTCTATCGTGATGATAAAAATATAAAAATGCCTACTAGGGCTTGGCAATGTGATACAACATCATTGATTAAATCACACTCTACACAACATCCATCATAAACTCGAGTAATTTAAATCACAATCCAAAATGTCAATGAAGAACAAATGAAACAAATGCAATCCTCTCCCACACAATTGCATGGCTACTCCAAAGTACATAAACATCGTCACATTATCATTACCTAGCTGAGCCCATCTGCCTACTCCTCTAAATGTAGTTGTACAATATCAATTGAGTCATACCAAATGCAGTAATTTAGTCGTTGATTGAGCAACTTGCCCTTCCTTCAACTCAGGAATCACATCCTTCTCCCATAATGGTGCATCATAATCATCTAGGAAAATGTTTCCCATCCTCTAGTAAAGATACACACAGTTTCCATCTTAATGATCAATTTGCATGTCTATTTTGTCAATGGTATCACATCAGTATCTTTTATGTTGTGGCAGTATTTTGTAAACAATTTGCCCAACTGACCCTCAAACTCAATCCAACTTTTGAAGGCAAAAACTGAACAATTGGTGAAATGATTGAGATCCTCAAAAGAATGCCAAGCAGGTCAGAGTCGGTGGGATTGGTCTCAGTATAATGTCTGACGTCATCTATGTTTGTCCCATGCTCGACATCATCCATACTAGTGTTAATTCTTTCCCGACACCCGTGTCGACTTCCCCTAACATCAATTTTTGACTTCTCATGCTCATGTCATCTAATGTCGAGATCTTTCGTTGCTTGGATAACATACTTTGTTGAGGTCAGTGTCCTCTTTCCGTATATGGACATCATCAAAATTCTTCTTTTAACTAATGCCTTCCCTTGAGAAAGTTGAAAGATCTCGGCCTCCAAAAATGGAAAATGTATCATCCAAATGGGGAAGTTTGGTGAGAGAGGGTCGTTTGGGAGAGGGAAAGAAACATTTGGAAGAGAGTCATCTGCATGTCTCGATTGCATGCAAGGATTTGGGCTCTGCTTGTCAAAGATAATTGCCTTGAGACACATGCCACAAGAAGCTTGGACTTGACAAATGTGTAATGTCCCCTTTTCGGAATTAATTACTTTTGGATACTTGAAGCACGTTTTTATTATTTTCCGTAGGCTAAGGGGAAAGTGAAAGAAGAAAATAAGTTAATTTAAGTGGTTCAAAGATATTTAATATTTTAATTGGAAAAGGACACTTAAATTATATTTTTAATTCAAAAAGCATTGTTAAAATAAAATAATAATAGAAGGTTGACTTCTATTATTAAGTTCTTAATTAGATTTAATAAATAAATAAAGGAGGGGGCGCCAAAGTTGAAAAGGGAGCTGCATGCTTTTGTAAATCCTAATTTTAGGATAAGGGGTGGAAAAAGTATTATTTAAAGTGTTTAATCCTATTTTTAGGATGGGGCGCCCACTTTGGAGTGTTTGAGAGTTATAAAGGCAGACTTGGGGTTCATTGTAACACATCTTGGAAATTCATCAATTATTTTCTTTGTCTGCAAGTGGCTTTTGCTTCTGCATCAGTAATAGAGGACGAAAACCCTCATTTACACAGATCTGAGGACGAAAACCCTCACATCTGAGCTTGGCAATTCCATTCAGGGGTTGCAGTGACAATTCAGGGTGCAAGTGTTCCGCCAGTTCAGCTCCATACCATTGTATTCAAACACTGGTATCTTTATTGTAGTTGGTTCATATTCAATACATAAAATACTGTTTTTACAAATTATGGTTTGCTGTTTTTATATTAAAAATCAGATTATTGCTGCTGTTATAGAAATCAGATTTTTAATACTGCTGCCCTAGGGATTAACAAAAATATCCAGATTTGTTAGAAAGTATTTTTAGGGATATTACAAAATGCTAAAAACAATTTCTCACTTTGTTTCATCCAAAAAAGTGCTTCCCTTGTCAGGCATTTCTTCTTTGGCAGAACCGCTATCTTCTTTCTTGGAAGTCGAACTTCTGCCTCCATGCTTGATTTTCACCTTAGATTGAGGTATTCAAAGCTTGGTGATTACAGAAAAGCTTTACCTTCTTTTCATGAGATTTAATTTACAGTCGGAGTTCTATAGCTATTTTAACCTTGTTTTGCTTTTTCCCTTTGTGATTCTCTTTTGGCTATTCAATTAACTATGCACTTTATCATTGAAGCACCTTGTCTTTTATTTTTCTTTGTTCTAGCATTGTGGAGCCTTTTGATTAATTAATTGCTTCCTTGCATTAATAGCTTCTACTACCTTATGTGGCAAACTTACGAAGTTAAATCAGTTGCAACTTATATAAAGAATGGCAACGAACAAAACAATAAGGCACATTCTTGCGAGGATGGACCTTTGGTGTCTTTGAGACAGAAGTAACCCAACAATCTTGAAAGCAAAATCTTACTAAAAGAAAGGATCAATTAAATTATTGTTCATGGTATATATGACTTGTTTATAGGGAGGCTTATACAATCAATGTGTGGATCTTATTTAAATTGATATGCTTGAATAATATATTTGGTTAGTCACAGCATAGTGCTAGAAAACTTTATAACACACGGGTTAAACTCGCTCAGATGACTAACTGTCATGTTAAAATATTCCACTTGGCACGCTGGTCAAATTTGGTAATTACTCGGTCAAACCCACATGCAATTCAAAATAAATGTGTATACTAAAAAAATGAATTTAATTTTAAATAAAACATAAATTTAGTTGGAAAAGGGGGAAATTTTGAGAAATGGATCTTTTTCTAATTTCCTCGGTACTATTTTTTTCAATAGTCAAGTTATTCCCATGTTTGGAACATTTTAAACCCAAGAAATCTAATTTTTTAAATTGTCAATCTTTGTTTTTCCCATTTCAAACCTGATTAATTGAAAAACACTTACACTTTGGTAATATCGAGTCAATGTCATATAAGTTTTGTGCTGTTAAGAGCTATGGAGTTAAAACCATTCATATTAGTAACTCAAGCATCCAAAAGGGCATTTAACGTTAATGTAAATTTGCCCTAATGTCAGTACTTCATGCCTTCACTAGTGAATATGATAAATTTGCTTGGAGCTGGTGGATCCTTTGTAGCTAGATTGTTTGTTGCACTTTTTGTCAGACTATAATGATAGCATGCTAGGTTTGAATAAATATAGAATAGCTTTTCTTATTCTGAATATTACATATCCCATGTACTGGCTTCATTTTTCCTCATCATCAAGAATTAATCAATGTTTAGAAAGCCTGAAGAAGATGAAATAATATATTATTTCACATTAATTCAGAGACACAACATGCATGTTATAGCTAAGCCACTTCATTCTCTTGGTTTCAATTGGAGAAATCAGAACTGTAACCATGCCAAGTAGAATAAGCCCTCCCTGATTCTCAAATTTTAACATCCCAGACAAGTGTCCAACTAACATTTGAAATGCTGCTAATATCTTTTGTTCCAAGGTTTTCCAAAAGTTAGTAAAAGTTTATCATGGCTCATCAGTAATTTCATAAAATAAACTTCAACTAGATCCAGGGCACCCAATGCCAACCTTGTCTAGTCATCAGTAATTTGATGAAAGAAGCTTCATCTAAATCCAGGGCACCCACTACAACTTTGTATAGCTGAAACTCAAAGTCTCAGTGTCAAAACAACTAGAAGTCTTACTTGTGATAGACTCAGATGTTCGCTAAATATAGGATTATTGTATATTTTACAATTCAATATAAGATGATACTACTGGTGGACATAGGAAGAAGTGTCTGTCACAAACAATGTTCAACTGCTACACAATGAAAGACCATGTCATATATTTATTACATTTTCAAAGCATATCAAGTTATGTTAAGATTTGAATAAGAAAGTCTTTACAAGAGCTTCTGAGACATCATTTTCTAGCTCTTTTTAATAATTTCCACAAATTATTTATCATTCCACCAAAAATAAACTTTTCATTAAGTACAAAATGTTTCAATACCTGGGCTTGTCTTGCAGCACCTTGCAATGTTGTTTCCATCATTTTCATCTCTTTCTTTAGCTTCTCGACATCAGGATCACTTTCTGCAATAACAGACACAGTTGGATCTGGCTTGACAGGGGACTCTGAACGATTCTGACCTATGTCGGCATCCTTTTCCAATTCTTCACTATGTCCAGCCATGGCAAGAATTGTGCTGTCTGAGATCTCACTACTGGAGAACACTGCTTTGTTCTTGGCATGAAATTCATCAACTGTATGTATCTCATTGCTGTCAGTAGCAGTGGCTGCACTCTCATCCTTGCTATTGTTGCTAAATGATGATAAATTGCTTGGCTCGGGCTCAGAAGGGACAGCTGCGTCTGATTTCCTGGATACCAAATTACCATCATCCCCAGGCTGTTGGAAAGCAATCTCTATCTGAGACACATTTTCTTGTAAATCCTTTACTTCCTCTTGTTCCTCTGCCTGGACTGGCACATATCCTTCCACCAACTCTGGACCCTTAAACAAGAGGTTTCCGTCTGTGAATTTTTCTGAATGATCCACTTCTGCATGTTGTATTTCCTGATGTTCCATGACTTCACTAGGAAGAGTAACCTCTGAGACTTCTTCAAATCCAGCTTCTATCTGAGCATATTCAGAAGGGACTAAATGGCTATGCTGTTCTAACTCCTTTGGTGAAGTTGGTGAAGTTGGAGGATCATCTTGATCCAAGGCTGACAGATAATGCGGACCCTTCTCCTCACTTGTCATGGAGAGGAACTGATTCTCTTCCCTGGATTGAGGTGCTAGAGAGCCTGCTCCTCGGGATGAGCAGCAACGTCCTTTGAGACAGGTTCCAGTGGACTTTGAGCCAATAACCTATTTGACTCATCTTCCAAAACTGTGCTCTTAGAAGTCTGGGCAGCTTCTTGAACAGCGACATTGTCATCTATATCCTTCTGCTTCGATAGGATTGTGACTGGGTCAAAAAGCAATCTTCTGTCTGCAGAAATACATGGTCCATTTATAAAATCGGCAAAAACAGAACATGTAATTTAAGCGTCTGATGCTTTAAAGGAAGGAAATATTTCCAACAGAACGTGAATCTCAATATTGAGTCATATTAATGAAAGAAAGAATATCAGCCACAGGTTCCCAGTTAAAATTGGCCAGAGTTGACTGAACCACGGCACAAGCTCCAAATTCCATTGAAGATAATATCGTTCGTAAATGATGATTCGGGGATGTGATTCCATATCAATAGGTGAGTGAAGAAACCATATGACCAAACCCAACAGTTAAAGGGCCAAAGCTGTTACAGCAAACAAACCAGCCGAAAAATGCTAATATGACTAGAAAAAACTTCTAATTGAAATTATGAAGATTGGAAAACTACACCTAAAATCAAAAATCGGAAAATTCTAGACTGACATCAAAAATCTCAAAAGTTTAGAACAAAAATGAAACTATAATTAAAGAGTGCGTGTTTAAAATTGCTTTAAACAATCATATTTCTGATTTTGATCTAATATTTTCAATTTGCTTTCAGCCATAGTTTTCCGGTCTGAATACCATTTTCAGTTAGCAGCATTTTTATAATTCATATCACCTTATTAAAACTGATTTGCTATTTGTAAATTTGTAATAGTTTCGACCCAAAAAAGCTTACTTCATCCAAGTATTCAAAATTCAAAATAAACAAAAAGAGCACTACTTTTTCAGTAATTCCATTTGCTCATCCACCAAGAGGCCTATAAACTTCACAACTGGTGTATCAGCTACAATCAATTGGATTGTGGTCTTACAATAATGTTGGGCATTTATCACCAGATTCCAAATTTGCTACAATTAAAAGCTTGGCGGGCATACCCCTAACAAAATTCTTAAACAAGGGAATATTGTAATGACAGAGGGACACCTGCTTTACTCTGGACCGTTTTGTTAGTGTTTGAGCCTTGCTCCTCACCAACTTAGAATTAGAATTAGACCAAACTTAAAGAGTGCATTGTTCACCATCTGACAAAGTGGGTTTATCTGTCAAAATAAGAAGCTTTTACCAAAGGTGGTCACTGCTTCGATTCCCAAAAAGACGACATAACACCTAACTCCGAAAAAAATTTAAGATTTTCAATCCGTAAGGACCTTTATACAACCGTGGTTAAATTCCTATAAATATAATCGGTGTTTGCAGGGTTCAAACTTAGTCAAAGACAGATGCTAAAACGAACTATTTCCTATCCACCTCAAAACCAAATCACTCTGAAAAGCTCATTTTTCATTGAGTTGTATTGGACAGGTCAAGGGTTCAAATCTGGGCACGGACAGGGGCTTAAAACAAAATCGCCTAAACGCCACAAACCAAATCACTTTTCAGAAAAATGCATTTGAATTTAGCTCAAATGCACAAATACTGGTCAAAACAAGAACTAAGAAAAAACTGGTTTACACAATTGGGTACAAATGAATTTGTAAAGTACCTTCACTCGCATTGTTGTCATTAGGTTTGTCCTCGAAGCCAAGTGCGGTGTCGAAATTTTTTCAATATTCTTCACACTTTCACTGATCTTGTTGACAGCGCCAGCTAGATCCGGGAAATTTGTGAACGATACCCTATTCAGCCATGCCATTTCTGCTGCCCTCTCCACAAGAATCAGCCCCTGGCTATGAATCTACCATTAAGTTTCTTTTCCGAATAATAAAGCCTCGGGCCTGTTACAGAACCTTGAAAATATAGTTTATGCGAAGTACTTTCACAATGGCACTTCGAATTAATTGTAACTTGACTAAAACAGGCTAGAATTATATGAAATGAAAAGAAAATGAATTCATTGCCTGTTATTCGATCAGATCAGAGAGTAAACTTTTAAAATAATAAAACCCTCTTCGATCTGTGAATGTTTGTGCTCTGCATCAATTTGAAACGAAGAACGAATGCATGTTGGCACATTGCTTTACGATTTTGGTGTGACCAAAACTTAGAACTTAAATACATCACCAGAAAATGATATGAAATGTCGGTGCACAGATACGAAAGGAGTGAGATGAGATTTTGTATTTAGAGAGAGTTTTTGAGTGTGAATTCCTCCACCAATACAAAATTGGATTGTTGTAGTATTTGTTTGTGTTAGGTACTAGGTACTAACAATCGGACATGGGTTGTGCGATGGGAACACCAAAAGGGTTGGAAGGGGAGTCTACCATAGGTGGAATGAATTTGGAGTGGGGATGAAAAATGTTGAACTTGGGAAAGGGGGTTGGAAGCAGTAAAAAATAGACATGGTGAAAAGTGGGAAGAGTTTATGAAGAGGTAACGTGTGAGGCGGGTAAGAATGGAAATATGAATTGTAGAAAGATGAAACAAAAATGGGCAAGGAAGAGGAGGAGTTGGATGATGCATTGGAGATGCTCGTGGCACCACTATAGTGTTTTTTTCTAGCAAGCTGTGCAGTGCGAGTAACAATGCCATGTCATCACCCAAAGAATGTTTCATTAAAACGGCGTTTTCCCCTCAAATTAACATTTAACGAAACTCTCCGACGAAATGCTTTTTGCCGTATCTAGAAAACCTAAAAAATTACCAATATGAAGCTTCAAACTTCAAAGATTTTTAATACACGAGTATTATATTCGATCCGGGGCATTTGCAAATCAAGATTGCCCCTACAAGTGACTATCATGTGATCGTCGGCTAGACTTTTCACGAGAAAAAAAGAGATTCTTCCGTGGAGGGTGCGCGGGTATTGATGAAATAAGTATTAGGCAACATGAGGCAAGTTAATCAAAAAAAGTATTGAGCTTAAGAATGGCGTTGTATTGCATCTTCTTTATCTATATGGAGGGATCGTTTAATCAAGGTTGTTAATTTGTTCGTCATCTTTTGGGTACCAACAATTAGACCTTACACAACTAAAGGAGAGTTGGAAAGCAAAAGGTGGGAATTAAATAGTTTCATGTCCCTGATTCATAGTGTTCCTTTGAAAATAATATCTACTATCTATACAACCAGGAAGGAATGGCGCGCATCTCCTATGGGAAAAAATATCGGTATATGTGCTCCACTATATAGTTGCAATCTCGCTCGGACTATTCAAGTGAGTACAATTTGTGCTTAAAGGGTCCAAACAATCATAAAAAATTGAGCTCGTACATCGGTTGCTCATCGTTAACAAATGAGAACTTATAAATTGTAAAATCCTATTCAAGAATATTAATTTTAAAAATAACACCCTATATAATGAAAACTTGTATTCTATGACACAATTACCTTCATATTTTATAACACAAGCGTGGAAAAATCATCCCTCCCCAACACCATTGTCTTTAAAATCAAATAGATAATTGTAGAATAAACCGTAATATTTAAAATAAAGTTTTAATAAACAAAAACAAAAAAATTATTCACACTCGCATTTTTCACGTGAATGCAATTTGCGCTTACGGGCCAAAATAAAAAATAGGGGGACAATAGGTTTCGGGGTTGTTTGGGCGGTATGGATATTATTGAGTAGATCGAACCACGTGCAACTGGTAAATTTAAAATACGGATCTATGCGTAACTATAGTGGTTGTAGTTTGGTGTAGTAAGTCAATTGCTTTCGAGTATTGAAATATATCAATGTTCAAAGAATGGGTTATCTTAGTTTACCCGACCACAACACAAATTTGGTTTATCAAAGATAAAGTTATTACGGACATCGAGGATTTTAAAGAATGAAATAGGTGAAAACTCCTTTTGGTTATGGAAATTTATTGCATTGTTCTCGCATCTCTCCTAACACCGTAGAAGATACCTAGATACCCAAGTCACCTCCACCAAAGCAAGGTTGATGTTCACATAATTGTCTTTATTGACGATTTGGATAGGTGTGAGGACACCACTATTTTACAAGTATTTTCTTTTTGAAACAATTGAATTTATTCGGGTGTTTAATATGGGGATATATGACGGATTACATATTAAAATGATATGATTTTTCACATAATCAAAAAGTGGCGTCAACAATTAATTTGGTATTAACAAAGACATGTGAAATCAATGTGATTCTTGGAAAGGATAAGAAAATGATTGTTAAAGTAATAATAAATAAATTTCAAGAAAGTAATTATCAAAATAACATTAATACAAAAGATTTAGCACACAAATATATAAGGAAAATAGTTTTGTTGTTGTTGGCCTTACCGGATGTTGTGATTCTAAAACAAAGGATTTCCTTAAAGAGTAACTAGGGGAGGCATTCAAAATGGAAGCAATGAAGATCAAATTTCAAATATGCCTAGTGAGTATTCATGATAATGACTTTTCAACAACTATCAAATTCAACCCCTAGGTCAAGGAAAGATGAAAATAGCCACAAAAATGTCGAACAATCACAAATTTAACCCATGCTTGGAGAGTCGGGACATAAATAGGAACGTGAAGATATGGAATCTGTGGAGGAGGGCATTGATAGTATGAAACAACCCGACTCCAACTTAGACATGTCTTTTGATGTACAAATAGATTAATAGATATATTTTAACATCTGCATGAGGCCAAAAAGTTTATGACATAAATGGTAATTGTTGAGTTGTGGAGCTCAATTACTTCAAATTAGCATGTTATATTAAACTTGCAACAAAGCACGAAGAGACATCGGTTATAGAGGGACCAACATCAGTCACCTATGACCGACATCGGTCAGAAAGGAGGAACCAACATCGGTTAGGGCTAACCTGGCGCCGATTACCTATGCGGGAGTGTTTTATTTAACTCTCGAGAATTAGATCTAATTTTAGCATTAAATCAAATTTATTGATTATAATTACATGGCTAAGTGCCATAAGTTTGTATATGCCTATATAAGCATGAAAGCTAGGGTTTAGAAGTAAGTGGAGTGTGTGTTAATGATTATTGCGAGAATAATTGTGAGAGAGAGAATTCTTGGAGAAGAAGGAGAAGCTTAAGAGAAAGAAAGTACTGTACATCTGAGAGGTGTGGAAGATTGTAGATCTTCAATTGTATATCTTCTGAAAGCTTTGGATAATAGATTGGCGTGATTCTTGGTGGATGTAGCCCACACTGGGTGAACCACGTTAAATCTGGTGTTGATTTATATCTCTTGTTTTGTATATTTCTTCTAGCAGAATATCTGATTTTATTGCATGTATGCTTAAATCTTATATATTATTTATATAACCTTGTGTTAACCCCAACAACTAGTATCGAGCTCTGTTTAAGGGTTTTATGTGTTGACATATTTACTCACGAGAGGGTTTTCCGATCAGTGGGAGCTACGAAATGCCAAAAGAAAACAAATACAAGGTAGACAAGTTTGGATTTACTGAAATTATCAATTATGGAAGATGCAGATTGAGGATTATTTGTATCAAAGAGATTTGTACTTACCGTTGGATAAAAATTACAGAGACCTACAAAGATGAGTGATGAAGAATGGAAGTTTCTTGACAAAAAGGCTTTGGGATCTATAAGATTGAGCTTGACAGCATTGGTGGCTTCTAATATTACAGAAGTGACATTTACGGTAGAGTTAATAAAATCTCTTCCTAATTTATATGAAAAAACTAGTGCTTCAAATAAATTTTATTTGATGAAGAAACTGTTTAGTTCAAAGATGCATGAAGGTGGATCTGCATCTAGTCATTTGAATGATTTTCGATCTATTATAAATCAGTTAAAATCGATTGATATTTTGTTTGATGATGAAGTGAAAGCACTCTTATTCTTATGTTATTTGCCTAATAGTTGGGATAACTTGGTAATGGTTGTTAGTAATACAACATCTGCTAATAATATTTTGAAGTTTGATGATGTGGTTAGTATAATCTTGAATGAAGAAATTTGCAAGAAAAGTACACAGGAATCATCATCTGGGAATGTTTTGAATGTAGAAAGTATAGGCAAGCAGAAGGAGAGATCCAAAAGTAAAAATAATGAGAAATCAAAGTCGAGGGACAAAGATCTAAATCCAGAGGTAAGGGAATTACTTATTGGAAATGTGGAAAGAAAGGACATGCGAAAAGAAATATTTTTGGTAAAAGGATAACGAGAACCAACACCCAAATAAAGGTAAAGAGGCAAATATTACAGAGAGGAAATGCAAGATGCTCTTATTCTTTTTTTGGATAATAGAATAGAATCATGGGTTTTAAATTTAGGAGCTTCTTTTCATGCAACCCTTAATAAGGGTTATTTCAAAAATTATGTCCAGGGCATTTTGGACATGTTTATTTGGGTGATAACGAACCTTAAAGTATTATTGGTAAAGGGAAGTTCATCTAAAATTGCAGAAATGAAAATACATGGGTATTGAAAGATCGATACATGTGTCAAGCCTCGAGAGGAATCTTATTTCGCAAGGCAACTAGGTGAAGTTGGTTGAATGCTTACATTTACAACAGACTCTAGGAAAGTCACCAAGGGTGCTTTTGTTGTGGAAATAGGTAAGAAGGTAGGAACATTATATTTATTTATCTGTGTTATTGATTCATTTTATGTGTTATCTACTTCAAATTTAGATGCATGCATGTGGCATAATCGGTTAGGCCATATGAGTCAAAAAGGAATGCAGATCTTAAAGGCTAAGGGTAAGTTATCGATTTGAAAGATTTAGATCTTGATTTTGTGAGCATTGTATATTTGGAAAGCAAAAGAGAGTGAGTTTTCTCAAAGTTGGAGTCGACTAAGAAGGAACATGGATTGTTCCTTGTACACTCGGATGTGTGGGGACCAACTCAAGTAGCTTCTCATGGAGGATCCCAAGATTATGTTACTTTCATTGATGATACAAGAAAAGTATGGGTTTATTGTATTAAACATAACATTTGATGATGCTACAAGAAAAGTATGGGTTTATTTTTAAACATAATGCGGTATTTTGATAAAAGATGGAAAGCCCTCGTTGAGAATGAATCAAATTCAAAGTTAAAGTGTCTTAGATCCGATAATGGTGGTGAGTATTGAACAAGGCTTTTAATGATTATTGTTTAGTGAATAGAATACATAGAGAAAGGACGGTTCTAAGAACACCACAAGAGAATGGTGTTGCGAGAAAGAATGAACTGGACAATCATAGAACGTCTTACAAGTATGAGGATATATTTTGGATTTCCCTTACGGTTTTGGGTGGAAGCGGTTGATACGGTTTATTTGATTAACTATGGGCCTTCAAGTTCACTAGATGGAGGAATACAAGAGGAAGCTTGGTCCATAAAAGAGGTAGATCTTTCTTTTCTTAAATTTTTTGGTTCAAAAGTTTTTGTGCATATCGATAAGAAAAATAGAAAAAAGTTGGATGCAAAATCCAAGAGATTCACTTTTATTGGTTATGGATCTGGTGATTTTGGATTCCGTTTTTGGGATTTAGAGAATTCTAAAATTATTAGAGTCATGAAATTAAATGGAATGAAAAGAGAATGTACGGGGATCAAATTTTCGTACCCAAGGACGAACCGAGTTGAGAACTTTGTGAATGAAAATGAACTCTCATATTTAAAAATAATATCGATAGGGTTACACAAGAACAATGTCGGTTGACCCTAATCGACATCGGTCAGCTAAACCGGTATTGGTTACAAAAGAGAAAAATCGGAATTGGTTAGCGAATTGGCGTCGGTTACGGGTGACCAAATCAATCACTTTGTCAAAATTAGAAACAAATGTCCGGAGGTCCAAGACGAGTCTCGGTACCCCAAACTTATGTGAGAAGGTCACAAAGGGTGAGTAAACCTCAAAAAGATTTACACATTCTCTATCTTATTTATTATTGACTAATAATGGTGAACCATAAAGTTTTGAATAAGTAATGCAGGATAAGACCCATGTGTAGTGGGAGCATGACATGGATGAGAAGATGGACTCATTGGAACAAAACCAGACTTGGGATTTGGTTAAGTTGCCATCAGGTAAGAGGACATTGCAGAACAAGTAGGTTTATAAGATCAAGGAAGAAGAGGGTGGACATAAAAGATATAAGAAAAGGCTTGTAGTAAAGGGATTTACATAGAAAACATGTATTGACTTTGGTGAAATATTTTATCCTTTTGTTAAAAGGACTTATACGTCTTGTATTGAGTTTATTGCAGATACATAATTTGCATTTAGAGCAACTAGATGTGAAGACGACTTTCCTTCATGGTGATTTGGATGAAGAGATTTATATGCGCAGACCGCTTGGGTATGAAGTCAAGGGTAAGGAGAAATTAGTGTGTATGTTGAAAAAGAGTTTATATGGGCTAAAACAAACTCCAAGGCAATGGTACATGAGGTTTGATAGTTTCATGCATGCGTATGGTTATTTGAGATGTGAATCGACCCACCGTGTTTATTTCAAGAAGCATGAAAATTAGAGCTATATTATTTTGTTACTATATGTGGATGATATGCTTATTACGGGATCTAGTATGCAGGACATTGGTGAGCTTAAGAGAAAGCTAGCTCACACATTTGTTATGAAGGATTTAGGAGTTGCAAAAAGAATCCTTGGCATGCAAATACACAGAGACAAGAAGAACAAAAAATTGTATTTATCTCAGGAATCTTATATCAATAAGGTGTTGGAAAGGTTTAACATGTAAGATTCGAAAAGCGGTGAATACACCTATGGTGGATACTTCAAATTGAGCAAAGAGCAAAGTGTCCTTCATCATATGAGGAGGTCAAAAACATGACATGAGTACCATATGCTTCAGCAGTTAGGAGTCTCATGTATGTTATAGTGTGTACTGACACTGACATTACACGAGCATTGGGAGTTGTGAGTAGATTTATGTCTAATCCGGGTAAAGAGCATCAAAAGCTTGACGGTCAATGGATTCTCAGGTATTTGAGAGGGACATCTAGCATGTAGTTATGCTATGGAGGTTTAGATATTTCTTTATGTGGCTATGTTGATTCAGATATGGCTGGAGATTTGGATGGTAGAAGGAGCAACACTCTCTGGATATATTTTCACAGTAGGTGGGACAACAATTAGTTGGATTTCGAGATTGCAAAAGGTTGTGGCTTTGTCTACTATAGAGGCAGAGTATGTTGTAGCTACAGAGGCTAGCAAAGAGATGATATGGATGAGAAAGTTCATGGAAGAGTTGGGAAAGGAGCAAGATGATTGTAAATTGTTCAATGACAGTCATAGTGTAATTCATTTGGCAAAGAACTCAACGTTTCATTCTAGAATGAAACACATTCAGTTGAGGTATCACTTCATACGACAGGTATTGGAGGATGGGCAACTGAAACTGGAGAAGATTCATACGAGTGAAAACCCTACGGATATGCTAACGAAGCCATTAGCAAAAGAGAAGTTGGAGCTACACTCCACTTCTATTGGTCTTTGAGTTTGAGACTTGAAGAGGAAGAAACAAAGCTAAGGAAAGGATCCAAGAATGACGTTGAGCATGAAAGCTAGGGTTTAGAAGTAAGTGGAGTGTGTGTTAATGATTATTATGAAAATAATTGTGGGGAAAGAGAATTCTTGGAGAAGAAGGAGAAGATTGAGAGAAAGAAAGTATTATACATCGAGAGGTGTGGAAGATTGTAGATCTTCAATTGTATATCTTTTGAAAGCTTTGGATAATAGATTGACTTGTTTCTTGGTGGATGTAGCCCACACTGGGTGAACCACATTAAATACGGTGTTGATTTATATCTTGTTTTATATATTTATTCGGTAGAATATATACTTTTATTGCATGCATGCTTAGATTTGATATATTATTTGTATAACCTTGTGCTAACCCCAACAATAATGTGTCCTTGTAAAAAATTGTGGCTTGTCCATTATAGTATAAATTTTAACGAGATGATGAGGTTATCGAAAGGTTTGTAGTCTAATTAATGAGGATGATGGTTTGTTAAACCATTTATTTGAGTATAAATCCTCTAGATATCGGAACAAATATTTAAATGGATAGCGTCAAGATCATTCTTATGTGACTTTGATGTATTCGTCCCCCTTAATTGTGTCTCCTTAGCGAGGAAGGCTCTAATATCGATATCTAAGTAATTTTGGGCTCTTTTCCAAAAAAAAAAAGGATGAGGTTGGATTCGAGTAGAATTTGGCTACAATTGTGGCTCCTTAGTCAAGGAAGGCTTTAATTTAGATATATGCTTTCTCAACAATTCTAATATGTTATATGTAATCCAAAACATGGAGAGGGATATCGATATCTGTTTAATTTTGTGATTACTTATCCAAAAATAAAGGATGAGGTTGGATTCGAGTAGATTTTGGTTTCACTATCTAACACTAAACTAAATAAGATCAATTATTCGTACATCTAATATCTACAAGATTCTAAAAGAATATAGATGTTTATCATTCCAATGAAAAAAACAAGCATATATATACACAAAGAGTTAACGTATTTGGTTTCAATATAGTGATAGTACACATGATCAAAAACTTGAACACACAAAATTTATGACCTATTTTAGTGAGGCATCAAAATTATTAAATGATAATTACGGGGCTCCTGTTATTATTCTTGTGGAAGTTTCTAGAGTCATACGCTAGTCATGGGCTCACTATGTCCCACCTTGAGATCGATGCCATTCATAGGCTTACGACATTTTTGCGTGGCAATTTCTTAAGGTAGACATCGGGGATTTTTTTAGTGGCGAATATTCGTAATTTGGTGAATATTCTATTTTATGAAAATTTGCAAAGGCAAATTTTTTGGAGCATGTCAATGTATTGTTCGCCTAAAATTTCCAGTATATTTTTTAGGAAGTGCCTTCGCCTACCATGAAAACTACCCATATATAAACCTAGGTAATTCACCGAGTAGTATACTAGTAACTTACTACTAACTTACTGAGGTATCATCTTAATTACTTACGAATCACAAGCAAATGAAGTGTGGATCAGAGTCTCAAACTAGTTATTGCAGATGCGCGACAAGAAAGTGTCACTAACGTGTGACAAGGAATATTTTCATTTCCAAACAGGTGACAATCTAGTGTTTTAACACATGACAAGAGAAGGTGTTAACGTGTGACAAGAGAGGGTTGTAAGCGAGCGACAAGAGAGTGTTGTTGACGTGTGACAAGGGGGTTGCAGGACGGTCGGCATGTGACAAGAGGTTTTTCTTGACTCGCAACAAGAGGGGGTTATTAGAACACGACAAGAGGAGGTTATCGATGCATGACAATAGGAGGTTGTTGACGCGCGATGAGAGAGTTTTGCAAACGTGCAACAAGAGGGGTTGGCGACATGTAACAAGAGAGGATTTTGATTCACGAAAAAGGTTGAGTTTGCGACGCACGACAAGGGTTCACCATTCAGAGAAATGGAAGTTGTTGGTGCTTAGAAGACCCAAAAGGTAACAAAAAATCTCAAAAGTCGTTGTTCAAGTATTTTGGAAACTTTTTGTTACCGATACAACTACCACTAACACCCATACACCTACCACTAGAATCAATCAGATTATAGACTGTGTAGAAGGTATTATTGAAGTGGACTTGGCTTCAGCACAATATTAAACAAATGATAACTATGATGACATTGTCTAGAGTTTGAAGATATTCTTATTCAGATGTCGAGCTTGAATATATTCATGTTGAGGTGCAACTAGGAGTGCATCAAGATATCTCAAATACAAATACTCAACAAAATATAACACCAAAATCAAATGAAAATTCTTGTTCACAAAAGAGGAAACCAAATGATCGTGATATTCCTCAAAATTTTGCTTGTAAAAGTAAAAATTTGAAAGCAAACAAGAATATGTGGACACTTGGGAGGATATATAAGTTCGAGTGGCTACCAAATTTCCTTTTATCAAACCTGTACAACCAAACTAATCCAAAAGATATCCCATCTGAATGTACATGTACAATATGTACTGGAAATTGGGAAAGCAACAAAAAATGCAACTGAAGTTGGACACAATTGAAAAACATTGTGGAAAATAATATTTAACTATACAACGAGAGGATGGCCAAAAAACAAAAACACCTATGGAAAACTAAAAAAGAATGTATGCATGTTAAATACGCAATAGAGTATGAAGCTGAGCAGAAATGACACAAATATCTCATGGAAAAGGGGAACAATAACATCACAAATTGGTAAGATGAATCAATCAAATTTGCATGCTAAAATCATACAGTTCTCTACTATATTCCACATCCTTAAGAAGGGAAGACTGATTTCATATTTCATTGATTTCAAAGTTTTGTATCAATATAATGGAATGCACAACGTTCCTCAGTCTCATTGGTCAAATAGTAGTGCATGGGAAATGGCTAAATGCCTTGCAATGATTGAGAAGGAATATTTGAAAGAGAGTGTAAAAAATGTAAATTTTATCTCTCTATCAATTGATGAAGTAACAATAGTTGAAAACACCGCATGGGTATGTATCCATGTTTATACTTTAGAAAATCATATAAGGACATTGCATCTACTGGGTGTACAAAAATGGTTGAAAATTGCAATGCCAAAAACCTATATAAAATAGTTGTTTCTCATTTGAAAGATATTGTTGGCATTATTGATTATGAAATTGCTACAAAGTGTGTATGTGTTGGTGAAGATGGTACATTAGTCATGCAGGTACATCAAACTGGGTTGTGTGTTTGATTGCAAACGACAGTAGCCCCTTATATGCTTGCGATTCATTGTATGGCTCATAGAACAAATCTAGCATATAAAATAGTTAGCAACTTTGAAAATGTTGTAAAAGTAGAAGACCTTATCAGAGAACTGCATTGCCTATATGTCAAGCAGTCCAAAGTGATTTCTTGAGTTTCAAAAAATTGTAATTAGAATTACATATGGAAAAAAGCTTCTAAAGGATGTTGATACAAGGTGGATTTCTTTGTATGAACCTGCATGCAAAATGTGTGAGGAGTATATATCGTTGGTTGGTTTCATGCACAAATATCATCATGAAGTTGATAGGGCTAAGGATTTGTTGTTTCGTTTAATGGATCTGGAAACATTGCTTACATTGGTTGGCATTCTTCCAATGTTGAAGGAGATCAATACATTGATGAAGCATGCACAAGAGAGATCAATCTATATTGTTGATTTTATACTGTTGAGAAAGCGGTATGTCAAAATCTTGATGTCTTGTACTTGTCAGATCAAAGTTTTGATGCACCTGTTTTCGATAACTAGAAATTTTATGGATCTTAAGAATCCCAATAATTATTTGAGATTTAATATCCATGATCACCTTTGTATCATTGTTAATGGGAGGAGACACCACGCTTCTGGTCTTAAAAACGTTAAGATATTATAGGATCAAAAAGAGAAGAGGTTCATGTGACTCATGTTCTATTTGATTATGTTACAGTTGAGATACAAATAAAACTTTAAAAAATGCACAAACCTTAGCATCCAAAATCAAAGAACATTTTAGTAAAGATAAAATTCTTGAAGTTATGGGTGTGATGAATCCAAATTATTGGAATATTGAAGGTGGTCATGCAGATTTTGTAAGTAAGTATTTTCATAAATCCATGGGTATAATAATGGATCATTTCACCAAGATGTCAGAGGTCAATGGTATTGAAATCAAAGGTATACTGAATATTGACTTAATAAAGTCTCAATCAACTAATTTTGCAATGACAATGATTAGCCAGTATAATTTTTTAAACAAACCTCACGAGAGTGGTGCTATTACAAGGCTTTGGTGAAAAATCTACCAAAGTAGTGTGTTACAGGAAGACATCAGTGAATATTTTAGATTATATGAGTTGTGCCAAACAATGATTTTGGGATATGTGGAGGACAAAAGGGTTTTCTAGTGCTTTATCTTTTATAAAATCAAAACTGAGAAATAGGTTGGATAAAAATCTAGAAAGTTGCATGAGGTTATATGTTTCGCTACTCCTTGGACACATTTCCTTTTGAAAGAGAAATTGCACATTGGAATTCCCTTGTTGAAAGAAGAGGTGTAAATAATACACTACAAATACAAATTTTCTCAATGATGAGACTGGAATTGGTGCATCCTCAAACTCTGTAGATGTGAATATCGACTATGAAGAAGCTATTGAAAATGGATTGTTTCAGCTTTAAATATGATTTCAAAACTTATAGATAATAGGTATCACCTTGACCTTACATTTATTGTTTGTCACCTGACATTTTAAATTTTGTTATGTATTCAATTTCATAGTAATAGATTTAAATATAATTGTTTATAGTTAGACGTAATACAATTGTAATGAGATTGGATTTGGTGCATCCTATAATTTTGTAGATGTGAATATCGATTATTAAAAAGCTATTGACAATGAATTGTTTCAGCTTTAAATATGATTTCAAAACTTATAGATAATAGGTATCACCTTGACCTTACATTTATTGTTTTTCACCTGACATTTTAAATTTTGTTATGTATTCAATTTCATAGTAATAGATTCAAATATAATTGTTTATAGTTAGACATAATACAATTGTAATGAGATTGGATTTGGTGCGTCCTCTAATTCTGCAGATGCAAATATCAACTATGAAGAGGGTATTGAAAATGTATTGTTTCAACTCTAGTTATCATTTAAGATGTTACAAGTATATATACTTACATTTATTTAAATACAATTATTTATAATAATTTTGTTTTATTTAATTGGTATTTTGGAATTTTCAAACTGCTTTGATGTTGTTTTTGTGACATGCATTTTTGGAATACTAATTGCAATGCAAGGCCCGCATTTTTTGTTGTTGTTTAGATCTTGACACTTGTGTCACTGTCGACATACACAAGTTCGCGGGTTTGCTTTAATTTGTTTTAATTGCATTTTAGTTTTTGTTTCTTTCTTCATCCAATCAATCAATATTTCATCTTTTCTTTATCGAAAACGTGGGTTGACATCCATCCTAGGAAGCTCTCACTTCTCGGGACTGACATTGTTAGGCAACCCACCCATCTATATACTAATCCATTTTTCGTGTTGAGTTCTTTGGATTTGAAGGTCATCTAGCTCACTGCGAAGGAGGATTTCTCATTTTGCACCCATATACATTGTCACCCATCTAGAAGACTAGAGGTACCTTAAACCCTATCATACCTGGAGTTATAATAATCTTGTTTTATTTATTTTGGTATTTTCAAATTGTTGTGATGTAGTGTTTGTGACATGCATTTTTGGAATACAATTTTTTAAATATCGTAATTAGACATAAATAATTAAACTTTTAACATTAAAGCAAATGCATTCCATACATATAAGATTTTATGAAGGGTTATAGAGGTAACATGAAGAAACACATTACGAGTTTGAATTTTACAAGTAGAGATAAGAGGATTTTGTTGTATTATGTGGAAGAGAATCATTACATAAAATATTGAAGGTACTAAGGTCATATGAAATGAGATAGACAATAAAATTATGTGCAAAAAATCATATTCTATAAAAAAAACATCGCATTGTAAATAATTAAACTTTCAACATTAAAGTAAATGCATTCCATACATATTTTGATATTAGTAAAGTTCACAATCTAGAATTTCTATATATATAATATAACAAAATATAAATTCTAGATTGCAACATAATACGTGAAAAAAATGAGATTCCATAACCATTGCAATGTGCACGCACTACACAAAGGTGATTCTTCGGACTTCCTAAGGAAAAATTGTTATGTGATTCTTCCAAAGGATTCTAAGAAGGGTTACAGAGGTAATGTGAAGAAACCTGTTACAAAGTTCAAATTTTACAAGTATATCGAAATTGGATTTCTCATTTTGTGCCTATATACATTGCCACCCATCTAAAAGACTAGAGGTACCTTAAACCCTATCATACTGGAGTTATAATAATCATGTTTTATTTATTTTGGTATTTTCAAACTGTTGTGATGTAGTGTTTATGACATGCATTTTTGGAATACAATTTTTTAAATATTGTAATTAGACGTAAATAGTTAAACTTTCAACATTAAAGCAAATGCATTCCATACATCTAGGATTTTAGGAAGGGTTACAAAGGTAATGTGAAGAAACCTGTTACAAAGTTCAAATTTTACAAGTAGAGAGAAGAAGATTTTGTTGTATTAAGTGGAAGAGAATCATTGCATGAAACATTAAAGCAAATTCATTCCATACATATTTTGATATAAGTACAATTCACAATATAGAATTTCTATATATATAATATAACAAAATATAAATTCCAGATTCCAACATAATACGTGAAAAAAATGAGATTCTCATAACCATTGCAATGTGCACGCACTATACAGAGGTGATTCTTCGACTTCCTAAGGAAAAACTGTTATGTGATTCTTCCAAAGGATTTTAAGAAGGGTTACAGAGGTAATGTGAAGAAACCTATTACAAAGTTCAAATTTTACAAGTAGAGAGAAGAAGATTTTGTTGTATTAAGTGGAAGAGAATCATTACATGAAATATTGAAGGTACTCAGGTCATGTGAAATGAGGTAGTCAATTAAATTACGTGTAAAAATTCATATTCCATTAAAAACATCGCATTGTAAATAATTAAACTTTCAACATTTAAGCAAAATGCATTCCATAAATTCCAGATTACAACATAATACGTGTAAAAAAAGAGATTCCATGAAAAGTAAAACCATTGCAGAACATATATTTAACTTTAAACATTCTTCAAATTAAACAAATATTCAAGTTTCAAGATTCAAACTTCCAAATTTTTCAAGTTTCAAGTTCTGTAAACACTTTTCAACAAATACATTTACACTTTATCTTCATATTCAAACATTAACAGCTTCCCCACACCCACTGGCACTTTCCTTATCAGTTTTCTGTAGCGACTTTTGTGTCACTTTTCCCAATGGTTGGCGCTCCTCTATTGTTTTGCTTCAAGAATTCCAAAACTAACAAGATCCTCCAAAGCAATGTTTAAATTCTTAACTATTGCTTCATCTTCCTTTGAAGCATCACCATAGGATAACAAAGAAGGATTTGCAGCTGCCTTTGCCTTGAACAAAATCTCAGCATCCATGTCATTCTCTTTAATAATCCTCTTCAGAGTATTTTTTTGCTTGTTAACCAAACAATAGTTTGCTTAAGTTGCATTGTTGAGGATAAACTTTTCTTAGTTGTTTCCAAGTGAACTTGGAACACCTTTGCTTGAATTTTTAAGTTTTCATATTTCAACTGCAACAAAAACATTGAGCTCAATTAAAACATATTACTAAAATTAGAAAGTAATAAAAATATGATTTCAAATTGATAATACTTACAACAACTCTATCTCTTTCAACATTTGCAATTTCCACCAAATCTTTGTCCTTTGACCATTTGTTGAAATATGCCTAGGCTTCAACATTGACATTTTTGAGTTTATTCAAAACTTTATCTAAAACATTGTCCGATAATTATTGTTATATGTGACAGTCCCGCCTTGTGCTTGGTTGAGTAAGACATCTGTCTTAGTAGGATGATTTTGGACTATAGCATATAAACTATACCTTTGGCTATGGTTATCAAAATGATTCTTTATCTCTTTGATTAACACTTTAGCCCTTTGCTCCCATTGTATGAGCTGACTTATATGAGGCATAACAAACTCTTTGACATGGGCTTCACAATCATAACCAATCAAGCTATCCAAAGAAAATGATATCAACTGGTCACTATCCGAAGAGGATGATGTCGATGGAGAGGATGGGGGTTAAGGCTTGAGGTACCTGTGCTGCCTCTTGGTTTTGTTATGCCCTGATCGTATTTGTGATAAAATAAATTCATATTAAAATTGGATGTGATAAAAATTAAAAAGTGACGAGAAATTGATATGTATCAATGTTAAATAAAGTACATCAAAATGGAAATATACCGAGGGCCCTGAATCATATCGTGTGTGTCGAAAAAACCTATTGGGTCATTGCTTATCAATGCCCAAAAAATCTTCATCTAAATTTATTTTATTTAAAATTGATTTTCCCATTGTGTTGGGAAAGCCACCAGAAAGAGATATTGGGAAATTCAGAAGGAATGTTCAGTGTCCCGCTAGGGGCCGAAAGTGGCATCATGTGTTTACCAATGGTCTTTTTACCTCTTGTTGCAAGTTTGACTCGGAATGGTGGTATTGGTGGAGGAGGTGGCATTATTTGAATATACGGAGATGAACTAGAATGCATTGTCAAGTCCAAGAACAAAATAATTACTAACAGTCTAACTTATATAAAAAATGTTAAAAATTACACAAAAGCAACAATTTATACCTTGGTGAGAGAAACTTGTATCGACCGCATCGAGTTTGAAATGATTGTGTTGGACCTGTGGGTGATAGGAATGGTGGAGTAGGGTGTTGCACTTACAACTATTGAACATTGTGAGATGCACACGACTAAACTAAGTGAGTGGGTGATGCTTGTTGTAAAAGTGGAGGATAGTCCAAAGTCCCTGCAACATGTTAAATCAAAATGGTAAATGATAAATACTAAATGGTAAAATGTAAAAAACCAATATTGAATGTTAAGGGTATTACGTCTCTATTGTTTTACTAATGCAAACGATTGAGGGTTAGGTGATGAGTGAGCTTCCATTTCAGACTGGGAATCTCTCGACGCCTCGACATGTTGTTGGCCTCTTCCTCTTCTCTTGTTGTTTTTTTCATGGAAGGGCCTCCAAAAAAATTCTACATAAGGTAAAGATGCAAACATAAGTACATAATGTTAGTAACATCCATATGTAATTTGTAATAGAAGTGAATAATCAAGACAATAACCTTACTAACATTGAAATATAAACTATTAACCTGTTGTTCTTCAAATGGAATTGACAATTGCTTCATCGTGTCGTTCATGCAAGTAGAGTGGGTTCACCTTTTAAATTATAATATGCCTCAAAATAAAGACCAAGGAGATAGTTAGTGGTACAAACAGTTGGTTTTTCAGAAAGTCCAACATTTGCAATATCATCTTTTATCTTATTTGACAAGTATGTGCACCAATCAAATCTTTTCTTTCAGATTGTTGTGAGAATGTAGGAAATAGCCCAATTTGGAATATCTATTTTCCTACCCTGTAAAATAATTCTGGCTTGAAAAAAAGATATCATGGCAGTAAGAAAACTATGTGCAACTCCTTGCGTATCTACTTCTCGTCTTGATTTGTTGATATTTGCTGCAAAAATTTCATTAGATGTTGAATTAACCATAATTTATATCAAAATTAAAATGTTACAAATTAAAGCACGTTACATGTACCATCAACATGGAAATTGTAATAAGATTCAAGGAAAATCTTATCATCTTCGATCGAGTTTCTTTGGTTTTTATAATAGTAAAATCTTTAAAAGGAAGGCTCTGTCAATCGATGGATATCAACAGGATCAACATTGAACACGGATGTACATCCATCCGGCAAAGTGTAGTGAATTGTTTGTCATGTGTATTGAATTTCGAGAGGAGGTAGTTTAAAATGTCATGATTTGTCTCGAATCTGCGACATGTTAACTAGTCCTATGAACCCATAAGATTGTACCCATTAATTGTAACCTCCATTCATTTACAAGACTATATGAATGTACGGGCACATTAAGTTTCTGTATGTAATATCGGGTAGGGCGGTTGCCTTGTTTTTTGAGCTTGACTACCATGACATTGACTATAGTTAAAAAATTAGTCTTAAGAAGCACCTGACCATGCAAGATTCAAGATCTTAAGTTTGAAATAATTGAAATAATCGGAATCAAGACCTCAAGGTTGGATTGTATTTGGTTGTTTTGTTTGTTGGCACACTAGGAGATATGAGACCTGTAGGCTATGAGCGCTGGGAGATTGGAGAAAAAAATTGTGATTCGGGAAGTGTGAAAATGAGGGTCGGATGGGTATTTATAGGGAAATATTAGGGTTCTAATATTTGGACGCACTGACAACAACATTAGCGACACTTAATAACATATTTCCATCGAAGAACGACAACATTTTTTTGTTGGTGCACGCATGACAACAACATATAGGTGTTGTGCGACAACAAAAATTTGTTGACGCACGACAACAAGCCTTATTGTCACACGACAATAAATTTCGTTGACACATGACAACAAACCTTGTTGTCGTATGACAACAACATTTGTTGGATTTGTTGTCATGCGATAACAAATCTTGTTGTCATGTGATAACAAATCTTGTTGTCATGTGACAACAAGGTTTGTTGTCACGTGTCAACGATTTTTTTCATGCGAAAACAAGGCTTTTTGTCGTGCACCAACGCGTTTTTTTCATGAGCCAACAAAGCTTGACATGTGTCAATGACTCTCACTTTCATTTGACACCATTTGGAGACTGGTGTTGGCCAATAAATATTTTCATGCGTTAACAAGGTTTGTTGTCACACAACAACTCGATAGTAGAAATGTTGTTGTGCGAAAACAAAACTTTCGAGGTAAAAGAATGACTCTCCCTTAAGAAACTACCAGGTGAAAATTTCGTTCTAAAATTGTGAAATATTCACCTTTCCCGCGAAAGTGGTTCCAGGTATATTCGTGGGGATTTTCCACCTCCAATTTCCCAAAGGCCTCTTAAAATGAACCCTAGTAGACATTATTCATAGGCCCACCTTATTGTTAGTGTAGGAGAAGTGGGGTGATGTGTCCTCCAAACTGATGTACCTTGTCCCTTCCTTCTCGGGAAGTTGTAACCCATGGGCCTACCTCATTATTAGTGTTATGGTTTCTTAAGGTAGACACTAATCATAAGGGCTCACCTCGTTCTTAATGTGGGAGTACAAGAAATATTGAGATTCATCTAGAAACAAGGCAAATTACCCGGTTTAGGTAACCAAGCTATCATCATAGATATAATGGATATTAAAAAAAAGCTAATTTTTTTGTCTTAAAGGCGTAATAAGATGTGAGGAATCTAATTTTATATGTAGGTATATTATTGATATTATATGTAAAGTTCACTGGAATTGCACCTTGATTAGGTCCTATGTCATTTATAAACCCATTAAAATAATGCTTAGAAGTTAGGTATGTTGTAATCAAGAGTCATGTGGTAGCCAACTCATGGCCCCGAGAAATATAATCAATGGTTTCTTTTTAATGACTTTCGAAAACACTACTCATTACACAGTGTAGTTTTGTGTAATGAGTCATGATTTTTAAGAGATTTTTCTTATTATATAGAAATGTTTCCTATTCTTTTGTTGTCTTTAATGTTGCATCATTGAAGGTCCTCATTGAATTATAATTCATTTGTCTTTCCATTCCTTTTTGAGATTTTAGGAGTAATTAGTAAACACCACAAGTATAGTGATTTGTTCTAAGCAAGAAAAAAGCATTTGCCCCTCGAAATTGTAAATGCCTAATTTTGATATTAAAAACTTGACAAAATTAGTTTTATCACTCTTTGGCATACTTGAATTAATGACATGCGTCTAACTCTTTGTCGCACATTTACCCCTTCTATTTACCCATACAACGTCTTGGTCACCTCTATTCATCAATCATATTTACTCGGGATCACCCTCAACCTATACGGGAACACCTAAAACTTATATGGACATTATCTATTTGTTAGATCTATTTTTCCGCCCCCAAGAGAGTATCAACCACCTCGTATAGTACCACTCACTAGTACTATCCACCTTGTAGGTATTGTCCATGTGATAAATTGATTTTTTTATTTAACAAATATTGAAATTTGTGAAATCTTAATTACAGAGTCACATGTGATAAATAAAACACTAAGGTATTGATATAACCCAAGAAAAAGCTAGATAAAAATGAAACCCTAGGTGAAAGAGAGGGAATATAAGACTTAGTTCATTTTCCAATTGATCTCAAAGTATAATGGACTAGAAGATTGATGAATAGGAGGAGGAAAGCTGTCACAACCACACACATAAAATTGTAGAAGCTGTCGGAATAAGTTGGACCAGGCACAGGCTAGGTCAAGATGCTGGGCATCAAAGAATGTTTATGGGCACTTGTGTCTACAAGTAGAACCTTGGAAAATGTCGCTAACCTTCATTGTTTGTTGCATATATGTCACTGGATGATCACCAAGTTCGCCTGTAACTTGCAAAATAAATGATCTTCTGCAAAACCCCAAAACACATCAAAATCCCGATAAGAAAAATATGTAAATGGGGAGTGAGATCGACCCCAGACAGTCTCCGACAAAGTGAACTTATGACCGAGCATTATCCGCATCTCATATTCCATGTAATTCTTAGTGCGTGTGTGTAGAATCATGCCCTAGAAAGCTCTTGTGTAAGATGCATTGAATAATGAGCAATAGCTAGATGTAACAATGTAAGTAGATGTGTGGATGGTAAAATGAACTCCCCCTCCTATGAAGTGTATGTAGAAAGTGCAGTCCCTTGTCCCTTAAGAGATAGCTAGGTGGATGCTTTGATGCTATAAGAATGCCTTTGGATGCAACCTTAGGTGATGATAGTAGATGCTTAGAGCTTGGTCCTTTATTATGGTCACATAGATTTATATTTATATGATTCCCTTGTTTGAATTTCATAATTGACAACTAAAATGCCGACCCATAAGAAAACAAGATTCCCAAAAGATAAAAGAGGCCCAAAAGAGACGAGTAAGATACAAAGAGGTTGGGGGCACCTACAGGGGACGAGGGCACCAGTCTTAGCAACTGGTTGGGTGTTGGTGTCCAGAGTCAAGAAAGATAAAGCAATGAATATCAGACTGGGTTTTGGGTGTGTAAGACCAAAGAGGAAACTAGAAAGACAAAAAAGAGGCCAAAGATAAATGTCAATTACTAGTTTTCTCTCTTAGGAATCATATGAATAGTGGTATGTGATTAGGACCTAGAAATGTACCCAAGTGCGTGATTTAGTGTCTACATTTTCCCCACTTTATGTTGTTGAGTGAATACTTGATAACATAAAGTAGATAAAAGATACGTGCACTGATAACCATGTAGATCGATGGTGAAAGTGTGCTGAGGAGACAAGAAAACACATGGAGTGATAAAAATGAAGTGTGGAAGCTAAAAAAGAGGAAGTGGCCTAGGGGTGAAGCGTATGTGTTGTACCATGTTGTACATGTTGTCGTTGTCATTTGTGCTCGATGATGTGGGGTTACTTCTTGTTGTGTATTAAGGATGGACCTACAAAAGAAGATCGAAGGAGTAGTCAAAGTCGTGTATATGTGAAAAAATTATCCAAGTACGTAAAAAGTATGTGAAAGTGTGCAAAAGTAGTAAAAGGAACATGTGCACTGATTCGTGATGAGTAAAAAGGATAGAAAAGATCCTGAAAATGTTATAGGAGTTTTTTTGGGTGATCTCATGCCAAGAACAAGTTTTTTGGGCGATCTCACTCTAAGTGCGAGTTTTTTGGTCAATCTCATGCCACAACAGAAAAAGTGTTGGGGAGAAAGGTCTAATGTTATTCTCCATCCTTGATTGTTTCGATATTTATACATCGTTGCATATGGTGTGATCCTTCTTTGTTCGATTCAATCCAAGTAGAAAGAGAAGAAAATAGAGATAAAATGCATGATGATTGTTGGAGGACTATGCCTGTATTGAGAAAAATGCTCTATGAAATACTAAAAGCTACGTCGATATGAAAAAATGACTGCAATTGCCCCTAATCATAGGTGCCTAAGAAGTTCAAGGGTGCCAAGTGCTCGTGTTTGTATGTGGGAAGCGGCGCATGTGCTATGTTAAGGACCCAAGTCGAATCGAGTCATTACGTGTGTGTAACTCTATTTTGATCTGTGTTGTGTAGGTCTAAATCAGAATTTATGTACTATTATATGGGGTGATTGATTGACCCAATGTATCCCCCTCATTTAGGGTACACGAGTCATCATTAAGAAAATGCGACACAAAGGAGAGGACTGGAAATTGTGTTGAAAGTGATACTTTGTCAGAGGGGAATGTGTTTGGTAAAAACCAAGGCACACGCAAACAAAGTGGTTGGAAACAAGTGTTAGTTCAAACAAGACAAATACACATATAAAATATAATGTGTAATCTAGTAAGCAAGAATACAATGTACACCGCATGAAAAGTGAGTTTCAAACATGAGACATCGCTCACATTGTCAAAAGACAATCGGGGTGAAGTGGAAAAAACATACAAGCAATGAATAAGCAAGACACGGGTGGCATAGCCCGCAATCGGTGGCAAACAAAGTGGCAAACAATGGAAGATAATGACAAACAATATTAAACAAAGTATCGACAACCATGGTAGAAAATAGTTCCTACAAGGCAAATGCTACACATGAAGCACCTATTAACATGTTAGAAAGATAAAAAAATATGTCAAAGCATGTATGGTTCGATATAGAGTAGTGTCTTAGTAAGAATATAAAATAGTAAGTAATGAAACAATAACACTTGTAGTGTGTACAAAAGTAGATGCCCCTAAGAGCCTCAATGGGACTGGTAAGAGGTACAATGCCAAGCATCCATGTTGCATGTAAATATATGTGTAAAGTATGCATCCACAACTAGAGAACAAGTGAACGCGCATGTGTATATAGAAAAGATAATGACATACAAAGTATTCATCTAGCATGAAAACAAAGTGTACATGTAACTAGTATAAGCAAACAAGAGTATGTGCAACCAAGATATGCAGTATGCTTTATGAAATAGTGAGATGGAATGATATGCAATGTGAATGTGATGGGAGTAGTATGCCCTCGAGTGGATGTATACATGTGTAGGAGGTGAGGTTCATTTATAAATTCCCCTGAGCAGTCAAGAATGAACCATAAAACAAGAGTGCGTCATCGGGAAATGGTTTGAATTGTGTGCGCTAGAAAGAAGTGATTAATGAAACATGGAGTATAGAGAGTGAGTGAATGAGGTGTAGTGAGGTTCATTTCAAATTTATACCCTCAGCAGTTGAGTATGAACCATGGAACTAGAGTGCATCATAGGGAAGTGTGTTGTGTGAGAATGTGATGCTAGAGAGATGTGTCGTGAATGCACCGAGTGTGAAATGTGTTGTGTGTATGATGTGAGGTTCATGGATGTAGTATTCCCTCAATAGTCAAGTATGAACCATAGCACAAGAGTGTGTCATAGGTTAATGACAATACAAGAGGTGTATCAAGTTGTGTAATGATGCTCAGAAATATGACGTATGAAGCAGAGCGTAATAGTAGAAATGCGAGACACCTAACAATGCTAAGAGGGGGAGAATAAGCGTGATGCCCTCAAGTGTGTTGATGATGGATATTTAATTGATTATGCGATATATACCATGCCATTGTGGGAAAATGTGGTCTATGTGGTGGTGCAAATTAACTTGTAGCAATTAATATGTTGTTCATTAATCTACAATCATTTAATTATCAGACTTAGGGACATAAACTTTCAATATTGCTAGTGTTGTATGCATAGTTATAGATGTTTGAGGAGTGTAAAGGTAAATTGTTGTCACTACAATTAGGAAATAACAATACTAGAAATGAACTAAACTACGATTGGAAGTAAATATTATGGCTATGGCAAAACATGTAAAAACATAATACAAATAAAGAAATAAATTGTTGTAATTCTAACCATGCAATGAATTAAAACAATAAATGAAGGAGAGGGTTAGCAAACTGTAAGTGCGCCCTACCTTAGGTGTTAATCCCTCCCAAGGCCCGTGTCTACAAAAAATTAAGAAATTAGGTTCTTATTTCATCATCATGAAGATTTCAAATGGAATAATACAACAACTCCCTATCTATGGATCGATCTGTCTTACTCTATTACCCTCTTTACTGTATTAATCTTTCCTTTTCATATCCTTCATTACAATAGAGGCGTGAAGAGATGGATTCATACTAGGAGTTATAGTTGGCTTCAAGTAAAAGATCCCAACCAAACAATTTGGAAATTTATATGTAACAAAATTGTTTAGGAGATGTTCTAATACAATCACATAACTTAACTAATTGATCGATTGAACAACCAATTATTAAATTATAAATTCAATCAACTAGTTCTTTGTTTGAGTTGTAACACATAATCAAGTGATTACGTTGAATCTTCTTCTTGTTCGCATAACTGCTTCTCTATCTACACGTGTAAGATCAAAAAAAATGTCCATTTCGTTCAAGCTCCTCATAATCATGACTTTATTTATGTGTGACCTCCTATGATCTGCAGGTGCTTGGCTATGGATGGATCCGTTTTGTTGCATGTCGGTTATTACTGAGACGACCTCTACGATGTGAATGAGTTTCTTTGGCTGCATGTTAGTGGATACACATAACAAATCTTTGGAAATCAAGGCTGACATTTATTCAAAGCACTATTTAACATCACATTGCATCTAGAAGAATAAATGCATACCCATAATCCACAAAATAAAGTAAACTTAGTAATAATTATATTAACTAATATATGTGCCATAAGTTCAAGTCATAATGGAAATGTTCAACAAGTATCATCGGGAAATACAAGTTCAGTGGGTACAATTGGCTAAACAAAGACAATAGATGAGGTGTTTAAACAAGAAATAAAATGACTCATCACACCCCCAAACTTAAGTTCTTGAATGTCCTCATTCAAGATTCTTTGGGTTCCTTAGCCGGCTTAGGATCTACACGAATGATCTTTGCGCATGTAGGCACTGCCGCAGTTAGTGGGTGTAGATGTTCCTTCTAACTTCTTTGAAGAAGTACCCTGCATTCCTTTTTATATCTTTCCATTATCTTGTTCTACTTGTCCTCATTCAGTTCCCTATTTCCAGACCAATGTGGTATAGGATAGTGGAAAATTGGTGGATAATAACCAATAGGAAACCAAGTTTTTCCACATCCCTTAGAGACTTCAATATATGCATTTATCCTCTTGAAATTGGGGATGATATTATGATAAGAATGCATTTCCTTCCTTTGCATCTCGATGACATTTTTGCCATCTATCCTGCAGGCCTATACTATTTCCACACCATTAAATTTAATGTGGTTTCTGGCTTCATCATGAGCTTCTTATCTCATCCGATAAACCCTTTGTTTAATTTCCTGAACTTTCATATACTTCCCATATTCTTCAATCATGGCTTTGGTATTTCCAGCCTCTACCCTTATCATCAATGGTTGCACTTTACATAAGTGCCTGTAGTCAACCATTTGCTTCTCTCTATACAACTCATTGTTAAAATAGGAACACAATGCCCTAATTAGAACATCTCAATGTAGAGTATTGGGATCCAATCCCTATCATATTCCAAGGCATAATTGTATTGATATAATTCACATAAAAGCAACTAAATTTCATGATGAATTTTCATATATATCCTAAAGAAAGGCCAGCTCCACTAATATCAAATGGGATATCATTGTTGATACATGTATACTTCAATTGCAACATTTGTTCTTTCAAGAAGATAACATAAATGTTAGACAATGGTCTACATTTAAATATTTCATTTGTCACTTGAACTATATCTTCCCTGCTTCTTTTAAAGTCTTTGAATTTCTTTGTCCCTTTCCTTGAGCTTTTTATCCTTCTCTACAAGATCCGCTGATGTTGGAAGAGTAATTCTTCCTTCTCCCTTTCCCATCTACCCTACAACCTAACAACATAGTCTTCAAATTGTTACACCCAGTAATCTAACAAAGTTGTTTGAGTGCCTATGCTTCTACAAACTAGTTTGGGGGTTCTTGAAAACTTCTCTGATAATAACTTGTGGTTACAGGCTATCTGGTGGCAATGTTGGGGAAACAGGCTCTGAAACTTCATGAATTGTATCTTGAATAACTACAAGACTATCCACTTGTATGATCTCAATATCCTCATATTGGGGTTCTATCTCAAGTTCATTAACAATATTTCCTATTGTTTCCTCAACATGTGGTGGCAAATCATCCACAATATCTATGTCAACAATATGTGGTTCAAGAATTGCATGATCTAGTGCTTCCTCTTTGTGCTCTTCATTAACTATAGCAAAATTTGGTGTACTTTCAACTTTATCTATCAATGCTTCACCTTCATGTTGTTTATGGGTTTCCCCAAAGCATGAACAACCTTTGTCTTGAACCCCAATTGGTTCAACATGGCTCTCATGAACAAGTTGTTCATCATATTCCTCCTCCTTTGTTTCTTCCATTTCCTTAGTGGTGTCTTCCATATCTTGCTTTTCACATGTAATTTCATGACCACCCTGCTCAATATCCATTGGTGTAGGTTCTTCTGGTCTTGTCAACCTCCTCTACATCATTGTCAGTGAGATAGTAACATTTCTCCTAGGCTTTTAGGTTTTGGGATTTTTAGTGTGAAGCCTCTAAGATCTCCTAGACATTTCAGGGGCTTAGTTTGAGGACTTTTGTTTGCCCTTAGAGGAAGAGGACTCAGGTGTGGATATATTTAGCAAATTTTCAGCAACAAGAATCCTATCAAGAGAGATGGGCCTAGGGTCTTGCTCTAGAGATGGAGGTTTTTCATGAACAGGTGTTTTTGCAGGTGTGAAAGTTTCGTAGGAATAGGGGTTTCTGTAGGAATAGAGGTTTCTATAGGAATAGAGGTAGAAGTTATGGTTTCAGGCATATGTGTGGAAGAACTAGTTGTGCTTCTCCTCTTTTTCTTCCTTTTTCCCAACAAATCATCAATGTGTTTTTCCCTAGAAAACTCTTCCCATTTTATTGCAGGGTGCTCCCTCTCTAATGCATGTTTAACAATCAAGGTAATAAGACAATGATGAGATAATGCAGACCTCCCCCTCTGAGACTCCTTACTCATTTTCTTTAAGCTTTTCTTCAGTAACTTCAAAAATTATCATCATCGTCACCAATTCCGTTCAAGCCTCATCTGGATTTTCCTTTATAGGAAATAACTCACCTTCGCCGAAGTCCATTCTGCAGCTAGAATTTCATCATCCACCTTAACTGTCAAACTCTTAACAGTGGCCTTTCCATCTTTGAATGTGGCAGCAAACTTTGTCACCATGGACTCATTGAATCCTGAAACTTATTAATATAGTCCATCCATCTATTGTCATGGAAATACTGCAATATTTGTAGCTGACTGTGAAGCTGTGAGTGGTCTATAGGCTCATTTTGAATTAGGTATCCTCCCATTTTGAATTTGGAAAAATTCTTGAGCTTTGAGAGGAAAAATCTTGTATTTTGTGGTGATCATGCAAAAATTTGAGTAAGTGTAAAGCTTTTGAGTACTTGATGATTTTGAATTTTGTAACTAACTCACACGCACTGTGAAAAGGCATGCATTAATTTCATTTGAAGGGTGTAAGCGTGTGTGGTGGGGTCGTGCGACGAAGTGGGGTGACATGGGCGAAAAATCATATAATGAAAGGCGACAACATATTATGGCTTATAAAGTCACTCATGACATGACACAAATATTAATCACATATAATTATTCTATCGCTACTTTATTAAAGTGAATTAAGTGCACTTATCTCAAGAGGTGCGTTGGATGATGGTGACATGTGCCTTGTTGTAATTTTCACCTTTGGCTGCATGTAGATTCATCATGACGCTATAGGTTGAGGTGCTTTATGATGTTACAAACATTATATAAAGTTTTGCAAAGCGTATGTAGAGGCATGTTAAAGGATCTTTAGTAAAATCAGTTAATTCTTGGAAAGGGAAGGCTGAATTTTCTCTCTGGTGCCAATCATCTTCGTAAGTACTCGCAGGTGTAGTTTGTTCCTTATTTTATTCATGCAATCAAAAGTTCTACTAATAGGAAAACAAAGTGGGGCTTTTACCGCATCTTTGTTGTCAGAAGTGGACATTTTAGTCTTTACACCATCTCCTTATGTCAGAGTCCATGCACTTCTTGCAACAAATACACCAAATCTGCAAAATAAAAATTCTAAGAAAATAAAACATGTTAGTTGAGTGGTGTTGATCACAAGAGGGCTGATCACATCACTTTTATTCACCCTTGGAGTATTCAACAAGTGAATATACCAAGGCCATTGAACTTCTCATTCTTTAGTAACTTCAGAAGGTGAACCAACAGGTTAAACTTCTGACCTTAACTCTGATGTTTTCATCTCCATCCTACCTTGACCTCCTCTGAATTGCTGCATAAAGGTGCTCCTATCAATTGGATTTTTGTACAACTTCAATCTATGACCATTCACCAGTAGTTTGAATCTCACAGGATCTATGGTAGTGAGTTTCACAACTCCATTGGGAAAGATTTTCTCAATCTCATATGGACCTAACCACCTTGTCAGAGTTTTCCCATGTGGTCCTTGTACTTGGAGTCAAATAAGAGAGCCCAATCACCTTCTTGAAATTGTCTTGTCTTGATGAATATGTCATGTCATTTGATCCTTTGCTTTTGTATCACTTTTGTATTATGCACAACATGTCTCCTCATTTCATCTAGCTCATTGAGTTGGAGAATCCTCTTCCTTTGAACTTCTAGAAAAATCTATGCCTAGTTTAAGTGCAGTCCTTAGTGTCTTATGCTAAAATTTAATAAGGAGAACAATAGTCTTATTGTACAAAAGCTCGAATGGTGTAAAGCTTGTTGTTGTCTTCCAAGTTGTGTTGAACGCCCAAACTGCCTCTTGAAGTATGTCTGCCCAATCTCTCTGTGGAGTGCAATTGTTTTTGTCAAGATGGCTTCTATTTCCTCGTTTGTTGCCTCAACTTGACCATTAGATTGAGGGTGATAAGGTGTACACTTCATGTGTATAATTTCATATTCCTTAACTAGATCGGAAATAAATTTAGTAGTGAAGTGTGTACCTTGATCTGTAACAATTTATCTTGGTACTCCATACCTCATGAAAATGTGGTCATATAAGAATTTAGCAACTTTATCACTCTTTTGATTTGGTAGTGCTTTCACTTCTATCCATTTAGTGAGGTAATATGTACACACCAAAATGTACTCTTTTTGCTGAGATTTAAGATCTATTGGACCAATGAATTCTAAACCCCATTTGTCAAATGATGCAATACTAATTGAGGCTGCAGTGGCATTTCATCTAACTTGGTAGGCTTACCCATTCTTTGGCATTTATCACACCTTCTTGTATACAATGTTGCATCCTTATGTAGTGTAGGCCAGTAATACCCTGTTGTCAACACTTTTTGTGTTGTTCTTTTGCAACAAAATGTCCTCCACATGGTTCACTATGGTAGGATTTTAGGACATCATATATTTCTTCATCATCTATGCATCTCCTCATAACATTATCCTTCCCCATGTGAAATAGAAAACCAACTATCTAAGAAAAATTCACACTTTTCTCAACAATGTATTTCTTTTCATAATATAAATAGTGTGGAGGTGTCTTACCTGAGACCAAATAATTGGTTATATCAAGCATACCAAGGTGTTCTAGTGGTAAAATAGTCGCTCATCTGGAAAAGAGTCATCCACTACTTGTTCTTCATTATTATTCTCCATTCTTGAAAGAAAGTCAGCTACAAAATTTTCTTACCAGGCTTATCCACAATGGTGACATCAAACTCTTGTATGAGTAACAACCATCTGATTATTCTGCTGCTTACAATTGATTAGTTGATTAAATATTTAATTGTTGAATGATCAGTATAAATGAATATTGGATAACATGTGATGTAATGTCATAAATTATTGATAGCATAAACCACTACTAAGAATTCTTTCTATGTGATTGTATAGTTGAGTTCAGTGTGTTATAGGTTCTTACTAACATAGTAGATTGCGTAGTTTAGGATTCCATCTTTCTTTCCTAGAACAACTCCAATGGCGTGATCTGAGGCATCAGTATGAATGTGAAATGGAAAACTCCAATTTGGTCCTCTTAACACAAGTGCTGAAGTCAACATTTGCTTCAAAGTCTAGAATGCAACCTCACATTTCTCAGTCCACTCAAATGCATCATCTTTCCCAGTAGGACAAATAATGGTGCTACAATCTTACTAAAGTCCTGTATAAATCTTCTATAATACCCAGCATGTCCCAAGAACCTCCTTATATCTTTTTGCTTCTTTAGTGTTGATAGATTTATAATCACAGATATTTTTGTTGGATCTACCTGAATTCTAGTAGTTGATAGATAATGCCCCAAGACTATTCCTTCAGACATCATCATGTAGCATTTTTCATTGCTTAAGGACAAAGTTATGCTCCTTGCACCTCTTGATAATTTTTTAGATTCTTCATTGCTTCATCAAAAGTACTACCATATATTGTAAAGTCATTCATATATACCTCCATGTACAGTCATCGGTTAGATCTGAAAAAATACTCAAAACCTGTCATTGAAATGTAGAAGGTGCATTGACAAACCAAAAGCAAGAACAAAATATGAAAATGTTTCTCATGGGCACATGAATGTGGTCTTGTCTTGTTCCTTTGGTGCAATCTGAATTTGGTCTTAGCCACTATAGCTATCGAGAAAGAAAAAAAAATATTCTTGCTAGCAAGAGTGTCAAATACCCAATCAATGAAAGGAAGTGGAAAATGATCGCTTTTTTGTTGTTGTGTTAAGCTCTCTATAGTCCACAAAGTTTCTCCATTTGTCATTTTTCTTAGATACAAGGACAAGGGGTGACACCCATTGACTATATGAAATTGGATATATGAATCCAACATCCAATGATTTTTTAATTCTTCTTTCACTATATCCCTCATCGTTGGATTCATTCTTCTTTGTGGTTGTCTTATTGGCAGAACTAACTTTAATGTATATCTTATGTGTACAAAGCTTAGGTTGTATTCCATGCATATCTCTATAGTCCCATGTAAACGTTGTCTTGTTTTTCTACAAAAGAGCAATAGACAGATGCTCTTGCTACATTCTCAACATTTTGTTCACATTAAATGGCTTTCTCAGAGCAATTTGCACTTGCTTAGAGAGATCGGTCATGAGCATACGCTGCTACTTACAAAATTCAATATACAATCATGTGGAAGAAGTTGGTGGAGGATGCAATTCTTACCTGGAACGTTCATAGTGTTTTGTTGCGGCAGGATTTGATTCTCATGACAACTTATACATCATAATTTGTCATCTACTTCTTCATTCTTCCCATAATTATTTTGCAGGATGTTAGAAAGAACAACATCTTCTTCTTTCCCTTCAATTATGCATGACTTCTCCAACATCATGAGTTGTTGAACTGAGCTTTGGTCTTCTTCTGGCTCTTCAACCCAAATGGTTTGGTCTTCTTCATTGAATGATTGTGCAGGGGGGTAAAGCATGAGCTTTTTGGTGCCACTTCCATTAGAGATAATCATATTACAGATCTGCATCCTATGAATGTGTCAGCAGTTACCAACCATGGTCTTCAAAGCATGATAAGATATCCTCCCAAGCTTAGTTTTGGTTGAAGAACAATAAAATCAACATGTTACTCCAAAAATTCTACCACTACTACTACATCATCCAGGACTCCTTCAGGCTTAATCTGTTGATCCTGTTTGCAATTTGCAAAATTGTGTTTGTTGGTCTTAGTCTCTCTAACTTCAAGTCATCAATAATTTATTCTGTCATTAAGTTATTGTTGCCCCCAAATCAATCAGCATGTTCTTGATCATTGTGTCATTGATTATGACATTTACTAAAGGACTACCTGGATCTATATATTTGGGAAGAATTGAGTTCCCAAGCATAATATCAGCTAGTTGTCCAATGACCTACACAATAGTTGGATCTTTCATTTTTCTACTGGTTTCTTTATGTATAGATCTTTAACCAATTTTTTATAGATGGGCACATCCTTAATAACTTGAATCAATGGAATTTTGACACAAATGTCTTTTAGCTGGTTGAAAAAATCAGAATCAGATTTTGATTTGAGGTCATCTTCTTTTCTTGTAACCTTTCAGGAAATGGTGGCTCATTACCCTACATTTTACCCTTGCTTTGGATTTTTTTCTCGGTTATTGCAGATCATCGTGTAATGTCTTCTCATTGTTGTTGCAAATTTGTCTACAACGCGTTTATAGTTCCTCAACAATCTCAGTAATGGTGGGTCCAACTAATTAAGGATATTGTAAGCACAATGGAATGAGGGGGGGTGAATCATTCCTACAAATTACTTTTTCAATTTATTTACAATCACATACATTCATTGATTCACTCATCCATTAATCCATAACCATATGTATGCATTAGATATGTAACATCAAACACACGAGTATGAAACAAAGTACTCAACACAAGAACACCATATGTAGGTGGGAAACCCTCATGGGGAACAAAACCCACTGAAACTTTGCTTATATTACACAAATAAAATATTTTTAGTGAAGCAACAACTTCATAAGGAGCACCAACCCCTAATTTAGTGAGGCACTAACCCCACAAGGAGAACCAACCCCTATTTTAGTAGAGCATTAACCCTACAAGGAAAATAAACCCCTAATTTAGTGAAGCACCCACTCCACAAGGAGGATAAAACCCCCTAAAGATGACAAAGAACCAACTCAGCCACCTAAAGATATATGATCTTTGATTTTGCTGCTACCACAACTGATAGAGATCACTTATTCAGCTCACACAACTTTTCTCAAACCCTAGATCTTCAATCTTGTTATTTCTTTGCCTTCTTGGACTTGTCTTGCCTCTAAAAACTTGCACACATGTATTTAAAAATTATTCAAATTGTATCACATCTGATCAGATCTCAAACTCTACCCCCATACCTGCAATTTACTCACTTATGGGTCGTACTCTTCATCCATGCAAGACTCACTCTCAAAATGAGCTAAAACTCCACGTTTATATGCAAAACTTCTTTTTTCATCAAAGTAGGTCAGTCCCTCATCATAATTTCAACCAATACAACTCTATATCATTCATAAATTTGAATTAAAATAGTTACATTTGACCCATATAGGTTGGCCTCCCTAAAACCCTTACATTTGCCAAAAATGGCTCAAAACCCCATGGGCACATTCTTAAAAATGGCCTTACATCAAAAGTACACTTTTTCATGACCCAAAACCCTTACATATGAGTAATAAATCATAAAAAATTCAAATATGGTTACACATTTAATCAACCAATCAGATTATTTCATTTACTAGGCCCAATTCCCTTTACAAACTTCAATTGAGTTGTTTCATGCACCCTTTAGCTCCCTAGAAACTTCGTCGATCACCAAATCACTTTGAATGAATCACAACATACCACATGACAACTCAAAAAAATGGAAGAACCTTTAGAACACTTCTAAACAAGTTATAAGTCATGAAACATCTTTCACTTCAAACCACAACAAGATTTTCCTTCACCAAATTAACCTACCAAAAAAATATGTTTCAAAGGTTAGCTCATAAAATCATTTATAAAAACATTAAAGACCTCAAAATGGATTCATTGGATTCAAAATTCATCCCTCTTAACATTACAGGTTATAAGAAGCATCACCCAATCCATATCATACTTCAAACAACATCAAACTTCCACAAAAATAGATCTTGTCCTGAATTACCAAAAACATTTTTGATCAAATAATGCCCTAGAAAACCTATCATATGACCTCATCATGATGTAATCCATATATCAGTAGAAATATATCTTAATCCTCTTTCCAAAACAATTTGAATCATCTTGTTAATCCACTTGTAGCTCAAGTTATAGCCATTTTATGAACTCGCTATTTGAGATCCCAAACCGCCGTTGACTAGTCAACCTGTTTGGACCTCAAAAAACCATGAAACTACATGAAAATGTCTTTGAAATTTCATGGTCATCAAGAACAACTCACATTAATCACACAATTCCAATTTAGCCATTACCCTCTTTAGAGAACTTTTCCTTAAACTAAAACTCTTCAGAAATTGGCATTTTTGGGTGGGGCCCACTTATGGTCACAAGCTCAAACATACCTTTCTGTAAATCTGGAAGATTCCTCTACAATATCCATTCATCACTTTTGAGATCAAAATTAGGTTGATATACTCATTTTTTTGCAAGCTACTCCTAGCTAGGGTTTTAGACCAACTTAGTTTCTTAACGATCGTTCATAAAAACATGACCATCAAACCACCTCATTATTTTTGTAAAAGCTTCATAACTAACCATATAAGATATACCTAAGATATCAAGTCCCCACGTAAAGTGTAAGACTCACAATGAGCATCTGAAGGTCCAACTTTTCTTAAAAAGCACACTACAACTTACCTAATTTTGCCAAAACTTGCATAATTTCAAAATATTCTACATATCTTCGACCGAAACTTGGCATGACGAACCATGAAAACATTCTCTAACTTATCAAAGTCACTATATATCCCAAATGCATCTCAAACTCTCCAGCCAATCTCATTTGCATGTGTTAAACAACTTGTTCTCAACTGTTTGCTTCCCAATGACCTAAAATGTGCACTAAATAACCAGAATGCAGATGTGAAACTCACCGTACATTCCATGTATACCATCGCTTGGACAAAACTATTTTTTTCCAAAACTCATACCTCTACTTCATTCTAGATGCTCCATGGCTAGAAACATGCCTGGAATGAACCGACTCAACCATGATATGACCTTTTTGACTCAAAACAGACCCATAAACACTCATGACACATAATATGGACCATGTACGACCTCATGACACACTCCAAATAGCTTGGGAAGACTCAAACCATGACTAGGCATAATCAACCATGTACCAGGATATTGTTGAACTCACCAAATCACACAACATTTATGCTTGACACCTCAACAACATCATATGAGGACTCATACAAAGCATCATGACACCCTTTTCCATCAATGGGGTTTGACATCAATGACAACATAATCACACAATGTCCAACAAAGGAAGTTTTCTTCCGAGCGGAGGTGGATATTGTTGACATCAACAAAATAGGCAGTGGTATTGAGTGGTTCGGTGGAATAGGTTGTTTGAGCAAATTTGTTGTTTGGGTTAGGCATTGGTTGAGCTGGTAGTTGGGTAGCTTTTGGTTGAGATCTTGCTCGGGGTTTGACATCGAGCTTCTGTGTAGATAGGGAGGTTGTTGATAGGATTGTTGGTAATTTGGAGGTGGGTTATTCCACTATTTTCCTCCTCTCTAAGGCTCGTCATGATTGAGGAGGTTGTTGCCATTGTTGTTGTGGTTGTCCTTATAATTGAGGTTGTCATTGTTGTTAATATTGGTTAGGATATAGGGCCCAACCTTGAGGGTTATCCCAAGGTGGGGGATGCATATATGAATTATTAGATTAATTTTGAAATGAATGCATAAGGTATTGTGTCATACCTCTTTGCCTCGGTGGCCATGGTTTTATTTGAGCAACATAGAAAACTTGCCCATCCTCTATCTCCAACATCTTGAAATAAGGTAAATCCTCCCTTTCTTGAGCAATGCTGACCAATTCTTTACATCTACAGTCATATTTCTTCCTTCTACATGCATGGCAGTACTCTGTGAGTGTTGCTTCTGCATCTTCTTTTTTCTTTTTGGCATGTAGAGCATATAATTGATTGGCCATGTCATTTACAATCTACTACTTCATATTTTTAAACATGTTGACAATCTCTTGCTTGGATATGTCCCCAATTGTTTTGGTAATTGATCCACATCTTGATCTTACACTTCTTACCCTTTTTATAGTATCTCTTGAGTAATTTTTATAGGCTTCATAGATTTTGCAGCAATGTAGCTTTTGAAATGTCCCCTGCTCCTATCGATCCAAAGCATCCATGTCCTCCTCACTAATTCCCTTCAAAAAGAGTAATTTGAGAGATTCATGTGGTAGTTCGGTGTGCCTTGATTTCTAGACGCATAACAAGAACCTTTCCAAATATTCTTCTAATGGTTCATCCTCTTTTTGTGTCATTTTGTAGATTTCATCACTCCCTCTACTGCTTGGTCTGCAATAATCTTGGTACTTATCGAGGAATTTCTCCTTCATTTGTGCCCACTGGTTACAACATTTCTTCCCAATCCCATGAACCATCTCAAGGATGCATCCTTGAGTGTAGCAGGAAATAGCTTTAATTTATGTGCATCAATAGTATAATCATAATTCATGCACAAAACATCGAACTCAAATAGAAAGGTGTCTGGGTCTTCTAACATGGATCCATGAAAGTCGGGCAAGGTTGAGGGAGAAATATTCTTCATACCAATAGCTGCATTATTATCATTGATGGGGAACTCAAAGGTGGTTGCCCCATTTCGAACATTTCAAACATTCTTATTTACTTCTTTTGCCATCTCTGGCTGCCCAGGAGCAGCTTCAGAGCTTTCACTTGGAGGATTGTCTTCGAACAACAAACCTAGTACGAAGGTTTCTTCTTCAAAATCCTTAGAGGTATATGAAGAGATTTGTGCTACTTGTGGATTAGGTAAAATCTACCATGGGCATCCCTTGGGTGGTGCATGCATCAATTAACTCAATTCAATCAACATAAACTAGTGGGGGATTTGGAACCGAATTTCTTAAAACCTAAACTCGCTCTACAAAATTAAAACCTCTTCAAAAAGCTTATAACTTGGTGGTATCCTTGACAACATCACCAAAAATGGTGTTGAAAATTAACTTGCAGGAATTAATATGTTGTTCATTAATCTACAGTCACTTAATTATCAAACCTAGGGACGTAAACTTTCAATATTACCAATGGTGTATGCACAATTACAAATGTTTGAGGAGTGTAAAGGTAAATTGTTGTCACTACAATTAGGAAATAACAATACTAGAAATGAACTAAAATAAATCAAGGAAGTAAATACTATGGCTATGAAAAAGCATGTAAAAACATAATACAGATAAAGGAATAAATGTTGCAATTCTAACCATGCAATGAATTAAAACAACAAACAAAAGGAGAGGGTTAGAAACCGCAAGTAGGATCTACCTGGGTGTTAATCACTCCTAAGGCCTATGTTTACAACAAATTAAAAGAACTTAGATTCTTATTTCATCATCATGAAGATTAAAAATGGAAGAATACAACAACTCCCTATCTATAGATTGATTTATCTTACTCTATTACCCCCTTTTACACTACTAATCTTTCCTTTTATAACCTTCATTACGTAAGAGGCATGAAGAGGTGGATTCATACTAGGAGTTATATTTGGCTTTAGTAAAAGATCCTAACCAAGCAATCTAGAAATTTGCATGCAACGGAACTATTTAAAAGATGTTCTAATACAATCACATAACTTAACTAACTGATTGATTGAACAACAAGTTATTAAATTATAAATTCAATGAACTAGTTCTTTGTTTGAGTTGCAACACATAATCAGGTGATGGCATTGAATCTTATTCTTATTCGCATTATTGCTTCTCTATCAACACGCAAGCTTCGGTGAAGTCTCCATGCCATTCAAGCTCATCAAAATCATGAATTTATATATGTGTGACCTCCTGTGGCTGCAAGCGCTTGGCTATGGATGGGTCCCTTTGGCTTCATGTCGCTTATCATGCGGATGATGTCTACGCAATGAATGAGTTTCTTTGATCGCATGTTAGTGGATACACATACGACTCTTTAGAAATCAAGGCTGACATTTATTCAAAGCACTAATTAACCTCACATTGCATCTAGAAGAATAAATGTATACCCATAATCCACAAAATAAAGTAAACCTAGTAATAATTATACTAACTAATATATGTGTCATAAGTTCAAGTCATAATGGAAATGTTCAAAAAGATCACCGAGAAATACAAGTTCAAGGGCACAATTGGCTAAACAAAAATAGTAGATGAGGTGTTCAAATAGGAAATAAAATGACTCATCACTATGTCATGATAAGAGAGAGCCAACACAATGGTAGGCAGAAGCAATAATAGGACCATGCGATGGTGGCAGAGTTTGAAATGTGTCTTGGTCATCACTAGAAGGAGCAATTGCTTTGACAAAATGAATTGGAAAAAGAAGTGTAGGATGGGGAGGAATCTCGAATGACATTATCTTATGTGGGATTGATAACGTTGTAGAAGACTCGAGAGGAGAAGAGTATGGACTGATGTTGAGAGGAAGTTACTTAGGCGACTCTTGAATTTCCGTAGATGCTCATTAGACATAGATGAATAAGATTTAGGAACCCAATGAGATTTAGCAATTAGAGATGGGCATGTATTAGAATGTTATGCAGCGAATGAGATAAAACCCTGATGCTCAAGGTGCTTGATTCTTCATTGTAAAGCATAGCAATCATTGTCATTATGTCCATTAATTCGATGATAATTACAATATACATGACCTTGATATTTTACAAGTTGATAAGTAGGATATCAATGAGTAGATGGAAAGCTAATCAATTAATTAATAAGGAGTTGAGGAAGAATATCATGATTATTAGTATTGTAATCAAACTTCGGAGGCGCGGGAGTGGTAAGACTTGGTGTTCACTCATATGAACACATGTAGAAGACATAAAATGAGGATGAGAAGAAGAGCTAGCGTGAGCCTAAGAAGCATCCTTAAGATGTTGGATTTCATATTTGAGGGATGTAATCATGGATTATATAGCCTAAAATTTATCTTGAAATAAAGAATGTAAAGTTTGAATAGACATGCAAATTAGCATTAGAACAAATAGAGTAATCGAGAGACAATCAAGATGGCACTGACTTGTGAAGGCGACATGTTGATAGGGAGGTATGTAATGTTTAGGGTTTTTTTGAGAGCATATTTACAAGATGGGTGCATTTGAAGCAATTGAAGCAAGGATACTTGAGAGACCTTATGAGCCATGAGAGAAGAAAAATGAGGATCTAAGAGTGTCTGGATGAGACGGGTTCACTAAATGATTTAACAAATATTGAAATTTGTGAAATCCTAATTGCAAAGTCACATGTGATAGATAAAACACTAAAGTACAGATCTGACCTAAGTAATAAACTAGATAAAAATGAAACCCTAGGTGCAAGAGAGGGAATAAAAGACTTAGTTAATTTCATAATTGATCCCGAAATATGTTGGACTGGAAGACTGATGAATAGGAGGAGGAAACTATCGCAACCACACAGAAAATTATAGAACTATTGGAATAAGCTAGACCATGGCGCCTAGGTTAGGTCGGGGTGATGCCTAGGTGCTAGAGATTTATTATGGGCGCATGTGTCTATGCGAACCTTAGAAAATGATTTTTCTTGTGTCACACCAATGTCATTAACCTTCGTTATTTTTCACTTGTATGTCACTGGATGATTGCAGAGTTCACCTGTAACCTGCAAAACAAAATATCTCTTACAAAACCCCAAAACACATCAAATCCTAAAAAGAAAAAGATGTAAATGTGGGGTTGGACTGACCCCGATGGTCACCCGATAGACTAAACTTACGACCGAGCATTGCACTACAACTTAGACTCCATGTAGTTTTGTGTGTGTGTGTAGAATCGCGCCCTAGGAAGCTCGTGTAAGATGCACCAAATAACAAGCAATAGTTAGATGTGTAGCAATGTAAATAGATGTGTGGATGACAAAATGAACTTCCCCTCCTATGAATTTTATGCAGAAAATGTAATCCTTTGTCCCTTGAATGATAGCTAGATGGATGTTTTGATGCTCTTAGAATGCCTTTAGATGCAACCTTAGGTGATGATAGTAGATGCTTACAACTGGGTCCTTTATTATGGTCACATAACTTTTTATTGATATGATTCCCTTGTTTGAATTTCATAATTGATGGCTAAAAGGTGACCCATAAGAAATCATGAGATGACCAAAAGATAAAAGAGGCCCAAAAGGGGTGAGTAAGATATAAAGAGGTCGGGGCACCCAAAGGGGTTGAGGGCACTGGGTGTTGGCGTCTTGGTGGGCACCTTTGGTATCTAGAGTCAAGAAAGATAAAGCAATGGATATCGAATAGGCTATGTGGTGTGCAAGACCAAAGATGAAACCAAGTAAGACATAAAAGAGGCCAAAGATAGATGTCAATTACTAGTTTTCTTGCTTAGGAATCATATGAATAGTGGTATGTGATTAGGACCTAGAAATGTACCCAAGTGCATGATTTAGTGTCTACATTACCCCGAAAATGATTCGAGTATGTGAAAAGAGGGTTAATTCCTTTTACCTAATTAAAAGGGTTAGAAACAAGAGATATATTTAGATTAACTAATTCAATATTAACATGCAAATCATAATATACCTATATAACAATTTGTTAGATAGATCAATCAAACAAGTGCTAAATAAAACAAGACACAAAAAGATAGATGCATGAGTAGTTGATTCACTAGTCTTAAATTTGATATGGTAGTGATAAAATTATGAATTTTCTAGAAGTGTCCTGTAAATACTTCATTCGTAGTTTAGGAAATGCACATTGATTTGGGACAAAACTATTAAGTATGAAATTGTTTTATATTTTTATATTTGTTTGGTAATTTCATAAAAGAATATGTTCACACTCTATAAATTTATGTGTATGTGTGATGAAATGGAATATAATTCTATGTGGAATATTATGTCTCTTAAATGTGTGAAACCCTCTATAATAACCTGAAATGATCTCAAACCCTAACCATGGTTAAAGCACCTAAAAAAATTTAATGCTTGAGTTGAAGTACATTATGCACACCACTTATGCTGGGAGTACTCTGAATAGGCCTCAAACCACACATATTTCTCCACCTAGAGATGTGGTGTGTGTGTGTGTGTGTGTGTGTGCACACAAGCATGTGCAATGCATGCATGCATATGTGTGTAACTATCTTTGGCAACTTTTTCGCTTGAAAATGTTTTGTAGTGGCTTGTTTGCTCATGCTTGACTTGGCTTTGGTGGTATTTAGCTTCATAAAATTGACTCTATAACTTAGTTTGGAGTGCTTTAGACCACCGTAAGGGCTACTCCTAATGTATGTTGTTGATTTAGGGATATATGGTAGAACTTTAAATTCCTTTTAAAAGATATTTGCTTGAGGATTGTTCACAAGTGCCAAAGTTAGTGAATGAGTTCATTTGAATTATTTACACATGTTTAACTAGGTTTGATTTCACATAAAGGATAACCTATAGGAAAAGTATTGACCCATTAAATATATCAAACCAATAAAATGATTGTTAGGTGATTAGATATGAAACCGCCAATTTTAGACCAAAATGTCGGTTTCAAACCAAACCACCTAATAGTTTGGTACCTATTTCACAGTTTTGTTTCGACAAGGAGCAAAGATATGTAAAGTTTCAAGGAAGAAAAATGGAAGTAATATAATACTGTGGATTGATGCAAGCATTTCTATGATTGAATGAGTGGTGCAATGAGCAGATAAATTCTTACAATATGGTGAGGATAGGCTAGTTGATGACATACAGTTGGGATCGACAATCATGTGTCATTTATAAAGTTCAAAACAGTGTAATAGACTCGACACCATGCTAATTTTCTCTGTTAACTTAAAATTCCTCAACGACATCTATGATATTATCCCTTTATTGTGGTTGTTGCAATAGTTATAACAAAACTCTAACTAATGCAATGGTGGTGTTACACACTAAGGACCCTCTATATACTCACTCTATCTCCTCTCTAGCTCTCGCTCACTCCTTAGTAAATTCCCTTATCTCTACCATTTACAACTTGAAATGGAATGTTGAGTCTCGCTTTTATACACTCATGTTTATGTTCTTTCCAAAGAATTATCCTCGACCCGCTCAAACTCAAATTTGAATTCTTCTCGTTGATGGCATTAAGCTACCCTGATCCGGTAGTTGAGAAAATCCTTCTGACCAATCCATGTCTCCTTCTTATTAGGTGGTTTGTCCCTTTTATGCGTAGGCTGAACCATTAATCCCCGCCCACTCCTTTGTCACTTCCTTAACTTGTCCTTTTGTGTTTGTAGTCTCTTGTGCAATCCTTCTATACGCAACTCTATGCACCGACCTTTTGAAACTATGCATGCATCTTCCCTTGTTACATTATGCAATCCTTGTATGCTACCTTTGTGCCTCATTAAAACTCCAATGCATCCTAACCTTCAACAAAACATTACACACTATCAGAGGCACCCTTCTTCATAATCCTATTATGCATCAATTTTTTTCACACCACATTATATTACACACTATTAAATCATTGAACATGAAATTTCACATGCTCCCGCATAGTCACCAACAAAGTCTATCACACCTCCTTTGCCTTGTATTCCTCTTTCAATGTCATGTGCACCAACACTAAGTCAAGTTTTCCTAAGATATGCATAATGCTTTCTTGTTCATGATGCTCCTACATCAAATACAATGCCCCATGTTAAATAAAAGTGAGATTTATCTCGTGAGTTAAAGTCTTCAAGATATGGCCCATTTGACCAAATTGTAAATTGAATTCTTCCATGTCGCATCTTCTTCTACGTGATTATTTCACTTCACAAAGTACTCCATGTATAATTTTCCATGCATCTTCTTCACCACTCTCGAGTCTAATATGGTCTTAATTTATTCCTTCCCTTTCTCGTGTATTTGCTTTCTCTAAACAAATGTTGTTCACTTTTCTTGCACACCTTCATTTGATTCTTCTATGCACTCATCCTCCTCTTTTTGCACATTGTTATCTCTTTCATGGTACTCACGAAAATCACCAACATTGAATATCGGTGAGATATTCAATTCCTCTAGAAACTCAATCTTGTATGCATTCGAACCCTATCACCACAACACTTTACATGGCCCAATCTTCTTCAACTTAAAAATATGTTCCGTTTAGAAAATATCTCCTTGGCCAAATGCGCCAACACTTGATCTAGGTCCTTAAATTATTTGGTTATTTGCCTCTTTTGCATGTGTTCCTTGTAACAAAATTTACTCTACTCCAACTTGTGATGCACATCTTCATGTAACTTGAGCATATATTTCATGTGGTCTTTTTCCTTTACGACTTGATTATCAATCGCTTCCCACAATTAAATGAGTCCTCTTAGACTTATCCTATAGACAATGGAATGGATTCTTCCCCATTCTTATGTTGATTGAATCATTAAAGGAAAATTCTTGTTGTGCTAATACTACGTCTCATTGATTTGGCTTATCTCCAACCAAGTTGTGTAATTAATTACCTAAACTTGTGTTCACTACTTAAACTTTTCCATTTGTTTGTGGATGATATGTTAAACTAAAAATCAACATAGTCCCTATTTTTTTCAAAGACATCCTCTAGAAATGACCTAATAATTTTGTATCCCTATCGATATTATGCTCAACAATGACCCATGCAATTGCATTATCTCCTTTAAGAATAAATTTACCATACTTGTTACATCACTAGTCTTCTTTCATGTAATAAAATGTGCCATTTTAAGAATTTGTAGAATATCACAAATATAGATTTGTTCCCTCTCTACTTTCTCAAAGTGACCCTAAAGCACAAAATCTATTGTAAAGTTCTCCCATGGTCTCCTAGGTACAGGTAATGGTTCATATAATATAGGATTTTATTTGTGAATCCCGCACCTTTCTCGCATACTGCGCACATATGCGCCCATCCTTGGCCAATAGTAATGATTTTACAATTGCACAAAAAGTTTTTCAACATCCAAAGTGACTTCCTATGCCTTTTTGTGCTTCTCCTTGATCAAATTTCCATGTTTTGACCCTCTAGGCATGCACAATTGTGCTCCTCTAAACAACATACCTTCTTATATGACATTATCTAACCACAATGTCTTATTTGTGTGTATTAGTTCCACGTGTTCCTCCCTTGCATCTTTGAAAACCTCATCTTGTGTGTATAAATCCTTCACAATGTCAAACCCCGTGACTTAATTTCACATTTCATTCAAGAACATCACTCTTATGCTTAAGGTGTCTCCAATTCTATCGACTTCCCACTTCAATGTTTCAACGCAAAATAATAACTTTGTAAGAACTCTACCCATTCTATGTGCCCCTAATTCAACTTTGATCGACTATTGATGAAGTGTAATGCTTGATGATCTTTATACAAGATAAACTCATTTGTGCAATAAATAATGCCTCCACTTCTTTAATGCATGTATAATAGCATATAAGTCTCGGTCATAGGTCTGAATATCTCCTCTTGGCATCATTCTCCTTCTCATGAAGTAGGCTATGGGTCTCCCTTCTTGACTTGACACTATACCTATAGTTGTGTCACTTACATCACAATCTACCCAAAAGACTTTGTCAAAACTTAGAAATGTTAACGTTGGTTACGTTATAATCCTTTACTTCAATTCCTAGAAGTTGTGCTTTGCTTCTTACGTCCACACAAGTTCTTTGCAATCTCCCTTCATAGTATCTATGAGCATTGTGCACACTCCGGTGAAATTTCAAATTAACTTCGTATAGAAGCTTCCAATCCATACAAACTTCACACCTAGGTTATATTTCTCAAGTGATGGTCATTATACTTGTCCCTGTACACATTTTCTAGGTCCATTCACCATCCTTTTCGGGATATTATGAAGCCACAAATCCTCTTCATAAATATTCTTCGACAACATCAAGCCTAGTCCTCACACCCCTTAGTTCATTCATGACTTGTTCTATCGTACCCATGATTGTTGCATTTGTTGCACCTCCATTCACAACTCTTATCTACAACATCTTTGTTTCTTGACTAGTTATCTCACATTTGGTGCTCTACTAGTCTTCACACTTCCTCAACTTCCTTTCGAGAGTTATAACTATGCTTTGATACCACTGGGGACGACCAAGTGGGATTAAGACGATCTTGTGCCATTTACAGAGTTCAACATAGTGGAATAGACTCAATACAACACCAATTTTCTCTATTAACTTAAAAATACTTAACGCCATCTATAAATTCTCCTCTATTGGGGATGTTACTGATTTTATAATAGAACTTTAACTAATACAAGGGTAGTGTTATACACTAAGGACCCTCTATAGGCTCACTTTATTTCCTCTTTGGATTTGGCTCACTCCTTAGTAAATTTCCCTTAGCTTTGCCCTCAACAACCTTCAACAACATGAAATGGAATGTTGTACTTGCCTTTATACACTCCTATTTCTGTTCTTTCCCATTTTGAATTTTTTTCCAAAGACTTCTCCTCAACCCACTCAACTTGAATTTTAATTCTTCTCATTAATGATGTTAATTTACCTTGGTTTAGTAGTTGAGAAAATCCTTTCAAAAGAATCCACGTCACCTACTTATTCTACATTTTGTCCCTTTCAAACATGGCTCGACCATTAATCCTCACCTACTCCTTTATCACTTTCTTAACTCATCCCTTACCTGTCTTTAGTTTTTCGGATAATCCTTCTCTACGTAGCTCTTCACACCGACCTATTGATAAGATCCACACATTTCTCCCTTGCTCCATCTTGCAATCCTCACATGTAACCTTCGTGCCTCGTCAAAACTCCTACATGTAACCTTTAATAAAATATTTCACACTATTATGTGTGCCCTTCTTCACAATCCTACTACACACCAACTTTACAAAGGCACCACACTACATCACACACTTTCAAACTATTACGAGTACACTTTTGTGCACTCACGCATAATCACCAACTAATTTTTCCATGCCTCCTTTTTCTTGTCTTCATCTATCAATCTTGTGTGCACCAAAACTTAATCAAAATTTCCTAATTAATGTAGAATACTAGATTTCCTGAGATATACTAAATGAGATTAGGTAAAATGCACTTTTTTGAGGAAGAGATCAATGCAAAGACTAGTAGTGTCAAAGATTAGAATTACTAAATTTGAATGTCTACAATGACACTCACTTTGAAACCCTAATTTTCACACATTTACATACCCCTCTATGTGATGTGAAATAACTTCAAAACCCTAACCACATGGAGAAGACCCTACGAAAAGGGTAGTGGTTGGTTTGAAGTGTAATTCGTACCCCACCTACATTGGTAATGCTCTAAAGAGGCCTCAAACCACACATAGTTCACCACCTAACATGTGATATATGGATGGATGCAACTAGTTTGGTAGCTTGATCACTTGAAAATGAGCAACAATGACTTGCCATGTTTAGTTTGACTCGAATTATGAGGTATCTAACTTGGGAAGCATGAATTTGTAACCTTGTTAGCGTGCTTCGACTGACTTGTGTAGGGGATGCTCTAGAGTATGTCATTGCTTTGAAAGGATCTAAGAGATATGTGGTGTTTTTGGGATGATCCGAACTTGAAAGAGTTATGTGATTGCTATATGTGTAAAATAAGCAAGTTAGATTTGCTTATATAGAATTTTGTAGGTTTAATTCACATTAAGGCTAACCTATATGATATAAACAAACCAATAAAAGATATCAAATTGAAAAATTAACCTTTGGGTGGTGGGCACGAAACCATTGACTTTGGACCTGAACCATTAAATGGTTAAGTCCTAAATGGATGGTCCCATATCGAAATCTCTTGGCATTCTTCAAATGTTTAGAAATGATGCATGGGAGGAATTTACTAATGTGGGTAGATACAATTCCTTTTATAAGAAACTAAATAATGTGAATAGAGAAGCAAGTAATGCAAGAGAGGTCGAAATAGGTCTCCTAGGCTTGAAAATATGAGTGTAAGTCATGATTCGGGATGAAGCCAAAGTTTCATTGCCAAATGATCACTTGCCAAATTTAGGCATCTAAAATTACTCACGCAATGATCGAAAATACCATTTCCTTATTTAGGTTAACCTAGATGACTAGAAATACTCCCTCCATAATGGTGAAGTTAATGTTATGCGAGTTTTACCACAATAAAGACCTAGGTAATTTAGGATCGAGTGTTTGTGGTAAGTCGAAAATATCTTGATATAAATAACATACATTTGAGCCATAACTCAAACTTGGTAGCATAATGTTGGCACCTTTTCCCAAAACCATTAATTAATGAGAGACACATAGTGATAAGAACTACGAGTGGTAGTTAAAATTAAGGGTGTGCTCTCGATTAAAACAAGGATATGTAGCCAAAAATTTCATAAACATTTTGAAGGCACATTACTTGTTTGACAAAAGTCCATAACATATCAGAAAAAAATAATATATAAAAACAAAATTAACAAATTAAATATATATACGTCCCTCTTAGATACTTTGCAACTCGTGCAATTGCTAGGTAAAAGAGAACCAACAATTTTAGTTTATAAGCTATATATTGTAGGAATGAGCCTGTAACGATGATCATAAAATTGTATCACACCTAGGAAAATAATCTCGCGGGCCTGAAATTTTTGATTTACATTTATGTGAATTTCGATTTCCAGGAAAAGGAATATTTGTGAGTCAAAGTTAATGGAGTAGGTATTTTATACAAAGCACATAAATTAAAACCTATGGTGAGGATGTTAGGAAGGGAGCTATGCTATATGAGGGTGCTCGTGGAGTATTGGTGTTGTTTCACTTAATACAACCAACAAGTGTCCAATACGAGGATTGAGGATCAAGATGATGGGATCGTGTAAAGTGAGCTCCCGCTAATTGTAAATGGCAGCCACGTGCATCAATTATCACTTCAATTATTGCTCCTTATGTTGCTCATAACTCACATTTGTTGCTCTCAAAATAGTGTCTTTGTGTAACAACGCCACTAGGGTTTGGTCACCTTCTTTCTCTTTTGTTATAGCTTCGAATATAACTATAAATAATTAATAATTTCATAGTTTTCTTTATAACTTTCTTATTAATAGGGGACAAGTGTATTACAAAGATTTTAAAATGGTCATAGCTTATTGCGATCCTTATGCCAATATGGGTAATGATACAATGGAGGTGGCCCTCTCACGAATATAGTATGCTAATAATAGTGATTAAACTAAAATGGAAAATGGTTGTCTATTCTAGCTTAATTTGATGTTATGCAAAGCAGTAAATAAATGGAGTACAATGCAGTAAAATAGACCCAAATAACTAAGTAAATAAAATGTGAAACCCTAATGTGCAAATAGGGTTAAGAATTCCTTACAGATTCATTGTGTATGTCAGATCGTGTCACAAATGGAGACCATATGAATAGGAGGAGGAAACGACTACATAGAAATTCATAAAAGTGCATATCCGAGTTGTTTGACCGATCGGGGGCACTTGGAAAGGGATGGGGGCACCTAGGGTGCCCTGTTCGAGATTTAGGTGCACCGGTCTATAGAAATGACCAAGGAACCTCCTCTGAGGTGTCATTAGATGATCATCTATGTTCATCTTTAGTCACGTGTATGTCATTGTATGTTCATCACTGCCGCAAAAACTTGATGAATGAAGGAATCACCGCTAAACATCAAAACCTTGAAAAAGAAAGATGCATGTGAAGGGGTTTGATCGTCCTCATTTGCTAAATGGATAGATTTATCACCGAGTGTTGTATTACATCTCAGACCCAATGTAGTTCTAGGTGTGTGTATGTGTGTGTGTGTGTGCAAATCATACCCTAGGTGCTCTTGTGTCAATCGCACTTTGTGAGTAAATAACAATAACTAGATGTAGAATGTAAGTAAATGGTGCATGGAATAGAATGAACTCCCTCATATGAATTGTGATGCAAATGAACCAAACATTGTCCCTTGTGATTGAGCTAGATGGATGTAATGGAGTAATAGAAGCCTTAGATGGATGCAACCTTAGGTGGTGGTAGTAATACTTAGTGCTTCGTCCCTCGTTATGGTCCCATAACTTTATATTTATATGGTTTTCTTGATCTAATTTTGTAATTAACCCGAAAAGGATGATCACAAAAATATAGAAAGCTCAAATGACTAGAAAGTGCCAAAAAGGTAAAAGTAAAGTGCAAAGAGGATCAAGACACCCAGATGGAACAGGGTGCTGGGGCGCCCTAGTCGAGTGGGAAAAACTTAGTGTGACAGAACCGATTGGGAAAATACAAGCAAAAGATTGAAAATAATAACAACAAATAAAGTAAAATGGCCAAAGACATGGGTTAATTAGTAGTTTTTTTCACTCAAGAACCAAATGAATAGTAATGTGGGACCATGACTAAATATTTAACCAAAGTGCATGATTTAGTGACTACATTTTCCTCACTTTATGTTGGTGAGTAGAAATTTTGGTAATATAAAGTAGATAGAGATGCGAACTTGATATACATGTAGAGTGTGTAGAGAGAACGTCTTTGATGGACTAGACAAAGCGTGGAGTGACAAAAAGATGGAGTATGGAGACTAAAGATACAAAAGTGTAAAAAGTGATGAGAGTGAACCTAGGGTGGAAGCGGGTGTGTAGGTGTCAATGTGTGTGATGTACCTGTATATTAGTATGTTTATTGTGACGTTGTTGTTAACATCATTATTGTTTTTTATTGATTGTTTACTTCTCATACGAATGGACCCGCAAAGGAGAATAAATTCAAGTAGTTAAATACGCATGTATATGTGTAAAAATGTGTGTAAAGACACATGTAAAAAGCATGTAATGAAAGGATGAAAATGAAAAAGGAACATGTGCACCTGATCCATGATGATGAAAGAAAGGGTGTAGAAAAGGATATCTTGTAACTGTCGGTGAAGTGCAAGTTTTTTGGGCGATCTCACACCACTGTGGCCGAAGAAGTGTAGGGAGAAAGGTGCATTATTCTCCAACTTGTAATTTTTTCCCTAAGAATATGAAAATATCTCTGTACTACCTGGTTTTTTGGGCGATCGGACGCCACTGGCCAAAGTAGTGTGGGAGGAAAGCTTGTTGTATCCTCCAACCTGTAACTGCTCCCCAGAATGCTAAGGATAACTTTTTCTGTAAAGTCATTGTGTATTGGAGTTTTATAGATTGGACTAAGCCCACTTGCTATATACCCACTTTGTCATGGATGAAAAAATGAAAACTAAAATTTACAGTACGCACTATGTAGTGTGTAAACCCCAAATGATGCCCCCTATTTGGGGGCGCATGCGATGTCGTAGATAGGAGAATGCGGCCCCAAAAGAGGACCGGCCACATAAATTATAACTCTACCCTGCATGGGGAAGGGAATACACTTGGTAAAAACCATGGCACACATAAACAAATGGCTAAGACAAACAAGTGTTAGTACAAACAAGCATGCATGTAGAAGACAAGTGTAAGGTACCAAAATAATGTGTAAGCTAGAATGCAAGTAAACATGCAATAAACCAATCATAGGCCATAAAAAGTGGATTGCAAACATGGGACACCACTCATGATGTTGCAAACACTCAAGGCCATAATGGCCACAAAAAAACAAACAATTGTGAACACTAAACAAAGGGCAATGTACGCATACATTAGCAAAAAAAGAGGTAAACAGAACAAACAACAAATAGCCATGAAAACAAGTAATCCTGCAAAACAAATGTTGCACATGAAGCACTGTTAGCATGTTAGAAAGATAACTCATATGTCAAAAGTGTGTATAACCGAATAATGTAAAGTGCTAAGTAAAAATGAAACAATAACACCTGTAGTGGTCAAAATTGGATGCCCACAAGAATCTAGTAGTTGGACCTGGTAGTAGCCAAGCATCCATGTTGCATGTAAGAGACATGTATCTGTAATCACAACTAGAAAAAGACATGAACGCACATGTGTGTATGGTAAAGATAATGACATACAAGAGATCTATCTAGCATGTGTAATAAGACGACCATGAACAAGTAAATGCAAACAAGAGTAAAAGTAACCAAGATATGCAACATGTTGTGGATGGATGGAATGGAATGCAAGATGGATGATAGGAGCCGCATGCCCCCGAGTGAATGGAGTTATATGTAGTGAGGTTCATTTGTTTTCCCCCTCAACATTCAAGAATGAACCATAAATGAGAGTGTGTCATAAGGAAATGGTCAAATGTTGTGTGTAGCGCACTATGGTGAATGTGTATGTGTGTTGATGATATGTGACCTAAAGATGATGTGTGCGTGACCCTGTAGCCTAAAGTGTATATCACTACAAGACAAATAGAGGGAGTGGTGATGTAGCCTAAATTGTATACCACTACAAGATGAATAAAGGGAGTGGTAATGTAGCCTAAAGTGTATACCACTACAAGATGAATAGAGGAAGTGGTGATGTAGCCTAAAGCGTATACCACTACAAGATGAATAGAGGGAGTGGTGATGTAGCCTAAAGCGTATACCACTACAAGATGAATAGAGGGAGTGGTGATGTAGCCTAAAGCGTATACCACTACAAGATGATGAAATAGGTGACCATTTAGCCTATAACATATGTCACTAACCTAGGAATGTTGCATGATATAAGGTTGAATGATGAATGCATGAATGTGATGAGGTCCATTTGTGATGTATACCCTCAACAATCCAAGTATGGACCATGAGACTAGAGTGCATCATAAGGTAGTGAGTGTAATGTGTGAAAGTAAATGTGTGTAGTATATGTGGTGATGAGAGATGACCATGTGATAAAATGTGTAGTATGTATAGTGATGATGAGATGTAGCATGCAAGATGTGTAATGGCCATGTGCACCGTGTGTGGTTCATGTGTCTAAACCGCCCTCAACAGTCAAGTGTGAATCGAAGCACGAGTGTGTCATCGAGTAATGGTCGATGCTAAAGTGTAGATGAGTATATCTGTATGCAAGGATTGAAAATTGTTAGCAGGATGGGGGCAAAATATTTAAACATAATGCCCCTAAAGTGTGTGTGATTGAATGATCTATCCAATGAAAGTGAAGGAAGAAGGTCCCTCATTTGATGTTGGTGGTGATGAAAGTGTATGACCATGTGTTAATAGTGGTGGTATGGTAGATAGATGTTGTGCAGGGGAGTGAAGTATATGTGCATGTGATGGATGAATATACGATGAGCGCGAAGGCACCACAAAATTCATAGGTGATGGAGATCGATGAGAAGCCGAGCACGAAGGTGATGGACACCCACGTGGAATAAAATGAGGTAGTGACCTACATCGAGATGCAATAACTATGCGAGGAATGGGTCGATGTTGATGTGTAGGACTAGTAGAGTGGTGAGGCCACGTAGATGGTGTATAAGTAGGTGAACTAGGAGTAGATTGTGCTTTAAGTAACATAAATGTGATGATGCACTAGATGACATATGAGGTAGATTAACCGGCTTGAGGAGATGATGACCATGGAGTAGATGGAGGTACACCATCGATAGAAACAACTTGATTGTTATGAATGAATTTGAGTCGCAAATGATTCATATAGATGATAGACTTAGACCTACGAATCCAATTGAGGCCTAGAAGCATGTCACAACACAACCGCCAACCGCTTGTCCAACAAGGAAAGGCACAAACATAGTAAGAGACCTATCAGAATGCACTGAATTTTGACAACACCATATGAATTGTTCATGGGATATGCAATTTGTGATAGTGGATAGCCAATAGCGATGAGAAGTGGAATAGAACATGTGCTAATGGGCCAAGATGGGTCAACCTTAGTATTATGTATATAAACCTTGAGCCAATAGATGCATTGATATGTAAGTGATTAGATGTGAAATCCGTGTGATAATCATGGTAAAAGAAAGAAATGATTGGTGGAGAAGTGTTAGTATGCGCAACTAGAAAGTCAAGAGCCCTCAATACATGAGAGACACTACGTGATATACATAGTTAGTTGAAGATTCAACCACTTTTGTGTCATGCTTGGGTAGAGGGTTGTTAAAGATTTTGAGCTTATGATTTTCATTGACAAGTGGAGAAATTGTAGGTTCCGAAGCTCAATTTTACCACTATCAATCAAACCCTGAATGAGAAATCGAAGTTAGAAGCAACAATTGGTGGATTGTCCTATGCACTGATGATAGTCGCAATGTGAGGATTTTCATTGAAAATGCATCCTTTGGTCGAGATGGATCTATTTGTAGTAGAGAAGGTAGTGTAATGAGGTTACTATCAATAAGTTGTGGTAGTAAAATATGCGGAGGTACTAAACTTAGTGAATATACGCCGATGTGGTTGTGATTGAAGCTCCTTAGTAGTAGATATTACATTAATGGTAACTTTTGTGTCTATTGGTTTAGTTGTAGATGGTTTAAATGTTGACTTACTTTGAAAATGCGTAGAGGACGATGCTTGCTCTTGGTATTTAAGCTTGCATATAGCTAAGAGTTTGGTTTCATGAAGCTTAAGAGTATGACAAAGTTGATCGAATGAAGGAGAGGTCTCAAAGAGAACACTCTCTGGAGATGTGGTAAGAGACTCTAAATGAATAAGTTTTGAAGCTCACCTTCTCGCAAGAAAATTTTACATCTCATTTAAGTTGTTTTTGTAACGCAAGACATAATCTGCTAGGTGTTCATTATATCCCTGTTTGAGTTGTGCTAGTTGGGCATAAGTGATCTTAGAGACGATGTTGATAGAGAAGTGAGTGAGAAAACATGGTTATATGCGTGAAAGAGGTTACTAAATGGACAAGTAGGTCATAAAACCAATGCATTGCATAATCTTGCAAACCACATCGAAAAACTTAGCAAATATGGTATGGTCATCCACATAGTCTAGGCATGCTAGATTAAAAGCTTGGAGATACTCTAGTGGGTGACATGGCCTTTAAAGATGGGCAATTTGGGAGAGATGAAATTAGGTGGCAATGGATAGGTAGATATGGTGGTGTGAAAAAGAGTATGCAAAAGTAAATTAGATTCTAAAGATGGTGATGCATGAGAAGAAATGAAATGAGCCGCCTAATTTGGGTTTACGATCCCGATATAAAGAGGTTAAATCGAAGTATTTGAAGAAGAGCCAAGCGGCATATTTGGAGTGTTAGGGTGAATGGTGGGAGAGTGGAGCAGTAATAGGAATTGGAGCTGAAACATAAATCGTTGTAGTGGAGACCATGGGAGTTGAAGAGTGAGAAACTATAGAGGTTGAAGCATCACAAGTATTCTTAGCAACAATCAAAGCATGTAGGACATATGGAAGATGAGTGGGATTACCACGTAAAGCTCGTTGAAAATTAATAAGCGTATTTAATTGGTCTTGGTCTACATTGGTATCATCATTGTATGATTTTTCACTATCAGACACCTTTATTTCGTGAAGAGGAACATGTTGTAAATTATCCAAAGGATTGTCGGTGGTATTTATAGAAATAGGGATATCAACCATTGGTTTGAAAACCCTATGAATAAGGTAAAGATCATAATATTGAAAAGACCCAAAATGACCACTATGAGTGATGGGCATATGAAGAAAAAGCCTAAGGAGAAAGTGTATTTGAAGATCGGGTTCACCAAAATGATTAAACTAAAATGGAAAATTGTAATCTATTCTAGCTTGATTCAATGTTATGCAAAACAATAAATAAATGGAGTAAAATGTAGTAAATAGACCCAAGAAACTAAGTAAATAAAATGTGAAACCCTAATGTGCAAAGAGGGTTAAGAATTCCTTAGTTAATTCACAGTATGTCGAGACTGTGTCGCAAAGAGAGACCGAATAAACAAGAGGAGGAAACAACCGCATAAAAACTTGAAAAAGTGCAGATCCAAGCTATTCGACCAAATGGGGCCCTGGAGGGGCACCTAAGGCACCCTGGTTTGAGATCTAGGCACCCTGGTATGTAGAAATGACCAAGGAACCTCCTTTGAGGTGTCCTTAGATGATCACCCGTGTTTGATTGCCGCATGTATGTCATTGATGTTCGCCATGTCGTCACAATAAACCTACAATGAAGGAATCAACTACAAACCCCTAAGCAAAGCATCAAAATGCTAAAAATAAAGATGTGTATGAAGGGGTTAGAATGTCCCTAACTCGCCAAATGGGTGGACTTATCATTAAGAGTTGCACTACATCTCGGAACCAATGTAGTTCTAGATGTGTGTCTGCGTGTGTGTGTGTGCAAATTGTGCCCTATGTGCTCTTATACTAGTCACACTTTGTGAGTAGCAAGCAATAACTCGTTGTAGAATGTAAGTAAATGGTACATGGATAAAATGAACTCCCCTCCTATGAAGTGTGTGCATATGAACTAGCCTTTGTCCCTTGTAATGGAGTTAGATGGATGCAACGGAACAATAGAAGCCTTAAATGGATGCAACCTTAGGTGATGGTGATAGTGCTTAATGCTTGGTCCCTCGTTATGGTCTCATAACTTTATATTTATATGGTTCTCTTGATCTAATTTTGTAACTAACCCCAAAAAGGCCGACCACCAAAAAGATAGAAAGCTCAAACAACTAGAAAGTGCCCAAAAGGTAAGAGTAAAGTGTAAAGAGGATCGGGATGCCTCAATCGAGTGGGAAAAACACAATGTGACAGAACCGATCGGGCAAATATAGGTAAAAGATCAAAAATAATGACAACAAACAAAGTAAAATGGCCAAAGACATGGGTTAATTAGTACTCTTTTTCACTCAAGAACCATATGAATAGTAGTATGAGATTGAGATTAAATATTTACCCAAAGTGTGTGATTTAGTGACTACGTTTTCCCCCACTGTATGTTGGTGAGCGGAAAGCTCGATAACATAAAATAGATAGAGATGTGTACCGATATCAATGTAGAGTGTCAGAGAGAACATGTCGATGGACTGACTAGACAAAGCCTGGAGTGAAAAAAGATGGAGTGTGGAGACAAAAGATGTAAAAGTGTAAAAAGTGATGAGAGGGAACCTAGGGCATAAGTGCGTGTGTAGTTGTTAATGTGTATGATGTACCTACATGTTAGTATGGTGTGTGTGGTGTTGTTAATGTCGCTCGCTGCCGCCGTTGTTTGTTATTGACCATTTGCTTCCCATATGGATGGACCTATAAAGGAGAAGACAATCAAGTAAGCAAATACGTATGTATATGTGTAAAAGCGTGTCTAAAGACACATGTAAAAACATGTAATGAAAGTATGAAAATGAAAAGGGATCGTGTAGTATTAACAATTAAATATATTTTGAAATTTTAACTTTAAAATGTTATATACTTCAGTTTTCTCAATTAAAATACGTAAATTATATTTTTTTTAACAAAATAATATAATATCCTTCACGTAGACACTCAAACTTGGCAATTCACTCTTTGACATGCTAGTCTTGACAACACACTCTTCGCACACAATGCATGAACTCCATAGACAAACTGTAATTTTGTTTCAAAGTGTACTCAACTATGCATAATGAATTTAACACAAAGTAAACTCAACAACAATAATATTATTTATATTTTATACATTTGGGACACATTACATATTTATAGGAGTCACATCTCCTAAAATATAGGAGAGCTATAAAATCTCCTATAACAACTCACTAACAATACACAAGTACCTATTCTACGTGAGTGGTTTTAACCACCACTATTATTAATCTAAGTTGTTTATTAAACAACTTAGTTACATAACCAATTACTCACAATTACATTTACCACTCCGTAAATTATTACTTCACACACATACTATTATATTATCCAAGATAATATAATTACCCATGTACTCAAATAATGTGAGCACTAACCAATTATTCCCAACACAAACATTAAGCAATAGGTTCTAAACTTCGGATGGCCTATTTTTCTTCCCTTGGTCAAGGTTGTACAGATTAGTCATGATAGTACATCCAATCCCGACCGACTTTGTACAGTCTTCGCAACAACATGTCCTCAACCTTTGATTTCAAATTCATAACCTTTTTTGGTATTCTAATCTCTCTAGGTCATCCTCTTATCAATAACTAATCTACAAAACCCTATATAAGCAAGTAAACACTACCTCATTTACTAACTTGGAAATCCTATGGCACTACATTAATACACTCACTTTCTACACTTGCAAAAAGGCACTCAGTGGCTCCCTAAATCTTGAAATAACATGTCTACGGTTATTAGGGAAACAATCTCTATAGGTTTAAAGCTCCTTATCGGTGAAGGAAAAATATCGCTCATCTACAAACACCCAAACTTCCCTTACCCGAGTATCTTAGCAAGAGAAAACTCAATTCAAACATGGTCAAAGATGGTTGTCAAACTTAGTTGCATTTATTCAAATATCACATACTATGTGGAGAATAACATGCATTTGAGGCCTTTTCAAGTAGTGCAAGGTTGACGGTGCATGGGGGTTCCCACCGTAGACACAAAATCACACACTTGGGTATATTTTTAGGTGTATAAACACATACTTGCATTCATATGACTCCTAAGCGAGAAAACTAGTAATTGACAACTACCTTTGGCCTCTTTTTGTCTTTCTTGCTTTCTCTTTGGTCTTACATACCTTACAACCCATCGAACTTTATTGCTTCATCTTTCATGACTCTAAACACAAAGACCTGGGCTAGGACATTAAGACCCACATGTCCTCGTCCCTTTGGGTGCCCCCAAAATCTTTCTATCTTACTCGCTCTTTTTGGGATTCTTTTATTTTTTGGGCATCTTATTTTCTTATGAGTCAATCTTTTAACTGTCAATTACGAAATTCAAACAAGGGAATCATATAAATACAAAGTTATATGACCAAAATAAAGGACCAAACTCTAAGCATCTATTATCACCACCTAAGGTTGCATCCAAAGGCATTTTAAGAGCATCAAAGGCATCCATCTAGCTTTCATTTAAGGGACAAGGGACTACATTTTCTGCATACACACATAGGAGGGGAAGTTCATTTTTCCATCCACACATCTATTTACATTAGTACATCTAGCTATTGCTCGCTATCACGTGCACTTGCACAAGGGCTTCCTAGGGCACGATTCTAGACACGCATAAAAGAACTACATGGATTCTAAAATGTAGTGCAATACTAAGGCGTAAGTTCACTCAATGAGTGACCACTAGGTCATCCGACTCCCCACATTACATCTTTTATTTTTGGGATTTGATGTAGTTTGAGGGTTTTACATGTTGTCTTATCTTGTAGGCTACTGGTGAATTCGACAATCATCTAACGACATGTAGGCGACCAAAAGCAAAGGTTAGCAACACTTGTGTGACATAAGAAAACCATTTTTCGAGCTCCTCTGTGATCCACAAGCACCTAACAGAGGTCCCTGGTGCTTAGGCGCCTAGTCCCAAAGATATCCGATACTCCAAGATTTTACAAAGGTAGTTGCGATATTTTGCTCCTCTTAATCATCATTTGTTCCAGTCCAGATCATCTTTAGGAAAACGCGAATCAACTAAGTCTTTATTTCCCTCTCTTGCACTTGGGGTTTCAATATTTTATCTAGCTTATTGCTTGTGTTCCAACATTTTTATCATTTATTTATCATATTTCACTTTGTAATTAGGATTTTACAAATTCCATATTTGTTAAATCATTTGGTGAACCCATCGCTCGAATCTAACCTTGATTCTAGGTATTTTTACATATTATTATCATGAATCAATCTTATGGACCCTTTACAAAAGCCCACCTTTAAGAATTCAATGGTCATCTCACAAAACATCCACAAGATCTCAATCTGCTCTTATTCGTTACTTGGGAGGAGGCCACCAATCTAGCTGAGCTTAGTGTTCCTATTTCTACTATCACTTCCATTCATATTTCTACTCAACCTCTTATTTCCACTCTTTCGCCTACTTTTATTGTTCCCATATTTATTCCTACTCCCACCAACCACTTCACTCCGCCACTTATTTCTCACACGTGATAAGTCTCTTCTGTTGGCACTCAAGACCTAGCCTCTCTTTATTAAGATCTCCAAATTCAAATCTGGCAACTTCAGCAGGCTACTTCTTATGCATCTCCATCTCTTGACTCCACTTTACACCTTCATACCCCTTTACACCCTTATTTTTGCATATCCAATTCCTCTAAATTTCTTCACCCCTAAGTTTCCCACCTTCAATGGTCATGGTGACCCTCAAGAGCATCTTAGATATTTTCATGTGGCATGTCTTGATTATGTGGATGATCATACTTTACTAGCAAATCTCTTTCCTAGAAGCCTCCAAGATTATGTTATGTGTTGGTTCTACGATCTACCTGTTCATTTTAACATCATTTACGCATTTAGACGATGCTTTTCTTGCTCATTTTTCAATCAATATCGGTTCTAAGATATCCTATTCTCAACTTACACAAATTAAACAAGGATCTAATGAGCATCTAACGGACTATGTTTTGTGATATAAGAACAATCTAACTAGGATGACCAATGTGCTTCACGATTTCGGAACTTCAATATCTATCTGTCTAAATTCTCTTGCCACCTCTACAAGAGAGTATCATCTTTGAGACATCTCTTTCATTTTATCAACTCTATCATATCTTAAGTTACATGAAGGAAAACTTATCTCTATGGGAAAACTCAAATACCATGATCAAGCTTCATCATCTTCTAATCGGTTTCAAAGAAAATCAACTTTCAAGCTATCTCTTAAGCCTACTAAAGCAAAAGTTATTGTTAACATTGTCTCCACTCCGAAAATCTTCGTTGTAACCTCCAAAGTATATATTCACAAATTTTCATTGTGCACCGCATATTCTATTGCCACAACTTATTGAGAGAAATCTTATCACGCTTCCTCCTCCACTTAATCTAGATCCTTCTCACCCTAAAGGACACAATTATAACTAAATTACTAGTTGTGACTATCATCAATGCATTAGGCACTCTACCGATCGATGCTTCAAACTCTGACATCTCATTCAATATCTTATTGACATTAATGTAATTGAGCTCCTTGAGCCTTCGACATTTATCTTTGGTTAATGAAAATAAAAAGCTCCAAAGCTTTAAGCATCCTCTCCCTAAGCATGACAAGCAAGTTGTTGAGTCTTCGGCTAATCATACATATCATGCAATGCCTCCTCCTTCATCGGGGTCGATTTTCTAGTTGCTCATATTGATGCATCGTCACCATTCATTACATTTTATGATCATGATTATCATGCTACATTCTCTTCTAATACACTACATATCAAAGCTTCCATTGGACCTCATGCTATCAATAATACAATGATCAATCCATCAATTCATATGGGCATGTGTTCTATTGCACTCCTTATCACTATCAACTATCCACTCTCTCATATTTTGTATCTAGTTCCTAAATCTTATGGTTATGTCAAGCTTCCGTTACATAGTTGGACCTCTCACCATGTTTGTGTCATTCACTATGGCACCTTCAATCAAAGGTTGTGACATGCTCTTAGGTCTTCCTTGGCTCCGTGTCGCTCAAGCTATCATTTCCATGAATCACTTGTGTCTAAAATTCATTCACAATAAGCAAGTTATCACCATCAAAGGTGTTTCACCATGCACATCGTGGCCGCAACCTCCTCTTGAGGTTGTCATTGCACTAGCTAAAGCATCTAGGTCCCCTAGACCTCTCAAATCTAAGGCACATTATCCACCTAGCTCTCTGATTTGCACATGACCTATTCATTCTCATCGATCTACTAGTCCATCTTCTCGGCCTAAGTCCCCTACTCCTGGGTAACCCTTTACACCGGAATTCACCACTTTCACCACCTCCTCACTTTGCTTCATATAGGTGCTCATCACCTCCCTCATCTCTTTCACATAGTTCATCATCTCCTGGACTTCCATCACATATACATCATAAATCACCAATCTCAAAGCATGGTCACACGCCTTTATCTCCGCAAGCATCAAATGGAGGACCCTTGCCCTTCACTTTTTTTGGATAACTTACTCATCATTGTACACTTGGGGGCATCATGTTTACTTCCCCCTCATAGCATTATCAGGTGTATCTCATTTCTACCATTACACTTTATGCTTCACATTTAGTTTTTTCCATTTATCTTACACAATTTGTATCGTCGTTACCTTATGACACACTCTAGTTCCATGGTTCATATTCAACTGCTGAGGGTCTAAATCTGAAATTAACCTCGCCACATTCACACCCTTTACGCTATATGCTTCATTGATCGTATCTTTCTAACGCATATTTATCAAACCATTTCTCGATGCCACACTCTTGTTTTATGGTTCATTCTTGACTATCAAGGGGTGTTTTATAAATGAACCTCATCTCGTGCTCATTCACATCCTCTCGGGGGGCATGTTTCCCCTATCACATTCATATTGCATATCATTCCATCCCATTCATTCACGGTGATAGTGCATATCTTGGTTGCTTTAGTTCTCGCTTGTTTATACTCACTTGTACACTTTGTTTCCCATGTTAGATGGATACATGGTATGTAATTATCTTTATCATATACACATGCACGTTCACTTGTTCTTTAGTTGTTAATGTATACTTTCTATAGATCTTTACACGCAACATGGATGCTTAGCATTGTACCTCTTACCAGTCCCACCGAGGATCCTGGGGGCACCTACTTTCTTACACACTATAGGTGTTATTGTTTTATTTTATACTACTTCCTATTATTAATAGCACATTACTTACTCCATTGATCATACATGCTTTGACATACTTTTTATCTTTCTAACATGCTAACGGGTTCTTCATGTGTAATATTTAATTTGCAGGTGCTATTTGCCACCATGGTTATTTGTTACTATTTACTTGACATTGTTTGTTATTGTTTATAGTCTTTCCTCTATGTCTTGTATGTTCATTACTTGTATGTTTTTTGCCACTTTGGCCTTGTTTTTCTTGCGACATTGTGAGCGATGTCCCATGTTTGCAACCCACTTTTTGTGGTCTATTGTGTCTACACTATTACTTTTTACATTGTCTTCTATAACATGTTTGTCACTTTTTCTACTAACACATGTATCTAGCCACTTTGTTTGCATGTGCCTTAGTTTTTACCATTTACATTCCCCCGTAGGGTATCGAGATCAACTTCAGTCCTCTCCTTCGGGCCACATCCTCCTAGCAACATCGCATACACCCCAAATGAGGGGGCATACATTGGGTGAATCAGTCACCCCATACAACAACTCATAGCTTTCAAGACAAACCCGCATAGTAAAGGAACGTAATAGAGTTATAGTCACAAAACAACCTAGGTTTTAACTTGGGTCTGTTATCCAAAATTCACCCCCCTAGGGTAATTTTGATAACATGCATCAGATTATTTAAGTCCCAGGCAAGTAGATTGATCAAGGCCCAAAATCATGTTTTTGGGGTCCCTCGGCTTCTTTCTAACTCTCCTATCCAAGGAGGAATCCCAACAGGTCGAGAAAATGGAAGAAATGCAGAAAACAAGCTTGGGGCAGAAAAAATCATGAAAATCGGCTAAGTCCTAGTCCAGGCGGTCCTTGGGATAGTTGGGAACAAGGACGCGCGAGGCGCGAAAAGCCGAATCGGCCGAGAAAAATGGGAAAAATTTGCCTAAGTCTCGCTTCGCTCAGTCTGGGACATCCGGGCCAAAAGTACGCGGAAGACGCGGATCGGCCGGTTTGGCGCAAGTCAGTCCATTTCGGGCGGTTCGGAAGTATTTGTCCCAGGCTGTGCAGGGATGGTTAGGACAAGAGTAAGAGCGTAGAGACGCGAACGCCCTCTCGGTCGAAACAAGAAACTTTCGTCCGAGACATTTGGGACAAAGGGACGCGTGGGATGCAAAAAGCCGAAGGAGCCGAGAGCCAATCAAATCTTGCCACGTGTCTTCAACGCAAAGAGGGACAGGGAAGCCCGAATCGGGTGGATCGGAGAAATTTGTCCCAGAAGGTTTGGGACATCCAAGGCCAAAAATACGCGAGGGACGCGAAAGGCGGGAGGCCGCGCAGATAAATAAAGAAACGCCACGTGTCCTAAGGCGGGAATGCAGAGCTCGGGAGGACTTAGAAAATTTAGCAAAAGTCTTGGGCCCAAAAATTAAAAGGTAAGGATGACCCCGCGCCCCGTCCTCCAACCAAATGATGCCACGTGTCCCAGTGGCGGGGCGCGGGGGGAAAATGAAATTTTTTCCAAAGTGTAAGAAACATCAAAATTTCAAAGGGAAACCCGCGGGAGGTGGAGGAGAGAGAATTGTGCGTCCAATCAGTGCCCGACACGTGTCATCCAGGTGGCAGAGCGCGGAAAAAATTCAAAATCCGTTTTGGCCTGTTTTGTGCCCTAAAACTTCAGACCCCCATATCTTTTGATCCAGAGCTCAGATTTGCACGTTCTTTATATCATTGGAAAGCTTATGAAATTCTCTACAGGATTCCAGGGTCAATATTGCATTTTGGTTCAGTTTGGAGAGAGAAAATCAGGAAATGTCTCTGACGCATGATAATAGACAGAACTGACGTTTCAACAACCGATTTAATGCACATGGGTCGCATTCTTCTTCAGCACGGCCAGAAGCGACGTTTCAACAACCGATTTAGTGCACATGGGTCGCATTCTTCTTCAGCATGGCCAGAAGTGATGTTTCAACCACCGATTTTAATGAAGGATGTGTTTTGGTCAAGGGTTGGGCTGCTTGCACATTTTCCCGCGTTTCTCTCTCATGGGCTCGACCCATGCATTGTAAAAAGCCGATTTGGCTCATTTTGGAGGGATATATTCAAGTTGTTCATTTTTTCGCTCTCCCGTAGTCCCTTCTTTTCTTCTCTAGGGTTGAAAATGGAGTTCGAACCTCCTCCCTTGCTCGTAATGGCATTTTTGCCTTTTAATATTGAAATGATGTTCATGCGTAAACTTCTGAGCAACAAAAACGTGTTTTGTGATGCATCCGTCCATCCTTGCTCTTTTTCGCTTGTTCTCTTCTTGCCTCTCTTCATCTGCAGGTATTTGTGCATGTTCTAATGTTCATTGCAGTGTCTGGAGTCGTGTTCATGGAGTTTTGGGACATTTTCTGTGTGAAATCTATCCTGGGCCTCGTGATGCATCTCTGTCCATCCTTCCCATTGCTCACCTCTCTTTCTTCCATGGCGGTTTTGATAGATGTTCAACATTCTCCTTCTCGGTGCATCACCGTTTTAGTGTAGGCTTTTGTTGTTTTCCCCTTTTCTCTCTCTCTCTGTCTCCTGGCATGGTTAGATTAGGATTAGATTAGCTTGCTCGCACCGGAATAGCTTGTGGCGGCAGTAGTTTAGGAAGAGGAACCAACCTTTTCGGAGATTCCTTTCTCATTCTTGCAAGTCCCACACTTGGAGGAAGGTTTCGATGTTGTGCAATCACACCTGGATGCCCGAACATCAACTTGGAAACCCGATTTGCATCCGTGGGTGCTTTGTGATTTTGCACTAACAGTTTTGGCACGCCCTGGTGGGAGACTCGAGAGGTCTTCCACTTCATCTTTGCAGTTGGTGTGTTCCTCGTGAAGACTTCACCTTTAGAGGCACTTGCAAACACATCTCGCGACTCCATCCGATCAAAGCAACCCATTTCAAGTTGCAGACCCGTTTTCATCCATTCCCATCTATCTTTCTTTCCATCTCTTTCATTCTTTTCCATTCCATGAAGTTGTGCAATCATGACTTCATTTCCATCATGGAACTCACATTTACAACAAAAGCAATGTTTCCCACCTCCAACATGTTTTTAAATCCTCCAAATCAACATTTTGAGTAGATTCAAGATCGTATGCATACCCATATGAGCAAAGAATGCCAAAATCGGTTTGGCTATGGAGCTTTCAAGAGTGAGAGTATGCATATAATGAAGACAATCGAGATGCAAGATCTTTGGTCTGCATTGGAGAAAATCCAAAAGATGGAGGTAAAGATGGTGCGATCCAGAGCAAAAAGCTCAAATGAGAGCTTTAATTGGTTACAGGACTCCTTGTCCATGGGGAGGTCCTTTTTCAAGACACTTCCCTCGGGAGAAGTGGACTTCATGATGAAGATGCCGCCTAACTCGCACAATGGACAAAGCAGAAATAGAGGCCTATACACTTGTTGTTGAGCAACCTTGTCAATGGGTAAGTTCTACACCATCATCCTGGTTTTTCTCTTCCCATTACTCAAGCAAAGCACCATCTCATTTGGAATTACAAATTTCGAATTCCCCATCCTCGCCCCAAATGTTGATTCCATGTCTCCACCTCTCGGCCTTCCACCACACCTCAATTCTTCTTTTCTTTTTCCTTCCAAACAGTCATCCCCTCCACAAGAGCTAAAAGAAATACCTCCTCCACCACCACAAAAATGTAAAATCGGTTGAGTTACAACCCATCCCTCCTCTTGCACTCCCAATTCCATGTGGGGAAGAAGAAATTACAAAAATGGCCATGAATGACAAAGAAGAAGAGGAGCCCAACGAGTAAAAGAAATGACATGACAACTTGAGGGTTTGGGTGCCAAATTTGGGATGACAAAGATCCCTTGATGGTTAAACCTACTGTAAGAGGTTGGAGTTGGAGAACAAATGGTGGTCGGGATTGATTTTGTGGCAAAGAAAAGAAGAGCAAAAAGAAGAAGCAAATCGAGTGCTTGCTCAGAAAGTAGTGTCCATGTTGGCACTCTATTTGAAGGGAATGCTTGATTCAATTCAAGTTGCACAACCAACCATAAAGGAAGAAAGCTCGAAGAAGATCTTGCAGTCCCAACTTGTCCTCTGCAGAGCAAGCAGATCGAAGAGTTTGACTTGACAAACTTCATGCTAGAGGAAGAGTGTAATCAAGAGCAAGATTGTCTTCAAACATCGGAGGAAGGAGAAGCTGCTCCAAATCCAAAAGAAGAGGAGCACATTCTAGTTGTGGAGGAGAAAAGTGTAGATCCAAGGGCTTTGAGCACAAAGCAGGCTACAGGAGAACCTTCAGTTCTTCTTTCTACTTCATCTCTCTCAAGTTCTAGTACTGAAGAGGAGTTTGATCTCTCAAACTCAATGTTGGAGGGTGAAAGAAACCATGGTGATCAAGTTGCAGATCAAGAGAACACCATGGGAGAGATTGAACATTTGCAGCAGGACAGCAATGAGGTAGTTTATCTGTCAGATTTGGAGGACTGTTTTGATGGAGAAGAGCCGGTTGAGTTTTCACCATTCTCTCTTTCATCATCCATCTTCCAAACACAAGAGCCTGTTGTCATGAAGGAGAACATTCATTTGCAATAGCCTGCATCTTATAGCAGCTCTTTGGAACCAAGATTGGAAGATTTTAATCTTTCATGTTCTTCATTGGAGGAAGAGAAAGGACAGAGGAATTTCACCATTTCTTCCACACCATCCATCCAAGGTCTACAAGAAGACTCCATTTTTGGAGTTGAAAATCAGAGCTATGGGCATATCAAACGGATCAGACCTTGCCCAATCAGGTATTTGGCTTCATTGGAGCCAAAGGAGAAGTCACAACCAGTCATGCTTGCTTCTGAGCATGAGGGTGAGCTACAAAGTACCAAGGATCAGCTGTCATACCTCTTCAATCCAAATGCAGAGCAACTAAAAGAGGTATTGAATTTGCCTTCAGCTGATACCTTGATGATTTGGGTGGAAGACCAGCTTCTTGTTGATTTTCCACTCATCTTAACAGCCATGATAAGCTCCAAATCAATTACATGGTGCCACTTTTGAGAAAGGAAGCTATTTCTCACAACAATCGGGCAGGTTTGTTTAGCTTGCCTTTGCTTCCAGATTAGAATAGAGTAGGTAGGTTTGCTTTCGGCGGAAGAAGTGCTTGTGCACACTCTGCATGTTCCATTTGGAGCATGTATGATTTTCGATTCATACATAGTTTTTGTGGTGTTGGTTTTGCTCTTGCAGTTCATTCCAAGTGGCATTTTGGTGAGAACGACTACATGTCCAGTGGGATTCAAGTGGCTCAGAGAGGAGGTTTTCAAAGTTCAGATCACGGTTGCGGGTTACAACTCATGACTCCATGCCCAATGGATGCTTCAGTAACCGGTTGGTAACTTCATCTAAGCAGCAGATGACCCCACCGAAGTCGCCAAAAGCTGTTATCCAAAATTCACCCGCCAAGGTAATTTTGATAACATGCATCAAATTATTCAAGTCCTAGGAAAATAGATTGATCAAGGCCCAAAATCATGTTTTTGGGGTCCCCTCGGCTTCTTTCTAACTCTCCTGTCCAAGGAGGAATCCCCCAACAGTTGAGAAAATGGAAGAAATGCAAAAACAAGCTTGGGGTAGAAAAAATCATGAAAATCGGCTAAGTCCTAGTCTCAGGCGGTCCTTGGGACAGTTGGGACACCGAGACGCGTGGGGCGCGAAAAGCCGAATTGGCCGGAAAAATGGGAAAATTTTGCCTAAGTCTCGCTTCGCTCAGTCTGGGACATCCGGGCCAAAAGTACCCTAAGACGCGGATCGCCGGTTTAGCGCAAGTCACCAATTTTCGGGCGGTTGAAGTATTTGTCCTGCGAGCCTGACAGTTGGGACAAGAGTACGCGTAGGACGCGAACCGCCCGGTTCGGCCGAAACAAGAAACTTTCGTCCGGGACATTTGGGACAAAGGGATGTGTGGGATGCGAAAAGTCAAGGAGCCGAGAGCCAATCAAATCTTGCCACATGTCTTCAACGCAAAGAGGGATAGGGAAGCCCGAATCGGGCGGATCGGAGAAATTTGTCCCAGAAGGTTTGGGACATCCGGGCCAAAAATACGCGAGGGACGCGAAAGGCCGGGAGGCCCGCAGACGAATCAGGAAATGCCACGTGTCCTAAGGCGGGAGTGTGGAGCTCGGGGAGGACTTAGAAAATTTAGCAAAAGTCTTGGGCCCAAAAATTAAAAGGTAAGGATGACCCCGCGCCCCTGTCCTCCAACCAAATGATGCCACGTGTCCCAAGTGGCGGGCGCGGGGAAAATGAAATTTTTTCCAAAGTGTAAGAAACATCAAAATTTCAAAGGGAAACTCGTGGGAGGTGAAGGAGAGAGAATTTTGCGTCCAATCAGTGCCTGACACGTGTCATCCAGGTGGCAGAGCGCGGGAAAAAATTCAAAATCTGTTTTGGCCTGTTTTGTGCCTTAAAACTTCAGACCCCCATATCTTTTGATCCAGAACTCGGATTTGCACGTTCTTTATATCATTGGAAAGCTTATGAAATTCTCTATAGGATTCCACGGTCAATCTTGCATTTTGGCTTAGTTTGGAGAGAGAAAATTAGGAAATGTCTCTCGACGCGTGATAATAGACAAAGCGACGCGTTTCAACAACCGATTTAATGCACATGGGTTGCATTCTTCTTCAAAGACGGCGTAAGTGATGTTTCAACAACCGATTTAGTGCACATGGGTCGCATTCTTCTTCAAACATGGCGAAGTGATGTTTTAACCACTCGATTTTAATGAAGGATGCGTTTTGGTCAAGGGTTTGGGCCGCTTTGCACGTTTTTCCGTGTTTCTCTCTCATGGGATCGACCCATGCATTGTAAAAAAGCCGATTTGGCTCATTTTGGAGGGATATATTCAAGTTGTTCATTTTTCTCGCTCTCGCGCCTCCCTTCTTTTCTTCTCTAGGGTTGAAAATGGAGTTCGAACATCCTCCCTTGCTCAGAACGGCGTTTTTGCCTTTTACTATTGAAATGATGTTCATGCAGGCAAACTTCCTGAGCAACAAAAACGTGTTTTGTGATGCATCCGTCCATCCTTGCTCATTTTTGCTTGTTCTCTTCTCGCCTCTCTTCTTCTGCAGTATTTGTGCATGTTCTAATGTTCATGCAGTCCGGAGCCGTGTTCATGGAGTTTTAGGACATTTTCTCGTGTGAAATCTATCCTTGGGCTCGTGATGCATTTGTCCATCCTTCCCATTGCTCACCTCTCTTTGTTCCATGGAGTTTTGATAGATGTTCAACATTCTCCTTCTCTGGTGTATCACCGTTTTAGTGTAGGCTTTCTTTGTTTTCCCCTTTTCTCTCTCTCTGTCTCCTTGGCATGGTTAGATTAGGATTAGATTAGCTTGCCTGCACTGGAATAGCTTATAGGGTAGTTTAGGAAGAGGAACCAGCCTTCTCCTGAGATTCCTTTCTCATTCTTGCAAGTCCCACACTTGGAGGAAGGTTTCAATGTTGTGCAATCACACTGAATGCCTGAACATCAACTTGGAAACCTGATTTGCATCCAAGGGTGCTATGATTTTGCACTAACAGGTCCTCGGTTTGCACAGAGACACCAATGCCCGAGATATGCATTACTAGCACTTGAGCACCTATGATTAGGGGCGATTATAGTTTCTTTCTATTAATTAACACAATTGTAGCGATTCACATAGTAGTTTTCACAGATAGGCACAATCCTCCAAGAATCGAATGCATTCTATTTCCTTTTCTACATGGATCAAATATAGAACAACATAAAACTAAACATATATCACACTATCTCGTAGTGGTGTATAAATTCAAGAAGCAATCATGGAAGGAGACTAAAACTAGACCTCTCTACCCAACACTTTTTTGTCATGGCGTGAGATCGCCCAAAAACTCACACTTGGAGTGAGATCACCCAAAAAACTCATTCTTTGCATGAGATCGCCCAAAAAAATCATTCTTCTACGTTATTTTGGGATATTTTCTATCCTTTTCACTCTTCACGTATCAGGTGCACACTTACCTTTTTACACATTTTCACATATTTATGCAAACTTTTTCATATACACATATTTGACTACTTATTTTCTCTTCTTTTGCAGGTTCATTCTTAATACACAACAAAAAACAACCCTACATCAAGCACAAAAACAAGTACAATATGGTACAACACCATACGATTCACCCCTAGGGTCACTTCCTGCTTCTTAACTTCCACACTTCATTTTTTATCACTCCACTCTTTCACTTGTCTCTTTTACACGTTATCACCATCACACTCTACATGGTTATCAAGTAAACAGCTCTTATATACTTTATATTATTGAGTATTCACTCAACAACATAAAGTGGGGGCAAATGTAGACACAAAATCGTGCACTTTGGTATATTTCTAGGTCCATAAACACATACTTGCATTCATATGATTCTTAAGTGAGAAAACTAGTAATTAATAGCTACCTTTGGCCTCTTTTTCGTCTTTATTGTTTTCTCTTTGGTCATACACACCTTACACAGCCCATCGAACTTTATTGCTTCGTCTTTCATGACTCGAATACAGTGCCGGGAACCCTCGTATGCTCGGGCGCCTTTGATTACTCAGTCTTTTTGGGCTTCTTTTATCTTTTAGGCATCTTATTTTCTTATGGGTTGGCTTTTTAGTTGTCAATTACAAAATTCAAACAAGGGAATCATATAAATATAAAGCTATGTGAGAAAAATAAATGACCAAGCTCTAAACATCTATTATCACCACCTAAGGTTGCATCCGAAGGCATTCTAAAAGAATCAAAAGCATTCATCTAGCTTTCATTCAAGGGAAAAAGGAATGCATACACGTATATGAGGGGAACTGCATTTTTCCATCCACGCATCTATTTACACTTTGGTACATCTAGTTATTACTCGCTATCATGTGCATTTGTACAAGGGCTTCCTAGGGCATGATTCTATCACACACGCATAAAAACTACATGGTGTTTTAGATGTAGTGCATCACTCGGTCATAAGTTCAATCAGTCGGCTAACTGTTAGGGTGGTCGACTCCCATAATACATCTTTTCTTTTTAGAATTTGATGTATTTTAAGGGTTTTGCAAGTCATATTCTCTTCACAAGTTATAGGTGAATTCAACAATCATTTAGTGACATACGAGGTGACCAAAAGTGAAGGTTAGCAACTTAAGAAAAACAAGTTTTGAGCTCTGTATAGTCACAAGCACCTACCAAAGGTCCCCGACACCTAGGCACCCTAGTCATGATATATACGATAGCTCCAGGATTTTATAGAGGCACTTTGCAACAAGATGCTCCTCCCGATCATCAATTGTTCATCGAGATCATCTTCGAGAAAACAAAAATCAACTAAGTCTTTATTTCCTCTTTTTGCACTTAGTGTTTCGATATTTTATCTAGCTTATTACTTGTATTCCAAAGTAGTTGTTTATCATTTATTTACCATACGTGACTCTATAATTAAGATTTTACAAATTCCATATTTGTTAAATCACTCACAACCCAACTAATGTTTGTTTTACAAGACTTCTCCTCCATGACTAGGGTTTGAGGTGATGATCGAGCATTCACATAGATTCACTTAATGACCACAAACTAGGGTTTGACAACGACATGGGATTTTAAACACCTCACAATATGTAGAAGTTATAGAGCCAGATCTTAGCATGTCCACAACTATACAAGAGGTGCAAAACCATATGATACAACCTTGGTAGTTTGGTATGACCTTGTCCTAGTCCATTTTCCAATGAAAGTCTCTAGAGTGAAGCTCATTTTAGTTAATATGTCATTGTTCTATAGTTCATCTTCACAAAACCTACCAACATCATCTACAATCAGCCTAAGTGCACTCATTCCTTTGTATTGTCAAGTTCATATCTTGTTTAACATATCAATTACTATTATAAAAGTGTTATTCTGATTGCAACAATTAATATTGGAAGTTAATTAATCAAAATATCCACTTATTGCTAACCCTTACATCATATAGTGTACTAAATCACAATAAAAATAATTAGGTTTCATGTTAAATCTAATTAGGGTGTAAACATTTTGGTGAACCCAAGTTATGATTCGACTCTAACACCTATCTTACATGCCCTAGGGCCTACTTATGATCTTATTTATTTCTCTTGGTGATGTACTTCTTTGCCTATCTATCACCGTGATTAATACTTAACTCTTTTGCAATCTTTATCTTCAACCTAGTGGTTCTCAATCCTTTGCTAATAGAAATCATTGCTCTCCTTATATCCGTATCCATCGTGGCATCAGTAACCCTTACTTTAGGCTCATATTCTACAATTGATATATTTGATAATGTTGTTTTTACTATCAATGTTGATCCTATCCAAGGTAAATATTCCAATAACAACTTTGTTATCCAATCTCATGGTATTCTCGAAGATGAAGTACAAAACCTTACAAATTTTTCACGAAACAATCATGCCCATATTGAACTTCTCCTTCATGCTACAAGAGATCAACTTAAGTGTGTTTAACTCTCTTATACCGAGACATGTTATTCTTACATCTATGATACCTACATCCTCGGGGGCACCTAGCCTTCCAATGCACAATGTTTCCATACCTATTCCTGCAACCATTGTTGATACCACACACCCTATATCCACTCCCCATGGTTCAAACACTTCTTCATCCCGCACATAATCCCTCAAAACCCTTATTCATACCTTACAAGATTAAATCTTACAATTATAACAAGGTGCCTTTGCTTTTAATCATGATATGGATTCTACTCGGTTACTTCATAACTGTTTGTACCCAAAGTGGTTTCTTACTCTTTTCCCATTAGTTTATATCGCTAAACTCCCCATTTATGATGGAAAATGAGACCTAGTTGAGCATCTTCTCCCATTTCACGTCACTTGTTTTTATCACACTTCTCGTGATATCTTGCTTACCAAAATCTTTCCCACAAGTCTTAAGGATTTTACATTGCAATGGTTATATGATCTCCCCATACATTCTCGTGTGCGCTCTTTTACCGCTTTGGCAAATCAATTTTTGGCACAATTCTCTATTAACATTGGGGATACATTTTCTTACACACAATTGTTTAAATTATGACAAAGGTCCATTGAGCCTCTAAATGATTATGCCATATGATACAAGACCATGCTTACAAAGATGAGTAATATATTAGCTAATAGTGAATTGTGAGATCTATTCACCCAAAGCGTGTTGCCAACTTTACGAGAATCGGTATAATTTGATAAATTCGATATTTTAACCACATATGCCACACACTCAAGGAGTGTGAAGATAATGTTGTACAAGAAACCTTGTTCTCACACGAGATGAAAGCCGATATCTGGAATCCACCAACAACTTTGAATGATGGAGGGCTTACGACCTCATATGCGGATAGGGATCTACTAAGCGCAGAGAAGATAAATATGTGATAAAAGAAGATAGATCTACAAAATAGAAACATATATGATTAGATAACAATACGTGGGGTATCCTGACAATACCGGGTTCTAAGAGGATGTTAACTCCTTAGAGGATGTTGACTCCCATGTCTAGAAAAACAACAATAAACGATGAACCATAGATATCATGCGAAATAATGAAATACAAAATGACAAGTAATTGAATCGACGAGGGTACTTAGCTTCAGGCTCAGTATGGAGAAGAAATGGGCATCGGGATGGTAAGATGATGAACAATGGAAAATATTTCTCCCACACTCCTCACCTCTAACTTCTATCAATGGCAAAAAATTCCTTGCTTGCAGAACTTAATTAAACTCTTTCTTCTCCTCTCCTAAAAACTTCAATATGCACAAATTTCATACTAATTCTTCTTTCCTAAAAATTTAATAAACAGAGATTTTATACATCAATTCCTCCCCTCTTTTGGGTCCCCCGAAAGATGGGGAAGACTCGTATTTATAACTTGGAGGTGAGGTTAGATTGGGGTTAACGAGTAACCGGGGTTTGATAAATTAACCCTGGTTAAGAGACATGATGTGATCACGCAGGGCCCATGGTTTGACTTATTAGGTGGAGTGGGGAGCATGATTTGAATGGGTAGGTGAGATAATAGATTCCATTCTTGAAATTAAGAGTGGAGTGTCGGATGGGTGTATTATTGCCCATGAATTGAATAATTTTGAGAGATGCCAAAATTCAATTATTAAATGGGTTTATATGGAGCCCATTTGATAATTAATTAAATTTGGGTGAGTAAATGGATGGGATTTATTTAAATTTAAGAAAAAGAAAAGTGAGAGTGAAAGTTGAATGAATGTGAGATGACGGAGGGGCATTATACCAAAATTGGTGTCTACATTTGCCCCTTTTTGTTGAGTGGTTTGCGATAGCAAGCCACAAGACAAAAACAAAAAGGGTTAGATGAAATATGTGTCTTGTAAAAGGGATGGGGATGAATAAAAACATGACCAAAGGCAAGATGCCCTAGAGAAAAAGGATCGCAATGACAATGAAAAATATGGTGATGACTCCAATATCACATCAATAGAGGAAAATGCGGTCTCAACAGAGACAAGCGACAACGCTCTCTGCACAAGTGAGTGGGTGAAGACCATTACAAAGTATGGATGTAAACCGCGATGACCAATGGGTCATAGGAAAACATCAAAATATGCACAACTGAATGTGAAAGGTATGTGAAATCCTTTGTCTCTGCGAGGAATTGAGCGAAAAATCATGCGTCCGCAAAAGGGATGAGGATGAAAATAATGATGCCCCAACATAGGGCACGAGAAGGACAAAAGTGAGTTATATGCATCGACAAGTACAAGGATGAAAATGTGCCCCAACATAGGACATGAAAATGACATAATGGGAGATGGATGTTGAAATAAAATATCCTAGGGGAACGAGTATGACCACGAATGTGGATATGAAGAACATATTGGATAAAATGCCCCAAGAGGGTGTTAAATAGGATGTTGAATACATGTTTCTTAATAAAGGTTTTGCAGTTGAAGGTAGATGAATAATGGGGAAAAGAATAAGGAAAGTAGTTCCGCTTCTTTTGACAAATAGGAAAAGGAATCAAGCTACTTTTATGAAAAAGTAGAACAAACATTCGTGGAAGAGAACAAGATCAAATAGGTGATGGTCATTTTGGCATCCACCAAGACAAAAATGTCGAAGGAAGATGGGAAGAGATTCTTAGAAATGGATATGATGATGCCCATATGAGAGGATTGATGAAGATAAAAGATGTGATAGGGTTCTCCAAAAGAGGAGAGGTCAATGTTGCAGAGAGAAGAATGAGAACAATAATGAAATGGATCGACGGTGGTACATAAATGGAGAAACATTGGCATTGACCGTGAATGCCAGTGTGTGAGGGATGTGTTGAAGGATGTAATGAGAAAGAGAAAAGGGAATGGAAAGGAGGAGTGGTTGATTATGAGAAGAGCAAGAAAGGTTGAAGGTGAAGGCGATAAGGGTAGGGAATAGAGGGACGGAGACGAAGGAGGAGAAAAGAAGGAATGAAAGGGGGAAGAAGATAACAAAGAAGGATTATAGAGAAAGGGGGAAATGATGAAGGAAAAACAAGGAGAAGACAAGAAAATGACAGAGCAGAAGGTGAAATTATGAAAAAGGGAGAGAGTTATTTAAAATGAAAGGCATGAAGGAGGGTGAAGCAAAGGAAGGTAAAGAAGTAATGGAAAATGAAAGAGATGATAGAGCAAAGAAAATTAAAGGAACCAGATCATAGTGAAGAAATTCAAGGCAAAGAATATGGAACTGACTGCATGGAAATGCATGTGGATGGTGGGATGATAAAAAAGATGGGACAACATTAAAGAGTCAGGTTATCGATGGGGAAGTAAAAAGGAAGTGTGAGGTAAAATGGGGAAGAAGACAATATAAAGGAAGTGAAATACAATAAGGATCATAAATGAGGAGAGGACAACAGAGAAAATTGTGCAGCTTAAAGGGAACCTGATGAGACCAAAAATGTCTCATTATATCACCAAATAACATTCTTATTCTCTCTCTCAAAATAAAGCTTTCAAGTGAATTTAGATGTAGTTTTAATAATGATATCATATTTAAGGTAGAATATAGGATTTATCTTATCATCTCTTTAGGAATCTTTTTGCAATCTAATTGTTGTTATTTCTTGATATTTCTTCTAAAGTTGGAATGTAATAGTGTGTAGAAAACATGTCATAAACAACTATACTCCAAGTTCATAGATTGCAGCTACGGAAATTCTTCACACAGCTACGGAAATGCCCAGCTACGAAAATTCTTCATGCAGCTACGGAAATGCCCAACTAGTGAAAGTATTTTGGTTTGTTCCAAAATAATGTAAAGGAGCACGAACTATTCAGCCTACTCTTTGCTTCCACGTCATTAACCAAGAATATAGATCTAAACATGTGGCAATCCAAAGTCATGAATGCATGTGGCATTCCAAGAAGAATTCAAAGTCATGGACTTAGCACTCCCCATTTTTCTCTCCATGTTTCAAGGATGAGCAAATGGTGGAATAGTATTAGGAATGTTGAATAAGTACTCTCCCACTTTGTGTTCCTAGATTAAAGGGATGAGTTGTAGAAATATTCTCCACGATAAGTGGGTTGTTGTAGTCAAGTTTGTTTAGTATTTATTGCTTTGAATAAATCCACCCAAGAATAGGTAGTTAGTTCTTGGAGTGTGGACCAAGTAAACTAGGAGTAATGTCTATAAATACCTCTTCCATATATTTGGAAAGGGGACATATTTTGTAAATCGTTTTGAATCAATACAAATGCGCTTTTAATAGTTAATTGTAGTTTCTCCAAATCCAAAGAGAAGAGAATGCCCAAAAGTCATTCTTCCCCAAGGAGGAGGATTTTTCTGTTATTTCTTAGCATAGTTTATTTACTGTAGATTTATTTCAGTAGTTTAGTTGTTGTGTGTTTCTTTTTCATGCATGTTTAATTTTTGTATGTTTTCTTAGGAAGAAGTATTGTTGAATAAGATTTTCCTTTCTCCTTTTGCATATAACTTTAGACACCGCCTTGGTTATAATGACACCAACTTGTCTATGAGTTGGTTAAATGACTGGTAATACAACAACCCAATTTAATCGAGGACATAGATATTCGATAAAGAGTGAGAAGCATACGGAACGTAAAGAGAAATTGGAGGGGATGAATGACATAGATTGGAAAATATGTGGAGATGTGTGGGATGAGGATAAGTTGATGATGAGAAAATAGAGAGGGGGTGTATGATGAAGACAGTAAAGAAATTGGCAAGGAAGAATGAAAGATGGAGAGGTGGCAAAGAAAAAGAGAGGAAGGGATAGGAGAGGCAATGTCAGAATGGATGTTAGGAGAAATCCACCAATAATGATCAGTATGGAAGGATGGGACAAAAGGTGAGAAGAGGGGGAAAGTAAATGAGGAATGGAAGGGGGAATACGAGATAAGTCCCTCGATAATTATCGAGAGGACACAAAGGAAAGAAGGAATGAAGATAGAATTCTGGGGGTCAAAGAAAAGGATCCAGGATGTGCAGAATGGGGATGAGTGATTTTTAGGAGAAGTCCACTAATAATTATTAGCGTGGAAACAAAAGACGATGATGAAAGAATGTTAGGAGATCAACAATGACAATGACGAGGTAAGTACGAGGGTAGATATGTGGGAGAACTCTAGAAGATGGAGTGGAGAGAGTGAAGAAAGGAGGGATAACAATGTGTGCAAAGATGAAGGCGAGGAGAGGATGTAGTGGATGAGAATGAATGAGAGAAAGATGAAGAAAAAAGACACGAAATGAATGGGGAAGCAAAAATTAATTGAGATTACCAAGCGAGGGACGATGGAGATGAAAAGAGGGCAAGTAGGAAGTGGTGCTTATGAGAATGGAAGAGGAGGTGAGAGGATGTGATGATGGGGAATGACGAGTAAATGTAGATGGTGAGAATGTGGAGTGGTGGGTGAGTGCAGGATGATAGATCATGCTTAAGAGGGACTCTTAAGTAAGATCACCATGCCGCAGGAGGAGTTAAGTAAGATCACCAAACCAACAGTGACGATATGGAAGGAGAAAGACAACATTGTATTGGATACAGGTGTGGAATGGTTGGTTGGAGTGGACGAGTATGATGAGAGGTGGGAGACAAAAGATGAGGAAGATATGATGGGAGGTGGAAGGGTTAGATGGCAAACCATTCTTAAGAGGGACTCTTAAGTAAGATTTCCATGCGACGGGGATGGTTAAGTAGGATCGTCAAGCCGAAGAAGAAGAAGAATGATGAAAAAAGCTCGAGTAGTGTTTACGAAATGGATTAAGATATGAAAGGAGGTGATATTAAGGTGATAACAAGAAAACAAAGGAGTGTGACATGAGTGGACAAAAGAACATGTGCAAAGTGTAGATGGAGAGTGTATAGCAATCCTTAATTGGGATGCCCATGTCGTTGGAGTGATGATGTAAGAGTGTTAAGTGAAAAGGAGGAGCAGAAAGATGTTTGTGGTGGTGATTGTCATGTCATTGAAAGAGGAAATGGTTGAGAAGCTTCGCAGTGGGAGGCTCTAAGGAAGAAGATAAACCTTAACTAAGATTCTCTGGTTATATGGATGGTTAAGTAAGATTGTCAAACTAAAAGTGGAAGAGTGAAATGGAAACTCAAGATGAAAGACAAGTAGGATATATGGCGTGGTGCAAGGGGACCTGAAAGGTGAGAAGGATGATGTGAAGACAAATGGTGATGAGTGGAAATGGGGAGTAAAGAGCCATAAATCAAATACATTCTTGAACATGTTGGGGGATAAGAAGCTATAGGATAACGAACATGCCTTGAGAAAGATCCTTAAGTAGGATTCACAAACTTCAATGACGATCAAGTAGAATTCGTAAACTGAAAAGTGTATTTATGAGCGCATTCATGGATATTATGGATAGATATAGAATTCATAGTATGAAATTTAATGTGATTTTGATAGAAGATGATCTTGATGAGATGAATGAAACATAATCATAACAAGGGCGCGCATACATGGAAACTATGTTTCAAACTGGATTGGATATAAACAAGAAAGGTTACCACTCAAGGCATTGACTTGTAGCCAATAACAGGTGTTAACACATAACCAACGATAGTTAGTTATAGCAAAAGACCATGAGGAAATATGGATGAAAGATTCTCACAAACCTAATGTTGAGATGACAAAGGATTTGAGATGCAACTTGTATGTGAGAAGAAGGTTCTCTAAAGGCGGTGTTCCTTAAGTCTATGCCCCAACTCGGGAAAGAGAAAGAACAATAGAAGAAATTTGATTAATGCGAGAAGCTTTCGAAAATTTTGATAAAGGAAGGTTGATCAATGCGGGAAACCTTCCAAATGCCATAATAACATAGTAGCCATCCTTTGAGGGTATGGTCTACTATATACATAATATGGATGGCAAGAATAATATATATGATAGCCATCCTTAAGGGATCAGTCTATTTCTTTTGATTTTGCTTTGATTTTGATTTGTATGATTTTCCTTTTAGTTAGTTTTTTTGCATGGACAGTTGTCCTTCGAGGGATCAGTCTGTTTTTGATAACTTTGATTTTGCCTTTTGCATACTTGAAATTTATCTTTACATAGGGAGAGCTGGGAATAGCGAAGTAGACCACTTAGGAGGGGATAATGAATGTACAAGAGACACCCCTGGACCCTTTGCATGGCTGTAATAGGAGAATGAGAAGGTGATGGATGTAATGGTTATGGGGTCATATCAAAGCAATGAAGGCAACCCACATAATCCATATCATTACAATGACAAATGGAAGGGGCTAAGGATGGAGGAATGATCTAAGGATATAACTAAGTGATCATTGGTAGATATGCTAACAATAGACTGGTTGCAAGTGTAATGCATTAAGAGGTTATGTCTTTGGTTTACCACCAAGAGAGGGAAGATAGTAAGTTACAACAAGATGAGATGATAGAAAAGCAAGAAATAAAACTATGTCCTTAAGGAAACAAAAATATGATCACGATGGTGGATTTGGGTGAAAATAAATGATGCCTCGAGAGAGACACAAATATGGCAGGAAAAAAATGGCCACAAATGTGGACTTGATGAAATAGATGGTGCCCCAAAAGAGACACAAATATGGCCACAATGGTGGACTTCAAATGAGATGAGGATTTGGACAGAATTAGTTAAGATTGGATGAATGTGAAGGAGGTAAACAAAACAATGTCAAGGAGCAAAGTCCCCTAGTGTCAAGGGAGTTGACAAATGATATTCTCAAGGGTGAGGGAAGGCTACTCCCTAATGAATTAAATGTGGAGGAATTAAAAGATGTCGAAAGAGTTCAAATGAGATTGTTTTAAATTTGGATGAGATAAATGGTTGGAGACCACCAAAGTGTACTCTTGGCAGATAAGCAGATTGATGGATGATGGAGGACCTTCCTTAGGAGGAATGTCATGTGCAGGAGGGATATTAAGGGATGATGTTGATGAAGGAATCGTGGGAAACTCAACGGATGGGATATGAATTGGATTAAATGTAGATGGAGAAGGATATTTCTCTTGAATGAGGAAATCATCTTTCTCAATAAGGTTGTGGACGATTGTCTAAAATGCCTTACAATGTTTGATGTCATGGCCCGGTACAATGATAAGCATAACTACAATTAGGATTGAACCATCATGGCTTTGTACCATATGGATTAAAGGCTTTAATGGGAGGAAGTTTGATGGTAGATATTTGAGTTAAATGTCAAAGGATATCTACATAAGATCCCATTGAAGTGTCACGGGGAAGGTAACTCTTATGGGTTTGATAGGATATCTCACTGGAGTTAAGAGCAAAAGTGGATGTAGATTAGACAGTAAATTATGTGTTTTGGAAGACAAATAAAATTTAGTGGAAGGATTGTATTGTTTGGATTCAGATTTAGGTGAGGATGTACATTGGATGGGTAGATTATACGTCTTAGATGACAAATCGAATTTGATTGGAGGATTGAATTGTTTGGCTATAAATTTATCGCTGCGAGATGTCAGAGATGGAGTGACTGAGCCTAAAATAGATGTTGCGGCATTGGATTTTTGAGAAGATGGAAAATCTGAATGTTTTCGAGGATGTGCAGGGGACTGCATCAAGGATGTTTGCCACGAGCCTTAGACTTCACCGAGAATATTTACTCCTAGCAAGGATGATAATAATCTCAACCGGAGGATTTAACAAAGTGGTGGTGTGGTTATTAATGGAGAAAATGTCTTAAAACAAGACGAGGATGTTAATGGAGAAATAGGTGTTTGTATGATGCGATTAATGAGATCTATGTGAGATGTGGATTGTTTAGGTTTTGGTAAGGAAAGATTTAATTTTGGAGAATGCAAACCATCTTTATTTGATTTAGATGGATGTGTTGGTTCAGTAGATGTTTCAAAGGGTATCTTTGATAAGGTTACAGATTGAGAAGATTTGTTCGTTGTGATAGACAAATTAGGTAAAGAGTATTGGGGTAGACCAAGTGATGTGGCCATAGGAAAGGATGTCAAGGTAGAGATAGGTGGATTTTTTGATATGATAGATATAGGGGTAGTTGGGATAGATAGGGATGTAGGCATATTTAGAATATTTGGAGATGTGGGTGATGTGATAACCGATGGAGTAGACATTATGGGTAATGCAACAAATGTAAGAGTATTTTTGGGTATAGAAGTAGGTGGGACTAGTTGTTTCATAAATGTTTCGAGGGGTAAGAATGATATGTTTGCTAATGGGGTTGATGTCGAGGTGGGGTCTGTAAAGGTACATGTAGTAGAAATGAGTTTAGTTGGGATGGTTGTGAGTAATGTAGGTGTAGTAATAGGTGTGTTTGAGGCAGATGTGGGTGAAGGAATAGATGTGAGAGTTGTAGGGATATGTGTGGATATCAGTGGGGCTAAAATAGGTGCTAAGGATGAATCTAATGTGGTAGATTGGGGTGTGCTTAAAGTGGAGGAAGTGGATGGTATAGTCAAATTTGATGTGGATGTGATAAGGATAGGAGAAGGTGTAGGTTTAGGACAAGGAGTAAAATTTGACATAGGTGTGTTAGGTTCTAAATAAGGAGTGGGCATAATGTCTAAGGGTGGAATATGTGGAGTGGGTGATAAGATGAGATCTTGATTGATGGTGTCAATCATATAAGCATTTGATAGTTGAGATGTAAAGGGCGCGGCTTGCTTTGTTGGTGGTTGATTAGGTAAAGTTTGAGTAGTGAAGCTATCGATTTGGATATCCCCTTGATTTATAAGTTGTTTTACACAATCTTTGAAGGAACGACATTTCTCAATGTCGTGACCTTTAACTCGATGGTATTTACAATAGCGGGCTTCGCAATACCAAACAAGCTTGGCTTGGGAATTGTCCATGGGTCATATGGGTGGAAGTTGGATAGAGTTTACAGCCACCAACTTATCAAATACAGAACTGTATGATTATCCCAATGGGGTGTAGTTGATTGTTGGTTGAGGGACTCGTTGTTGAGGCTATGTGTCAGATATAGATGCAGATGAGGATTTAATGACCAAAGTGTTGGCCGCACACTTAAATTTGTTGTTATGTGTGAGTGGTTTGGTAGATTTAGATTTAGGTTTGGTCGATCCGAGTTTAAGATGACCCCGCTCAATGGCACAGTTTGGAGTTTGCATGAGCCATTGTGAAAGCTTCATCAAAAGGCTCAGTAATGGCTGGACTTGTAAAGTAGACGATATATGTTTTACACATGAACGTGAGAAGAGTTCGATGAGTTTGGTTTGTGAAATAGTGAAGGATAATTGGTTTACAACACGATGCCATCATGCGAAAAATTCAATAATGGGCTCGTCTTCAAACTATTGGATGGTGTATAGGTCAATGATAGTAGTTTTGCATGCAATGTTAATTAAAAAGTGTTCTAAGAATAATTATGCGAGTTGAGTGAAGGAGAATATGGAATATTGTGGGATATTGTTATACCAGTCTAACGCGGGACCAAACAAGGACATGGGGAAAGTGTGAAGTAGTAGATCATGATCATGTGCAATAAGACAACATGCATGTTTAAATGCATAGAGATGTTGTTGGGGATCTTCCTTGTTATTGAACTTAGTAAACTCGGGAAGTTTCCAATGAGGAGGGTAGGGTTTGATTAGAACCGATGGATGAATCGGTTCGTTATAGATTTTTCATAGGATAAAGTATCCTTAGGTGCCAAGGTGGTAGCTTCTAAACTAGCCAACCGATTTATTAAGGCATGAATTGGATCACTCGATGTGTTGTTAGGTTGAGATTGGATTGGTTGTGTGGTTTGAAATGTAGTTTGATAAGGTGAAGGGTATGTTTGTGGATGTGTGGGTAGTTGGGGAATCATTTGATAAGGTGGTTGATAAACTTGTGGGTGGGATGTTTGATAAGACGGTTGATAAACTTGTGGGTGTGCAGGTGTGTGGGGAACTGCTTGGTAAGGATTAACATGTGTCATGGGTTGAGATTGTTGCATAGGTTGACTTTTAATAATAGGGACATGATGTGTTCGTTGAAGTTAGGTAGGTGGTTGTGGTAAATAATGAGTGGGGATATGAGTATTAAGAGGTTGAGACGGTTGGAGCATACGATGGGTAGGAATATAAATGTGAAGAGGTTGAAATGAATGGACATGCATATTAGTAGCGGATGAAATAGAATTGTCAAAATGGGATGTGGGTGGAAGGCGATCCACTAATTTAGGAGATTGGGAGGATTGAGAGATTGTGGGGATTTTGAAATACTAAATCATATATGGGGTTAGGAGGAGGCCTGAGTGTCTCTAGAGGAGCGGGAGATGGTGATGCGGTTAATTTAGGAAGATTAGCTTGGTGAGGGATATGTGGATTAGTTTTAAGATAGGGATAATTGTGCATGAGATGGTTCTCAGAAAGCGAGGTCATGGAGACTGGAGGTTGGGTGACAAACAACGTGGTTTTGAGTTTAGAATCTTGTTAAGAGAGATCGTTAGGAGAAGTAATTTTATTTGATGTAGCGAATTGTTGTTTTGTTTCGTCTTGAGTAAGAGTGACCACATGCATGAAATAGAGAAACATTTGTTTATGAAATTTGTTAATAAACAAATCAAGCAATAAATTTTTAATCATCATGATTAATTATGAGATGTGAAAGGGAAAGTGGATAATGAAGGCAACTAGAGAACGCAATTCTAGGGCTGATTTGAGTTATTTTTGGCTAGGGAGATGTTTGAGATGGTACTATTGGGTGTTTCAAGTCCCAATCAGTTAACAGGTGAAAGGAATGTTTTGATGTGTTGATTTTGTTCGTGAAGTTTTAGGCAGTGTGTGATAAGTGAAATGCTAGAAGGTTAGACCCCTTATTTAGGCTATGTGAGCAAGCAGGATACACGAGGTTAGTTTTAGACCAAATTCGAAATGTGAATTTCGATGCAAACCATTGCTTAGAAAAGGGAAATTACAATGCAGAAAAAGGAAAACCGAGTAAAACTTGGAGAACGCATTTCCCGTTATTTGATTGCATGTGATAGTGACATATTTTGAAAGTGCCACTCAGTGGTTTGGAATGCCAGTACCACTGAGGCTGGTATCATTTTGCGAGTGCGGGAGGGGTCTAGTGAAAGAGAGTTTAGGTGTGTTTATGTTTCAACAAGCGATCTTTGACGGCGTGCTTTAGTGCTTTAGTGGTCGTAGTATCGTAAATTTCACCTGCAAAAGAAAAGAAATGTAATTAGTGCACGTGGTCGACAAAATGAGAAAATAATTTAGATGTCCTATGTATTTTATTTACAAAAAGTTCCTTCATAGAAAATTAAAATAAGAATTAAAAATAATTAATCTAAAAAGTGAATAAAACTTATAGTGCGATGTTCGTATTTAGAATATAGAAGATACAAAAACTTATCAATAGACGATAAACTAAACCACATGATAAACAATGAAATATACTATAATCTTATGAGACAAATTATCAAAGATGAGGTGATACGAAATTATTAAATAAACTACGTTATGATAGGATAACCTATAAACAACAAGACATTAACATGTGGATTTTGTTTTTGTTTCATTTCTTTACGTGAACTATAAATAAGAATAACCATATAAAATGACTGAATGTGGATTTTAAGAGGTGACGACGAAAAGTAGGTGGGGAGAGTGGACTTTTATGTTAATAATGAAGACTTTGGGGAGGATGAAAGTAATTTGATTTGAAATTTGTAATGGAGATGGGAGAAAATAGTGGAGAGGGGAATGAGTGGAAGCAGATTGAAGGAGATTGGTGGAGATGGGGATGAGCCGAGTGGAAGAGAGATGGAATATCTCAAGTTGGGAGATGGGTTAGAGGTGAGGAAGGGATCGTTGGGCGAGATGATTAGAACATGCACAAAAGTGAGATGGAAGGGGATTCAATTGGGAAGTGGCTAAGTTATCTAGGTAAGTGTGAGGTGATCAAGATGAGTCGTGTGAGGAGGGAGGTGGTGGCGAGCGGTGGGAAGAGGAGGATGCGGTGAGGATGGGTTTGTGAGAAGGCAACTTGAGAGAGAGATCGGCGGGTAAGTCTATGTGGACAGTGAGCCAAACCGAGGGTGTGGTGAGTGAGGACGTGAGGGAGTTGGGAGTTGGATAAAAGGGAGATGAGGCTCCGTTAGGAAGTGGTTAAATTTGGATAGGTAAGGGGTGGTGTGTTGGGAGTGAGGATGAGAGCCAGAAAATGAAGGAGTTGGATAAGTGGTCAAGTGGGGTAATGGAATGACTCGGTAGGGGAGAAAGATAGCTCGGTTGAGAGGTGGCATTAGGAGATGGATGGTTGGGTGTGTTAGAAGGCGAAGAGCTTGGTGAGAATGGAAGTCGGGAGAAGTTGTTGGAAGGGCGATGGGGTGTTGAGAGGGAGTAGCTCAATCGACTTGGCCGAGCTAAAGAGATGAGGAGTTAGGGGTAGTGTTAGGATAATAAAACTACTTTTTTATTAGTTGTTATTTATTTATTTAATTAATATTATTATTATTATTATTGTTATTAATAAAAATGCACTCGATACTAATTATAATGACCACATAACAAGCCAATTAAAACCGAGAGAGATGGAGATGAGCTAAGTGGAAGAGAGATGAAGTATCTCGAGGTTGGGAGATGGGTTAGAGGTGAGGATGGGATTGTTGGGAGAGATGAGGTAATTGAGATGATTAGAACATGTAGAGAAGTGAGATAGAAGGGGAGTAAGTTGGGAAGTAGCGAGAGTGGCGGAGTGCGAGTGAGGTAGGTGGGATGAGTCATGTGAGGAGGGAGGTGGTGGCGAGTGGCTGGGAAGAGGAGTGATGCGGTGAAGACGGGTTTGTGAGAAAGCAACTTGAGAGAGAGGTCATGGGTAAGTCTCGTGTGGACAACGAGCCAAACCGAGGGTGCGGTGAGTGAGGACGTGATGGAGTTGGGAGTTGGATAAAAGGAAGATGAGGCTTCGTTAGGAAGTGGTTGAGTTGGCGAGGCAAGGGGCGGTGTGTTGGGAGTGAGGATGAGAGCTTGATGAGATGGAGGAGTTGGAAAGGCGGTCAAGTGGGGTAATGGAATGACTGACTCGGGGGAGAAAGATAGCTCGGTCGAGAGATGGCGTTGGGAGATGGATAGTTGGGTGTGTTGGAAGACGGAGAGCTTGGTGAGAATGGAAGTCGGAGAAGTTGTTAGAAGGGCAATGGAGTGTTGAGAGGGAGTAGCTCGGACCGAATTGGGTAAGCTAAAGAGATGAGGTGTTAGGGGTAGTGTTAGGATAATAAAACTCTTTTTTATTAGTTGTTATTTATTTATTTAATATTGATAATATCGTTATTATTATTAATAATAAAAATGCACTCAATACTAATTATAATGACCACATAACAAGCAAATTAAAAACCATAAGCACTTACCTCGAGACGACCTAAACCACTGAATGTAAAGATGACACCACACAAAAGGGAGATAATACTAAACCTTGTAAACAAGTGAGTTGGAAAAATGAAAGATGCAAAATATATATCATGTGACGACAACTAGGAGAATAATAAATTGCACAATCAAACTTGAAAACATAGCCAAACAATAAGGTTAATTTCCAGATTCATTTCCCATGCGGGTAGAACTCAACAGAAAACAAGAAGAGCACGTACCTCCAAGGCGACTTCAACGAGTGACCGTACTAAATTGAGATCGACGAATACTAAGACTTTGCAAACAAGCAAGTTAGACAAGACGAGTAAAATAACAAACAAAATGACCAGATCTGGGATCTGGTCCCACCGGCGTGCAAAATGTTCAGACAGAAACCTCATCCTCGCGTGCGGATGAAAGTCAATCTTGGGAAGCCACCAAAAACTTCAAATGATGGAGGAATTAGGACCTCAGATGCGGATAGGGATCTATGGGCGCAAAGAAGATAAATATGTGATAAAAAAAATAGATCTGTAAAATTGACACAAATATGATTAGATAACAATATGCGGGGATTGCTCAGACAATATCGGTTCTAAGAGGATGTTAAATCTCTTAGAGGATATCAACTCTCGTGTCTAGAAAGATAACAATAAATAATGAATAGTAGATATCGTGCGAAATAATGAAATAAAAATGAAAAGTAATCGAAATCACGAGGGGACTTAGTTTGTGCTCCGATATGGAGATGAAATGGTCATCAAGATGGCAAGATGATGAACAATGGAAAATATTTCTCCCATACTCCTCACCTCTAACTTATAACAATGGCAAAAGTTTGCCTTGCTTGCAGAACTTAATTAAGCTCTTTCTTCTCCTCTCCTAAAAACTTCAATATGCAGAGATTTCATACTAATTCTTCTTTTCTAAAAACTTCAATAAACAAAGATTTCATACATCAATTCCTCCCTCTTTTTGGGTCCCCTCAAAGAGGGGGGAAGACCCATATTTATAACTTGGAGGTGAGGTTAGATTGGGGTTAACGAGTAACCGAGGTTTGATAAATTAACCCTGGTTAAGAGACATGATGTGATCACGCAGGCCCATGGTTTGACTTATTAGGTGGAGTGGGGAGCATGATTTGAATGGGTAGGTGAGATAATAGATTCCATTCTTGAAATTAAAAGTGGAGTTTCAAATAGGTGTATTATTGCCCATGAATTGAATAATTTTGAGAGATGCCAAAATTTAATTATTAGATGGGTCCACATGGAGCCCATTTGATAATTAATTAATTAAGGGTGAGTAAATAAAAGGAATTTACTCAAATTTAAGAAAAAGAAAAACGAGAGGGAAAGTTGCATTAAGGAGAATAAATGTTGGATGAATGAGAGGAGTTACACCAAAAATTGGTGTCTACAGATAAATTGATACATATGAATAAACTTAAGTATGTTACTAGCACTCCTACCACAACTAATGTCGAGTTTACAAATAAATCCACATTCAAAAGGTAAGACTAATAAAGACTAAATTTGTTTTAGACACAATAAATGTTGTTTCTCAACCAACTAAGTTCCAACTTCAACCGACCTGATGATAGTTTACGCACTTGCCTTGTGCCCGCACATTATATTGAAACATTTGCTTGAGTGTGATCTTGTGTCTCTCCCTCCACCATTTAAGGTTGATACAAGAAAGCCTCAAAGAAATAATTTTGATACCAATGCTTACTGTGACTATCATCGATGTATCGACCATTTATTGACAAATGTCTTAAGCTTTGCCATATCATCCGAGATCTTACTGAGACTCCCATACTATTGAATGGGATGAACTTTGGAATCATCTAAGCTATCCAATGTAATACTAAACTCAAAATCTCTCGATGGTCCAATTCTAAGCATCCCAATGATAAATATATGTCTAAAGTGCACGGTAATTATCAGCGGTGCCACCACCCTCCTCTTATGATTGTTCCTTAAATGCAACGATAAGAACTATCACTCATGCATCATCTCGTCCGTCGGTCATTACTTTCAATGAATCGACATATATGACACACTTGTATCGATACTCTATCTATTCATGTCTCTACTAATCAAGTATCTATCTACGATGTTTTGGTTGACCCACACAATAAAGACAATATTTGCACTCTCACCTTACCTCAATATCTTGGAATTTCTACAGAGAATCTTGAATTTGATACTAATCATAGATATCGTCATATTATTCTACCATAGACACTTGTTTTACCACTACCTTACCTAGTTCATCATGGTTCCATGTTTTACCCCTGACACCCATTTTTCGTGACATGATACTTCAGCCTTAGCCTATAACTTTTAACATCTTACATACTCCTTTAGACATCCAAAGTGGAAAATTACTACCCCTATTCCATCTACATAGCTAAGCACTTTAAAAATATAAAAACATTTAATATATTTACAAAAATATAAATTAGGACTCATACACTTCACTTGAGTTGTTAGCACTTTACATTATACATGTTGTTTGTCACTTTGGTTTGATAGATAACATACTTCTTTACTCTTTACACACATGTGTTCATGAGGTATTTTGAGCATGATGCAAGACATACACATAGCGATACACGATGATAGGTGTTGGTTGGCCCTTTACCCAAACTTCTTATTCATACGGGGTATCTATTTTTTCACTACATTCGAATGATATTGTTCCACTATAGTTCCTTTTCATTCCCTCGTTATGCTTGATTACATTTATCGCTTATATGTTATCTTTTCAGCTAGTAAGACTAACACATATCTTTTGCAACGTTGGCATCTTTAGTGTCACATATTTTCACTTATATTGGCTACTCTATCATGTTATCATGTTTTGACACTTTTGTTTCATGCATTCTTTGTCTCGTATGTGTATATTACTACTTGTTTGTTTTCATTACTTGTAGCATATGTGCCTAAATTGTCTTGTGACATCGTGGTTATCCCATGTTTGTGGCGTCACACCTATCTTGTTTTCTATTGTTTTCTCTTGTTTGCAGCTTGCGAGGTTTGATTATCGTGTGACACTGTGGGTGTCTCATGTTTGCAATATTTACGCCTTGTGTGGGACATTGTTTGCATAATTTTTGCATATGATTGCACTATTACTGTATTTACACGTATTTAGACTACTCTTGTTATCAACTATATGGTTTCTATCTATTACTATCATTTCCTTCGCATGCCATGGTGGTTGTCACCATGCGCAAACACCTTCCTTTATGTAGGTGCAGATTATGCAAGGTGGTTACCTCTCCAACATTCTATAATCCTCTACACCTTTTTAACCATCTTGTTCATGGGCACACATCCATATCTTTGAACCAAGTGTTTAACATGATTTTTGCACGTGCTCAAAAGAGGGAGAATTAATAAAGGTATATTCTACACTCACATTAGACACATGTAGAATCTCGGGATATGAGACAGTATAGACATGGTATAGGTACTCATAAATCTAGAAAAAATACAAAAATTTAGACAAAATTACACATGCTCAAAATAATACAAATTGGTTAGGACCGTGCCGTATGGTCCTAACCCTACCACGCATTTTCCCCAAAAGGCGTAAAACATCAACTTTCTCAAGTAGTTTCAGCTTTTTAACAACATTCTTAGGTTGTTGCACGCTTTAGGCTTAGTTCAAACCAATACAAAGGGCATGAAGTAATTCACTCCTTTTTGTCACGTTTCTATTATAGTTTCATAAATCTTAAGGCGCGAGTCTCCTTTCTCCATCATCATTTCAATTTCTATTTAGTTGTGTGACATGTGGGAAAGACATGGGGCATCCACTCTCTTTTTGTTGTGTCCTAATTTACAAAATGGACCTAGACCCGTCTACACCAATGTATTCGTGGGGTTATGGAAAGTATCAAAGCGACCAAGTTTTTCGAAAGGCGAGACTTTCCTTTCCTCTTGCAATCAAAGGGAAAGATAGTTCCTGAATAACTTTGATACTTAGTATTTTTCCTCGTGGGGTGTTTTGACACTTCATTTTTTTCTCTCCTTGGCATTCCATGTTGGGTTACATGCACCTAACACTTTGGTCTTTCCTCGGCACCATTGGAGACTAATCACCCTCAATCCTTTGGCAAACTCCAGTAAAATTAACAATACAAAATCTTTAAGCACGAGAAAAGCACATGAGTTTCTCCCTCTATAAACAAACACATATATTCCTTCTTTATTAACATTTATTTCATTTCATTCACATGTAAATGCAAATATTTCATGTTATAGTTTACGTTTGAGTTAAAGTTCCATTCTTTATCACAGACATTGACTACACTCTGTGTTGCAAGTTTTGTCGCGGGTATGCCAACACCAAACACAATGGGATTCTATAAAACAAACATTCAATAAAAGACAAAGTGTGTCTACACATTCATGTATCTTTTCCTTTAAGCGTGTAAATTCATTTCATACTTAAAGTGGGTACAAATGTAGCCACTAAATTTGGAAATGCACTCTTTGACACTACTAGTCTTGACAATGCACTATTGCTAAGATAAATCCAACTTTCCCATTCCCGCTTAGTACATTTTAAGTGTTTGTGTTTAGCTTGTTTATCATTACACATTGACATGCCATCAAATTTTGAGCACATGATGCATAAAATTCATAGACAAACATCAAACAATAGACTCCAAACTTTAGATGGCCTATTTTGCTTCCGTAAGTATGGTAATACAAACTGGTTAGGATATTACATTTAGGCTTGATCGACTTATATGGTCCTAGATTGACACGTCCTCCAACTTTGCTTTCAAATTCAAATCTTTCATTGGGTATTCTAATCTCTTTGGTTGGCCTTTCGTCAATAACTCATCTACGAAACCCTACATGAGCAAGTAAACACTGCCTCATTTGCTAACTTGAAAATCCTATGGCACTATGTTGATACACTCACTTCCTACGCTTGCAAAAGGCACCCAAGGCTCCATTTATATTGCAATAACACATCTACAATCATTAGGGCAATAATCTCTACATGTTTGAAATTCCTTACTAGGTCAAAGCAATAATCTCCCTCATCTACAAGCACTCAAACATTCATTCCCCAAATATCTTAGCAATAATGTTGATGGTTCAAACTCAATTCAAGCATAGTCAAAGATGGTTTTCAAACTTAGTTGCATTCATTTAGATATCACATGTTAGGTGGAGAGCAACGTGTGGTTTGAGGCCTCTTGAGTAGTGCCAATGTCATTTGTAGTCATTTTTACTCCTATCACAAAAGGAAGAACCCCATGCGCTACGGCCTATCACCCAATAGAAGCTGAGTGCTCACCCAAGGCATGCACGGGTACCGAGTCTCTCTTTTATGTGATTTTAGTGGGAAGCATTATCTATGATTAGTGTAAGAGTATTTAGGAAAGAAGTTGAGGCATACAAGAACCATAGGGCTCGTAACGACCTCCAGATCCTCAGCGGTCACTTGCACCGAGTGCTTTAACAAATTCGTAACATATATTATAACAGTAAAGAAAGATACAACCATTCATCGATAATATGAAAGGAAAGAGAACTCATATGAGTGAAATATACATTAAACCCATTGATATTCATATCTATTTATAACAGGTAACCTCAATATATTCATTGGCTCATTACAGAGTGTCACAAAGAGAGACATGATCATGCGCATCACTGGACGTATGTAGCTAAGCTAACAGAAAAGAAAAATAACAACTCCATGCTTAGTACATCCTTTCTTAAACCAGAATACCCACTCACAACAATCATGCAGAGCTTTGCTCACTCTCTAACCCGTTATTCCCTACGTATATCCAGATGATATATCCTTCTTTCATGTCTATCTCTTTTATGCGGCAAGAACTTGTATTTATCACTTTCCGGCCTGCCAACTCGCGCGCCGCTCCCTTAGATCCATTGCAAGTGTCGAATGTGGTCCTCCATGCGAGCATTTGCCTTCAGGCATGATCTCTCCATTCCATCTCATGATGATCTTCTAAAAGATTCCATTCTGGGCATGCTCTTTCCTGGGCCAACCTGTTGCCACGCTGGCATCTTAAGAAAGACGCAACCGATCACGCTTTTCATGTGTTCTACCTTGGGCACTCAAATTGGCTAAGTCCCGAACCTCTTTTCGCGCGTAGCGTGTGCTATTTGCTTCCTTAAGCCTTTCTCTTGCACGCTTTTGCCTTGCGCGCCATTCTATAACTGGGATCTCACGTGCCTAAGTGCCTTCATACTCAGTCAATATTCCAGGGGCCCAACATCAACGATACACAGGGGTGCCCACAACCCAACTAATGTTTGTTTCGTAAGACTTCTCATCCATGGTTAGGGTTTGAGTCGATGATCAACACATTCGTAAAGCTTCACTGATGATCGTAAACTAGGGTTTGATAACAACAAAGGATTTCACACAACAAACAATGTACAAAAGTTACAAATCTCATATCCTAAAGCAAGTCAGTAAACCATATATGAGGTGCAAGACCATACGGTATGACCCCGACATTTTAGTACGACCCTACCCTAATCCATTTTCTAAGTAATGAGTCTCCAAAATGTATCTCATTTCAGTTCATATCTCCCTTGTTCCTTCAATTTATTTTCCCAAAACCTTCCAAAATCATCTCGTAGTCACCAAATGCACTCATTTCTTTGTATTTTCAAGTTCATATCTTCTTTAACATATCTATTACTAATATAAAAGCATTATTATGATTATAACAATTAATGTTGGAAGTTAATTAATTAGAATATCAACTCGTTATTAACCCTTACATCCTTTAGTGCACAAAATCACTAAAAAAATAGGTTTCACATTAAATATAATTAGGGTGTAAACACTTCAATTTATTCACAACATGCTATATAATGTGAGGAAGCTCTGCATGGAAAAATGTCTCACACTTGTGAATTGTCTCACATCGCCCGCTACCTTTTCCCCGTCGGGTAATGTGTCATCCTAAAATTAATGAAGAAATCATGACAAATCAAATTTGTTCGACAACGAGGCCACCGAGAAAAAATTGTTTTGATTTTAAAGCCACCGTCTTAGGACTCCCATGGCCTTACATGTGCATAAATATGGTTGTGACGATTGTTTTGACTTGTAATAATGACCAATAAATGATGTTTCAGAACCCACACTTCAACATTGTTTACAATGTCCCATGCCGAAATGGGTCTCGAACCCTATAACCTAAAGGAAGGTGTAGTACAATACGGAGGGTCTAGGAACCATGGGGAACCGCATTAGTAGGGCCATGAAAGTAGGGACATGATATGAATGAAGTGTGACACTCGATCGATAAAACTCAACATTAGATATGGCTACACGCTACAATTTTGGATTCTCCTCCCATATCCATCAACGATTCAATCCAAAAGTAGCCTCATTTGATTCCAACTTTGGCCATTATAAGTTAAACATAATTTGAAGATGCACAGAGGAAGATGACTATCTCGATGGCTATAATTAATCGGATATAGGATCGCAATCCTCTCCCATTAATCGACAATCATTTTACATGGGTCAACTTCTAAAAGTAACCCAAAGATCAAATCTATCTACAACGATAGAAGAAAGCGATATTAGTTGATCTCAAAATAACGATTGATGCTTTGCGAAATGTGGAAACATGTGAACTATTCGACAAAATGACTAAAAGATATGTGGTCTCATGAATTGTAATTATCATGGGATATGCAAAAAAATATGTTTGCTAAAAAGGCTATTATGAAATGTATGGCGATGCTCTCCACGGGAACAACTTAGTGTAGTAGCCATTATCAAAAATTAATGTTCAACTGCTTTAATGGTGCAAATCAAAATGTCACTATGTATCTCTTCTAAATATGTTGTTAGTTTGTTATTTTTATGATAAGTATTTCTAAATATTTGGCAAGCTTCACAATATATGAGGTAATATGGCACTTCTTTTAAGATAGTGAAGAATCTCTCGGTCACAAATGTAGTGACAATAGAGAAAGAAATGAAATTCATCTTAGAGGGGTATTTTTCAAAAATAGGGTAAACTTTTAACAAATTGATCGTACTGAAAACATGTTTTGAAGACATGGTAGTCGTTAGATCCGAGTTGCTTAAGAAGACCTTTCTTTATCCCCTAAAACAAGATTCTTTTTAACTAAACTCATGCATAAACCCAAATCTATAATAAATATCACCGTCTTGTTCAAGTAGTAGTGTGAGACATTTGTTAAAATCTAATAAGAGTTCCAATTAGTCAAGATCTAATGAACCACCACTTTACATTTGATTTCCCCTAATGAATTTAGATTCTAATACTTCTACAACGATTTAACCATTAGTACTATTTTCAATCACATGTAATATCACGCTAAACACTAAAAACAAGTCTTATGCATATTATCACATATTATTGTTTCATGTTTCTGCAAACACATAGTTGCCATACACGAGTAAGAAGATACAACACTCACTCTTCCATCTTTAGTTCCTTCAACGTTGTCGAAGGCGGTGGTCGCGAACATGCTTGGTGATGCGCAGCTCAATGCATCTTGAATTGTTTCTAGAACTCTAAAAATCTGCATTCGGTCAAAAATCAGTCCCGCCTAGGTCAGCTAGCATGCTCCGTTGTAATATATTACAATCCTTGTGCCAATAAGAGCCAAGGCGCACTTTGGAGGTAACCCTCTCACTAACATAATGGTCGATTGGTTGTAGGATACATATGTTTGTTGCCTTGTTATAGAGGTCAAATATGCCTCTTTAGTACATCTTGGAATCGCTTTGACAATCCTACAAATTTTACATGTCTTACCACCGAGGCAGATATACCTCTTCCATGCATCTTGGAATCGCTTGACAACTCCATGACCTCTCATATCTTCCTATTGGGGTAACATTGCATTTCCTTATAGGGCAAGTGCTAGTTATTAACAATATGTACTTACACCAAGATAATGCTCGTGGTTATAATTCAAAACGCTAATACTTAAAATCGGCGAAGTCCACAACATTTTCGTTTCCCTCCTTTGCATTGAGGTTTTCATTTTGGTATGCAGGTTCCTCTGTATTTTCTTGCCATTTGACCTCGAAGAATTTGAACGATGGCGAAGCGTGAGCGTGGGCGAGCGGCATCTCCATCTCCTTCAGCCTCACACTCATCATCTTCATCTTCGTCTTCGGGCTCAGGCTCATCTTCGTCTGGGTCAAGGTCCAGGTCCAGGTCGAGGTCGAGATCTTTGTCCTCGGATTCTGCCTCGGACAGGTCTCGGGGTCGAAACCCTCCAAGGAAAAGAAGGTAAACACGCATTAACTTTAAGCTTTGGGTACGTTTCAATTATCTAGCTAACACGTTTTTGTCGTGCTGGGTACTAGATGTGTGTTTGTGTGTTTTTCTCTGATTTAGTAAATTTCCTTCGAGGCGTTTCCTTTTGCTTAAATGCCACGACCCATCTATATCTCTTCCGTTAAATTCAGCCGGTACTTACAGTTGACGTCATTTATGCCCTTCCTAAACTGAGTCTAAGCCTTGCCTCAAAAGCGAATGGATATTTCACAAGTCTAGTGGGACAGTCCCCGTGTCAGTGGCTGTTTTAGGAGAAAACAGTCTTGTTATTGCTCGTGGTCTCCTGGACTGCTTGGTCTACTTGATGGGCTTGACCCACTTTAGTTCGCTCATGCAGTTAAGCGCTCGGCACCGAGCTCCGTGGACAGAGGTATCTCTTCAGTCTAATTACCTGGAGCAGAGTTCAGGTCATTTATGTGCTTGCTAACTTTAAGATGTTTAGGGCCTGGACTTGCATCAAGCCTTTATCTATTTCAGGTCATTTATGTTGTTTAGGCATTCCGAGTGCAATGGTACACAACTGACATTAGACCTTTATGTACACAACTGACATAGGCTCCATTGGGTCCTTTATATACACAACTGACATTAACTCCATTAGGTACGTCCATTGGGGTATGCCCCATTACACCACACTAATGCCCTCCTTTACGGCCAGTTTAATGTGCTCGGCTGAGTTTATGTTGTTTATGCCCTCGGGTAGAGGGCTTTGATGTCTCATATGCTCTCCTCCATACGCAAGAGGTACTAAACAGAGCCGAAGGTCCTTTGGCACACCCTTGGGTTCTGCCACACCTGTGGCTGGTTGGATGCCTTATTTTACCCAATTTCAGCACATGATCATGTTTTGTGATTTGAAGGGGGCTGCATCATAAACGCCCCATTACTTTTGCCACTTGAGCTCATCTAGTTTCATTGTTTAGATTATTGTTTATTCCCTTTTGAATTCTGAAAAAATATGATGTTATTTTTAAGTCATAGAAATGCTTGTTAGCAGGAATATTATTCAAAATTGCTATGGTAGGTTCTCAAGTTTTTTTTTGGTATTAAATGTTGGCACTGACGATGAAATTCAAGACATTGTTGGGCATTGCTCCTTTTTCCAGACCTGTAGTGACACAGTGGGCTCTCAACAGGTGCTTCTCTTCGACCCAGCTCTGTAGCAGCACAGGGGGCCATGTAAATGGGTGTCTCTCCTTGACCCTAATAACAGCCTTGATTGATATCTGTTTTTATAAGCCTACTTAGCCCGGCGATATTTTTTCATTTATAGCTAATACAATAGCTCCTCTCTATTTGGTGTCTCATGCCAACTATAGACTTGGTCAAACGGTCAGCTGCATAGTCATAGCCATAGGACTTGCAATTTTTTATTACTGCTTGGTGCCCAAACAAGCTTATCTGGCTTGGACTCTTCAAGCATATCTAACCTGTCAAAGATTAGTCAAACTCACAACTAAGTCACATTAACGGGAACTCTACAAAATATTTTGAGGCAGCCCTGAAAAAATTGCTGGTATCAATATGTAATAGAGAATAATACTTGTCTTTTTTTATTTCCTTACATAAGTATAACTATTCTCTATATTCATTAGTTGGTGCTGAAGGCAGGGCACTATAGATAATCAGTTTTTCTTAACTGGGCTTCGCTGTTTATTCTCACTTCATACTTTCAAGTTTTCAACCAATCAGAAGCTAGTTTTTTTAGTATATTGAATTTTTCATGTCATAAAACTTGAACTTACATATTTTAAAACCAAAAATACATAAAAATGTATTTATCTTCTTCGCTGTTGGTTAACGAGTGGAATACTCCTTTAGGACTTATTATAAATTATTGCCATCAATTAAATATAATTGTCATTCACTACTTTTAATGTTAGTTTTAAATATTTTTATTCACCTATTAATACTACCAAAAGACACCTCAACATATACTAATAATTATGATGTGACATACAACATAGAGTTTCTAAGAAATTTATTACAAAACCCATATTTTAAAAAACCACCACCAAATGACACACCAACCTATATAATTATGATGTAACATACAACATTGAACTATTAAAAATGTAGTACAATATGACATATCAATTTATATGTAAAAAAGCAACAAAAGACACCAAATGACACCTCAACCTATATAAATAATTGTGATGTCATGTGAAACATTTATTTAATACCACCACAATATATCTCAACCTATATAAATAATCATAATGTGACATAACATACACTTTAATACAACATGACATCAACTTTTATTAAAAAACAAAAAAACACCAAATGAAATTTCAACCTATATTATTAGTTGTGATGTTACTAAACAATTTAATACTACTACTATATCGTGTTTTCAATATTCTAGCAGTTTTTTCAATCAATTAACTGATTTTGCACGATACCACCTCTAATAACGTAGTTATATGTCACGTGTTTAAAGCAATTCATTGATCCCTTGTCACGTTTGTTTTCATCTAGCATCATCTTTGAGACTACAACTATAGTCTATCATATCATTTGAGAAAGTTCTAAATTGTATTCGCTAAGCAATTAATTATTTTTGTGTTCAATTGTATCCATTTTATTGCTATTCAATTAACTTTTCTTCATGCTATGGCATGGACGAGTTGCATTGCAACTCTTGTTAATTGTCCAGTTTTGTTGAATTTTACTGAGCAATCTCCCGAGTTGGACTCTTTTACCACACCAAGTGCAATGCCTAGTTTAGACTTGTTTCAATGGATGCAAATAAAGGAAATACTTGCGAGTGTGTCTTTGAGTTTATCAATTTTCTATAAAAACCTTCTAGCTCTAATCTCAACTAGGACATTCACCAGATTCAATACAATTTATGATGATAGCTGAGTCTCCTTCTACCAATGTTTGTGAAGTTGTGAATAAAAAATCAATCTTTTACTTGTTCGTTGCCTTTATTCATTCAATTTCCCCTTTCATCGCTTGATGTGGATCATCTGCAAGTAATGAATTTATGTCATATGATGTTGACAATGAAAACTGGTGTATTTGGAGTTCAGATTGCTTGCTCGAACATTTGTCACTTGAAGAATTCAATCACAAAGGCTGTAAATAATGTGTCATGTTCATTTAGGTGTATAAGTTTCATTAGTTTGAATTCTTTTCTTTGCCTTGATCATTAATTAATTACTATTTGAATCTCTTCCAGGCTTATATGTGCCAATTCAGCTGGCCAAAATAAATTGTATAAGCATAATTGAGGGCCAAAGGACCAGACATAGTCACAATATTGGTTGTAAATGGAAGAGGCAATATATAAGCTAATTGATTGATTGTTGTAATGTGCCAAAGGATACATAGTCACAATATTGGTTATAAAGGGAAGATGCAATATATAATCTACTTGATTGATTGTTGTAATGTTTTTGTTCGAGTATTTGCCATAGTTACATGAGTGCATGCACTTAGCCTCTAAAAGAGATGCATTGGGTATGGTCTTGTATGCAGCGTGCATCTTTAGCTGTAAAATTATTTTAAGTTTTCTATTTTTGTATTATTAATAAACTCGGATCAGTTGACTTGTAAATGTAAATCCACACCGAAACACCAAATGGGGGGTTTTTTTGATTCATTGTAGCCTCTCTTAACCGGAGGTTTTAACCTTGTTTGGCATAGAACATGCCTTTTTCCTATATTTGGAATTTGAATTTGGATCAATTGACTTGTAAGTGTAAATCCACACTAAAACACCAAACTGGGGTGCTTGGTAAGGCACTTACAATTTTTTGATTTATTGTAGCCTCTCTCAAGCGGAGGTTTTAAGCTTGCTTGGCATAGAACATGCCATTTGCCCATTTGTGGGATTTGAACGCAGATCAATTGACTTGTAAATGCAATTCCACACCAAAACACCACACAGGGGTGCTTGGTAAGGCACTTAGATTTTTTTGGTTTATTGTAGCCTCTCTCAAGGGGAGGTTTTAAGCTTATATTCACACATAAAATACAATTGCAGCCTGCCCTATGCAAATTTTTGGAGGCAGTACCTGGTGCTTGGCAAGACTGCAACCATAACCTGCACAAGTTTGCACTCATGCAACCTTTTCTATTTAGCTTTGTGCTTTTGTTTGGCAGATTTTTAAAAATTTGTGCATGCAAGGGCCTACTTTTCTTGGAGTTACATTTAATTTTTGTGATGAACATTGGTTAATCTGATATGCAGAAGTCCGGTGGCAACTGCAAGGAGAGCTCGTACACCACCACCACCGGAACAGCCTAGGAAGTCTTCACCTATAAGGTGTGGTGTTTTTTTTTTCATAAAATTAACATTGTGGCTAGACTTTCCTGTTTTGCAAGGTTGTTGATAAAATGAAAATCATATAATATAAATATGTAACATAAGATTATAGTCAAGTCTATGTTCATGCGTTTTAAGTTTTAACTTCAACATAATTTTTAGAGGTGTTTTCTAGCTTAAAGGCATATCTGTTAAATTATAGTCGCTTCATTGTCATTGTAAGTTCCTCTCTATTACTTTGATATGCTTGTTTCCAAACGACTATTCAAATTACCTATAAACTATGAAAAGTCTTATTTATTTCTTATTTGATCAAGTGGGATTCATATGCTTCATCCTTTTGAGACTGCTAAAATGTGAAGTAGTGAATTGGTCAATTGGAATGTGATCTAGTGGAAAATTGGAGTGTCTGCCACAAAAATCAACACAAGTTCTGTCCTTGGCGGGCATGCTTCATTTAGAAGTTCCAAATGGTTGAGGCCAAGATTTCAGGAACCAGACTTGGGGTTTATAATAGAAAATGTAGTCCTCATTTTGTAGCATGCTCCATTGAAAAGTTCCAGTTCCAAGTGGTCGAGGCCAGGTCTTCAGGGGCTAGATCTGGATGATTGTAGTATAAAAGATAGTCATCATTCAAGGCCAGGTCTTCAGGGACTAGATCTGGATGATTGTAGTATAAAAGATAGTCATCATTCAAGGCATCGGGACTGAACGAACAATCCACATTGCAGTAAAAATGCCTTTCTCCATTAAAAGAATAAAAAAATAAAAATTGATAGGATAATCAGACTCAGGAGAGACCAAGACACATATTGCGTGTGATCTTTTTAATAAAACTCGAGTTTTCTAAATCAAACATCTTAATATCTTGAAATGTAATCATTCTTTTCTGCAAGAATTAATGATGTCTGTTATTTTGCCAATGATAACAAATTTTGAGACATGTATGTAGTCACATGTTAAAGTTATTCCATAATCATATTATATTATTATGTGTTCCTTGCCTTCTTGGGATAGTTTTTTAATGGTTCTCTTTTTGTAACTTGATTATTTAAACAAAACATATTGTACTGGTTTCTATCTATGTGTTATTGTTCATCTTAGAAGAAGTTCAATTTCTTACACTGTTAATAGTATTTAAATTGGTCTTTATCTGATACATTTAAGATTTTCATTTCAGGAAATCATCTCCACCACCTGAGTCAGTGGTACTTCATATTGGCAATCTGTCTCGAAATGTGAATGAAGCTCACTTGAAAGAGATCTTCAGTAAGACATGCATTTGATAGACATGCATTTGATATGGCTTTGCCTTTATTTTCACGAGATTTCTTGTGTGTTAAATCAGAATTTGATTATGTCATTGGTAATTAGTATTTAACATTGTTCTGAAACTTATTTGTTTTTTCCTGATGAATAAAAAGGGGCTTCCATCATTGGACCCGTCGATAAAATAAATAAAAGAAATATACAAAAGTACAGCAAACTTTAGGTTGTCAGAAGCAAATCAGGATAAGGTAAAATTAATATAAATTGATTCCTAGAACATTCGCACTTTGGCATACTAGGAACTAGGGCTTATATTATTCAATGAATCAATACTATAGCCATCTCCATGCTTGGGTGAAAGCAAGCCAAAATTGAGCTACAGCTTATATCCATCTTCTGCAAAATTCCCAGGGATGGTCGTAAGGGAGACCATCTATTTTCTCCATAGTAATCAATGTGAATTTCCTGCTTGCATGCACAGAATCACAGGCAAATAACTGTAAAAATGATATATAGAGTGTAAATGCTTGGTAAACACTAGAAATTATTTGGATATTCTTGTAAAATGCACAAGATAAAAGTTGCTTGAGATATTGCAGTGAACACTGGCTCCAGTGTTTTTAACTTGTCAAACGGTGTACTTTGACTTCAGTGAAGGTTGAAAGCCATATTGCATAACCCATTTGCATGCTTTTAATGTCAATAAAAAAAAATAAAGTAACAGGGTTGGTAGTCTAATGTTATCTCTAGATAACAATTGGACTATTATATTACTGCTATATGCTGACGATATTGTCCTGGTTGCTAAACAACTTTGTATACTTGGAAAAACAATCAAGGGTCCTCCAAATATTTTGACAAATGACGATAAAACCAAAATCATGATTGCTGAATTTAACAAACCAACTTAGCCTAAAATTTCTTTTAAAAACCACCCACTTGAGTTTATTATATGCTACGAATAGTCTGAACTTGACTATAAACATAAATTGGATCAGAGCCTGAACATTGGAAAATGAATTTATGCCGGCTAGAAAGTTTTGATGGTTTGGACTTTTGAAAACAATTGCAAAGATGTTGAACTTTCTAATTGGGCTAAAAAGAAGCACTATTCTATAGTACACATTGGTTGCCCTCTACGGTTGCACAGTGTCAGGCAGAAGCTTATCTCAAGAAGCTTGGAATGAAATTCAGAAAATTCAAAAACAATTTATCATCAATATTTTCACAATTAGGAGCAATATAACTTACCCTGGTTTCCTCATGAAAGTAGGTATGCTTTCCATTGAAAGTGAAACCTTAAAGTGTGCTATATGTACAAACATAAGCTCACTAATCTTATTCAAGATAGGGTTCCTGTCAGTGCCCAATAGTCGTGTATAAACCATCTACTACTAAAACAGGTTGGCAAAAGACTCAAATAAATGGTAGGACATCTCAATGACATACCATTGACTGGCTTGGACAATTTAAAAGCACACAAGCAAAACTGAAATCACTGAGAACTTTGGGAACAACACAAAAATCAAAGACAATAGAAAACTTAGGTATTTTAGAAATGTCAACAACTCTATAGAACATAACACATCCCCACACAAGATAACCACTCTCAAAATGGAAATCAAGCTGCAAACTTGAGATGCAATTCACATGAATTACATGCGAAATTGATAGATAGATGCTCCTAAAGACACCGAACAAAGAATCTATCCAACGTGTAACATCCGACGTGTAACTTGAGTGGAGTAGAAGATTAAATACATTTTCTTCTAACATGCCACTATATAACCAATATTAGGTACAACGACTCAAATATTCGTAATTACCTCAGAGGTGTCTTATTATTTGGAATATCCTCCTCATTTTGTAGTCTGTATGTCCCTTGGATTTCTGCCATGTGTTGAAATGACTGAAATAAATGGTAGAACATCTTTCAGACATACCATTGACAGCCTTGGACAATTTAAAAGCATACACAATCCAAAATCAGCGGCAACTTTAGGAGCAATGCAGAAATCAAAGGCAATAGAAAAATTTGGTATTATAAAAATGCCATCGACTCTAAAACTAGAACATCCCACATGCCCATACAAGGTAACAAGTCTCCAAATGGAAATTATGTTGCAAACTTGATAACCAACTCACATAAACTACATGGTAAATTGGTAGATAGGCCCTTTTAAAGAAACTGAACAAAGATTCTATCTGATGTGTAACTTGAATGAAGTAGAAGATAAAATACATTTTCTTCTAACATGCTCACTATGTAATCGATATTAGGCACAATTACACAGATATTTCTAATGACACCGGAGATGTTTTACTACGAGGAAGACCTTCCTCATTTTGTGGTCTGCACGCCCTTGGATTTCTGCCATGTGTCTAAACAAAAATCAGCCCTCGTATACAGTATGCACTTTAACCCTTCAATTTGAGGAAAAACATATTTTTGCTTGTCAATATATATTTTTTTCTGTCATGTACAATATGAGTACTCGAACCATCATTTGACATAATTTCCTGTGTTCATTTAATTTCAATTTTTCTTCTGCAGTAATGTTGAGACCACTCAGGTTGTGGAAGTCTGGAATCATGCTTACATAGGTCACATACATACTCTTCCATCTTCTTTTAGTGTGGACCTCTCAATTCCTCAAACCTGGGACCAGATTTAGAACTTAAAGTATTATGAGGCTTATAAATATGTTTGAACTCACTCTACATCTAAGAACTAAAAGTAGATAAAATTTGTCCTATTCGCATTGCATTCAACTTTTCAGCTATCGTAGGCTTTTTCCTTTCATGGGGGAAAGACACCTTAGTTTTTGCTGCAATATGTAATGATTGATATATTTTTAAACAGTATATATGAAACTCTAATGAAAACAAAAGCTTCTGGGTTTATTTGTTTTTGTGCTTTTGAAGTTGAAGTCATTTCTGGTATTGCTGGAAAAATGATGAATACCTCAATTGAAAAAGCACTTTGCTGGTATAAATCCAAAATCTTTAACGATGGGTGCTATAACCAAGTATGGTACTGCTCAGGTTTCCAGACTAATAGAAAAAATTGTGCCTATGTGAATAGAGTCAGTGCAAAAGTTAAGTTTGAAGGTTTGAATGCATATGTTAGATTTGGCTAATATCAATGATTTTTAGCAGCCTCTTGAATGTCTGAAAAGGATTGACCCACTTGCCTCTTCAAGAAGAAGAGAGAGTTGATGTACATGGTGTACATCTTAAAATGCATACTCTCTGCCCTGGTCCAACAAACTGTGGATGCTCAGCTACATTCATGACAGCCAAAACTAAGCAGTTCCTTGTATCTTATCCATAAACATTAACACTTTGCCTATATAGAATTGAATGCAGGTTTGGAAATTGATATCAATAGGACATGTCAATCCACATCACCCCGTTTATCGAGTGGCAATCTGTCCATTATATTTCCTTCAGTTATGATCTGTTCGCTATTTGCCTTGAGCATTTCACTGATCACCCCATAATTCAAGCCCATCCTGTTCCTGTAAAGCACGGTGTTTACAGCCAGGGCTTCTGCAATTTGTTATTCTGCGAAGAGTCGACTGAGCTTGCCACATCCCCTGCTTGGCCCGTCTTTCGGAGTAACCAGAGGGTATAGTCTCCTTTGTGTTATACACTAACAAATGTCTCTGATTCATAAGTTTTTATAATTAAACTGCTTGCACTCCTTTTTCTCCAGCCAGGTCAAAGTTGGAGACCATGAAGACAAGCCAACATGATATGATCTTTAATTTTTTTAACAAAAAGATCGCTCATTTCAAAACTTAACTGATTTCTTGTTCTTCTTGAACATTTGCTGAATTCTACCCACTTATCTTCATGGAAAATGCAATGCCACAAATCCTAATGGACTCAAAGCAGTATGGTAAAAACTACAAAAAGGAGGAAAAAGTTATAAAGTTTTATCCAGTTGTAAAACCCCAACAACATTCATAGAAAAATCTGATTTGAATGTAGCAATGAAAATCCTGCCCTTCTATTGCCAGTTTTTATTCCAATGGTGTGGACAAAAGACAGAGCTCCTATATTCGGCTGAAGGACATGGAATAGGTAGGTGATGTATTTAGCAGGCCAAAGTTTAGGAGAATTGGAGTAAAAAAAGAACTGACAAAACAGCAAGAGATTCGCGATTTCGAGAAAACATAAAGCAGAGGTAGAGCGCACTATGTGCAACTGCACATTAAATATGAACACAAAGGCCCACATTGCATGCAAATTGAATGTTTAGGCAGCCAGCATATGTTTTCCCAGATAAACATGATGTGTGGCAGGTGATGAACAAAACAACTATCATCACCATTCTCGCCGTTCCCACACATATTAACTAAACATTGATCTCTGCGGCCTTGCAAGTTGTGGCATTAAAATCATAAATGCTCCTGCTGTTGTTTTCAAGATTTTCTCCAAAATTTGCGAAAGCCACAGATAACGGATTGAATGTTTTCCCAAGGAAGAGGCAAATAATAGGTTTTTATGATGTTTACTTAACAAATTTGCAAGTTCACTACCCAAAACATTAACAATTTTGTTCAGTGTAATTTTTTAAAAACTCTCATTTGCTAAATACTAACATCATTATTCGGGCTTAAAGTTAGAATGAAGAGTATGTTCCCATCGGGTCCAATAAGGAGAGTTTTTCGTTTAAGTAGGTCAAAAATATTGCAAGATTGAAAAATAATTAATATTTTATGAGTGACGTGTAGTTGCAAATTTTTTTTTGATTGTTTTATTGGGACCACTAGTTATATTCCAATTTTTTAAATACATATTTTAAAAATGACTCCAAATTTCTTTGACAACGGAATCAACCTATGTATTGTCCTTGAACTATAATGTTTGAGACAATAATTCAAGTGGATGTCCCCAAGCATGGAGTAGATAAATGTAGTTGTCCATCCATGTTAGAACAGAGAATTGTAGATACCAAATTTTGGTATGGGCATATTTATTAGTTGTAAAATTGCATTTTTCTAGGGTACTTTTGTGTTAGTTGATTATAATACGCAACCAAGGCTAAGATGATTGTCACCCAAAAAATTGGATTCGATGGAGACAATTACCAAGAGCATATGCTTTACTTCGAATAGTGGTTGGCTCTCAGTAACTATATGATTCCATACAAAGTATGAAACAAAAAAATGACTTAATGTTTTACTTGCCTTAATTTTCTTTGCTTCCTTGCACACAAATCACACATTGCAACTCTCTTGTACTTGTAATAGTTGTATCTTTGACCTAGATTATCAAGGAAAATATATTGGGGCCAACATTAGGGTTTGGGTGGCTAGTGTTAACTAGTCCTCTAGCAAAAATCCCCGTGAAATAGAGTTCAAAGAAAACTGTTATGAACCTTGTAATCACAAAATATGTCTCTTATGTCATTTAATAACAACATGCTCAATGCTAAATGTCTAATCAACTATGCTTGTGTGTGCAAATGTCTTATAACATATGTATATTATAGTTGATTTTGAATTCAAAGTTTGCAATATTGGTTTTGGTTCCAACTTCCAATTTCTAAAACCGGAAAGATCATAAAGGAGTGGATGGGCCCATCCAAGAAATGAGGAGAAGTAAAGAGATGTTAATTACCGTACCAACTTAGTTCATATAGGCTCTCGGGACATATAGTACAATCAAGACTTGGTAGTTCTCGTATTATGCGGGCATTTGCAATACAAGTTAACACACGGCCCCTACGACAAAAAATTCGAGGTTGAAAAACACACACTTCATGCTTTGCCTTATGAACCTACAAATAGCTCTTGTAGTCTTCGAGACGATGTATCACATATTGCAGCCTTATAAGGAAACCATGCACACTAGGATGAGGAAAGAAATGCAACTAATACCCACATGATCAACAACCATCATCTTATGTAATCGCTCTTCCTAATGCACAAAGAGAGGTAGATGAAAATATAAGCTATTTAGAAACTAGTAATTATAGTCTCCCAAATGTAAATGATTGGCCAATGTAACCATCCACATTTTCAAGTACTTTTTGCTAAATTTTATGATGTGCCATCAAGCCAAGAAACCTCTAGTGTGGTCAGTAAAGAAAAGCATCGAAAACAACTTGCCAATATTCTTCAAGTGCATGCTGCAAATCATTATTTGATTCTTATGTAACAACCTTGAACCCAAGAAACAATCTCAATGCCAACATGCATTGATGCATATATGAAACAACCTACTTTGTTAGAGACAATGCCACCGTAATGTCCCCATTCCTACCTCCACGGTCTCAATGACCGGTTTTCGCCTTAGCCTTGGTCATACCCAATCATACCCAAGGGGCTAGCGGCATAGATGGTTGTTGGGTATGGTTTTCACCTACATTTCACTTATATGTTATGTTTTGGCGTTATGCATGTACTTTATGATGACTTAAGTGAAAAAGGTGGGGTAATGTTCTATTTCTTCGTTGGGGTCACTTAAGTGGACCTTTTTTTGGCCTAGGAGAAATAAAGTCACTTTAAGTGACGATTAAAACATGACATATCTCTAAGGGGGTCGAATTAGGGTTTTATGGGCACTTTTATGATGGAAAAAGTTATAAAAGGTGGTGTTTGGGGAGGAAAAAGGATTGGGGATCATTTTGCCATCTTATGTTGGAGCTTTCAGCTTGCTTTCCTTGCTTGTGGAGGTGAAATTCAGCAGGAACCCTAGCTTCGATAGTGAAAGATCTACCCCTAGCTAGTAGAGCACTCTTCGGTGGTGAAAGATCCAGCCCTAGTTTGCTATTGTGGAGTTTATTTAGATCGGGTTGTTAGATTCAGAGTTTCAGAGGCTTGTTGATCCAGTTTCAAGTCCAGAAAGAGAAGACAACCATATTCAGTAAGAGAGATCATCTATTTTATTAGTGGAAACTTCTTGTTATTGCATGTCATTGCATGTTGATGCATGTTACTTGCATGTCATTGCATGTTGATGCATGTTACTTGCATGTTGTTGCATGTTAGTTTAATTGCAATAAAAGTGAAGATATTGGTTATTTTCTGATTTTATACCTTGCTGCCATAACTGTACTTTGCTGTCATATTTTTCTATATACTGCTGTCATAAAAATCAGATTGTTATTTGTGAAAATTTGGTTGGAAATCTTGAATATAAAATAAATCCGGAAAAGGGATATGTTAGCCACCTTGAGAAGCAACAAGACTATGGTCTTTTGATAGTCGAAGGAGACAAACTAGTGGAAAGAAAGAAATTATAAATAAATTGTTTGCATGTTCCCCTACTATATTATTATTCTACTTGATTCAACATCCAATAAATGTTTCTTGGAGTGAGCTTCTACTATACAAACCATTTTGAAACATTCCAACAAATATTGGTGCATGTTAACAAGAAATTATTATACATTTGGGAACAAATCGACAATTCCCACCCCGCATGGCATATTGAGCGAGACACTTGATCAACCTTAGGCACCGATGAAACAAACAAAAGTGATACGACATGAAGGAAGAAAGGCTAACGGAAATGGAAGAATGGGAACTACTGTTTTGCGTCCATCGAACAAGCACCATAGAAATAAGTGACATCGATATGCTTGGCCTTCATGCGACTTCGTTAACAACCAAAAGCTTGCTTCTCCTTGCTCCAACATGTGTTGCAATAGTCAACAAAAATGCATTAACTATGCATTTAGGGCTTTGATTAAATATGGAGGAAATGAAGCCCCTAGAAAGAGAAGCACAAATGAAACATATTTAGTACATTCTTATTGATGAGATGAGCTTCATAAGCCTGAAATTGGTGAAACCATATAAATAACTTTTAGCGTGAAACATTCTTTGAACAAAACAACAAATATTTTGGAGGTTGTGCTGCTATACTTGTTGGTGACTTAGGCCAACTTCCCCCATTAATGACCCACAAGTCATTTGGCTACATATTCTAGTGCAACTTTGAAACAATTATAACATTGGACAAATTTTTGTCAACAAGGTGACAACCCATCCCATGTCTTTAATAATTCGTTATGCAGCGGCATAAATACATGCCTAACGAAAGGAGTGTAACCTTCTCATGTCAAGGATGGACTCCTAATGTCTCATGAAGAACAACAAACCTTCAAAAACTCAACACCTTTGTATGCACCTAACAACATTGCGTAATGAACATATGATAAAATTGTTAAACATTCCACCTACACTAAGTAGAGCCAAATAAAGTAGGAAACAAGGCTTGCCTAACCTCAAGGATACTCAATTTCATACCACAATGTTGTTGTGCAAAGGAGAAGAAATCGTTTAGACATCCAACTTGTGGGTGAAAGCAGACTTAATTAATTGAGCTCTTGAAGAAGTTGTTTCTAGTGTTTGCAAGCCAGTCTCAAAGGCCCCTGATTTGTTGAGCTATATGTGTTTATTGACTTCAACAAATACCATGGCCCTTCATGGGATATAAGCAACCCCACACATTTCCCATTTCCTCGTGTTACATAGGGAAATTGTTCATAGATGCCCCTTAAGATGGAATGAGTGCTAACAATACATAAATCTCAAGGCATGACATTACGTAACATAACAATATATACCGAAACACGATCGACAAGGCTTGATATACGCTGTAGTATCAAGAGTGCGATCACTATGTGACCTCCATACATAACATTTTCATTCGATAGCTTAGCTAAAATGAAGGATACCGAATATGTAAATATCCGTTCCTAATGCTAACGACTTTCTTGTAAACTATATTCTCTTTTAATTCTTCGTCACACCATTTTTCCAAAATTTGTTAACATTTATAATAATACATTAATCTGCATTATATTTAAATGCTCCATACACAACTCTTTAAAAAAGAATGATTTTTTATTGTAATTACTTCTTAATATTGCCTAAATTATTAAAAAAACCCTTACCATATAAAAATACTTCCCATTTACAAAATAAAAAGTAGTCACATCCCTCCGAGTGGTGTACATTGCAACATTAGGAGCAATCACTCGGAATAACGTAGTTCATGAACGCTTAAAACCGAGACAATTTGACAAGGTGTGGGGAATTCATTCTAAATTAAACACTTGTAGACACAATCTTGCAAATCAATAAACACATTTTTTATAAGTCCTACAAACATCCTTTGGCTAAGGGACATTATATGTCATCTCATCTCATACTCATTTATATTGTAGAGTTAAATGTATAACACAAAGTTGCTTTAGATATTATAGTGAACATTTTTTCGGTGAGGTAAAAAGCTTTTGACAGAGCTAGTAATCGGCATTTGCAATCATTCACATCCACATATCCATTTAACATGATGCTTGTGAGCTTTGAATCTAGGTGTGGGAATGGAAACAACCTACCCATTTAACGAGTGAACCTACACATCATTGGCGATATTGCAGTGAACATTAGCTCCAATAGATATAATTTCTCATATAGTCCGTGTTATTTCATTGAAGGTTGAAAGCCACACTAAATTCGATGAATAAAAAGATGGTAACTACAAGAATTTTAATGATTGGAATAAAAATTTACCATACAAAAATGTATGCTAAAAACATCATTTCATGCACAACAAGAAAACGAGTGTTTTGCTTAGTGATGAGAGCTTCTTAACTCTTGCATTAATGTCTAAATATTCAATGCATAGAGGGTATCATCTTAGGGTGATCGTTTGACACATTATATGTCTAAAAAGGAAAGTTATGTGGAGAGGTCTATGTATGTATTGTTTTCCTCTATAGACATATCCTAAATCTTATTAAGGAAAAAGAAAAGGTAAATGAAACATATATGGAACTCGAAAAATAGATACAAGCTTTCATATTTTACAATACAATTGTTGAAGATAGTTTGCAATGAAAATTAGTTTTCACAATTTCAAGCTTTTGATATGCTTTAGAGGGGTGATGATGATGCCCTAAGAATGGTCTAAGCCTCTATTATAGAAATCACGATTTATTGTATGCAAACATGAAAATAAGTAATTGCTGAAAAAATTGCGATTGTTCTTCCGATTTATCAACAATTAAAATCAATGAAAATCGTGCAATTTTTTTGGAAAATTGAATGCTAGGTTTAAAAGCGTCAAAACAAGAAAAAATGTGGCCATTTCAAAGCATTTTGTGGCAATTTTCTCTTGCGTGAATTCATCATACTTGTTTTGCTAGGGTTTCGATCGGGAGGAGCAGGTTTCGAACATGATTAACAAGTTTAAGTTTTAACTATTGCTTTTCATGTCTTTTCATTGCTTCACGACCTCAAAACATGTCTAAAAATAATGAAATGTAGATCGCATCTTTCATGTGATTGCAAAAGACATAGAAAAATCATGTTCTTGAATCTCGTTAGACGTTTCTTTTGATTTATGCATTTATTCCCAATTGATCTGGTCCTCACACAGTCACACTCTTCTGCGTTTTCCCTTTATTTATTCCCAATCGATCTCTACATCCTAATGGAATGTTCCCATAATCATTTTCCTAGATTCTCTCTCCTGTTTCAGATTTAAGCAATATGGATTGAGGGATGACTTTGTTAAATGAATTCTTACACAAATTCTGGTGTATATTCACAGAGTCACAATGGCCCAATTTTTGTGAATTTTGTTTGGCAAATGTAGCCCCTTGGATTATCACCGATTTGTAGAAAGATATTAGACTTCCAAAATTTTGCTAGAAGGCCATATAATCTAGTCAGTAGAGGAACCTTGGATAGGATTCCTTTTTCAGGTTGAAATCCTTATCCAACAAGTGCATTTACAAACCACTTCTGTCCATGAACCATGGACCCCCCAAAAATATACTCCCTTAATTTGGTTGAATCAAATAGCACTAAAAAAATGCCTTGGGTCTAAAGTTTTTTACATTGAATTTAAGTTTATTTTATGAATTTAAATGTTTTTTAAAGTAGCATTGAAGTTGCCGATTAATGCCGATAAATTGTTGAGAAATTGCCGATTCCTGATTTCTGAGTCAAAATTTTGCCTTTCAATTAATTGCCGATAATGATTTTTTGAACTATGGTCTAAGCATATATGCCAGTACATAATTCAATTTTTTGGTGAAGGTAAAATCCACCATATTGTTAAGAAAATGTGTCAATTTACAAAAATGCAAATGTTAGATGCCATCATAGCTTGTGATTCCAATTTCTTAGAACAATCATGTGGACATTAGGCTCATACTGATGTTTTTTCTTTGTTGAGTGTATTATTTTACACAATTATTTGAAATACGAAACTCTGAGATTCTTTTCTCCCTGCTTATTTAGAAAATGTGTCAATTTACAATAATTGCAAATGTTAGATGCCATCATAGCTTGTGATTCCAATTTCTTAGAACAATCATGTGGACATTCGGCTTATACTGATGTTTTTTCTTTGTTGAGTGTATTATTTTACACAATTATTTGAAATACGAAACTCTGAGATTATTTTCTCCTGCTTATTTAAAAACCTTCTTCAAATGTTATAAATGATTTCCTTGCTTGGATCTTTTGAGGATTTGCAATCTCCTGAGGGATTAATAGTCTCAGGTGACATTATTTTTCTCATCTTACCATACAAGAGAACATATCTGCTAGTCTCTTCACTGTTCAATGAGAATGAAAGCAACTCTTGTTTATCTTGCGATGGTGCTGATTTAAAATATTAGACACATCACAACTTGTTTTGGGGATGCTCCACATCCCTATCTTTGGGTACTCTGATTCCCTTTTTTAAAAGAATACATAGACATTCTCTTAGATTTTTTTGGTTAACCCTTTCAGGTAACTTTGGTGAGGTGGTAAATGTGGAGCTGTCAATGGATCGAGTTGTAAGTTTGCATCTTTACTTTTTTAAATGCTTTCTGCTAGTTTGGTTTTCCTTTAAGCCAGTGGCGTTTTATTACTATTCATAGGTTCTTTTCAGTATGTAACTAAGTGTAAATGGATCTTATTAAAGGTTCAACTGCCTAAGGGTTATGGTTATGTAGAATTCAAGACGAGACCTGATGCAGAAAAAGCACTTCTTCATATGAATGGGGTAAGTTTTGCTCTCAGCTTATAATAATTTTTGGAGTAGTAAAATTACCAAAACGAATACTTGTAACAGTAATGGTTGTATGACCAATATTAGATAATCAAACCTTTATTCTTGTTCTTTGTTAAGTATGGTCCCGTGTTTTTGATTATTTAACCTCAGGGTCAGGTTGATGGAAATGTTATTACTGCCCGATTTACACTCCCTCAACGTACAAGAACATCGCCACCTCCAAGAGCTGTTGTTGCCCCTCCTAAACGGGACCTTTCAATGAGAGACACCACTGCCCCTGATGCAGTAAAGGATGGGGCTGTGCGTCATAGGGAATGTATGTTGCAAATATGTCAGTTATGGATGATATTAGTGATTTAAGCATTTTCATGATGATTGTTCTGTCTAAAGCGTGATTTTTTTCTTTAATGCCTATCTTGTAGCTCCTCCTCTTCGTCGAAAATCTCGTTCACCATTGCGAAGGTCCCCAATACATCGAAGAGGGGATTCTCCCGTCGTAGAGGAGATTCACCAGCTCGTCGTCGTCCGGTCTCACCTCCTCGCCGGAATTCTTCCCCGCCATTCCGTCGTAGGAATCGGTCACCAATCAGGTATATGTGCCGGTACAATGTTTATTTTTCTCTTGCTTGCATAGGTTCAAAACAGTGACCATTTTAGGCTTTGGCCTATGCTTCCCTTCCATAAGTGTAGAGGTGTATCATTTCTTGACAGGACATCTCCACGAAGGATGAGGGAAGTCCCGTTGGTCGCCTACGCCGCCATTGTCTCATAGACGTCGGTATGCAATTTCTATGACTATGTTAACTGAAGGCCAGAGATTAATAGTAATTATAAAGGATATGCACTAGCATTTCAGTCATTAGGAGTGTAATATGTGGAGCGCAATGCTTTCCTTTTGCTACTATTGTATAAGGAACATTTCTCTTGCAATTGTCTTTTTCTAGTAGCTTTTCTACAATTCTAAGCAAGATGCAGAGGCTGAGCTTGTTTCTGTGCATGCACAAAGCAAAGTTGATGGTGACCGTGCGTGTTGTATATTTAGAATCTTATTAACAAAGACCCTAGTTAGTTGAAGTTGAGGTGCTTAATAATGCCAAATACATGTTTTCTAGGGATCAGAAGGATTTAAGTGTTCTCCTTGTTATTGGAAGAGCGAGCAATATCACTGAATCGCCTTTAATAGGCTGGGAGAAACAAGGGATTACTCATTGATGCTGATAAATATAATATCTGTATCCATAAAATTATTGTAGATCATATTAATTTATCTCAGTTAAAAGATCTGCCTGCCAATAATAATTAAATGCATTAGATGGTTGATGTTTCCTTGCAAGTAGGCAAGATGCTTTCTCATGCAAGACTGCTAACAAGCTGTCAGTAAAGCTGCAAGAATCCTATACTAACATGGATTGTGCAAAATACACTGCTGCCATGAAACAGCATTCGTTGAGTCTAGAGGGCCACATATATCTGTACATGGTGTATATTTGGTAGAGAGGATTGTTCTGTTAAACTCTAGCAGATGGCATTATACATTCTGGTTATCTGATGCTAGATGGTGCCTCAGTTTTGGACTATAAATTCCTTGAGATGAATATTTGAGCATCTTTTGATAGATTAACGAAAATCAATTTCACTGAGTCAGTAGCGATATGTTTTCAGCAGTTGACATCAACACTGTATATTGCTGTCTTCTATGCCAACTCGTGTTCTTGTCTATATCAAATGGAAGATGGACAGGTGATATAACGGTCAAATTTGAGCAATGTCTTCATAGCATCAAAAAGGAAAAATATTTTGTAATTGATTTCTGCACTTTGGAGAAGACCGCTAGGAACCTAGGGCTTTAGGGCTAAGAATCTGATATTTAAGTCACCAGATATAGAATAAAGGAAGCATAAATTTACAGCAGGCAACTCAGTATAAACCAATAATGGTATATAGATTGTTCATGCAAATAAAGGAAAGATAAATGTGAGTTGTAAATATCAGAATGGGTATCTTATGGCCAATCGAAATCGAGATGTTTACACAGCAACAAAATCAATGAATGGGTAGGAATTTAGTTCTGTGAACTGGTAAAGTATGCTGGTGACTATGACTTATCATCTGGTGATTGAAGTAAACAATTACTAGGGATTAATTAGAGTAGCTATCGACTAACAGAAGCAGATAACTCCATGGTATGTTATTGAAATCAAAGTAAAGATAGATCTGAGGGGAAAGTATCACAAGGGATATATGCTTGGAAGCCTTGCAAGATAAAGGTCAGCATAATACTAGTGATCCTTGATTTAATTGCACGTCTTTGCCTTGCATTGATGAACTGTAACACATATCCCTAGACAACTTCTAGGCTCTATTATAAATAACAATGCATAATGGCCTTTTAATAACATAGATAACATGAGAGCTAATAATAGCACATTTGCAATCAACATCAGAACAATTTTTTTAGGATGGAATGTTAGTCATCGCATTTGGCAGTTTGGAAAAAATTGAAGATCGTCAAATGTGAAAATTGCAGATGAAATTTGTCTAGATTCGCGAATTGAATCGTGCCCTATTTGGCATCTCCTTGCTTGTCATAGTTTCTGGGTGTGGATGCATGGTTATGGAGCTGGACGAGGTTGCAGGATCATGTGCTCATTCAAGACACAAGATGAAAATGAAGTTGCGAGTGTCTTGAGTTGACGTTACGGCAGCGTATGTGGTTATGGTGACCCGAGCCAAGTAGTGAACAAAGACTGAAGGCTGAGTAGTGTGCACCTGAATAAAGAAAGCACGTGAAGCAAAATGCCAAGCTGTCTCATGACAGAAAACCTGGTTTATTCCCTGATCGCAGTTAGAAATGGTGACGGAAAACCTGCATGCGAATTAGATTTGGTGACGGAAAACCTGCATGCGAATTAGATTACGGATGATAACCCTAACTGTGACCATTCACGACAGACCTAAATATAACTTTATTCATTTTTATTTATTTATTAAGATTTTGTTTTGTGTTTTATAACTTTAAAAACGTTTTTTTATAATGTTGTTTAATAGATTATAGAATTTAATTTGAAAAATATTTTTGTGGGATTTGTAACTCATATATTTAATAGTTTTTATAATATATTTATTGAAATTTATTTTATTTTTTGTTAATTTTTTTTTAGCCGTTATCATATAAATTTAGTTTAATGTTTTTATTTTAATGTGGTTTTGATATGTTTACAAATGATTTATATGAAATGTTAATTTTTGTAGAAATGTGGGTTAGTTGAATTTAATCACGAATTTTATGGTTGATTTTTAGTAACAATTTTTTTAAGAATTCAATCCCCCACGAATTCAAATGCGGTGACTTAGGACGGAATCATAACAAATCAGATATTTCAGTTTAATATAAATTTCTGTGGATATATATTCCACTGTCATGTTGATAAATATAAAATAACTTTAGACATTTTCTTCTGAGGTTGATGGTTTCCTTCACTACAGATTTTCATTCTGTTAGAACATATTACTACGATTTTTTTTTGGATTCTGAGTTGGGATTTGTACTTGATTCAAGATACTTTGATCTTGTTATGGTACATAAAAACTTAAAAGTGACATTGCATTGGGACATCTAGTTGTAGAAATGTTGGTTAGTTGAATTTAATCACGGAATTTATGGTTGATTTTTAGTAATGTTTTTTAAGAATTCAATCCTCCACGAATTCGAATGTGGTGACTTAGAATGGAATCATAACAAATCAGATATTTCAGTTTAGTATAAATTTCTGTGGATATATATTCCACTGTCATGTTGATAAATAACTTTAGACATTTTCTTCTGAGGTTGATGGTTTCCTTCACTACAGATTGTCATTCTGTTAGAACATATTACTACGATTTTTTTTTTTTTTGGATTCTGAGTTGGAATTTGTAGTTGATTTAAGATACTTTGATCTTGTTATGGTACATAAAAACTTAAAAGCGACATTGCATTGGGACATCTAGTTGGCTGTTGTAATTTAAATGATAACAGTTTTTCTGTTTTCTCATCCACATTCTTCTATCTTTACACAGATCTCCTCCTAGACGTGGTCGGACTCCGCCTCGTAGGTCATCTCCAGTTCGTCGACGTACTCGTTCACCTCCACGTAGATCCGTCCGGTCTAGATCAACATCCCGTTCTCCTGTCCGCAGGTAACTTTTTCTAATTATTTGCTGGAAATGTGGAGACTTAAAAGCAATAGCCATTGTCTAATAACAGTTTTAGTTAATATTTCTATTTGCTTCTGATGTATGTTGTGGTATTCTGTCATTTTATTGATGCCACTGCAGAAGATGCATTCTTTGTAACCACCTTATTAAGTATAACTGGAATTCTGGAAGAACAGACAAAAAAAACTTCTGTAATTGTAATATTCTTGCATTCCAGGCTTTTCTGTTTGACCCGCATTTTGTTCTTAGAAATAAAAGATTTTCAGGCACAAGATTGTTCTTATCAAGCTATTTTTACCTGGTAGAGTTATCTGATTTAAGAGTACCGAGAATGCATAGAAAGGCTCTAGATGTAAGATAGAGGTCTGTTTGATTTCCTGTGTTGTATTTTAAGTTACTGTCTAAAGTAGAGAACTTTTAATGCCAATAAGTATCTCTCTCAAAAAGGGATGTTACTTCCTTCCAGATGCATGTGCTATTTGTTAGTATTAAAACACACTGTTTCTATTGTGCAAAGCGTTATCTTCATTTCCAAATGGCAAATATCATTGTATGTTATTGTCAGCTTTGACACCCATTTGCATCTTCAGGCTATTGAATTTTGAAGGATAAGTTTTGTGTTTCTCATGATTTTGTAGGAGGATAGAGTATGTTATTCATGTTCTAGTTCATTTGGGGAGGGGCACTGCAGTATGTGGGCCTGTGGTGGACCTCCTTGGTCTGGCAGTGCCTCTTTCTTGCCAAGTGCTGAAGGATTGGTCTGGTAACTTGTCATGCCCTAGTGAATGGGGTCTTGCCTGGACCCAAACCAACATTGAGCAGACCCTTTCATGGGTGGGTTGCACTCTTTCTCGAGGCATCGAGATGTCTGACTAATGGGCTTTTATTGTTGCTAGAACTTCTTGTTTCACTGGTAAAGACGAGGTCTGAATTTTGATGCTTTGAGGAGAGTTGGTGCTTATCACCCGGGCCATGATAGAATGCATGCACCTAACACGTATGGGACTTGGGAGTAGAATTGAGAAAGTGTGACATGGAATCAATTCAAATAGCAATTGAAGTATACACACAGCATTAGTTAATCATTTTTGCGTTAAGAGTTTTTTTATACTTATTAAGATTGAGGTGCTTCATTGAACAATACAAATATTTCGCACAAGTTCCAACGAGAAGTGGTACATTATGGACACTTTTTTTTTTTTGGTGGAGTGATAAGCTTTTAGGAAACTGCACGTGCTTAAAGAGTTATTATTATTATTGAATTGTAGTAAATAATATCATTCGAAACTAGTTCCTAAATTGTTCTGATAAGTTTTTTTGTTATCAGGGCACGGACACCTCCGCGAAAGCGTGGAAAATCCAGTTCATCTTCTTCTGAATCTCCTATTCCACGAAAGGTACATAAAATGGGCATCAGTCAGATTTTAGTTAGCTTTTTCTTCTAGCATCATGATTGTATGGTGGTAGATGGTAGAACACTTAATCTCATACTAATGTACATTATTGTTCACTGGCTTGCATTGAGATACTTCGTATGTAACATCACAATGTTTATTTTATTTGGCATCTTTGATTCTCGTCTTGCAGCGCCCCCTTGTGGATGATAGAATGCTTAATCCTATGAAGATAATGCACATTATTGTTCAATGGCTTGTCTTGAGATATTTTGTGTGTTTATTTTATTTGGCATTTTTGATTCTTGTCTTGCAGCGTTCTCCTCGTGGAGATAGGAAAATTTCAAGGAGTCGGAGTCCAAGGAGGTGCATATTCTATCTAGGATTTGGTCATATCTGCTTATATCTCTTTTGTAGGTCATATTAAAAATTCAGCTTTATGGTTGTACAGGCCTGTGAAAGGAGGGAAAAGCAGTCCTAGCAGTAGGCGGAGCAACTCAAACTCTCCTTCGAAAAGCAACTCACGAGGCTAGGAGTTTGCTGAACTTTATGGAGGTAAATGTACGCTTTTTGGTTGTTTAGTTTCTCTATTTCATTGAATGCATTGGATTAATTATCTCTGCCAAATACAGGTTTCCTGAGAATAATGGGCAGCTTTGGACTCATGTTGGTTATACTTTTCTACAGCTTCATGTTTCTGTGTGTGAGCTGTATCCAGGTTTTACATTTTTGTATCTGCAAATAATTTTGCATATAAATGTCCCTTAAAGCTTCAAAGCCGACTGTGGTTTGTGTCTGGTAGGGAAGAATTTTTGATTTTTAGTTGTGGGAGAACTTGTTTTCTTATCCACCATTTTCATACTCTTGGTGTTTATTGGTTCATCCCCTGAAAATAGTATTGATGCTTATTTCTAAATACCTTGTCAGGGGATTCACGTAGATCTTGCAACAAAATTTGGTTTGGTTCACACTGTTTTTGAGGTGCCTGATTGTGATTAGCCTGACAAGTGGCAATTCGAGTGGAAGGGATTTTGTATTTAATCTTTATTGGATTGACCATACAATGGAAGGAATTTCGTATTTAACCTTTTGCTCGATTGACCATGCAATCTATTTGATCTTTTATGCCCTGTGCAGATGGTTACCTTCAAAAACAACCCACTGCGTGTCTCGACTGTTTTCTCCCGGTTGTTTGGGTTAGAAACTTAGAAGGCATACCTTACAATATTTGTGGTCTTAATTTGTCAAGCATCTCATGGTAGCTGAATATGTTTTATTGACACATGCCATGATTTTGTCAGGTGTTTGCAACATTTTCCTTGTTTTTGTGATCTTTGGACAGATACTAGTTATGAATAACCATCTGAAGAGAATTTTTAATCATGGTCTGCAAATTATTTAACAGATGGTAAACTTATTTGTGGTACCATGTGCATGTTTTTGCTTGCTTGTGCACGTTTCATTTTGCTATTGAAAATTTTGTTTTTTCCATCTTGCACCTGAAATATTCTCGTACAACTTTCCTTCCAAGTCTAAGTTCAAGAATTGGAAGAAAAATGAGTTCTGCTGCAACCTTTGGATTATGACAATGATAAGTCACGATTAATTGAAATACCGTTAGTCTGATTGCATTTGGATTTGGTGGGGTTTCACTTGATTCCCTGTTCTATTTAGCTTAGGAGTTGATTGTCCAAAGTTTATTCACTAATTTCTATTTGTGTGAGTATTTATTGTATTTTTTTTACTGTAGTTTGCAAATTAATTTACAGTTTGTAAACGTTTTTTTTGGTACCATGCGCATGTTTTTTGCTTGCTTATGCATTTTTTCATTTTGCCACTGGAAGCACCTGAAATATTCTTGTATGGTGAGTTTCCTTCAAGTGTTAAGTTCAAGAATTGGAAGAAAAATGAGTTCTGCTGCAATAGATGCCTTCGGATTATGGGAATGACAAGTCATGATTAAGTCTGATCACATTTGAAATTGGTGGCTTTTTATTAATTTTTATTTTTGCAGGAGTATTTTGTGAAATTATCACATCCTTATCACACCTCTCTTCGGGCACGAATATATGATGATATGTGGCAGCGCGCAAAATGTTCACAACCACAATAAAACGTAATGACTTGTTTATTGAACACAATAAAAGTGAATTTTATATTAAAATACCTACACAGCAAGATTGTCTGCTTTTTGTAGGAACTGTTAATACTGTACTCGAAAGAACATATTGTCACTGATCTCTTCTTTTTCTTGATTCACTTAGTAGAGTTAGATCAGAAGGGCATTTCACCCTAGAAATAAAAACCATTTTCTTTTACTCTAATATGCTAAGCAAGTCGAGGAAGGGTGAGATACAGTGATTCAATTCTATTAATAACCCAGGGAGCCCGTCAACAATAGCTTCCCCTACTACTTTCTCAAAATGAGTGGGAAGAGGTTGCCACTTATTTCCCTCTACTGTTTTTCGTAAAATATCAATGATTTAAATTTAATAATAAAAGTAAAGGTTGTAACTATTTTGAGAAGTCTATTTCTCTTTGTTTTTGGTGTGGCAATAACCTAGGAAAAATGCTCAATCATGATGCCAGCAGCACAACAGAAATATAAATTTTACAAACTAAATATTCTCTAATTAGAAATAAGTATATCTTTTTGGGTGTTCTTTTCTAAATGGCTAAACTTTTATTGTTGTATTGAAAGTAATTATTTTGCCCTACATAGTGCTCTCTTTTCAAAATTTTTTTGGGGTCCAATCATCGCTTCTTATTTAAACATTATAATGTTTGGATTATTATTAGCAATCACATGTGTACAATGCAATGTGAACGCCGAACGGTGTATGTTATTTGTGTTAGAGGGATAGTTATTACTTTTGTAGTTGATGTTGATAATGGATGTGATTGCTTTTTAAGTGTAGATATATAGATGAATCACTTCATTTAAAGGTTCCATCTCTACATTTCAAACTTGTTACAAATTCGTACATATACATTTGCAAATCTTATATCATGAGTGGTAGCGTTTTGTTGACTATTTTATTTGAATTAAATGTATTACATGAAGACTTCCGTACATGTGTATATTTTATATCATGATTGGTAGCATTTTGTAGGTAATTTGTTTTTGCACTAAACATGAATACATTTGGTACTGTTTTGGATAGTTAATTACTTTTGTAGTTGATGTGGTTTGTAATTATTTTAGGGAAATTGTGTTAGTGTTGCATCGGTTGTTTGGTTGGTCTTTTGTTGAAATTTTTTTTTTTGTATAGTCGATAAGAGGTGGGATTGATAGTGGTAGTGTAGGAATATAGATGAAACATTACATTGATTTGTTTTGTGTACATTTAAATTTGTTACAAATTCGTACATATATAGTTGCAAATCTTATATCATGACATTTAAACTAAACATGTATACATGAAGACCTTTGTACATTTGCAAATTTTATATCATGAATTATAACTTTTTGTGGGCAATTTTATTTACACTAAATATGAATACATTTGATACCTCTTAAACGACAACGCTATTGTGAATAGAAGTGTTGAGTAAGGTAGTAATGGAGGTGCTATCAAAGTAGAGTAGTATTTATGATCGGTTGAGTGATAATATTATTGACTCCTTTCTTTTTGCTCAAGTGTTATGTGCACTTTTGAGTACCTTTTGAATGAAAAATGAAGTGAAATATGCAGATTTACAAGTGAGGGAATTTGAAGAAATATGTGAATGTCAAACCCCCTTTCAATGGTTCTAATGTCGACAATTGCTCTATGCAAAGTCCCAGGACTTGTGGATAATTAATCCCCAAGCCATTTCAATCGGCAATTGTCTTTGATTCGCTCTTGAAATAAGGGGTATTAGAATATGTAACTTGTTGGAGGGATCTCAACATGGGCTGTTGTATCTATTAAATTTGACGACAAATAAAGGTAATGTTGGTGGTGACATTGATGTTTCATAGTCAATGTTGATGATTGTTCTTGTAGAACCATTTATGAGGCCTATGTCAATTCATAAATTATCAATAAACATGATTTTTTGTTGTTTGCATAACAAAATTGTGTTTACAATTGATCATCATCAAGATCTCCTGTTGAGGCTTGCATGTTACTTTCAACAATGGGTTGGGTGATAGGAATGCTCAATGTTTTGACATATGAAGGTTGTGGGAGTCCATGAGACCATTTTTTGAAAACAAATGTGGTGCGTTCTTAAAACCAAGTTGAGTTCCGCTTTGAGTTAGGTTTGAGTTGGTGCGAGACATTAGGAGTGTACGATGGAAACACCGAAGGGGATGGGGTGAAGATTTGAAAATTGAGGAAGCGAAAAAGAGGGAGAGGATGAGGGGTGATTAAAAAGGGGTTTGAGGGAGGGGAAGGACATTGTGGTTCACTATATCGTCTATATCTTGAACGCATAATTCACATGAGTGTGAATTACATTTAAAGGGGACAAACCAAAAATGGGGAAAATCCAAAATGTTTAGAAGTAAAAATAATTTATGAAAGGAATCCAACCAAATCTACAAGAACAAAACATCAACATTTTCATCACAATTGTGTTAGTTTTTCAAATGGTTTTTCTGCTACTTCTTCAACATTTTCATCACAATTTGTTAGAGTTGTGCCAAATCCTACAAAGTTGAGCGAAACTTGGAAAGCAAAACCGACTTTTCGGAGGTCTATTACTTTGATATGTGCGATGAATGTTGTGGGTGACAAGGTGTTGGAGGCAACACAATACTACATTGATGCGCATTCATATATCTATTATTAAAGCAAAATAATTTTTTAACATGATTTATAAATTTAAGTATCTGTGGGGCATGAGCATAACTACTTACAGATCCAAAGCATGCATGGAAGTATCTATGTGGTAATAGAATACTTTATGAATGGTGCAGTATGGAGTCTTACAATTTTAGGGTTATGAGAAGGGAATTTATTTCTCCAATTGAGATATATAAAATGGATATATGCCCATTCTACGATTGAGAAATAGATATCCTAAACCCTATTCAAAAGATTCAAAAACACAACAAAGCATAGGTTGACTTATTTTGGTGACAAATGGCAAATCATCACATATTTACCTTATACAATGTGTATATTCTATCCAAATAACCTATTATTACCGCTACAAAATCGAGAGAAAAACTTATTAACCTTAGAAGATGAATTTATGTGCCCTGTTCAAGAATTCCTTTGATTCTAGGATTAAATCACACTGTGCCTGTTCAAAGAATTCCTTTACTTCTACAAATGAACCACATTGTTTTTTTAATATATAGAAGACCTATGCATAATGCGATGATTGTGTCTTCTTAACATCTATGTGTGTGTCTAGCCATGAAGCCCATGTCATCAAGGCCCTTCTGAAAGTTGTCAGAACATCCAATTGTGGAAGCACTTGATCCCCTTCTTGATAGTAGTTTACCTTGTAGAATCAAAAGTATATAACATTCAACATATCATAGAATACACAATCTAACATTTTGAAGGTTCTAATAAAACCTCACAAGATAATATGGTCTAGCATTGTCCTAGAAATACTTAAATAAAAAGTTGTGCTATCTAAAGGAAACAAAGTGAGGTACACTTTTGCCATTGTAGAGTGTTCACCAAAGTGTGTAGAGTTAAATATTAGAATGTCATCACCCTTCCACTTGGAAGAAGTTTTTGTCAATCTTTTCTATTCTCAAAGTTGACCTCCTCTTCCTTCCAATTCTAGCCTTGCCCTCTTTAACCAAGAAATGTGTGACATAGAATTCAATTGTACAATGATAATCCTAGATCAATTTCCCAATTTGTGCCCCAATATTGAAGTATCACAAACTTAAATCAGACAACAAAAAATTGTAGCTTTGTGACAATTTAAAGAAAAAACACATGTATATACACCCCAATATTGAATAAGGAATTGCAAAATATATGTATAAAGAACTGGATAGTAGATTCCTAGTCCTAAGATTCAAAAGTAAGATATTAGATTATATGAATTTGATATAAAAAATGGACTTAGCAATTTATGATCTCATAATACAACTTGCTGATCGAAGTGGACGTTTAACCACATGGGCATGACCATATATGGGAGGGGACTAAACTGCAATAAATGCAACAGTTTCAGTTATACAGGGAGCTCCATATATGTAGATGACTTACAATTTAGTCCCCTCGATGGTCATTGAGCCGAACTTGCTCCCAAGAGTACTTATAATACATTTATTCCAAAGATACATCTACTATTTTTCCTACAAGTTCGTTTATCATTGCTTTTTGCTTCTCTTGTTGTACATTAGAGACAATACACCATAGGAATAAGTTAGTAATCGAAAACCGATATGCATTCAAACATTAATGTAGGCACTAATAAAGTGATGAAAACCATCAAGAGACTACACCAATACCAAACTTCACCGCAATGTACACATTATGTAGATTAAGCACATTAAGCTCAAATCCACAAATATATTCACAATTGTCTTTAATTGAACAGAAAGTAAATGGGAACATATAAATTTATACCAAACACAATTTATTACCCAAGATAACATTTTTAGGCAGGATAGGCTCATTAAATAGAATAACAAAAGATAAAAAAAAAAATTGATATGGAAGACTTAAAGTTTAGAAATTTCTCTCGCTTGAATATATTCATTAGGATGAAACTCGAGTTGAATATATTCACTTTGCTTTATCGTTAAATATAAAATTAAATCCTTTAGTAGATTTAACCAATGCCAACCATTAGTTTGACAAATAAAGGACATCCATTTAGAGACAACAACTCTCATTGAGCCCTCTCTCTATTTAATCTTTGCCAACCTCGGCCCCTTCAATTAAAATATTTGAATGTAATAAGATTAACAATATGTCGCAAAAAAAATTAAAGTTCAATAGCATATTTTTGTCGGTTCATTTATTAATTTTGAATATTAACCTTCTCCATGCATTCGTACTTGACAACCCTCAAACCAAATAGCCAAAAATTCAAAACAGTGCAAAGAAAAACTACTTCAAACAAAATATTAAAATGCATTCAAAATGTCAATACTTCAGAAACGATCAAAGCCTAAAGGCATCATTCAATCAACTAGTTTACAAATCATGACAAAAGCCAAAGGCATCATTCGGCCATGACTTGTTTAAAAATCAAGACAAAGCCTCGCCTATTTGCCAAAAAATATAAGAGAAAACATGCCAAAATCAGATAATTTGAAAGAGTTGATCCATTTCAACTCGTTTTTGTTAATCAACAACATACCTGGGATTTTGAAAACAGATCCAATGAATCCCATGATCGACCCAAAGCTTTTATGAAATTGGAAAGAAGTTTTCATTTGAAAGAGTTGATTCATTTCATTTGAAAAGCTTGATTTTCATTTGAAAACATCCCAAAATCGAGATAATTTGAAAGAGTTGATCCATTTCGACTTGTTTTTTTGTCAATTAGCACCATACTTGGAAATTTGAAAACAGATTCACAGAATCCCATGACCGTGGGCTTGGCTCTACCCAAAGCTCTTATGAAATTGGAAAGAAGCTTTCATTCATGCCAACACTAAAAGGGGAACCCACTAACTCTTTCTATTGGTAGCGTGAATTAGCAACACGGAAACAAAAGTTTAAAACCTCAAAAGTCCTCAAATCATTACAATCATCTAAAAGGATCAATCTAGTATCCTTCAAAATATTGTCTCAAACCCTAATTTTAATTTGAAACCCTGAATTTTCTTTAAAACCCTATCGTATTCGCATTCGAACCCATTACACAACTCATAAGATGAGTGACCAGACATTTAGAAACGAAGGATACACTTGAAAAATACCTCTAAGAAATTCTGAAACTCCGCCGAAGTCATAGCAGAGGGATCCATGGCTAAAATTTTGCGCTTAAACATAGTCACCGAATAAATAAAATTTATTATTTGCATGCACGAAAAAGCAACTCTTAAAAATAGTCAGAAAAAGTGAAAACATCCAAACGGTTGTCAAAATTAATCGCCTTGAAAAAATGTCCAACATGCCATCAAATTTAACATAGTTGCGAAGCGACCGGAGTGGCCTTTCCCATAAGGAGAACGCTTTCGGCGTAATTAATCAATAATATATTTTATATTTATTTATAAATATGATACTTATTTCATATATGATTGGTTTTGACTTTTCCCTTTATTTTTGTTAAGATCAAAGCAAACATGTTTTCCTTCCATTATAGTTTTAACAAAATATTTGAGTGGGTTTCATGATTTGCCAAATACATAACATCTGTATTTGTCATATACATATGGTTGAAAATAACAAAAAATGAGTTAATAATTAGGCTTCTTCTTTGTTACATTGCATCGAGAGGCTTAAATATATGTACAATAGGAACTTGTATTGTGAAGGCTTTTATGTCTGCTAATAAGTGACATTTTAGATTTTTGAATCTTGGAGGAACTATTGATAATAGGAGACTTCAATGCAAGGACAACAAACAACCAAGCCCTCAATTTGGAAATTGAAGGTGGAGTGAAAAACAATCCATTATGGCTAGAAGAAGTAGAAGACCAACCTTAGGAATGTTAGAAATATTAATGTTATAGCTTCATGGTAATTAGTGTGTTACCATACAAGTAATAGAGTGCTTACGGTTAGGAGTTTGAGTTAGTTATTAGATTATATTATTGAGAGTAATATTGTTGTATGTTACAACAATGTTTCATATATAAGATTTGTTGAACTACCTCCTTGACAATAGAAATTATTATTCCTATATATATATGTAAGTATTCCCATATGAATTTCAATAACAAAGAAGAATAGTTTTGTTGTGCACATTGCTCATACATGTCGAAAAAGGTCATCGAGAAGATGGAAATGAGGGTGTTTCACACTATGAAGTTGAGCTATTGGGATGGTATGAGAATGTGGTTGAATTTAGGTAACATCATTTGTAAGGTAAAGTCTAGTGGACTATGTTATTTGGTCACAATGCTCTATTATTAGATTTATGGAATTAGAAATTTGAGACGCCCTATACCGACAAAATCATATCATAATCCAATTTATGTAAGGTTAGACATACACATAAAAAATCAATAAGAATAAACCCAACATACTCAAAAGAAAATACCTTATGAAAGTAAAATCCTCATAAATCGTGAAATCTTCAAAACAACCTTTTGCGTTGGAAAAGATCTAGGCCTAAAGTGGAGATACAAGTAGTTTTCTAATTAGCCCATGGTATGAGGAAGAGAGCAAGGCAACAAAAAGAACATTGAGAGATCTTTGGGATGAACAAAGAAAAAAAGGCCTATGAAAAGTTGATTTGGTAAAAAAAAGAAATATATTTGTACACAAGCCGACAAGAACTAATTTCCCTTATCTAACACTATTCTAAAGAGTATTAGAGAGCAACAACAAAAGAAAGTAAATAGAGTAATACCAAATATGCTCAATGATTAGAATATGCTTAGTTACTATATAAGTGTGATGATGGTAAATACGTTCTCATAATAATTAACACAACCATATAGCTCTTTTCCATGAAGGATATTATTCAAGGCATAAAGTCTAACATGGGGTAAAACACAAGACAAATGGGTTGCAAGTGGAATATTTAAAATGGGGTTCAAAAGTCATCACATTGCATATCAAAAGCTTTTTCAAAAGCATCATCTAGGAAGGATTCTTGACATATTGTATCCTTTGTGTCATTATTTTTCTTTACAAGAGTGGAATCTTGAGAATATTTTAAACTACTATACTTTCATGGTCAATCCCCTTAGGAAAGCTATTTGGTAGGATATTAAGGTGCAAAATTAGTAGTTGGGGAAAAAGAAGGAAATGAGAAAAAAAGACAGTAGGTTTTAGGGGAAGCATTCCATTATTGATCAAGGTGTTACCCTTAGACACTTGATTGAGAAAGTATGTGATACTCAACGAGAGGAAGCTTTATGTTGCTTTGTTGACTTAAAAATATTTTACATGATTTTGTGAGGTAAACTTCGGAGTAGAATAGAAAAGCTCACAAAGTCAAATGAGTATATAGAAACAACTCGGACTTCACGAAAAGTTAGAGCCAAAATCAAAATGGGGCAAGAAATGTTAGAATATTTTGGAAGCAAATATCCGGGCCAAACAAGGATGCTTAGGCTCACCCAATTTATTTGGGGTATACATTGATCAACTAGAGGAGTGGATAAACAAAGTTGGTGGAAACAATATTCACCTAGCCAGCCAGTAATAAAGGCAACTCTTATATGTGGATGATTTTATCCTAATCACACAAGTAACCAATAGTTTGGGAGAGCATTTGAGGGTGCTAGAGCTCTTTTGTTAGGAGCTTAGTATGCAAGTGAACACCAACAAAACCAAAGTCATGATCTTTTCTCTACGAAAAATTAACTTCCTTTTTGACGGAAGTCCATTGGAGGTAGTGGAAGAATACAAGTATCTTGGGATTGATTTCCACAACAAACTTAGTTGTGAAATGTGTAGCGTAAAAACAATTCATGGGGGTGGAAAGCTTTATATTTGCTACAAAATATGTGCAAGAGTGCAAAGTTATGGGATTGGAAAACCAAGAAAACCTTGTTCGGTTTACTTGTCACTTTAGTGGTGCTTTATGGTTGTGTAACATGTTAGCTATGAAATGAAGAAAAATAGAGAGAATTCAAAAATATTTAATCACAAGAAATCTCAAACTCAAAATTTAAATCCCTTATGATATTACGTTAGTTGAAATAGGTACCTTCTCGATGGAGGCGGGGCAATGACCGTAATGTCCCCTTTTCTATGCCAAAAGCCGAGGGTCAAGTCGAGTCCAAACCATGGTCATACCCAAGGGGCTATGGACACTAGGAACTTTTGGGAAGGGGGCCCGTGGTTCTAATATCCAAGTTTTACGTTTGGGGGTCACTTTTGGACCATGGAGACTCTAAAAAGGAAAAAGTATATATGGTTACTTTTATTTTAATTGGCCCCTCCATGGAATGAAATGCGCCTAGGGTTGTTGGGGGCCCGTTTACCAAGGAGAAGTATATAAGGAGCTGGGTGAGAATGGAAAGGCACTTTTGATATACATTTTATTGACCCCTTCTCGTGCAGCTGTTGTTGTTGCACATCTACAACTTGTGGAGTAAAATCCCATAGGGACCCTAGCTTCGGTGGTGAGAGACCCGTCCCTAGCTAGCAGGGCATTCTTTGGTAGTGAGAGATCTACCCTAGTATGTCATTTTGGAGCCGCTTTCAGGGCCGTGTGGCGAAACATCAACGAGAGGGTTCGGAGGAAGGATCTTGAGGGTCTTGGGGGCATTTGGGGAAGATAAGCAGAGGGGCTCCAGATCCGATTCACGACAACCATTTGGGATGGGCATGGCAACTCGTTGAAGGCGCCTCCATATTTTTCGACCCCTTTCCAAGCATGAAAAATTGCAACCTTTATCCGGGGTTTTCCAGGTTGGCCGTTGTCAGATCCAAAGGTACAACCTGTACGTGGAGGGTTTTCCAATTGTCTAGGCTCGCTGTGATTTCCTGGCAGCATTTTAATCTCTGTAATATTCCTCCAGTCGGTCGTTGTCAGATCTGAAGGTGGAAATATTATTTCTTGTAACTGTTAATGTTATTACCAAAGACCCTTAATTTCTGCTCCGGTATTTGGAGAGTTACGAGCCTCTGAAGTTTCCAACCGCCTAGGGCATTCTGTAATATTTCTGGCAGCAATATATTATTCCAAAAATGTTTTCATAGTGTTTAATATTCTTGGGCAAATATTTTGTGTGACATCAATTTAATACCGTTTGCTGTCCTTACCGTAAAAATCTGCATAAATCAGTATTTTACTTTGCTGCAATTTTTCATATATTTGGTGCATTTTAAAGAAATATCCCATTGGAAATATTTCAATGACTCAACCATTAAGTTATTTAAAAAGACACAAGGTATGAAGAATCAAAGATGACCCAAAATGGCAATGGAAGAAGAGCTAAATAGAAGGAAGCACACATGAATGAACAAGTGGAACATTAGTATGCAAGAGTGTCTAGACAACGAGAAAATAAAAAAGTATTTAAAAGAGAAATTCGGGACAACCACGTGGACAAAGTAACTTGGATGGAAGAAAACATAATATATCAAAGAGTTTTATCTTATGTGGGAACATGATGAAAAAACTCATAAAGGATGAAAAATCAAGTGGAAAGTGAAAATGTTGATGACCAAATTGAGGATGAGCTCCCATCTCATTGGTGTGAGACCGGTAGGCGGACAACACCTAAGGAAGAGTGGTAAATGAGAATATGCTTATTTTATAATGGGGTGGAGTGAGGGTCCGGGGTGGATGCGAAGAATGATATTATATCATTAAGCGTGCAACTTATAATGACATCCGTATCGAGGTATGAAGATGCTCTAAGGGTTGAAAAATCAATAAACTTGTTTGGGGAAACACAAATTGAAAAGAATACCAATTTTTTGATCAAGATCCAACATCAAAAAGGGTTGGAAATCTACAAGATTAATAGGGCAACCCTTGCATCCAAACGTTTTTCTTGAGTGGGCCCCCTTTGTTTTAGCTCTTGGTTCCATAGACTATTTGGTTGTGTGGACATTATTAAAATCTTTCATTCATTCATTCACATCAACTACAAATAAACTAGCAATCACACGTGGCATGTGCGATGGAAACGCCGAAGGGGGAAGCATTGGAGAAGTTATATTTGGTGGAGGTTAACATTGAAGGAGGAAAAATAGAGATGAATAAGGAGATTGAGGGATGAGAAGTCTAGGAGTGTGGAAAATGTTGCGGGGAACCCACACGGAAATCCTTTTGTCTAGAACTATATGGAACTTGGGTCAAATTGTTAATACTTTGGAGGAGAAAGGGGTTGTAGAACACAAGTTATGGTGGGAACATACATGTTTGATAAATGCTTCCAAGGGAAACTTAACAAGTTTGAATCCCAAACTCTACATATGTTAGATAAGGAAACATAATGTTTAGATTTCCTTATATCACTGATTTCATGGGCATTTATGATTGGATTTTATTAGTAGTGATTAAGGTAGTGATTAGGGTCTCCCCTCATCAATTTTCCCGATGATATTGTCTTTCAACAACCTTGAAACAAAACTTATAACTCTCATCTCTACAATGCATGTTACGCATAATTATTAAGATTCACATTTGGAAATGCCTATTAGCATGATTAATGTTTGAGGCATTGGAAAAAGAGGAACTTCAAGCTCAAATGACCATCAATGTAAATACAAAATCATCTTGATCCCAAAATCAAATGCAAATAAAAGCACAATCTTCAATGTTATCTCGAAGGCAAGAGAAGTGCATGGAGGAGATGAGGCAATCACCTTACAATTTTCTGCGGAGGAGAATGAGTCAAAAAAGATTACAAAAGGTACATTCCAAGGCAGAAAGAGGAAGACAAGAACCTTATGTGGGACCTCTTATCCTAAATGAAAATCTCTCTAAAATAATTCAGGACATAGATATGGGTATAAGGCAATGATGAAAGAACCCAAAGTTTTTGTTATCGTGCAACGCGTTTGCATTGGTATAGGTTTGAAAAATTGCTATCAATGTAAGTAGTTGTTAACATTACAAATCCAACTATCGACATAATACAATATTATATGTGGATAGTTTGTAGTTGGTTTGTTTGTTTAGTTTGTGTATATATAAGTGACGGTGTCTACTTGTATGGTCTTCATTTTGTCAACGAAATGGAGGATTGGTAATTTGTGGGTTTGTTTCTATTATTTTGCTAGAGGCTCTAGGTTGCGAATCAAAATAGTCACACATGGGGTCTTTTCATGCCCATCAATGACAAGTACATCTCCAAAAGGTAACATAAGTAAACCTAATAACAAAAATTACTAAGCTTAAAAATAACATTTCAATGTGTCAAGTTTAATCCATATGGAGGGGTTGTTGAGTAAATGCTGCTAATTTGTTTCCGTAAGTTCTACAATGCCAACAAGTGACCCTTACACAATTGAAGGAGACATGTTTTTAGTAGAAAATATGGGAAAATCGGGGTTTGCTATTTCTTTATTTTATTTTGTATGGTGTCAATTTGTTTAATTGGAAGAAATTTTATTTGTTAGATAAGATGAAGACATGAATGAAATGTTTGAAATAAAAAGGAATTAAATACATGGATGTCACACACTTTTTCCATGACTCAAATTTTTCCTTCCAAAATTATATATGTTATCTTTACTCCACTTTATCATCTCAATCTCGATGAAAACTTAGGTGATCCCATCAATGGTGTGAGGAGATGCTAAATGTTGCAACTATGAATCAAAATACTCATAATAGGATCCATGATACAATATAATGTTGATCTTGGAGGACCCTAAATGCAAAAATTGATTCCTATTGATCCCAAAACCAAAATAAAATCCACTATAGACCGAAGTTGAGGGATCAAGTTAAGCTTGGTGAAACCACAATCTTTGATGCTAGCATGAAGCCATTTGACATCAATGTGTTGTCAGAATTTGTTTCATCTATCTAGTTTGGAAACAATTCTATCAATGTAATTATTTGTTAACATTACAAATCCAACACTGGCATTGTGTAGTATTGTTTGTGGATAATTTGTAGTCGGCCTCCTATTTTTTGTATATATAATTGATGGTGTTTGCTTTTACAATCTATGTTTCAAAGCCATTTGATATTTGTGCATTGTTAGAATTTACTCGATTGGTGTAAATTGAAAAAAAGGATATCAATGTAAGTACTTGTTAACATTACAAACCCAACAATTGGCATTGTCCAATATTGTTTATGGATAATTGGTAGTTGCCCTTCCTTTTTGTGTATATATAAGTGATGGTGTCTACTTTTACAGTTTTCATTTTTTCGATGCAATGGAGGTTTCTTGATTTGTGGGCTTGTTCTTATTTTGCAGCGAGTTGTAGCTTGTGGATCAAAACATTCACACCCTGGGTCTTTCCACCCCCAACATTGACAAGTATATCTACAAAATGTAACATGATTCAACCTAGTTATAATAGTATTGAGCTTAAGAATAATGTTGCACCACATCTATTTTTTTCCATATGAGGGGTCACTTACTTGTACAATGTTGACAAACAACACCCGTACACAATTGAAAGAGAAAGAATATTATTAGAAAATATGGGAAAATTGGATTTGCTATTTTTTATTTTAATTTTTGTGGCATCAATATTTATGATTGGGTGAAATTTTATCTGTTAGATAAGAGGAAGAAATGAATGGAAAGTTACAAAGAAAAATGCGGTAAATAAATACATGCATGTCCCACAGTTGTTCCATGACTAAAATTGTTCCTGACTAAATAATAGCTTCTATGTATCCTCCACTTTAACATCTTGATCTTGCTCACAATATTCTTGTGTCTAAAATTTGTGCTTAAATGGGATAAAATAAAAATGTGGAAACTCCAAGAGGTTACACATTCAAACATGTATATAGTTGTAAGGGAACAACCAAAGAAGCTAGAGCCATCTAATATTTGTGTATAGTTGGAATTTTCTCACATTGGTCTAGTTTGGAATAAGGACTATCAATGCATCGAACTTCTATTTTATCAGAAATATTATCAAGCTTAAAAATAACATTATACGGTGTTTATTTTATGCCATACGGAGGGTCACTTGATAAATGCTTCTAACTTGTTAGTTCTACGGAGCTCATAAATTACTCTTACACAATTGAACGAGGAAAAAGTATTAATAAATAATGGGGAAAATAGACTTTGTTAAAAATAGTTACGGACGACAAGATTTTGATTTTATGATATTTTATTTGTTAGATAAGATGAAGACATACATGAAAGTTGGAAAGGAAAATGTGGGAATTAAATACCTACATGTCCCACACCTGTTGCACAACTCAAATTGTTCCTAACCAACTAATATATACTATCTATGCTCCACTTCATCATCTCCATCTCATTTGCATTATTCTCGTGGCTGCAATTTGTGTTTAGATGGGACAAAATTAATAATAGGGAAAATCTAAGAGATTCGAGGTTCAAAACCCAACCACACCTTCGACGTTATAAAACCAATAAAAACTTAAATATAAAACATGATTTTTTAAAGATAAAGTTCAATTTTATATATTAATGGAGTTTATTTTTTTATTATAATTGGAACACCCAAAATTGTGTTTGCAAAGCAATGTTTTGTGTATAACTACGATCGGTGAAGGTTGTTCTTTGGATACGTGCGCCTAGTGTAATGAGCTTGGTGATGGAAGCGAGTTAATATGTTTTGAAATGTGTTGCTTCCATTTGTTATATGCACAGTGGATGATATACATCTTGCCTTGGGTTTGGAATTTTTGTGGGAATGTTGGCTACTTATTATGACTTCTTAGCATGTTGCGCGCTTGTAAGTGCAATAGATCTTATACAACCGGGAAAAACATGGGCGGAAGTAGATAGGAAAATGCGGACAAAGCAAATTGTCATGTATCTTGTGAACATCTTGTTAAATTCAATCCTAACCTTCCTAACTTTGAATATTGTCGAGAGGGAAACCCCGATTCTAATCGGAAAATTCCTTGAGCGTAATAAAAGCATAGTTGGAAAGCAAAGACAATATAATTGACTTGGGCGGGTTAATAACATCTCATTCCGTAAAATAAAAACCAAATGCTAAATTCCAAAACATAACTATGGTTCCGATTTAATAGGTCCATGTAGTGCGACCATATAGCACAAATGTTAGGAATTCAGTTTTTAGTGCTCCATAATCATGTTAATGTAACAAAGTTGTTTGGTTGTTAAAACAACTCGTTGGAATAGAAGAGTAGTTTCTTACTTAATAGGAAACTCTCTTCATATATATATTTTCTATCTCGGATGAATTAATAGATAATCATATTATTATATTGTATTTGTTACATCCGAACCAAATCTATGATATGGTATAAGATCGGATTTCTATGAGAGAATAAATGAGATTTCCATTGGTGCTTGTTCTCATACTTCATCGTTTATGGGATTTTCCTGTGTTCTATTATGTTTTGCATTGAATCATGACCTCCAACATGTTATAAATACTCTCTGTAATGATTTAAAGTTTTTCTGATTTGTTACAAATATGTGCATCAACACTCGGAACATTGCATGGATCTATTATTTATTGGAGTTGTTGTTTCAAGACTTGGTGTGGAGCATTATCTTTGGAAGCGTGATCGAAGGAGCACCATCGAGCTAATGAAGCATATACTTTGAGAACACAATGATGCAATGTTTTGTTAGATCAATGTATATATTGACAACAACGAATGGAGAGTTGATATCCGTATTTGTCCTAGTATTTTAGGAGAACAATTATAAAATACTATTGTGACGCCCACAAAATTTACTGCATGAAACCCAAGAACAACCTAGGACAAGCTAGAAAAATTATGGATTTTTTTTTGAAAAACGTGCCTGCAAAACAGGCTTAGAAAATATAGTTGTCACATTAATGTTTCTAAGCTGCTTATATTTAATAAAATAATTTTCTCCATTATAACAAAGTATTAAAGTTCACATTATATTTTAATGGACTTAATTAGACTAAGCATGGTTTAGGTTCCCCTTAAAAGTTATGTTGATAAGACATTTAAATAAACCATTTAATTCTACTATAGTTAAAATCCCACAATTAAGTCTCAAGGGTAAAGGGGCCAATATAAATAAATGCTAAAGTTATTTAATTCCACAAGGTTAAAACAATTAACAAGGTCCCCATTTGACATGGGGTTAGAATAATAACATACCCCTACCCCATAAAGTGACCCCTTAAAAAGTCAACCCATGTATTTTGGAATTAAAACATTTAAATTTAAATTCAAATTCCACTCACCCACTCCCCACCTACTTTTTGTAGGGATGAATCTCATCCCTTAGATGGATTCATTTAGGGCCCTTAGATGAGGGAAAAACAACTAACCCTAAAGTATGCTTAAGAAAACTACTTTCTCTCTTTCTTTTGGCTTATTATTTCTCTTTTGTTTGCAGGTTGTTAGAGGAGGATGGGGAGCCATTAGAGGCCCTCTTAAGCTTTTGGGGAGGCATACAAGCTCCATTATTTTTCTTATTTGTTTATACCCTCATTAGGGTTTTAAATGTATTTATTTATTTCATTTCAATATTATTTGCCCAAGTAGGTAATGGGTTTGTCCCATTTTGGTTAAATAGCTATATTTGATATATGTTTTCATTTTGATAGGGTATATATACACATATATGTGTATATACGTTTATACATATACATATACATATACATATACATATATTTGAAAAATCTTTAATGGGTTAAAACCCGATATCACACACACACACACACACATGCGTAGTGTAATGTGTTTGTGGTTACCATGTACAAGCCGCAAGAAGAAAAAGTGCGCGGCAGTCTTATATGCTTTGCGGGTTTGATTTTTTTGTGGTTGGGGGAGGTTGCTGACCCCACCCCCATCCCATTTGTTAATGGGGTGGGGGTGAGGTCGGCGACCCTTCCCTCTAACCCCCTTCCACCTACTCTACAGGTTGTAGCCAATGAAAAATAGAAGGTTAGTACGACTTCCTTTCTTTTATAAAATTATATATATACAATAATAATACTAACTTTTTTAATAGTAATAATAATAACTTGATATTATTAATATTTTAATTTCTAATACTACTATCAAGGTAGTAACATTTATACTATTAATTGTGGTAATTGATTTTAGTTTCATACTTAAGATTTTCTTTGTGACAATTTGATAGGATAAGAGTAAGAGGTATTAGAATAGGCCAAGTCAAATTTCACTTATTTTTATATCAAGGTGCAATGGGTTTTAAAGAAATTTCACATTAACTTAGCAATTAATTTGCACATTCTAAGGAGGTTAAAGCCTAAGTTGCCAATGTGAGACTTCTTTTCTCTACTAGTGTTAAGAATTACTATATTTTTACTAACCAAGTAAAGACAAGTAAAACTAAGTTCTTACCATCTATTTGAATATAGTTTAACTTTCTTTCAACTACTATAAGAGAATGAACAAACATAACTTTTCACAACCTTATAATTTTCATGGAATACAATAAAAGTAGCTATTTCTTTTTTTTTTTCAAACTACAATTTTCAACCATTCTCACAACCAATTTTAACAAGGTTTCCAATAAGTTCTAAAATGAGAACTACTATCTTTCCAATGAGATCTACACACTTTTGTGGGAAATAAATTAACTACAATGAAATAAGATATTCCCTTTATAACTTCTTTCCTATTACAACCAAACTAGCTTTACAAAAAAACAAATCTTTCTTTCCCTTTTCACATACAATACAACTTTAATATCCAATAATCAAAACAACTTTTCTTCACAATTATTAATACAATATCTTCCACTTAAAGTGGGAAAATTTACAAGAATGAAAGCTAAAAGGAATACAATATTACAAGTCTTCCACCCTAAGTGGGAATAACAAGGATGTTTTCTCACAAGGAAGGATTACTTAAGGACACCAACAATGCTCCAAGTTTCACATCACCAAAGCAAGGAGCTCCACCATGCTTCATTTGATCAATAACAAAAAAAGGGGAGAGAAAACACTCTCCACCCAACCAATAATCCAATGAGGAGGAGAAGCTATCCTCCTCATTGGCCCCCGAGCCCCAACCACATTGCAATGAAAATGGATCCAACTCATGGCAACAAAACAAGCTTCCACATCACAATAAAAAGATTTTACAACCATACCAAAACACAAACAACTCAAACTACAATCACAAGAAGAACTAACAAAATATACAAGGCTTCAAAATGCAAAAGCCAAAGGAGCAAGATCTATGGGGAGGTCACTTATGCCTCCCAAAGGGAAATGGGTGCCCACCTTATAACCCTCAATACACATCTCAAAACCCCTACACACTCTTATGCCTCCCTCAAGAACCTCTTATGCCTCCCACATTCTCTTATGCCTCCCTACAATCTCTTATGGCTCCCTCAACAAAATAACCAAGTAAGAAATGCAAGAATTTTCTTGTCCAAGGTGGGGCACCCAACCCAAATCCCTCCAAAACATGAAATAAACTCTTATGCCTCCCTACATGTAAGATCCCCATAGTCCCCTCCTACACCACACTTAGGCAATCTACCCAAGCACCCAACAAGCATACTAAAACACTCAAAACACACACACATATGTATACAAAATAAAAGAAAGCATTTAACAAGAGTTTAGCTCCTACCTTTCCATGGTAGAGCTTGATCCAAGAGTCACACACCAAGCTTCTTCAATCCCAAACAATCACCAAGAAGTTTCAACAAGATCCACAAGCACTCCCAAAATCTTCCAACTCCAAAATGAAAGAGCACAAAAGAAATCAAGTAACCCCCAAACAAGTAAAAGAACTTGAATAAATAAAAAAGGGAGAGAGAAGGGTGAGGTGGCTCCATGTAGGATGCCACATCACTCATCCTCAACTCCACCTCACAAGTCAAACCTCAACCCCAATGCACCATAAATTGGTGGGTGAGAGGAATGACAATTTACTTACACACACAATCCAAGCCCACACCCCCTAAGGACAAACTTTAATTACATGAAAGAAAGTGCAATAAAATTTTACATTTTTGTCTTCCCAAAACACATAATGGGGTCTATTTTTGACCCCCTAATCCATAGGTAGGGTTGGTATAGCAATTTAAGAGGTGTGGGAAAAGTTTAACTTGTCCCACAAGCCTCCAAAATTGGCCCTTAAGGCCAAATCCAAATTTTCATGAAGGGGTAGAGTGTACAACACTCAAGATCACAAGCACTCAACTTACAACACATAATCCAAGAGCCATCTAATCTAATAAATGAATTCTTTTGACCCATCCAATATTTAGTTTAGTAAAAAGATTAATTTACTAATCTAGACACAAATCAAGTAATTAATAAAAGGAGAATACATCACTATAAAATCACATACTAAAATCAAATAAAGGAAACTAATAAAAGAATAACACATAACCCCTTGGTCACAATTGGAGGTGACCCCCCATGGGGACCCCTAACAACAATACAAACACACACACACACACACACAAAATACATGTTGCCATGGTGACCCTTGTTGAATTCATCTAGCATTCCAATGTGGTTGGTCTCAATCCCCCCGTTGTTTGTTGTGATAGGTTTACCTGCAAAACACATAATACCTTCTTTCGGCCTCGTGGCTGCATCAAAACATCCAAAATAAAATATACAATATAAATCCACAATCATCTATATATGAATCAAATCATCATCTAGGCAAGTAACGATATCATTTACAATTTCTAACAACATCTCGATCTTACATTTCATCAATAACAATAGGATCACAAGATTAGTTCAATTGTTAAGGTCTACTAAAAAAGACGCAAATATCGCATGTCAGAAATATGTAACCATGTCAACAACATATCATCATCAATATAAAATGTCTCTAATAATCCACACACAACATACTATGAATCAAAACCAACAATAGACTCGAGTATCTCTATCATCTACCATCCTGCTAAGTCAAAATGCTACAATAATGTCCATAAGTATAGTCAACAATATCGAAATCAAAAGAAAAAGTGTCGAAGGGAAGTGGGCACTACTGTCGAGAGGCAAACCCTTGATTCTAATAGGAAAATTCCTTGAGCGTAATAAAAGCATAGTTGGAAAGCAAAGGAAATATACTTGCCTTGGGCAGGTTAATAACATCTCATTCCGTAAAATAAAAACCAAATGCTAAATTCCAAAACATAACTACGGTTCCGATTTAATAGTCCATGTGGTGCAATCATATAGCACAAATGTTAGGAATTTAGTTTTTAGTGCTCCATAATTATGTTAATGTAACAAAGTTGTTTTGTTGTTAAAACAACTCGCTAGAATAGAAGAGTAATTTCCTACTTAATAGAAAACTCTCTTTCTATATATTTTCTATCTCGGATGAATTAATAGATAATCATATTATTATATTGTATTTGTTTAATCTGAACCAAATCTATGATTGGGTATCGATTGAATTTCTATGAGAGAATAAATGATATTTCCATTGGTGCTTATTCTCATACTTCATCGGTTGCCGGGATTTTCCTATGTTCTATTACGTTTTACATTGAATTGTGACCTCCAATATGTTAGAAATATTCTCTGTAAGGATTTAAAGTTTATCTGATTTGATACAAATATGTGCATCGATTTTAAGCTCCTTTCAACACTTGGAACATTGCACGGATCTATTATTTACTCAAGTCATTGTTGTTTCAAGACTTGGCGTGGAGCACTATGCTAGAAGCGCGATCGAAGGAGCACCATCAGAGCTAACGAAGCATAGACTTTGAGAACACAATGATGCAATGTTTTGTTAGATCAATGTATATATTGACAACGATGGATGGAGAGTTGATATCCGTATTTGTCCAAGTATTTTAGGAGAACAATTATAAAATACTACGGAATCGATCAACTACATTAGAGAACATTTTTTTCACAGCTGTGGATATTGCGCCTAGGTTTTGGCATTGGGATTAACGTGGATGCAATAGAATCAATTTCCCAACATTAAGTCAAATTCCTCGGCAAGATCAAATTCTAGGCATTAAGTCAACATTGAATGCTCATTCCAAAATCTACCAAGTGTATATTGGTGAGGCGGTTGTCTAAAGTTCGATATTTTCTCGTATTGAAAGTCCGTGTCTCCGCCATATTCTCAGTGTTTGGCCCAGAGTGGTTGATATACCTATGCAAAGTGTATTCCTCAAATATGTCACGAGGTCTAAAATTCAAAGCTGATGTCCATTGTGTCATTTGTAGGAAGATTCAAAAATGGATAAATTGAATTTAATTGATAAAAAAAGACTTCCATACATGGCAAGTCCAAACTCAACTACAACCGATTGACAAAGATCTATGGGAAATTGTTGATGGAAAAATGAAAAAGCCAAAAGATGTGGATGAAACAACAATGTGGAAAAGCAAGGATTGAAAGGCAATAACAATTATTGGCCTAGGACTATCTGATGCTTATTTACATCATATCGATTTGATGAAGACATTGAATGAAATCTGGATGACATTGAACAAGTTATTTGGATCTCAAGTTGGTAGTGCAACAATGACACTGAAACAAAAATTGTTTGGGCTAAAGATGGGAGAAAATGACAATATGGTTCAACATATCAGTAAGTTTCACTCCATATTGAATCAATTAACAAGTTTAAAAGCTGAGGAGGATAAAGAAGATGCTAAATCAATCTTACTAAATAGCTTGGAAAAATAATATTCAAATATTGTTTTTAGTCTTAGTAAGATCAATCCTAGTTTGGAAAACTTAATTTCCTCTTTGCTTGATGAAGAAGAAAAAATCAAAAGGTTTGTACCAGAAGAAGAAATTGTCATGGTTGCAAAACAATAAATCATCATTCCAGAAAGGTAAAAAAGGTTTGTATCTTCAAAGAAACATCTTTTGTGTCATTATTGCAAGCAGTCAGGACATCACTTTGTGAACTGTAAAAAGAGAGCCAAAGATCTCTTAGATGATAAGATAGATGAACAAGGATTGGCTGCTGAAAATGATTGGGAAGATTTCTCTTCTCATGAAAGTGAAAATGAGCCTATTAGCTACCCCAGTGATGAAGATTATTTATATTAATTAAATTCATTAGAGGATGGAGGCAACAAAGGTAAGAGGATAATCAATGTCCTCGAGTTCATCAACCCTACAAAGGCCGCATATTGCTTTAGTGACACCTTTTGTTTTGTGTGATGAATAAGAATAGAAGTGCATCCATGTTCTTGTGTGCAATATAATGTTTATGTTTTCCTTATTATGATGATGATGTGGAGATTTGTACCATTGATACTATAACAAGAAGTGTTCTTGATCAGATTGACTTGATGGTTGATGTGAATTGGTTGATGGGTCCCAATTCATGTATTCACCTAGATAGGTTGATGGGCCCTTATTCATGGATGATGTAGTTCCCACAGTCAGTGTTGAGTATCGAGACCATGTGCAAGCTACGAAGTGGCATGCTGCTTGGTTGAAGATGGTGTTTTCCCCATGTTTTCACTAAGGAGGGAATGTTAGGAATTCAATTTTTTTAGTGCTCCATAATCATGTTAATGTAACGGAGTTGTTTGGTTGTTAAAACAACTCATTGGAATATAAGAGTAGTTTCTAACTTAATAGGAAACTCTCTTCCTATGTAATTTCTCTCTTGGATGAATTAATAGAGAGTCATATTATTATATTGTATTTGCTCAATCAGAACCAAATCTATGAGAAAATACCCCAAAACCTTCCCGTTGAAAAGGAAGGCCATGTTAGCAAGGACGAAAAAATCCATAGATGCCACGCTTGGGTTATATTTAAAATTGGGCTTCTTTGCATTCAAATATCCTTTGATGTACTATTTGGAAATTGGCACCGATCAATTTCCTCGAGTGCAACAATAGTTTTAACATTCAATAGTTAATTTTATTGTTCCATGAAATAATTTTTTGTTTATTCTATCATGCACAATTTTAAGCAAACACAAAAGACACACGACATACAAATTACACTTCTCTTTATCTTCTTGAAGAAATGCACAAGCTGCGATAGAGATTATTACGGACAAAATGCATCAATTGCTATTGTTTTACAATAGAATATAAAAAAACAAGTAGCAACAAACGGACTTAAAAACCCGCTTGGAAAGCCAACAATAAACAAATCACACAAAGAAACTTTATATTACTTTCAAAGTAGAATACAAAAAAATATAGTTTTTCCGATCGAATTATTATAAGTATAATACAAAAAAACAAACACTTAACACACATGATATATTGTAAAATGAAACACATGGTCCAATCCTGACAAGAAAACTCACAACATGCATCGTAAAATCATTTTCAATTCTTGCGAAGCCATCTCCATCAAGTGACAAAACCATGACGCTACCGGAGAAACTACGGGCATCCACGTGCATAACGGTAGCGGATCGACCGCCCATACGACCACAATCTATACAACACAGCGAGAGATGAAGGCCATTATGTTCGAAGGCTTCATGACCAATGACATCATAGGTGGAGGGCAGCTCATCACCACCACCGACGTCTAAAACTTTCCCGGCTTCCCAATGAAATCCCGAGGTTTGAATTGATGGACAAGCTCAAGGAGCAGAACTCGTGTTTGGGCACACAAATCTTTGTGGAAACCATTGAACGTGTGTCAACCTCGTCCGTCGGGCCTTTGAGTTTATGAGGGCAATAAGAAGGTTGATGCAGGACATCGTTATTATTGTGATAGGTTCCATGGAAAAGCATCCAAATTTTTTTTGCGCCGACAATGATGGCTATTGGAACAACTAAGTCATTTTGATATTCACAAAACAAACATGAAAAACGTCACCGTAACCTTTGCGGCACCATTCTCAAGGTAAACGACATCTGCAGTGGCATACATAAGCGTTGGATTTCAAGGCATGTCCCGCATCTTCCGTCTCGCACCGTCAATTTTCTTCTAATCCCTTAGAAACAACCTGCTCATTCCAATATAGAAACACCTTTGGCATAATTAGTATTAGAGTAATTAATAACTAGTCTCACATTTTTGTGGGTTGTAGCTCAATTGGTATAGTAAAATACTTAATCTACATTAATTCACATTTTCATTCACATATATGTGGTCCCCAATCACTCGGCATCTATCCGGTTCATATCTTCAATAAAAAAGTTTCACACCAATAAAATAATTAATAAATTATAATATAATAATTGTTAAAATACAATAATAAATAATTAGCAATTAATACTTTTTCCATACTAATAAAATACTTAATATACATAAATATAGTAATATTATATTAACTAACTAATTACATACTAATAATAAAAACATACAAATATACTAATACCATAACAATTAATTTATCTAATAGTAGTATTAAAAATGTTAATGGGCACACAAATGCACTAATACCACAACAATTAATTAATCTCATGTCAATAATAAAAATACAAACTTACATGTTAACAATTAATTATTCTCATGCCAACTATAAAAATAGAAATAAATTAATACTATAGTAATCTATTAGTTTCATATGATTTATTTTGATTGGTAAACAAATGTTAAAGGGTCCCTTTCCCCTACGTTTTGTTTTTAACCACCAGAGTGACAATCGGTTTGGGACACAAATGGGGGTTCCAGATCCCAAGGCCACACCTTGACAAAATGTTGTAACCCTGCATCGCAAACCGTGCCAACCTTCGAGTATTACCCACAATTGAAATTGCATTCCTCCATCACGGGACCCATCTACATGTTCCATAGGATCCATCGCCGAATACACACGACCACAACCAACCTCAAATGCCTCGGTGGGAATCAAAACTTTATGGACTTGGAAACATCCAAATGACCCAACCAACTCACCCGAACCTCATTGGCATACCAATAAAATAATTATCGAACACACAATAATACTAAAACGATAACAATTTCCTAGTCCCATACCCATATTAAGTGTTTACTACTTTTACCTATATTACTTTCTATTATATGCATTTGTTTAGGCAATATTTGCCATATCATATTGTACTTATTTACGAATTTATATATGTGATTTAGAGACAATATTTGAGTGTTGTATATTGTGTTTTTGGAATTAAAACTCAGCACATATGTATAATTATATTGAGAGAATTGCAATAGGGTTGAGAAGTGTTTGATGTTATGTCCGCGAAAGAAAAATGACCAACTTTATATAAAAATAGATTTAATTTATAAATGTTATATTTTGTACAATAACTAACATAAAATTAAATATATATATATACACACACTATTAAACAAAGAAATAAATACAATTCAAATAACCAAAGAATAAAATTATGAGAAATTATGAGAAGAGCACTGTGCATAGAACAATGATAAACAAAAGAAATAATAACATTTGTAAAAGTTTGGTATTTGATGTTTTACTTTTTCATTTATTTTATTAATTTTTATTTTATATTTAATTTTACAATTGCAAATACATTCCAATTTTGTGTTCAATATTATTTATATGAATCGAAGAGGATAGATACATATGTATTATAACACAAATAAATTGTTTTATATAAAAAATAACATCATCTTTATTATAAGTATATTTACTGTTTATACCCATATAGATATTAAATTACTTATTATTTATGAGAATCAATATAATTCAATATAAATATAGGCAAATTTAGGTATTTAAAATTTAAGATTTAAAAATAATTAAATTAAATTTATTACAATTAGAAATTTAGATTTATAATTAATAAGAGATAAATTAAGTACCTTATTTAAATAAATTTAAATGAATTTAATTTTCTTAAATAATTATAATTTAAATATATATAAATATAAATAAAGGAGACACATTATTATAATTTAAAGTACTTATTTGTCTTAAATTTAAATATTTAAAATTTATCATTAAAATAGAATTCAAAATTTAAATTTATAATTAATTTAAGATAAATTATGTATATACTTATTTATCTTATAAATAATAAGGTAAATCTATTAGGTATCAACTTTAACTATTTAAATAAAACTAGGCAAATCTAATTATTTTAAATAGTTGTAATTTAAATATATAGAGATAATATCTAAATCATATGTAAAGATTTGTATTTTCCTTAAATTTGTTATACTTATATTATATGCAGTTATCTATTTATTTATATATCTATTTACCAATTAAATAACATATGCTAGATCTATTTATCTATTTAAGTTATTTAGGTAGGTACAAAGTAAATCTTAAATCTAATTTACTGTATGATAAAATGTAAGATTTATTTTAGGTATTTCATTGCATAATAATGTTAAGTTTATAAATCTTAGGTATAATAAATTAAGATGTACCTTCTTATTACATATGTATATACATATTTCATTATTAACTATGTTAATTTATTAATTTCAAGAAAAATTATTCATTTGTGAATATGCAAAGTTAGATATTATTGAGTTGTGGAGCTCAATTGCTTCACAAACAAGTATGTTTTATTAACTTGCTTTGGAAAACACGATGAATCGGCATCGGTTGGGTAATTGCCACGGTCACTTGGGACCAACATCGGTCAAATCAAGTAGTGACCGTAGGGTAACCGACATCGGTTACTTGTGTGTGATTGTTTTTATTTAACTCATGGGAATTAGATCTAACCTTTGTTATAAAGTTGATCTAATGATTGTAATTGCATAGCTAAAGTGCCCTAAGTTTTTATATGCCTATATAAGCTAGAAAGCTAGGGTTAGAAGGTGAGAACTCATTAAGATTAAAAGAATTGTAAGAAAGAATTCTTGGAGAGAGCTCAAAGAAGCTTGTGAGAGGAAAAGTATTGTACATTGTGTAAGGTGTGGAAGATTGCAAATCTTCAATTGTATATCCTCTGGAATAATATATTGACTATTTCTTAGTGGATGTAGCCCACACTGGGTGATCCACGTTATATCTTGTGTATTATTTCTTACGGTTTATTTTCATTTTTTTGCTCATGACGCTTAGATCCGATAAAAATCATGACGGGTGGTGTGATTAACCCCAACAACTGGTATCTAAGATTTTTTGTTTGAGGGTTTTGTGTGTTGACATATTTAGTCACAAAGGGATTTCTAATTGAGTGGGAGCTACAAAGTAATGGCGAGAAGATGACAAATACAAAGTTGAGAAATCTAACGACCAAAATTATCAATTATGGAATATGCAGGTGGAAGATTATCTGTATAAAAAAGATCTATACTTACCGTTGGATGAGAAGGAAACACCTGCAAAGATGACTAATGAAGAATGAAAAATTCTTGACAGAAAGACTCTCTAATTTATAAGATTGAGCCTGACAACATCCGTGGCTTTGAATATTACCGAAACAACAACCACGGTAGAGTTGATGAAATATTTAGCTAATTTATATGAAAAACCTAGTGCTTTAAATAAATTTTATTTGATGAAGAAATTATTTAATTCAAAGATGCAAGAAGGTGAATCTGCATTAAGTCATTTGAATGATTTCCGTTCTATTGTAAATCAATTAAAATTGGTTAATATTCTATTTGATGATGAAGTGAAAGCACTTTTATTCTTATGCTCTTTGCCAGATAGTTGGGATAACTTGGTAATGGTTGTTAGTAATACAACATTTGCTACTAATATTTTAAAGTTTGATGATGTGGTTAGTATAATCCTGAATGAAGAAATACGCAGAAAAGTACAGGAGAATTATCATCTGGTAATGCTTTGAATGTAGAAAGCAAGGGAAGGAAAAATGAGAGATCCAAGAGAAAAAATAATGATAAATCAAAGTCTAAGAATGAAAAATATAAATCCAGAGGTAAAGGAATAACCTTTTGGAATTTTGGAAAGAAAGGACATGCAAAGAAGGATTTGGTTTAAGGAAAACAAAGAGAATGTATCGAGAAAGGTAAAGAGGAAAACGTTGCATCTTCTGAGGTAATGCAAGATGCCCTTATTCTCTCATTGGATAGTAAAATTAAATAACAGGTTTTAGATTCAGGAGCTTCTTTCTATGTTACCCCTAATAAGGGTTATTTCATAAATCATGTTTAGGATAATTTTGGGCATGTTTAATTAGGAGATGATGAACCATGCAATATTATTGGTAAAGAATAAGTTCATCTAAAATTGTAGAATGGAAACATGTATATTGAAAGATGTGAGACATGTTCGAGACTCGTGGAGAAATCTAATTTCTACATGACAACTAGGTGACCCCTTAAAAAGTCAACCCATGTATTTTGGAATTAAAACATTTAAATTTAAATTCAAATTCCACTCACCCACTCCCCACCTACTTTTTGTAGGGATGAATCTCATCCCTTGGATGGATTCATTTAGGGCCCTTAGATGAGGGAAAAACAAGTAACCCTAAAGTATGCTTAAGAAAACTACTTTCTCACTTTCTTTTGGCTTATTATTTCTCTTTTGTTTGCAGGTTGTTGGAGGAGGATGGGGAGCCATTGGAGGCCCTCTTAAGCTTTTGGGGAGGCATACAAGCTCCATTATTTTTCTTATTTGTTTATACCCTCATTAGGGTTTTAAATGTATTTATTTATTTCATTTCAATATTATTTGCCCAAGTAGGCAAATGGGTTTGTCCCATTTTGGTTAAATAGCTATATTTGATATATGTTTTCATTTTGATAGGGTATATATACATATATATGTGTATATACGTTTATACATATGTATTTATTATATATATATATATATATATATATATATATATGAAAAATCTTTAATGGGTTAAAACCTAAAATCAAAATATATGCAACACACACACACACACACACACACACACACACACACACACACACACACGGGCGTAGTGTAATGTGCTTGCCGTGGTTACCATGTACAAGCCATAAGAAGAAAAAGTGCGCGCAGTCTTATATATTGCGGGTTTGATTTTTGTTTGTGGTGGGGGAGGGTTGCCGACCCTACCCCCATCCCATTTGTTAATGGGGTGGGGGGTGGGGTCGATGACCCTCCCCCAAACCCTCTTCCACCTACTCTACAAAGTGCCGTAACCAATGAAAAATAGAAGGTTAGTACGACTTCCTTTCTTTTATAAAATTATACACACACACACACACACAATAATAATACTAACTTTTTTAATAGTAATAATAATAACTTAATATTATTAATATTTTAATATAAACAATATTTTAATTTCTAATACTACTATCAAGGTAATAACATTTATACTATTAATTGTGGTAACTAATTTTAGTTTCATACTTAAGATTTTCTTTGTGACAATTTGATAGGATAGGAGTAAGAGGTTTTAGAATAGGCCAAGTCAAATTTCACTTATTATTATATCAAGGTGCAATGGGTTTTAAAGAAATTTCACATTAACTTAGCAATTAATTTGCACATTCTAAGGAGGTTAAAGCCTAAGTTGCAATGTGAGACTTCTTTTCTCTACTAGTGTTAAGAATTACTATATTTTTATTAACCAAGTAAAGACAAGTAAAACTAAGTTCTTACCATCTATTTGAATATAGTTTAAATTTCTTTCAACTACTATAAGAGAATGAACAAACATAACTTTTTCACAACCTTATAATTTTCATGGAATGCAATAGAAGTAGCTATTTTTTTAAAAGTACAATTTTCAACCTTTCTCACAACCAATTTGAACAAGGTTTCCAATAAGTTCCAAAATGAGAACTATTATATTTCCAATGAGATCTACACACTTTTGTGGGAAATAAATTAACTACAATGAAATAAGATATTCCCTTTAGATCAATGTATATATTGACAATGACAGATGGAGAGTTGATATCCGTATTTGTCCTAGTATTTTAGGAGAACAATTAGAAAATACTGCGGGAATTGATCAGCTACGTTGGAGAATAATTTTTCACAGCTGTGGAGATTGCGTCTAGGTTTTGGCGTTGGGATTAATGTGGATGCAATAGAATCAATTTCCCAAGATTAAGTCAAATTCCTCAGCAAGATCAAATTCTGGGCATTAAGTCAACATTGAATACTCATTCCAAATCTGCTAGCTGTATATTGGTGAGTCGATTGTCTAAAGTTCTGATATATTTTCTGTATTAAAAGTCTGTGTCTGCCATATTCTACGCTGTCCAGAGTGGCTGATATACATGTGCGGTGTATTCCTCAAATATGTCACGAGGTCCAAAATTAAAAGTTGACGTCCATTGTGTCATTTGTAGGAAGATTAAAAAATGGATAAATTGAATTTAATTGATAAAAAAAGACTTCCATACATGGCAAGTCCGAACTCAACTACAATTGATTGACAAAGATCTATGGGAAATTGTTGATGTAAAAATGAAAAAGTGAAAAGATGTGGATGAAACAACAATGTGGAAAAGCAAGGATTTAAAGGCAATAACAATTATCGGCCTAGGACTATCTGGTGCTTATTTACATCATATCGATTTGATGAAGACATCAAATGAAATCTGGATGACATCGAACAAGTTATTTGGATCTCAAGTTGTTAGTGTAACAATGACATGAAGCAAAAATTTTTGGGCTAAAAATGGGAGAAAATGACAATATGATTCAACATATCAAGTAAGTTTTGATCTATATTGAATCAATTAACAAGTTTAAAAGCTGAGGAGGATAAAGAAGATGCTAAATCAATATTACTAAATAACTTGGCAAAATAATATTCAAATATTGTTTTTACTCTTAGTAAGATCAATCCTAGTTTGGAAACCTTAATTTCCTCTTTGCTTGATGAAGAAGAAAAAATCAAAAGGTTTGTACTAGAAGAAGAAACTATCATGGTTGTAAACAATAAATCATCATTCCAAAAAGGTAAAAAAAGGTTTGTCTCTTCAAAGAAACAACTTTTATATAATTATTGCTAGCAGTCAGGACATCACTTTGTGAACTGTAAAAAGAGAGCCAAAGATCTCTTAGATGACAAGATAGATGAACAAGGATTGGATGCTGAAAATGATTGGGAAGATTTCTCTTCTCATGAAATTGAAAATGAGCCTATTAGCTATCATAGTGATAAAGATTATTTGTATTAATTGAATTCATTGGAGGATGGAGGCAACAAAGGCAAGAGGACAATCAATGTCCTCGAGTTCATCACCCCACAAAGGCCACATATTGCTTTAGTGACACCTTTTGATTTGTGTAATGAATAAGAATAGAAGTGCACCCCTGTTATTGTGTGCTATATAACATTTATGTTCTCCTTATTATGATGATGATGTGGAGATTTGTACCATTGATACTATAACAAGAAGTGTTCTTGATCAGATTGATTTGAAGGTTGATGTGAATTGGTTGATGGGTCCCAATTCATGTATTCACCTGGATAGGTTGATGGGCCCTTATTCATGGATGATGTAGTTCCCACAATCAGTGTTGAGGATCGAGACAATGTGCAAGCTACGAAGTGACATGTTACTTGGTTGAAGATGGTGTTTTACCCATGTTTGCACTAAGGAGGGAATGTTAGGAATTCAAATTTTTAGTCCTCCATAATCATGTTAATGTAATGGAGTTGTTTGGTTGTTAAAACAACTCATTGGAATATAAGAGTAGTTTCTAACTTAATAGGAAACTCTCTTCCTATGTATTTTCTCTCTCGGATGAATTAATAGATAGTCATATTATTATATTGTATTTGCTCAATCTGAACCAAATCTATGAGAAAATACCCCAAAACCTTCCCCCGAAAAGGAAGGCCACACAAGGACGAAAAAATCCATAGATTCCACACTTGGGTTATATTTAAAATTGGGCTTCTTTGCATTCAAATATCCTTTGATGTACTATTTGGAAATTGGCACCGATCAATTTCCTCGAGTGCAACAATAGTTTTAACATTCAATAGTTAATTTTATTGTTCCATGAAATAAGTTTTTGTTTATTCTATCATGCACAATTTTAAGCAAACACAAAAGACACACGACATACAAATTACACTTCTCTTTTCCTTCTTGAAGAAATGCACAAGACTGCGATAGAGATTGTTACGAGACAAAATGCATCAATTGCTATTGTTTTACAATAGAATATAAAAAACAAGTAGCAACAAAATGGATTTAAAAACCTGCTTGGAAAGCCAACAATAAACAAATCACACAAAGGAACTTTACATTACTTTAAGTAGAATACAAAAAAATTAGTTTTTCTCGATCCGTATTATTTTAAGTATAATTCAAAAAAACAAACACTTAACACACATGATATATTGTAAAATGAAACATATGGTCCAATACTAACAAGAAAACTCACAACAAGCGTGGTAAAATCATTCTCAATTCTTGCTAAGCCATCTCCGTCAAGTGAAAAAACCATGACGCTACTAGAGAAGCTGTGGGCATCCACGTGCATAACGGGTAGCGGTTCGGCCGCCCATGCGACCATAATCTATACAACACGGGCAGAGATGAAGGCCATTATGTTCAAAGGCTTCATGACCAACGACATCACAGTGGAGGGCAACTTATCACCACCACCGACATCTAAAACTTTCCGGCTTCCCCAATGGAATCTCGAGGTTTGAATTGATGGACAAGCTCAAGGAGCAAAGCCTGTGTTTGGGCACACAAATCTTTGCGGAAACACTTCAAACTCACACCTGTCTGGTGCTTTCAGAGTTTATGAAGACAATAAAAAGGTTGATGCAAACACTTTTATTATTATGATAGGTGCCGTGGCAAAGCATCGAATTTTTTTGGCGTCGACAATGATGGCTACTTGAACAACTAAGTCATTTTGGTATTTACAAAACAAACATGAAAAATGTCACTTGTAACCTTGCAACACCATTCTCGAGGTAAATGACAGTCTGCAGATGGCACACATAAGCGTTGGATTTCAACGCATGTCTTGCATCTTCCTCTACACCGTCAATTTTCGTAATCCCTTAGAAGCTACCGAGCTCATTCCAATAGAGAAACACCTTTGGCATAATTAGTATTAGAGTAATTAATAACTAGTCTCACATTGTTTTAGGGTTGTAGCTCAATTGGTATAGTAAAATACTTAATCTACATTAATTCACACATTTTTCATCCACATATATGTGGTCCCCAATCACTCGGCATCTATCCGGTTCATATCTTTGATAAAAATGTTTGTTGATAAAAAAGTCTCACACCAATAAAATAATTAATAAATTATAATATAATAATTATTAAAATACAATAATATATAATTAGCAATTAATAATTTTTTCCATACTAATAAAATACTTAATATACATAAATATACTAATATTATATTAATTAACTAATTACATAGTAATAATAAAAACATACAAATATACTAATATAATAACAATTAATTTATCTAATAGTAGTATTAAAAATGTTAATGAGCACACAAATGCACCGATACCACAACAATCAATTAATCTCATGTCAATAATAAAAATACAAATTTACTAACATGTTAACAATTAATTATTCTCATGCCAACTATAAAAATAGAAATAAATTAATACTATAGTAATCTATTAGTTTCATACAATTTATTTTGATTGGTAAACAAGCGTTAAAGGGTCCCTTTCCCTATGTTTTGTTTTTAACCACCAGAGCAACAATCGGTTTGGGACACAAACGGGGTTCTAGATCCCCAAGGCCACACAACCTTGACAAAATGTTGTAACCCACATACTGCAAACCGTGCCAACCTTCGAGTATTACCCACAATCAAAATTGTATTCCTCCATCACGGGACCCATCTACATGTTCCATAGGATCCATCGCCGAATACACACGACCACAACCAACCTCAAATGCCTCAGTGGGAATCGAAACTTTATGGACTTGGAAACATCCAAATGACCCAACCAACTCACCCCCACCTCATTAACATACCAATAAAATAATTATTGAACACACAATAATACTAAAACCATAGCAATTTCCTAGTCCCATACCCATATTAAGTGTTTACTACTTTTACTTATATTACTTTCTATTATATGCATTTGTTTAGGCAATATTTGCCATATCATATTATACTTATTTACGAATTTATATATATGCGATTTAAAGACAATATGTGTTTCATATTGTGTTTTTGGAATTAAAACCCATCACATATGTATAATTATATTGAGAGACTACAATTTCAATAGGGTCGAGAAGTGTTTGATGTTATGTCTCGTGAAAGAAAAATGACCAACATTATATCAAAATTGATTTAATTTATAAATGTTATACACACACACACACACACACACACACACACACACACACACACACACACACACACACACACACACACACACACACACACACACACACACACACACACCATTAAACAAAAAAACAAATACAATTCAAATAACCAAAGAATAAAATTATGAGAAATTATGAGAAGAACAATGAGCGTAGAACAATAGAAATAATAACATTTGTAAAAGTTTGGTATTTGATGTTTTACTTTTTCATTTATTTTATCAATTTTTATTTCATATTGTTTCAAAGAGCTTGCCCTATTTGGTAATATTTAATTTTAGAATTGCAAATACATTCCAATTTTGTGTTCAATATTATTTATATGAATCGAAGAGGATAGATACATATGTATTATAACATAAATAAATTGTTTTTATATAAAAAATAACATCATCTTTATTATAAGTATATTTATTGTTTATACACATAAATAATAAATTACTTATTATTTATGAGAATCCAATATAATTCAATATAAATATAGGCAAATTTAGGTATTTAAAATTTAAGATTTAAAAATAATTAAATTAAATTTATTACAATTAGAAATTTAGATTTATAATTAATAAGAGATAAATTAAATACCTTATTTAAATAAATTTAAATGAATTTAATTTTCTTAAATAATTATAATTTATATATATAAATATAAATAAAGGAGACACATTATTATAATTTAAAGTACTTATTCGTCTTAAATTTAGATATTTAAAATTTATCATTGAAATAGAATTCAAAATTTAAATTTATGATTAATTTAAGATAAATTATAAATACATCTTATAAATAATAAGGTAAATCTATTGGGTATCAACTTTAACTATTTAAATAAAACTAGGTGAATCTAATTATTTTAAATAGTTGTAATTTAAATATATAGAGAATATCTAAATCATATGTAAAGATTCGTATGTACCTTAAATTTGTTATACTTATATTATATGTAGTTATCTATATATTTAAATATCTATTTACCAATTAAATAACATATGGTAGATCTATTTATCTATTTAAGTTATTTATGTAGGTACAAAATAAATCTTAAATCTACTTTCTTTGTATGATAAAATGTAAGATTTAATTTAGGTATTTCATTGGATAATAATGTTAAGTTTATAAATCTTAGGTATACTAAATTAAGATGTATCTTCTTATTACATATGTATATACATATTTCATTATTATCTATGTTAATTTATTAATTCCAAGAAAAAATATTCATTTGTGAATATGCAAAGCTAGATATTATTGAGTTGTGGAGCTCAATTGCTTCACAAATAGTATGTTTTATTAACTTCTTTGGAAAACACAAGAACCAACGTCGATTGGGTAACCTCCATCGGTCACATGGGACCAACATCGGTCAAAGCAAGTAGGAACCAATATCGGTTAGGGTAACCGACATCGGTTACCTATGTGTGATTGTTTTTATTTAACTCATGGGAATTATATCTAACCTTTGTTATAAAGTTGATCTAATGGTTGTAATTGCATAGCTAAAGTGCCCTAAGTTTTTATATGCCTATATAAGCTAGAAAACTAGGGTTAGAAGGAGAGAACTCATTAAGATTGAGAGAATTGTAAGAAAGAATTCTTAGAAAGAGCTCAAAGAAGCTTGTGAGAGGAAAAGTATTGTACATCGTGTAAGGTGTGGAAGATTTCAGATCTTTAATTGTATATTCTCGGAATAATATATTGACTATTTCTTGGTGGACGTAGCCCATATTGGGTGAACCACATTATATCTTGTGTATTTTTCGTATTTATTGCTTGTATGCTTAGATCTGATATACATCTATACAACTGGTGTGATTAACCCCAACAATTGGTATCAGAGATTTTTTGTTTGAGGGTTTTGTGTGTTCACATATTTACTCACAGAGGGATTTCTGATTGAGTGGGAGCTACAATAATGGAAGAAGATGGAAAATAAAGAGTTGAGAAATCGATGACCGAAATTATCAATTATGGAATATACATGTGGAAGATTATATGTATAAAAAGATCTATGCTTACTTGTTGGATGAGAAGGAAAGACCTCCAAAGATGACCAATGAAGAATGAAAAATTCTTGACAAAAAGACTCTTAGATCTATAAGATTGAGCCTGAAAACATCCGTGGCTTCGAATATTACCGAAATAATAACCACAATAGATTTGATGAAATATTTAGCTAATTTATATGAAAAACCTAGTGCTTTAAATAAAGTTTATTTGATGAAGAAATTATTTAATTCAAAGATGCAAGAAGGTGAATCTGCATCAAGTCATTTGAATGATTTTCGTTCTATTTTAAATCAATTAAAATTGGTTAATATTATGTTTGATGACGAAGTGAAAGCACTTTTATTCTTATGCCCTTCAACGAGATAGTTGGGATAACTTGGCAATGGTTGTTAGTAGTAATACAACATTTGCTACTAATATTTTAAAGTTTGATGATGTGGTTAGTATAATCCTGAATGAAGAAATACGTAGGAAAAGTACAAGAGAATTATTATCTGGTAATGCTTTGAATGTAGAAAGCAAGGGAAGGAAAAATGAGAGATCCAAGAGAAAAAATAATGATTAATCAAAGTCTAAGAATGAAAAATATAAATCCAGAGGTAAAGGAATAACTTGCCGGAATTTTGGAAAGAAAGGACATGCAAAGAAGGATTATTGGTTTAAGGAAAACAAAGAGAATGTATCGAGAAAGGTAAATAGGAAAACATTGCATCTTCCGAGGTAATGCAAGATGCCCTTATTCTCTCATTGGATAGTAAAATTGAATAAATGGTTTTAAATTCGGGAGCTTCTTTCTATGTTACCCCTAATAAGGGTTATTTCATAAATCATGTCTAGAATAATTTTGGGCATGTTTATTTAGGAGATGATGAATTATGCAATATTATTGGTAAAGAATAAGTTCATCTAAAATTACAGAATGGAAATACATGGATATTGAAAGATGTGAGGCATGTTTCAAGCCTCAGGAGAAATCTAATTTCTACAGGACAACTAGGTGAATCTGGTTGCATGGTTACATTCACAACCAACTCTTGGAAGGTTACCAAGGGATCTCTTTTTGTAGCAAGAGGAAAGAAGGTAGGAACATTATATTTTTCTACAGTATTATTGATTCCTTTTTCTGTGCTATCTACTTTAGATTCAAATGCAAGCATGTGACATAATCGGCTAGGCCATATGAGTCAAAAAGGAATACAGATCTTAAAGGCAAAGGGTAAGTTATCAGATTTGAAAGATGTAGATCTTGATTTTTGTGAGCATTGTATATTTGGAAAGCAAAAGAGAGTGAAATTTCTCAAAGTTGGGTCAATAAAGGAGAAAAATTGGAGCTTATGCACTCAGATGTGTGGGGACCAGCCCATGTAGCTTCTCATGGAGGATCCCAATATTATGTGACTTTCATTGATGATGCCATAAGAAAGGTATGAGTTTATTGTATTAAACGTAAATCTGATGTTTTTGAGAATTTTAAAAGATGGAAATCCCTTGTGGAAAATGAATCAAATTCAAAGTTAAAATGCCTTAGATCTAAAAATGGTGGTGAGTACTGCAACAAAAATTTCAATGATTATTGTTCAATGAATGGAATACACAGAGAAAGAATGGTTCCTAGAACACCACAAGAGAATGGTGTTGCTGAAAGAATGAACAAGACAATCATGGAACATGTAAGAAGCATGAGGATACATGTTGGATTACCCTTGCAGTTTTAGAAAATAAGTAGTAGACATGACGGTTTATTTAATTAACCGTGGGCCTTCAAGTGCACTGGATGGTGGAATACCAAAAGAATCTTGGACTAGAAAAGAGGTAGATATTTATTTTCTTAGAGTATTTGGTTCGAAACTTTTGTGCATATTGATAAAGAAAATAGAAAGAAGTTGGATGCTAAATCCAAGAGATGTACTTTTATTGGTTATGGATCTGGTGATTTCAGATTCTATTTTTGGGATTTAGAAGATTCTAAGATTGTTAGGAGTCGTGACATTGAATGGAATGAAAAGAGAATGTACAAGGATCAAGTTTTGGTACCCAAAGATGAACTGGTATAAGAGTTTTTGGATGAAAATGTATTTTCAGATTTAAAATTGACACCTATAAGTTTCTATAAGAACCGGTGTCGGTTGACCCTTGACAACGTCGGTCTCCCGAACCGATGTCGACATGAGAAGAACAAGACCAACATCGGTTAGCTGAACTGGTGTCGATAAGAGATAACCAACGTTGGTCACGTATAAGATTGATACACATTTGTAGAATGAGCAGATTGAGCCTCCGAACCTTAGATTTCAGTAAGAAGGTCAAAAGGGTAAGTAGACCTCCAGAAATATTTACACCTTCCTTATCTTATTTATTATTAATTGATAGTGGTGAATCAAAGTTTTTTTAAGAACCAATGTAGGATGAAACCCACAAGTAGTGGGAGCATGACATGGATGAGGAGATGGACTCCTTGGAACAAAATCAGACATGAGATTTGGTTAAGTTTCTAGCAGGTAAAAGAACATTGTAGAACAAATGGGTTTACAAGATCAAGGAAGAAGAGGGTGGATAAAAAGATACAAGGCAAGGCTTGTGGTGAAAGGATTTGCACATAAATCAGGTATTGATTTTTGTGAGATATTTTATCCTGTAGTAAAAATGACTTCCATACATACTGTATTGAGTTTAGTTGCAGTAGAATATTTACATTTAGAGCAACTTGATGTTAAGACGACTTTCCTTCACGGTGATTTGGAGGAAGAGATATATATGCAGCAACTACTTGGTTATGAAGTCAAGGGTAAGGAGAAACTTGTGTGTAGGTTGAAAAAGATCTTGTATGGGCTTAAGCAAGCCCCAAGGCAATGGTATATGAGGTTTGAAAGTTTTATGCATGAGCATGGTTATATGAGATGTGAATTTGATCATTGTGTTTATTTCAAGAAGCTTGAAAATGGAAGCTATATTATTTTGTTACTGTATGTAGATGATATGCTTATTGCAGGATCTAGTATGCAGGACATTGTTGAGCTTAAAGAAAAGTTAGCTCATACATTTGCAATGAAGGATTTAGGAGCTGCAAAGAAAATCCTTGGCATGCAAATTCTTAGAGATAGGAAGAACAAGAAATTATATTTGTCTTAGGAACATTATATCAATAAGGTGTTGGAAAGGTTTAATATGTAGAATTCAAAACATGTAAGTACACATATGGTGGACACTTTAAATTAAGCAAAGATTAGTGTCCTATATCACATGAGGAGGTCGAGTACATGACATGAGTTCCATATGCTTCAGCAGTTGGAATTCTTATGTATGCTATGGTTTGTACCAGACCAGACATTACATAAGTAGTGGGAGTTGTGAGCAGATTTATGGCCAATCTAGGTAAAGAGCATTGGAAAGTAGTCCAATGGATTCTCAGGTATTTAAGAGGGACATCCAATATGCAGTTATGCTATGGAGGGTCATATATTTCTTTATGTGGCTATGTTGATTCAGATATGGCTAGAGATTTAGATGGTAGGAGAAGCACCACTGGATATGTATTCATAGTAGGTGGGACAACTAGTTAGTTGGATTTCTAGATTGCGAGAAGGTTGTGGCCTTGTTTACTATAGGGGCCGAATATCTGTTGCAGCCTACAGAGGCTAACAAAAAGATGACATGGATGAGAAGGTTCATTGAAAAGTTGGAAAATGAGAAAGATGATTGTAGATTGTATAGTGATAGTCAAAGTGTGATTCATCTAGAAAAGAACTCAACATTTCATTCAAGAATGAAACATTCAGTTGAGCTATCACTTCATATGACAAGTATTAGAGGATGTGCAACTGAAACTAGAGAAAATTCATACAAAAGAGAACCTTGCGGATATGCTAATGAAGCCGTTAGAAAAGGAGAAGTTGGAGCTACACTCCACTTCTGTTGGTCTTCGAGTTTGAGACTTGAAGAGGAAGAAACAGGCCAAGGAAAGGATCCAAGAATGGAGTTGTATGGTACAAAGTGCAACAATTTATCTCCAAGTGGGAGATTGTTGAGTTGTGGAGCTCAATTGCTTCACAAATAACATGCTTTATTAACTTGCTGGAATACATAGTAACCGACGTCGGTCACCTGGGACCGACATTCATCAAAGCAAGTAGGAACCAATATGGGTTAGGGTAATTGACATTGGTTACCTGTGCATGATTTTTTTATTTAACTCATGGTAATTAGATCTAACCTTTGTTAAAAAGTTGATCTAATAGTTGTAATTGCATAGCTGAAGTGCCCTAAGTTTGTATATGCCTATATAAGCTAGAAAGCTAGGGTCGAAGGTGAGAAATCATTAAGATTGAGAGAATTGTAAGAAATAATTATTGGAGAGAGCCCAAAGAATCTTGTGAGAGGAAAATTTCTATATATTGTGTAAGGTGTGGAAGATTGCAGATCTTCAATTGTATATCCTTTGGAATAATATATTGGTTGTTTCTTGGTGGACGTAGCCCACACTAGGTGAACCACGTTATATCTTGTGTATTATTTCTTCGATTTATTTTTGTATTTATTGCTTGTATGCTTAGATATGATATATATCTGCATAACCTGGTGTGATTAACCCCAACATATATTAGAGAAGTATAAAAGTTAATGATATAGATGCATGCTTAAGAATGGTAGTCGAAGATAGAGTTAACAAATGTATATTGAAAAATAGTTTCCGAAGGATATATAGTTATAAAATATTTTAAAATGTAATAATTAAGTTTGAAATAAATGCACATAATATCAAAAATTTATGTTAATTTTAAATACATTACAAGAATGGTTCGACCAAGATTGATTTTGAAAATGGAAAACAATGAAAAGACTCAAAGAAATTGTCATATAAAAAGACCAAAATGAATGACATATGTACATAAGAAGAAAAAAACATCGAAATGATAATGATAGATAAAGATTTGTACAACATAGGGCTGAATTGTTAGATGAAGAATTAGAAGAATAAAAGAAACCGAAATAATATGTTGTGAAGAAGATATCTTGATAGAAAAACACCCTTAACTAAGAATATTAACGCCATTTACATATGACTGCTATGAAAAGATGAAGAAAAAAACTACTTTCATAATGGAACGTTGAGGAAGAGAGACTCAAGTCGTTATAAAAGATAAATAATGTCATCTACTTCTATAAAATTTCATTCAATGAAAATTTCATTTTATGTGATGTATATGACATATTTTAATTAATACTATATAATTCTTTATTTTTCATTTGTCTTATGTATATTGCATATTTGGACGATTTCAAATGTTTTCCTTACTATCATTTAATATCATATATATTACTCTTAAATGTTAATGAAATGTTTCATAGTATATGTTAAAGAAAAATACAATACTGCAAATACTATTAGCATGCTTATATTAGATAAATCTATATAAAAATGCGAAGAGGTATCACTTTAGAGATGCCTATTCCACTTATGTTACAAATTCAATATAGGCGCCTCAAAAATGATACCTATTGACATATTTTACATAGATTTATTTAATATATGTATGCTAGTATTGAATACCTATCACTAAATATAATATGATGGTTATTCTTAAATATGTTTGAAAAAAGTAGAACTTAGGTTAGGTAAAAATTACAAAGATTAAAATAAAGGTGGAGAATTTGATATTTAGTTAGAAGTACTAATCTTTAATTGATTGTCAAAAGGATGCAAAATTGGTTATAATTAACTCACTTATTAATCAATAGCTTAAGTCAATTGATTTTCAAATAACTTAACTAGTATGACCGAGTAATTTTAATTGTTTAATCATACTTTAGTTAGGTACTCATTCTACCCTAATTTTAGTGACTTACCTTCTTCGCCTTCCATTTGATGCGAACATATTTAAGACTAATGACTACGGTTTTTGGGGTAAGTATTGACTTTCATCTTATCTTTGATGATGGGCTTTGTTGATAAACTTAAACTTAGACATAATCGTGCATACAATGGAACACTCAGTAAATTATTGTTCAAGAATAACATTACAATGGTTTGTGTAGACACCCCAATTTCACATCTATCCTAAATCAATTAATTCCCCTTCCTCATTTTCCACAAAAATACACTTCGAATTAATCAAATATAACTTGATTAATTATCCATTTCAAAATCTAAAAAATAACCCAATCCTCACCACATGTCATTATTCTCCATATTTTTCCACTATTGAATTAAAAATTCAAATTCAAATCCTCACCCACCCTTCGTGGTCCCCACTCACCTAAAATCCTCCACTTATGAATTAAAAATATAATTCAAATCCTCACCCATTCTTCGTGGCCCCCACTCATCTAATCTTGCCCATATTTTCAAACCACTCACTTAATCTTGCCCACATTTTCAAACCACTCACCTAATCTTGCCCACATTTTCAAACCACTCACTTAATCTTGCCCACATTTTCAAACCATGATTACTTAAATTAATCTAAGCTAATCACTCCCTCAGGCTATAAATACAACCTTACCCCTCCCCTCTAAACACACGGAGAATAAGCTTGCATGCCATATCTAAGTTCTTGCATCCTTTGAGCAAAGAACATCCTTTTGCCTTGTCCTAATGCCAAAATAGCCTCATAATCCTTTTTCCCATCTAGTGCAAAGTAAGAGGATCGTTGTTGCAGGAAGGTCTTGCTCCGTCTTGAAGAAAAGCACCTACATATCACAAAATCAGGGCTCAATCCAAGTTTCCTAGCCCATTCTGAGGTTTGCTACGGAACGCGAAGGAGGAGGTACGATTATTGGTATTTTACTTCCTTATTAGTAGTGTATTTTTCATAGCTTACATTCTAGCATGCCCAAAGTGAGTTTCGATCTCGTTACCATTAATTTTACAATTAGTGGTTTTATCTATTCTTTATTTATTATTGTTCGTTATTATTTCCTTTTCTGTTCCTTATGGCCTTCTTTGGTTAACCTTCACGCTTTGGGTAGTGTTTTTGTTGTGTGGTGTCTTGTGGTGTATCTGCAGGTTATAACAATAATGAAACTATGAAGCTCATCCTGTCTTTGATCTCCTCGAGTGCTTGGTGTTTAGTTCCTAGTTCTGATTTTGCTATTCACTTGTAATCTATAGAAACACATGAACTAATCATTAGTTTATCATCTTACTGTCATGGGACAACCAATCCAGAAAATACATTTATTTATTTACTTTTGCTGAAATAACTGCTTTGTAGGAAGTTAATCATTTTTTTCTTTTATTTTAGTCAATCATTTTGTGATCTAACTCTTTCTTTTTGTTTATTGTTCTTTTTTAACCTTGTTGTCAAAATTTTAGCTTCTCAGGTGAAGTACAGAAGTCAGAAAATAAAAAAATAGCTCCCGGGACGTTTTTCTCACGTTCAAAATTTTCATTCAGAGTGCTACCATAGCCCATCTTCTGGAAGCCATAACTTTTGCTCCCGAACTCGGAATGACTTCATTTTTTTTAACGGAAAGGTATCAAAAATATCTATGTAATAAAAAAATAATTTTTAGATTTAGACTTACAGAAAATTTTTGGTTTCATTTCTTCTAACACCTGTCTTTTTAACAAAAACAACAAAATTATAGTTTTTTTTTTTTTTTTAATTTCACGTAACAACCTCACATGTATGCTCTTTCCTCACACTTCAAAAGTGATCTTGGAAATCATAAACGTGAGGCCACTTGAGCTTTGGAAAACAATTTTTTATTTTTATTTTTTTAATTTTTAATTTTTTGCCTTACATTTCAATTTTCCACGACAACACTTCTAGGTAACGTTTTCACACTCTTCTTTCATCATTTTTCTTTTTGTGAAGATAATCATTATCGCTATTTTGCAATCATGATTAATTGCAATAATTATTAACATTTAAAAAATAAAAAAACTATTCCAATTGTATCCGCGTATGCTCTTTTCTTGCGCCTTCGAGCGATCTAGAAAATCAAAAATGGTCACAATTTTTTTAGTTTCTTGTTCTAACATTGTAGGATCCTCTAGCTTTGTTTTCCAACTGTCATTTCAATCATTATTTTCCTTTGTCATATTATTAATATTTGTTTGGTTGTTGGTTGTGTATGCTCTTTTCCTGCACCTTCGAGCGATCTGGAAAATCAAAAACAACCACGATCACTTTTCTAACATTTCGTTTATAGGATAACTACTAAGTTGTTTTCTGTAGAACCGCGTTCTGGAATATTGTCAAAAACAAAAACAAAAATCCCACAAAAATACCACCATTCAAAGACAATTGCTGAAACAAAAAAAAAAAGTACGCTCAAGTACGCAATTATTTTCTTGCTAGTGATTTATTTCAAGTTGGAAAGAACCTTGCGTTTAATCACTTTATCATTTTGTTTTTACACGTAGACGAGGTGGATTTCATCACCACCAAATCTACACCAGTGACGTGGACTTGACTACCACGCACCAACAACATTTGCATCTGTATTGCACTTTGAGACCTAGTCTTATCACAGCGATCGGTATTTACCTCGCCCTTGCTCTTCACTTACAGGTAATGCTGTCATGCAGCGCATGCGAGTCACACCTAAATAGTCAGAATAATAAAGCCGGGTATCATCCCTACAAATATTTGGGGAGTTACAAGAAAACCATACACATTCATCCCTCCATCACCTTCCACCTTTTCACAAAACCTGTTTCATGACGTGGTGATTTACTCCAAAACAGGAAAGTAAGAATTAGTGAGTCTCCTCCAGTGCTCTAAGGGTTCCCCATACCAATTCTGTCCCCGTACAGAATTAGGTATATCAGGACTAGGGTATATCGGAGGACACATCTTCTTGGAGTAATAAGAGCTCGCATCCACCATTTCACAAAGATACTTGTATGATTGCATGAAACAATGATCATTCCGAAGAAGTTATCTCATAAGCCAAAACAATTGAATCCACATGATTGCTTTGTTTGAAAACAAAATAGTTAGCATTGTTTTATCATAAAACTTGGCCGATATCAATGTTTTCATTGTAAAATTTCAGACCCTAGTTGTGTTCCACAAAAAAATTAGTTCTCGACCAATTCAATACCAAGCGAAAACATCTAAACAATCCAACAACGCAAACCAAAACATCTCACCAATTTCATTAGCTCACTTTAGCTAATAATACATTTGTCATAGCTTGTCTTTGGCTATATCCAACTGATATTGAGTGACTAGCATTCACTCCTTATCTCATCAATTGTCAAAACATCCTTTATAACTTGTTTCAAGTTATATCAAAATGACATTAGGTGACTTGTTTGAGTTCACTCATTATTTCATCTGTTGAGTTTAACAAAATCCCATCCGACACAAATCCCTTCAAAGCTCATTTTAGTTCACAACTGTGTTGAGTCACTTGTTTGAGTTACTCTTCCTATAAAAAATCTAGAGTTTGTTTAAGCCAAACCAATCAACATATTCATCATAGCTTGTTTGAGATATATCCCACTTGTATTGAGTACCTTGTTTGAGTGTACTCCTTACATTTTCGTTTGCTAAGCTTGTTTAATCCAAACCAACCAACATATTTGTTGTAACTTGTTTGAGTTATATCCCACTTGTATCCCGAGTAGCTTGTTTGAGCTTACTCCTTATAGCCTTGTTAAAACTTGATTGAGCGAAAACAAAGATCACAATCAATAGGTTGAGTTCTTCATCGCACATTTCTTCGTTCTCCCTCTCTTTCAAACATGATGAATTCACGAAAAATGTCACGCAATGAGCTATTAGAACAAATTAATAAGATGAAAACACAACTCTCTCATATGGCTACCCAAATCAGTGAACGATCACCCAAAAAGCCAATCATACAACCTAACGAAGACATCACTTCATGTAAAGTCGATGTCGGTTTACGCCCTGGAGAAACTCTCTAGTGTTTTTCATCAACTAAAAGAGGCTAAACTGATAAGATATCCAATTACAAAACCCTTTGTCGAAGGGGAATCTAAGCCATGTTGGTACAAACCTAACACATATTGTGATTTTCATCGCATTGATGGTCATCACACAGATAAATGTGTGCGATTTAAGAATTACGTCCAAGACTTAATTGATGACGATGTCATCTCTATAGAGCTTGATGACAATGCTCTTGCAACCAATGACACATCCAATACCACAACTTTTAATGAAGATTTGACTACTGTTGAAACTCCTATACATACTAAAATTCTACAAGATCACGATGACAAAGGTCAAGAATCTCTAATTCCAAACCAATCCATATCTTCTTCAAATTTTCTTCCATTAGTTCAAACATACATTGAACCTGTTTTGGACAACAACATTCTTCCAACATCTAATGAGAACTTGACCTTGATTCAAGACTCTCTTTCAACCCAAGAAGATATTGAACCTATTTTAGAAAATAACATTCTTCCAACATGTAATGAGATCTTGACCTCACTTCAAGACTCCCTTTCAACCCTTGATATAAATATAGACGCTACAACAGAAAGTCCATCGTCAAACACATTTGATCTTGATTCTATTATTCCTATGCCTAACATCTCTAGCCTTGTTGTCGAAACACAACCACATCAAGTTTGGACACTTGTGAAAATGTAACTTGTCATGTCCATTATGCTTTCAATGATTGATCTTGCAGGTAGCTCTTCACTAATGATTCCCACTTGTCAATACCTTTATGTGCATACATTCTACAAGGTACATATACCTAGGAATATCCTTACGCAACATTTTCCATCTTTAATTTTGAATCTATTGTCAAAACAATTAATTCATGGACAAACAGAAGCAAAAAATCAAACAATGTAAATTGAGGCCACTCCCTTCTCCCTTGTTTATGGTGGGGAAGCTATTTTACATGTCAAGGTTGAATTCCCATCCTTTAGAATATCCCTCAAAGACGTAATCAATAAAGATTATTATCAACATTCACACCTTAATGAACTCGAGCTTCTTGATGAAAAATAACTTAATGCCCTAGATCATCTTCCATTCTATCAAAATCGGCTATGGCGTAGCTACCATAAAAAATTCAAACCTAGAAAATTTAAGGTCAATGATCTCATTCTCAAAGAAAATCGAAAGAACACACCCAAAGAACGAGACAAACAAAAAAACTTTGAGCCCAACGAAATCATAGATAGTTTTGGGTTTGGAGCTTATAAATTGGCCATTGACACAGGCCAAGATCTTGATGAACCAATGAATGCAGTTCATTTAAAGAAATTTTATCCTTGAGATGTTCACTATTCCAGAAAACAACGTGTACATTGCTCCTTTTGTCTTGCTTATTTCCAAATTATTTAAATTTATTTATTTCCATTGGCAGATATTTTCTTTATCAAAATCACATCTTCATATTTATCATCATGAGACAAGTGCTAGTATAAATCCTATTAAGTTTGTGAGAGTCATACTTCTTCCATTTTTGTTGCTTTCCTCTATGGTCATACCTAGAAGCTTACTGATGGTAATATATTCCCTTCAAATACATTCTCTCTTTCATAACAAAGCTCTAAACTTCGTTACCCAGTTTGTTTGGTCATCCATCTCAGTCTTCGGTGTTGAACCCTTGCGTCCTACTATGTGGGGCTGAGATTGGGGGCTGACGTTTCTTCCCAAATACAAAGCACTATTGTAAAAAAATCCATCAATTCAATAACTTATGAATAATTCATCGTCACATCTTTCGTCCTTCATAGTCTTTGGTGTTGAGCCCACACTTCTTACTGGTAGTGTGAGACTGGGAATGGAGGAATGTGCCCTTACTCGTCTACGTCTTGTCTCAGTGATAAACCCTTGCCTCTTACAAGTGGCATGGGGCAAAGTGTAGAGGGTCATTCTCATACAAGCATAAAAACATTGTAAAATATTCAAGAAAAAAAAAGAAAGAAAAAAAAGATAAAAAAGGAATTCACTCGCCTATATTTTGCCTTCAGTGATGAGCCCTTGCTTCTCACTAGTAGCATGGGGCAAGGCATAGGGAGTCATTTCAAAAATACAAAATCTTATAGTGCTTACAAATTATAGAATCCCCAAACACGTAATTTAGATTCCTAAGTGAAGAGAGAACTATCTCTTAAACCTCATATCTTACCAATCAATGAGCCACATAACCTGTCTAAGTCTAGCACACGACTCATAAAGTGAAAGCCATTTCGAAACTAGTTTAGTATCATTATGAAGAATGGAGTCACAATTTCCCAAAGGGATTGTTGTTAGCATTTGTTTGTATATTCATTATCTACCTCTTGCGTCCTTGATTCTCAAAGTGATGAGCCCACACATCTTACTAGTTACATGGAGTCAAGAATGGAGCTAGAATTCTTTTCATCATATCATCACCACCATATCCTGCCAATGGAAAGAGAATTTGTGTTATTCTGAGCATAAGTTACAACACGGAACATGGTACATATGGATAATATCCATGTTTATCGCCTCTCAAAAATAAGTCTGCACTCTGGTCCATAAATTGCCAATCACAATGTAAAAATCTAAAACATTTGAAAATCGTCAAAAATTCAAAAATAATGTAAAAATCTAAAAATCCTAAACATTTGAAAATCGTCAAAAATCTAAAAACAAGTGTAAAAATCCAAAAATCCAAAAACATTTGAAAATTGTCAAAAACCCAAAAACATTAGAAACAATCATCCAAAATCCAACAAAAAAATTAGAACTCGTCAAAAATCTAAAAACATTAGAAATACTCGTCAAAAATCCAAAGACATTACACATAATCGTCAAAAATCCAAAACCATTAACAAGAATCGTCAAAAATCCAAAAACATTTGAAAATCGTCAAAAAAGTCAAAAACATTTGAAAATCGTCAAAAATCTAAAAAACATTAGAAAATCTGTATATATATAATAAACAAAAATAAAAATAAAAAAATCCACAAAATCGCTAAAAAAATAAAAAAAAACTCTAAAATAACCAACACAATTTAACCTTTGAACTATTATCCCCAACGAATGATCCAATCACCTTATGACTACCAAATTCAAACCACTTCTCCTCGCGTGAATCTTCGCTTGGGGCAAATCCGGCTCTCATTGTTTCCTTGTTTGAGGACAATGACCCAATGCTTTACTATGTCCTCGTACCCCTGCTTGGGGGCACATCCAATCAATCCTCACTGTGGAACACGTTAGGGACATGTTTATTGGTTCTTGTGTTGCATTATTAGTTGTAAATTATTAATTACTTTCTTGCATCTTGATATATTATAGGGGCATCTTGATTTTATGTATCCTAGTGTTCTCTCTAATATTATTACGTTATCTGATTACATGTCATCTTTGGGAATCATAATTTTTTGATGGCCTCTGTCTATGCTCTCTTCCATTTGCATATCATACTGGGGCATCAAACCTTTTTGATGGCCCCTGTCTATGCTATCACGCATATTACAGTCTAGTCATCTTGATCTTTTATATCACGATGCATCATGTTATGTGCTATATTAAAATTAAGATGCTTTTCGTCACGTGAGTATCTTCCTACATGATCAACATCTTACTTTACACCCCATCCATTCACCCATACTAATGCATTCTCCAGTTTGGGAATCCTACTTGATCACCGTTGCAGTTTACGAATCCTACTTGACAATCTTTCTCAAGTAGCATTCACTATCCAGCAGCTCCTTCTCCCCCACCATGATCACCATGTATTTGATTCATTCATCTCACTCCTCATTTTTACTCCTCCGTAGTTATACCCATATTACCCTTCTCACCATTCCTGTCCCCTCTCACCCATTTGTATTCTTTCCTTTCACCCTTTTGCTTCCCGCTTGACAATCTTACTTAATAACCCCTTCTATATGGAATCCTCGGTGGAGGTTTACCCTCTCCCTAAGATCTTCCCGCTGTAGAAGCTTCTTCACCACCTCCCCTCTCATCAAACAATAATCACCACCACACACATCTTCCCATTCCACCTCTTTTGCTTCCCATTCTCGCATCATTACTCTCACCACGCAGCATCCCAATTAAGGATTCCCCTCACACTCTCCACCTTCCACTGCATATATTCCTTCATCCATTCATATTACACTCATTTGTTTCCTTTTTTTCTTATTATCACCTCATCTCATATCATATACCACTCAGGCATACCTCACTCACTCTTTTCTCATCCTTCCCCAAATCCATCTTATGCCTGGTCATCCTACTTACACGCTTTCTTAGTATGGTAAATTCACTTGAGGGTTCTCCTTCAGTCCATTTTGTCATACCCTATTCCCACCAACTCTAACATCATCCTTCTTCTTCCTCAGCTTGGCGATCTTACTTAATCATTCCAGCCGCATGACAATCTTACTTAAGACTTCCACTTAAGGTTGATCTGCCCTATGGCCTTCCCACATCCCATCATATTTCCCCCGTCTTATTTCTTCCACCTCTCATCGTGATCATCTTCTTCAACCTACCATTCCACCCCGTCCCCAATATCATCTTGCATTTCTCTTTGAATATCATCCCCGCTCGGTTGGGTGATCATACGAAACCTCTCCAGCAACATGACGATCTTACTTAAGAGATTCTCTTAAGCATGACATGTCATCTTACACTCGCCCATCACTCTACAATCTCACCATCCATCTTTCCTCTTCATTCCCCATCATCACACCTTTTTACCACCACTATCACCCTCCTTTGCTTGGAAATCCTACTTAACCACTCACCTGGTATGGCGATCTCACTTAAGAGTCCCTCTTAAGGATGATCTGTCTCCTTGCCTTTCCCCATCACTACACACCCTTCACCCTTCATTTTTTCTCGGCATTCCCCATTATCACATCCTTTCACCTCCTTTTCGATTCTCGCAAACACCACTTCTCGCTTGACCATTTTTCATCTCTAGTTTTCTCACATGAAAATCTTACTTAACCACTTCTGTCACATGACAATCTTATGTCAGGGTCCTCCTACACTTAACTTGTCATCGTGAACTTCTCCCCCGCCTCATTCATCATTCACTTTGTTGATCACTTCTTCCACCTGGTATCTCCTACTACCCACTTTTTCCTCCTACTATTATCCTTTCTCCACATATCCTCTTACACCATACATCTAATCTCTTCCGCCTACAATCACATTCTTTTCCCCCATTTTCCCCTTCTTGATCCATCATCCTTCATACTGTTTCTTCCCCTTATTTTCATGTCTTGGTTCTTCATCCTCACCTCGTTCATCCTCATCACCCACATCCTCTCCTCGCTTTCACTTAGTCCCAACTCATCCCTCTCATCTTCTTCACTCTTTCCACTTCATCTTCTCAAATTCCCCCCACATTTCTACCCACACACACATTCACCATTATTGTTAACACTCTTATATCATTCTTTCATCATCATCTTCTCTTCCCGAGCTAATAATTGTCAACGGGTTTTCCCTAAAAATCATCAATCCTCATTCCGCACGACCTCATTCACTCCCTTGGACCTTCTAGAGTTTCCCTTCATTCCTTCCCTCCTCTAAGCCCACCACTCATTGTCAAAGGGTTTTCCCTAATGTCCCTTTGTTGGTGTTACCCTTTCCAATCCTCATTAGCTTTCTCCTTTTCTTCATTTTTTCTCTCACCCTTCCCCACCACTCATTGTAAAAGGGATTTCCCTAACATCCCCTCATTGGCATTGCCTCTTCTATCCCCCATTCTCTTTTCTCTCCTATTCTTTTCCCTCACTCCCACCCTTTCTTGTCACTTCTTACCCATCTCTCCATCTCCTCTTTGCCCTCTTCAATATCTTTACTGTCTTCATCATACATCCTTTTCCTATTTTCTCGTCATCCTAGTATCCTCATTTCATGCATCTCCACATATTTTCCAATCGATGTCATTCCTCCCCTCTTTCTTCTTTGAACATTCCTTATACCGTTCCCTTTCCACTTATTTCCCCCTTTCTGTATTCCCTTCCTTCTACATCATTTTCTTTGTTATCCTCTTCTCTCTCCCACCCCTCGTCTTATTTCCCTTCCCCTATATCGTCTTCTTCCCCTTTTTCCATCACGTTTCCTCCTTACTTCCCCATCGATAACCTGGCTATTCAGCGTTGTCCTGTCTTTTTTTATCATACCACCCTCCACATGCATCTCCATACGGTCTATTCCATATTCTTTGCCTTGGTCTTCCTCGCAATGACACAATTCATTCAATCTTCTTCTTGTTTTCGTTCTATCTTCCTTTCCTCTCCCCTAATTTTCACGTTTCTTCTTACCACTTCTCCTTTGCTCTACCACCCCTACCTTTTCATTCATTCTATATCCGTTTCTCTTCCTTTCTCTCCTCTTTTTCACACTTTTCTCGCCCCTTATAGTTTCTTTTTTTTCTCTTCTACTTCTTCTTTCGTCCTCTTTCCATTTTCCTCCATTTCACTTTTCTACTCCCACCTCGTTTTTTCTCCTTCTTATTTATCCTTTTCCGTTTCCTACTTTTTCTCTTTCCTCATTTATCATTTATTTCACTTCTTATTTACGCATCCCTCATTTATTTACTTATCTCTTTACTATCTCGTTGTTTCCTTCATTTCGCACATCTCTCTATTTCATCCCTTCACCCTCTACTCTGTCATTTTCCTATTTTTTCCTTGTTTTTCCTTCATCATTTCCTTCTTCCCCTATCATCCCTCTCTTTTATTTCTACCTCTTTCATTCATTTTTCCCCCTCCCCTATCTCCCTTACTTTTCTCGTAATCAACCCCCAATCCTATCCATTCCCTTTTTTCTTTCCCACACACCCTCACACCTAGCATTCAAGGTTGATTGAATCCTTTCTCCATTTGCGCATGTGCGGTCATTCCAGTCTCTTCCACTCCATTATCGTTCTCTTCTCCGCATAATCCATTTCCCTTCTTTTCGAGAGTTCTATCGTATATTCCATTCTTTTCAGTCCTCTCGAGGGGCATCACCACATCTATCCATAATCACATCTTCTCATGACATTTTTGTCTTAGAGGATACTATGACATATGTCACTCACCACTTTCTATTCTCCCCAAAAACATTCGCTATACCTTTTAAAAAGTAGATTGAATTCTTCCCCATACGTCTACTTTCTTTGAAAGTACACTACTTTCATAGTACCCTTCCAAAGAGGGGCAAATGTAGACACCCCAATTTCACATTTATCCTAAATCAATTAATTCCCCTTTCTCATTTCCCACAAAAATACACTTCAAATTAATCAAATATAACTTGATTAATTATCCATTTCAAAATCTAAAAAATAACCCAATCCTCACCACATGTCATTATTCTTCTGTTTTTCCACTATTGAATTAAAAATTCAAATTCAAATCCTCACCCACCCTTCGTGGTCCCCACTCACCTAAAATCCTCCACTTATGAATTAAAAATATAATTCAAATCCTTACCCATTCTTCGTGCCCCCACTCATCTAATCTTGCCCACATTTTTAAACCACTCACTTAATCTTGCCCACATTTTCAAACCACTCACCTAATCTTGCCCACATTTTCAAACCACTCAATTAATCTTGCCCACATTTTCAAACCATGATTACTTAAATTAATCTAAGCTAATCACTCCCTCGTCTATAAATACAACCTTACCTCTCCCCTCTAAACACACGGAGAATAAACTTGCATGCCATATCTAAGTTCTTGCATCCTTTGAGCAAAGAACATCCTTTTGCCTCATCTTAATTCTAAAATAGCCTCATAATCCTTTTTCCCATCTAGTGCAAAGTAAGAGGATCGTTGTTGCAGAAGGTCTTGCTTCGTCTTGAAGAAAAGCACCTACATATCACAAAATCGGGCTCACTCCAAGTTACCTAGCCCATTCTAAGGTTTGCTACGGAATGCGAAGGAGGAGGTACGATTATTGGTATTTTACTTCCTTATTAGTAGTGTATTTTTCATAGCTTACAGTTTGTATGAGCCATAGTTCACATCTTTGGATTTAATTGACCAATTTTTTGATTTGTTTAAATTAAAAAATACTTAAATTTCTTAAAAAACATAATTGTTTATATTTATAGATTGTATTGAAAAAGCCTATAAAATGTCGAGGAAGTACGTTTTCTCTTATATTTAAATACAAATAGAGTATGAAATTGTATCATCATGCAAATACAAAATCCAATTGATAAATCACAAAAATATTATTTAAAAACGTGAAAAAATTGTAAAAACAACTCACGACAACTCACAAGCACTACACAATTTTTTTCAGACCTTGGTTGCACAAATTTCACTAGTTTGGGTAGAAAATACTTGTTTCAAGAAAAAAATTATGAGTATGCAAACCATGATATGAGACTTGCTGCAAACTCTTTGAAATATTGAAGTTAAGGTTGGCCAAAATATCTAGAGGATTTAGCATTTTTAACAAGATGCCATGATAAGGAATTTTTCATTGTGGTGCCAATTTTTGCCCACTATGTTGTGATTGAAACAATAATATGCATCATAAAATGAACTTACTTGCACTTATAAATATCATAGTTGAAACCCATAACTAACATCAACATGCTCTCGAAAGACTTCTATCTATTGCACTTTAGCCTAACTTACACATTAGAACCAACCATTTGGAGATGCATAAAAGTCTTTCCCTTGGTGTGTGGGAAATACTTGCCAAGAAACACAAAAACTCTTTTAGGCATAAATTACTACATTACATAAAATAATAATTAGTGGGTTTCATCAAATGATAATATAGAAGTGATTGTACAAGAAGATAAGGGGAAAATTGATTTTCCAATCACAAAGTGCTAGTAAGCAAAAATAGTTACAAAGGGATTCATATGTTTTTTCAATGATTGAAGCTATAATAACAAGCCATTTAGGAACAAAATCAAACACATAAATTGAGGTTGAATGTAGAAGCATGAATGACATGTTAAGCATGGGGGTAAGGATATTGATGCTAACATGGTACCAATAGGGCTTACATTACATTGATATGTGATCCCAAACCTAACTTGCCTTGCCCACAATGGCTAAATTGAGCTTGAAAACAAGGAATGCATGAACAATGAAAAAATCATCCTTTGTATATGCTAATATTACTATTAATAACATTATAGATTGTTACACTTCGCTAAGAACATTATTATCAATAATATCAAGTCCAACAATCTTTGTCAATATTAGTGATGAAAATCTTGTGGTTGATGGTAACAATAATAAATTTAGTATCTATGACTACTAGAGAACTAGTACTAATGATGAAGGCATGGATGATTTGTAAATGAAAACATGGAAAGGAAGAGGGAGTCAATTATCGACGATGCATTGAAATTTATGAGTTACACCTTGGATTGAGAAGAAAATGTGAAGAAAGCTTAGTTACCCAACATTTAAAGTATCATAGAAAAATTAATTATAGTTATAATGAAGAAGGGCATAAGAACATGCTTAAAAATGTCTAAAACCTTAGGAAATATCCATAAAAGTGTTAAAGACTACTAAGAAATGATACCTTAAACAAGGTGTTTATGAGATTTTATGCACGAGGTATCCTACATGTTGTTAAGACAAGCCAATCGCGTTCAAAACAAGAATTAAAGAGCATACAATGGATAAACAACAATGTAAGATTAAAAAAATGACATTGGTTGAACATATAATGTTAGTCTATTTAATGACACATGCCTTTGTATAGTCTAATACGCACTTGTAATCGTACTTTTATGGATAAACACAACACTATTCTTGACTTATTTACAATTAATTCGATTATAAATAATTAAATATTTTTAGTGGTTATCCTATTAAGGATTTGTCTAAATTGAGAAGATTCCCAAAAATAGAGATGCCTTTTATGCCCAATACATCCTTACTTTTTTTTTATAGGAAGACTAAGGGTATATGTGATGATTGCTTTGTTGAATTTGAAAACACCTCATATTTTTCTTACTAACACATTTTCCTATAGGACTTGGCCATGTATTAATATACTATTGAGTATACGTTTGTTGGTGAAATAATTTTTCAGGTGGGTAAATTGGGGTTTCTCACCAATAGTGTGTGGGACTATGTCCCTTTCCTTGAATGGGGTGGCTCCATTTATTGAAAACAAGGAAATTATATACACTATTCTAGCAACCGGGGGTGGTCTTTCGACCAAGGATCACATAAGGGTACTTCCCTACATATGTGGCTAAATTCTTGTAGAAACTACAAGAGAGGAAAAAATCTTGAGAGGGAGATATGAAGAGAATAGTAAGGAGGGTTTTGCACAATAAATATTACAGAAGAGTTTAATGCTTACAACGAGAATAAATACATGGTTTCAATGAGAAGACACCATTCACATAGAGCAAGGAACAAGACAAAATAAACACAAAGTATCATTGCATTATGTTTCATAAGATTAAAATGCTCATGGAGTATATTTGAGATGGAGAGGAATGCATTAAACCAAAAAATAAAACAAATCAACTATTTTACTTGTAGAGAGAAAATGAGAGCTAGAAAACAACAATAACTATCCCCTCGAAGTGAGGAGGCCACCTCAATTTATAGCTTTACGAATGTCCCTTCATCTCCCCACATAACTTTTCACTTTCCCTTGCGATCATTGAACATCCACATTCCCTTGTAAATTTTCATGTTCCTTCATCACTTGCAACCTTTCATTTTCAAAGCATTATAAAACAAGGAGAAAGTGCATTTTCAACAAGGAATTGGAATATAGTGAGAGAAGAAGGGAGAGAAAGGATGACTGCAGACACCCAACTGCACCTTTCGGATGCTCGTCTACATCTTCCAAACACATGAAATCCTCTAGAAATTGGTTGCATCCCTAGATGCTCGGTTGCATCCTCCGGATGTCCGGTTGAATCCTCATAATGCCTAAAATCCTCTAGATGCCACGGGTTGCATACTCCAGCCAGCCGACTAGAATTGTTTTCTTCACCCTGGGGTCAAAAATTGATGGATTTTGGTTGTCCAATTTATTAATATTCATGGAAAAGTGACAATGAACCCAATGATACAATCTATAATATTTGAAATTGAGTTATTCATCAAGTTTTACCCATACCTTCAATTTTGCCTCAAGCTATGTGCCGGTGAGTTGAGTGAAAAGAATAGTTTTTGATGAAATAGAGAAAAACTAACTTATGGATAATGGAGAGCATTAAAAATAACCTCATGTGAGATTTTATTAGGCTTCCAATGCTTCCCAAAGTGTCCATAATATTTTGATCAAGTTTCACCTTGTAAGAGGACTCTTGAGTTGCACTGCCGAACAATTTTCCACATTTTAATGTTCCCATAATATTTCCTCGATCATTCCACCATGAAGTAAGCTCTGATAGATTTAGAATTCCTAGGGTAGGAGATCCCAACTCTTCATGAGAACCCTAAAACCCTTCGAACAAGGTGACTAACTTTTTAGAGCTTGCATTTCCCAATACCTTGCCCATAAAGACCCGGTTTCACATAAATTCTTCCCAAACCTAATTTTTCTTCTAGAAATTTCCTAAACTACCTCAGATGACTGTATATCTCTTCTCGCACACTTTTTAGATGCTTTAACTTTTCCATGTATGTTCCCTAGAAGGGTGCTTACCATGTGCAAAAAGGCCAAAAATAACCCTTTTGGAGCCTCCGGAAGCACTTATCTTCTCTTGAGTACAAATATATTCATGAATCAAATTATACAAGATCCCCTGCATATGAAACACACTTGAAAATAATATTATCACATTTATCTTGGCCATTATGAGGGTACCACAAGAATCGAGTTGGCCAGAAGACATGTTTACATTGACCAGGAGAGGGATTTTCAAATGTGGGCTAAGTTGTCATGGCAAAAAGTTTCAATTTTTTTATGCTTAACATTTAACATGAAAATAATTGGCTCTTTCTTGGGGAATTGTTCTCAATTAAACATAGTCGGGACGGGACAAGCGAGGAACTGTAGAATCTCAATACACTACATGGACTCGTGGCTTATCCATTGGGCTTGTATAGAGTCACAAAAAGACATATAATGAAGCTTTCTTTATTAAACACACACACAACAAGGAAAAGGGAAACAAAACACATGAAGAGAAAAAAATCACAACAAAAAGGGAAACACACAACCTAAAATCACCCATGGTACAGAAAGGGACAACCCGCTTTCACTATTCATATAGCTTCAAATATTGCCCACTATGAAAAAATTCTAGAGAAGTACCATCCAATAAAAAGATAAAAAGTGTTTACTCCACAAAATTCTTGAATATAAAATGGTCTGAGCCACAATGAGTCAAATTTTCCATGGATTCCCTTGGGATATCTTCTTTTATCCCATAGCAAGACAAGATCACCAACTTGAAATTCTCTTGCCTTTGCCTTCTTTTCAAAGATATTTTCACCTTCAATTAGTGTTCTTGAATCCAATTAATCACCGTATGCCTATCTTCTCCAAGATTTTCCAAATACAATATCCTCTTATCCAGAGAATCATTGTATTGAACCTCCTCAACTTCCCCGACCAACTGAAGATTAGGCAATTCAACTGTGACATGAATCTCAACATTAATTCCATAAAGAAATTGAAACAGAGACATGCTAATTTCCTTTTTTGGAGTGATCCTATCTACACACAATGTTGGACAGAAAAAAATGGGCTAAGTGTTGGGCACATGAATGTAGGGCACTAGAAGAGCGCACAACGCTATAATATGGTTGAAGCACTCAGGATCAGGACTTAATTGTTTTTGTTGTTAAGGATATTTTTGGAGATAACGTACTAAGCACACAAAGACATGAAGACTTGTGGTCCACACAAGGGTATTTTGGGAAAAAGCATCAGTGAGCACCATGCATAGTTTATGCTAATAATAGGATTTCTACTTAGAGTTAACTATAGGAATTCTATTGTTAGAGCACTTGCATGTTTTGCATCCTTTTGTAAAGGCACATGACTATTATTAGCATGTGGCCTATTTTGAGATAGTGCATGGGCGGTGAAGGGAAAGTACCCACCCCTATATATATGTATTGATTTGCACAGTTAAATAAGTGTCGGTATTGCAGAGTTATCTTCTTTGGTCTTTTCGTGCACATGAATCATGAAGATACCTTTATAACATATGAAGCTTCGTGTTTTACAATATTTAATACAATGGATCATATTGGCTAGATAATGGTGTTGAACATGAGTGAGATGGGTTCTTGTGTGGTAAATATTGTTATATTCATTGTTTAGTTCATATTTTATATATTCTAAGATATAGATCCGGTATATGCATTGTGTCAGGTTTGCTTCATGTTGGTTATGAATCTGAATATACATATGCACTATCATGATAACTTTCGTGCAAGCAAATCTAAAGAGGGACTTGGTGCCTTTGCGCACTTCGGTGTGAGCACTCATTTCAAACCGAGTGATGCGCTAATGCATCCGGGTCATTACAATGAATTCTAGGCTGCAAATCACATCAAGGAATTAAACATTCACAAGTTGTAAATTCATCTTCACAAGGAATATAACTAAAAGGCTCAAAGTATATGAAGCACTCTTCCAAGCATGAAAAGTAAATTTTTGAATCATGTAAAGGTCTACATAAACTTAATGCATTTAACTATTTATAAGTTCCACAGGTTGAGCGATTACAATCGAACCTTAATTAACAAGTTGCTAAAAATAGTGTATAATAAGTTCAAGGGAACAAGATCCCATAAGAATAGTAAAGTTGTTGTAAAGGTTTAACTAAGTCAACCCTACAAAGTTGACTGATTCAGAGCTTGGAACAATCCCAATCCTGGCCGCTTGGCTTAGCTTGGACCTGCAACATATTTCTCTTGTTCGGTTTTCTCCTGATCTTCTTCCCACATAGCCATCTAGTGTTTGTAATCAACGAAACATTTGATGATTCCCTGTACCTCCTTCTCCTCTAATCCACATTCATAATGATTTACCACATCCACTATATCAATCTCCCTCACAACTTTGGCTAGAAACCTTTTCAACTTATTCACTACTTTCTTCAGCTGACTTATGAAATTCTGGCACGAGACTAACCTATAAATTGAATTGATATTGAAAGTTTTAGTCACTTCATCATCCTTATTCACTAAATCTTTGAAATTTGATTTAATTTGGTCAACTAGAAGAGCATCAATATTCTCATTGAAAAACTTGCAATCGATATTATAAAATTCTTCTGAAATATCATTTAGACCATCCATTATTTCCACACGTTTATCGTCCAATTTCTTGATCAAATCTTGCAATACATAGGATCTAAATTCCATAGCTTTTTGAAACTCAAAAAATTTAGAAGTATCATCAATTACTCCTTCTTAGAGGAGTAAATATGGGTCCACATCTCTAATTTCTCCACATGTAGTCAAATGTAGATTCAAATTATTATTTTCCTCAGAGAGGACTTCATCTATCATGCGAATATAAGTTCTTTCATTTTGTAAATCATTATACAATTCAATAGATGTTTTGATCAAAGGACTAGCTTCCTGAAGCATGCATTCTTTCCATCCATCTTATGATATTCCCTTCTGACCTATCTTCTCAATTTCATGATATGAAATATCATCGAAAACAGAAGAAACTATTAGAGAAGTTATAGTTGAAGGATTAGTAGTTGGAGTGGGTTGTGCTACTTTCCTAAAAAGAGTAGTAAGATGTTCAACATTTGACTTCAATTCATCTTTGGAAGTTTTATCTTTTTCATACTTCTCAATTTTTTTTTCAAGGGCCATTTGAACATCCTGTTTGGTGCCTTCATGTGTTTCATTTCCTTGATAAAACCTAGAGATTTGATAATCTGTTTGTAAATATGCAGTTTCTTTAGTTTTCCCTTCAACAGGAGTAGCTACCTCCATGAACCTTTATACTGACTAGTTTATTGATAAATTCGAGACGATCATTAGCCGTTTGGCCCGTCTCTTTGGAGTAGGTTCCAACACACTCAGATCTATCACATCTATAAGGGACACATTTTTCTTGTACTTTGGGGTTTAGTGATATAGCCATTCAGGTATAATAGATGCATATGGAAGTGGCATGATTTGTTCGATACTTGGAGCACTGGATAAAATAATGGAATTGGTAATATCAATTGACAATGAAATGGAGGTGGTTATGATAGATGGGGTGGAAGTGAGAATAGCCTCGGGAGTGGAAGTGGAAATGGAAGGAAATGAAAAATGCTGAGAAAATGGAGTGGAAACTGGAGAATTAATCATTTCCCCTACTGAGATAATAGGAAGGGATGAGAACATGTAATGCCCGCTTCAAACTATCATTTGAGACCAAGAAACAAACTAGGTTTAGCTACGAAAAATTATGGAATAATTTTTTTTTGTTAAAGGTGTTTGTAAGGAAGGTTACCAGATCATAGTTAGTGAAAACCAAATAATGATTATCAAGCCATGCTCACATGCAACAAGTAATCCAAGAAATAAATAATAAACAAGACACAAGGGCCAACAAGAAGTTAAATTCATCTCTTAGGTTAGGAGAGTGAAATCCCTCTCATTCTGCCCAAACAGGCTTACATGGTTCAACTCGATTTTTTACTCACTTAGAGTCATCAAAACTTTCCTAAATCATGCTCATTGGATAGGAAATTTCTTCACCTTTCCAACCATATAAAGAAGTCCTCCTAACTCCCAATAAAACTCAAGTTATGGCCCGACGGAGTTTTGGGGAGAAATTTTCCCTTGGGAAATCCGTGGGCTTAGGTGACAATTTTTCCCTCTTTGAGCGCTAAAGCGCAAAACTCCTCCACGCACCCGCGGGTCTAATTGGGAGAACACGTGGTGCCTTTCAATTGGTGCGGGGAAAGGAAGAGAGGCGGAATAAAAGGGAAATTTGAGATTTTATGATTTAAAATATCAAAAGGGAGAAGATCTCTGCTCTCCCACCGATGCCCAATTCGCCATGTGTCAGCACGTGATTAGACCGGGGTTGGCAGGCTGCGGGAAAATTTTTAAATTTTTCCCAAGGTTTAAAACAACCTAATTTTCTGAAGGAGGATTTGGCTCCAATTTTGTGCAAAAGGCCACGTGGTGTCTTCGGATTGGGCGCGGGCCTATGGAGCGGCAGAGTGATTTAAATTTTTAGCCAAAAGCGTAAAAAGGTGAAAATGACTCACGCGGTTTGTGTGTTTGTTAGGACACGTGTCATCACCCCATTGGTTGCGGGGCCATGGAGAAAAATATGAAATTTTTCCAAAAGGCAACAAAAATTTTAAGTTTCAAAATTTCATTCACACATCCGCCAAGCCACGTGTCAGCACGTGATTGGCTGTGGGGCTGCGGAGTTGCGGAGAAAATTGAGAAAATTTTCCCAATGACAATTTTTTCAAAAGTTAAGTTTTTCAATAGATTCACCCCTCCCAAGTGCCATGTGGCGACACATGATTGGTTGGGAGTGTTGTGGGCCGCAGACTTTTTGGGAAATTTTTCCAAAGTTCAAATTTTGATTTTAATATAGTTGGATTTATTTTTGGATGGCCATTTTTGAAGTAAAACTTCAAATGGCCATAACTTTTGATAAGAAACTCCATTTTGGGAAAACAAGGACTTTCTCGGAAATATCTCGGAGTCCTCTTTACACAAAAATCATAAATTTGGGATTTTGATAAATTTTTGAAGGTCAATTTTAAGAAATCGATCTGTAGGATTTTAATATGTGAACTGGCAGTTTTTCAACTTATAATTTTAATAAAATTAGAACACCTCCTTCACTCAACATGCCAAACAGACATGGAGGATCAGTCTAGGGAGGGTTTAGGGTGTTTTAGTGAAGTCAATTTGTTCATTTGTACAAGTTTGCATTTTTCCAATAGTTGTGACGAGAAAACGACCGTGCAAGCTCCGATTTGAAATTCCTTGGGTTTTAGAGATTTATTCTTGACTGTTTTAGTGAATTTGGATTCCTCAAGTCTTCCTAAGTGTAAATTTCAAGTTTCTTAATTTATTGTTGAGTATAAAGTCGAACTGCTCATTTTTATTAAATGTGCATTGCTAGATTTGAGTTTTAAGACAATGAACTGTTTCTTTTAATTTTGTTCATCCATTTTTGGTAATTTGGATGTGCATGTGATTCCTAAGCTTAGTCAAATAAATTTGATTGATTAAGACAACCATTCAATTCTAAATTAAATTACAATTCAGATTTCAATTCGAATGCACAATTCAAATGAGAACAATACAGTTTAGCTTTCTCATACATATTTTATTTCAACACAGAAATCTCAATCTTCTTGACAACAATTCGGTTCCTCGCATACAATAAATTTTGAAAACTACTTCAATCCTTTATTAAAAATTTAATAACACTTTTACAATTTGTCTCCTTTCCAATTTGAATTGGTATCAAATTTCAATTTACAAAGCATGGAATAACATTTACATTTTCTTTCCAAAATAGAACAGAGATCAAATATACTTCTTCTTTACATTCTCAATTTCAATTTCAAACATCTACTATCAATACAATAATTTCATATTACAACATTTATACACTCATCCACTCGAAGTGGGAAATGTTACATTGAATTTGCTCCAAAGAGATAAGACTGTCAAACTGTAATTTCTTCTCCAAACAACAACATGCCTGTTTCTTCTCCTTTGCAACTCTGATCACAATAAGGAAGGGGAAAGGCAATGCTCTCCACCCAACCAAGACATCCAATGGGAAAAGAGAAGCCATCTTTCCCCATTGGCCCCGAGCCCCAACCATATTGAAATGGAGCATGAATAACAACACATGGCAACATAGGCTTCTTTCACATACAAGCACATTTCTTTTCACATGCATAGAACAACAAAATGCACAATTCAAAACAAGACAACAGTTCCCAACTGAATTTAAACATTTCAAACAACACAAAGGCTTCTTCAAGCAAGCCAAACAAGAGCAAGAGCTATGGGGAGCTCCTTATACCTCCCAAGTTGGATTTGGGCATCCACCAATAAGCATACCACCAAAACCATATCAATTCCCATAAACCTTATATCTCCCAACCCCTCCTTATGCCCCCCAATAGTAAGAAATGCAAGCAATTTCTTTTCCTAGGTGGATCCCAAACCAACACTCCCTCCACAAGAATAAGTGCCATTGGCAATCCCTTATGCCCCCCATATGAGAATCCATAGTCTTCTCCTACACCTTTCCCTAAGCAATCTACCCAACCAGCCATGAATACACAACACATTCACCATTTCATTCATGCAAGAAAAGGGAAAAACAACATATAAAATGGGACAAGATCCTACCTCTCCATAATGGAGATTGTTTCCAAAACAACACTTCTTCAATGCTCAAATTATGCAGTCCAAAACAACAAGTAAGTGCATACAAAAGACTCCAAGTTCTTCCTCAACCAAGCTCCAAAAAAATGCGCCCCCAAGAGGAAATGAAAAGTTTCAACAACCCAAACAAGAGGAGAAATTCAAATTTTATAAGAGAGGGATGGAGAGGATGATGTGGATTCCAAGTGGGATGCCACATCATTCTTACTCCACCCCAAAAGGAGAAAGTCAATTCACAATAAATGGAAAAGACAAGCAACTTACACACTCAAAATTAACCCATACATTAACAAGGACTGAATTAAAAATTTGTAAGGAAAGTGCAATAAAAACTTACACATAGTCATTTCAAATTTTAATTATAAAGGCTAAAATTTACTCCCAAACCATAGGTATGGTTGGTGTATGATTTTAAGAGGTGTGGGACAAGTTTAACTTGTCCCACAAGCCTCCAAATTTGGCCTCCAAGGTCAAATTCGAATTCCATAGAGGATGGAGTGTTCTACACTCCAAAATATGACTTACACAAACTCTCACATCACTTACACATCTCTTACATCCTCTTACACATTCTTACAACATGAATTAATATCTATGACTTCATTTATTACTTACTTTTGACATAATGATTTATTTATTTAACATATGGTTATACATGACATAAATCCAATTTAATTAATAACCAAGACAACACTTTATTACTTACATTCCACATCCCAATTAAATTTAAATAAAGTTTAACTATATGACTATCACATTTAAATTAAAAATAAACACATTACAAATAAAAATACATACAACAATAATGAAAAGGAACACATAAATAAAACACATATATCCCATGGTCACAATAATGGAAATCCCCCCATGGGAAATCCTAACATAACACAACACACAAACAATTACAGTTGCCATGGTGACCCCATTGAGTTCATCCAGAATTTCAATATGGTTAGTCTCCAATCCCCGACATTGTTGTGATATTTTAACCTGCAAAATAACAATACCTCCTTTGGCCTCGTGGCCATATCAGAACATCCAAAATGATATAAGCAACATATAAATATCAAATCCAAATCACAACAATATCAAGAATTCAACATTTTCATTTTAAATTCAATTTTGCCACTATATCATCACCCAATGAATCTCTATACTAGAGCTACTCATAATATCAAATGTCACATGTCTAAAATCAATATCAATAACCTATCCATATAAAGTAGTATATCATCATCCATAATGTCTCCAATAATCATCATGCATGCTAACTGAATCAAGGTCCATAGTAATCCATGATCTAACATATACACATCATACTAAGTCAAAACATAATAATGTCCCAAAATGAGATTAACAGTAGCAAGATCAGTATCTAAACAATGTCAAAGGGAAGTGGGCACTACAGAACACTTGGGCCATGGATGGGGATGGAAAAACAAAGATGAGTAGAGGAGTAGTGGATAATGATGGGGAAAGTGGAGCTGAAGATGGTGACAATGGTAGTGAAGGAGGGGGTGGAAAATCTTGTGATACAACTGGAGAATCACTAACTTCAACAACTTCTGATACTTGTGTTATAGAGGACACAACCTTGGCAATGGGAAATTTTGAAAGAGAGGAACTCCCAACAACAAATGAGATCTTCCTTGGAGTTATATTGGCCTTTTGGGTAGACCTCTTACCTTTCGTGGGTGTAGGGAGACTCAGTGTTGTTTGGGATTTTATTCTTATAGATTGATCTAATCCTTTGGGTGAAATTCCCAAGGTAGCCAACCAATCATATGTCCTTTGTAGAATGGGCCCCGCCCTTTCCTTAGTATTGCAATGTTCTTCTTGGTACCAATCAATCCATGGCAAAGGTTGATTAACAACATTATTGTTCCTGTAAATTGGATCCAATACTTCATCATCATCCTCCATTCCTTCCGAATATCGTAATACCAAATTTTTAACTTCATCCAAGGTCAACCTCTCATATTCTCGTTGTCGATAATAATCTCATATTCCAATAGTGAATCCAAATATCCTCCAACTAAGGAACATGAGAACTGGCCAATCTTGTTTCACTAAACTTACCCTAGTAATCAAAGTTAGTTATGGGATGGAAAGTTCACAAGGTAACTTCAGAAATTTCTCCATCCACATTCTTTTCCTTGTAAATACTGGCACATGTATATCTTCCTATTGAAATAGGAAACTGGATTCCCACCTTATGTCGTTTATTTTGAATTTTATGGTAATCCAACAATTGTCGAACCAATTCTAGCAAGACCCATTTATCGGTAGGACATCTTGGTAATTTGCTAGGGGCACCTAGAAAACCTGGAATCTTGATGTATGTGAATGTCGGGAATTGAAGATAGATGGCTCCCCATTCCCTTACCTCTTTAAAAGATTCATCGAAATTCTTCGATTATATAATTTTTATCAAAATGATAAAGGAGGAAAGTAAAAAGGCATCATTGACCCTATGAAAATGTTTGTTTCCTTCTTCCATTGTAATTTGAGGATAAAATTGATAAATTTGTGACACACTTCTAACACCTTTTGTATTCAAACCATTGAATTCTCCCATGGAAGCTACAACATAAATGAGGAAGGAAGTCATGAAGAAGTTTTTAGAAGTCAAGACATTGCTCAACTGAAAACAAATTGAATTGCTGATATGTTCCCCCATCGTATGAACTCCTTATTCTTCTTGATAGTAGCAATATAAAGGAACATCCATTCCTGAAATTCCCTCGCTGAAGCAAGACCGAAACTCTACTCAACAATATAATAAGATCATTTACTTCCTGGATGAAGTCTGAGCGGAACAATGTTTTAGGAAGCTTGATGACATTCTTGGCCAAGTAACTCTTCATCATGACCTTTGTACATAATTTAGTTTCTTTATCCCAATGTTCAATTACAACTTCTGGTGAAATTTTTGCATATCCTTCAACATATGGAAGTTTAAATAAATCTTTGAAGAAATCAGTGTCCAGCCTAATCACGACCTTGCCATCGTCATCTTTTACCGATTCAGAATCCTTATCAAAGTGGGTTGTTGCCAAGACAAACTCAGGGCAATGCATGGATGAAAGAAAACCTGCAGTGAGAGCAAGTCCACTGTCAAATATGGTTTGCATTCAAGGTTTCTTATTAGGGGCCTTTAATCTTTCCCAGAAGTCTGGCATATCCACTTGTCCAAGATCAATATCTCCAATATTCCCCAAATCGAAGATAGGCATGAGTGAGGAGCAACTCCTAAGAATGTGTACTTCATTTTCCCCTTGCCCTTTAATGAGGAAGTTGACATGAATTTTGAATTCAGAATCTGATTTATCTTTGAAAACTTTATTAGAAACCTTAAAGGTTCCAATATACCGAAGTCCGAAAGTCTGAAAATAGTAACTCTGAAAAGGCTTCAACTTTGAAGTACAAAGCTCGAAACTCGAAGACCTTGCGGTTATGAAACCTCAAAACTGAGCGTCTGAAACACCAACCTCCGAGACTCCAATATCGAATCTTGAAGACCCCGTAGTTCCAAAACCTTGAAAAATGAAGCTCGAAACTTTGAAAACCTTGTAGTTTTGAAGCCCTCACATTTCGAAAAGTGACCTCCAAAACTCTGAAAGCGCTACTAACTCCGAAATCGTTGAAAGGTAAAATTTCAAGAAAGTAAAAGTTAAATATTCTAGAGATCTGAAAGGAACTTGTTGCATGATCCTTGGATTTGATGAGACTACATGTTTGCATTAATTAAAGTTTACAGTGTAGAGAAAAGAAACATACAACATGGTTAAATATGAACAAGTGGATGATAAGAGCTTTCATGCCAAGAAAGAAAAGAAGAAGAGATAAAAAATAAACAAACAAAAATCCTTGATTAATCATAAAGAAAAAATAAGAAATAACCTAAAAAATTACCTTGAAAGAACAAAATGTGTGGTAAAATTAGGGTGTCAAAGCCAAAGCCAAGTAAAAATGACAGGTAAAATTTCGAGTTTATATAGGGAACCCTGGAATTAATGCTTGGAAGTTGACACATGTGGGGGTAGTTAGTTATTAAATGTTTTTGGAAGCTGAAATCAAAACACCCAAAAATCTGAAAGGTCGAAGTGACCATTACAATGCAAAACCCGAAGTACGAAACTTTGAAAGGTGAAGCTCGAAATTTCGAACTTCGGGAATGAAAATATCTACGAAGGTAATGTGAGACTTAGAAACCCGAAAGTATGAAGTTTTGAAATTTAGGAACTTCAGATTTTGGAGAATGATAATTTTTCCAAGGAGAACTTTGAAACCTGAAATTCCAAAGTTCCAAAATTTGAACTTTGGGTTTTCAGAGTTCGGAAATCTAAACAATTTTTTTTTGTAATCGATATAAAAATCTTAAATTAGAATACCTATGAAGTCCGAAAATTTAGACTTCGGAGTTTACAAAAATTTTAAATTTTGAAAACACCTTTAGGAAAGAAAACTCTACTGAAGGTTCAAGGAATTTGATTTTTTTTTGAAAACACCTTCATGTAGAGGTAATTTTTAAAGGTTAACACTTTGTGGAACAAGATGCAAACATTACATCACAACAAGACAAGGGTGTGTCTTTTCATGAAGACATTGGGGGACATACAAGTTGGCATGAAGATGAAGAGGCAATAGGTACTCATAATTTGGGCTATATGAATGACCCATCAAAAATTATTCGCGACTAATTTCAGAGCACTCTGCCCAAAAAGAAATTGTATGGCTGGGATTGGATGGACCTAGAGATGGAAAATATGCGCACTTGTAAGAAACTATCATGGAGTATGCAAAATCACATGGATGAGCCCTATTTTGATGTCTATGAGGAGGTGTGTAGTTTGAAGAAGATGAGGAAGGCACCACATACACGCCATATGACCATCAAACCCACACAGATTTTTTGATGAACAAGTGAGCAACACATTGGTTAAAGTGTCAATATAAGTAGCACTCGGGATATTGATAACGCGGAAAAAACACGGGTCTTTGTTATATGATAAGAAGAAGGATAAAGAAAGCAGAGATCGGTGACTCACCCAAGAGTGGGATAATGTAGTGGCTAAGGCACAAAATGTTAAGAAGATGGCCAAATAGATAACGGATGAGATCTTACAAAAGAGGCCTGATTTTCAGGAGAAGGTGCCACAAGATTTTAAGTCTGAACTACATTATCTCGCAAGACAACAGCTTTGTCTACTACGGAGGAAGGACCAGCGTGCCTTCTTATATGAAGGACACTATGGAAGAAGCATCGAGGGCCAAGAATTTATGTTGATCTACGTTTCCAGCTTCCTATCCAAGTGAGTGTACGAGTAATCAAGAAACACTGAACCACGTCGAGTATACAAGGGCTTAGTACCTTGGAGATGATGATGGATGATACGTGTGCAAAGTTGATAAATGTATGGTATAAAGAAGCTAGATTTGCAAAACTAAAACATATAAGATTAGATTATAATATACGGGGGTTACTCGGATAATGCCGGTTCCAAGAGGATTTCAACTCCCTAGGAGGATGCCAACCCCCGTGTTAGACAAGATAATAATAGATCGTGAACAATAGTAAAAATGACAAGCAACTGAAATAACAAGAGGACTTAGCTGGTGCTCTATTATAGAGATGAACCGGGCATCAAGATGGTAAGATGATGAACTAAGACAAAAATTTCTCCTTCAAATGGGTAAAACTTAGTTAAGCTCTTTCTTCTCTTCTCTAGGCCTAGGTCTCTCTAGGTCTTCTCTGTCTTTTTGTCTATCTCTCTCCTTCCCCTTGAATTATGGGAGAGAACCCCATATTTATAACTTAGATGTGAGACTAAACTGCAGGTTAAATGATACCCAGGGGTGAAGTAAAGTAACTTGAGTTAGGGATATGATGTGATCATGTGGGGACCACGACTTGAATTATTAGGTGTAGTGGGGGGCATGGTGGGTGAGAAGATTCCATTTAAAAAAAGAGTGTCGAGATATGCATTATGAATTAAATAATTTGTGAGAGATGGGGAATGATTCCAAAAATTAAATTATCAAATGGGTCCATATGGAGCCCATTGATAATCAATCAAATAATGTGAGAAAATAGATAGGATTTTATTTAATTTAAGAGAAAGAGATGTGAGAATGGAATTAGCGTGCATGTAATATTACTGAGGGGTGCTATACCCAAAAATAGGTGTCTACATTTTCCCCTTTTTGTTGAGTGGTTTGTGATAGCAAGCCACGAGACAAAAACAAAAAGGGTTAGATGAAAGATATGTCTGAGGATGGATGAAGACATGACCAAAGGAAATATGCCCCAGGAAAAAAAGGATCGCAATAACAATAAAAAAGTATGGTCGTGACTCCAATATCACATTGGTAGAGGAAAATTACAGTCTCAACGGAGACAGACGACAATGTTCTACATACCAGTGAGTGGGTGAAGACCATTGCAGTATGGATGTAAACCAAGATGACCAATGGGTCATAGGAAAACATCAAAATATGTGTAACTGAATGCGAAAGATGTGCACAATCCTTTGTCTGTGAGGAATCGTACGAAAAATCATGCGTCCATAAAAGGGACGTGGATGAAGATAATGATGCCCCAACATAGGGCATGAGAAGGAAAAATATTGAGTTATATGCGTTGATAAGTACAAGGATGAAAGGCACCCCAACATAAGACATAGATGGAATAATCATAAATGTGGACAAGATGAGCAGATATGATAGAAAGGTGAGATAAAATTCCCTAAAAGGGTAATAAATATGATGACAATCATGCTTCATAGAAAAGATGCATAAGTGTTAGCAAATTAGAAGATAAAGAAGACAAAGAAATCTTATTTCTTTGACAAATATGATAGAGATACTTTTGCGGCAAAACAAAAGTAGAGAAAATATTCATGGAAGAGAACAAGATCAAATAGGTGATGGTCGTTATGGTATCTTCTAAGACAAAAATGTCAAAAGAAGATGGGAAGAGATTATTAGAAATGGATATAATGATGTCCCTGCGAGAGGAATGATGAAGCTAACAAATGTGACGGGGACCTCAAAAAGAGAAGAGGTCAATGTGGCAAAGAGAAGAACAAGAATAGTAATGAAAGGGATAGATGGTGATACATAAACGGAGAAACATTGGCATTGATTGTGAATGCCAGATGTAAGGGATGTTGAGAAAGAGAAAAGGGAATAGACAGGAGGATTGGTTGATTATGAGAAGAGCAAGAAAGATTGAATATGAAGGTGACATGGATATGGAATAGAGGGACAGAGATGGAGGAGGAGAAAATAAGGAATGAAAGGGGAGGAAGAAGATAACAAAGAAGGATTATAGAGAAAGGGGGAAAGGAAGAAGGACAAACAAAGAGAAGACAAGAAAAGAACATAGCAGAGGATGAAATTATGGAAAAGGGAGAGAGTTATTCAAGATGAAAGGCGTGATGAAGATTGGAGCTAGAGGAAAATAGAGAGGTAATGGAAAATGAAAGAGATGATAGAGCAAAGAAAATTGAAGGAAACAGATCATAGTGAGGAAATCCAAGGCAAAGAATATGGAACTGACCACATGGAAATGCATGTGGATGATGAGATGATAAAGGAAATGGGATAACGCTGAAGAGTTAGGTTTTTGATGGGGAAGTAAGGAGGAAGTGCGAGGTAAAATGGGAAGAAGGATGATGTAGAGGAAGTGAAATAAGACGAAGATCAGAAAGGAGGAGAAGACAATGAAGAAAATTATGTAGAAGGAAGGGAACCAAGAATGAAGATATTTGGTAAAGAGTGAGAAGCATAAGGAACATAAAGAGAAACTTGAGGGAAGGAATGACATCGATTGGAAAAGAAATGAAGATGCATGAGATGAGGATATGTTGATGATGAGAAAATAGAGAGAAGGTGTATGATGAAGACAATGAAGAAATTGGCAAGGAATAATGGTATATGGAGAAGTAGTGAGGAAAAAGAAAGGATGGGATAGGAGAGGAAATGCCAGTGAATGGATGTTAGGAGAAATCCACCGATAATGATCAGTAGGAAAAGATGGGACAAAATATGAGACAAGGTAGAAAGTAAATGAAGAATGGGAGGGGGAACGCCAATGAAGGGATGTTAGGAGAAGCCCTTTGATAATGATCAAAGGACACAGAGGAAGGAAGGAATGAAGATATAATGGAGGAGGTCAAAGAAAAGGATTCAGGACTATGCAGAATGGGGATGAGTGATTTTTAGGAGAAGTCCATTGATAATTACTAGCGTGGAAATGAAAGATGATGATGAAAGAATGTTAGAGAGAGACCAATGATAATGATGGGTAAATATGGGGGTAGATATGTGGGAGAACTCTAGAAGATGGAGTGGAAAGAGTAAAGAAAGGAGGGATAATAATGTGTAGGAAGATGAAGGCGAGGAGAGGATGTAGTGGATGAGAATGAATGAGAGAAAAATGAAGAAACAAGACATGAAATGAACGGAGAAGCAATGGTTAAGTAAGATTACCTAGCGACGGATGATGGAGATGAAAAAGAGACCAGTAGGAAGTGGTGTTTGCGAGAATGAAAGAGGAGGTGAGAGGATGTGATGATGGGGAATGCCGAGAAAATGTAGATGGAGAGAATGTGGGGTAGTGGGGGAGTGCAGGATGAAAAATCATGCTTAAGAGGGAATCTTAAGTAAGATTGCCATGCCGTAGGAGGATTTAAGTAAGATCACCAAACCGGCAGTGATGATATGGAAAGAGAAAGACAACATTGTATTGGATCTTTGGTGTGGAATGATTGGTTGAGTGAATGAGATATGATGAGAGGCGGGAGACAAAAGATGAGGAAGAGATGATGGGAGATGGAAGGATCAGATGGCAAACCATTCTTAAGAGAAACTCTTAAGTAATATTTCCCTGCGATGGAGATGATTAAGTAGGATCGCCAAACCGAAGAAGAAGAAGAATGATGAAAATACTAAGCAGTGTATACCAAAATGGAACAAGAGATGAAAGGAGGTGATATCAAAGTGATAACAAGGAAACAAAGGAGTGTGACATGAATGGATGGAGGAACATATGTAGTGTAGATGGAGAGTGTAAGGGCAATCCTTAATTGGGATGCCCACATGGTGGTAGTGATGATGCAAGAGTGTTAAGCGAGAAAAGGAGGAGTGGAAAGACGTTTGTGGTGGTGATTGTTGTCTGTTGAAAGAGGAAATGGTGGAGAAGCTTCTACAGTGGTAAGATCCAAGGAAGAAGATATATCTTAACTAAGGTTCTTTGGCTATATGAATGGTTAAGAAAGATTTTCAAACTGAAAGCGGAAGAGTAAAAAAGAAACTCAAGAGGAAAGACGAGTCGAGATAGTTGACATTGTGCAAGGGGACGAAAGGTGAGAAGGATGATGTAGAGACAAATGGTGATGAGTGGACATGGAGAGTGAGGAACAATGGATCAAAGACGGTGTTGAACATGTTGAGAGATAAGGAGTCTGTAGGATAACGAACTTGCCTTGAGAATGATCCTCAAGTAGGATTCACAAACTGTAATGGCGATCAAGTAGAATTCACAAATCGAAGAGTGTATTTGCAAACACATTCATGGAGATGAAAAATAGATATATAATTCATAGTGTACAATTTGATATGATTGTTATAAAATATGGTCTAGATGAACAAGAAAAGGCTACCACTTGTAGCCAATAATAGGTGTTAACACATAACCAAAGACAATTAGTTATACCAAAAGACCGTGAGGGAAATATGGATGAAAGATGTTCATAATCCTAATGTTGACATGATAAAGGGATCAAAGATGTAACTTGTACATGGGAAGAGGGATCTCTAAAGGTGGTGTTTCTTAATTCTATGCCCCAACTTTGGGAAAGGGAAAGAACAATAGCAAAAAGTTGATCAATGCAGGAAGCTTTCAGAAAATATTGATAAAGGAAGGCTGATCAATGCGGAAAACCTTCCAGATGCCATAATAATAGAGTAGCCATCCTTTGAGGGTATGGTCTACTTTATACATAATATGGATGGCAAGAATAATATGATAGCCGTCCTTCAAGGGATTGGTCTATTTCTTTTGATTTTGTTTGGATTTTGATTTGTGTACTTTTTTTTTCTTTTGTATTTTGCATGAATAGCTATCCTTCGAGGGATAAGTCTATTTTTTTATAACTTTGAATTTTCCTTTTACATACATGAATTTGAGCTTCAAATGGGGAGATCCAGGATAGCTAAGTAAGCCACTTAAGAGAGGATAAGGAATGTACAAGAGACACCCTAGACCCTTCGCATGGCTGCAATAGGAGAATGAGAAGGTGACGGATGTAATGGTTACGGGATCACATCAAAGTAGTGAAGGCAAGATGACATAATTCAAATTATTATAATGATAAATGGAAAGGGATAAAGATGGCAGAACAATCTAAGGATGTAACTAAACTCTCATTAGTAGATATGCTAACAATAGTATGGTTGCAAGTGCAATGAATTAAGAAGCCCCATTTATAGTTTACCACCATGAGAGGGAAAACAATGTAGTTGCAATAAGATGAGATGATAGCCAAGCAGGAAACAAAAATATGTCCTAAAGGAAACAAAAATATGACCACAATGGTGGATTTAGATGAAAATAAATGATGATGCCCTAAGAGAGACATAAACATAGAAGGACAATCATGGCCTCAAAGGAGGGCTTGATGAAATAAACGATGTCCCAAAAGAGACACATAGATAGCCATAATGGTGGACTTCAAAATAGATGGTGCCCCAAGAAGAGACACAAATATAGCCACAAAGGTGGACTTGGAGAAAAAGGGGTCCCTTAATGGAGAGACAAACATGGCCTCAAAGGATGGCTTCAATGAAAAAGATGATGCCCCAAAAGAGGCATAAACATAAAAGAACAAATATGGCCTCAAAGGAGGACTTAGAATGAGATGAGGATCTAGATATAATTAATTTAGATTGGATGGATGTGAAGAAAGTAAAAAAATGTTAAAGAGAAAAGTCCCCTAGTAACAAGGGAGTTGTATGGACGAGATGCTCAAGGGCGAGGGAAGATTGTTCCCCAATGAGTTAAATGTGAAGGAGGTAAAGGATGTCGAAAGAGCTTAGATGAGATTGTTTTAGATTTGGATGGGGTAAATGATTGGAGACCACAAGTGTGCTTAGTAAGATAAGCAACATTGATGAACAATGGAGGGAATTCCTTAGGAGGAATGACATGGGATGGATGGATATTAAGGGATGATGTGGATGGAAGGATCATGGGAGATTTGATAGATGGGATATGGATTGGATTCAAGGTAGATGGAGAAGGAACTTTCCCTTGAATGAGGAAATCATCTTTCTCAATAAGGTTGTGGACGATTGACCGAAAGGCCTTACAATGTTCGATGTCGTGACCTGGGGTATGATGATAAGCACAACTGCAATTAGGATTGAACCATGATGGCTTGGGACCATAGGGATTAAAGGATTTAATAGGAGGAATTTTGATTGTAGATGTTCAAGTTAAATGTCGAAAGATATCTGTGTATGACCCCATTGAAGTATCAAAGGGAAGGTAAGTCTTGTGGGTTTTGATAGGGTGTCTCGACTTGGAGTTAGGAAAAAATGTGGATGTAGATTGGATGTGTGAATTTTGTGTGTTGGAGGACAAATAAAATTTGGTTGAAGGATGGTATTGTTTGGATGTGGATTGATTATTATAAGATGTCGTAGATGGAAAAATTGATCTGTCATGGATGTTGTGGCATTGGATTGTTGAGAAGAGAGAAAACCTGAATATTTCCGTAGATGCGCATGGGACTATCGAGGATGTTTTCCTCGAGCCTTAGAATTCAAATGAGAATATTTACCTTTAACAGGATGACAATAATTTCAACCAGAGGATCTCGATAGTGGTGGTGCGTTATTAATGAAGAAACTATCCTAAAACAAGACGAAGATGTTAATAAAGAGATATGTGCTTGTATGATGCGATTAATGATATCTATGTGAGACATGATTTTGTAGAGAAAGAGATGATAAAAATAAAGCATATTTCTTTGATTTAGGTAGATGTGTTGGTTCAAGTGGATGATCCAAAGGGTATATTAGATAAGATTGCAGATCAAGAGGATTTGGTTGGTGTGATAGAAGGATTAGGTAAAGGGTATTGGGGTATCTTGGATAATGTGGCCATGGGCGAAGATATAGGTACATATGTCAAGGTCGGGATAGGTGGATTTTTGGTATAATAGATATAGGGGTAGTATTTGGGACAGATAAAGATGTAAGCATTTTTGGAATATGTGGAGACGTGAGTGATGTGATAACCGATGGAGTAGACCTTATTGGGTAATGCAACAACCGTAGGAGCATTTTTGGATATAAGAAGTAGAAGTTTTTGGTTGTTTCATAATTTTTTCTAGGGGTAAGAATGATATGTTGGATAAAGGAGTTGACGTCGAAGGTAGGGTTGTAAAGGGTGTATGTAGTAGAATTGAGTTTTGTTGAGATGGTTGTGAGTAATGTAGGTGTAGTAACAAGTGTATTTGAGGTAGATATGGGTGAAGAAATAGGTGGGGGAGATGTAGGGATATATGTGGATACGAGTGGGGCCAAAATAAGTGCTAAGGATGAATCTAATGTGGTAGACTGGGGTGTACTTGAAGTGGCATAAATGGATGATATAGTTGAATTTGATGTGGATGTGATAAGGATAGGAGAAGGTGTAGGTTCAGGATAGGTAGTGAAAGTTGATGTAGGTGTGATAGGTTCTGAATAAGAGGTGAGAATAATGTCCACTATGGGAACATGTGGAGTAGGTGATAAAATGGGATCTTGATTTGATAAAGTATCAACCATACAAGTGTTTGATAGTTGAGATGTAAAGGGGAGACGTGATTTGTTGGTGGTTGATTAGTTTACGCAGTGGAGGTATCAATTTGGATATCACCTTGATTTACAAGTTTTTGGACATGATCTTTAAAGGAACAACATCTCTCAATGTCATGACCTTTGACTTGATGATATTTACAAAAGTGGGCCTCGTGATACCAAATAGGCTTGACTTGCGATTTTTCCACGGGTCGTATGGGAGGCAATTGGATAGAGTTTACGCTTATCAACTTATCAAATATAAAGCGTATGATTCTCCTAAAGGAGTGTAGTTGGATGTAGATTGAGGAGATCGTTGTTGAGACTATGTGCTTGGTGTAGATGGGGATGAGGGTTCGATGACCACAGTGTTGGCCGCAGTCTTGAACTCGCCATTATGTGTGAATGATTTAGTGGATTCAATTTTTGATTTAGTTGTACTTAATTTAAGATGACCCTGCTCACTGACATGAGTTTCAAGCTTGCGAGCCATTGTGAAAGCTTCATCAAAGGTTCGGAATGATTGGATCTGCAAAGTGGATGATATATGTTTGGCACATGAACGTGAGAATAAGTCGATGAGTTCGGTTTGTGGGATAATGAAAGATAGTTGATTTATAACATCATGCTACCATGTGATGAAGTCGACAATGGGCTCATCTTCATACTGTTGAATGGTATATAGATCAGCGATAGTGGTCTTGTGTGCGATATTGATAGAAAAGTGTTCTAAGAACAACTGTGTAAGTTGGGTGAAATAGAATATGGAATGTTGTGGGATACTATTATACCACTCTAGCTCGGGACCGAACAAAGACATGGGGAAAGTGTGAAGAAGTAAATCATGATCATGCACAATAAGACAACATGCATGTTTAAATGCGAGGAGATGTTGTTGGGGATCTTCTTTATTATTGAACTTAGTAAATTGGGAAGTTTCCAATGAGGGGATAGGGTTTGATTGGGACTGATGGATGAATGGGTTCATTACAGATGTGTTCATAGGATAAGGTGTTCTTGGATGCTACGGTAAGGGTTTCTAAACTAGCTAATTGATTCATTAAGGTGTGAATTAAATTAGTCGAGGTATTGTAAGGTTGAGATTGGATTGGTTGTGTGGTTTGATAAGGTGAATAATGTGTTTGTGGGTGTGTGGGTAGTTGGGGAAGCATCTGATAAGGTGGTTGATAAGTTTGTGGATAGGACAATGGCAGAATGGTTTGATAAGACAATTGATTAATTTGTGGATATGTAGGTGTTTGGGGAGTTGTTTGGCAAAGACTAACATGTGTCACAGGTTGGGATTGTTGCATAGGCTAGTGTTGAGCAATAGGGGCATGCCGATAAGCGGGGATATGTGTGTTAAGATTTGGAGACAGCTGGACAGGTCTATTAATGGAATTGTCAAAATGGGAAGTGGGTGGAATGCGATCCACCAATTTTGGGGATTGGGAGGATTGAGAGATTGTAGGAGATGATTTGAGTAAGAAATCATGTATGGGGTTATGAGGAGATTTGAGTGTATCTAGAGGAGCAAGAGATGGTGGTACGATCGATTTAGGAAGATTAGCTTGATGAGGGATAGGAGGGTTGGTGTCAAGGTGGGGAGAATTTTGTATGACATGGTTCTCATGAGGTGAGACCATGGAGACTGGAGGTTGGGTGACTAAAGGTGTGGTTTTGAGTTTAGAATATTGTTGGGTGAGATTGTTAGAAGAAGTAAGATCATTAGATAAAGTAGATGGTTGTTTTGTCTCGATTTGAGAGAGAGCGACAATAGGTGTGAAATAGAGAAACATCTGTTTATGTATGTTGTTGACAAACAAATCAAGCAAAATATTTTTAACATCATGATTAATTTAGAGGATGTGAACAGAAAAGAAAAGTAGGTAATGAAGGTGCCTAAAGGAGTCTAAGGCTGGTTTTAGGTAGTTATGGATTAGGAGATGTCTGAGATAGTTTCTGTTGGGTGTTTAGGTCCCAATCAGTTAACCAGGTGAGAGGAACGTTTTGATGTGTTAATTATGTTTGTGCAGTCTCAGGCAATGTGTGATAAGTGAAATGCAGAGAGTTAAATCCTTTTACTTAAGCTATGTGATTAGGCAAGATGCAGAAGATTCATTTTAGACCAAAATGAAATGTGACGTTCGATGTATACAGACACTCAGGAAAGGGAAAGTTCAATGCAGAAAAGAGAAAATAGAGAAAATGATAAATACCCGGAGAATCGCTTATTGTGTTATTTAAGTGCGTGTGATAGTGATGTATTTTGAAAGCGTTAGTTAGTGGCCCAAAATGCTCAGTACCCTAAAATGGCACCTTTATTTAGAGTTGCATGGATGAGGCCAGTGAAAGGAGATTAGTGACGTGTTTATATTTCAACAAGTGATCTTTGACGACATATTTTAGTGGTCATAGTATCGTAGATGTTACTGCAAAACAAATAAAACAATTAGTTGACGTTGTTAAGGAAAACGATGCCGATGTCTAAAGAGCGTCGTCATAGAAAAATAAGTAATCTAAATAATAAAAATCATAGTTCAACATTCCTAGTCAATTAGAGTAATTGCGATGCGAAAATGAATCGATAAATTATAACTTTAATCTATGAAATAAACGTATGAGATAAATTATTAAATTTTTAACTGCTAGAAATGAGAAACTATGGAATGATAAACCGATTAGAAATTAAAAACTATAAGACTAATCTATGAAGTAAATTATTAAATAGACAAGGAAATGCGCTCGATGAGTCAAAATTAGAAACTATTGATTAGAAATTGAGAAATCTATGGTAAGTAGTGCCAAAACGAGGGAAATGGATGCCGATGATAGGAAATGATAGACTATATAAATGAAAAACTATTAAATGGGCTACGTTAAGATAAATGACAAACCATAAAACCAATAAAAAATGTTCATTTGGTTTCTTTTTATAGGAATGTTAAATAAGATTAGGCATATTTTAGTAAACACAATAACACATTTTTCACTATAAGTGCATTCCTCTAATGCTATGACTATCCTCAATGAAAAGTTATTTTATTATTATTATTATTATTTATATTTATGAATGATTAAATCCAAATTAGGTCTTTATTTCCATGCAAACCCACACAATCGATAAGGACATTCTACTAAGCTTCCCGCCGTAAGAGGATAATTAGACTAGGACGTTTAAAATTATGATGCAGAAAAACCCATAATAAATTACAATCTAAATATAAAACTAAGCAAAAGTTTTATATAAATGAGAACACGTCTTCTATACAAGTGAGGTCCCGTAAACACTGGAGTAAGTAATCATTTTTCCCGTTGCATATCATCTTGTCATTTGGCCTTTAAGAACGAACTAGCGAAATCAAATTAATATGAGAGAGGTTTTCTAAATTGAACTACGTCTTATCCATTTATTCGTTTGAGATGACATATTGAAATATTAATTTTTTCATTCACTTCTTATGTGCTGGCACCGCGTATAAAGCAATTTTTTTTTTTTTGGGAAGGCAGTCAAATTCGTTTAGGTGTGTGGTCACTTAAACTTATAGTGGAAGTGGAGATGATAGGTCGGTGGATAAAGTTGAGATGGTCATGGTGAAGTGATTGCCAGGTAGTCGGGGTTGTTATGGCCACACATGGACATGGATCTTCAGCTGTTGGGTGACAGAGAATCAAACATGTTTCTATGAGGGGACTGTACAACTACTACCCACAAAACTGTGTGAATTCGAAACTCAGCTGTAAACAATTGAAAGTAATTACGCTACTGTTTAAAGGAGCGCAAACAACCTGCTACGAGGAGATTGTACAGTCACTACCCACAGATCTTGTATGAATTTAAACCTGAGCTGGATATAGTGTGATGCTTCAGGAGTTGGAATCATGCCAATTTATAAACTGACTGCTTCTACAAAGTTTACGCGGCAATTGTTCTTCCTGTTGGCTATAAATTATATTTCAAGGCAACCGACTCTTCACAAAACATTAACAAAATGCTCAGATTATTACTGCGTTTTGGAATTTTCCTATATATTTTTGTTGTGTGTCAATCCATAGCTTATAACTAATTTATTAATAGTGGTCTCGCACCGAGGGGAAGATATGTGGATTCCATGTGGAATGGCTGCGTTGGATGTGGAGTGGAGTGACTGAGTAGAAGGGAGAGAAGGGGACAGTAGCGCGGGCAGAGGAGAGTTGGTGGACGTGCGAGTAGAGTGCAGTGTAGGTGTGAGATGAGGTGTGGAGAAGTGTGGACGGGGAGCAGCGCAGGAGGCAGGGAGTAATGGGAATAAGGTGGAAGGGAGATGAAGCCAAGGGGAGTGGAGAGGTGAGGGAGGTCGGTGGAGATGGGGAGTGTGTTGATGCGGTTTACGTGGGAGGAAGGAGACATGTAGATATTTGGAGATGGGCACTTGTAGGAGTTGGGAAGGAAGGACGAATGATGGGTGTAGGATCGTGGCTTGGCCGAGGTAGAGGAGATGGGGGTGGCCGAGCTGAGAAGGGTGACGGTGAAGTGGGATGGGGAGACGGGCTCAAGAGTTGGGATGTGGGGTAGGGAGAGGTGAAGGATGGAGTGGATAGCTTATTTAGATTTCCAGAACTTAATACAATTTTCCATTTTTTTTTGTTTATTTTTTAAAAATAATAATCATATAAATTTATACCAATTATAAATAACTGGATCACAAACCCGTGAAAAATAAGAAAATCACATACCTCAAAGGCAACCTAAACGACTGAACATACTGAACTGGTGAAATTAATACGAAAACCTTGTAAACAGGTGAGTAAAAACAATGAAAGATGTAAAATATATATCCTATGATGACAACTAAGTAAATACAGTTAATTTCTGGATTCGATTCCCCATGAGAGTAGATTTCAACAGAAAACAAGAAGAGCGTGTACCTCCGGTGACTTCCACAAATGACCGTAATGACTTTAAATCGACAAAATACTTCAATATTACAAATAAGCAAGTTAGAAAAGATGAGTAAAAAACCAAAAAATGACCAGATCTAGGATCTCGGTCCCACTGGGCGTGCCAAATGTTGATCTCTGCGTTTCAGCCTTCTGCCCGGTGAGTGTACGGGTAATCAAGAAACACCGAACCACGCCTAGTATACAAGGGCTTAGTACCTTGGAGATGACGATGGATGATACGGGCACAAAGTTGATAAATGTATGGTATAAAGAAGCTAGATCTACAAAACTGAAATAGATAAGATTAGATTACAATATGCGGGGGTTGCCTAGACAGTGCCGGTTCCAAGAGGATTTCAACTCCCTTGGAGGATGTCAACCCCGTGTCAGACAAGATAATAATAGATTGTGAATAGTAGTAAAAATGACAAGCAACTAGAATAACAAGAGGACTTAGCTAGTGCTCTGTTATAGGGATGAACCAGCATCAAGATGGTAAGATGACAAACTAAGACAAAAATTTCTCCTTCAAACGGGCAAGACTTAGTTAAGCTCTTTCTTCTCTTCTCTAGGCCTAGGTCTCTCCAGGTCTTCTCCGTCTTTTTTTCTCTCTCTCCTCCCTTCCCCTTGAAATATGGGAGAGAACCCCATATTTATAGCTTAGATGTGAGACTAAACTGCAGGTTAAATGATACCCAGGGGTGAAGTAAAGTAACCTGAGTTAGGGATATGATGTGATCATGTGGGGACCATGACTTGAATTATTAGGTGTAGTGGGGGGCATGGTGGGTGAGAAGATTCCATTTAAAAAAAAGAGTGTCGGAGATATGCATTATGAATTAAATAATTTGTGAGAGATGGGGGATGATGCCAAAAATTGAATTATCAAATGGGTCCATACGGAGCCCATTGATAATCAATCAAATAATGTGAGCAAATAGATAAGATTTTATTTAATTTAAGAGAAAGAGATGCAAGAATGGAATTAACGTGCATGTGAGAATACGGAGGGGCGCTATACCCAAAAATAGGTGTCTACACTTTAATTACAAGGAAGATATCTAGCTATGAGGTTGTTTTGCAAGCCTTAAGGGATGAAATGAAGAAGGAAGATTCAAGTGTTGGCCATGTGTATAGTGCCTGATAACTTAGTATAGGAAAGAACGAAAGTAGAGGAAAATGAAGTTCTACATGTAGCAAAAGATGAAACACTTGGGTGCACAAAATGAGTTACCTAGGTAGAAACGAAGTGCAATACACTGGATGTTGCAAGGAAACAACATATGGATCAAATCAAGAGCATTGGGAAGCTCATTGCCACAAAGATGGATGTCATGGAAGGGATGGTCTCAGGTATGGCCAACATCCTTATAATTTTGAAGAGTGAGGGCAGAAACATGACTCTAGATGAGTTAGACAAATCATTTTGGACATCCCTGATAAGACAAATGCAACGCTTAAGGACTGGTATGAGTTTGAAGGGGAAATTCAAAGTGAATATCCATAATTCATTCTACCAGAAGAAGAAAAGGGTACATAATAAGATGACTCAATGTATTATTTATTCTTTATTCTTTCATTCATTATCCTATATTCTTTGGAATGACAAGGTGATTACCCATCAGGGGTGACAATCCATTTTAGTGTGGGATAATGTTGGTCGAGAAAAAAAGGGGCTAAGTGTTGGGTGCATGAATGTAGGTGACCTTTGGAAGAGCACGTGATTCTACAATATGGATGAAGCACTTAGGATCATGACTTAGCCGTTTCTATTGTTAAGGATATTTTTGGAGATAACGATCGAGCACAAAAAGATATGAAAATTTTGGGCCACGCAAGGGTATTTCGGGAACAAGCATCCACGAGCACCATACACAGTTTATGCTAATAATAGGATTTCTACTCAGAGTTAACTATAGGAAGTCTATTGTTAGAGCACTTGCATGTTTTGCATCCTTTTGTAAAGGCGCATGGTTATTATTAACATGTGGCCTATTTTGAGATAGTGCATGGGCGGTGAAGGGAAAGTCCCCACCCCTATATATATGTATTGATTTGCACAATTAAATAAGTGTTAGGTATTGCAGAAAGTTATGTCTTTGGTCTTTTCACGCATATGAATCATGAAGATACCTTTATAATGTATGAAGCTTCTTGTTTTACAGTATTTAATACAATGGATCATATTCTATAGATAATGGTGTTGAACATGACTGAAATTGGTTCTTGTGTGGTAAATATTGTTATAGTCATTGTTTAGTTCATCTTTTATATATTCTAAGATATAGATCTCGGTATATGCACCGTGTAATCGCTGCATCGTTGGTTATGAATCTGAATATACATATGCACTATCATGATAACATTATGTACAAACAAATCTAATGAGGGACCCGGTACTTTTACGTGCTTTGGGTGAGCGCTCAACTCAAAGTTGAGTGATGTGCCAACGTGCCTGGGTCATTTACAATGAATTCTAGACTACATCACGCAATGCATCATATAACCTTTTGTGCCAATTTTTTTGGTTTTGATCAATAAGATTCCCAATAATTGACACAATGTTCTTATTGCTAGATTCGTCTTGACCATTCCCTTGCGAACAATATTTTGATGCATGTGCAAGAGAGATTCTGTAACTACATAAAAAATCAGTCAATTCCAATGATGAGAAATAAGTTACAATATCAACCACGATTTTTTGAGCTATTCGAAATGAACAATGATATTATTCTTAAGAAAGTTACATACCATCTCAGATTTTTCTTGTTTGATGGGGATGGCCTTCACCCATTTGGTGAAGTAATCCATAGCCATGAGTACATAAGTATGGCCTATACTTGAGTGGGGGTTTAGTACACCAATAAAATCAAATCCCCACTAGCAAAAAGGTTCCTCATGACCTCTCGGGTCAAAGAGGGAGGGAAACATGCCTTTGGGGTCTTCCCATGAATCGTTGGCATGGATCACACCTAGAAACCAATTTATAATCATCTAAGAACAGGGTAGGCTAGTAGTACCTACCTCGAGGATTTTATGTGTAGTCACCATGGCGCATAAGTGTCCATCACAAAGCTTGGTCATAGTATGCCTTCAACAAATTCTCCTATTTCTCCTTGTCAACACATCATAGTAAACATCCATCCAATCCTGTTTTATACAACACATGATTCCATATGACATACCTGAAATATTTCAACTTAAGAGTCCACATTTTTGTAATCCAAGTGTTCTAGAACTCCCGCAGTGAGGTAGTATGCAATATGAAGTACTACTCATTGGTGGTGTTCACAAAGAGAAATTGAGGCAAGTATTTGCTTAGGCATTCATAGGACTGAAATTGGTGACTCATCCTCACCCATCAATCTACATAAACCATTACCTCAAACCAAATTTGATTATTTGATGTCCAAATCATACTCTTGAATTTTAGCAACCTAGTTACCTCTTTTAGCCCCTGGATCTTGTTGAGTTAAAATTGACTTTATTGTTGATCCTGGAACCATAAATATAGTGTGAGAGTTGAGAATATATAACTTGAAGTTCTTGAATTCCTCGATAACAACATATGAATGCTTCTCTATCTAAGTGTACTTAAATTCATGATCCTTTAAAGGAAAACTCATGAAGGCAATTGGAGCTTTAATACCTTCTTCATTTTTCGAACTAGGATAGTTGAAAGAGTTTGTTCAGAAGCATAACCATATAAAATACAATATTTATCAAAATTTTAGCATACCAAGGTAGGTGCTTTTGAATTTTCTTCTTTGATTCCTTCAAATGCCTCTTTTCCTTATTTACTCCACATGAAGCTTTTATGTGGTTTCATCATACTTGTAATATGCTTCGCTAGTTTAGAAAAATATGGAACAAAATGATGAAGAAATTTTACCTTGCCAAAGAATGAGTGAACTCCTAGCTTGATTGTGGGAAAGGTGAGTCCTTAAATTGATTTTATTATTTTAGGATTAATCTTATCTCCTTCCTTGTTCACAATGTGACTAATGAGTTTTCCTTCTGTAACACCAAAAATACACTTTTTAAGATTCAAAGATATCCCGTGTTGTTGACATTTGATCAACACTTGCTCCAGGTGTTTCAAATGATCTCCCCAATTTTTAGAAAATATAGTGAGATCATCAAGATAGATGACAATGCAATGCTTTAGATCCTTGAAAATAAGATCCAAAGCCCTCAACAAAGTATCTCCAACATTAATGAGACCAAAAGGAATTTTGCTTATAGGAAAAAGTGCCCACGAAGTGGTGAAAGTAGTTTTGTGTCGGTCCTCCTCTGTTACCTCAACTTGATTATATACAAAAAAGCCATTGAGAAAAGAAATAATTTCAGATCTAGTGATTGCCTATAGGATATGGTCCATGATGGGAAGAGGGTAGTTGTCCTTTAACGAGGCTTGATTCAAATTTCAAAAGTCAACACAAATCCTTATCTCACCATTTTTCTTTCAAACTAGGACAATGTTGGCCACCCAGGTAGAGTGATGAATGGGGAATATAATTCTAGCATTCAACATTTTTAGAACTTCTTCCTTTATCATACCAACAATTTTGGGGTTGTATGGCCTTTTCTTTTGCTGGAATGGCTTGGTTTCAGGATTGAGAGGAGTGGAATGGTACATTTAATTTAGCTTGAAGGATTTCAAATCATCATATGAATATGATAGAACATCAGAACACCTCTTCAATAATTAAACAAATCTCCTTTTTTCTTTTGGTGAATAACACTTTCCAATGTTGATCATTCTTGTCTATTTCAAGTGCTAATGTTTTCCTTTTAAAAATCTGAGGTGTAACAAGAAGGATTTTTGTTTTTATTTAATAAACCTATCATGCTTATCAAACAAATCTTCAAGATAAAATAGGCCTTTAGGAATTTGATTACCTTTTAATATGATAACTCACTCTAAATCAAATCTATCAGCCTCAACCTTTTCCTCATCTAAAATGGACTCATGGTGCGAGATCATTGCTTCATTCATAGAAAACACTATTGAAATAATCCCTTTTCTCCATAAAAGAGAGAAGATGATTATCATAATTGAAGAATTGCCAGTGATTAGCATTATTTGGCACACCTATTCTCAAAATCATCTCAACAAGAAATTTATCCTTATTGAAAGAAGGTTGCAGATTCATTAGAGAAGTTTAGAATTTAAGAGAATCAACCTTCTCATTTTATTCATGATGAATGGCTTGAATAGAGAAAATAATGAAAGACTCAATACAATCCCATACTCTATTCCTGTAGTGTTTAAGCCTTGGATTCTTGACTTGGTACGATTTCTAACTCGTTTGACGATTACTTCGGCATCACCTAGACATTTAAACTTTTTAATACCCATGGATTTATCTATGTCCATTCCTAAAAGGAGAGCTTCATATTCAATGGTATTATTTGTATTCTCAAATATCAACTTGTAGGAAAAAGGGAACAACTCACTTGAAGGGGAGGTTAGAATAACAAAAGCCTTTGAGCCAACACTGGAATGACTTCCGTCAAAATCCACAACCCATAGCTAATCCTCATCATCTTCTACAAGGAAGGGCAGATTTTCATCTCTTCATGTAGTCAAGAAATAATTACCATGCTTGATTTCCTGAAATAATACATCAGCCTTTGGATCCTCTAATTTCTAAACAATGTATTTAATTTTTCTCATAGGAAGCAATTTCTTCATTTTTCACTTTACCGGAATGGTTGTAGAAGACCAATCCATCTGGATTTCACCTCCCAAGTCCCGAAAAAAACTTCTACTTAAATGCATTCCTAATGATGTCGGGAGATCTCGCCACCAAAATAGTCAACTTTACTTTTTGTTAAGAAAATCAGTGAGAGCCACCTGTACATCCTTGATTTTCCCCACAAGTGGAACATCCTTGGACTCCATGGAGTAACAAGAGAAATTTTTCCTTGTCAAAGTAAGTCTAAGATCATTTTCAACTTTTATGGGAATCACATTATCAAAAACTCCTAAATCTATTATGCAGTTGTTCAACTGATGAACTTTAATAAGAAGGGAGAGATAGAAAGGCTCAAATTTATTGGCCTTGGATGCAATCAAATCAATCATATTATGACATGGAGGAGCAGGAAAAGTTGTTAGTAGTCATTTGGATCTAGGAACCACGATATTAGTCTTTGAGCTACTACCTTTGATATAACAAACAAGCCTGTTGAATTTCTCTGGATGAGTTTGCAAGAATTCAAATTCAAAAATCTGAACTTTGGATTTGTTTACATGTTATATGATGTCAAATGGGGTGGATGGAGATGAGGTATATACCCCCAAGACAACGGGTGCTTTGGGGGTGAAGGAGGTACTACCCTTGAAGTTGGAATAAATTTAGCAACGAGAGTAAATTTTAGGGAGCAATGACTAATTTTGTAGGTACACTCTTTGGATGTTTTTGAAGGAACAAGCTTTTGCAGAAACAAAATTAGAACTAAAAACATTGGGGGACTTACTTGAACAATAGATAACTTCTTGCTCACTACGAGATTCAGCTTCTCCTTTTAGACTCCATGGAAGGTGGAAGGGGAGATCCTCAATTGATTATTTTATTTTGTAGAGTCGCCACATGAGGATCTTATGTCTTCCTCTTTTTGAAGCGGTGCGGGAGGAAATTCCTTTCTATGATTGTGAGTGGGTGAATACTACACATGAAAAGCTAGGTGCATATTCATCATCATCTTTTTCATCCGAGGAATTTTGAGGAAACAAACTTTTGCATCATCTTCCACTTCTTCAATCTCTAGGACATTGTTTTCCTCATTTTCTTGTTTGGTTCTACCAGTTCTTCTTCCTCCTCTTTAGTGTCACAAGCTACATTTATAGGAGATGCTTCTATAACAAATATTCGAGGTGGTGAACCATCCTCTCGCTTATTTGAAAAATTATTTCTAGGAGCATTCTTATACATGGAGGCTTGGGCCAACTACTTCTTAAGAGAGATAACATCATTATCCAGTTTTTGTACTAATGATTCTGTGGTTCTAGATTTTGATCTCGACCCTTCTCTTTGCTTGGACCCTTTTTGATCTTTCTAGACATAATCAAGTCATCTTCTACCTCAAGTGCAAGTTTATGTGCCTCCTCTAAATTGGCTGGTCGAGTTTTTCTAAGCATGAAACTAACATCAAGAAGCTATGCATTTACGAAGAATCTTTTTAGATGATCTACAATAGGACGAGCCATCGTGGGAATCTTGTTGATCTTGTTGAATTTTTCCATGAAGTCTCTCATGGAATCTTGTGATTATTTCTTCATTTGAGTTAATTGAGCAAGGAGGTCATGAGAATATTTTGCAGTATTGAATCTTACTTCAAGCTTGCTCTATATGTTACCCCAATCAATAATTGAGCGTGATGAAAAATAGTAAAATCAGTCTGAAACAACATCTTGTAATGTTTCCATGAATAGATGCACTACAACATCTTCATGTTGTACCCCAAGAATGCCACAAGCTATGATGAAAGCTATGATATGATCATCTGGTCATTGCTTTCCATCTCTATAGAATTTTGAAAATTTCTTTCTTAACCCTTTTTGAAGTTCACAAAGTAGTGGAGTCAAATCCAATTGACCAGTGTTTTGTCCCCATGGCACATGTGCTTATACTACCATTTCTTCCTCTTCTCTTTCTTACTCAAGTTCTTCCTCTTCCTCCTCCTCCTCCTCCTCCTCCTCTTCTTCCTGGGGATTCAAGGTTCAATGGTGGATAAAATATAGGAGAATCAAGAGGATTTGGAGGAGTATCAATGAGAGTTTGGATAGGATTTCCATGGGTAAAACTTGATGAATCAGATGGAGATGAAACTTGAGAGAAGAAATATGGATTATCTCTGACTTGTTCTTGCTGATTTTGCAAAGCTTTAAAATCAGGGTCAATAATTCCTCTCAATTTATTCAATCTGTATATCTTCTTTCAACCAGTTTTGGGAAATCTTGGATTCAACTCAAGGAAGATTTATGCTCACTCTTTTTTTGGGATTTTGGAATTTCAGATTTATGATTTTTTTGTTTTTTTGGAATATATAATTTTTATGGATTTTGTGGAATCTATATTGGGTGCAGATGTGCTAAATCTTCCCCATGGTGGATGCCAAAAACTATTGGCAAAATAATTTTCAGGTGGGAAAATTGGGGTTTCTCACCAACTGTGTGTGGGACTATGTCCCTTTGCTTGAATAAGGTAGCTCTATTTATTGAAAATAGGAAAATTATGTACATTATTATAACAACTAGAGGTGGCCTTTCGGTCGAGGATCACAAATATGAAACTTGTTGGAAATATAGTAACCGACATCGGTTATGGAGGGACCGACGTCGATTACTCCTGCAAGGGAGTGTTTTATTTAACTCTCAAGAATTAGATCTATTTTTAGTATTAAAGTAGATCTATTGATTTTAATTGCATGGATAAGTTCCCTAAGTTTGTATACACCTATATAAGCATGAAAGATAGGGTTTAGAAGTAATAATTAAGAAGAACTTGAAAATGTTGATGATTATTGTGAGAATAATTGTGAGAGAGAGAATTATTGGAGAAGAAGAAAAAGCTTGAGAGAAAGAAAGTATTGTACATCTGAGAGGTGTGGAAGATTGTAAATCTTCATTGTATATCTTGTGAAAGCTTTGGATAATAGATTGGATTGTTTCTTGGTGGATGTAGCCCACACTGGGTGAACCACATTAAATTTGGTGTTGATTTATATATCTTGTTTTGTATATTTATTCTAGTAGAATATCTACTTTTATTTACATGTATGCTTAGATCTGATATATTATCTGTACAACCGGTGTGCTAACCCCAACAACTAGTATCAGAGCTTTGTTTGAGGGTTTTGTGTGTTGACAAATTTACTCACAGAGGGTTTTCTGATTGAGTGGGAGCTACAACAATGGTAGAAGAAAAAAATACAAGGTAGAGAAGTTTGACGACCGAAATTATCAATTATGGAAGATGCAAATTGAGGATTATCTATATCAAAGAGATTTGTATTTACCGTTGGATGAGAAGTCTAGACCTACAAAGATGACTAATGAAGAATGGAATATTCTTGATATAAAGGCTTTGGGATCTATAAGATTGAGCTTGACAACATCCGTGGCTTCCAATATTACAGAAGTGACTTCTATAGTAGAGTTAATGAAATATCTTGATAATTTATATGAAAAACCTAAGTGCTTCAAATAAACTTTATTTGATGAAGAAACTATTTAGTTCTAAGATGCATGAAGGTGGATTTGCATCTAGTCATTTGAATGATTTCTGATCTACTGTAAATTAGTTAAAATCGGTTGATATATCCGTTTGATGATGAAGTGAAAGCACTTTTATTCTTATGTTCTTTGCCTGATAGTTGGGATAACTTGGTAATGGTCATAGTAGTAATAAAATCATCTGCTAATAATATTTTGAAGTTTGATGATGTGGTTAGTATAATATTGAATGAAGAAATTTGTAGGAAGAGTACATAAGAATCATCATCTGGGAATGCTTTGAATGTAGAAAGAAGGGGCAAGTAGAAGGAGAGATCCAAGAGTAAGAGTAATGGAAATCAAAGTCAAGGGATAACAAATCTAAATCTAGAGGTAAGGGAATTACTTGTTGGAAATGTGGAAAGAAAGGACATGCAAAGAAATATTGTTGGTTCAAAGGATAAAGAGAACCAACAACTAGACAAAGGTAAAGAAGAAAATCTTGTTGTAATAGAGGTAATGCAAGATGATCTTATTATTTCTTTAGATAATAGAATTGAATCATGGGTTTTAGATTCAGAGCTTCTTTCCATGCAACCCCTAATAAGGGTTATTTCAAAAATTATGTCTAGGCAATTTTGGGCATGTTTATTTGGGTGATGATGAACCTTACAGTATTACTGGTAAAGGGGAAGTTCATCTAAAATTGTAGAATGAAAATACATGGGTATTAAAATATGTGAGGCATGTGCCAAGCCTCAAGAGGAATCTTATTTTTACAGGGAAACTAGGTGAATCTAGTTACATGGTTACATTTACAAGAGACTCTTGGAAAGTCACCAAGGGTGCTTTTGTTGTGGCAAGAGGTAAGAAGGTAGGAACATTATATTTATCTACTATGTGTTACGATTCATTTTTTGCATTATCTACTTCAGATTTAGATGCATGCATGTGGCATAATCGGTTGGGCCATATGAGTAAAAAAGAAATGCATATATTAAAGGCTAAGGGTAAGTTATCAGATTTGAAATATTTAGATCTTGATTTCTGTGAGCATTGTGTCTTTGGAAAGCAAAAGAGAGTGAGATTTCTCAAAGTTGGGGAAACTAAAAAGGAGCGAAAATTGGAGCTTGTACACTAAGATGTGTGGGGACCATCTCAGGTAGCTTCTCATGGAGGATCCAATATTATGTTACTTTCATTGATGATGCTACAAGAAAGGTATGGGTTTATTGTATTAAACGTAAATATGATGTTTTTGAGACTTTTAAAAGATGGAAAGCCTTGTTGAGAATGAATCAAATTCAAAGTTAAAGTGCCTTAGATATGAAAATGGTGGTGAATATTGTAGTAAGGCTTTCAATGATTATTTTCAGTGAATGAGATACGTAGAGAAAGAACGGTTCCAAGAACACCACAAGAGAATGGTGTTGTAGAAAGAATGAACAAGACAATCATGGAACATGCTAGAAGTATGAGGATACATTTTGGATTACCTTTGTAGTTTTGGGTAGAAGAAGTTGATACATTGGTTTATTTGATTAACCATGGGCCTTCAAGTTCACTAGATGGAGGAATACCAGAGGAATCTTGGACCGAGAAAAGAGGTAGATCTTTCTTTTCTTAAATTTTTTGGTTCAAAAGATTTTGTGCATATTGATAAGGAAAATAGGAAAAATTTGGATGCAAAATCCAAGAGATGCACTTTCATTGGTTATGGATTTGGTGATTTTGGATTCCATTTTTGGGATTTAGAGAATTCTAAAATTATTAGGAGTCGTGATATTGAATGGAATGAAAAGAGAATGTACATGGATCAAATTTTGGTACCCAAGGACAAACCGGTTGAGAAGTTTGTGAATGAAAATGAACTCGGATTTAAAAGTAATACCGACAGGGTTACATAGTAACCGGTGTCATTTGACCCTTGACCGACATCGGTCAGTCAACAGAATCGATATTGGTTACAGAAGATCCAAACCGACATTGGTTAGAAGAACTGACGTCGATTACAGGTGACTGGCATCGTTCAATGAAAATTTGGATACAAATGTCCAGGAGGTCTAGAATGAGCCTCCGGTACCCAAACTCCTGTGAGAAGGTCACAAAGGGTAAGTAAACCTCCAAAAATATTTACACCTTTATTTTATTTATTATTGATTGATAATGGTGAACCATAAAGTTTTGAAGAAGTAATGCAGGATAAGACCCACGTCCAAAGGGGAGCATGACATGGATGAGGAGATAGATTCCCTGGAACAGAACCAAACTTGAGATTTGGTTAAGTTACCGTAAGGTAAGAGGACATTGCAGAACAAGTGGGTTTATAGGATCAAGGAAGAAGAGGGTGGATAGAAAAGGTACAAGGAAAAGCTTGTAGTAAAGGGATTTGCACAGTAAAGTAGGTATTGACTTTGGTGAAATATTTTCTCTTGTTGTAAAGATGACTTCTATTCATACTATATTGAGTTTAGTTGTAGTACATGATTTACATTTAGAGAAATTAGATGTGAAGACATATTTCTTCATGGTGATTTGGATGAAGAGATTTATATGCAGCAACCACTTGGGTATGAAGTCAAGGGTAAGGAGAAATTAGTGTGTGCAGTTGAAAAAGAGCATATATGGGCTCAAACAAGCTCCAAGGCAATGGTACATGAGGTTTGATAGTTTTATGCATGAGCATGGTTACTTGAGATGTGAATTTGACCATTGTGTTTATTTCAAGAAGCTTGAAAATGGGAGCTATATTATTTTGTTACTATATGTGGATGATATGCTTATTACAGGATCTAGTATGCAGGACATTGGTGAGCTTAAGGGAAAGCTAGCTCACACATTTTTATGAAGGATTTAGGAGCTACAAAAATAATCCTTGGCATGTAAATACACAAAGACATGAAGAACAAGAAATTGTATTTGTCTTAGGAGGATTATATCTATAGGGTGTTAGAAAGGTTCAAGATGTAGAATGCAAAACCTGTTAGTACACCTATGGCTAGACACTTCAAATTGAGAAAAGATCAGTGTCCTTCATCACATGAGGAGGTCAAATACATGACATGAGTGCCATATGCTTCAGCAGTTGGGAGTCTCATGTATGCTATGGTTTGTACTGCACATACATTACATAGAAGTGGGAGTTGTGAGTAGATATATGGCTAATCCAAGTAAAGAGCATTGGAAAGTAGTCCAATGGATACTCATGTATTTGAAAGGGACATCTAACATGCAGTTATGCTATGGAGGTTTGGATATTTCATTATGTGGCTATGTTGATTCGGATATGGCTGGAGATCTAGATGGTAGAAGGAGCACTACTGGATATATTTTCACAGTAGGTGGGACAACAATTAGTTGGATTTCAAGATCACGTGTAAGGTTGTGGCTTTGTCTACTACAGAGGCAGAGTATGTTGTAGCTACAGAGGCTAGTAAGGAGATGATATGGATGAGTAGGTTCATGAAAGAGTTGGGAAAGGAGAAAGATGATTGCAAATTGTTCAGTGATAGTCAGAGTGTAATTCATTTGGAAAATAACTCAACATTTCATTCGAGAATGAAACACATTTAGTTGAGGTATCACTTCATACGAAGGTATTGGAGGATGGGAAGTTGAATCTAGAAAAGTATTCATACGAGTGAGAACCCTGCATGGATATGCTAACGAAGCCATTAGCAAAGGAGAAGTTGGAGCTACACTCCACTTCTATTGGTCTTCAAGTTTGAGACTTGAAGAGGAAGAAATAAAGCTAAGGAAGGATCCAAGAATGACATGTACATGTATGGTGTAATAATTAATATCCAAGTGGGAGATTATTGAGTTGTGGAGCTCAATTACTTTAGATTAGCATGCAATATGAAACTTGTTGGAAAACACAAAGTAACCAACATCAGTTATGGAGGGACCGACATCGGTTAGGCAAGGAGGAACCGACATCGGATTAGGGCTAACTGACATTGGTTACCTGTGCGGGAGTGTTTTATTTAACTATCGGGAATTATATCTATTTTTAGTATTAAAGTAGATCTATTGATTGTAATTACATGGCTAAGTGCCCTAAGTTTGTATACACCTATATAAGCATGAAAGCTAGGTTTTAGAAGTAAGAATTAAGAAGAACTTGTAAAAGTTGGTGATTATTGTGAGAATAATCTGTGAGAGAGAATTCTTGGAGAAGAAACAAAATCTTGAGAGAAAGAAAGTAATGTACATCTCGAGAGGCGTGGAATATTGTAAATCTTCATTGTATATCTTGTAAAATCTTTAGATAATATATTGACTTGTTTCTTGGTGGACGTAGCCCACACCGAGTGAACCATGTTAAAACCGGTGTTGATTTATATCTCTTGTTTTGTATAATTCTTCGGTAGAATATCCGCCTTTATTTGTATGTATTCTTAGATTTGATATATTATCTCGTACAACCGGTGTGTTAACCCCAACATTTGTGGAAACATTCTTGTAGAAACTATAAGAGAGGAAAAAATATTGAAAGGGAGATATGAAGAGAATATCAAGGAGGGTTTAACACAATAAATATTACATAAGAGTTTATTTCTTACAAATAAAATAAATCCATGATTTCAATGAGAAGACAACATTCACATAGAACAAGGAAAAATATAAAATAAGCACAAAGTCTCATTGTAGTATATGTTGCACAAGATTACGATACTCAAGGATTATAGTTGAGATGGAGAAGAAGACATTAGACTAGAAAATGGAAGAAATCAAATATTTTTCTTCTAGAGAGAAAATTAGAACTTGAAAATAATAATAACCATCCCTCGAAGTGATAAGGTCACCTCAATCTATAGCTTTACAACTATCATTTCATCTCCCCTACACGACTTTTCACCTTCCCTCGCGACCATTGAACTTCAACATTCCCTTGTGACTTTTCATATTCCAAGCATTAAAAAAATAAGAAAGTGCATTTTCAATGAGGGATTGAAATATAGGGAGAGAATAATGGAGAGAAAAGCCGACCGCAGACGCCTAACCGCACATTTGGATGCCGGTTGCATCCTCTAGATGTCTCACATCTTCTAGATGCCTCACATTTTCTCGACGCTCCTCTACATATTCCAGACGCCTAAAATCCTCCAAATGCATGGTTTCATCCTCAAAATTCCTATTTACATCCTTGATATTTTTAGTTGCATCCTCGTGACACCTAAAATCCTCTAGACGCCACAGTTGCATCCTCTAAGCCGCCCGACTAGATGTTTGGTAAAAATTGATGGATTTGGGTCATCCAATATATGAATATTTATGTAAAAGGGATAATTAATACAATGAGACTATTTAAAATCCTTGAAAATGAATTATTAATCATGTTTTACCCATACCTTCAATTTTGCCTCAAGTTGTGTGCCGATGAGCTGAGTGGAAATAATAGTTTTCGATGAAACAGAGCCAAAAAAACTTATGAATAATGGAGAGAATTTAAAATACCCTCATTTGAGATTTTATTAGGCTCCCAAATCTTCTCGGAGTGTCCAAAACCTTTTGATCAAGTTTCACCTTGTAAGGGGACTTTTGAACCGTAGTGTTGTACAATTTTCCACATTTTAATGTTCCCATAATCTTTCCTCGATCATTCCACCATGAAGTAAGATATGCTAGATTTCCAATTTATAGGATATGAGCTCCTAACTCTTCACAGAATCCTAAAACCCTTCGAACAAGTGACTATCTTTTTTAGAGCTTGCAATTCCCAATACCTTGCCCACAAAGACTCGGGCCACATGAGTTCTTCATAAACCTGATTTTTCTTCCATAACTTTCCAAAACTTCCTCATATGACTGCATACCTTTGCCACACACTTCTTGGATGCTTTAAATTTTCCCTACACGTTCCTGGAGGGTGCTCACTAGGTGCAAAAAGGCCAAAAATAACCCTTTTGGAGCCTCCGGAAGCACTTATCTTCTCTTGGGTCCAAATATATCAATGATTCAGATTGAAAAAGATCCCTTGCACATGAAAAAAACTTCAAAATAATATTATCACATTCCTCCTAGATATTATAAGGGAAACACTGTAACTGATTTGGTCGAAGGACATGTTTACATTGACCGAGAGAGGGATTTTCAAATGTGGTCTAAGTTGTCATGGTAAAATTTTTCAATTTTTTAAGCTAAACATTTAGCATGACAACAACGTCTTAAATAGTGCACATATATGTCTTAAAGAGTACACTAATTTTCAGGTTGGGCCAATCTTAAAGAGTATACTATTGTTTAGGTTATTCCAGGTCTTAAAGAGTACACTTCTGTTTAGGTTGGGCCAATTCATAACACTTGGTGAAATATTCACCAGATTCCCTTCCTATTACCAATTTAAAGTTATCATGACTAATATTTTGACTCATTTGCACAATGACAATGATCGCATGAGAGAGAAGGGTCTCGGCCCAAAGGGACAAGATTGATCCTGTGATTAGAGCCAAAACAAGGCCACATAGGTGCTTGAATGGGGTCGCGGCTTATACGGTCATGGCCCCCATGTATTTTATTTTATTTAATTTTATATAACAATGCTTAATATATATTTATATATGCATACAAACACATAATAAATTCTTTTGATTATTAAATTTAAAAAGTTTGAAAACCATATATATATATCACTAATTTAATTAGAATGAATGGATATCATATATATATATATATATATATATATATATATATATATACCAATACATATATAACTCATTAAATTTTTTTTTGTCATTAGATTTAAATGATATTGTTTCATATCATACATAACAATCCACATACATAGGAATCCTATTCTAGAATTTATTCTACGTTCTAAGACAACAATGAATCCACATATTCTTCATATCATACATTATATTTTGACTACTAAGAGTTTAATTCAACACTAAAATGTGACATTCAGAATTAGCCAAAATAAAACAACTAACTATTTTTCCAAGGTTTATCTTTAAAACATCCATAATAAGAAATTTGAGGAAAGAGATTATTATAATATATATATTTTTAAAAACTTCCCAATTTCATTCTAAACCATATTTACAATCCACACATTCAAGAATAATGATAAATGAATCAATTAAGAGACCTTATTTTTCATAGTTTTAACAATACAATACAAAAATTATACTTCTTTAAAAAGTTAAACGTGAAAGAGATAGTTTTATAAGAGATAAATTTTCACGTGCATAACCAACTTCTTTCAGCTCTTATGATACAAACAATCTTCTTAGTTCCTTTCAAATGAAAAACATACAAAGGCAGCTTTTCTAGAGAATTGAGAGGGAGAAAATAGAACTTCCTACATTTATTTATATCAAGTTTCCATTACAATCTCGACTCCATTTTATAAGCAATCTATAAACTCTTATTCACATACCTTAACGTTTACAACTTTTATTCAATATTTTACCTTCAAGTAGCAATACAACAATATAAATTTTGAATGTAGTAATAGAACACATTTTTTAAAACTCAAGTGCTATCCATTTACAATTTTTTCCCACAACAAGAAGATGGAAATCAACAATGAGAGAATACAAATATCAAAACACCAAATTTAATCACAATGCTTCCACTTCCTTCTTCCCCTCTACCAAACCATACAAAAGAGGAGGTGAAATTGACATTAACCTCCCAACCATACAATGGGGGTAAATATCACCCTCATTGTCCCACAAATCCCCCAACTCCCAAAAAGGATTCACAACCAACAAGACTTAAAATAAAATCCTATCCAAAACACACACAAGCACACCCAAATTCACAAAAAAGACATAAATTTTATTGTGACACAAAAAGAGGAGATACTATCAAAAACATCACTAACACACTACCAAGCCAACTAGGCTTGGCAAAGGGAAATATAGTCCTCCCTATCCACTTATCGCTCCACTAACGAATGTGAGTTAGTTCTTGTTTCCTCCATTCTTACACATACTAATATAAAGTACACACTTATCCCTCCACTTGAAATTTAAACACATTTATCACTCCACTAGAACTAACCCCTCATTCCTTTGGTTCCTCAATTTACCACAAATGGTTTTCTCTATTTTAAACAAACTTATCCCTCCACTATGATCTATAATTCCCCCATAAATAAACACACTTACTAGCCCCACATTGGGTGCTTAGTAAGTAACATAACATACTTGAAATCATAACACATGTTTAAGTGAACAACTAAATCACAACATTTCAGAGAGAGAGAGAGAGAGAGAGAGAGAGAGAGAGAGAGAGAGAGAGAGAGAGAGAGAGATTATAGTCTTGTTGTGCATGGAAGATTGTGACAAATATGGGTGTAATGTGCATATAAGAGTGAGATGATAAGGGTTTGTAGACACCTAAATCCGACTATGTAATTTTACTACTAAAATTACACAGTTTATCATCTTTCCCGTCATTTTCATTATACTTAGTGATTTCCCACTAATTATCTAACATTCCCCTCCATTTCGGTAAATTAACAACACTTCATTAATTAAATAACCTTTCACCCATTCCAAATGCTAATTAATGACACTTTGTTAGTTATAATCCTCTTTCAATTAATTGACTACTTATTAGTTAATTAAGCCTTTCTAATCTCCTGTTTAATCAATACACCTTCTTATTGGTTAAATATCCCTTTCAAACTCTCTAAATCCTATAAAATTCCTCCTAAATCACCTCCAAATAGTTTTCTAAGCTTATTTTGGCTTATTAATTAATCCTTGTTGATTAATTAAATCATCTCCAACTCCCATGAGTTGCTAATTCTACTTAATTCTTTCTAATCATGCTTATCCATTCTAATTCTACTTTATCTTTTATCCCACATTCACTAGGATTGTAGCTTCTCCCAAATTGGAAAGCTATATATAGAACCTAGTCTCCCCCTTCCAAGCTTACACCTTTACATGTCCTTGAAAGACATTAGCATATGATAAGATCTTTTTCCACCATTGAAGAAGCTTATTGATCTTGCACCCATTTATCCTCTCTCCATGAAAGAGTAACAAAGGAAGATCCATACATGACCATTAATCCATATTGGTGAGATCATTTCCTCTTCTTGGAGATAGCCATCCTTTGATCTCATTATAATCATAGGAGCAACTATAATCTAGAAAGCATATCCAACTTAGCAAGGAATGGCTTAGTGTTTTCAAAGTTTAATTTAGATGCATTAATTAGATTTTGTTCTTGCATAGCTTTATCATGATGTTTATGTTATATTAGATTTGTTATTGGAACTACTTGGTGTTAGTTTCAGTAGACACCTAAATTCTACTTTTGCAATCTTATTGTCAAAACACACAAAAATAACTCTCATTCTTACCAATTTTGTTATAATTAGTGATTTTTGCTAATTAACTAATGTTTCTTACCACTTTAACCAATTAACAACGCTTTGTTGATTGTGTAGCCCCTTTCGCATTCAAGATGCCACTTTATGGCAAATCGTAAGTCAAAATCCTCTTCAAAACAAACAATTAGCGATTATAAGCTAATTAAGCCTATTTTGCCCTTGATTTGGTCAATATGCCCTAATATTGGCTTAAACCCCTCTTCCAACCACTCAAAATCACCCCACTCACCTCCACAACGCCTCAATAAGCTTCAAAAGCTTATCCTAGCCTTCTAATTGACTCCTAAGCGGTTGATTAAGGCTTTACACATCTTAATCACTTGTTAATTCACTAATTGTGATTAGCAAAGCTTAATCATGATTATACATTATAATCTAATTTGGGGCTTTTAGTCTCACATGCACCAAAATACAAGTTTTTTCCTAAAAGGAAAACTATAAAAAGAGTTGACTTCTTACATTAATATTTTACACCATGCTTTGATTTGCATCTCATATAATAATTATGATTTATAGCCAAGCTCAATCCTTGCCTAAAGCCTTCAACAAGGTTAATAGATGAATATATAAAGTGACTTAACAATTCATTTGGAGAGGTCAATTCACCATTGTTTAGAGTAGCAACCATAACCATTTGATTGCCCTCTTAGGTCTATTTAGGCCCATGTTAGGTAATTAAAGAATATTAGTAGGTATGTTTAATTAGATTTTGAATTATATTCATGTTAGTTAAGCATTCATTTAAGCTTCTATCTTAATGTTACATTCCTAGACTTAGAGCCTTAGCTATTAGGTGGTAATGGTGTTAGCCTTCCTTGATTAGATTTGTTATTTTTTTTGTAAAGTTTAGGGTGCTTTCATTTGGCATGCCGGTGGGACAATACCCCATTACATTCAATTTTTAAGCTTTTTAACTTAGTTTCAAAGTTTTACATTTCAAAATTTTTAGAGTAGTTTCAAGTTTCCTAGATTAAATTCAAGTTTTCTAGTTTAATTTCAAGATTTCTAGAGTACTTTCAAGCTTTGTAGATTAATTTCAAAGTTTTAGATCAATTTTTTCAAGCTAGGTAGTTGTTTCAACTAGATTAGTGATATAAGTTGTGGTTCATGTTCATTGCAAGATATAGGGAGGTGAAGCCCTGTCAAAATTGACCCAAAATCCCAAATATTGGACCTTTTTCAATAAATCTATTAAAAAACCCAAAATTTTGACCACCTACAGGAAAAAGGTGCCTATGAATTCTGTGGCGCTGTGCATCCAAAGGGGCACATGTGTATCACCGTGAGTTCTGTACATGACTATGAGAACTTGTGCATCACTTTGTGAGCATCCTTGCAACAGTGATTTTTTTGGTCTTGAGTGAAAAATGTGTTTGTGCATATAGACAGCGCCTATGCCTCACTTTGGAAGCTGGAAGCACCCATGCATTCTTGATCGTGCAAAAGTGAGAAGAGCACTGTGCATGATCAGTGAGAGCACAGGCATCTAGAGGGGTGCCCATACATCAAGTTAATTTTTCTCAAATTTTAAAATTTAAATTTTTGGTTTGTTATCGTTTTAAAGGTTTTTAGATGTTGTTTTTGTCAATTTATTGATTTTAGAGAAATATTCCTAACAAAATTTTCCTAGGGTTTGATAAGGGATTTTTGAGTAAATTGGGTTAGGGTTTGAGGAGTGATTATGTTTTCATACTTTGATTGAGTTTGGAATAGATTTGTGTATGCTCTTCTCTTACACCTAGTGTGATCTTGAGAACCAAAAACACCTCTAAACCATTTTTTTGCTTCTTGGGAGTAAGTAGGAATAATCATCATTCATTTTGTGCTTAAGAGAATAAACCTTCATTTTTGGCATGTGCTTGATCTTTTATTTTAAGAAAAATTTCACTTGATAAATAATCAAGGCTAAAATTTGTGTATGCTCTTCCCTTGCACCTAGTGTGATCTTGGGAATCAAAAGCAATTTTAGTCTTTCATTAAGAAGCACTTGGATTAATTGGGAATAAACCTTACTTTGAAAATTTTTATGGTAGTTAGTTGATTTAAAATCTTTGCATTTCTATTTAGTTGGATTATTTGTTGTGTATGCTCTTCTCTTGCACCTAGTGTGATCTTGAGAAACAAAAACAACACTTAATCCTCTTTCTATGATATTGTGAACCTTTTTGAACTACTAATCATTTGTTTGAAGGACCTAAAGCTAATCAAAGAAAGGAGGACCTAAACAATTTTTCTAACTACATGTGTGATTGTAGGTTTCCAAAAGGTGTGCAACAAAAACTAAATTAAGTCTAAAAGATAAAAAACACACCACAATTATCACATTATATCTGCAGGTTTCGGTTAAGAGCTACGGCTTGTCCGCTTAACTTGTCCGCTTAACTAGGACATAAACCCTTTGGCACAAGCCTTAAGCTACAATAATGAGGGTGGTCCTATTAACCCTAAATTAGTTCACATAAGGGAACCTTGTGAATGAAACAAGAAAGTGTTCTACACTACCGAATTGATTAGTACGCCTTGGTGAGATTATAATCAAAGTCACTTCCATCAGCAGCCCCAATGATAATACAACTGAACACACTAGTTGCTCATTGTATTAAAAGGGGAAAAAGTAAATCGAGATACTACTCGAGAAACCTTGGTAAATTGAGCTCATGAGAAGTAAACTTGTGACACAGAGAGACAACCACCTAGGAAGCTTGCCACTTGGAGCCATTATTTTTCTTAGTTAGTATAGTTGAGAGCTCTTACAAAGTGAAAAAAATTTTAGATTCAAGTCCTTGTTTTTGAACAAGGGAAAGAATCTCTTAAATTTAAAACCATGTGATTTTCATCATGAAATCTACTTAGTGTCATTTTGTCCTAGTTTTTCACTTGTCCTAAGATAAGGTGAAACTCTACCAAAATAACACCAAGTTTATTTCAACACCACTTAGTCTACACCCTTATTTTCTTGTTGCCCATTTTTGGACAAAAGGAAACAACATATACCGGATACCACTAGATATCATGTGTCCACCACTTTTGTATTCTACTTGCATGACTAGGTTGCAATGCCAGAGCACAAGTGTTGAAAGTGTGCATGGTACGTACTCACGATCTAGTAGGCCCCCTTGTCTCAAAGACCCATATTTGAGACTTATTATCATCAGTAGTTAGGTGATTTCATCCTTGTCTTCTTTTGAGTTGTTACGTGTACACATTGTAGCCATACAATTGAGATATTTATGTCTTATTTCCATTGTGAAATTAGGCCTAAATCTCTATATTGTAGAGTTACACACTTTCGCACGCATAGCAATTTCTTGTTATACTTAGATGTAGTTTTTACACCCTAGCTTTGTCTTGAGTTTTTGAGTGTTGAGGTTACTTTGTTAGCATTGCTATAATGCCATTTTGATACTAAAATATTGCTTTCTCGTAAAGTTTGATTACGTGTCCAAATAACATTGTTACGCTGCTCGCATTTGTATCATCCATTTTACAAAGCTTAAAATTTGTTAGTGTTTAGAAATTGGATTTTAGTATATCTTGTTAGAAGATTGTGTCAACATTTCCTTATCATTTAGGCCTTATTTATTACAAACTTGACCTAACTGGTGATATAGTGTTGTCACTATTTGGTTGCAAACCTATCTAGACAAATCTTAGGGAGTTAACTATTTGGTGTGAATAAATTTTGAGCGTTATACATCATTGTATTATTCTAAGGAAAACTTGTGTCGTATGTTACCTTACCAGGGTAGCTTATTCTTTATTCATTAGTTCTTAGGATATTATTGACCTAATAGATTTGTGGCTATTTTATAGTCACCTTTTTTCATGACGACTTAGCATCGTTACGCTGCCAAAATTTTCCTACTTCCATTTTCGGTAAACCTTAGTAGAATTTTTTCATGTTGTGTCTCCTATCTCGAGTATGCCTACTATGAGAATGAGATCCAAAATATTAGGAAATGATATATTTGGAGGTGGCAACCCTCTTTTAGAGGATGATCTCATATTTGACCATAGTGTTGGAGAGGAAGATTCACCTCATATGAATATAGAGCATCCTCCCGCTAATTTTGACGATTAGATTTTTCAAAAGAAACATGAGGTTATTATGTGTGTTATGGAACTAGGAGCTAAGTTACCTTCCATAGTGGACCCTTCTCTCATTGCTGTAATGGTTTGAGGAGAAGAAGAAGTAGATCGACCTCATCGTACTGTTAATGAAATATTAAACCTAGGTCACACCTCTACTTTAGGATGACTGAATAATGAGGAAGTACCTTTCGAAAATGATGGAGACTATCATTTACCTCCTCTTAAAATTCATTGCGAAGACCATGAAGCACATGCTCACCATGATGAAAATCATAAAGAAATACCAACCCGAGAGGTAACCTTAGAGGAACAAGTTCAAGCTCTCACTCGCCAATTGGCAAGTTTGGCTTCACATATCAATAAAGAGCCACCAAAACCTGTAAAACAAGCTAAGCCAAAAGCTTTGTGTCATGACTATCAACATACTCCTAAGGAAAATAATCCTCATTGAGAGGCATGCAAAGACCCTTATGAGGAATTTTTCACCGAGAATAGGGGTGGGCATACACCTAGGTTTAACCCTTTGTATAGACCTATGCCACCACCCATGCAAGACCAAATCTTCCACCAAGAATGGTATACTATGAAGAACCCCCTTCAAGCATCACAATAGGTCCGAACCAAGAATAATAACAAGAAGTACCGGTTTGATGAGTTATGTCCCTACCCATTTGAAAAATCCATGTTACAGGTACCTTTCCTAAGACACTTTGATTTTCCAAAATTTGACAAGTATAAGGGAAAAGGTGACCCTCATGACCATATTAAATATTTTTATATGACATGCCAAGAGGTTACATTTAGTGACAATTATCTTTTGTGCATTTTCCATGAAGTTTAGGAGCAACAATGCTAGAATGGTTTGTACACATCCCTAAGGGATCCATATCAACATGGCTAGAACTAGCAGAAAGTTTTGTATGAAACTTATCTTTTAATATAGAAAACGATGTCACCATGTTGGATCTCTGCAATGCCAAACAACGAAATAATGAAAACTTCGCTACATTTTTACAACGATGGAGAGGATTAGCTAGCCGCTTTCCTTTCTCCATACCGAAAATTAGTTAATCAATATATTTATTCCCAACCTCCATCCAGACATTATGTTCCACTTAAAAATGCATTGTGGCAACACATTTGAAGAGGTCATCAAAAAGGGAGTCAAATTGAAAAAGTGTTGTTAGCTAGGGGACTCTAAAACCTTTCTCCCGCGATCATAATGATTCTAAATCTAATGAAAAACAAAGTTTGTCCCTAATAGGAATAAAAACGTTGTTAGTGATGGGATAGTAGATTCTAAATGAGTACAAGCCATTCAAAACAACACTCCTTTGAATCTTGCAAAGGGAGCTCTGCTTATGGAGTATAAGTGTCATACTTTCACTCCTCTATCTGACTCAATGTCATCAATACTAAAACAACTAGAGGTGGTTAATATGGTTAGATATCCTAAAACTATGCCTTATGAGGATGACGCACCTAAACCATCATGGTTTAGAGATAATGAATATTGCCAATTCCACCATGTTAAAGGTCACAAAACATATAAGTGTTTGAATTTGTAACACTACATCCAAGACTTAATCGAAAGTGGCGATGTGGAGATGGATTCATCCACTCCTAACAAATCCCCCAATATGAAGACTTTTCCTAAACATAATCAAGACAAGAATGCTAATTATGTGTCTAATGAGGAGAATCATTTTGATGCTCTCATTGGTTGTGTAGATACACCTATTGAACATGTCAACACAATAACCCCTGTGATATCCCCTGGACTATCTATGTCTAGGCATGTGCCGACAAATACTGATTATCACGTAGTTCTGCATACTTATGACAATAAGGAACCTAGGTTTCAACATTCCCATCAAAGGATGTTTATCACAACTAGACCTCATTTGATTCTTCACACTAAAGAACCCGTTCACTTACCTCTTCCCCCATCTTCAACTCATGGTAAGTGGTATGATTCTCGATTCTTTCAAAGATTCCAATCCCAATGATTCTAAGTCTTTTGATTCTTTTAAATATTCCAATCCAAATTATTCCTCTAATATGAATCCTAAGTCACGGTCCTCCCTGTCTTTGCAGGACCCCATTTCTCAGTCACCTCAACGACCCCTTCTTCCGTCGAAGAGCTCTCTGACTCAAAGTCCTTCTAATCAATCATCCAAGTTGACTCCCATGTCGCATTCATCCAATCAACCTCTTGTGGTAGAAAAAATACCCACACCGATTGATTCATTTTAGAATGAAGAAGCAATTAGAGAATTTATGAGGGTACATGAAGACATTCCTCTAGAATTTTACGAGCAAGAAACCTCTTTATACCTCGATACATATTGGGAGGAAGATATTGATGCATTTTGTCAGAAAATAGAGGAAGACCCTAAGATCATGTTCACGTATTGGGAGGAAGAGATTGATGCCTTTTGTTAGAAAATAAAGGAAGACCCTAAGATCATCAAACATGATCCTCCTCTTATTCTTCCATCTTCACATTCTTCATTGGGTGATGAAATGCTTGGGTCTAACATTGATCCATGGCCTATCTTCTCATTACCTAATCATTCTTTATCTATCAGGATTCCTCCATCACAATCTTACCTTGGGTCACCACCTAGTAGCCCATCATCTTATTCTATATGTGGGCCACCTCCAAGTAGCCCCACATCATCTATATATGGCTCACCTCTTAGTAGCCCATCTTCATCTATTCTTGGGCCATGTCCTAGTAGCTCATCGTCTTCTATATATGGGACACCTCCTAGTAGTCCTTCCTCTTCAGTCTATGGGACACCTCCTAGTAGTCCAACTTCTTCTATATGTGGCTCACCTCCTAGTAGCCCATCTTCATCTATACTAGGGGAACGTCATAAAAAGCCCCCATCTTTAATCTTAGGGCCACATCATGGTAGTTATTTATCTTCATTCTATGGAACACCTCATAGTAGCCCATCCTCTTCAATTATTGGACCGCACCCTTCGTGCCCATCATTTTTTCCTTCTATCAATGATTGTGGAAATCCCACTATCATTTCTCACATCAATTCTATTCATCCACTTTCTTCTCCTACTTCTCGAGATTAGACAAGTCACATAGTAGCTTATAGGAAACCAAAACGATTCCTTCATCAGGCTTAGATCAATAATTCCAAGAGCTCCAAAGCTCACAACAATTTAAACAATCTTAAATTTCAAAATCAAACGCGCTTCAAAAATTCACATCAACACACCCATCAAGTATGGCATAAAGTGTAGAAACCTCTGGATAGGGACCTCAAGATCCCGCACATAAAATCCACATTTCATGATAAAACACATTCATCTATTGAGTATGATCTCACCACGATCATTGAGATCGGGGATAATATGACTCTTGATAAGCAAACATGCCTAATATTCCTTATCAAGGAAATTACTAACATTGTTGTTGGATCTTATCACACAAAGTGACCTTATCAGTCCCACCTTTAAAAAGACAAAACACAAAAATGAGAAAACATTTCAAAAAAATATATCAAAGGTACAAAGATCAAACATTACAATCAGGTATTGCATATGCATGGATGTTCTTTCTTCCCTTTCTTTCTCTTCTTATGCAATTCTTCCTACCATTTTCATCCCTTCGGTGATATTTTGGTTAGACACTTCACACGCATTTGTGACATTTATTTCTATGGTATCCATTTGGCCTTGGTATTTCATCACCTTGGTAAATTAAAAAGAACGACTAACCTCGTAGACATCTTATCACAATATACATCTAATAAGCTTGTTGCAAAAAAAAATTAGATGTATTTCACGACATTAGCCAATGTCATCATCAAAATCACTTCCACTTCCTTCCATTAAGCCATCAATGTTTATTAACCCCTTGTCAAACAAGAGATCTGAAATAAGTTTTCAGAAAGCAAAAGAATCAATCAAATCAAAAAGCACAAATTTGAAAGAAAACACTAAAAGAAAAAGCAAATTGATATATAAATCTCTCTTGGGGTATTTCCAATAATCTCTCGGGATATGGATGCCCTGATGGGTAGAGAGAAATGTTGCGATTAAAATAAAATGCATCTCTGTCGGTGGCTATGAATGTCTAGATGGTAAAGCGGAACAATGTACGACTCTCCTTCCATAATCCATTCATAAAAATCAACTTTGAAAAATAAATCATTCCTACACATTGGTTGGGGTGTCTTCACTTGTTGTCTATCAAATATTCCCTCCAAGAGGTAATAAATTTCCACATTCACACACTAGATCTCGATGATAAAACATGATTAGTATGTTACAGAGTGTCTTTTTTTGGACCTTGTTCGATTCTTACTCTAGTCAGTATCTGGTCTCATGATTCATGCCTTTAGCTAATTTCTTCTTCATCATGAGGCTTCTAAGCTAAATTCACAACATTCATGTTGTTCTCATACTGCGCTCGAACATCCATGTGTATAAGATTTCCTTTTTCTATGTTTTTGGGAACCTTTGTCCCCTTCACAAAAACAATCTTCCACTTCTTTCTATCATGTGCTTCTTGGCCAACTTATGCCGGGGGCATCCTTGGTCCTTCCTAGCACATCATTGGGTTACGTTCATCATCATGTTGAACCTATCCATATTTTCCTGATCTAACTTCTACACGTGAAGAGTTTGCCTTTGAATATTCCCATCTAACGCTAGGGCAATTTCACATCTTCACTTTCTTGCGCATACAAGTGGCATTCTGCCCTTGTACATCCCATCTATCACGGGGCATCCACATTTCTTCATTTCTATACATAGCTTCAGAAAACATATAGAAAATAAAAAACATTCAAATATGTTTCAAAACTTCCAAAACATTCAAATATGTTAGTCGGAAAAGTCAAAACATCTAAATAAACATCAAAAACCCAAACAAATTAGTAAAGAAAATTCAAAAACCCAAAAAAATTAGTAAAAAAATTCAAAACCCCAAATTTTTCTTACAATTGCACAATTCGCTTTAATACCTTTCCAATGCAAAAATACGGAGTCGTTTTGAGGTCGGGAGAAAATGTATGGCTTACGAAAGGTATGTTATACACTTAGTGTGCACATGTGCCTAAGCATCCTTGCGCATTTGTGCAAAATCACATTTTCTTCAGAACATCTGCCTAAGCACCCTCGTCTTTGTGAAAAATCACATTTTCTCTAGGCATAGGTGCCTAAGTGCCCTTGCGCTATGCAAAATCACATTTTCTCCAGGCATAGGCACCTAGGTGCCCTTGCATTTTTATACTAGTTGCGCGTGAGCTATTTTTCTCCCACATACGTTCCTTTTCCTCCCGCGACGTGTCTCTCGCTGCGAAGTGCCTTGAAACCACCGTATTTCTTATAAAAGTATTTTAACACTTGCCACGATGGATATTTTTGATAAATGATTATTTTCGAAATGTTTTCGCTACGTTAGGGCATATTGTTGCTTCCCAACAACCTTTTCTACTACTTGGGGCATTTTTTGCCTTACAAGAACTTTTAATGTTGTCTCCCAAATTAGTTATTTCTTCAATGATATTTTCTTCTAAAAAAATTAATACAATCAATTTTTTTTTAAAAAAATGATAAAAACCATTAAAAAATCCAAAACATTGTAAAAAGTTTAAAATTTTACAAAAATGGTAAACACCATATACACTAAAGCATATTTCTACGGTTCTTGCTTGTTCTAGTGTTAAACGACTTACGAATCATTGTGATCTACCTCTATTAACAAAAGCTAGGTTGCATGCTATGTCGGTACTCCAGTGCAACAATGAGTTCCCAGAGATCGTCATGTCATAGCGCACGACATATTTTCCATGGGTCTGCTTGTGTTCTCCGTTATTCCCCTCGTATGTATCCTTTCTTAGGGCACCATTTTTAACCCTTGTTTTTAGAACACAAACATTCAAGAACTGCAGCTTGATAACAAAAATGTTGGTGCAACTATCTTGAACGTTGTTTGTTTGAGTATGTGTGATTATACTGGTTTCTCGGTTAGGTTAGCTAGTTTACCTACTTGTATTACATTGAATTATGTATGTGTTTGTGAGAAAATTTGTCGGGGAAAAAATGGTGGTTATCTTGGCAATGATTTGGGAGTCTAAGTCCCTCTACTTAATCGGTGCAATTGCCGTATGTGCATGCACAAGTAAAAATGAGTTTTCTCTTGGTGGCCTTACGGTCGGGGATCCAACAGGGACACTCCATTGACTCTGGAAAAATATTGTAGATATCTGCAAGGGAAGAATTTTCTAGGAGAGTGGGAAAGGGAGTGAGAAAATTAGAAAAGATAAACTAATGCTACAAGTAGAAAATCAGAGACTTGCATACACCAACCAAAAACTTCATTACATGCACTTGAATTTAGAAGAAAACAAATATGCGTAACAACAATAAGACCAAATAGAGTTTGATGAACACAAAGTACCACTAAACCCCTTAGTCAAAAAGGCTAAAATTCCTTCTTCCTTTATTGAAGCTCAAGCAGAAATTGTACATATCATAGAAATGGAAGACATTTTGAGTAGGGAAAAATAGAAGAAATTTTCTATCTCTTTGCTCTCTTCACAAGGATATCTCTCTCATGAATTAAAAAAAAACAACCAATATCTAAGAAGTTTAAGAAGATTTTAGAAGTTGTCTAAGAAGACCATCAAATGAGGAGCTAGTTACAATTTATAGAAGAGGATGCAACTCTTCATCTTCCCGATGAATTTTCAAATACTTTAATTTGACTTTAGACTGTTCATATTCCACTTAAATATTTAAGTCCCTTTTATAAAATCAAGGCAACTTAAAGTTTACATTATGTTTCTAAAGTCACTTAAAGTAATATTAAAAAGTGCAAACCTCAATGCAAAAATATAACATTGATGAGAGAGAGTGTTGAGTGAGAAGAGAAGAAGAAGAAGAAAGAAGAAGAATTATGCAGAAGAATGAGCTGCTGTGGTGGACTTGGCTCTGTTCTCTAACTGCTCTCCACTTCATGTTCCTGAGAAGACTTTTGTCTTTCCAAGATCCTTGTTGAAACGAGCCGCTGCAGGTTCTACTTTGTCGGCATGAGGGATACAAATGCAACTCAAGGTTTTGGTCCATCCATCGATCACACTGTTGATGTCCTTGCACTTCCCAAACCATGATGAGTGCTTTTCTGCGATAAGTGCAATGGAGGCTCGGATCTTTGAGAGGAATTTGAGAGTATCCTTAGTGAAGGAAAATGGGTTTCCCACCCCTTTCTTGACATATTCTTTGAAAGGGCTGATCAACTCATCAACAGTTGTGTGTTCGCTCATTGCAGGTACTCCAAGTTTCTAAACTTTCTGATTTATACTATCTTACCGACTTGTATGTTTGTTCTTCTTTCTCCTCTAGCTCTGTGAAGGCCCGATTGATTGCCTCAAACCTGATTTCTAAGGCCCTTTCCCATACATGTGTCAAGTCTTCTACAGGAGTTTCAAAAACCTTCTTGTCGATCAACTCCTGACGATGGGTGTTTCTCATCTCACTCACTACTAGTCCCAGAGGTTCCCAATACTCTCTTTCTTTCTCCACATCCTCTTTGAGTGCTCGTGTTCTGTTGGCTATTATGCACATGTACGCAAAGATATTGACTACCTCTTAGAGTCTTTGGCTTCCCTTTTTCAGAGATTGAGTCGATCCATTCATTTTTGCTCGCCCCGCATCGTGATTGTTGATATATGTGCAAATCTTCCGATGAGTAGTGGTACCAATTGGATCGTGCTCATCTCATAGTCGGCGGTGTCATCTCATCCATTGGCTTGATTACCTTTGGTCGAGCTACTTGATGTATTGATTACCTATCTCCCCACTATAGAATCATGAGGTTGTATGTGTGATCTTTCTTGACCTTTTTTATTTAGCCAATGATACAATCACTGATAGATCAAAGGCTACTACTTGTTGCATAGTGCGAGTGTTAGGGATGACTATTTCCTACATCCATGGAAACATTTCACTAGATTCAAGCTCGATGATGGGTGCACCAACCATTCCTTATTTTGAAGGAGGAGGAAATTCTGAATGAGAGGGGTGTTGGTGTCAACAAGAGGCGAGACCTCCTGTGGTAGCTCAAAGACTGAATCATGAACCATGTACTCCTCATTCACTGTGCTTAGCCTGCGCTAGATTTTATGTTTACGTTCATCGAGATCAAATGTTCCTCCTGTAGCAACGCCAATGAGAATTCTTCTACCTTGACTTTATTGGGTGTCTTCTCACAGGAAGAAGTTTCTAATTCTGTGGCCTTCCTTTTTGAACTCACTCTAGAGTATTTAGAGTTGGAAGTCACCTCCACCACTTTTGAAGACGAATGATGTGAAGCTTGCTTCTGGATTGGAGAAATTCCTTGTGATTGGATGACCATAGTCCTCTTCTTCTGAAACCAGTTCCTCATTCTCCTCACCACCTTTTCAGTCCGCTCCAATATATCTCCGATTCACAAACATGCCAATTGATTTTGGGCATTGGGGACATCTTGACTTTTGTGTACTCAAGATCATACATTTCTGTCCCATCATCATGCAAGATGTCTTCATACCAAGAGAACTTGAATTTCTTCATCTTGTTGATTGTCATCTGTTAGAATTTGAGGATTCTAATAAATATGGATTTAATCAACTTACATATTACATAATGTTACAATAAATATTTAAATAAAGATTACATCATAACATAAATAAATAAAGAAATACTTACAGGAAATAAATAACACAGTGACATAGTAATTATAGTGAAAAACCCCAATAGGATAAAAACCACTTTAAAAATAACTTTTTACTTCGTAGAGAAATTATTTGATCATAACTAATTTTGTCATTACAATGCCTACTAATTAACCTCCCATGATCAAAATAATAACTCGCAATATAAAATGCTCTAAATTATACCCCAGATCTATATAAAAATATTTCTGACCATATAGAAGTGAAGAAGAGACCCTAAGAATGCATAATAACTTCAAATTTATGAAAAAATTAATGTAGACAAAAATATGTCCAACTTAAATTTGACGTCTAAATGACCGTCATAATGGTTTTTTTGGTTTGTCGTGACGGTCATTTGACCGTCAATTTTAACACAATGAAAGTTTCCTGGAACCTACGAGCTTAAATTTGACGTCTAAATGACCATCATATTGTCTTATGTTTGGTCTACCGTGACGGTCATTTGACCATCAAATTTAATGAAGCCAAAACTTGTTGTGTATTTCTAGAATGTGAAATTCTAGAATTTCTTCTTCTGTATAATATTAGGGAGGTTATATTTTAACACATTATAATAACCTATTATAATTTATAATGTAAAAATATATACACTTTTTAAAAAAAAGAGGTATATAGTTTATAGAATGTAAATAAAAAACAACATATAGTTCATAAAAATTATAAACTATAGTATATTTTTTTATATAAAAAAATACACAACTCTTATTAAAGGGGTTTAAAGGACATAGACCAGGTTAAAAGAATTTTACTGCATATTTTCTGAGAGGGACAAGTAATTTCACCCGACCAATGAAATAAATCCAAATCCCTATTTTCATGAACCTTTGTCTCCTCATTTCATTTACTCTTAATTTTACCCTACCCACATTTAAAACTATGGAAATATTACAAAATATTTTATAAAATTCTTACAAGCTAAAAACTTTAAAACTTTTATGTGGCTATAACTACCAATATTTTAATAAATATTTACCACACTTCACGTGGGCCACCAATTATCCCCGAGATATTATATCATTTTATTCTTCACTCCCACTCTTATATAAAAGAAAACCTTTAAATAGGTTCATTTATATAATTTTTATAAACTATAAGATATAAATGAATGGGGCCGCCCCTTAGATGAATAATATAAATGGTTAGGGACACATGCTAGGTTTTATTTTAATAAGTATTAAGATTTAAAAATAATCTCTTCCGACCAAGCAATAAACCCCTTTTAAAAAAAAAAGTAAGCATTTAAGTTTTTTTAAAACACATAAACCAAATATAATAAAATTTGTATTTTAAGTGGTTTAAACTAACCATAAATATAAAATATGATTTAAACTTAAGTTTGTTTCTTTTTAAAAAAAAATTATATATGCCTAGATTTATAAGTTAAGTTTAAATATGATTTAAACATAGGCTTAGAATATGGTCTATTGACTCTTCCCTCAATCCCATGTAATTTTAATATAGTTAAAGACTTTTAATATATAGTTTTTTTTTCCAAAACTATATAAATTTTAATATGATGTTTATATAAATTATTATATAAACCTTATTTTATATTATATATATTTATTTTAAAATAATAATATAGTTTTCAAATTATATAGGATATAGTTATAGATTAACTATAAACTATAGTTTTTCAAATTGAATCCTTTTAGAGGGGACCAAAGAACACGGGTATGAATTTACCTTCCGACATATTTAACACCGTAAACATTTGAAATTACAAAAACTTGAAAATTATTTCATATAATAATAAATCCTTTCTCTTTATGTATGTGATTTTAAAAATTATTTCAAACAAACATTAATTCCATATAATTTACAAATGTATGTAAATGAAAGTAAGAATCATATCATATTACATCTCTCCCTAAAAATTAGGGTTTTAAAATTGAAAAATGCTAAAAAAACATTTGAAATTACATAAAACTTGAAAATTATTTCATATAGTAATAAATCCTTTCTCTTTCGTATGTGATTTTGAAAATTATTTCATATAGTAATAAATCATTTCTCTTTCCTTTTATCTATGCACACATCAATATCCAAACAAACATTAATTCCATATAATTTATAAAATATAAATGAAAGTAAGAATCATATCATATTACATCTCCCCCTAAAAATTAGGGTTTTAAAATTAAAAACGCTAAAAATACCCTTTCAAAGTTGGTTGAAAAAACCTATAGAAATTAAATAAATAAAATACACAACATTCGATCTTAATTTATTTAATTTACCTCACTCTATTACCATGTTAGAATTTGAGGATTCTAATAAATATGGATTTAATCAACTTACATATTACATAATGTTACAATAAATATTTAAATAAAGATTACATCATGTTAACATAAGTAAATAAAAAATACTTACATGAAATAAATAACATAAGTGACATAATAATTATAGTGAAAAACTTTAATAGGGTAAAAAACCACTTTAAAAATAATATTTTACTTGAGAGAACTTATTTTATATCCGGTGAAGATCACCTCCTCCTTTGAAACCCTATTTACCAAGGGTAAAACTAAATCACTTGATTTCCACACATTTGATATATTTCTCGAAAATATCAAATGAGGACCTAAAGTCCTTTTAGATAAGGTGATTGGGTATGTCTCTCGACCCACCTTTTCAAACTAAAATGGTTGACACATACACCTAAGTTTATAATATTTAATATTAGAAATATAATCATTTCATGATATTAAATATTTAACCTAAAGTATATACCAGTTAACATATTTAATAATATAAATATAAATATTTCATATTATTAAATATTAATTTATATATTAGTGATGGACCCATATACATTAAGGGTTGGCCATACCACTTAATCATTATGTTCCAACACTTCCTCTAATGTTAAATGGGATAACATAACATATGTTAATAAATTACCTACCCGTGGTACATTACAGATTTACAATCCTTAAACCATAAAGGTTTTAGGCTAGCATATCGATTGAGCGAATTATAACACCTTCATCATACTCAAATTATCTTTTGGTACAAAAGGATTTGGAATCCCATGATCGGTGGCTAAGTATGATTTGTGAGTTTTACATGTTCTCACTGTGTTCTCATAAAAGGTTATTGAACCCAAACATATATGAGCTTTTTACAACCGATGATCTCCTTAACAATATATGCTTATCTTTGGATGTTTACCAAGTAAACTTGATAACACTAAAGAGTTTATGAAGACCGTCTTTAAGATCTTTCTACACTTCTTTCTAAAAAGAAGCCAATGAGGTATACATGTCTAAAGGTCTTTTTTACACTTTCCCGAAGGTCTTTTACATATGCCCAAAGGTCTTTTTACAAAAACTAAGTTCCATTAGGATGTGACATTGTTATGCACACTCCCCCTCAATGGAAACTCCGACAATCAAGTTTTTCATGAAAGTGACAAAACTTTGCAGCACTCAGGGACTTTGTGAAGATGTCAAGAACTCCGCTCTTTAATCAACATGAACTTGAGATTTATCTAGTCACTTTACACCTTCTCACAGGTGAAGCGTATATGTATCTCAATGTTCTTCATCCTCTGATGTTGAACTGGATTCTTAATCAAGAGTAATACAACTCTGACCACCACATAGAAGAGAAATACTTCCTTTATCTTACATGTGTATCTCTACCACACGGCCAGTTAACGACCACATGGCTTCTTTACTTCTTCCATTGTACTTCTCTACCTCGAGTAGAAGAAATGGAGACTCATTGATTTTATTTGTTATTCCAAGTAATTCTTCCTACACTGAAAACTTGAATACATATCCAGTATATTTTATAACCCAACATCGGTATGGTTAGAATCATAAAATCCATATAAAATAGTATTTTTATTCTTATTATAATGCAACCCATAATTGATTGTTCTTTTAAAAAATCTATTTTTTTAAGATTCCAATAATCTCTAAAAATGTTCATGCATAAACCTTGAAGTAATTTCTATTGTATAGGAAATATCTGATCTAGTTATAGTTAGATAAATCAAATTATGAACTAACAGGGTATATAAAATATGATCAACCTTTTTCATATGCAGATTTAGGATCAATATTTATTCTAACTTCCATCAAGTATAAAATGGTTTGCAATCAATCATAAGAAACTTTTTCAATACAATGGTTACATATTGTGTTTTGAAAAATATAATAGAATGAAATACAATCATATAAATAATATGATGTAAGAGACCTAACTCATTCATTTCAAAGTACTACTTCAATTTCTTTTTAATCCTATGAATTAAATTATAATTGTCACCAAACATAAGCAAATCATCAACATATATACATATAATGATAATATGTGAGCCTTATTGCTTAATGAATATATCATTGTTAGAAGAACAATTAACAAAACCTAACTTAAATAAGGAAACAATTTTCACATACTAAGCTCTAAGAACTTGTTTTAAACCATACAAAGATTTCTTAACTTACAATCATAGTTTTCTTTACCAGTTTCTTCAAATCCTTTAGGTTGAAACATGTAAAGTTCTTCTTTTAAATCGCAATTCAAAAAAATATTTTTCTTATCCATTTGGTGGATTTCCCACCCAAATTGAGTGGCAATTGCAAATAAGGCCATAACAATACTCATTTTAGCTAGAAAATGTCTCAACATAATCAATACTAGGTTTTGAGTGAAACTTCAAGTAACAAGTCTAGCTTTATGTTTGTTAATACTACCATCAGCATTATATTTTACTTTGTATATCCACTTAGCCCCTATAATACTTCACGGCTCAAAGTTCATACAAGGTAATTAATGTATGGTACATATGATGGCTTCTGGTCATTTTCCTAATGTTAATAGGATTTTAACTTTCTAACATAGATTGAACCCAATTTAATTTCTTATCTAGGAAGATAAGAGTTTGAAACATCTATAGCATCAAAACATCATCATGACTATTTACTAAATCAGAATCAAAACCATGTCATTTAGAAGTATTTAATGAAGTAACTTTAAGAGAAGAAGACAACACATGTAAAATTTTCACTAGATTATATTTAGACATTTCATATAAGCTTTGATAATTAACATGTCCTAACCTTCCATGCCATAGTTTTAAATTATTCAAACTTTGAGATATAAAATAAGATGCAAAAGAGAAATCATAAAAAATATACTGAGAACATTTATTTGAATTTCTTCACTATTTTACTCTCATTACTATCCTAATTATACCAAGTATCCTTCATGCATGGATTCTAGTCGTGTCTATACCTCTTTCGAATGTTTGATATTATCAATGTGTAGAAGGTACTCATTGTTCACATTGCATAGAATCATTGTTCCCTATCATTGAAAAAATTAGTGGAATGAAGGATGCCCCCTCAAGTGTTAATGGGGTGATAGAAGAAGTCAATCGATTATCGAAAATATGATCGAAATGGATATAAGAAATAAGATAGAACAGGCATGAAACCCTTAGTTATTGAGAATAAATAAGGATAGGGATAAACATGGTTGTTTATTACCCCGGGTTTATCCCTATCCTTATTTCTTCTCGATAACCAAGGGTTTCACGTCCATTCTATCCTATTTTTATATCCATTTCGATCATCGATTCAATTCTTCTATCACCCCATTAACACTTGAGGGGTCATCCTTCATCCCACTAATTTTTCTTCAAAATTTTACTTTTTTATGTATCACTACATGTGAAGTGAAGTCACAAACTTCACCGAAAAGGGGCAAATGTAGACAATTAAATTCTCGCTTTTGCAATATTATTGCCAAAACACATGTAAATCACTCTTATTATTACCAATTCCATTATAATTAGGGATTTTTGCTAATTAACTAATATTTCTTACCACTTTAACTAATTAACAATGATTTGTTGATTGTGTAGCCCCTTTTGCATTCAGGATGCCACTTTACAACAAATTATAAGTCAAAATCCTCTTCAAAACAAGAAATTAGTGATTATAAGCTAATTAAGCCTATTTTGCCCTTGATTTGGTCAATATGCCCTAATATTGGCTTAAACCCCTCTTCTAACCACTCAAAATCACCCCACTTTCCTCCATAATGTCTCAACAAGCTTCAAAATCTTATCCTAGCCTCTTAATTGACCCTAAGCGGTTGATTAAGGCTCCACATATTAATCACTTATTAATTCACTAATTGTGATTAGAAAAGATTAATCATGATTAGAAATTCTAATATAATTTGGGGCTTTTAGTCTCACATACACAAAAATACAAGTTTTTCCCAAAAATAAATCTATAAAAAGAGTGCACCTCTTACCTTAATATTTTACACCATGCTTTGATTTGCATCTCATATAATAAATATGATTTATAGCCAAGCTAAATCCTTACCCAAAGCCTTCAACAAGGTTAGTAGATGAATATTTAAAGTGAATTAACAAGTCATTTGGAGAGGTCATTTCACCATTGTTTGGAGTAACAACCATAACTATTTGATTGCCCTCTTAGGTCTATTTAGGCCCATGTTAGGTAATTAAAGCATATTAGTAGTTATGTTTAGTTATATTTTGAATTATATTCATGTTAGTTAAGCATTCCTTTAAGCTTCTATCTTAATATTACATTCTTAGACTTAAAGCCTTAACTATTAGGTGGCAATAGTGTTATCCTTCCTTGATTAGCTTTGTTATTTACTTTGTAAAGTTTAGGGTACTTTCAGCTTTTATTAATTAGCTTAGCTTTTTTATCATGCATACATTTAACATGCCCAGTGGGACATCCCTTTATCTCATGTGCATTTACCTCAAGTTTTTGTAGTTAAAATCTAAAATCCTTTTGTTAAGTTTGTATGTGTTGAGTCTTTATTGTAGGTATGAGGGAGGTAAAGTGTTGTCAAATTTGAAGGTTATCAACAAAGATTTGAATTTTTGTCAAAATCATATGTTCTTGAAGTTGCATAAGTGCCTTGTGCTAGCGTTAATGCTTCGCATATACCTTAAAATGTGTGCGCTACCATTGATTCTCATATGCTAGTGTTAAACCCCTGTGCTAGCATTGCTTTGTTGTGCACTACTTGTTATCCCAAATTCACCCCGGAAAATTTGGTCAGAACAAACCCCGCACATAGAGAAAATATGAAGGGAAAATGTTTCAAACCTACAAGCTCGCATTCCAGAACGAGGCAAAGGAAAAATTCAGCATTCAGCCCGAGTCAAGGAAAGCGGGCCATCGGAGCAAAAGGTGAAAATTTTCCTTTTGACAAAAAGGCCCAGAGACAAAAGGTGAAGCGCATCCCCCAACCAACCAAAGGGTGCCACGTGTCCAAGTGGAGTTTTCTGGATTTCACAATTCTTGCGGAAAAAGGGAAAAAGATAAATTATGGACCCGAAAACCTGATTTTCCCTAATTTGGCTGTCACATGTCCCATATTAAAGGGGACCCAATTTTTCAAATTGTTTTCCCATCCATTTGTACGGACTCGATACAAACTTTGAGGGGCATATCTTTCGACTCAGGGCTCAAAATATTACAAATATGACACCGTTGGAAGCGTCTCGACGTCTTCTATGCCATGGAAAGATAAAAAATCATTTTTCTTAGGCCCTGGTAGGTGAACCATGGAGAAACATCTTCAGGCCTTTAATACAGAATCTGATTTTCTCAACTACTAGATCTGATTCGATTCGATCCGTTGGGGAACTAGAAGCAACATATGGTGGGGATTTACAGAAGGCATTGATATTCAGTGGTTGACATTTCAAAGTGAGATTCGATGCATATCTCATGGTGGTTGGAGCAGGATTCAATTTTTTCTCTCTTCTCTCTCATTCTTTCTATATATTGTAACACTTCTCATTTTTGAGAAGAGACATTCTAGGCATAGAGAAACTCTGAAAAATTTGTTTCTCGATGCCATTTTTGAGCAATGAACCTTCTCCCATACCGAAAAATGTATTTTTCCTCTATTACATAAATCTAATGGTTTGTGCACCTTCTAAAGCAATAAAAATGTTTCGTGATATTCTTCAACCCTTTGCATCGTTTTGTTGTTTCTTCATGCCTCTCCCTTCCAGATTTGTTTTTGTGCATGTATTTCACATTTGCAGGTGTAGGATGTTGTGTTTCATGGATTTTAATGGAAAATTTGAAGATCTAGGCCGTGTTACTTCTATCTGACCTCCCTCATCTCCATTTTTTCTATTTCTTTCTCCCTCAACAAAATATCTCGCTTCCTTTTCTGGTGTATCACCGCTTTAGTGTAGGCTCTATTTTTCCCTCTTTCTCTCTCCTTGGTTCCTTAGAATGGTTAGATTAGGTTAGATTTAGTTTTCTGCACTAGAGTAGCTTGTGGTAGGTATTTTAGGAAGAGGAACCAACCTTCTCTAAAGGATCATTCCCATTTGTAAGTCTCACAGCTTGGGGAATGATCCAATGTTATGTAAATCACACCAAATGACCCTGCCTTAGAAAAGTAGATTTGACCACTCATTTGGGGGTGCTGTGGTTTCGCACTAACAATTTTGGCATGCCCGGTGGGACCATAGGTCTTCACTTTATTCCATCAAGTTGATGTGTTATTTGTGGGATTCAGCCTTTTGAGGCACATGCAAGTACATCTGGTGACTCCATTTGGTCAAAAACCCATTCTCTAAGTTGCAGACATTTTCCATCGATTTCCACTCATTTTCATCCATTTTATTCTTCTCTCTTTCATTTTCTCCCATTCCATGAGGTTGTGTAATCATGTCTTCATTCCCTTCACGGAACTCACACTTACAACAATGCAATCCACCCCCAATGCATTTCCCAACTTCTTCAAATCAATATTATAATCAAATCTAGGTCCATTACGCTTACCCATATAAGCGAGTTAAAATAAATTTCGCCATAGAGCTTATCAAGAACAAGGGGACACATACAATGGTGATAGTTATGTGGAGAATGCTAGTTTGCTGGAGAAGATCTAAAAAATGGAGGCTGACATGGTTCAGTCAAGGGACATAGCACAAATAAAGGCATTCAAGATTGGTTACAGGGCACCTTGTCCATGGGAAGGCCCTTTTCCAAGACATTATAGCCTTCAAGAGAAGCTTGACTTCATGGTTGAAATGCTGCCCCAACTTGCACAATGGACTGAGGAGATCGGGGCTTATGAGTTGGAGTCAAGACAACCTCGTCAATGGGTAAGTCCAACATCTCATAGCTTTTCTTTTTCTCTTTCTCAAGCAGCACCATCTCAACCCAAGCTCCAATTTCCAAGCTTCCCAGTTGCTTCCCCAAGTGTTGATTCCATTTCTCCATTCCCTAGTCTTCCACCCCATTTCATTTCTTCTCCCCTTTCCTTTCCCAAGCAGTCATTCCCTCCAAAGAAACAAGAAGTTTCATCTCCTCCCTCCACACCACAAACAATTGCAAAATTGGTTGAACCCCAACCTGCCACTCCTTTTGCTCTCCCAAGTCCATGTTGGGAAAAGACTCAAGAATCCAATCAAAGAGAACAACAAGAAGAGGAGCCCAATAGAGAAGAAATGACAGACAATCTGAAGAGTTGGGCTACCAAATTTGGGCTTACAAAGATCCCTTTGATGGTCAAACCAATAGAGGAGGTCAAGGTTGAAGAGCCAGTGGTGGCTGAGGCTGAGTTTGCAGTAGGAGAAGAGAAAGAACAAGAGAAAGAAGATCAGTCATCAAGTTTTCTTAGAATGTAGTGTCCACGTTGGCACTCTATTTAAAGAAAGTATTGATCCAATTCAAGTTGCACAATCAGCCATGGAAGAAGATGAACAATCAACTCTAAGTCCCATTGAAGAGGAGCAGATGGAAGAAATCAAATCAGAGTTTGTAGCAGCAGAAGAAGAAAGCATCATTGGAGATTCCTTGCTTTCATTCAAAGGGCCTGATTTGGTTGATGAATCCATCATGGAGGAAAACTCTGAAAGAGATCTTGCAGTCCTAACTAGTCCTCTAGAGCAGAAAAGTCAAACTCCATGCTAGAGGAAGAGGTTACTCAAGGGTGAGATTGTCTTCAAGCAATGAAGCAAGAGAAGTGCATTCCAACTGAGGAGGAGAGTAATGAAATCCCGAAGCTTTGAGCACAAAACAGGCCATAGAAGAACCTTCAGTTCTTCCTCTCACCTCATCTCTCTCGAACTCTAATGTTGAAGAAGAGTTTGATCTTTCAAACTCAATGTTTAAGAATGAGGGAAAACATGGTGAACAAGTTACAGACCAAGAGGACACCATGGAAGAGGTTGAACATTTGTAGTAGAACAACAATGAGGCAATTTATTTGTCTGATTTGGAGGACTATTTTGATGGAGAAGAACCAGTTGAGTTTCTATTGTTTTCTCCTCCTTCATCCACCTTCCAAGCATATGAACCTGTTGTCATGGAGGAGAGCATTCAATTGCAGCAACCTACATTTTATAGTAGCCCTCTAGAATCAAGTTTGGGAGACTTAAACCTTCCATGCTCTTCACAGGAGGAAGAAGAGAAAGGGCAGAAAAGTTCCACCATTGCTTCCACACCATCCATTCAAGAAGGTCTACAAGAAGACTCCATTCTTGGAGTAGAAATTCAGAGTTATGGGCACATCCAAAGGATCAGACCTTGCCCAATCAGGTACTTGGCTTCATTAGAGCCAAGGGAGAAGCCAAAACTAGTCATGCCTACTCCAGGGCATGAGGATGAACATCAAAGTACCAAGGGTCATCATCAACACCTCCAGGAGTCCAATGCAAGTCAGCTTGAGGAGGTATTTCCCATTAATGTTGATACCTTGATGATTTGGGTGGAAGACAGGGTTAGAGTCAGTTTTTCACTCATACTTGACAGCTATATTTAGTGTCAAATCATTTACATGGTTGCCTCTCTCAAGAAAGGGAAGCTACTTCTCTCTGCCAGTTGCAAGCTTTGTTTAGCATTCTTTTTCTCTAGTTAGTTTAGGAGTAGGATTAGGCTTTGTTTTTAGTAGAAGAAGTGCTTGTGCACACTCTACATGTCTCATTTGAGGCATGTATGATTTGGTTTTTGTATATAAGTTTTGTTTGTATTGCTTCAGAGGGGCATGAAGCCAGGCTCTTAACTATCCAAGGTAGGAAGACTCATATTTTCCTGTAGCAGTTGCAAATTCCAAAAAGAAAACAAATGCAGAGCAACTAAAGCCATTTCAAGACAGTCCATTCAAGGGACAGATTGAAGCCCTAGGTCAAAACAATTTTCTACTCTCAGAAAATCCATTCCCAAGATTTTCTTATGAAAATTGAGGGTGCAGACGTGTAGGTAGGCTCAGGGTCAGACAAAACATAGAAAAGGCTTGCAATTAGGCTCACAGTGGCTCAGGGATCAAGTCTTCGAAGTTCAGATCAGTTTCATGTTTATTAGGCGGGCTCTATGGGCAAAGGATGCTTCAAGGCCACCGATCTTTTCATCTAGCATGAATATGTCCCCGTGAGTCGCAAATTGCTATCCCAAATTTTCGCCTGAAAAATTTAGTCGGAAAACCCCGCACATAGAGAAAATATGAAGGGAAAATGTTTGGACCTACGAGCTCACATTCCAGAACGAGGCAAAGGAAAAAGTCAGCATTCAGGCCCGAGTCAAGGAAAGCGGGCCGTCGAGAGAAAAGGTGAAAATTTTCCTTTTGACAAAAAGGCCCAGAGACCAAAGGTGAAGTGCATCCCCTAGCCAACCAAAGGGTGCCATGTGTCCAAGCGGAGTGGCGGGGCCGCGGGATTTTTCGGATTTCGCGATTCTTGCGGAAAAAGGGGAAAAGATAAATTATGGACCCGCAAACCTGATTTTGCCCTAATTTGGTTGTCACGTGTCCCATATTAAAGGGGACCCAGTTTTCAAACTGTTTTCCCGTCCATTTGTACGGACTCGATACAAAATTCAAAGGGGCATATATTTCGACTTAGGGCTCAAAATATTACAAATATGACATCGTTAGAAGCATCTCGACGTCTTCTATGCCATGGAAAGATAAAAAATAATTTTTCTCAGGCCTTGGTAGGTGAACCATGGAGAAACATCTTCAGGCCTTTAATACAGAATCCAATTTTCTCAACTACCAGATCTGATTCGATTCGATCTGGGGAACCAGAAGTGACATATGGTGGGTGGATTTCTGAAGGCATTGATATTCAGTGGTTGAGATTTCAAAGTGAGATTCAATGCATATCTCATGGTGGTTGGAGTAGGATTCAATTTTTCCCTCTTCTCTCTCTCTCTCTCATTTTTTCTATATATTGTAACACTTCTCATTTTTTAGCAGAGACATTTTGGGCATAGAGAAACTATGTCAAATTTGTTTCTTGATGCCATTTTTAAGTAGTGAACCTTCTCCCATGCCTGGAAAATGTATTTGTGCCTCTATTCCAGAAATCTAATGGTATGTGTACCTTCTAGAGCAATAAAAACATGTTTTTGTGGTGTTCTTCAACCCTTTGCATCGTTTTATAGTTTCTCTGTGCCTCTCCCTTCCAAATTTGTTTTTCTGTGCATGTATTTCACATTTGCAAGTACATATTGTTGTTTCATGAAGTTTAATGGTGAATTTTAAGATCTAGGTTGTGTTACTTCTGTCTGACCTCCCTCATCTCCATTTTTCTGTTTCTTTCTCCCTCAACAGAATATCTCGCTTCCTTTGCTGGTGTATCACCGCTTTAGTGTAGGCTCTATTTTTCCCTCTTTCTCTCTCCTTGGTTCCTTGGAATGGTTAGATTAGGTTATATTTAGTTTTCCTACACTGGAGTAGCTCGTGGAAGGTAGTTTAGGAAGAGGAACCAACCTTCTCTGGAGGATCATTCCCATTTGCAAGTCCCGCGGCTTGGGGAACGATCCAATGTTATGCAAATCACATCAAATGACCCTACCTTAGAAAATTAGATCTGACCACTCATTGGGGGTGGTGTGATTTCACACTAACACTACTATTTTTGAAAAATTCATCTCTATCATGCACAGAGACCATTCACGCATTATTATTACTTACCCTTGCATATGTGTTGAATCTCATGTGCTAGTGTTGTATGCTTTTCTTCTCTGTCTACATAGAGAACCCCTTTATGCTACCATTGATAGCCCCACATTACCATTAAAACTCCTACGCTACATTTATGTGTAAAAATTTGGCACTAATTTCTACAAATTCCATAATCTAATTTTTTGTGTTTTTATTGTTTTTTGAGTTTTTCCGACTTCTATTTTGCATGTTTTGATTTGAATTAATTTTCTAACATGTGTAAATACTTTAACAAATGTTGTATTTCATTTTTACCTAATTTAGACCAAATCTTGTGCATGCTCTTCTCTTGCACCTTTTGGTAATCTTTAGAATCAAAATAAACTTTGATCCCTATCTTTAAAATATTTGTATTTGTATTAACTTGGAAAGTTTATCATTTATTTTGCTAAGGGAATGAATCTTTTACAAAATATTTTAATGGTCATTTGATTTAAATTTTTCATTTTCTAATCTAGTTGGATCAAGTGTTGTGTATGCTCTTATCTTATGTCCTTGGATGATCTTGAGAATCAAAAGCAACCTTGGTTCACTTTTTATAAGAAAAATACTAAATCATTTTGTGCGCATGACCTAATGCTTGCCAAAGAATTAAAAAACCATACTAACTACATTATACTATAGGTTTCTAATGGTGTGCTAAACCACATTTTAATCAAAAGATAAAAAAACACACCACTTCATTCAAAACATTGTATTTGTAGGTTCGGATAAAGGTTAAAACCTATACACTTTAAACTGTGGGAAATATCTTGGCATAAGCCATAAAAATCATTATGAGGATGACCACATGAACCGTAAAGTAGTCCATTGATTAAGCTAAATATGAAATATTTGAGCATAATATGATGTTATCAGTAGCAGATGAAATAAATATGCAATTAAGTACATAAAATACACCCAAGTAAGTAAGCAATAAATTATTAAACACTAATTGCAAGGAGGAGAAAGAGGTACTTAGCTGATTCACAATATAATCGAGTGTACTAAAGTTCGAAAAAGTGAACAAAGGTAGGAGCATCACACAAAGACCCAAAAAAATGTAGATATGGAGAGACTTTTTTATTTTGGGGCGCCTGGAGAGGGACAGGGGTGCCTGTGGGTGCTCTAGGCCTGTTTTTGGGTGTCTGGGTTTATGGAAAATATCAAGAAACCTCCTCCGAGTGGTTGTAAGTTATTCACTGTTAGTCATGTTTGGTCACTCTAAGGTCACACCAAGATCGCCAATGTCGTTGGAAAATCAGTAATGAAATATACACCTATAAAACCCTCAAATAGACATCAAATTCTAAAAAAGAAAGATGCAGAATGAGGGGTCGATCTGTCTCGGCCTATCACAATGGTGAACTTACATGTTTGAGAGCTACACTACATCTTAGACCCAATGTAGTTCTATGTGTGTGTGCTGGAATCGTGCCCTAGGTGGATCTTGTGCGAGTCGTACTTGATAATGAGCAAATAAGCTAGATGTAAAGAAATGTAATAGATGTGTGCATGGAATAAAATGAACTTCCCTCCTATGAAGTGTGTATGTAGAATAACTATCCCTTGTGTCCCTTGTGATGGTGCTAGATGGATGCAATGGAGCTCTTAGATACTTGATGGATGCAACCTTAGGTGGTGATAACTAATGCTTAGTGCTTGGTCCTTTATTATGATCACATAACTTTATATTTATATGATTCCTTTGCTTGAATTTCATAATTAACCCTGAAAAGGCCGACTACCAAAAATATAAGATGCTCAAATGGATAGAAAGGACCCAAAAAGTGTGAGTAAAGTACAAAGGGGTCAGGGGCGCCCAAAGGGGACGAGGGCACTTGGCGCTGGTGTCTTAGCTAGGTGTTGGTGTCCAGGATGATAAAAGATGGAGTATAAAAAGGTAGACTGAGCAAGTAAGGATGTAAGATCAAAAGTGGTAACAAAAAGTAAAGAAATGTGGCCAAAGACATGGGTTGATTAGTACTTTTCTTACTTAGGAATCATATGAATAGTAGTATGTAATCAAGACTAGATAATTACCCAAAGTGCGTGATTTTGTGTCTACATTTTCCCCACTTTATGTTGGTGAGCGGAAATATTGGTAACATAAAGTAGATAGAGATGCATACCTAATAACCATGTAGATCGATGATGAAAATGTGTCGAGGGACTAGACAAAGCGTGGAGTGATAAAAATGTGAAGCGTGGATGCTAAGGAGGAGAAAGTGTAAAAAGTGATGATGAAAATGAACCTAGGGTAGAAATGCATGTGTAGATGTCGTAATGTACCTGTTGTTGATGTCGATGTTGATTTTTGATGTTGTGAAAATGTTGATGATGTTGACTATCGCTTCCCATGGGACAGGACACTGCAAAAGAGAAGAACAAAAAAATAGTCAAATACACATGTATATTATCAAAATATGTAAAAAGAATGTAAAGAAGTATGTAAAAATGCTGAAAATGTGAAAAAGGAACATGTGCACCTAATCCATGATGAGGAAAAAGTTTAGAAAGGATCCTAAAGATGTTGTAGAAGACTGATTTTTTGGGTGATCTCACGCTAGTTGCTCCGACTGTAAGTTTTGGGGTGATTTCATGCCAAGTCATGAAATAAGTGTAGGGAGAAAATTATGGTGTTGTCCTCCAACCTTTAACTACTTCTCACAATGTAGGACACCACTACAGATGGTGTGTAAAATCGATGAAATTCCTAAGGACCGTATGCACTATAAAAATTTTTGTGTGGAGTTACAGAGTTTGTGATGATACCTATTGTTGTGTAATTACCACTTGGTTATTGGCATCCAGGAAGGACATCACTTTGCTAAGGATCCAAGTCTAATTCTGAGCCCTGGATGAAATTGAAAACTATGTTGTACTAGTACTATGTTATGTATAACACTATATGGGGTGGCTCATTCACCCAAATGATGCCCCCTCATTTGGGGTGCATGCGACGTCGCTAAAGGAGTATGCGGCCCAAAGGAGGACCTACCACTATACTAAAATTGTGCCTTACATGGGGAAAGGGAATGTTCTTGGGAGAAACCAAGGCACACACAAACAAAGTGGGGAGGAGTCAAGTGTTAGTATAAGAAAAGACAAACAAATGTGTATAAGATAAAATGTAGGCTAAGCAAACAATGTGTAAGCTAAAATGCAAGTGAACACACAAGAAGACAATGTAGACCTTGAAAATTGGGTTGCAAACATGGGACATCACTCATGATGTTTCAAGACAATCAAGGCCGTAGTGGCCATAAGTAGACAAGTGTGCACAAAAGACAAAGGGAAAATCTTGCAAACAAGAGCAGAAAAAGAGAAAATAATGACAAGCAATGTTACACATGAAGCACCCATTAGAATTTTAGAAAGATAAAAAGTATGTCAAAGCGTGTATAATCCGATAAAGTAGTGTACTATGAAATAATATCACATGTAGTGTACAAAAGTGGATGCCCCTAGGAGCCATTATGGGACTGGTAATAGGTATTGCACCAAACATCCATGTTGTGTGTAATAGATCTATATAATCTATGATCACAACTAGAAATAAAAGTGAACATGCATGTGTGTATGATAAATATAATGACATACAAGATATCTATCTAGCATGTGTAATAAAGTGAACATGTAAAAACATAAGTAAGAAAGAGTAAATACAACCAAGATATGTAATATGTTGTGGATGAGATGGAATGGAATGCAATATGAATGATAGGGGCAACATGCCCCTTGAGTGGATGTGTATGTATGCAATGAGGTTCATTTATTTATGCCCCCTCAATAGTCAAGAATGAACCATAAATGAGAGTGCGTCATCAGGAAATGGTCTGAATTGTGTGTAATAGGAATATGTGATCATGAAAGTGCAAGGTGTAGATTGTGTGAGTGAATGAGTAAGTGATTAAACATGTGAGTGTGATGAGATCTATTTGAGATGTCAACCCTCAAAATTCAAGTATGGACCATGGAACTAGAGTGCATCATAGGGTAATGACCGCAACATGTATTAAGTGTATGATGTGCAATGTGTGAGATGTGTAATGTGACTAAGCAATGCTAGAGATGTGTGTTGTGAATGTTTCTAGTGTAAAATATGTGATATGGTCAAGTGTGTGATAATGTGCGGTGTGTTCAGTGTGCAAAGTGTGTGAGGTTCATGTGTGTAGGATGCCCTCAATAGTCAAGTGTGAACTAAAGCACAAGAGTGCATTATCGAGAAACAAAGATACGACCATGTGTCAAGATGTATATGTCGTATGTGAGAGTCTAGATGTGAAGTGATGATAAGATAAGACAGGTTGTTAAATGTTAGGGGGAATAGGTGTGATGCCCCCCAAGTGTGTGATGAAAAATATATCAAGTAACATCCCTAATAGGTTGTCATTGTCATGATCAAAATAGAATGGTAAAGCATATGAGACTTGATAAGTGATAGTGTTAGGTTCATCGAGTAAGGATTCGTTGAACTGTAAATTATGCATGCCCATAACGTATTCCTCATCAGTAAAAGGAGGTAATGGAAACCTGTGTGCATACCAATGAGTGATATTAGGTGAATATCCAATGAATGAGTCATTGTAAATGAAAATGTGACAAAATGGCATGGGAAATGAAGATTCATTCATGAAAAGTGTACATGTGAAAGTAATAGATGTTGATTGTGCATGAGAGGGTACTGAAGGTGGTATGATGTCTGACGTAGGGACATGCCCTTGATAAAGAATCATAACATTAGTAGAATCAAGGGGAGGCATAGATGCATGTGGGACTGAATCTAACATGCAAATAACACCTTCAAGTGGTGGTAAATGATCCAGAGTATCCATGGGTTGTGGTTCATTAGTAGCATCAGATCATGGGGTAGGAATTGTAGTATGGGGATCACGATCGCAATATTTGAATGGGTCACGATCACTAGGAACTATATATTTTATGCCCTCATGTAGGAATTTGACACAATGATGTATTATAGAAGGAACTTCTTGCATGGAATGAAGCCATGATCGACCATGCAAATAGTTATATGAAACCGGAAAGTCATTGAAAAATAAGATTGTATTAACGGTTTTTGTCCCTATAGTGATAGGTAGAGTAATGTGACCTACACATGGACAAACAAAACCATCATATACCTGAAGGGAAAGACACAATGGACTAACATTAGCAGTAAAAAGACCAATCTTTTCAAGGAATGACATAGGACATAGATTGAGTTCAGATCCATTATCGATTAAAGTACACTTGATACCCATATTGTAAATGTGAATCATGATATGCAAGGGTGGATCATTGTCAAAAATAGAAAGATCAGCATTAGGATTGGATGAGAAAGCAATATGTTGAGAAAATTCCTTGACAAATGTTTGATATACTGAATTTGGATGCATATTAGTAGGAATGCGAGTGGTAGCGAAGAGAGTTTTGATTCTATCTCTTAATTCAGGATTGATAAGCAAGAAATCATTAATAGAGATACTCATGATGAAGAGATCCTAGAAAGAAAAGAACAATGGAGGTATGAGGATCCTAAGAGTATTTAGATCAAGTTCGGGTTCACCAAAATGATTAAGCTAAATATGAAATATATGAGCCTTATTTGATGTTATCAGAAAGGTAAAATAAATATGTAATTAAGTACAAAAAATACACCCAAGCAAATAAGCAATAAATTATGAAACCCTAATTGCAAGGAGGAGAAAAAGGTACTTAGCTAATTTACAATAAAATATGGAGTGTACCAAAGTGTTGACCAAGTGAATAGAGCAGCAGGAGCGTCACACAAAGACCCATAAAAATACAGATTTGAAGAGATAGGTGGACACGGGCGCTGGAGAGGGACAGGGGCACTCGTGGGTGCCCCTAGGCTTATTATTGGAATAAAAATGGAATGAGAGGGGTGGGGTATGAATTATTCCTTATAAATTCAATTTCAATTTCAGATCACTCACATAAACCATTAATCAATTATCCATTCATTAATGTGTGCACAACAACATACAACATTCATTCAATAAACCATGAGCAAGAGAAGCAACACCATAACACAAGATGTAAGTGGGAAACCATCAAGGGGAATAAAACCCAATGAAATTTTTTTGATATTACACACAAAAATACTCAAGTGAATATTACACATCACAAGAGATTTCTTTAGTGAGGCACCAACCCCACAAGGAGCACCAACCCCTAAACCCTTGTTGATATTACACACAACAAGAGACTTGCATGAATATGACACATCACACAAGATTTTGATGAAGTATGACCATTGAAAATATGTTGATACCATATCTGATAGTGATCCAAATATTCAGCTCCAAACTCTTCCAAACCCTTGCTCAAACCCTAGGTCTTCAAACTTGTACAATCTAGCTCTTTCTTCACTTCTTAAAGCTTCAAAATCTTGCACACATGATTTCAATTGATATTAAACCTATCACACACTTTATCTAATCTTAATTCATGCTTCAACACCTACAAAAATCGATCCACTAGGTCACGCTTCTTGCACATACCACACACTCACTAAACTAGCTCCAAAAAGCACCCAAAACAATGCTTTTATAAGCTCCTTCACATTTCAAATTCAAAATCAAACCTTTTCCCTCATTTGTCTCGACCCATGCATCATAAAAAATCCCAAAAACATAACATAATAGTCACAAGTGACCCAAGTAGGTCAGCCTAGCCAAAAACAACATTCCATGCACCAAAAAGGACTCAAATCCCCATGGGTAGAGAGAGAAAATTACCCTAACACAAAAACCATGATTTTACATAACCAAAAATCAAATTACATGTTTAAAATAACATTTAAACATAATACATGGTTTAATTTTCATCAACCAATCAAAACATTTCATTAAATGGGACCACTTCTTCTTATACTTCTCAAAACACATGTTTCTAGCACCCTTCAGGACCCTGTCTTCACCTTTAGGCCTCAATATAACACTAAAATATCAAATATGGCATCTTTAAAATAAATGGAAATTAAATAAAATTTATAACACTTCTAATCAAGTTATAAGTCTTGAAACAACCATTGGTTCAAACTACATCAACTTTTTCCTTCACCAAATCATGCTTCCCAAAAAGTAGTTTTCAAAAATTAATGGTTAACACCATTCCTAATACTTTAAATACCTCCAAATGGATTAATTGGATTATAAATTCATCCCTCTTCACATTCCAGGTGATAGAAAACATAACCCAATCCATATCATGCTCTAACAAACTCAATTCTTCAGCAAAAACAATTATGTCCTAGATAACAAAAACTCTTCTTGTCCACAAACTAACCTAGAAACCATATCAAAACTCATCATCATGAATTTTTATATCATTGGAAATATATCTTAAAATATTTCCAACACAACTTGAATCACCTCCTAAATCCACATGTAGCTCCTGTTATTCCCATTTCACTAAAGACTACTTTTTACTGCCTCAAAATTGCCCTTTGACTAGTCAACCTAAATGAAGCACACTTGATCATGTAAATGCATCACCATGACCTAAAAATCTTTGGAAATCAAGAAAAACTCACATATATCACACAATATCAATTTAATTTGCAACTCCTTTGCACAAGTTTGTCCCAAAACAAACTTCTTCATAAACTGACCTATTTGAGTGGGGTCCACTCATCACCATGACCTATACCATACCTTTATGGAAATATTAAGGAGTCTTATACATGTTAAAATAATCATTTATTCACTAGGAAGAAATTCTGACCACTTAGGAAGTAAATCTCACAAACCACTTTCAAGCTAGGGTTTCAAACTCATAACAAGTTGTTTACCTTATTAACATTTGTTCATAAAAATGTGATGATTAAATGACCTAATTATTTTTGTGAAACCTTATAAACTCAATTTATAAACATCCCTGAAATCCACAAGGTCCCATGCAAAGCACACAATTCAGGGTGAGCATTAGAAGTTCCAATTCAAGCTAGAAATGCACTTGTTCTTGACCCTTTTCACGAAAACTGATATAACATGTAAAATTCACATCATGGAAACCTTAAATGTTTCCCATAACACATGACACACCCTACTAACATCTCAAATCATCAAAATTTCATAATAACCTCTCAAGCTTTCCATCCTATCTCATTTTCATAGCTACCCCTTAGGGTTTTACACTGTAGAAGCTAGGTCAATTGAAAGAACACTATAACTCATCATGAAAGTAATCAAAATGGTCCTAACATACCTGGTACATCATGATACAACATCATAAATGAATCCATGAGCTCATATAGCTCCATAACTCAACCTCATACCTCATAAAGATCCATACTTACTCCAAATGAGTGTCGACAACATGGTCACCAACCCGTATCTCGCACCTGAAGCTTATATGAGTGTCCAAGCACTATCCAAACATTCTATCCATCATGATATCATTATTATCAAGAAACTAATAAGCTTCAACCTTCATGCTCCATCACCTAGGCTAGTTAGGTCACCCTAATGGGCTTACAAGAACAAGCAATCCTCACCGAATTACCTTATATAATCATGAACACCTCTCGAACCATCATATCAACATCATAAAAACATCATCTGACCCTACTCCATAATCCAATTTGTCATTTATGTGGTTTTTCATCAACGACAACACCTATAACACCACATGTCAACAATCTCCCCTTTGTAATTGATGGAAAACCATCGGAAATTCTCCCCTTTTACATTAATGAAATAGGCTATTTGTACCTACATGATCTTCACATTTATCAAACTCATAGGATCACCTCTTATTTAGAAACATCAACCAAAAGTCTCAATCAAGTTTTAAAACTTGAAATTTCACTCAAAAACAAATTTTAGCCTCTTTGCAAACATAAAACCACCATGCTCCCCTAGGAATATATATACCATATGAATACATCAATTAAACCATGAAAAAGCATCATCTTACCTTTCTTTGAGCTGAGTCATCATTTTTCACCTTCTAGGCATGCATAAAAATTCATTCTCACGACAACTCTATTTTAGCCTTCATAAAGCTAGTATAACAGTAGTACTAAAGCATACATTCCGAGAATCATGCCAATAATGCTAATTTGGGGTCAAGAAGGCAATCTTACCTTTACTCATGGTCTCACACAACTTTTCAAGAAAATAACTTGGCTTGGCATTACCATTTCTTGCTTTCCACATCATACTAGGGTTGAGATCCATGTTCAATCATCTCGGTCAGCAATTTCAACAAACTTTGGTGACCCCCTGGAACGTCATACACATCTTGACAAAGCATGTCACTACTCCTCTAGACTGAATACCACCCTATCTAGTAGAAAATCTCAAATTCAAGCATCTTACCATGATAACTTGTCAAGAAACCGACTCACCCACTTTGGCATTATCCTAAACCATCTTCTCAAAGTGTATTCCATCTTCCTGTATGCATTATGAATCCTTTGGATCATTACTAGCTTTCCTTTCACACAACCTTTCCATACATGTTTGCTTTAGCATCTTTGGACCATAAATTCTACTTAATCCATGTTTAGAGCACACTTCCCTTCTTAAGATACCTTATTAGGACCCGTAGCAAAACCTCTTAGCTCTTTACTATTCTTAATAGCATGGAATAATCATGGTGACCTTGTTATTGCATGGGTTTTCCACAAAACTCCAATTCTACCTTCATTATATATTTTAGAGATTAAAGATCCTGATAGAGGTTCAAGATTGAATCCTCCTTTTCAACTTGTATATTGCACATGTCACTATTAAATCTTGGACTTCTTTGATGACAACCACAATTGTAGCTCACAATTATCTATGTTGCATATCCTTGTTCTTTGCTCATAAACACAATTACTTCACATCATCTTTTCACATAATCAAGATTGATGTCCATGCCTAAATAAACTCTTCCAATAGATTCTTGAGACCACTGGATTCTAATATTAATAAAGTAGAGCTACACATTACTTACTCGAGACATATTGACAGATCAATCTTATTTTGCAAGACTTCAAGTTCTCTCCACGATGCTTTGAGATACAAAAATTCTTCATGATTCAAACATATAAGCTTTCCCTTCTTTAGTAGATCCATACAATCCTATAGGACACTTTTTTCAACATTTTTCACAAAAATGTTCTTGGAATAGTTTCCGAGTCATGTTTCACATTCACATCACATAATCACCTATCATACTGATTCTTGCTTGAAGTTATGACAATCTGAGTGGTTTTGTCATAACAAAATGAATTTTAAACACTTGATCTCCTTCATATCCCGGAAAACATCTTTAGACCTTCAAGCTTACCTCTCAGTATGCTCCATGTGCATCATTTATGAAACAAAAATATTATGAAGTTCTAGAGTTAGGGTTTCAATAATCAAACCCTTACAAGATAATTTCATCTCGAACAGGTTTGGAGTCATATTTCCTCTTGATACAATCTCTTTCAATTTTGATAGGATAAAAGACAACTCTCTCAACTATAAGATTACTGAAATAGACTAAGGATCCAGCTACAAAAATCGTAATGATGTAATGTTTTCTTACCATGATGACAAAGATATTATTAACCTTAGACATGTAATTGAGCATAAAACACTTATGAGATAGAGCACACATTTCACTTGAATATCAAATGGTGATTACTAGTAGAAATTCAACAGTCATGCATAGATTTATCGATGATTTATACACTAATTATCAATCGAGAACTCAAGGGCACATTATTTTCATTATGTATTATATTGCTTACCTAATTCATAACATCTATTATTTCCTAGGTCCTCAAACAACCATGCCTCACACTTTATAGTCTTGAATAGAGTATGAAAATTATTCTATCTCGTGATCATATAAACCCCACATACTTTTAGTTACACCTTTTGAATCTTCAAGAACTCGGACCTATAGAATATCACTTATCCACCTATAACATACCTGAAACCTTTGCAGGCCTTCAACATACTTTGATGACATCAAATGGACCTATATCGGTTCATTTCATTCATATCTGACATATCTTGGAGATTCTTTAAGAATAATAATAGTTTTGATGTGAACACCTCGACTTCCTTAGGTACCAAGACGCACTTAACTCCCCGAGCATATAGACAATGACTTCTCGGTCACCTTTAAATAACTTGTATGCAAGTAATGGACTCTCACAATGTCAACTATAGATCATGAAAAAATTCTCAATGTTTGTAGCTTGTACTAAGACATATCTCAGACCATCAATCATCCTTGATGCACATCAAATAGTTTCTCATACAACATTCTTTCTTGAATTTCCTAGATGCACTTCTTAGTTCTCGTAGGTGTGCATTTTAGAAGATTACGAGTGCACATAGTACATCTCCAACCCGAGTAACATTCCTTATAAGATTTTATCAGACTTGAACAACCAAGCTTCATGATTTACACATTCACTAGAAGATCTTTCATACAAAATATTCTCCCTCAAACCTTCAACTTATCTTATTTTTGCACCTCACTACCGCATATGGTCTTCATGATGAATGATCACTTCTTAATAACTTAGGTGAACATACATAGTTTATAAATGATCTATAATCCATGGTGAAAAGATTGCTCCATCTTGATACCTATTCCTTTGTGTTCTACAAACACTCATCCTACTTGACTTGTTTGAGCATTCTCACTTTGTAGCTTACCTCTTTTTCCGACCACATTAACTCTTGCTTTTGTAGGATAAAAACTTGATCTTGCATAGACCATAACCTCTCGACTTTACTCAAACTTTCTCAAAACTTTCAAATGAATTCAAAGGACCACAACCCACATTTTTATTTCAAATAACAACTTAGACTCTTATTGCATTGACAATCCTCAATTCATATATTGATACAAACCCTTTGTGATGATGCATTCACAATGACATCCTCATATGAGTATTTTGGATAAGTAACTCCCCAATCAACATGATAAACTCTAATTTCATTCACCATAGTTACTATGGACTATCGTAAGGCCTTTCAATGCCCCTTGCACCTGTAGATTTTCATGTATCATCATTTAGACATACTGATCCTTGTAACACCAAAATTGCTTCAACTTCTTTATATGGACTAAGATCTTTGTAGCTTAATCATGACTTCACACATGATACCACTTATTCTCTTGTAATGAATTGGTCTAGTACTGGGAAACCCTTCCTCAAAGACTAGATTAGCCAAACCCTATAACTTTTTCTCTTCCATAAAACTCGAATACCTCATATTAATTCATTGTGACCTTTTTCTAATTGATTCTCTCATATTCTATACTTTATATTACAAATCTTCATTCATTAACCTGAAGAGAATTAGACTTGATACATAGACTCTACTTGACACAAAAATACTCTTGACACATTTCGGGACTACTAACACTTGAGCACACAAAAAAACTTATGATGAGACACCATGTTAGACCTTGAGACCTTCATCATTTCTTTTAGACCTTGGAAACACCTAAACATAGCAACCGAGACAAACTCAGACTTGAGGATCATATTTGACCAGCTACTTATAGTTTCATGACCTAAACTCCCCCTTGTAGAATCACACTTTAGCCTTAAATAATCTAACTCGAGTGTAGAACATAATTACATGACTTAGACCTTTAGGACTAACTTGAACAAGGCAGACAAATTTCAAAAGACACACTCAAGATCTTGCATTAGACAACATGACAAATTGGACTAACAAACTTAGAAACCTATCACTAGCAATGAATCAAAATACTTATGAATATATCACATACCTTCATATTCTTCAACCTTTGGATGATGGACATATGAAGCCTAATGGAGATACCCTAGACATCTCCAATCTTCCTAGCAAGGTGAAATATCCATATACTCATAGGGCTTAACACCAAGGTCTTCCATCAACCTCTTCAGCTGCTCCACCTTCTCTTTTTGTCATCTTCTTGATAGTATTCTTGGGAAGACAACAATAACTCCTTAGGTTCAACAATAGAAAATGTACCTTCATGAACAATAGGACCACCATGACTATTACCAACAACTTTAAAATCATCTTTAATCCTTTTGAGTTCTTCTTTCACCTTCTCAAATTTGGTATAGTCTTAAATTCATCCTTCCATTTTTAGGTGTTCAAATTGACTCTGCAATATATTGTAATGTGACCTAATTTTTGCACTTGAAGCAAATAAGAGCACTCTTACCTCTAGAAGCATCATTACTTTGCTTATAACCCTTTTGATGATAAAACTTAGCTATATGCCCAAACTGATTGCAACCATAACATACAACTTCATGGTTCTTATCATTCTTCCAAATATGATTAGGTGTCTCACAATGACAAAATTTTGTAATATGAACCTTCTTGTGACAACTATAACATACAATATCTCTTGACTGATATGAATTATCATGCCTACCATTTCTCCATGGAAATGCATTCTTAACAAACCTTCTACAATCTCTAGCTCTATGACCAAAATTATTGCAAGAGTAACACACACCATTGAACTTAATTGTAGATTTCATTGCATTAGGCTACCTGATAACCTTCTTGAGATCTTTAGCATCCTTCATATATTTTGTAGCATCATTAGGTTCAACTTTTTCACTTCATGTTTCTCTAAATGTTCTTCTTTGTAGCCAAGACTAAATTTTTCATTTGTAGCTCTTTGGTTCTCCAACATGTCATTTAGGGATTTTGAAATTTTCTCTAACTTCTCATAGGTATTCAAATTACTATGTTCTTGCTCCAAATCTGATTTTAAGGATCTCAACTTAGCTTCATACCTGTTGTAATCTTCTAATTTGACCTTTAGGGTTTTAGTCAAACTTTCCACTTGAGATTTAAAATACATGATGGATTGATCATGTGCGATCTTCATATCCTTGAACTGATTATTAGGATTTAATACATGATAGAGCTAATTCATCCCTCATTCTTAATGCTCCTTTAAGATCTGAAGACTTACCCATTGCTTGGGCTTCAAAGGATCTCCTTAAAGTTATTAAACTTGCTTCACAAGGACCTTCTCTGATACCAATTGTTGGAAGCATAATGGACTGAGGGGGGGTGAATCATTCCTTACAAATTCAATTTCAATTCCATATCACTCACATAAACCATTAATAATTTATCCATTCATTAATGTGTGCACAACAACATACAACATTCATTCAATAAATAATGAGCAAGAGAAACAACACCATAACACAAGATGTAAGTGGGAAACCCTCAAGGGGAAGAAAACCACTGAAATGTTTTCTGATATTACACACAAAAATAATAAAGTGAATATTACACATCACAAGAGATTTCTTTAGTGAGGCACCAACCCCTAAACCCTTGTTGATATTACACACAACAAGAGACTTGCACGAATATGACACATCACACAATATTTTGATGAAGTATGACCACTGAAAATATGTTGATACCATAGCTTATAGTGATCCAAATATTCAGCTCCAAACTCTTCCAAACCCTTGCTCAAACCCTAGGTCTTCAAACTTGCACAATCTAGCTCTTTCTTCACTTCTTAAAGATTCAAAATCTTGCACACATGCTTTCCAAAAATATTAAACTTGTAACACACTTTATTTGATCTCAATGCATGATTCAAAACCTACAAAAATCTCTCACCTAGGTCGTACTTCTTGCACACACCACACACTCACTCAACTAGCTCCAAAAGCACCCAAAACAATGTTTTTATAAGCACCTTCACATTTAAAATTCAAACTCAAACCTTTTACCTCCTTTGGCTCGACCCATGCATCATAAAAACATCCAAAATACATAACATAATATTCAAAAGTGACCCAAGTAGGTCGGCCTAGCCAAAAACAACATTCGATGCACTAAAAGGGACTCAAATCCCCATGGGTAGAGAGAGAAAATTACCCTAATACCAAAACCATGATTTTTCATAACCAAAACATCACCTTACATGTTTAAAATAACATTTAAACATCATACATGGTCACAATTTTCATCAACCAATCAAAACATTTCATTAAATGGGACCACTGCTTCTTATACTTCTCAAAACACTTGTTTCCAACACCCTTCCGAACCTTGTCTTCACCTTTACGACTAAATATCACACAAAATCATCTCAAATATGTCATGTGACAAAAAAATTAAATTTCATAACCTGTATAACAATTCTAAGTAAGTTATAAGTTTTTAAAAAACCATTGGTTAAAACTACACCGGATGTTTCCTTCACCAAATCATTCTTCCCAAAAAGTAGTTTTCAAAAAGTAACTGGTTAACACATTTAATGATACTTTAAATACCTATAAATGGATTAATTGGATTATAAATTCATCCTTATGTACATTACAGGTGACATAAAGATCACCCAATCCATATCATACTCTAACCAACTCAATTCTTCAAAAAAATAGTTTTGTTTTGGATAGCCAAAAATATTCTTTTTCAAAACCAGACCTAGAAAACATATCAAAACTCATAATCATGAAAAAATAAAAAAATAAAAATATATCTGAATTATCTTTCCAAAACAACTTGATTCAACTTCTAAGTCCACTTGTAGCTCTTGTTATGCCCTTTTCATGAAGATTGTTTTTTCCTGCCTCAAAATTGCCCTTTGACGACCAACCTAAATAAAGCACACTTGACCATGTAAAATTATCACCATGACCTGAAACCTCTTTGAAAATCAATAAAAACTCACATACATCACACAATAACAATTTATTTTGCATCTCCTTTGGACAAGCTTGTCCCAAAACAAACTTCTTGTAACCCGACATGTTTAAGTGGGGTTCACTCATCACCACGACCTATACCATACCTTTCTGGAAATATGAAGGAGTATTATATATGTTAAAATTATAATTAAAGCAATATAAATAAATTATGTACACTTAGGAAGTAAATATAACAAACCATTTTTAGGCTAGGGTTTCAAACTCATAACAAGTTGTTTACCTTATTAACATTCTTTCATAAAAATGTGACAATTAAATGACCAAATTATTTTTTTGTAACCTTATAAAATCAATGTAGAAACATACATGGAATCCAAAATTTTCTATGCAAAGCACATAATTCAGGGTAAGCATTAGAAGTTCCAATTCGAGCTAGAAATGCACTTGTTATTGACCCTTTTCCACCAAAGCTGATATAACATGAAAAATTCACATCATGGAAACCTAAATTTTTCCCACACCAAAATGAAACACCTTACTAATATATCCAATCATCATAATGTCATAATAACCTATTAATATTTCCAACCTATCTCATTTTCATAGCTACCCCTTATGGTTTTGCATTGTAGAAGCTAGGTCAATTGAAAGAACGCCATAACTCATCATGAAAGCACTAAAAATGGTCCTAACATACCTAGTAAATCATGATACAACCAATCCATGAGCTCATATAGCTCCATAACTCAACCTTGTACCTCCTAGCATCTTTCCTTGCTCCAAATGAGCACCTGCAACATGGTCACCAAATTGTGTCGCACCATGAAGCTCATATGAGTGTCTAAACACTCTCTAAACATGTTATCCATCATTATAACATGATTCTCAAGCAACCAAGAAGCTCCAACCTTCATGCTCTATCACCTACACTAGCTAGGTCACTTGAATGGGATTTCCTCAACAAGAAATTCTCACCTTTGAATTAACTTATATTATCATGAAAACATATGAACCATAATTTCAACATTATATACAACATCATCTAACCCTATTCCATCATCCAATTTGTCATTAATGTGGTTTTGCATTAATGACAACACATATAGCACCACATGCCAATACTTGTTTCGGGCACATGGGTCTACGGAAAAGCTTAGGAAACCTCCTTTGAGTGGTTGTAAGGTGTTTTTTTAGTCACCTTTTGTCGTTCGAGTTCATACTAAGATATCCAATGTCACTGGAAACCTGCAATGAAACATGCACCCGTAAAACCCTCAAATCCTAAAAATAAAGATGCGAGAATGAGGGGTCAAACTATCCTCAGTTGTCATAATGATGAACTTATGTGAGAATTGCACTACATATCAAACCCAATGTAGTTCTATGTTTGTGTGCATGTGGAGAAATCATGCCCTCGTTGGATCTTGTGTGTGTCACACTGTAATAGAAAACAAATAAGCTAGATGTAATGAAATGTAATAGATGTGTGCATGGAATAAAAAGAACTTCCCTCCTATGAAGTGTGTATGCAGAATAACCAGCCCTTGTGTCCCTTGTAATGGTGCTAGTTGGATGTAATTGAGCTCTTAGATGCTAGATGGATGCAACCTTAGGTGGTGATAGTTAATGCTTTGTGCTTGGTCTTTTATTATGATCACATAACTTAAAATTTATATGATTCATTCACTTGAATTTCGTAATTAACCCCAAAAATGCCAACTACCAAGAATATAAGATGATAAAATGGCTAGAAAGGACCCAAAAAGTGTGAGTAAAGTACAAAGGAGTTAGGGGCACTGGAGGGGACGGGTGCTTGGCACTAGCATCCTAAGCTAGTTGGTGTCCAGGATGATAAAATCGGAGTATAAAAAGGTAGGCGATTAAGTAAGGATGTAAGACCAAAAGTGTTAACAGAAAGAAAAGAAAGGTGGCCAAGGACATAATTTAATTAGTAATTTTATTACTTAGGAATCATATGAATAGTAGTATGTAATCAGGACTAGATAATTACCCAAAGTGTGTGATTTTGTGTCTACATTCACACCTTGAGGAACTAGTAGACGAAATGGGAAGAACCCCACTACTTACTTGACTAGAACAAAAACCCGTGAGTAAATGCTTCAAGTTGTCTATATGAGGTCTCTATCATTAATTTTATTGTGGGGTAATGGTCATTTATCTAGGATTTATTCTAGAAAAGCATACCTCTATTAGAAAAGTATTGGTGAGTGTTGAAAACAAAATCCATAGGTAACTATTTGGCATTGGGGAAAACTTGACTATATCTAATCATGTTCTAAAGAAATATCACCTAGAAAAAACTTCTTCGGAGTCAAAACCTTCTTAGTCAAAAAAGGGAGAGTTCATTGAATTTTGTGCAATGTGTTATTCATCATGAAACTTACAAACACGAAACTTTGTCCTATTTTCTACCTTGTTGTAAAACAAGGTGAAACTTTGCTAAAGTTGAGCCAAGTATTTTTCATCACCACTTGTTCTATCTCCTTTGTTTTCTTGTTGACTTTTTGGTCAAAAGAAAGAAACCTAGAGGTATTACCAAAAGTAATCATGTCTACCACTTTTATATTCACTTACATAGCCATGTTGCGGTAGGGATGTTAAGTGTTGAAAGTGTGTTGGTATGTCCTCATGTCTTTATAGCCTTGTCTTGATACCCATGTCGATACATCTCATTGTATTTAGGTGATCCTACCTTGATTTACCCTTTGCATCATTACGTTGCTTGCATTATAACAATATATTTGTGATACTTACATCTTGTTTTCCCAAACCTGATATAAGTGTCTTGATTGTCATGTTACGCTACTCACATTATATTTATTCATTGATATACTTGGACCTAGTTTTTATTCAAACATTTCTTTAAGTATTGGAAGGTGTTGTCATTACATTGTTTGCATTGTGTCAATCCTATTTTGATACTAACATCTTGTTTTTCCTAAAAACTTGATTAAAAGTGTCAGTAGTATTATTACACTTGCCCACATTTGTAACATTCATTTCAACACTTAGACATTGTTTATATTAAACTAGGTTGAGAGTATATACTCCTTTTTAGTATTTAAATCTTGTTTATCCAAAACTTGATTTAAATACTTAAATTTTGTTGTCATCTTGTCAAGTAAAAATCTTTGAGACGAGTTTTAAGACATAGGGAGTAGGTTCTTGTGCGATTGGTTCCTTATTCAGAACTTGCTAGATTTTTCCTTGGTACCTTTTCATCTCCTTGGAAAATTATTTGATTCTTTTATTCTTTACATCATTTAGGTTTCAAATTAATTCTTTATGATTCTTTGATTCTTTGGGATTCTTTGACATTCTTTGTAGTTGTCACGCTACTTGATTTTTTCTAGGTTCATTATAGTATTTATACACATTTGTCAAAACTTAGCGAAACCTTTCCTATTATGCCAATTATTACAAGAATGGGACATAGAAGATTAGGGTCAAACCCTTTCATCAATTCAAATTTAGACCCCTTACTTGAAGAATAAAACATGGTTGACCATAGTGGCGATGAGGGGAACTCTCCTCGAGACAATTTCAAATTTGACCCCGCCCACATGGATAAATTTCTCTTTCAAAATAGAGATGAAGTCTTGGTATGAGTTGTAGAATTAGGGGCTAAACTACCACCTAAATTTGATCAAAATCTCCTTACGAACATGTTTCGCGGAGAAGAAGAAGTAGAACATCCCCTTCAATCTATGGATGACATACTAAATCCAAGACATGTTTCTACTTCTGGTCAATAGAATGAAGAAGACACACCTTCTAAAAACATCAACGGTTATTGCATATCAATGTTCAAATTAACCATGATGGTAATGTAGAAAACAAAGATCATGAACAACCACCCCAATGTGAAACTCACAAAGAAACCCAAAACAATGAGGTCACTATTCAACAACAAATACAATCCCTTAGTCATCAATTAGCGAGTTTGGCTTCCCATGTCCATAAAGACCCAGGAAAAACTCTGCATAATGAAAAACCTAAGGTTACATACAATGATCTTTACATAGAAAACAGTGGTAGTGAGACATCAAAATCTAACTATGTGTATATTCTGCTTCACCTTCATGTGGCCAAATATTTGACCAAGAGTGGAAATCTATGAATAATTCCCTTACAAGTTTATAAGAAAATAACATTAGACATAGTAAGAAATATCAATTTGAAGAACTATGTCCTTATCCTTTTGATCGGGAAATGTTAGGAACCTCTTTCCTCCCTTTGATTGCGCTAAATTTAATATATATAGGGGTAAAGGTGATCCACACGATCATGTTAAAGACTTCTTCATGGATTTCAAGAAGTTTCCTATAACGATAATTACCTTATTCACTTATTCCCACAGATTCTTGGGGGTCAAGCACTTGAATGGTTCCTCCATATACCTAAATGGTCTATATTCATGTTCATTTGAATTGGCTGAAAAGTTTGTGCGCCACTTTTCATTCAATATGGAAAGTGACATTACCATGTTAGATTTGTGTAATTCCAAACAACATAACAATGAGAACTTTGTTGGTTTCTACAAAGATGGTGAGGGTTAGCTAGTCGCTTCCCTTGCTCCATTTTGGAGAAATAACTTGTTAGCATTTTTGTGCCAAACTTACATCCTGAAATTGCGTTTCACTTACAAATGCATTGTGTAAGCACTTTCAAAGAATTCATAGAGAAAGGAAGCCAAATTGAGAAGGTTTTATTGGCTAAAGGGACATTAAAACCCTTTTCAAGAGAAAATCACAAGCCCAAACCTGTAGACAAACCTAAATTATTTAAGAAGATTTTTATAGGTGATGGCATAATAGATTCAAAACATGTGCAAGTGGTCCAAAATAGTGCTCCTTTGAAAATTTCCAAAGGACCTGTTGCACCTGAAGTTAAACATCGTGTGTTCACTCCCCTTATGGATTTTATTTTTTGTCATCAATATTAAAACAATTAGATACAGTGAACATGATCAAGTTTCCTAACACTACACCTTATACGGATGATACGCCCAAAACATCATAGTAAAAATACCATAAATATATTGAATCTCATCATGTCAAGGGCCATATCACTGAAAAATGTTTGAAGTTAAAACACTTCATTCAATACCTCGTAGTTAGCACGAGAGGTTGAAATGGATTTTCTGCACCCAATAAAACTTCTAACCAACAATTGGGAAATTACAAAGAGTAATTCCCAAAACATAAGCATGCATATAAAAATTCGGATCAAGATCATTCATCTCAAAATAAGAATTCCAATCATGTTACCCAAACTAATAATCCATTTGATTCCCTCATTAGTTATGTTCACCCTCCTTTTGAGTATATAAATACAATTAAGATCAAGACACGAGAATGTGTCATGGTGACACTGCGTGCTCGTATTGTTATCTCATAACCTCCTCTTCCTACTCCCCGGGATAGTCGTTATGATATTATAGAACAAATGGAGAATACCACTACTAATAAATCATATATCTTCTTAAAATATCTAACGTTCATAAACACATCCTTTACAAAACACTTCAGGGGTTAGGAGTTTGGTGATATTGATCCTTCACACTTCCAAGCCTTAGTTGTGCAGATTTCTCTTTACGAACACATTACTTTCAACCATCATGAGATTCCTATGGATGATCATAACAAAATCTAACCTTGTACATATAAGTGATCGTAACCCATAAAACTACTAAAATGGTGCTTGTGGACAATGGATCTGGTTCAAATATCTCTACCTTAAAATTAATCGACAATTGGGATGCACGATCTTGAATTTTAGCCTAATGTTATTACCATTAAAGATTATGATAATGTGGAGTGGCAATCGGTTAGTACAATACATTTTCCCATGGAAGTTGGGCATACTATTCATAATACTTGATTCCATGTCTTGGACTTGGAACTAACCTACAACATGTTCCTCGGTCACCCATGAATTCATACCATACGAGGCCATGCCTTCAAATTTCCACCAATGTATTAAATTATACCATGAGGGAAAAAATCTTACTATTATTGGAGATCCCCAACCCTTTGCCCATTGCAGAAAGAATTTTGGGTTATTTACCCATTACATATGAATGTCCTTAAACCAAAATAGTTATACATATTCAATCGAGGCTATCACCTCCCGAATTGATCCCGATACTTTGTGCTCATAGAAAGATGGTGCTTCTACATCTATATCTCCTTTTTCTTCATGGGATATGAAGGTCCTTGCAACTAGCTACGGATAATACAACCTCTAACAAGACCTCCTAGTTTCTAATCTCATCCTATCACCTAAGACATGTGGTATGCCCAGTAATAAATATCAACAGTCTCGGGAACACTGTAACATCGACACTTTCCTTCTGGTGGCCTTCTAGAAGATGAGAAACTACTCAAAACTTCTACATCCCGGTTTCCTAATGATGAGAAGGCTTCATGTTATCAAGTTCCCAAATACTCCATCCCAAACAAAATGATGTATGTCATGGGCTACTAAGGATATGGATGTGGCATAGACAAGTAGGGTGTGTGGGAACCTCTTTCGACATCACATCACAAGGTTGAAAAATTATGGTATTGGCATTCGTCCATATGGGTCCCATCCTCTAAAATTTGGAGCTACCTCTTTGAAATATGATGATACCTCTTCTAATTCGACAACAACAAAAATTCCCTTTTTAGTCTATATGAGAACCTTGCCAAAACGTGTTTCTGATTCGAGATGTTTTACCATATCCCCTTCTACTCTCAAATTGAATCTTGTCTACTAATATCTTTTAAACTAAGACCAACAACAACACGTACCAATTGACTTCTTTGAGAATGATGAAGAAATTGGTGAATTTATGGGTCTCTATGATGACATTCCTATTGGCGACCACAAAAAGAGGATATTTTCCATCAACCTTGACATCTACGCGTACTTCGGGAGGAGGCTGAGTTACGTGGTCAACAAAAAAAAAAAAGAAAGAAAACAAGGGCAAGATATCTTCCAAAAATCCTTAACAAAATAAAAATTCCAAGTCCCATAGTGAAAACCTCTTCAAGGCATAAACAGATAGACAAATGGAAACATCAATGGACATAAAAAGTGACCAGTCTAAGGGTGAAAATATCATTGAGACACCCTTAGAGGAATATCTCAATCTCCCCGATCCTACATGTATGGAAGATGAATCCAAATTTCTCGTGGAGGAGACTATAGATGTTAATATTGGAACAGAGGATCAACCTAGAATGGTTAAACTAGGAGCTTCCTCTCAACACAAGAGAAATTGTTTTTGTCACAATTCTTTGGGAATTCTTAGATATATTTTCTTGGTCCTATGTGGACATGCCAAACTTAGATCCCTCTTTGGTAGTGCATAACTTAGTTGTGCACGAATCAAAAAATCCGATTAAGAAAAAAATTTGTAAGATGCATCCTCATGTAGCTCTATTAGTCAAAGAAGATCTTGAAAAATTATTGGCAGTAGGATTTATTAGGCCTATTGACTACTCAGAATGGATTTCTAATATAGTGCATGTGCAGAAAAATCCTATTGGTATCAGAATCTGCATGGATTTCAGGGACATCAACAAGGCATGTCCAAAATATGATTTTCCTCTTCCAAATATCAACATGATTGTTGATTCAACTACGGGATACAAAATGATATCCCTCATGGATGGATTTTCAGGATATAACTAGATCAAAATTGTAGAAGAGGACCAACATAAAACTACCTTCACTACCCCTTGGGGACATTCTGTTACCAAGTCATGCCTTTCGGCCTCAAGAATGCAAGCACTACTTATCAAAGGGCCATGAATGTCATCTTCCATGACATGCTAAATGATATAATGGAAGACTATGTTGATGACATCTTAGGAAAGTCCAAGACTAGATAAGAGCATCCTACAATCCTACAACGTATTTTTCAATGTCTCAGGGATTATATGGTCACACTTAACCCAAAGAAGTGTGTCTTTGGTGTGCTCTCAGGAAAATTTATAGGATTCATTGTTTCAAGGAGAGAAATCTAAGTGGAACCAACAAAGGTCACAATTATCATAGACATGCCTCCTCCCAAGAACCTCAAGCACTGCACGGTTTTCGGGGTAAGATCAAGCTATACGTAGATTTATATCCCAACTTGCTAATAAATTTCATTCCTTCACACATATTCTCAAGAAAGATGTTGATTTCCATTGGGGTCCCTAATAGCAACAAGTGTTCACATTACTCAAGGATTATTTGGAAAAATTGTATGTTCTTATGCCACCTACCCTAGGAAAACCCATGTTATTGTATATCTAAGCTACCCAATTTGCTATAGGCATGCTTATAGCTAAATATGATATGAATAAAAAAGAAAGCCTTTTATTACCTCAACCATACTTTAATATCTTATGACATTAACTATCCACAAATTGAAAAGGCTTGCTTGGTCATTGTGTTTGCATTCTAGAAACTCTGTCACTATCTCATTGAACAAAAAAGCAAGCTTATATCCGAGTTGACCCATTTATGTACTTACTATCTAAACCTACACTTATTGGGAGGATGGATAATTAGATCATCTTTCTTAGTGAGTTTAATATTGAATACATCAATTAGAAATTAGTAAAATGGAAATTACTTTTTGATCAACTAGCAAAAGCCCTTTTTCATGGAAGCAACGGTTGAATTTGGATCTTCCAGACACTTTTATGATGTATATTGAGGAATCGGTTGTATGTCATATGTACTTTGATGGATAATTCACCTTTCATCGCTTGGGATTAGGAGTTATTATTATCACTTCTCTGAGGTAATTTAATCCCTCATAGATTTGGTTTCCCATGCACAAATAATATATCCAAGTATGAAGCCCTCATTGCAGGACTGAAAATTGTTATACGATGGGATATCAGATAGGTTAATGTTATAGGTGATTCTCAATTGATCATCAAGAAAGTAAATGATGAATATAAGGTCAAGGATGAGAAGCTCATCCCTTACAAGAAATTGGTTGATACTTTGAAGGAATTATTTTTGTAAATCACCTTTCAGTAGATACCCAAAGGACAAAATCACCCGACAGATGCCATGGCCACAATTGGATCTTTGTTACGCATCGCACCTAGAAACAACAACATGTCATTCTTTGTGGAACATTTGATGGTACCTTCCTACGACATGCCAGAATCTTTCTTGGTATGTGAATTTGTTGGTCCCTTATCCCCCTAGTACCTTGATATCTATAATTACCTACATGATGGAACCTTTCCTCCCAACATTACCCATTCTGAAAAATGTAACCTTATCCAACGTATATCTCGTTATACCCTACTTGGGGCACTCTTTATCGTCGAGGCTATGATGGAAATTTGTTACGTTATCTTAACTTGGAAGAATCTATCTTCGCGATCAATGAAATGCACAAATGAATCTATGGGGCCCATACATGTGGAATGGTTATTGCTAAGAATAAATTTAGAGTAGGATATTACTAGCCTACTAAGGAAATTGATTGCTATTAGTATGTGAAAAAAAATGCTTACTATGTTAAAAATATGGAAACTTGGTATATGCTCCAACACAATATTTACAACCCATCATGACACCATGGACATTCTCAAAGTGGGGAATTGATCCGATTGGGAAAATAGCTCCCACTTCCTATGATGGTCATAACCACATCATAACTGCCACCAAGTATTTCACAAAATAGGTAGAGGCCTCTCCTCTTACTTATGTCACCGTTGTGCAAATTTTCAAGTTTATAATGAATCACATCATTTTCCATTATGAAATTCCCTCTTCCATTGTATCTAACAATGGTAAGTATTTTAAGAATAAATAAGTGAAGGCATTGTGCCAATGCTTCCAAATCAAAATAAAAAATGGTCAAACTCCTATTACCCTCAAGGTAATGGACATGTAGAAGCCTTGAATAAGAATCTTGTTTGTATCATGGAGAAGATGGTTAACAAAGCCGGTTCATGTTGCCACCTTCAAATCCATCCTGCTCTCTTGGATTATAGAACATCCATGTGTGCCCCTATTGGTGTAACTTCATATTCACTTGTCTTTGGCACATATGTAATCTTTCCCCTTGAGATTGAGCTTCCCTCTTTGTGCATATCCTTAAGAGATTATCTAGATAAAGAGGAGGACTATAGGGTGTCTCAGTTGAAAGGGCTAGAACTATTATATGAGAAGTACCTCCATGTATTGGATCACCTTAAAGTGTATCAGAATCTAGTGCAATGGAGCTACAACAAATGTATCGTACCTTGTCAGTTCGAGGTAGGAGACCTTGTCTTAAAAGAGAATAAGTTCAACACCACAAAGGACCGAGAGAAGAAAGAAAAGTTTGAACCTAACTGATTAGGACCATATGTTTTGGTCACTAAATTTGATTTAGGTGCATATAAACTTACCTATCACGATGATGATGTTCTTGAGGGAACTTATGAACGCCATGCACCTCAAGCAATTCTATGTCTAAACATGGGGGTCCTTCAAAAATAAAAAAGTATAACAATTAGAAAATAAACAAAAAATTAAAGAGAAATAAATTCATCCAAAAGTGAAAACCATGCAATGGTGGCAATTTAGAAAAGTCCTTTGGTGAAAAATGGTTTCCGGTGTCGTAGGAGGATTTGTTGTTCACAAGAATCTCACACTGGGGCATGATCGCTTCTTCCTAAGCCAGTGTTTTTCCTATGTATGAGTTACTTTTGAGCCTATCCTTTGTGGCCTTGATCCAGATGATCATATTCTTGTACATATGTGTGGAGTTTTCCTTTATACATTCCCATTTATCATTGGGGTCATCCATACATCTTTTTTTTTCTTGTCCATATCTTTGGAAAAATTTCATAAAACATCAAAAGCAGTCAAATAGGTTCCAAAGACCAGAGACAACTCTTCATTGATATGTTCTTGGCTAATCTCATGGAACCTATGCATAACACTCACATGGATCCTATTTCTCCGCAAAATGCTACTCTTGGGCTTTATAAAGACCCTCTTAGAACCCACCACGAAAATGGAAAGCTTAACCCTCATTGTACTAATAAGGGGATGCCCGTGGGGAATAATGACCATGAATAATATACATCCTCAAATTCTTGGGTAGCTCCTCCTTTGGACCAATGAAATAAAACCAAGATCGTAGGCTTAGTCGAGATTCAAACCGAATCAGAAGTCCATGCAACAACTTTCATGTGTGATTATTATTCACAACCTCTCCCGATTTATCCCTCCATACCATATGATATGCCGGTAGCTCCTAAGCTAGTAGGGGCCTATGATTTAATCACAAATATGACTAATATATTTTCCCACATTTCCTTTTTGGATTTGTTAAAGAATTCCCCTGCGCATTAGTTTGATTTATTAGAAGTACTAGGTCTTGGTCATCTGATCCACGTCACCCCTCCTCTAGAGGCCCAAATCAATCATATAAACTTTGATATCCATCCCGGGGCATCCGAGAGAGATTTTTTTGGGTTAAACCATATAACAATGTTGCACAGATCTAATATCAGATAAAGCATACAAACAATGAATGCGGAAATAAGCCGAAGATAAAATAAACAAGAGAAAGATAACACTAGATTTAATGTGGTTCACCTAGTGTGGGCTATGTCCACCAAGAAATGGCCAATATTATTATTCAGTGCTTTACAGAGGAAATACAATGAATATCTGTTGTCTTCCAACACCTCTCAGGATGTTTAATGTTTTCCCTCACTCAACTACTCTTTCTTGCTCACTAAGAAAACTAACATGCAAACAATTGTTATTTTCTTCTCTCATACCCTCATACAATGCATACATGCATATATATCTATTTTGGGCAACTAACTATGCTTTTACAATCAAGAAATCATCTTTAAAGCAAAATATTTATTCTAATTCTCATCAAAAAACAAAGCACCGTCGCATAGGTAACCATCGTTGGTCACCGCTGCGACCATCGCCACTCACTTTCAAAATTAGAAACTTGTAAAAGAAAGATTTCGTGAAGCAATTAAGCTCCATACTCAAAAATCTCCCACTTGGAGATCAATTGTTGCATTGTACTATACATCACCATCCTTGGTTCCTTTTCCTTGGCATGTTTCTTCCTCTTCAAGTCTCAAACTCGAAGACCAACAGAAGTGGAGTGAAGCTCCAATTTCTCCCTTACCAATGGCTTCATTAGCATGTCTACAGGGTTCTCATCCGTATGGATTTTCTCTAACTTCAGCTTCCCATCCTCCAACACCTATCGTATGAAGTGATACCTCAACTGAATGTGTTTTGTTCTTGAATGAAATGTTGATTTATTTGCCAAATGAATCACACTCTAACTATCATTGTATAATCTACAATCCTCTTGCTCCTTACCTAACTCTTCCATGAACTTGCTCATCCATATCATCTCCTTTCTATATTTTGTAGCTACAACATACTCTACCTTTGTAGTAGACAAATCCACAAACTTCTGCAATCTCGAAATCCATTGCTGTCATTCCATTTCTTTGTGAAAACATATCTAGTGGTGCTCCTCCTGCCATCCAAATCTCCAGCCATTTCTGAATCAACATGGTTGTGTAAAGAAGTATCTGACCCTCCATAGCATAACTCCATATCATATTTCCCTCTCAAATACCTGAGAATCCATTGGACTACTTTCCAATGTTCTTTACTTGGATTAGTCATAAACCTACTCACAACTCCCACTTCATGTGTAATGTTTGGTCTAGTACAAACCATGGCATACATAATACTTCCTACTGTTGAAGCATAGGGAACATGTGCCATGTACTCAACCTCCTCGTGTGATGAAGGACACTACTCTTTTCTAAATTTCAAGTGTCCAACCATAGGTGTACTAACAGGTTTTGAAACTTACATGTTAAACATTTACAACACCTTATTGATATAAGCTTCTTGAGACAAATACAACTTATTATTTTTCCTGTCTCTGTGAATTTTCATGTCAAGAATTTTCTTTGCAGCTCCCAAATCCTTCATTGCAAATGTGTGAGCTAACCTTTCTTTGAGTTTACCAATGTCCTACATACTAGATCCTGCAATCAACATATCATCCACATACAAAGTAACAAAATAACATAGCTCCCATTTTCAAGCTTCTTAAAATAAACACAATGGTCATATTCACATCTCATATAACCATGCTCATGCATAAAAATGTCAAATCTCATATACCATTTCCTTGGAGCTTGTTTGAGCCCATATAAGCTCTTTTTTAATTTGCACATGAGTTTCTCCTTACCCTTGACTTCATAACCAAGCGATTTCTTGTATATATAAATCTCTTCTTCCAAATCACCATGAAGAAAATTTGTCTTAACATCAAGTTGTTCTAAATGCAAATCTTCTATTGCAACCAAACTTAGAACAGTACAAATAGAATTCATCTTAACTACAGGAGAAAAAATCTCATCAAATTCAATACCTACTTTCTATGCAAATCCCTTTACCACAAGCCTCGCCTTGTACCTTTTCAATCCACCCTCTTCTTCCTTGATTCTGTAAACCCATTTTTTCTGTAGATTTTTCTTACTTACTAGCAACTTGACCAAATCCCATGTCTGATTTTGTTCCAAGGATTCCATCTCCTCATCCATGCCATGTTCCCACTACTCGTGGGTATCTACCTACATTACTTCTTCAAAGCTTTCGATTCACTACTATCGTTAATAATAAATAAGAAAAGGAAGATGAAAATATCTCTGGAGGTCTACTTACCCTTTGTGACCTTCTCACTAAGATCTGGGGTGTCTGGGGATCATTTTGTGTTTGTTGCACATTCATGTCAATCTCTGTCAATGACTAATGCTAGTCACTGTAGCCAAGCTGTGGTTCCTCTGTCTGTTAACCAAGCTGTAGTTTCCTTACTAACATCATTTTGAGGAGTATTGATGTCGGTTCCTTTGGATGTGTATTCGATCATGATCTTGTCTGTTGATCTTTGGTTAGCTTGACCAACATTGGTTTCTGTAGAACCGACGTCGGTGTCTATGGATGTCTACTTTAGGTCTGAAAATTTATTTTCCTTCAAAATCTTATCAACATGTTCATGTTTAGGAACCAAAACCTGATCCTGTACATTCTTTTTCATTCCAATCAACGTCACGACTCCTAACAATCTTAGAATCTTCTAAATCCCAAAATCAATATCTGAAATCACCAGAGCCATAACCAATGAAAGTACATCTCTTAGATTTAGCATCCAACTTCCTCCTATTTTCCCTATCAACATGCACAAAAGCTTCTGAGCCAAAAAAATAAGAAAAGAAAAATATACCTCTTTTCCAGACTAAGCTTCTTCTAGTATTCCACCATCCAGTGTTGTTGAAGGCCCATGGTTGATAAAGTACAATGATGTACTGAACTGCTTCTTCCCAAAACTTCAAAGGCAAGATGACATGTAGCATCATGATTCTAGCATTTTCCATGATTGTTCTGTTCATTCTTTATGTAACTCCATTCTCATGTGGAGTTCTAGGAACCATTATTTCTCTTTGTATTCCATTTACTGAATAATAATCATTAAAATCCTTGTTGCAGTACTCACCACCATTTTCAGATCTAAGGCACTTTAATTTAAAGTTTGTTTCATTTTCCACAAGGGATTTCCACCTTTTAAAAGTCTCAAAAACATCAGCTTTACACTTAATATAATAGATCTATACCTTCCTTGAAGCATCATCAATGAAAGTCACATAATATTGGGATCTTCCAATAGAAGCTACCTGAGTTGGTCCCCACACATTTGAGTGTAAAAGCTCCAATTTCTGCTCCTTCTTTGTTGACCCAACCTTGAGAAATCTCACTCTCTTCTAATTTCCAAATATGCAATGCTCACAAAATTCAAGATCTAATTGTTTTAAATTTGATAACTTACCCTTAGCCTTTAAGATTTTCATTCCTTTTTCACTCATATGGCCCAACTGATTATGCCACATGGTTGCATCTGAAATTGTAGTAGATAGCATAGAAAAGGAATTAGTAACATAGGTAGACAAAATAAAGTTCCTACCTTCTTACCTCTTGCCACAACAAGATATCCCTTGGTAACCTTCCAAGAGTTAGTTGTGAATGTAACCACGCATCTAGATTCACCTAGTTTCCCTATAGATATTAGATTTCTCTTGAGGCTTGGCACATGCCTCACATCTTTCAATACCCATGGATTTCCATTTTGTAACTTTAGATGAACATCACCTTTACCAGTAATATTGCATGGCTCATCATCTCCTAAATAAACTTGTCCAAAATCACCCTGAACATAATTACTTTGAAATAACCCTTATTAGGGGTAGCATGGAAAGAAGCTCCAGAATCTAAAACCAAAGATTCTAATTTATTATCCAAGGAGAGAATAAGGGCATCTTGCTTTACCTCACTTATAACATTTTCCTCTTTACCTTTGTCTGATGTATTCTCTTTCTTTTCCTTGGACCAACACTCCTTCTTTACGTGTCCTCTCTTTCCACAATTCCAACAAAGTAAATATCTTTACTTGGATCTAGACTTTCATGTCTTGACTTTGATCTCCCATTCTTCTTGCTCTTAGATGATCTATCCTTAGATCTTCGTCCGCTTTCTACATTTAAAGAATTTCTAGATGATGTTTCTCCTTAGCATTTTTTTATGTATTATTTCATTAAGGATTACACTAACCACATCATCAAATTTCAAACCTTTAGAAATAGTCATTGTATTACTTACAGCCATTACCAAGTTATCGTAACTATCTGGAAAAGATCATAAGAATAAAATTTCTTTCACTTCATCATCAAACGGAATTTCTACTTGATTTTAATTGATTTACAATAGACCAGAAATCATTTAAATGATTAGATACAGATCCACCTTCTTGCATCTTAGAATTAAACAATTTTTCATCAAATAAACCTTATTCGAAGCACTAGGAGTTTCATACAAATTTTCTAAATATTTCATCAACTCTACCATGGTTTTTACATCTATAAAATTTGAAGCCACCTTGATGCTTCAGGCTCAATCTTATAGATCCCAGAGCCTTTCTATCAAGAACCTTCCATTCTTCATCATTCATCATGCTCGGTTGTCCATGCTCATCCAATGGTAAGTATAGATCTTTCTGATACAAATAATCCTCCACCTGCATCTTCCATAGTTGATAATTACGACCGTCAAATTTCTCTACTTGGTAGTTTCTTTCTTCCATTACTCTCTACCGCTCAATCAAGAAAACCCTATGTGAGTAAGACTCACAACACACAAAAACTCCAAACAAATCTATGATACCAATTGTTGGGGTTAAACCATATAACATTGTTGCACAAATATAATATTAGATAAAGCATACAAGAAATGAATGCGGAAATAAGCGAGAGGATAAAATAAACAAGAGAAAGATAACACCAGATTTAACATGGTTCACCCAATGTGGGCTACGTTCCCCAAGAAATGGCCACTATTATTATTCAGTGCTTTATAGAGGAAATACAATGAAGATCTACTATCTTCCAACACCTCTTAGGATGTTCAATGTTTTTCCCTCGCTCGCCTACTCTTTCTTTCTCACCACGAAAAAGGAGCTGAATATGAGGCTTTACTTCTCGGTCTTATCATGGCCAAGAGAATGGGTGTGAATAATGTTAGAGTCTTGGGTGACTCTCAACTCATTACTAACAAAGTATCAAAAGTCTATGAGACCAGAGCAGAACACATACAACTCTAAAAAAAATTGTTCTCGAGCTTTGTAAAGGCTTTAAATCCATCTCCATAGAATCTATTCCACGAGAGAAAAACCTATTAGCTGATTCTATGGCCACTTCTTCCTCACGTTTTTTCCAAGTGAGAATTTAAAGGAAACTAAATTCACCATTTCAACGAAATTTGAGCCTTTAGTTTGAAGGATTCCAACCAATACAATTTTAGCATATGTCAAGACTGAGAATTAGCCCACAATGCTAAATTTTGTGAAAAATGATGAGGAAATGTTAGGATACCTCAATGATTATGCAGACCTTTATCCCACACACCACAAGAAGGGATTTTCCCTTATACCTCACTCTTCCTCTTACTTTGGAGATCGTACGATGAATTCTTCTTCTTGAAGATTTTGAAATCTATGAAATCAAGGAATACTTAGAGCTACCTTTAGCCCCTCTTGAGTTTGAAGAGGGTAATGCCTCTTTGATTGAAGGAATGATAGACATAAACATAGGGACGAAAGAGGAACCCAAAATATTAAAACTTGGTTCTTCATTATCTCCAGAAGAAGTAGAAGCACATACGAAGGTGCTTAAAGAGCATTCAAAATCCTTTGATTTCAGCTATAATGAGATAATGCCCCTAATGTTGTATTGCATAATCTAGCTATGAAGTTGGATGCTAAACCCGTGAAGCAAAAAATGAGACCCATGAATCCAAAGGTGGCTTTAAATGTTAAAGAGGAGGTAATGAAACTCCTACAATTAGGGTTTATCAAACATGAGTATTATTCCATGTGGGTATCAAACATTTTCCCAGTCTTGAGAAGAATGGGAAGATATGCATTGCATTTATTTCAAGGAAATTAACAAGGCTTACCCAAAATATTATTTTCCGCTACCCTCGATTGATGTTATTGTGGACACAAATGTTGGGTATGAGTTGTTGTCTCTTATGGATGGTTTTTCTAGTTACAAAAAAATAAGGATCTCTTAGGAGGACAAAACAAAAACTACCTTCACAACTCCTTAGGGAACCTTCTATTACACAGTCATGCCTTTCATCTTGAATAATTTTATAGCCACTTACCAATGGGTAATGACGTAAATTTTTCACATTCTTATTCATAAGATCGTGGAATCATATCTTGATGACCTACCTGCGAAAGTGAAGAAACATAGTGATCACCCTAAGGTGCTTTGTGCCATTCTCACATGCCTAATTTGATATGGAGTAACGCTAAATCCTAATAAATGTGTGTTTGGAGTAATAGGAGGTAAGTTTTTAGAATACATCATTTCATCTCGGGGTATTTATGTTGATCCCGTAAAGATCCAGGTAGTTTTAGAGATGTCCCCACCCATTGATGAATCAAGCATCATATCTTTCTTAGGTAAACTCAAAGTAATTCACAAGTTTATCCTTGACTTAACGTATGCCATTCACCCTATAAATGGCTTATTAAATAAACATTGTTGCAAAATTTGGACAACCGAGTGTCATAAAGCGTTTGAGTCTGTGATGCGCTTCCTTATGTCACCACCTACACTCATGTCATCGAAAGCTGATCTTCCCTAATTTTATACTCTCGAGACACTGATGTCTCGATTGTGTGCATGTTAGCATAAGAGGTTAACTATGGTCATGATTAGGCCATTTATTTCGTCATACGTACTCTTCTTGATTACGAGATGTGATACACGTAGGAGGAGAAGGAGTGCTTGGATATAGTTTTCACAATGAAGAGGTTAAGGAATTACATGCTTAACCAAGAGACAAGAGTGATAGTTAAATATGACCAGTTGCAAACCTTCTTAACCTAGGCTGCCTTGTCTAAAAAGGTTGGTCGTTTCATTACATTGATGGGTGAATTTGAACTCACCTTTGTTAACCAAAATTTTGTAAAAGGAAAAATTATTGCTGATTGGTTAGTAGATAACCCTATAGATTATGGAGATCTAGTAGATTTAGATTTCTCGATGAATGTGTGTTTCATGTAGAGGCCAAGCCCTCGGTTTCTTTGAGTCCATGGTAAACTGATATTGTCACACACATTGTGGACCAAACATATCCCAAGGGAGAAACCTCGTAGCAAAGATGATGACTACATGTCATAGCCATCAAGTATGTAATTTTGGAAGAAGTTGTCTATCGCACAGCCTTCGATGGTATGTTTTTAAGATGTGTTGATGAAGAAGATTTGGAGAAGATACTCTTCAAATCCCATTGTGGGGTTTTTGGTGGTCTCTTCATAGGTCATATAACCTCTTACAAGATTCATCGCATGGGCTATTTCTGGCCCACTTTAGAACATGATGTCATAGAGTATGTATGCACGTGTCAAAAATTTCAAGAGTTTTCACATGATATACACATCCCTTCACAGGCTCTACAGACCATTATGACACATTGGCCCTTCTCTACTTGGGGACTTGATTTGATAGGGAAATTATCTCCCTCATTATCATATGGCCATAACTTCATTATCACGGCCACTAAATATTTTAAAAAATGGGTTGAGGCCATGCCTCTTATAATTGTATCTAGGTTTGTGATAGCCAAGTTTATTCTAAACCAAATCATCTGCAATTATGGAGTCCCACAAGTCATTATTTCAGATAATGACACACCTTTCAAGAATGAAGAGGTGCGATAATTATGTGCGTAGTTTAAGATATCTCACCACCTGCCTCTTTGTATTACCCTCAAGCTAATGGACAAGTTGAGGTTACAAAAAAACCCTGAATTCCATCCTCCTTAAGAAGGTTAAGGAGAACAAAAGGGATTGGCATCTCAAGTTATTTTTTTCCTTCGGGCATATAGGACTTTGGTTAGAACTCCCATGGGGTAACCCCTTATTCTTTAGTCTTTGGATTTGAAGTAGTTTTACTATTAGAAATCAAGTTACCTAGTCTTCACATATATCTACTAGGCATTTTGAATGAAGACACGTAACGAGAAGCACGGTTAGTTGAATTGGAAACCCTTGATGAAGCTCGACTTAGAGCTAAACAATGCCATAATGTTTATGTTGATAGGATGTGTCATCAGTATAACAAGAAAGTATAAAAGCATGAAATATGTGTAGGATATCTAGTGTTGAGACTCGATAGCTAGATTGAAAAAATATTGGCAAAGGAAGAAATTTTAGACCCAAATGGTTAGGCTCCTACTAAGTAATAGAAGACTTTTAAAATGGTGCATATTGCCTATGTACTCTAGAAGGTAAGGAATTCAATGAATCGGTTAATTCACTTCACTTTAAATGTTTCTATGCATAATTCATCCACATCTCCACTTGTACATTATTGCATTCATACTACATCCATATTTAATTATCATACTATGCAATTTTAAACTAGAACTTACTTTTCAAGAAAACTTTAAGAAACTTTCAAAAGTTGGAAAAAACATTCAATCATACCCCTTCAAGTGTCCATCATATCATCACAAAATTATTCTAATCTCTTCATCATTTCAATTGTTAGATGGAATTTTGACATTGGTCCTACCAAGACTTGCACATCGAGTTCTATTCACAGTTTCTTTTAGCTTAGGTGTCTTTTCCCATAGTCTATACTAGAAGCTTCTTAATGTCACATCTTTCCCTAAAAGTAATTCTTTTATAATAGAAACAGTCTAAACATTTCACCTAGAGCTTTTGTTTTCCTATCTCAACCTTCGGTGGTGAGCCCTCACATCTTATTAGTTGTGTGGGGTTGAGGCTAGGGGAAAGCATTCCTTCCCAAAAGCATGGGTCTAAATTCAATATATATATATATATATATATATATATCAACAATAAGTGAGAAAATGCTTTCCTTTAAAATAAAACTACACTTCCCTACCAACCTTTGGTGATGATCCCATGCTTCCTCTTGGTGGCGTGAAATTGGGAAAGGAGGGAGTGCCCCTTACTCACCTATATCTTGTCCTTGGTGATGAGCCCATTCTTCTTACTAGTAACATGGGGCAAGATATAGGGGGTCCCATCAAATAATTCAATAAGTTGTAAATAAGTCAATGAATAAAAAGTTCTTTGAAATGTCAAAAATCCCAAGAAAATGAATTAGATGTGTATGTTATAAGAGATTCAAATCATTAAAACCAGATTTTTTCAATCAAAAGGCCATCTATGGATCTAAGTCTAGTTAAAATTGCAAGAAAATGCATTCTGGGATAGTTAGTTGACTTTGATTAGGGTTGGGTTATAAGTTCTAGTTGGATCTTTGTCAAAATCTTATCTTTCTCTCACCATTTTCACTCATCAAAATCATACAACTCGCGTCCCTCCTGGATCTCGGTGATGAGCCCTCACATCTTACTGGTTGTGTGGGGTTAGGAGTCGAGTGAGTTCATTTTCTTATTATATCACATTCACCATCTTTTGCCAATAAAATGAAAGTGTTAAATATTGCTTGAAAACCAAAGTATCAAATTACAATTTTTCCTCATATGCATCATCATAAAAAAAGAAAGAGAAATCATTTTGTTTACACATTTGCATCATCATCATCCACAACATACATCCATAAAATCATATAAAAACATCGAATATTCTAACCATCTAAGAGTACATAAGTGAAGAAAATCATGATTGAATTAACTCTTATATAGAATAGACAAACCAAAAAGAAATGTATATATATGTATATTAGTAACACCATGTTTCTGTATAATACCATCATACTCTAACAAGTATGGTTAAAACGCTCATCTATGAGCTGAAAATAAAAAAACATCATATATAGCAAAAATGATCTCAAAGAAATAAGGCATATAGTCTTTCCCTCTCTACGAGATCCATGTGAAGGTATGGGATGAGGGATCCTACTACCACTTCTATGGCGAGAGTGAGAGCCTCCATGTGTCAATCGGTGAGAGTGACCATGAAATGGGGTAGGTGATCTACCAGTAGTAGTAGCCTCACTGCGAGAATGTTATCACCATTGTCTCCTCTAGGCCGGCTCATATCCGGTGGTCGGTTCTCATCCTGGGTCATGGCCACTACTGACATACCATCTTTGGCATGAACACATTTGTGTGGTACCCAACCATCACTAGTTTCCCCACACCTACAAGAAGTTGTCTCGGTGTCTTCCCCATAGGGAGTGCAAAAGTGTCCACTAGGATCCATTTGAATAAAATCCCACCAGCCATCGTAGTAGCCACAAAACACAAGTAAATAAACGGTGAGTTATAAAAATTTCAAAAATAAATATATATATAGTGCATAGTTCACTAACAAGTTTAGTCTTTAAAAAGTAGAGTCAAGAAAAGAGTATTCTACTTACTCGGATCTCTTGGCATCCATGATGGATTAACTAGTGTAGGTGGCGGTGCGGGGAGTTACACCCGACCTCTCCTCCACTCTAACCTCCTCTGTTACAACCACATCGTAGCCATCTGTCGTCCAAAGACCGACTCCTCATCCCCTCCTCCCCTACACGGTCAAAGGACCTTCTAAGTTTAATGTCTCGCCTCGGCCTGCCTCGCCTCGGCCCTAGATTCCATAGAGGCCTATCTAGTGGCCATCCACTCTATGTCATCCTCCTCTTCTCCTCCCTCCTTATCCTCCAACTCTACCTCCATCTCTGTTTTGGTATCCTCCTCCTCCTCCCCGTTGTGTACGGGTTTAGCCTTGATATGTAGGATTGGCCTTAATCTAGCTAGATCTAGTACAATATGTGGAGTGTCAATTGGAATTTCAGGTGTAACAATATTCCACTCAAGCTTGCCCCTTAGGCCATCTATAGCCTCTCAGATCCTTCTATATACTATCAGCACTATTGGGAGGGAATTGTAAGGTAATCGAATTGTTGTGGTACCCTATGAATTAGATGGACCTCTACTCTCTGGTCTTATCCACTAATTGTGTAGTATAACCTGCATGTAGCCAAAGTGATCTGTAGTAAGTGTAGCAACCGACTAATGTCACCCCTTGAGTGGAGCCATGCCAACCCATCTAGTTGCTCGAGATCTCCACGGGATCTATTATCCCGATTCCCCTCTAATAGCGGAGCATGTGCTCATATACCCAACTCATAAATAATGTGGGATGACTAAGGGCCTTTCCCTTTAGTCAGACAACTCTATATAAATCATGGTAGGTGGAACCATGGATATCAACACCCCATGTAAATATGTGGCCATGTTTCTCAATGCTTTGTATAATCGGTGCCCAATGGTGAAGAAGTTTGTCCTGCCCTTGTCCCTAACCAAGTGCAAAGCCAAGATTCCAATAATGGCCTTACGCATGAGACAAGGATAGAAGTAGAGACAATTGATAATAACCTCATACCCTACTTGGCACAAGTATTAGGTGTTTATGCATCTCCCATGTATGCAACCCAACTACGGGACTATACTACGAACCTATGCTTGCCAAATTCAACTTCATATCAGTGACAGGAACCCCGGTATCCGGTATATGTCCTCTAAGGTAATCATCCACTCCCCTTAACTCTAGGAATCTGGAAATTATTTGCAGTCTGCATCCCAAAGTAACTCAAGTAAATCACAAAATAGATGAATAACTAGTGTAAGCGACTACATCGATATATCCTCCATATCCAAGCTCTGCACTAGTAAGTCTCTCTCATCCTAAGTGAGTGTATCCAAAATTAGGGGCAACCAATCACACTCCCAAGCTCTACTCCATATAATATACTTCCCTTGCATTCATAAACATCAAAAAGAGCAAGTTAGAATCATTTTAATGCATAATAAGCTCACCAAAAACATCATAAAAACAATTAAAAACCAAAAATTATCATACTTAGTCAATTTTGAGAATTTCCTGCAATTACGCAATAAGCGCTCTCTCTGTATAGAGTGGAGGTTTTGTAACCTCCCTTCTTCTTAGAGTGGTACTTGCGTAACTAGATGCTCTACGTAGAGTGGTGGTTTTGAAATCACCTTGGTGGTTGCATCTGTGAAAAATGGGCCGTACCCTAGGGCCCCAAAACTCACAAAAAGACAAAAATTTACCCTTTTAAATAAAACAAAATCCACATCCCATGTGGCACCCACTAGTGAACATTTTAACTATAATATCAGCAAAAATCTCCCCCAAGTTAAATTTTTCACATTTTAGGGTTAAAATAGACAAATGCAAATAACTCACCTGTTCATAACCCATTGTTCCTCCCATTGATCGGGTTGCCATCGGTTTGAAGGATTTTTGTTTTAATCTGTATTCTCACTCGAAACCGTCACAGGTAATCCAAAGCTCAATTTTCACCAAGTAGGTAAGTGCAAATGATTTCTAGAAATAGTAATTTTGAGATATATATATAACATGTTTTAACTCTATTTTGAGTGTGTGTGTTTTGTAGGGAAGGAGCACTTTGCATTTGTGCAAGTATATCTCTATTTGCACTTGATTCCTATTTTCTTCTTGCAGGTAGCAGGAAGCTTGGATTGGCATAGTACCAACTCACGGATGTGTTAGGTATAATCTCTAACCTCCCGTTTGGGAGCTCCATACTCAAGCTTTACGTTTTACGCCTCTTTATGGCTAAAATGCTTCTCCGAGGGGGCAATATGTACATACCTGATTTTTCATGGTGCAACATTGTTGGAACAGTTCAAATCCCCAATGATGAAAAACCATCAATGTTGGGAATTCGAGACTGTGGAATAGTGTTATGATTTAATAACAAACAAAATCATGCACACATGATCTAAACAATTCCCCAAATCTACAGCAATGGAAGTATAAACTAGAATAATCCAAATCAAAACAAAGTACACACACATAACACAACATGTACCGTGGTTCACCCAATATGGGCTACATCCACCAAAGATAGAGATCTCATATATATAATATAACAAGAGTACAAACCAACTCTTCAATACAAGAGTACAATGCATCTCTCCAAGAGTATCTCCTCTCCTCTAGATCTCTAAATGGATCTCCATGAGTGCACTACAACTATGCCTCCAAACCACCATCAATACATATCACATAACTAGGAACTACTGCATCTCTGAACTGCAACCAAGTTCTTTGTGGATCTACAAACAAGACCTCTCACATGGGTCTACCATATGTGCAACCATGACTGTGCACTAAGAAGTAAGTTTGTCTCTCCATCACTACATCAACCTATGCAAACATGAAGACAACCTCCTCTACAATATCTAGATCTACATGGATCATCAATAAAACATGATCTCATGAATCTATGAATACAAGATCTCACAACAACTTGTGGATCTAACAATATAAGACTAGATCTACATGGATCTATAATACAAGATATCACCAACATGTGGATCTAAAAGAAGAAACTCTATGTGCTTTGCATACTATGTAAGCCATTACAATGAGACAATAACTATACAAAGGAAATACAGTAGAAGATGTTACCCTCTTCTCACCATTGAGATGTACCTGTTATTTCCTTCTATCCAACTCCTCTCCATGGAAGCTTTGTCTTCATGTAACATGTTCTTTCTTTCTCTTCTTCTTCATCCTCTCAATCTAGGAGAATCAAGGATCTAATTCAATCCTTCTCTTAATTCTCTTTCTAACCCTAGATTTCATGCTTATATAGGCATATACAAACTTAGGGCACAATAGCCATGCAATTACATCCTTTAAATCAGCTTTAAAACAAAATCTAGATTAAATTCCCATGAGTTAAATATAAACTTTCACACACAGGTAACCGGTGATGGTTACCATGACTGGCGTCGGTTACTGTGTAAACCAACAAGGTATAAATCATGCTATCTATGAAGCAATTCAACTCCACAATCCTAACATTTAATTCCAATGGTCCAAGTCCAATTTCCTAGCTTGCAACATGTTCTTGTAGCTCATTATGCTTTACTTATCTTTTCCTAGCTTTTTCCTTCTTTCCTTAGTTAATTTGCAGCTTTTCCTTAGCTTTTTGGCCTTTAGTTATGAATTCAAGCCGGTGGTTGCATAACCATTGGTCTCGCTCTGAAAGTGGTGGTTCGCAACCACCATGGTGGTTGCGTAACCGCCGATCTCACGCAAACTAGTGGTTCCATGTGCATTTAACCAAACTTTTCCATTGTGTTTTGAACATGTGTCACCTTCTTCAAACTCATCTTTTCTGCACGTTTCTTGACCAAATTAGTTGTTCTTGAGCTTGTTAGATGCATACAAACTTCTCCTTCCCTACTTGTTATTATTCATAAGTTAATTTCTACTCCCATGATTTATGTGGCACTTTTTCTCTATCAAGTGGGCTAGACCACTTCTCTACCAATTTTCTATAAGAAAATCCTACCAAGAAGTACACAAACAATCTAGTTCTTTTGTATTGTTACTCTTTTTCTTGTATTGCTACAAGACTACCCAAACCAAGGCTCAAAGCACTCTCCCATTCTTTTTGCACACTTTCTAGCACTTTTCCCTGGACACGTTTAGATACTCATTGGAAAAGAAACTGAGGGGATATCAAAAAAACATTTCCAACATTGGATTTGTCCCTATACAACATTTTCAGGATGGGGATTTCATTAAATTCCTAGAGGCTTCTTTTTCTGATTCAAATAGATTTAAAGTTATAGTCTGTTAGAATACATTTGTTTAGAAATGTACAATTATAGTAGTGGTTATAATAGAATTCATTTGCAAAGATTTCATTGAGGATTTTCTCCCAACCCATCCCTGTGGATTTTCTGGGAAGAATTTAGAGGAGGTTCTTGTCCACTGTGTGTTGTAATTCTTCACAATTTATTTACCTATAGTTTTATATTTCTTCATTTATAAATATTTTGTTTTACTGGGGAAGCTTTAGGGGAAGAATTTCTTCTGAGAAGCTTTTCATTCTTCCCATGATTCTAAGGTAGATCCGAAGAAGTAATATCCCACGACTAAAAATTAGGAAAACATTTATTTTATTAGAATAGATTAGATCATCTCTGACATACAGGAAATAACCACATCCATTTATTTCACTATTTATTTTAGTTTTTTTTAGAGTAGACACAATTTCATTTAATTAGAGGAAGTTGTATTGTCTATGCACATTTTATTCATTTTCCAGTAAACACAAAAATACAAAAACATTAGATTAGACTAGTTAGTTCTTTTATTTGTCTTATTTCCTTTCCGTTAGAAATCATTGAAAATGCACAAAAACAAATAGATTAGATTTACTTTCTTTGTTTAATTAATTAGATTTCATTTGTTAGTTTAACTAGTTTCACGTAGATTTAATTAGATTCAAGGAGAGTAATCAAATTGATTTAATTTAAATCTTCTTGTTTTATTTATTAATTTAGGCACATAGAGTTAATTAGACAAAAATTAACACAACTCCCTATGTTTCCTTAGTTGTCTTAGGTTACCTAAACATTGACCTTGCCTCTTACGGATTCTTTGCATGTTTGTTTACTTCCTTAGATTATTTGTTTATACATCCACATGACCATCCAAGGCCCTAGGAAACCCATAGAACTAGTGTGTGACCCAAGGAAGCCACAACCAAACATAATTGCATAGTTGACAAACATTGACTAGGGCTTCAAACACCTTCTTTTTTAGACCACCCTAATTCCACCCATTATTATCTCACAGTTGATTGTTTTGAACATCGAAGAAGATAGCGCTTACGTGTTCTAGCATAGTCATCTTGGTTGAGATTAGATTCCATGATCTATAGATTCATCCTTCACATACGTCTCTTTTCACATCTCCATGATCTTGTTTGGATATTTCTACACAAAGAAACACGGGATGATTCCCATACATCTCGTAACCCATTCGAGGAATATTTAGTGATTCCAATATTAATCGAAGCCTTTATGCAGCCATTCTCCTTAATTTCTCCATCTCACACACACGAGGTTAGACAAGATTTCATTTCCTTATATGTGCACATTCCCATAGTGTTCATAGCAAACATTCGTCTACCTTGATCTACCCTTTATCCATTTTCACATATTTCACCTATTCACCCTATTTATCCATTCCATAGCCATCTTTCCATATCATATCGGTTGTCCGGCATGACCTTGGGAGGTCGATTGTTTCCTAAATTCACATGTTGATTCTTAGATGTACATTTACCAATAGACCACGAGGATCCTAAAGACTAAGATAATAAGTCTAAATATTTTTAAAAGACCAGACCCAAACTATTGGTTAAAAATATGATTTCAATGTGATCGCACCACATATCTTAGGACCATGTGTAGGGAAAACCATGTATTAGATGGAGAAGAAAGGATTATAAGAGTGTTCATAGGATTAAACAAAATGAACAAAACAACAATTTAGTGTAAGACTTATTTGTAGGAAATACAACTTATGTTCATTAATTATGGATAGGGAAATGCAAATGTGTACAAATTTGATTTAATGAAATTTAAATCTTAAGCGAGAGGAATCGAGATCAAATAGATATAATAATAACTATTAGGATCTATAATGCAATAAACATTCAAGTGTGTATAATAGGGAGATAAGAGTGACTTAGCTTGTATTCGAAGATCTGGGTGATTATGGGCTAGAAACTGAGTGGAACAGGTTGGATCTAGACTGGATATGCTTCATCGAAAAACTATAATGTGCAACTCCTTTGGATAGGACCACCCAAATAAAGATAGGAGCACCCGTGCACTGTATCTGGCCCAGGCGTTAGTGTCCTAATAAATACTATACTTCTTATCTTCTCAAGGTTTGAACTTATCTTCTTCCTTTCGTGTTTTGTCGCATCCACTTCGATGTAGGGTTTCACTGTCATACTTGAACTGTAAAACAAACCCTAGTTATTTTCATGAGGCTCGAGAAAACATTAGATGAAATAAATAATGCATATGCTTAAGTCAGATTGACCACAAAGGTCGCCCCAATGTGATTCTCTCTCGAACATTGTACAACATTTCAAACTCTATATAGTTGTATTGTGTGTGTGGTTGAATTGTTTCCCTTGAAATTAAGTTACCCTTGTTCCAATCACACCAAGATAGTGATATAAAAATAATTTTCCCCATGATGAATGTGTGAGATGAAAATCATAAATATCCTCTTCTATGAAATAAATAATGCAGCCCAAATCTAGTCCTTGAATGTTGTTCTTTGCCCAAGTAGTAGATAGTAAGTAATATCCCAAGTTATCTAGCCTATAATAATAATGAATATTTTGTGTATATGTATGACTTCCTTGTTTGAATTTCAAAACTTGGTGACACCAAAGGCCAACCCAAATAATTAGAAAATACCTAAAGTTAAGTATCAAATGGTAACTTAATAAACACAATAGCATAGACCAAATCGCAAAAAGGGACACTAGCACCCATGTGGTAGTGTCCTTAATGGGCATAATTTTCTAAATCCAAGAAAACTAAATAAGAAAAAACACATAGATAAGGATCCCGTAACATGACCAAAAATTTGTAAATCCAAGAAGTATAAGACAATATCATAATCAAAGCCAATCAAAGCAATAGGACTATGAAAAAGGTATCACCAAGTATCTAATCTTCATACACATAAATCATGTTTGTAAAAACATATTAGAGGCATGATGTAATAGTAATAAGAACATAATTTTTGTGTACAAAAATAATTAGCAAGACTAAGAGAGTGGTATCTTGTATAGGAACGGGAATGTGTCCTTATTGAATGTCTAAACTATTGTGTAGGATTACAAAGAGATGGTTTTAATGTTGGAGTGGAACCAAACAAATAATTATCGGTGTGTCGAGTGAGTACAAGCTCAAATATCAAGTGTGTCTATATGATTTTATGTGTTACACCAAAGTGGTTACACTATGTGTGTGTATGCAATTGCTAATGGATGGTACAAATGACAACAATTGTTGAAGAGAATGTTATGGTCATTCCATATTCTCTTAGATGATACAATTCAAATATGGCATGTGGCATGCAATGAAGATGCTATGTAATTTATTAGTGTATGATATTCCTTATGGCATGTTGGTTGGTAACAAGGTGTTGACAAGCGATTGTTAGAGTAAAGCAGTCTTACACATACTGTGGTGACAAATGGCATGCAAAGAAGAAAGGTGCACATATGATGATGTGTGGGATAACTGGGCTGATTTTATACTCTTGGTTAATCTAACAATCGGTGACCCTTATGTAGGTAAGGAAATTGTTAGTAACATGTATGAAAGATTAAAAGTGAATAAGCAGGTGTATATATATACCCCATAAGTTTATCACCACATGTCGCAATAACGAAACATGGGGTGGTCAATGGAATGAAACAATATGTAACATTGATACTGAAATTAAGTACATAAAGAAATATTGAAAGGACTAGCTGAAATGAAATATACCCACCAATGTGTACCTGATAGTATCGCTTTTCCTACAATGCACAAGCACAATCAACACTGCAAGAACCCTAGAGAAGAAAAAATGAAAGGAAACACTAGAGGATCATTAGTAAAATAAGACATAAATCACCTAGCTAGGGGCCCATGGGATGGATGTCATGTCATAGTGTCGTGATGTCGTAATGTCATAAATATTGTATGGTGATATGGTGTCATAAAATAGGAAAAAATAGAATATTTTTGAAAGTATGTGTGAATAGGTCAAAATAAAGGGCATGAGATTAAGGTCAAGACGTAACAAATGACACGTGTTGTGGAGATCAAGAGAAAAAATGATGGTCATTTAAATATTTAGGATAATTCATTTGAAGTTGAATAAATTTTTGAGTTTTATATAGTGATTTTGATTTTGATTTTCTTATTGCTATTTTTGGAATTGAGAGATCTAAACTCGGGATTCCAAATTTGGTTGTGTTTTCGATGTCATGGCATGAGTACAAGGTGGCAATATAGGGACGATGAGGAAGAGTACGCAGTGAGGCGCGACCACGATTAAGTCGTTACATTTAATTTTTTAAAGTAAATTAGATGTTATTTGGTCATTTTACTTTTTCGTTGTAGTTAGCACATCATTCTTGTCTAAACTTACATCAACGGTAGGTTAGGACAAAATGTAAGTGGGTTTAGGAGGGATTGCATTTTTATTTTAACGTTTTATATATTTTTACGAGTTAATTTTTTAAATTCACGGTCACTTTTTGTCTAATCGTCATCGGCCCCTTTACAATAGGAGGGTTGATGGTATCGGGATGGGAGAAAATTTTCCCAAGGGATGATTGTATCTATCATAGGGACGAGGACGTAAGGAAATATTTTCTAGGGGCCAATGATGTCTAAACAGGGGACCGATGGTATAGGAAAATTTTAAGTAGAGGTTTTACACTTTGATTTTTCACTCTAAATTGATATTGCAAAATTATAATGTTGTTTATTGTAATTTTTGGATGTAGGAAGAGCACAAGATCCACCTATGGTGGAGTGTGGATGTATCATGGCTTAGTGTGATGATTTCTTGGTGAATCAGTAGAGGTGACCTAGTTACATGGTTAGGGTTTTATGGGCATCATGTAGATGCCCAGGATACCATTAGCTATGGATTTGTTATAGATGTTCTTGGCCACATGGGAGACTAGGTCCAACACATTTTTATGGTGGAAAAGATAGGATACCATGGAGATGGAATTGACCCTAGAGGATGTTCATGGTATTTTGGGGTTACCTATTGGAGGAACCTATATGTATTGTGATTTGAGTTTAGATGTTGCAGAGTGGAGAGAATTATTCATATGGGCTCTTGGGAGAGGAACATATGATGAGAGTGTGTTATGCTTATGACTAAACATAGTGTAGGTTGTAGGGATTTCATATATTTGTAAGGTAGTGATGGGGATCGTGGTGGCACATATAGTGCGTTGCAAGGAAGATGGAGCCATTTCTTTGTTTCTGATTGTTGTATGCATAGATGTTGTTGATCGTAGATTTTTCAACTAGGGCACCATCATTAGGGTGAAATTAGTTCATGATTTATATAGGGTTAGGCATATGGGTCATAGGTTCATGGGAGTCGTCATTTTATTGACATCGTGAATATATGAGAGGTTTTGTATGTATAGGCTAATAGGGACACGCAGTAGTAGCGGAGGATGCCCCGAGAGTGCTTTAGTGGGCATAAGGGCCGGTAGTGAGATCACTTAGAGCATTCTAGCCAATAGCATAGGTGGGTCCAGATGATATTACATGGCATCCCTACATAGGGAATGTTGTTTAATGGCCCATTTGGCCCAAGACAAATTACTTGGACACCATCACTAAGGTGATAGGGCACTATGTCTATTAGGTGGAGACCCATGTAGTGAGCGGGGGTTGTGAGACATTTTGGGCGACCGGTGCCTATGGTGATATCACCATTGCTACCATCCGACATCGTCATGCCGAGATAGGTTGTAGGAGCGAGATGTTATGGTACTAGCATTACGACCCCTTAGGATATAGGTGGTAGGTGCACATGGTTAGAGGTAGTGTGGGTGAGGTGGGGATGCTTAGGGCCCACCACAAATCATAGTTGGTAGTGGTTCATAGAAGGGATCCGATAGAGGATCCACATATACTGAGTCCATAAGTTTTTGCACTCAAAAATATAGCCTAAGTTTGGTAAGCATACAAGGGTTGGGCACACAAACATGGGCCATGTAAAGTGCGTGTGGAAAGCAAGTAAGACAAGCGCGCTCGAATTAGGACTTAGCCATTTTTGGCATGAGGCTATTTTTGGACATAAAGTGTGGAGCACACAAATATATGGAGACTTTCGGACACGCCGAGACTATTTTTGGATTTGAAGCAGTTCAAGTGCCATGCAGAGTTTTGTACTAATAATAGGATCTATACTAGGAGTTAACTTTAGAAGATCTATTATTAGCACTTGCATGCTTTTGTATTCTCTTGTAAAGGTGCATGGCTATTATTAGCATGTAGCCTATTTTTGGAAGGTGCATGGGTGGTGAAGGGAAATTCACCAGCCCTATATATATATGTCTTAATTTGCATGGTTTAGGAGCCCATTGATAGTGTTTGATTGTAAATTTATGTTGTTGGCTATGTTCGCGTGTATCACTCATAGTGACACTATTGTGATGTATGAAACTTATGTGTTTTATAGTACTTAATATAATGGATCATATTGGCTAGATATTGGTATTAGATGTGACTGAACATGGTTCTTGCATGATAAATCTCATTATAGTCATGGTTTAGCTAATATTTCCTATGGTTTAGATCTAGATCTAGTTTATGCACTGTGGATTGTTTACTATATGTTATGAATATAGATATATACATACTCAATCATGCTAACATTCTGGAAAATAAACTCTAAAGAGGGACCTAGTACCCTTACGCGCTTTGGGTGAGCACTCAGTTCAGGCTGAGTGATGTGTCAGCGTGCCTTGGGATATTTGTAGTGAATTCTAGACTACATCATTGGTTTCGTTGTTGGGACCTCTTTCTCAATTTTTTTTAAGGATATTGTGCAATGAAGACATACCGCTTGACCTTGGCCAACATTGAGGAGTAGTTAGAATATCTAGAAGAAGAATATGCTCATGATTGAAGCATGGACCTAATTTTGATGCATGTGTGTGGGTTGAATAGAACTTGTATCACAAGATGTACGGGATGTTATTTTCTTTCTTCCTATAGATTTGTATGAGTGGTTGGTTGCATATGTGTCTAAGAGGAATTAGAGGTTTTGTATGCTTGTTTGGATGCAGGAAGAATTCCAGGCCTTGTATGATGCAAATCTGATTTGGATGCACTTTGTGGATGTTTGATTCCATGGTGTTTTGAATAGCTACACATTAGAATATGTAATTTCGACTTACTCTTGTCTAGAGGTTGTTGTGTTTGAGTTTTTTGGTGAACCCAAAGGATCGTATTTACACGGTATTCCACTGGTGATCAAGATCCTGATTGTAACCCTAGATTTGGAAGAGAAGTCGATGGCTAACTAAACCCCACCACGAGTGAGGGTAGGAGTAGGATTAGTGAGGATGGCAGACCTAGTGGTAGAAAGGAAAAGGGAAGAAAGGTGGATTAAGTTCAACGAGGTGTGTGAGAGGGATTTAGAGAAACAACATGAAGTTACAGAATGGATGGCATTGTGGAGAGAGATGGCTTGTGATGGATGTGGAGCTCACGTAGAAGACATTGATCCAAAGCATCTAGACCTCCCCATTTGGGAAAGCATGGTAGGGAACCCTCTTCATCCTTAGATGAGAGCACGCTAGTAGAGATGACATGGACCATGGATTCGCATCTCGAATCTACTGATGACCTAGCCCTATGTTTGGGTTTCTAGTTTCTATGTGATCAAGTAATTACAAGATAGTGTGAGAAAGAGAGTTACTAGTAAATAGAGTTAATTTTTATTCAAGTTAGGAGTTAATTAGGGAGCTTATTCATCTATGGTGAAATCATCATCTATTTTATTTGGAGGAATAGTTGGAGGTATCTTTTATAGTACGTACATCCGGGCTGGCACAAAACGTAGGCACACAAAACCTTTGCATAATCTCGGAAGTTATGTAACTTCACGAGTTGTGGGCGTTCAATTTAGCACAACCATCGGAACATAGGGTAGTACATCCTCTGGTCCATTTCCTCCTACATGAGAAGGATAAGGAGGATCAGGTGGCTCGGGTGCTAGAGGATCTGGTAGATCTAGAGGCGGTGGAAATACAGGAGGAAACTCATTAGGCTATGGATCTTGTGGGCAAAGTCCACATCAAATTTAGAAAATTTACATGGAGATGTCTCTTCATCTTCCAAAGTATAGAGGAATTGAAGATGTAGAGATACATATATGGCATGCAAAGGGGATTGTAGCTCTAGAGTGCAAGGCAAGTTATTTTGCAACTACGTTGCAAGGACGTGCACACAATTGGTGTAGAAAGTTTGATCCTTATCATACTTGTGTGGACTATAAAGTGTTGTGAGATGATTTATTAAAGGAATTTAATAACCTTGAGTTTGAGAAGAAAAGAATAAGCGTGCTCAAAGACATTAAGCAGGGCACTAATAAAAGTGTTCAGGAATATGATGCTCGGTTCAAGACTCTTATGTCTAAGTTATCTTATGACATCCACGCAAGCCAACATACATAGTGGTTCTTTGGAGGACTGATCATACCTTTTAGAAGAGTGCTTTCACATAAGACTTATACAGATCCATGTGAGGCACTTGAAGCATCCCTATGTGTGTGCAAGCGGTAAGAAGTGTGGACACAGGAGTGAGCCCATTCTTGGAAGCTTAAATAGCAGCAATGGTGAAATAGTTGGAGAAATTATCTGCTAATTCAGTGCATGAGATGTGCAGCGGAATTTGGTGTACAGATTGTGAAGTAGAGGGGCATACTAAGGATAATTTCCCTTGGAAATCGGTGTGCTCCTTATTGCTAGATTGCGAGATATGTCACTTGGACCATAGTTTAAGTCGGTGCCCATTTTTTGCATGCGTGATAAGAAAGAATGTGTCTAGTTACTATAAGATTTGTAGGTCCTCGACTCATGATACTGAAGATTGTATGTTGATTGATCAGATTCATGATGTTATTGATATTGGCATACGATAGACTAGTGTTACAAATAATTCCAAGGAAAAGGGTGAGCATCATGACTATGATCACAGTGAGGGGAATTCGATGGTAGTCGTGGTAGAGGTTGAGGTTATAGAGGTAGATTCAGAGGTCAAGGTCATGGGGGTGGAAGGAGTGATTTCCCTCATGGGACTTGTTATACATGTGAATCTCCCGATCACATGCGCAAATTTCCACAAAATATTGTGTGTTATTTATGTAGAAAGAATCATAGTTATGAATAGTGCCCGACTTGTATGAACACTTAAGCAAGAAACATAAACAGGAAAACAAGGGCATGGGAATGGTTAGAGTACAGCATGTTATGGAAGACCAAAGGATGTTCAAAGTTAGTGACGGATCTTAAGATGGTGCCTGTGAATATTACTACATGCATTGAGGCTATGCGTGCAAGGAGGCTCTGCAACAAAAGCCTGCCATTACCAAGGAGGAAGTCTTGCATGCAAAGTATCTAGACCCTATGCATCAAAAGGAGGTCTATCAAGAGACCATGGAGGTAATTCAGAATTTATAGGGTGAGATACAATGTTTGAAGGAACATTTGTGGAAGTTAGAATAAAATAAATCATCTAAGCTTCATCATACATATGTTGATGATTTGAAAGAGGTTTGTAAGATGTTGCGCCAAGAGAACATTATTCCATTGTTAGGGAATTGGTTGAAGGAAACACTCCACACACTAGGATTGAGCATGAGAGACAAATTTTCATGCTAATATTCCTCCAGATAGTTTGGATTATGATAAGGATATTACTCTAAATGTCGTTGTTGATGGTTGGCTTTTGAGTAACATTTTGATTGACACAGGTGTAGAAGTGAATGTACTCACTTTGGATGTGTGGGTTCAGATGGGTAGACCTCCATTACAGCCATCTTCTAATGTGTTTTTCATGGAAAACCAAACTAAGGCCACACCCATTGGAGTTTTAAAAGATGCATCCATTACTATTCAGGGGGCCAAGTTCATTGGGGACTTTGAGGTTTTAGTGCTTGCAGAAGAAAAATTTTCCCGCATTACTTGGGCCCTTGGTGTTATGCAAAACAACACTAACATGTGCTTAAATAAGGGTATATCATCTTTGAGAATAAGGAATAACATGTCATTATCCCTTTAACAGATGGGAAATTTGCACCTTATGTAGAGCCCTTAAGTAAAGAAGACTTGAACATAATTTATGTGCGCACCATTCGAGATCCAGAATTTCTTGAGCCATCAAAGGAAATATTTCACCAGTGGGATGATGCACACTCCATGAGCGATACTAAAATTTTTGCATGTGACAACTAGGCACATGAAACTTATGAAATGGTTGGGCATAAAGTAAGAAGTACAGCTACGTATGTCACTAAGCCACGTTGTATTAAGAATTTGGGTAGTAGCAGTGTACCAAAGTACCAAAGTACACAAGTGAAGAGAATCTAGAAGTATACCTTCTTGCTATGAAAGTTCAATGAGAATTTTAGGTGGAAATAAGGAACTGTTAGTGTATACACTATGGGGGATGGCAGTGTGTTGGTGGATGGTTCATAAGGATAATATTTTGGAGTGGAGAGAAGGATTGCTTTATCTGCTAGATTTTTAAGGAGCAATGCACCTACTCAGATCTATGTATTTCATGGTAATGATCATGTTCAGCATCACGTTCAATAGTGTAAGAGACTCTAGAAAAAGGGCCAAGAATTTTTACCACCTTCGTTGTGGGTTTATAAGCTTTATTTCACCTTGTGAGGTTGTGCGTGCCTACGGTATATCTATGGAGACTTTAATAGATAGAGAGACTAGTAAATGGAAAGAACTTATTGCAAGGTATTATTCGGACCTTTGACTATTTTTCTACTAAACCTCGGTGGATGAGGTGTTATAGAGTTATGAAGAACTTAACTATGGGGGATAGTGCAAAGGCTAAATATTTACTCTAGGAATTGCTCGGAGTGAGTCATACTTGATGGCGCGTTTTGAAAGAAGAAATAGATGTTGAACAGCTTGGGAGTAGTTCTTTAGAAAGAGAAAATGGTAAAGATGATCTACATGGTTGATGATGAAGAGGTAGAGGACCTAGACATTGAGCACACGATGAAGTTATGTGCAAAGTCTTGGACAATGCAGATAGATGTGAAGGCACATGCCTACCATGAGTCTATGAAGGACAAGAAAGTGAACATTAGAATGGATGTTGAACCCAAGGAAGCCATTATCAAAGATTATTGGTCTGACTCTAAAGTTGCTAAAATCATTGAGTTATTATATGAATTTCAGGACTTGTTCCCTAGAGGCTATCATGAATTGAAAGGTGTACATGAATCATTGGGAGAGATGAAGATAACATTAAAATAAGGTGTGCGCCTAGTTTAGAAGAGGCCTTATAGGATAAATCCGAAACTTGCGCGTCAAGGTAAAAGAAGAAATTGAAAAAATGTTAATTTCTTGGGATCATTGTGCCTATCGAGGAGTTAGAATGGGTGAGCCCTATGGTGATCAACATCAAGAAAGATGGCAGAATTAAGATTTGCATGGATTACATGGAGTTGAATGTTGCATGTGTGATTGATCCCTTTCCCACACCATTTACAAAGGAAATCTTGGAAGGCATTGCAAGGCGTGAAATATACTCCTTCACTGATGGATTCTCTAGATATCATTAGGTAAGGATAGCTAGAGAGGATCAAGAGAAGAAAAATTTCACCATCGAGTGGGGAAGTTTTGCATACATGGTTATGCCCTTTGGATTAAAGAATGCACCTGTAGTATTTTCACACATAGTGGTACAAGAATTCAAGGATGGTATTCACAATTTCTTATAGGTATATCTAGATGATGGAATTCTATGGGCTAGTGAAAGATCACTGTGATAATTTGAGGCTGATGTTTGAGAGATGTAGGTAGTTGAGCATCTCTTTGAATATTAAAAGTGTATATTTGCCACCACTTTTGGGATCTTTTTGGGACACATCATTTGTAAAGAAGGCTTGTTAGTGGATCCTACTCAGGTAACTATAATTTTGGTCTTAGAAGATCCTACTAACTAGTGTGAAGTGTGTGGATTCTTGGGGCAAATGGGTTATTACATAAAATTTATTAAGGGATATGCCAAGATCTTTGTGCCCTTAGAATAGTCACTAAAGGGAAAAGGCAAGTTTTAGTAGGGCAGGGTGTAACAGCCCGCATTTGATACATTGAAGGAGAGGCTTACTATAGTGCCTATCTTGCACTTTCCTTCATGGTCCAATCCTTTTCATGTTCATGTAGACTCCTCGGGCATGGCCATTGGCATGGTCCTAACTCAACCTAGAGAAGGGATTGTCGATCATCCTATTTTATTTGCTATTAGGAAGTTGACTCCAGTAGAACAAAATTATACAATGACCGAGTGTGAGGCCTTTCTATGATCTATGTGCTCTATAAGTTTTGAAATTATTTGTTGGCTACACCTTTCATATTTTATATAGACCACATGGCATTGAATTACTTAGTGAACAAGCCCATTTTTCAAGGGGCGCATATGTCGTTGGGTACTGTTGTTTCAGGAGTTCAATTTTACGGTGGTGGTTAAGCTAGGTAAGAGAAATTCTAGTCCAAACCATTTATCAAGGATTCAATCAGGAGAGGATGCATAGAGCATTGAGGACACAATGCCAGATGCACAACTATTCAGGTTGAACCACACACCCTTGGACTTGGAGGATATTGTTGTCTTTTTATGTACAAGTGTGGTGCCCGAGGGAATGAAGGCCTTAGAAAAGAAACAACTTTCATTCACGTCCGCCTTACATGTTGATCAGTGGAGACTTATACAAGTTAGGTCATGATGAATTTTCGCTGGTGTGTACCTTAGCATGAGTGCGAAGCCATTATGATAAAGGCTCATGGCGGTATTGCAGGTGGACACTATGTAGGGGATGCCACCACACACAAGATTCTATTAGCTAGTTTATGGTGGGAAACATTATACAAGGATTGCAAAGAATATTGTAAGGCATGTGACCATTTTCAGCACCTTGGAAAGCTTGGGCATAGAGATGAAATGCCTTTGAGGCCTATTACTAGTGCAGAGCCTTTTGAGAAGTGGGCAATTGACTTTGTGGGCCCTATCTCCCTAGCCACATGTAGGACAAGATCACACTATATTATAACTTGTACATATTATCTTACAAGTGGGTAAAAGTGGTGCCTACAAAGGATTTCATAAGCAACTATGGTAGAAAGGTTTCTATGGGAAAATATTATTAGCAGGTATGGATGCCCTTTAATTTTAACAAGTGATAGGGGTACTCATTTTCTTAATGAGACTATCAGGATATTATTAGATGAATTTATGGATGCACCTTTAATTTTAACAACCCCTTATCACCCTTAGAAAATGGAACTGTTGAGGCCTTCAACAAAATATTGATCCATACCTTGACCAAAAAAATTTATGTTGGAAGGAGAGATTGGGATGACAAGGTTTCTATTGTACTTTAGGCATATAGGAAAACCTACAAGAGGTTGAATAAAGAAACACCCTTTTAGTTGGTGTTTGGTGCAGAGGTAGTTTTACCCATGGAATTCATGTTACCTTCTTTGTGCATTGGGCATGCATGAGGTATGGTTGATGAACATGCATTGGAAGAATGTATTGATAAATTGATGTAGTTGGATGAGAGGTGTGCCATAGAAATATGGAGTCAAAAGTAAGAAAAAGCTAGGTAGAAGGCATGGCATGATAGGCACATCAAGGATAAGAAGCTTGAGGTTGGGAAAATGGTATTTTTATATGACTCAAAGTTTTTGCGCCACCCTAGAAAACTTAAAGTACATTTTTTGGGACCGTATGTTATTACTTTTATACTTGATTCAGGCACTTTCCGGTTAGAGGTGTTAGATGGAACATGTTTACCCGGTTACTTCAATGGGAGTAGGATGAAGCCCTACTATAAATAAGTTTTCTTAGTGTTTGTAATAAGGTAGTACTTCCACTTAGATTATATTTCCTTAATGCATTCAATTTCTATATTTTTCCTTCATCGTTGTTATGCTTTGTCAATTTAGTTCAGTGTTTTGTGTAATAAGCATGCTTACTCGTAGAGAGCTGATTGCTATTTAAAGTGTTTCATGCAGAGAATATCATGCATACCCTTAGTGTGGGGTAGTGAATAAGGATTGAATATTGTTGTCATATGATGGATTTTGGTGCATGATAAAGAGAAACTCACATGTGATTTAGAAAAGAAAAATTCAAAATTTAGGGAATTTTCTCAAATTTTAGACCACACGTAGGGAGATGGACACTCAATATAACAAAGGAGGATGCACCATTGGAGACTACTTAGGAAAAGTCAAATTGGATAGGAACTTCACTGAAGGAAAGTGTGGGGAGAGGAGATTTATGAAAAAGAAGTAGTGGTCACGCTAGAAGGTTATGACTGAGGTGCGAAAATCTGAGGCATAGAAGAAGGGCGCGATGTGTGAGGAAGCATGGATGTGAAATTAATGTCATGTACAATGGTAGATGGGAGAAATTAATGTGAAGGATTTTTGAAATTTTCTATAAATTCGGTGTTTTGTAATGGCATTGTTACCTTGCATGTTTGGAGCGAACAAAGTGTGAATTGCAAAGAAGAGCTAAAGACAAAGAGAAATCTACATATCAAAAAAGTAGGTGGGATCGAAGCATGGTGGTTAGAAGCATTTGGTGAAAAATTGAGATTCGGGTGGTGGTGCGAGTTTTTTAGAAGGGTTCATGTGACTAGGGTTTGAAGGAGGTAGAGTGCAACTAGGGTTTGACATATTGAAGGATCTGGTTCACACTCGTGGAAAGCAGGGTTTCAAGGTGACAATTTTTAAGTTCAGAGTGTTCTAGGCAAGTGATGAAGAGAGGATGGCACCATGGTGAGCTCCAATTGTTGAGGTAGAGGCCGACAAAGTGGCGAAGAAGAATGGTTGGTGGAAATGTTGTATCCAGAGGAAGTAATTGAGGGGTGACCATGGAAAACTAAAATAACACAAAGTGTAAGATCTTTGATACCAACCACATAATAGACAAGTGCATGAAGGATATCACTTCCAGAGTCATCAAAAAGACAAATCGAAGGATGACAAATGGAGAGAGGGTTTTGGATGACTATGTTAGGAGATTTCTGGAGAATGTAGGGGTCATAAAAATCCTCAAGTTTCCTTACTTTGGGAAGCCCGAGCAACTATATCAGTGGCTTATATCACATGTACATGAAGATTTCTTTTACTTTGAGGGGAGAAAATTGGATCACTGCTAAACTGATTAGGAAGGTAATAGAGTTACACAACTCCAGACAAGAAGTTGCAGGTGACTTATCAGATGATGAGGATATTGATGCAATGGCCACTATGCTCAAGTATAAGAAGGGGGCCGAGTGTTTAAGGTGACCAATATTGAGGATATGGATATAAGAGTCACAACATGGTTGATAGGTTGTAAATTGGGTGCCTCAAGAGATGGAATGAGGTAAATCAATGTTGGTTACACATAGCACACAAGATGGCCAAAAACTTACTATAACATCATTGGATACATTGTGAAGAGCTTGGTAGGCTGAGGTGCGCTTTTAGGAAGATAAAGGTGAGAAGATTACTTGGGGCGTCATTCTTCTATTAATTTTTTTCAGTGAGATTGGTGTACCTAATGGAGCAAGGGAGAATGTTTATGGGAATTTCCCTTGGACAATAATTCCCTAGCAAAGAAGTTCTCAAAGTATATATTATGGCATTTGATTCCCAACACCTATAAGGAGCACCCAGAAAAAATGGTTTTGGCGGCTTCGCTAGGCATTTGAAGGGTAGTGGTGCATTCCACGTGAGCTTCTATAGTATTGAATGGCAAAGAAGAGTTCATTTTCTACAAACATTTCAATTTGGGGTGGTTCGATATGAAGACAAGAGAGAAGAGCCCCGATGCAAGTTACCTTTCTTGTTGGCTGCCCCAATATTTTAAGGATTCTGTCAATCAATTGCATAATGTGTGTAAAATTTAGTTTACACTGTTGATAAGGTAAACACATATATTCATATCCTATGAAAAACATACGTGTGGTGAATCGAGAATCGTATATTGAAACACTTGAAACAAATAACATTGACATCACCCCAGAGACTATGGCCATAGGAGAAGATCAAGCCGGTGCGTGTCTATGTCTATTTAAGGTCGTGTTTCAAGGACAAAAATTTTCACAAAGGAGAGGACATAGCATTTTCGAGTCACTAAAGCAGAAATAAACATTGGGCACTTCAAGCCAATTGCACTGCACCACCCACTCAGAAGAACTAGTTCCTACAGCTTGGAAAATGTTTTGGAGCAAGAGAGAGGAGCCAGATGATAGAATTGGACAGGACCATACATGAATATTTTTTATTAAGAGGTGTACAAGGATAGGACAGGACTAACCAAGTAAGGAGGTCACCATGAGTCACTCCGGTGAAGAATGTTGATGAGAAAAAGAAGAAGCATTGGAAGTATGTACCAGTAAGGGATAGCAAGGAGGAGAAATCCTCTCACCAAAGAATGTATAAATACATGACCTCTCCAAACCTAGAAATTTAGGATGATGAGGACATAGGTGATGAAGTAGTTTATGAGGAAGTTAGCCCAAGTGTAAGCATCTAGGAGCCGGTTGGAGATCAAAGCAGCGTTGGTGGGGATACAAAGATTATAGTGCACCCAGTGTGTGAAGGAAAAGAGAACGAGGAGGAAGAATTACATCAAAACGTGGGCATTAAATAACAACATGATGTAGGTACTTCTGCACAAGCAAACTTAGGAGAGCGCATCAGGTGAAAACATGGAGGAGGATGTGGTAAGGACTCAGAACTTGGGCTACATTGATGATGTGACTAAAATTATGCGTGCGTATTTTTAGAGTACCTTTCCTAAGGAAAAATTATATGGATGGGATTTGATGGACCCATAAATGGTGATAACACACACATGTAAACAGTTATCTTAGAGCATGTAAACTCACATGGATGAGCCTGATTTTGACATCTATGAGGAGTCATGTGTATCACAGAAGATGAAACGAGTGCCACATACCCGTCATATCACCATTAAGCCTACATAGCTATCAGATGAACAGGTAAGCAATGCACTTGTTAAAGTATCTATAGAATTTTTGCATTGTAATATTGATAAAGTGGCACTTATAAGGGAATTTCTAGAGGATAAGAAGGACAAGGACACTGAGATCAAGTGACTTATCGAGGAACGGGATAAGGCTATGGCAGAATTACATAATGTTTGTAAGATGGTTAAGTAGATAGCTGATGAAATTATGGAGAAAAGGCTAGAATTTCAAGAAAAGGTGCCAAGGGATTTCCCATCCGCCCTTCATTATTTGTGCATAATAGTTCATTTTATTTTAGAAGAAGGACCAGCGTACCTTCCAAAACTAAAGGATGTTACAGAGGAGTCATCTAAAGCCAAAGCCGCAGTTGCACGAAAAGTTTACAGTTATGAGTCTGTTATGTAGGCTTTGAAGGTTTAACTAAAGAAAGAGGATCTGGTCTTGACCATGTGTGCAACACCAGATATAATCATTAAGACAAAAAATCTAGCAGAAGAAGATGAGGTCCTTCAGGTGGCCAAAAATAAAACACTTGGGCACGTGGAAAGACTTAAGCTAGTGGAGATTAAGCGTGATGCGCTTGAGGCTACCAGATCCCACATAAGGAGAGAATAAAGTAAATTGGAAAGGTCATCACGGAGAATATGGACGTGATGGAAGGGATGGTCTCAAGTATGGCCAATATACTCATAATTCTACAGAATGAAGGTGGTAAGATGACTCTTGATGAGTTGGATGGTATAGTTACAGACATCCCAGACAAAACAAATACAATGCTAAATGCTTGTTATGATTCAAAGTAGAATTCAGAGTGAGTATCCGGAGTTAATTCTTCCAAAAGAAGAAAAATATACCAAGTAGTTTGACTTTCTTTACAGCGCCGCTTAGACCATTCCATTTAAACAAGTAATTATTCATTCTTTCATTCATTAGTCTATATTTTTGGAGAGATAAGTTGGGTACCTATTTTGAGGGAGGCAATCTAGTTTAGTGTGGGGTAATGTTGGGCTGAAAAATATGGCCTAATTCCGGCAAGCATACAAGGTTGGGCGTGCAAACATAGGGTGCATAAAGTAGGCACGGAAAAGTAGTAAGACAAGGCACACTCGGAATCAGGACTTAGCCATTTTGGCATGAGGCTATTTTTGGACATAGAGTGTGGAGCACGCAAAGATATGGAGACTTGGAGACTACGCCAAGGCTATTTTGGGATTTGAAGCAGTTCGAGCACCATGCGAGTTTTGGCCTATTAATAGGATCGAACTAGGATTTAACTTTAGAATATTTATTATTAGCACTTACATGATTTTGTATTCTCTTATAAAGGTGCATGGCTATTATTAGCATGTATCCTATTTTTGGAAGGTGCATGGGCGGTGAAGGTAAAGTCCCCACCCCTATATATATATGTATTGATTTTCACGGTTTAGAGATCTCGTTGATACTGTTTGATTGTAGAGTTATGTTGTTGGTTTTGTTCACGTGCATGACTCATGGTGACATTATTATGATGTATGAAGCTTATGTGTTTTATAGTACTTAATATAATGGATCATATTGGCTAGATATTGGTGTTAGATGTGATTAAACATGGATCTTGCATAATAAATCTCATTATAGTCATGGTTTAGTTAATATTTCCTATGGTTTAGATCTAGATTTTGTTTATGAATTGTGGATTATTTACTATTTGTTATGAATCTAGATATATACATACTCAATCATGCTAACATTCTAGATAAGAAACTCTAAAGAGGGACTTGGTACCCTTGCATGCTTTGGGTGAGTGCTCTGTCAGCCGAGTAATGTGTCGGTGTGCCTTGGGCTATTTACAGTGAATTCTAGGCTACATCACGAGTTAGGGGTACAATCGAGTTGGTCCTAGTACCGAGAAGAGTAGTAGTAAAAATTGGGCACCATGGCTCGAGATCATAATATGTGAAGGTTGGGAGGAGGCTACTTGACATTGATCGGGGTTCCAATGGTCGTGCATCTAAGATAAAGGCCCAGACCACAACACAGGGGACATGATATTGGTGCCCCGAGATAGGTCGGCACCTTGTATATAGCAGAAAAACATCATTGTGATGACAAGGAGGAGGTATTAGGTGGCCACAAAGATGGAGAGACCATCATAGAGACGCCAAGAATCTAGGATGTTTGATATTATGTTATTTTAGATGATTATTCAAGAAATGGGTTTTGTGCCATATTGGTATTGTAAGTAATATGTTTCATTTTTAGTTTTGCAGAGTGGGTGGTGGATGAGTGGTACGCCTGATAGAGATTTCCCACCATGAGATCCTAGATCTAGTGTAATATTTATAGGATCTTTGTAGTGATGGTGGATCCGGTGGCACCATCGACCAAAGATTAAATGAGTTGTTTCATCCGGCATGAGAGGCATCTAGGACATTGCAAAGATATCGGGATGCACGAGGCATTGGGAGCTACTAAGTAGCATATATGTGATGTTGCATAGCTTATTTCAAGAATAGGAAGGCCTAGTTCAGGATTTGGTAGCTTGCCTATTAGATGCCCATAGAGTTGTGGAGTATATTACGTCATTGGAGACAAGTCGGCGAGAGCGTAAGGAGAGGCATACGAAGCCCGATCTAGGGTAGAGTCCCTAACCCAAACATCTAAAGCTACGAAGCATGGACCCATTGGTCCAAAGTTTCCAGAGAACCCCAAAATGGTGAGGGTGCACAGATCCACTTTGTAGATGGGCCAAATCCATTTTTAATGATTTTTTTATGTATAAAATTGATTCGAGAGATATATAGAAGATGATTTTGGCGATATTTGGATGTTTTATTTTTTTATGTATGGTGATTTTCTTATCATTTTCCTACTTTCCGCATGTACGTATGGAATGACACCCATGGTAATTATAAATAATGATAATGTGATTAGGTAGGTAAACGGTAGGAAAGGGATTGATAGGATAGCCCAACCCATGTGATGTGAAGGAGCTAAGAAGAGAAACAAGGCCAAGACGTCCAATAGTAGGATATCGGGGCATGATTGAGTAAATAAATCCAAGAAAGGAAAAACTCCTAAGCAAGGATGTGTAAGGTACCATGGGGATCTAATGGGGAAGACCGAGGTGAATCAAAAGCTAAAATAAGCAGGTGGGACCGAGGTTCTCCAATGATAGGAGGAACTAGGGCGTACATGATGATAAATCCAAGTGAGGAAATCAGCCCAAGCAAGGATGTAATGAGATACAATGAAGTGTGGATAACCTAAGGGTAGGTCAAGAAACAAAGTGAAGGCACCCAAGTGGGGGCCGAGGGTCCAAGAAAACACGAGGGGTCAAACCAAAGAAGGAAAATAAGATGTATTCAAGGTATTATATATAATTATCCATGAGGGGTAAAAGATCGCAATGTATCAGTGATAATGTCATCAACTTGATTCAAGATGTGACTTATAGCATGAGTCATGAGGTCCTCAATGTCATATTATGTAATAGTAACTTTGATGAACTTCATATCTTGTGGTGAATAAGGCGTCATCGATCGATCTTCTAGTCAGGTGAGAATGTCACGCCAAATGTCATTCACGAAGGGACAAGGATCAAGGCAATGTGGTGGTTTGTAAGAAGGATATTGTTATGTACCTTGGGATATGATATTATAATGTATATGGATTGATGGAGATGCTGACATGTGGCACACATCCCCTTAGTTATATGGGGTCACATAGAAATTAGTTATATTAGGTAATGAGTCAGCCTACATTGGGATTAGATGTTATCCATCTATTAAGAGTAATGTATGTCTATATAAGGGAGGTGAGTATCAAGGTCATTTGTTATGAGTTGAGTCTTCTACTTGGTAGAGGTATATTGGAGGTGTCCCCCTCAAAGTGGATTCCCATCTTGGGAGATTGTGGAGTTACTCCTTCTTTAAGGAGCATTGTATGGTGTTACCCTACCTTAAGGGTATTATTCTACATATATTGATTATTTGGGAATCTGGCCCACCCATATCTCTTGTGTTGTGTTATATTCTGTAAATTATTCATTTATTATATGCAAAGTTCTTATCAAGTGGTATCGTCAGTGTTGATTTCGACAAAATTGGGTCCAAACCCTAATTTTAGAGATTCATCTATATTTTGAAATTTGTTGTGAATTTTTCTCATAATTTTTTACCACAGTTGCAAAAGGGTTTCATAAATCTATAGTCCAAATTTCAGAAATTTTCGAGGTGTTTTGTGGAAGTTATTGCATTTTTAGGGTTTCACCTAAATTTGCTTCACAAGCTGCATTTTTTGGAATTAATTTTCTAAATTTTTACCAAAATTGAGACTCTCATTCAGAAATATATGGTAAAATTTTCAATATTTTTGGATCTTTTTTAAGAAGATATTGAGATTTTTAGGTTTTTACATAAAATCTACCTAGAGGTTATAATTTTCCATCTTTCTTTGATTTTTTTACACTTCGAAATCTCTCACAATTTTATTAGGGATTACTTCTTTTAGTTTAAGATTTGAGGTCGAATTATAGATGAAATCATCAAGTAAAATATTGGTTAAGGAGTAAGTTTGTGAAACCATAATTTTTGTGCATCATGGATATACCAATTTTCTATGGCAATGGGGAAATTAATGCAAAAAAATGGTGGTTACAATTTAAGAAAATCGATTTTGAAAAATGTTTAGTATGTGTTAGTTTTTATCTTCATCTTGGTGGGAAAGTGTGACATTGGTATTCTTATTTGGATATAGATCTATTGGATTGGGATTGGGAGGAAATGGAAGATATTTTCCTAGCTAGATGGGAAACAAAAAAGAAACATAATTTTGTTAATGAAGAAGAAGAAGAAGAAGAAGAAGAAGAAGAAGAAGATGTTGATGATGAAGCTACTACACATGATAGTGCATCTCCAAGGAAGGAAGCTTCAATATTTCAGTTTGAAGGGTGCATTCAAAGAAAAAAGGTAATTTTTTCCATAAACCCTAGCAGAAAATATAAATTCATCAATATGGATGTAACTCACAATCTACATGTGCAAACAAATCATATTAAGGAAGCTCAAGTGGATTGTAGGAATATTCAAGTTTTTGAAGATTTAAAGCTCTCTATGGATAAATATGTTTTACATTTACATTTTGATGATTTAGATATGGATGGTATGGATATTTTCTTGGAAATCCTTGGTTAGAGACATTGGGAACAATTAATCTTAATTTGCAAAAAAATTACATTGCAAGATATCACACTCAAAGTAGGAAAAAAATTAATATAAATGAGGATCATGAAGAGGAATTTGAAGATGATGAAGAAGGGAATAAGGATTATTCAAAAGGAGAGGTTGTAGAAAAAGATGAAAAAGAAAAAATAATTCATCTACTCAAGAGAAAAAAGAAATAGCAAACAAGGTGGAAGAGAAAAATAAAGAAAAGGTTGATAAGGTTGAGGATACCAAGGTTGCACCATATAGACACCCACATCATCATGAAGGGAAAAATCATGGAGTTATGTTAGGCCACATAAGGGAAGCAATCTATATAAATATGTAGGGAATTAGAGGAGCAATAATCAAGCCTATACACAAAACTATTGGAGAAATAATTATATGACATGGAATCACAAGAATAATTATTATGGATATACATGGATACCGAGGAGGATCACATATGGAAAAGGATGGAATCAAATGAGTCCAATGGAATATGGAATCAGGTTTGGAGCAGCATCACCCACTAAGATCTCATATGGGTGGTTGGATGATCGAGCATGGCGACAAGTGTGCAATAATTTAAAGCACACTCATTATATGGCTTCTTCTTATGTTTGGGGATGAAACATTTCAAAGAGGGAGGCGATGTTATGTACCTTGAGATATGATATAATAATGTACATGGGTTGATCGATATTCCAACATGTGACACACATCCCCTTAGTTAGTTATATGGGGTCACATAGGAATTAGTTATATTGGGTAATGACTCGGCCTACATTGGGATTAAGTGTTATCCATCTATTAAGAGTAATGTATGTCTATATAAGGGAGGTGAGTATCAAGGTCATGGAGGTATGATTTGAGTCTTATACTTGGTAGAGATATATTAGAGGTGTCCCCCTTGAAGTGGATTCCTATCTTGGGATATTATAGAGTTACTCCTTCCGTAAGGATCATTTGTATGGTGTTGCCCTACCTTAAAGGTATTATTCTGCGTATATTGAATATTTGGGCATATTGGAACCTCATAGCTCTTGTGTTGTGTTATATTCTATAAATTATTCATTTAATATATGCAAATATCTTATCAAGAATGTAACGAATCTGTTACACTAAAACTTTGAGCCATTAGTGAAATCGCACATGAAGATCATAACATCCCACCATGCTTTCGTAGCTCGGACCACAGGCTAGACTTGCACCCGTATAACGGGACCACACCCCGCCCTATATGAACCACAGGTAAACACTCCAATGCCGGTGTAGCTACCCATCTTTGGGAATCAAATGCAGGTGGTTGCTCACGATACCAAATGTAACAAACCGTTACACCAAAACCTCGAGGCATTAGTGAAATCTGCACATGAGAATCATAACATAAGGAGTAACTCCACAATATCCCAATATGGGAATCCACTTCAGGGAGGACACCTCCAATATACCTCTACCAAGTAGAACAATAAACTCATACCTTCATGAACTTGATACTCACCTCTCTTATATAGACATACATTACTCTTAATAGATGGATAACACCTAATCCCAATGTAGGCTAACTCATTACCCAATATAACTAATTCCTATGTGACCCCATATAACTAATTAAGGGGATGTGTGCCACATGTTGGCATCTCCATCAACCCATATACATTATAATATCATATCCCAAGGTACATAGTAGTCATGGTCAAGTCGGTCAAGGGGAGGTGGTCAGTTGCGAGAGGAATTAGCTCCATGCTTACGATTATGTAAGAAGTGTTAGGAATGGGATGCTTGTTATGCAGAACCCGAAAGTCAATGTCAGTGTGTGCATAATATTCGTGATGAGAGAAAAATAAAGGATCTGAAACATAAGGTTGTGTATCCTTTTAGTTTTGGTCATGTTTGCCCCAGATTCAAGCTTCTTCATGTGGCATCAATATGCTCTATAGTCATAAATAGCATGCCACGGATCCTCATGCCATGTGCAATATGGATCGATCATAGAGTACCGAGGAGCCATAAGGATAATAGGTAGGGAGAGGAGTCTCATTGGATATAATTGGTTAGTGAGAGTATCTGATGAGGGAACCAATGTAATGGGTGAAGATGGAGTTGATGGAGTGGTGTGTCACTCAATTATCGCGGCACATTAGATAAGATCATTGCCCCCGAGGTCATCGATTCGTATTAAAAAATAGCATCCCGATCATTTTCTTATGTAATTGAAAATGGGTTAGATAAATTGATTAAGGTATATGGAAGTGTAGTCGATGGAGCAATTTGAGTCTCATGCACTAGTTGGGAAGATGTGTCAATTGTGTTTGAAGATTCCTCTTGTATTAGGATGACATTTATGTCATGAGAAAATTTGATTGAAATGGTTTCTTGGTAACGCAAGACTTCCCTATCACTAATTTGGGCATAGATATCTAGGTGAGGATCATCTAAAGTGTAACCATTGTCATAATCTGATATGGAATCATCCACTACATAATAATCGACTATGGTCTCTAGTCGGACCACATGTTCTAGTGGGGGTTGCAGTGTATGTGAGATGACTGCTAGAATCGAAGGCTCCCTCTTATGAGGTGACAAGAAAGGAGGCCATTGGGATATGATAAGCTCTAGAAGATTGGAAGTGTTGATTCTAAGTGTGACCTCATTGGGCTCATCATCATCTAACTCCAAGATATTGGGAGGCGTGCACCTGACCAATTCGGGATGACCAGAATTTCGCAAAGAGTATCTATAGGATAATTAAAATGCTAATATTCTCGAAAGGGAGTAGCGGATAGTTTTTAAAGTTTGGGGAGCTTGTGTGTCCCTTTTTTTTTCAAGTGTATAATAGTTATAAGGGTTAGTGTCCACTTGAATCTTATAAATAGCTCCTTGGTGAGTGAATTTCACACACTAGCACGTGGAAGAAGCAATGGTGCACATACGATGAGTCCAAGGCCACCCTAGGATAATATTATAATATAGAGGAAAATTGAAGACCATGAATTTGACGTGGAAATTCCTGGGGGTAATGGTGATGGGTAACCAAATACACCCCATAGGAGGCATCTGTCAATGATCATATCCTTGACAAGTGGTTCGTGTAGATTTTAAGTTATCGATAGAATAACCAAGATCCTTAATGAAGTCTAATGAGGCCATACACGTGTTAAATACTTTACCAATGAGAGCATGCTTGCACTGTAGTGTGATTGATTTGAACTGAAATGAAGAGATTCATATTGTTTTTGCGAAGCAAGAGCTCATATGGCATGATAGAAGCTATATGAAAATTAATGCAAGAGTAAACATCTGTAGTGAGATCAGTATGAATGGAGAGCTCCTCACATTTCCAGCAGATTATTTCCTCCTAGACATGCAATTTGGAAATCTACTCCAAATAGGGAGGAAAGGGAATTTTCACATCAAATAGCATAGTCATGAGACGCTCATAGTGGTGAGGTAAGGTACACATGAGTTCTAAGAAGGGAACTTGGCCATGAATTTGGGAAAGTTCTTGAAGAGGATCCTACTCATCATCAATGGACTATGTAGTAGGTTAGGAGTGTTAGGACTCCTTAGAAACAATAAGAGGAGAAGAAGTGATCAATGACACTTCTAAAACTATTTTTTTCTCAGTTCTTACGCCATTGGCCCTATAAGTTTGATTTCCACGGGGGTTGATGGTGTCTACGGTCAAATATACATATCCAAACATCATCGGTCATGTATAAGCATTTTCATAGGGTCCAATGGCGTTTGGAGGAGGCAGATTTTTAGTTTAAGGATCTTGGTTTTGAGGTACAAAGGGATATATAACCCTGTGAGTCCGAGGTTGGAATGCTACAGGATATTCTAGTTCTGCATAAGCTATGACATGTTTTACATCATTATTTTCAAGTTTTTTTTAGGAGGATAATCGGTGTCAACTACATTGGTCATAGAATTTTATTGCTTCTTAAAACTTCCAAAGTGACATTGTGATTAGGCATGGGATTAGAGAATACTTGTAGCTTCTCATTAGCTTGGTTGATAGCTTCGTGATGATTTTTTGTTGAGTCAGTATCACCGATTTGATTTGACTTTTGATCAAACACTCATGAGTGATGGTATCATAGTCAAATTAGGACCTAGGAAGAAGTTGATGGCAGTCATTCATAGTGCACGATAATTTTCATGGGAGTGACCCAAATTAGAATGCCAACAAAAAATCTTACTTTCATCATATCAATGAGGAATAGGTCGAGAAAGATCCTAGATCATGGTAAACGTATTAGGTAAGTGACGCTTCAACTCTTCCTTTCTCAATGGTTGATGATAGTTAGGATGAATTTTGTTGTTATTAGCTTTTTGGTCAATGCTAAAAATATTCTTATTTTCAAAAGTGATAAGAGGAAGAGTATCAATGAATCTGTCATATGTCACATTTATGTTCTTAGAATGTTGAAGGATTTTGAATTGTTTTTTAGTTTTTGTCTTAGGAGGAGCTTTCTCAAATTCCCTCATGAGATAATCTTTCTTTTGGCTTGCTCAAAGGCCTCTTCTAGGGAAGTGGGATAAAAGGACCTCACCATGTATTGAATGTGAGTTTTAAGAGCTCATAATAAAATTTAGAAGAGGCTATTATTAGGCATATTATGTTCTTCCTATGTGGATAGGGTCTTCCATCGCTTTATAAAAGCTTGAGCAGATTCATTTTCAGATTATTGGTAATTTCTTAAAGCATTGATATTGTTTTTAGGTAGATCATGATATTGGAATTTGTTTACTAGGGTTGTTATCAAGGACTCTAGCTCAACTATGGAATTAGGAGGAAAATTGTGATACCAATCCAAAGCATCTCTAGTGAGAGTCTTAGCTAGGATTTTGGTGGTAGCGTATGAATTGGTTCTGATCCATTCCTTGTAAAGGTTACCAAAGGCCTTGATATGAAGGGTGGGATCAGTATACCTGTCATAAGAGATAGAAGGAGCAATGCCACCAATATCCATGCTAGAAATGTAAGGTGCTAGAGGCTCTTATTGGACTTCTCTTAAGACTTTTTTTTTTTGGATAAGGGTTGGGTGATGGGCACCTCATTAGGCCCATTTGGCAAAGGAGGGGGCGTGGTGCCCTAAGATCCTGTTGTAGGGTGGTCGACCAATTGATCCATGTTGGATTGAATTTGGATGAATTGAACCATAATAGAAGATTATTTTTGGCTCATCCTATCAATAAGTTGGAGAATGAGATTGGTAGGGTCATAATTAGAGGAATTTTTAGATGAACCTACTTTGGGACCTTTCCCTTTTTCTACCTTATTGTCAAGTTATTCAGAGATGAATTCAAGGATACATTTTCCAAACATTTCTTATGATTCATTTTTGTATTGGGAAAATTGAGATAGAAACTTTTGAATCTCAGGAGGATGATCAAAGGTATCATCATTTTGATTTTCTTCTTCTTCATCCTCAAGTGGGCCATTGCAGTGGGTAGAAGGCTTCTTTCTAGGTGATCCTATGACAAAAATTCCATACAAAAGGGGAACTCAAGTTCGGGATTATAGGATTTAGAAAATCTCTACACAACAGAGTCAGAGGACCCCATGCCCAAATACTCCATGATGGAGTGATAATCTGGCTATGAAAATTTTCGAAAGTGAAGGATACAAACACAATCAATTATATAGAAATGTTTACATAGGTGAAAATGGTGATTTGAAGTAGATTTGTATAGACATAAGGGATAGGTCATGCAACCAGTGTCCGTATATGGGTTGGTGGCATTCGAAATGATTAAGCTGGAACAAATAGAATCACCCCTAGGTAGTGGTGTCTCTGTAGGTAGGTTTTTGAGGTTTTGTGGGTTTTGGATGCTTATATGAGGTCAAATTTAAAGATGGATGCGAGTTAACAAGTTGTGCTCAATTAGGAGGTGCAGTAGGATTCACGTCAAGTTCATATAAAATATATGGCGGACCAATAATGTGTCTCAATAACATGTACTCCCAAATATTCCATTATACAATGGTATCAAGTTAATGAGTAAGATACACACATGAACCGGCACACAATGGATAGATTTAAAGGGGCTACAATGAGCGTTAGGGTTACATATCTATAGGGCAGTAATCCCTACACTAAGTCAACCTAGGGTTTTGAAGGCTCATAGTCAAGATAGAGGAGAGTACCCTATTAATATATTGGTAATTGGGTGAGAGGTATGGATCAATGATAGATAAGGTAGGTATGAAAAATGTAACTAAAATGAAAGTAATGGAAAGCTAAGGAGTTACTCATGAATAAGAGCAATTTGTTAACTAGTATTAAAGTACACATAATACTAAGCTAACATAGAGAAATGGGGAAGGAAATGAACTAATCTATGAAAAATGAAAAAGATATTTAGAGAACTCACATGTACCTATAGGGTGGTCACTGATGCATCTATCTCTCCAGAGAAGCAAAGACACCAAGAGAGAAACACTATTAGGTGAAGAAGGGGAACATTGTTCTGTTCTAGACTCACATTAAATGACCCAATAATGCAAACAATCCAACCAAGAAGAAGAGTGTCCAATCCAATCCAAGAAAAATGCAAGATAAACCTATAGCTAAGTGAAAATATGTAATGATGGCGCAAAAGAGCATATTATATGGTAGTTCCTAAGTTTGGGCTTCCTTCCTTCCTGAATTTCAATATGTGGTAGATACATATATGACACCATCACCCATGGGTGATGGCATCAAATAAGGATGGTAAATGAGTTGATGTTTCATGTAAATAGAAAAAAGTGTTGTAGATCATGGAGATGGATGAACAAATTACCAAATGGTAAGATACAAACAAGATTTTGGGGGTCAAGAATAATAAAGCAAGGATAACTAAGGCTTGGACCAAATAGAGACACTCTCTTTGTGCAATGTCTCTAACCCATAATGATTATGTAAATAATCATTCCCCATTCCCGGTATGCCCCTTAAGGCACCCGCTCAAGAAATAGATGCATCAGTGACCCTTATATGTACAAGTAAATTGTTAATAATAGGTATGAAAGATGAAAAGTGAAAAATTAGGTGTATACACAAATGAAAACAATTGTTGAAGTGATTTGTTATGGTCATTCCGTCTTCTCCTAGATGATGCGGTTGGCATCCGACTGTGGTATGGCATAAAGATACTCTATAATTTCTTAGGGTAGGGTATTCCATACCACATGTCACCGGTGCAGTAGAAGGTCTTTGACAAGTGAATGTTAGAGTAAAACAATCTTACACATACTTATGGTGAAAAATGGAATGCAAAGATGCAAGGTGCAAGTATGATGATGTTTGGGATAGCTATGGTATGTTGTACAATGTTGAGGTATGTTTTAGATGTTACATAGGCTTGTGTGTCATTGAAAAAACTATGAATGAAACATCAAATGGTTTGTATAAGATTGTGGAAGTTCGAAAGGTTGCAAAGTGCTAACACAAGACTACAAGAATTGAACAACTGTGAAGTAAGTGTATGGGATGTGAGAGATTGCACGCTTAAAATCACCAAGGATTCATGGAACTTAGTGAAGGATTTTAAGTGTTGGTAAAATTTTAAAAGAGTATAAAGTTGTGTGGAATGATGTAGAGGGTTGTGATTGATATCACAAGGTGGTATACCTGTTATGAGATACCAAAAATAAATTGTATGGGAATTCATGAATAATTGGATTTTCATTGCACACTACAAAAATGTTATATCCTTATTACGAGATGCTACAAAGGTGTAGAAACTAAGTTCTACATGAGAACCGAGAAGACTTGCGTGATTACAAATAAAATTACAAGGTTGTGTATGCATAATTTTCCCTTTCTTGAGAAGCAATGGTCTCCAATGCACTGGAGGTTAGCTGAATAAATTTAACCTAAATTTTCTAATGTTTGTGCCACTTGGATTGATTGGCATTCTACCTAACCTTAACAAATCAAAACAATTGATGAGTGCCACAGAGATTGTGTTTCTATCCCTTCAACAATCTAGTCTATATCTACATTGTGCAAATGTTATGGGTCCAAATTAGAAGGATGATGTTTTAATATTGGTTCAAGAAGCAGAGATAAGTGATCCTCAAGAATATTTGCATTGAATATTGGGTGCATGTCTAAGTACAAAAGTAGATAAAAATAAGGTTTTCTCACTAGCTACAGAGAACAATGTAAGAACCATGACACAGAGGCTTGATCTTTTGTTATTCCTACGAATATTTAACGAAAATTTATCGTCAAATCAAAGTGTATGAGATGTGTGATGTGCATCATGTAACTCTTTGTGTTTATGTTGAGAGTGAGAGAGAATCTAGTGAACCTGTTAATAAATGGTTAATTTTTGGTGCAAAAAATTCTCTACTTTGTCTGTTTTCTTTCCCTGCACGTGTAACTCGGTGTGAATTGGTGTGTGATAGGATATGTCTAGAGGTGTTGATGTTTGGAATGGATTATGCTTGATTAATCTCTAAATATCTTATTTTTAGGCATATTATATGTAAAGTAAGGTATGATCCCAACTCCAATCATACGTGTTGTTGTACATGAACAAAAAATGAACTAGAGTGTGGTTAACAAATTTTGTGGGTTCATATGTCTAAGGATGAACATTTTTACTAATCTAGTTGTATATCCATCAATTACCATATATTTTTCCATAAATAACAAAAAAATGAGGATTATTATCAAATATAATGGATGTTGGGAGTCTAAAGTGGACCCATACATGGGTGAAGAAAACACTCAAGAGGTTTAGTTACATCAATGTTCTTTTGAAAAGTAATCATGATGACCATATAAAAAAACATATCCACTACAATAGATATTATAGTGCATTTGGGATTTTTCATGGGTATTTAAGTCATAAAATCCATGTTAATGGATTCATGTGTCCTTGATGGAACTATTAGAGGTGTGTAGAGTCCCAACTTCTTGCTCATGGGATGTGCAATGCAACAAGGAATGTAGGACTTGATGTTGCACTCCATGTTTATGCACATGTGTCACCCATATAAGTGTGACTACAATTCAGTTAGATTCTTTGTAGTGTCAAAGTGTTCCAATGTCTTGTCATAGTACACCCCCTAAACGAGTCTCTAGCGAGGTACCCATCATGCACACATAGATGGCTAAAATTGTATAGGATTTTTTTATATATATATAACACCCAAACATGTTTACCTTGCAAGAGGCTAATATAGGCATCTATAAATTCTTTTTTAGTGAAATAGAGGGATACATAATCTAAAACGGTGTGGCTATGTGTGTTGAACATTGTGATGAGTTTTTACATTGTCGGTCAACTAAGGAAATTTGTTACATTGTTATCCTTTCCCTTATTATTCTTTATCATGAGATGGAACTTTTGAAGGTAATTCATTCATTTAATGTGTTGTACATTCTCTAGCTTGTTTTGAGTTTGTAGAAACTCAAGTAACTTATCATCAAAATGAATAAATGTCTCTTTGTTCAAGATGTAATGTCACCACTACGTAACTTCTTACACAATAGCACATAAGTATTTTTATAGTTGAAGTTCCTCTACATTGCGGCATTGAACATATTTGAGTGGTATGTAACCAGATGTCAAAAATGCATGAGTAGTATCCCAAGTGCATAGTCAATGCATCGGTGTGAAGTTCAAATGTATGTGTAATGTTAGGTATTACAAGAGTAGGGGTTACATAGAGGTGTTGTTTTAATACCTCAAAAGTGTGTTATTGTCCATGAGTTCGATCAAACTTGTCTTTGGCATGCATTATATAGCTTAGGTAATAAGATATGTGAAAGAAACAAAGGAAAAACCTATGGTATAAAATTTGTGAGTCCAAGAAATATCTAAAATTGAATGAAGTTATATTAACTAGGATAATCATAAATCACTTTGATTTTATGTAGATATACATGCATTCTTTAACAAATAATGGTGTAGCCCAAGTATTGAATATTTGATGCACCAAATGTACACTTCGTTAAGTTTCCCTCCAACTTTTTTTTCACAAAGTACCTAAGACACCCTAGATGTCCCCCAAATGTTCTCCCAAGTCTTGTTGAAGATGAGAATGTCATCTAAATAGATGATGATAAAGAAGTTGAGGAAAATCTAAAGTAGATCATCCATCAAGCACATGAATGTTGCAGTTGTATTGGCCAATCCTAAAGGTATAACCAACCATTCATATAATCCTTCTCCTGTCTTCAAAATTATCTTCTCGACATCTTGAAAATGGACTCAAACTTGGTGACCAAATTTTAGGTTGATCTTGATAAAATATTGTGCATCTCAATGTTGATTTAGGAGGTTATCGATGTGTGGTAGAGGATATTTATTCTTTATTGTGATCATGTTGATAACACGATAGTATATGTATATTTTTCATTTCTAGTCTTTCTTGGGCATTGGAACTATCGGGTTGCCGAGGAAGGTGAAGAGCTAGCTTGATCTTACCCTCATATAGAAGCTTTTATGTTTGGCACCGAAATTTTGGAAGAGGGGATCCAGTGAACAAATTGATGTGCTTATTTATTACGTAGTGTGTTGAAAGGCCTTTTGATTACGTGAAGACCTCATTGTGTTGCTTTAGTAACTTGTCGAGATGGTTTTTTTGCAACAATGTTGACATAATGAGCATTGCCAATCCTTGTTTCCTCTCTGTGTAGTTGTTTATAGGAGATCCACATGAACAACATGAACTTTTGTGTGTGCAAGATGAGTTTACGAGAATTGTTTGGAAGAGATCAATGTGATTTTGGTTGTTGGGAAGACTCAAAGAGATTGAAAAATGATTTTTGTCTGAAAAATCCATCCTTGTGGATTTGTTTGATATGTAGCATAACAATAATATAGTAAAGGTCTTCCCAACATTATGTTGTAAACCTCAAGAGGCACAATATTATGAGTAAATTTTTCCTCCATTAGCCTAAATTTATACTAAAGAGTGCATTATTGTTGGAGAACGATATATCTTTCATTTACATGAGCCATCCAAGCGAGTATGGGAAAGGATGAGAGGTAGTGGGAATTGAAATATGTTGATTTGGATCTTGAGAGATGGTGTTTTTTTACTTTCGTTGTCAATGATGACATGGAGAGGTTGTCCTTTGACCCAAAACTTTGTTTTGAAGAGAAACTCTCGTTCCTTAAAATCTTTGGTATATTAACATTGATACTCGAGATAAGAACTATCTAGATCGGTGTCATCCAACTATTTGGGACCTGATGTAGATTCCATAAACAATTATTATTACATTTAGAATTTAGAATCTTCATGGGTGTGGGAGAAATGTCAATGACAATACTTATCACCCGTATTATTTTTTCCTTTATCTAAGGTGGAAGGTGTAGAAACAACTGGTTTCGTTGGGTGACCTTCTTAGGCTACCCACTTTGAGGAAAATTATTATTTTTATTTTATGTAGGGGATTGGGATGGTGCATTGTGAGGAGGCTAGTTTTTGCACTCATCAATTGAAGATTTAGAGTGATGCTTTATCATGGCCTTGGCTTCGAGTTGGAAGTGGATAACTCCAGCATGGTGCATAGATAAGGTGTGAATATATTAATGTATTTCAACACCTTAAGTTTCTCTAAGAGGTCCTTGCACGGCCGTAAAACATACTAATGTAACTTATTGATGTAGTTTTTAACTAATTTCTCATTTCGTTGTTACAACTAATAGAACTTCATGTATTCATCCTCATAATTTATAAAGGGGTTGTACTTAGAGAGCATTTAAAATTTCATCCCGGTGAAAAATGGGATATAACTTTGTTGTGTTGTGCATTGAATGTCTCCTAATTAAGTTAAAATGTGATTTTATGCCTAATCTTAATGTTATTGTAGAAGTAAATGAATAAATAATTAAGTATAAAATTAAGCCAAGCAAACTAAGCCAAATTATATAAAACCCTAATTACAAAGAGAGGGTAAAATCCATAGTTGATTCAAAGTGGGGGACTGTGCCGAATTTTGACCGAGATGAAAAATAGGGGAGACTTCACTGAGCCTCATAAAATTGTGTGAGTTGACGATCTACCTAGACTAGGGCACCTAGAGAGGGACAGGCACTGCGGGCACTCTAGCTCCAGGCTGTTTCAGAGTGTGCCTTTATCTCTGCGGAAATACTCAAAAAACCTCATCCGAGTGGTCACTAATTTTTTGTTGTTATTCACATTTTTTCACTATGAGGTTACACGATGATTATCGGAGTCTCTGAAACCCTGAAATGAAAAAATGACCTGCAAAACCCTTAAATAGACATAAGATGCGAGAATGAGGGGTTGTATTGTCCTCATCTACATCACAATGGTAATCTTATAATGAGTGTTTCACTACATCTTAGACCCAATGTAGTTTTGTGTGTGTGTGTGCGAAACATGCCCTAGGTAGTTCTTGTGTGTTTCGCACTTGATAGCAATGTAAGCTAGATGTAAAGAAATGTAATAGATGTGTGCATCGAATAGAATGTAATTCCCTCCTATGAAGTGTATGCATAATAATCATCCCTTATGTCCCTTAGATGGTGTTATACGGATGTAATGGAGCTCTTAGATGCTTGATGGTTGCAACATTAGGTGGTGATAGTTAATGCTTAGTGTTTGGTCTTTTATTATGATCACATAACTTTATATTTATATGATTCCTTTTCTTGGAATTTGTAATTAACCCCGAAAAGGCCAACTACCAAAAAGATAAGATGCTCAAACGGATAGAAAATACCCAAAAAGTGTGAAAAAATATATTGAGGTCGGGCGCCCAGAGAGGGTGAGGCCACCTAGTGCTAGCATCTGGCCGAGGGTGTTGGTGTCTAAGATTATAAATGTCAAGGTGTAAAAATGAAGACTAAGCAAGTAAAGTGCAAGACCAAAAATAGAACAGAGAAAAAATAAAGGTGGGCAAAGACATGGGTTGATTAATAATTTTTTAACTTAGGAATCACATGAATAGTAGTATGTAATTAGGACTAGATAATTACTCAAAGTGTGTGATTTTGCGTCAAAATTTTCCCCCACTTTATGTTGGTGAGTGGAAATCTTGGTAACATAAAGTAGATAGAGATGTGTACCTGATAACCTTGTAGATTGATGTAGAAAGAGAATGTCGAGGGACAAGATGAAGTGTGGAGTGATACAATTGTGAAGTGTGGATGCTAAGGAGGAAAAAATACAAAAATTGATGATGAAAATGAACCTAGGATGGAAACACAAGTGTAGATGTCGCGGTGTTTCCTGTTGTTGATGTCGTTTGTTTGTTGTTTTTTATGTTGTGAATGATGTTGACTACCGCTTCCCATATGGACAAACCTACAAAAGAGAATAATGAACAAGTAGTCAAATATGCATGTATATGTGTAAAAATCATGTAAAGAAGTATGTAAAATGAAAAATGTGAAAAAGGAACATGTGCACTTGATCCGTGATGAGGAAAGAGTGTAGAAAGGATCCTATAGATGTTGTAGATGAACGATTTTTTCGGGCGATCTCACGCCAGTTGTGTTGGCCACAATTTTTTGGGGAGATCTCATGCCAAGCCATGGAAGAAGTGTAGGGAGAAAATTCTGGTGTTATCCTCTGACCTTTAACTCCTTATTGCAATGTAGGACAACAATGTAGATGGTGTGCAAAATTCAAACAATTTGATCCAATGTGAAATTGCTAAGGACTATATGCCTTATAAAATCCGTTGTGTGGAGTTTTGTACGCTTTGTTGAACTACCAAAATTTTGTATAACTTCCCCCTGGTTATAGGCATTCAAGAAGGGGTGTGTTGTGTAATGACTATAGACTATTGTATGGGGTGACTGATTTACCCAAATGATGTGCCCCCTCATTCGGGGTGCATGCAACATCATTGAAGGATTATGCGGCTCAAAAGAGGACCGACCACTGTGATGAAACCATGCCCTATAGGGGGAGGGAATGTGCTTGGTAAAAACCAAGGCACACACAAACAAATTGGATGGGAGATAAGAGTTAGTATAAGCAAATACAAGAATGCATGTTGAATACAAAATATATGCTAAGTAGACAATATGTAAGCTAAGACGCATGAATATAATGTAAACAACTAAGAAGACAATTTAGGTCATGAAAGGTAGGTTGTAAACATGGGACACCACTCACAATGTCGCAATACAATCAAGGCCAACTAGGCCAAAGCATATAAGTGTACACACAAGACATAGGGAAAATCCTACAAAAAAGAGCATACAAAGAGAAAATAATGTCAAGAAATGTAACAGATAACCATGGAAATAGATAAACCTAAAAATAAATTTTGCATGAAGCACCCGTTAGCATGTTAGAAAGATAAAAAGTATGTCAAAGCATGTATAATCTGATAAAGTAATGTGTTATAAAACAAAATGAAACAATAGCACATGTAGTGTATGAAAGTGGATGCCCCTCAGGAGCCTTTGTGGGACTGGTAATAGTGTGTGCAAAGCATTCGTATGATAAAGATAATGACATACAAGATATCTATCTAGCATGTGTAAAAGAGTGAACATGTAAAATCATAAGTAAGCAAGAGTAAATGCAACCAATATATGTAGTATGTTATGGATGGTACAAAATGGAATGCAGTGTGAATGATAGGAGCCGTGTGCCCCCGAGTGGATGTGTATGCATGTAATGATGTTCATTTGTATATGCCCCCTCAATAGTCAAGAATGAACCATAAACAAGAGTGTGTCATCGGGAAATGGTTTGAATGGTGTGTGTGAGAAAGATGTGATTTTCAAAGTGCAAAGTGTAGAGTTAAAACACGTGAGTGAATGAGCGAGTGTGAGGAGGTCCATTTGAGATGTATACCCTTAGAAGTCAATTATGGACCATGGAGCTAGAGTGTGTCATAGTGTAGTGTGTCACATTTATTGTGTAAGAAATATGTGTGTTATGTTGTGTTGTTTGCGCATGAGAGAAAGATGTTGTGAATGTGTTTCTTGTGTAGGAGATTGATTGGGAAGTTTTCTATTGTGTTGTGTATAAAAAGATTTCATTGAGTGTGTAATGTTGTGTGTTAAGAGAGATGTATTGTGAACATGTCATGTTTGTAGTACATTTTGTTGTATGTGAAATTTTCTAGCGGGTAGTGTGTTATAGATTGTGCAAGAGGTGTGTGTTGATTGTATGCAAGAGAGATGTGTCGTATGATGTAAGGGATGCATGTTGTGAGATTTTAGGAGAGATATGTCGTGAAAGCACTAAGTGTGAAGCATGTTGTAAATGTGTCAAGTGTGTTGTATGTTGTGTTGAATATGTGAGGAGAGTATGTGTTGTTTGTTGTTGTGTTGAGTTTGTATTGATGAATAAGCGCGAGAAATATGTATTGTTTGCATGTTGAGTATGTAGAAGGTGTCATATGTGTGTTGATGGTGATGAATATGTGTGAGAAATAAGATGATGTGTAATGTGGTAGGTAGTGTGATGTGTAGTGCATGGTGTGTGAGGTTCATGTATATAGTATGCCCTCAACAGTCAAGTGTGAACCGAAGCATGAGAGTGTGTCATTGGGTAATGATGATATTGGGTGTGTCGAGATGCATATGGTGTATGTGAAAGTATAGATGTGAAATGATGAGAAGATAAGACACTTGTTGATGTTATGGGGGAAGAGATAAGTGTGATGCCCCCAAGTATGTGGTGATGAGTGTGATCAAGTAATTTCATCTAAGAGGTCATCATTGTCATGATCAAAACTGAATGGTGAAGCATCTGAAAATTGATAAGTGATAGTGTCGGGTTGATTGAGCAAGGAGCCATTGAGCCATAAATTATACATTCCCATAGAATATTTCTCATTAGTGAAAGGATTTAATGGACACACATGCACATACCAGTGAGTAAGATTTGATGAATATCCAAGGAATGATTCATTGTAAATGAAAACATGACCAAATGGTATGGGAAATGATATATCAAGTATGATCATGATCTAACGTGTCGTCAATGTAATCTAGCCAATATTTCCCAAGTGTGAGTGGAGAAGCGCGAGGATCGTGAGAAAGAAAAATTGTGAGATAAAAATTTCAAAGACCATAAGCAGCGGTGATGCGAAAAAACCCGTGGTAGAGTTGATGATCATGAGGTGGAGGAAAAATGTAGTCTACTATAAAGCCTAGCCGATCCAACCCATCATGTGTGCATATAATATCCAAGCAAGTAGGATTGAATGGAATGTGTTCCCAATAAGAATCATTCATGAAAAATTTGCATGTAAATGGAGGTTGTACTAATGAAGATGACACATGAGAAGGTGTAGTAGGTGGAATGATGTTTGATGGTGGGAAAATCCCCTGTTAAAGAATTATAGCAGTAGTAGCAAGAGGAGGTGGTGTTGCAGATGAGATTGTATCTAGCATGTAAATAACACCTTCAAGTGGTGGTAAATGATCCAGAGTATCCATGGATTGTGGTTCATTAGTAGTATCAGAGCATGGAGTAGGAATTGTAGTATTGGGATCATGGTCATAATATTTGAATGGGTCACGATCACTTTGGGAACTGTATATTCTATGCCCTCATGTATGAATTTGACACAGTGATGTATTATAGAAGGAAATTATTACATTGCATGAATCCATGGTTGACCGAGTAAACAATTATATGAAACAGAAAATCAATGAAAAATAAAATTGTGTTAAGGTTTTTGGCCCTACAATGATAGGTAGAGTAATGTGACCTACACATGGACGAACAAAACCATCATATGCATGAAGGGAAAGACACGATGGACTAACATTAGTAGCAGAAAGACCAATCTTTTCAAGGAATGACATATGACAAATATTGAGTTTAGATCCATTATCAATTAAATTACACTTGACACCCACATTGTAAATGTGAATCATGATATGCAAGGGTGGATCATTATAAAAAATAGTAAGATCAGCATTAGGATTGAACGGAAATCAATATGCTAAGAAAATGCATCGAAAAATGTTTGATATATTGAATCTAGAGGCATATTAACAGGAATGTGAGTGGTAGCGAGGAGATTTTTGATTTTATCTCTTAATTTAGGATTGATAAGCAATAAATCATTAATAGAGATACTCATGATGAAGAGATCCTAGAAATATAAGAATAATGGAGGTATGAGGATCCTAAGAGTGTTTAGATTGAGTTCGGGTTCACCAAAATGATTAAGCTAAAATGTGAATTTATGCCTAATCTGATTGTTATTGTAGTAGTAAATGAACAAAAATTAAGTATAGAAATTAAGCCAAACAAACTAAGCAAAAAAATATGAAACCCTTAGTGCAAAGAGGGTAAAAAGCCTTAGCTGAATCGGTGAAATCGGGATGTGTCGAAGTGCTGACCGGATGAGAAGAGTGGGAGAGGGATCACACTGAGCCTCAAAAAAGTGTGCAAGCTGATGATTTTCTTAGACCGGGTACCTTGAGAGGGACAGGGGGCACTGTGGGCACCCTAGGCTGTTTCTAAGTGCCTATGTCTACAAAAACACTTAGAAATCCTCCTCCTCGATTGGTTGTTAAGTTTTCATTAGTGTTCACCTTTGGTCACTATGAGGTCGCGCGATGATCTTCTGAGTCGTTGGAAACCTGAAATGAAATAATGACCTATTAAACCATGAAATAGACATAAAATCCTTAAAAATAAAGATGCGAGAATGAGGGGTCGATTTGTCCTCTATTGTCACAATGGTGATCTTACGACTGATTGTTGCACTACATCTCATACCCAATGTAGTTATATGTGTGAGTTTGGAATCATGCCCTAGGTGGCTCTTGTGTGTGTCACACTTTATAGCGAGCAAGTAAGCTAGATGTAAAGAAAGGAAATAGATGTGTGCATGGAATAGAATGAACTTCCCTCCTATGAAGTGTATGCAGAATAACCATCCCTTGTGTCCCTTAGATGGTGTTAGATGGATGCAACCTTAAGTAGTGATATCTAATGCTTAGTGCTAGGTTCTTTATTATGATCACATAACTTTATATTTATATGATTCCTTTGCTTGAATTTTGTAATTAACCCCGAAAAGATTGACTACCAAAAAGATAAGTTTCTCAATGGATAAAAAGGACCCAAAAATTGTGAACAAATTATACTAAGGTCAAGGGCGCCCAAAGGGGACGAGGGTGCACAGTGTTGGCGTCTGGCTGGGCATTGGTGTCAGGATGATAAATGTCAAGGTGTAGGAAGGAAGAGCTCGAGCAAGTAAGGGTGAAAGACCAAAAGTAGAAATAGAAAGCAAAGAAAGGTGGCCAAAGACATGGGTTAATTATTACTTTTCTTATTTAGGAATCACATGAATACTAGTATGTAATAAAGACTAGAAGATTACCCAAAGCGCGTGATTTTGTTTCTACACTCCCACCGGTGAGACACTAGAATGGACATATTCAATGCTACAAAGTGATATTCTCTTCGTTAGTGAAGTGCTTATCTAAAAATTAGGCCTCTAAGTTTGCATGACCATTTATCTAATGTTGTGGCATCAGTTTTCCTTTAAACATTGGGATTTCGCTTGGACCTTGAAAGGGGCCTAATGTTAAAACCACATGTGGGAAAACTACATGAAAGTGGATGTTCCCATCAGCTTAAGTTGAACCATCAACTCATGGAGCTGGCCAAAGAGTTTGTTTCTCTATGCTTCGCATCCTTAATGGGCCTTTTGACATCCGGTCGACCTTAAGTTATCTTTGGGTGTCAAGTATCTTGATCTTTTGTTGAGTGTTCTTTTGGGTAGGTGGAAATCAAACCAACTTCTTCTTCTCTCTCATTGGGATCGTGTGGTTATAAAAAGATAAGGTTAATATTTATGCTCTTATACTAATTATCCATACTATAGAGCCCAAAACCATGTGTGGGGCCAATCCTTCACTAGTTTGAGCATCAATGATTATAGGAGTGCATAAGTTATTGAATGCAATGAACCAAACACAACAATTTAATGGAAGACATATTTCCAAGAAATGTAACTTTTATTCATTAATGGTGAATTTGGAAATACAGATGTATCTAAAACAATTAACAATACTAAGATAGAATGCTCTTATATTACAAAGGTAATGCATTTTTGGTGGGAAATTTTCTATGTTTTGCGAGCAAGAAAAACCAACGGCTCAGGGGACTACGGTCCCTCCTTTTTTATGTATAGGTTCCCTTATTCAAACCAAATTTGATCCTACAATATTTACAAATGTACAACTATTGCAGATCTTTGTGTGAGGATACTAGCTTCATTGTGTAGGGATGATTGGAGTGAATACAGAGAAGGAGTTTAGAACAACAAGAAGCTTGAGAGGGAATTAAAGGAAAAATGGAACAACAACTTCATATACGAAGAAAGTATATTTATCCTACCATTGCATGTTGTTAGCATATAAAATGTCACTCCATTTTATATGACAACCCCATCGAAATTTTCCCCTTTTTGGTCAAACAGTCAAAATAGTCAAATTTTTCAAAATTGTTAGAATTGCTCATTTTCAAAGATGAACTTCTAGGAAGGGATCCAAGAGCCTTGGACATTTCAAAATTCTTGATTATAGTCAACAAAAATTTATTGGATTCTTCTCCATGATGGTATGATTTAGCAAGCATTCTGGAAGCTTCGAGATGGTGTTGGGAAATATTTCTTCCTATGCACTTTTTGAGAAAACGGAGTGTGCATTCTTCGTTGAAGATTCAAATTGAGTGAAATTTTTAAGAGTCTCATGAATTTTTGGGAGCTCATATCCCAGGAAATATAAACATTATAAAGCTTACTTCACGATGTACCAAGTGTGATAGGATTATGGGAACATAGTAAGCAAAAACCCTTACGATATTGGAGCGAGGTTACCTTTTTGTACATGAGTTTTGAACAAAAGGTTTTGGGCACCCTGAGTGGAATTGGGAGACTAAAAAAATATAAAGTAAAACTATTTTGAATTATCTTCATGACCCACAAATTTTTGGGTTCATGTTCATTGGAAACTCTTCTTGCAATTTGGCTCACCAGCGTATCGCCCTCGAGAAAAATTAAGGTACTGATAAAATTTATTGATTAAATAATTTTCAAGATTCCTTAATAGGATCATTGGATTCATTGGCCTTTTTCCATGCTATTTCATATATTACATGGCCAAATTTCATCAAGGATAGACTTCGGGACAAAGAAAAGACTTCGAGGTGCAAAATGGAGGTGTAAACCATGCTCCAACCTCCACTTTGACATACTTGTGCAATTTTGGTGTCCCATTGCACCAAAATTTCACTTATAAGGAGTAACTACACCCCATAAGTGTTCCCTCTTATTATTGGTGTAAATTTTATAAGCAAAAAACATATGGAGAGAAAAAAGTGCATATGAAGGCTTGATGTGACTTGATGGTGGGACCAATTTTTCCTCCAAGTGGAGTTTTGAACCTCCATTACACCCAAGTGCACTTATGAGGTGAAATTCCACCCCAAAATTTCACTCTCACCTGATTGGAGGGGATTTTTGGCATGGTGGAAGACAAGGTGAGGTCAAAACATAAAAAGTATGGCATGGGTGCAAGTGAAAGTGCATTCCCCACTCCCATATCCACCCCATGCGCACTTTTTCAACCCATTTGAACCAAAAAAGCGCACTTATGAGGTGCAATTTCACCCCAAAAGTGCACCTAGGTGTAAATGGACTTCTAATCTCCACTTCTCCATCTCCACTCCATGTGCAATCCCCACCTCCATCTCCACCATATAAAGGCACCAAACCTTTTTCCCCTTAAAAAAACACAAAGCATCATAAAGTGAGTTCAAAAAGTGCAAGGAGGAAATTAAATCTCATCTTATATTTGGTTCACCATGTTTAAATTTAAAAACTCCCCTTTGTGCCCTAGAGTTCCAAATCTTGTTTTCCTCATATCTCATGATCCGTGGGTGGAATCACCTCAAATTTTAACCATCTATTCCTTTTAAAACACTTCCATAGTGATCTAAGACTTGTGACATGATATTCCCGCATCAAAAATATATTCATGACTATTTTTCCATCCATTATAACCTTGATTTACTAAAAACATCATTTTGCAAAGAAGATTGTGAAAAATCCCCACGAGAGAATCATTTCAAACTTGGAGCATCCATTCCTCTCCTCAATACTATCATTTTTCAGCTATTTTACATGATCTAAGAATAATAATTTCTTCACTTGTGAACAAAACCATCATTCCTTGCTAAAAATACTTGCAAACCTCATGTGCTAAAAATTATTTTCATATTTTCTCTCAAACCCGCGAGATAATTCCTTCAAAATTGGAGCATTGTTTCCCCTCATTTATATAGTTCTAACAAATAAAAAATAACTCAAATTGGACAAGAATTTCTCCCGAACGAGAAAATTGGAATTTTCCCTTTCCTCCATTAATGCCATTTTTCAAGCTTTTCCCATAACCAGAACTTATTTTTGAAATTCACGTTGATGTTGATGAGAGAATCTCACCGAATCTGGAGTATATTTTTATTAGGAATAGATTTCCAATGAATTTATTCGTGTCCAATTTGGATTTAATTTTCTCTCGTTTTGCCTAAAATATCAAATCGGTTTCCTATAACACTGAAATACACTCAAATTTTCTGATTTTTCAAAAATGGTTGCGGAATCCATTTTCACTTGCACCATAGCATTCCCACAATGTTATAAGGCTAGTGGGATCATAAGAACATAAAAATAAGCCCTAGTACTTCAAATGGAGCACGTGCATTTCAATGATTTGAAGCCGAGGACGGAAGAAGGAAAACTCATTTGCGAACTTTACTCATCATGCATAGGAGGATTATTGATTACAAAATATCCAATTGAATTGTTTGAAGGATTTCATAATGGGAGCCATGGTTGTGAATGTTATTATGTTTCCATCGGGGATTCTCAAGAAGCTTCAAACATTGTCATGGTTGTCGAGTCCGAGGTGTGTGTGGTATAAGTGCATTCTTCATGATGATCGTAAGAGGATTGTTTTCTCATATGGAAGAAAGGATATCATGTTCATATGTTCATCCTACCATTTCTCACAGAGGTGAAGAGGTGAAATGAGAGATTTCAAGATATAATAAAAGGTGACCATTCTAGATAAGGCATGAAACATCATTTCCAGGTCTAAGAAGAGATGTGTTCCAATTAGATAAGAAGTCAAAGAATATCATGTCCAAATGTGGAATTCATCTCTACCATGAAGGAAGAGTGAGACTTCATTCTGCAACATATATCTTATCTCTCTTCTTCTCTTTTTCTCTTTCTATAATTCTATTTCTCCGTTGAGGAGAAAATTTGTAAAAAGTGACTTAAGTCACTTAAAGTTTCTATTTATTCGTTGAGGATTGCACTTTAAGTTGAAAATTCACATGGGAATGTGAAGAGCCATTGAATTTGGCTATAAATTGTAATGTTCTCTCCATTCCAAAGGATCATTGTTTTCCCTCTATAGCAATTTGTATTCTTCTATTCCCTTGCATTGTAATTTTCCTCCATTCTCATCTTGTCACTCTCGGTCGAGCACATGATGGCATTTGTAATAATTTGACGGAATTTCTGTCTTCTTTTTAGAATGAATAAAACATGATAAATCTTTGTATTTGTCTTGCAATTATCCATTTCATTATCTTGTGATATTGTTTTATGTTTACATGTTTCCTCTAATTGAAGCTGGATGTACTCGAGTTATCGAGTTGATGGAATTTGTGTCACTTTGTCATTAACATAACTCCCTCTCCCTTTTCCCCACTATTTATCTCATTGTTTTCTCCTCTCCACCTTATACATTTATCCCTTTCTCACTTGCAATTTTAGTTACAAAAAGGGTGTTTCTACACTTCCACTAGTCTTGACTACCCCCTAAGAGTTAGAAATGGTGTAAATAACCTAGATTTCAATAAATGGGATTTGCCCCATTTTGAAGCTGGAGGCATTCAATCTCATGAGCATTGATGAAGCCCATATTTTTCCTTGACAAAATATTTCACCAACAATTTTTGGCACCCACCGTGGGGTAGATTTTTTTATCATGTACCCTATAATGATCCAAAAAATCCCAAAAATCTAGAAAAATTCAAAAAAATACAAAAACCCAAAAATATGAAATCCATTGCTTAAACACCCATTGTTGATTTATGTGAGAAACCCTTCGTATTCCACAATGACCTTTCATATTCATGGTTTTAAACTTTCATATTCATCATTGAAAAATATTTGTAAGAAAATTGTAAGATATAAGGCACAACATGGGTGACCAAGCAAGTGATATTGTTATCTTTCGTACTCATGTATCGAGTTATAAGAACAAGTTGATCGATACTTACTTCCATACTGATTCTAAGACAAGATCCTAAGAATCTATTTGAATATCATGTTGTTAGTCCTAATGAATCTCCCATCTCTTCACAACCACCGACACTCTTCCTCCAAAGATGATTGTGCAATACCTTGGACACGAACACCGATTTGTTGGCTTTGACACCTCCGCTTCACGAATTACCTAGAGGATCAAGAAATAACTTTCTCAAGTTCTACGAGAGATGAAAAGCAATGTCCAAATGAGTATATTAAATTTTTATCACATCCTATGGCATTCTTAGAGTAGGAAAAGAAGATTTCATTTGGATATTCATGGATTCATTACAAGATGATGCTCTGAACGGTTCTACTATTTTTGCCTCGTTCAATCACTAATTGGGAAAATATGAAAGTTATGTTTGAAGCATGGTTTAAGTCAACATAAGATTCTCATTCCCTTCTCACTCAATTGACTCAAATGAAGAAAGAACTACAAGATCCCATGAGAGAATTGTGGCCAAATTCAACAAGTTGATTACAAGATTCCTACTTGTGCTTTCGTCTCTTGTAGATAATCAAAAGAGGTTCTTCATAAATGCTCAGTTTCTTGAAGTTGGATTCATATTGCAGAGAGCTCAACCAAACACTTTGGAAAATTCTCAAGAAATTTCCATTGAGGTGGAAGATGATCTTATCATGTTAGGGAAGATTAATAACTATTGATGAACAAATAAGGTCCAGATTTCCTAGTATGAAGGCATTGATTCTTTTGCTACTGAAATAGGTCAATGAATTGAATACAATGAAGAAATAACTAGCTCGGCATGTTCCATATCAAAACCGAACTGGAATTAGATCATTAGAGCACCTTGAAGGCCATCTTTGGAGGCTCCTTTGGTAATTCAACACGTAGAGCAAGAAAATATGAAGAAGATGAAATTGTTGAAGAAGAACTTGCAGGAGAAGAAGAAGTCACATATGCAAATATAAGGTATTTTGAATACTCGTCTAATGAAGATCTTGAGGATTCCATGGATGATATGGATAACTATTCTTGTGTTGTGTTCACTTTCTCATAAGAACAAAAATATACCTCTTCCTTTTTCATTGAAGCAAAGCATTCATATCCTCAAAAGGATATTCTACAGAAAACAACCAAAAGAGGATCACCGCTACCCACATCCATGGAATCAACCAAAAAGAATATTTATACCACTTCATATAAGGTCAATCTACTTCTTCCCGGTAAGTCTCCTTCCTCTCCCTTAGTCAAATCGGTTGTTAATTCTACTTCTACTTCTAAAAATGTAATTCCTACTCTTGTCAAGGCTTCCATTGTTCCCAAATTTTATACGTCCTCATCATTTTACATCATTAATGTAGCCTATATTTCATTACAAACAACCCAAGGTGCATTGACACATCACTCATCCTGAACTGAGTGCTCACCTAAAGCACGCAAGGGTGCCAAGTCCCTCTTTAGAGTTGCTTTTCTAGAATATTAGCATGAGTGTGCAAGTATATATCCAATCTCATAATAGATAGTAAATAATCCACAATGCATAAACTAGATCTAGATCTAAACCATATGAAATATTGATAAAGCAATGATTATAATAATATTTACCACATAAGAACCATATTCATTCATCGTTAACACCAATATCTAGCCAATATGATCCAGTGTATTAATACTGCAAAACATAGAAGCTTCATACATCAAGATTCGGTCTCCATAGTCATGTCAAATCCGAAGCATAACTCTACAATGAATAGGATCAATCAAACCATGCAAAAAAATACATATATATAGGGATGGGGACTTGCCCTTCACCGCCCATGCACCTTCCAAAAATAGACTACATGCTAATAATAGCCATGCACCTTTACATCAATGTACAAAAGCATGCAACTGCTAATAATAAATCTTCTATTAGTTAACTCTAAGAATAGATCCTATTATTAGACTAAGACTCTACATGGCGCTCGAACTGCTGCAACTCCCAAAATAGCCTTGCATGAACTACAAGTATTCATATCTTTGTGTGCTCCATACTCCCTATCTAAAAATAGCCTTAACAGTAAAACGGTAAATTTTGATCCTGGGCACTCCATACCTTACTATAATTCCACGCGCCCCTATATTCACACGCCCACCCCTTATGTGCTTTTACAAAACTTAGGCCATCTTTTCCAGCCCAACATTACCCCACACTAAACCTGGATTACCACCCTCAGTAATGGGCAACCGACTTATCACTCCAAAATAATATAGGAGAATGAATGAAAGAATAAATAATTACTTGTTCAAAAATAATAATCCATCTGGTGCTAGTCAAACTACTTGGCATATTTTTCTTCATCCGGAAAAATTAACTCTGGATACTCACCTTGTACCTCTGCTTCGAATGCATACCAAGCATTTAGCGTTGCATTTGTTTTATTTGGGATGTCTATAACTACATCATCCAACTCATCAAGAGTCATCTTACCACCTTCATTCTATAAAATCCTGAGTATATTGGCCATACTTGAGACCATCCCTTCCATCACGTCCATATTCTCCATGATGACCTCTCCAATTTTCTTTATTTTCTCTTTATGCGGGATCCTGGCAGTGTCAAGTGCATTGCGCTTAGTCTCTACTAGCTTAATTCTTTCTACATGCTCAATTGTTTCATTCTTGGCCACCTGAAAGACCTCATCTTCTTCTGGTAGTGTTTTTGTCTTAATTATTATATCTGGTGTTACACACATGCTCAATACCATATCTGCTTTCTTTAATTCATCCTTCAGATCCTACATAACAAACTCGTACCTGGAAATTTTCCTTGTAACTACAACTTTGGCTCTTGATGCTTCTTCTACAGCATCCTTTAGTTTTGGTAAGCACACTGGTCCTTCTTCCAAAAGAAAATGAACTGTTGTGCACAAATAGTGAAGGGAAGATGGGAAATCCCTTCGCACTTTCTCTTGAAAATCGGCCTTTTTGCATGATTTCATCAACTATCTTCTCGGTCATCTTTTTAACGTTTTGTGCCTCGGCCACTTTGCCTTATCCCACTCCTCAGTAAGTCATTTGACTTAGTGTCCTTGTCCTTCTTATCTTCCAAAAGTTCCCTTATAAGTGTCACTTTATCAATATTATGGCACGTAACTTCTGTAGATACTTTCACAAGTGCATTACACACATGTTCATCGATAAATTTGTGAGACTAATAGTGATATGCCGGTGTGTGGCACTTGTTTCATCTTCTCGTGACACACACAACCCCTCACGGACATCAAAATCAGGCTCATCCATGTGATTTTTCATGCTCCAAGACAATTGATTGCAAGTGCGTGTGATCGTCATTTTTGGGTCCATCAAATCCTAGCCATATAGTTGTTCCTTGGGCACTATACTCTGAAACCAAGCATGAATAATATTGGTCATGTCATCAATGTAGCCTAGGTTTTGAGTCCTCACCACATCTTCCTCCATGTTCTCACATGTGTATTTGCCTATGTTTACTTGTTCGAAGGACCTACATCCTATTGTTCTTCAAAGCACCCACACTCTAGTATATGTCTTTCTCCTCACCCTCATTTCCTTCACGCATTGGATGTATGAGGATCTTTGTATCTCCTCCAGACCATTGCTTTAGTCCCCTTTAAGTTCCTAGGCACTTATGTTAATACCACCTTCCTCGTAAATAATTTTGTCACATATGTATTCATCATCTGCATCTCCAAACTTGGGGAAGCCACCTCATATTGTGTGCTCTAGCGAGAAGACTTCTCCTCCTTTCTATATCATATCGCTACATGTTTCCAATGCTTCTTCTTCTTCTCATCAACCTATTTCATCGGAATGACTCATGGTGACCTCCTTACTAGTGGTGGAGTCCCACCGCTAACATCACCTGGATGTACACCTCTTGCATAAAACTCTTTGTCTGCTCCATTACATTTTCTAAGCCCATAGGCACTGGTTTGTCATGAGTAGGTGGCACGGTGCAACCAGCCTTGACATGCCCACTATCTGCTTCAGCTTTGGATGACTGGTAGAGCTATGTCCTCGCCTTTTATCACCTTTCCATCTTTAAAGTGTGGCCTTAAGTATACATAGATGCATGTTGGCTCAATATTTCCTACAGTCATAGTCTCTAAGGTGATATCAATGTTATCTGTTTCAAGTGTTTCAACATATGCCTACCAACTTGTCCATACATATTTTTCCACATGATATGTATATCCGCATCAACCTTATAGCATTAAACTTAAGTTTTCACGGGTTATGTAATATGTTGACAAAATTCTGAAAATACTTTATGGTAAAAGATGAACGGTTGCTTGCACGAGGATCTTCTCACTCATCTACATATGAAACCATCCCAAGCTGAAATGTTGATAGATGGAAAACTCTTCTTCGCCATTTAATATTATAGGAATCTTGCACGGAATGCATCACTCCCCTTCAAATGCCTAGCGCAGCCACTTAAACCATTTTTTTTGGCGCTCCTTTTAGGTGTTGAAAATTGTACCCCTTAATATATAATTTGAAAAATTCTTTTCGAGGACTTATTGTCCAAGGGAAATTCCCAAACATTTTCCCTTGGTCCATCAAAGTACACCAATCACTAAATACAAGTAATAAAAAAATAGCGCCCCAAGTAATATTTTCACCTTTATCTACTTGAATGTGCACCTTGGAAACCAAGCTCTCGCAATGTATCCATCAATGTTGTAGTAAGTTTTATTGTACATCTTGTGCACTATGTGTAACCAGTGTTGATTCACCTCATTTCATCTCTTGGAGGCACCCAGTTTATAGCCTGCAAGTTGTGTTAAAACCCTTGTAGCCATATCCTCTATATTTTTCACCTTGAACACTCGCCCCACCTTACTATACTTGAGCACAACGGCCATTGCATCAATCCCCTCATTATCTAATAAGCTACCTACAATTTCCCATCTGGTGTCGCATATCCCCATTACCCTTCCAATAATATTTAATGGTGATCTGCATCTGTCTACCCGCAAAGTAAAATAAATCCTCATGTACACGTGACATAATCCATTGATATAGCTACTCAGGCTTCCCAAAGAAGGAAGGCAACTCGAGGATTTTCATGACCCCCACATTCTCCAGTAATCTCCTCACAAAGTCGTCCAAAACCCTCTCTCCATTTTTCGTCCTTCTATTTATTTTTCTAACAACTTCAGTAGTGATATCCTTCATACACTTGTTTATTCTATGGTTGGTATCCGAGATCTTACACTGGGTTATTTTTATTTTCCAAGGTTTCCCCTCAATTACTTCCTCTGGATATAACATTTCCACCAACCAATATTTTATCGCAAGTCGACCTCCACCTCCACAACTATAGCCCGTCGTGATTCCATCCTCTTTTCCTCAACTGTCTGGAGTGTTCTGCAACTAAAAATTGTTACCTTGAAAAACATGCTTTCAACTGGTGCGGTGTGTTCGTCTCTTTGTCAAACCCTAGCTACACTTTGCCTTCTACAAACCCTAGTCATAATAACCCTTCTCAATACACTTCACACTACCGCTTGAATTGTAATTTTGTGCCGAATGCTTCTAAACACCATGCTTCGATCCCACCTGGTTCGTCGATCTACAGATTGCTCTTTATTTCTAGCTCTTCTTCACACTTCACACTTTGTTCGCTCTCAAACATGTAAGGTAACAATGTCGTTACAAAATGCTAACTTTATAGAAAATTTCAAAAATCCTTTACATTAATTTCTCCCATCTACCATCATACGTGGCATTAATTTTGCATTTGCACTTCCCCATGTGTCACACCCCCTTCTTCCACTCTTATTTTCATGCCTTAGTCATAACCTTCTAGTGTGCCAACTACTTCTTTGTCATAGATCTCCTCTCCCGCGCTTCCATGCACCAAAGTACTTATCCAATGTGACTCTTCCCAAGTAGTCTCAAATGTTGCATGAGCATCCTTTGTGTTATCGAGCGTCTATCTCCTACGCGTGGTCTAAAATCGAGCAAATTTCTTGATTTTTGGTATTCTAAATCACCTATGAGTTTATTTTTATTATGCACCACAATCCATCATACAATACTAGTAGTCAATCCTTCTCCAACCACCCCACACTAAGGGTATGTGCGGTCCTCTGCACATGAAACACTTTAGATAGTAATCAACTTTTGGCATGCAAGCACACTTATTACACAAAACACTGAACTAAATTGACAAAGCATAGAAACGATGAAGGAAACACATATAAAGGAAATGCATTAAGGGAAACCTAATCTAAGTGGAAATATTGCCTTATTACAAACACCAAGAAGGCTTATTTATAGTAGGGCTTCAACCTACTCCTGTTGAAGTAACTGGGCAACTGTGTTCCATCCAGCACCTCTAACTAGAAAGCACCTGAATCAAGTATATGAGTGATAACATACGGTCCCAACCAATGCACTTTAAGCTTTCCAGGGTGGCGCAAAAACTTTGAATCATACAAAAGTACCATTTTCCCAACCTCAAGCTTTTTATCCTTGATGTGCTTGTCATGCCATGCCTTTTACCTGAATTTTTCTTACTCGGCTCCATCTTACTATGGTGCACCTCTTATCCTCGCTGCATCAATTAATCAATGCATTGTTCCAATGCTTGCTCGTCACCTGGACCTCCTGCATGCGGAATCCACAAAGAAGGTAACATGAATTCTATGGGTAGAACTTCCTCTATGCTAAACAAAAACTAAAAAGGTGTTTCCTTATTCAACCTCTTGTAGGTTTTTCGATATGCCCAAAGTACCACAAAACCTTGTCATCCCAATCTCGCCTTCCAACATCACAAATTTTTGTCAAGGTATGGCTCAATATCTTGTTAAATGCCTCAACAGTTCCATTTTCCTGAGGGTGATAAGGGGTTGTTATATTGGTCTCATTAACGAAATAATTACCCCTATCACTTGTTAAACTTAAAGGGCAGCCATACCTATTAATAATATTTTCCCACATAAACCTTGTTGTTGTAGTTGTTGTGTAATCCTTTATAGGTGCCGCTTCCACCCACCTTGTAAGATAATTTGTACAAGTTATAATGTAGTGTGATCCTGTCCTACGTGCGGCTGGGAAAATAGGGCCCACAAAGTAAATTTCCCACTTCTCAAAAGATTTTGCACTAGTAATAGGTTTCAAAGGAATTTCATCTCGTTGCCCAGGATTTCCAAGGTGTTGACAATGGTCACATGCCTTACAATATGCTTTGCAATCCTTGTATAATGTTTCCCACCATAGACCAGCTAGTAGAATCTTACACGCGGTGGCATCCCCTGCATAGTGTCCACTTGCAATACCACCATGAGCCTCTGCCATAATTGCATCATGCTCATGCTCAAGTACACACCGATGCAAAACTTCATCCCGACCTAACTTATATAAGTCTCCACTAATCAACATGTAAGGCGCGATGCGAATAACAAGTTGTTTCTTTTAAAATACACCATTCCCTTGGGTGCCACACCTATTCATAAAAAGACAAGTAATATCTTCTAAGTCTCGAGGACATGTGGTTCAACTGAATAGATGTCCATACGGAATTATGTCCTCAATGCTCTACACATCCTCTCCTAATTGAATCCTTGATAAATGGTCTGGACCAGAATTTCTCTTACCTGGCTTAACCACCACCATAAAATTGAACTCCTGAAACAATAGTACCCAACGGCATATGCACCTCGCAAAACGGGCTTGTTCACCTACTTAAATGTCATGTGGTCTGTATAAAAGATGAAAGGTATAGCCAGCAAATACTGTCAAAACTTATGGAGCACGTAGATCATAGACAATGCCTCATGCTCTATCGTTGTATAATTTTGTTCTATTGGAGTCAACTTTCTACTAGCAAAGCAAATAGGATGATCGACAATCCCTTCTCAAGACTATGTTAATACTGGAACCAATGGTCATGCCAAAGGCATATACATGGACATGAAAAGGATTGGACCATGAAGGAAATCACAAAATAGGCGTTGTAGTAAGCCTTTCCTTCAATGTGTCAAACACGCGTTGTTGTGCCTCACCCCAATAGAAATTTCCTTTTCCCTTGAGTAATTCTTCTAAGGGTACGACGATCTTTGCATATCCCTTAATAAACTTTTTGTAATAACTTGTGTTCCCCAAGAATCCACACACCTTTCTCTAGCTAGTAGGTTCCTCAAGCCTAAAATGACATCTACCTTAGCAAGATCCACTAGCAAGCCTTCTTTACAAATGATGTGCCCCAGAAAAATTCCAAAGGGTGTGGAAAATATACACTTCTTAATGTTCAAATATATGCTCAATTGCCTACATCTCTCAAACATCAGCCTCAAATTATCATAGTGATCTTTCACGAGCCCATAGACTATCCAATCATCCAGATACACTTGCAAGAACTTGTGAATAAAATCTTGGAATGCTTGTACCACTATGCGTGAAAATATTATAGGTGCATTCTTTAATCCAAAGGGCATAACCATGTATGCAAAACTTCCCCACTTAGTGGTGAAAGTTTTCTTCTCTTGATCCTCTATAGCTATCCTCACTTGATGATATCTAGAGAATCCATCAATGAAGGAGTAGATTTCATGGCCCACAACACCTTCTAATATTTCCTCAATAAATGGTGTGGGAAAAGGATCAATCACACATGCAGTATTCAACTCCCTATAATCCACACAAATCATGAATCTACCATCTTTCTTGATGTTGATCACCATAGGGCTCGCCCATTCTTAGTCCTCAATTGGCACAATAATTCTAGAAATTAACATTTTATCAATTTATTCCTTTACCTTGACGCACAAGTTTAGATTCATCTTGTAAACCCTCTTCTAGACTGAGCGTGCACCTTATTTTAGTTTTATCTTCATTTCTCCCAATGATTCATGTACACCTTTCAATTCATGATAGCCTCTAGGGAACAAATACTAAAAATTACATAGTAGCTCGATGATTTTAGCAAATTCATAATCATACCAGTAATCTCTGACAATGGTTTCCTTACGCTCAGCATCCATTCTGATGTTCACTTTCTTGGTCTTCATAGGCTCATGGTAGGCGTGCGCCTTCTCATCTACATTTTTTAAGACTTCGTGTGTACCCTATATGTGCTCAATGTCCAGGTTATCTACCTCTTCATCATCAACCATGTAAATTATCTCACGCTTTTCTCTTTCTAGGCAGTGCACTCAAGTTTCTCATCATTTGTTTCTTCCTCTTCAAAGTGTGTCATCGGGTCTAATTCTCCTAAGAACTCCTAAAGTAACTCTTTGGCCTTTGCATTGTCTCCCATAGTTAACACTTCATAACCTACAATGCCTCATTCATCGAGGGTTTAGAAGAGAAGTAATCAAAGGTCTGATTCATACCTTTAGTAAGTTCTTGCCAATTTCTAGTCGCCCTATTCAACTCTGCGTAGACATACCATTCATGTGTACAAACCTCGTAAGGTGAAATAAAATTAAACACCCCACAATGAAGGTGGTAAAGCTTCTTGCCTTGATGTCTAAAGTATCTCACACTACTGAATGTGGTGCTGAACAGGATCATTACCATGAAATGCACAGATTTGAATAGGTGCATTGCTTCTTAGAAATCGAGTAGATAAAGCAATCATTACTTCTATCCATTCCAAAATATTATCCCTATGAAACATCCACCAGTGCATTGTCGTGCCGTGTAGATTATATACTAACATGTTCCTTATTTCCACTTGACATTCCCATTGAACTTCCTTAACAAGCAGGAATACTTCTAGATTTTCCTCACCTGTGTACTTTAGTACCTGTATGTTTCCCAAATGCCTCGATATCTGCGTGGCTTCGACACATGTAGATGTACTCTGTACTTCATGTCCAACCATTTCATAAGTGACATGCACCCAATTATCACATGCAACACTTGTAGTATCTCTCATGGACTGTGCATCTTTCCACTAGAGAACCCCTTATTTTGATGGCTCAAGAACTTCTAGATCTCGAATAGTGCGCACATAAATTCTTTTTAATTCTTATTCACTTAAGGGCTCTAAATAAGGTGCATATTTCCCATCTATCAAAGGGATAATGACGCTGCGTTCTTCCTTATTCTCAAAACTGATGTACCCCTTATTAAAACGCAAGTTAGCATTGTTTGCATAACACCAAGGGCACTCAAGTAATGCTACTGCAAAGTTGTGTTAGGTTGTGGAGATTTTTTTCATGTGTGAAAGTGTTGAAGACTTTGCACTTTTCCACAATTGTCTCATTGGGGTTTAGGGTCAGGCCGAGGGTGGCAGCCCGGTAGTAGGGGGTTGAGGCGTAGCCCTCAAAAAACGGCCTCGAAATAAAATGTGCCCGATATCTATTTGGGAAATGTGCTTTTTCTCATATGGATGGGATTTTTGACCCATAGGATTATGGGATGGTTTTGGCCCATGGTTTTGATACCCACAGCTTTTGTAAAATCTGCAAGCAGTGTCTACTTATTTGGTTTTGTGTATATGGTAGGAATAATGTGACATTGCATGTGTTTTAAATTTGGTTGTGAATTCTGTAGAGTTTGTTGAGCACATGCTCCAAATAGATCTGGGTATCGTATTAAGAGAGCGGTGGCTTGTAATAAAATCTCAGTAAAAGTGATTCTTGGTGGACATAGCCCAAATTAGGTAAACCAAGTTAAATATTGTCTCTTTATGTTGTGTTATTATTATTTTGCATTTTTATTTAAGATTTGTGATATTTTTTGCATACTAGTTTCTCTCATGTTGCAATTCTGTGAGGGATTATTTCACATATTTTATCCCTTATTTTCGAACAAATTGTTTTCTTCTTCATAGCGCTAAGACCTCAAAATCCCCAGTGAACTTGTCCCCGTATATAGTAATGGATGCATATTTTAAAACTCCAATGGGTGTTTCCTTAGTCTCGATTTTCCATGAATATCACATTGGAAGATGGTTATAATGGAAGTCTTCCCATCGAACCCATGCATCTAAAGTGAGCACATTTACTTTCATGCCTATGTTAATCAAGATGTTACTCAAAAGCCAACCATCAACAACAACATTTAGAGTAATCTACTTGTCATAATCCAAACTGACCATAGGAAGATTAGCATGCAAAATTTGTCTCTCATGCTCACTCCCAGTGCGTAGAGTGTTTCCCTTCAACCAACTCTGCAACAAAAGAATAATTTTCTCTTGGTGCAACATCTTGTAAATATCTTTCAAATCATCAAAATATGTCTGATGGAGATTAGCTACTTTCTTTTGTTCTAGCTTTTAATTGTTCCTTCAAACATTGTATCTCACCCTATAAATTATGAATTACCTTTATGGTTTCTTGATAAACCTCCTTATGATGCGTAGGGTCTAGATACTTGGCATGTAGAACTTTCTCCTTAGTAATGGTAGGATTTTGTTGTGGTGTTTCCTTGGTGCACACACAGCCTCAACGCATGTAGTAATCTTCAAAGGCACCAACTTAGGATTCGACGCTAACTTCGGCGACCATTGGTCTTCCACGGCGCATTGTACTCCAAACCATTCCCGGACCTTTATTTTCATGTTTGTGTTTATTTCTTAAGTGTTCATACAAGTTATGGCATTCTTCATAACTATGATTCTTTCCATAAAAAGAACACACAATATTCTGTGGACATTCACACCTATAGTGATTAGGAGATCCGCATGTATAACAAGTCCCATGAGGGAAATCACTCCTTCCGCCCCCTGCAACCTCAACCTCTGAATCCGCCTCTGTAACCTCAAACTCTACCATGGCCTCCATCAGATTTCCCCTAAATATGATCATAGTCATGATGCTTACCTTTTCCTTGGAATTATTTGCAACACTAGTCTGTCATACGCCAATATCAATGGCATCATGGATCTGATCGATCAATCTGTAATCTTCAGTATCATGAATCAAGTACCTACAAATATTATAGTAATTGGACACATTCTTTCTTATCACGCACTATAATAATGAGTACTAGCTTAAAATGTGGTCCAGTAACATATCTCGTAATCCGAAACAAGGAGTGCGCCGATTTTTGAGGGCAACTATACTTACTATGCCCCTCTACTTAACAATTTGTACACAAAATTTCGTTTTGCATCTCATATGCTGAATTAGCAAATAATTTCTCCAACTATTTCTCCATTACTACTATTTGAGCTTCCAAGAATGGGCTCACTCCTATGTCCACACTTCCTACCGCCTCAACGTGTAGAGATGCTTTAAATGCCTCACGTGGATATGTATAAGTCTTTTGGGAAAGGACCCTCCTAAAAGGCATGATCAGTCCACCAACAAACCACTATACATGTTGGCTTGCATGGATCTCATAAGATAACTTAGACAAAAGAGTCTTGAACGAAGAGTGTCATATTCCCAAACACTTTCAAAGAGTAGTGCCCGCTTAATATATTTGAGTGTGCTTATGCTTTTCGCTCAAATTCGGGTATAAAATTCCTTCAAGAAAGCATCTCACATCGCCGTATAGATACACAAAATTGATTAGGATCAAACTTTCTATACAAGTTGTGCATGCATCCCTACAACATAGTTACAAAATGACTTGCCTTTCTCTTTGGAGCTATAATCCCCTTTGCGTGCCATAGTATCTCACACATATGCACATGCTCAGCTACATCTTCAATACCTCTATACTTTGAAAAATGGAGAGACATCTCCATATAAATTTGTTGAGGTTAGTTTGGCCCTTGCCCACCAGATCCAGATCATCTTGTGTTTCCTCTTGTATTTCCACCGCCTCAAAATCCACCAGATCCTCCAAAGTGCCCAAGCCAACTGATCCTCTTGATACTCCCGAGCCCTCTCCTATAGTAGGCAATGGACCAAAGGATGTGCTACCCTGTGTTCTAAGCGGTTTGTGCTAAACTTTACGCCCATAGTCTTTGAAGTTGCACTACTTCTATATGTGATGCCAGCCTACTTCCATATGTGATGACAAGGTTTTGTGCACCTATGTTCTATGTCGATTTACACACCAAAAAGATACATCCAACTGGTCCTCCAAATAAAGTAGATGAAGATTGCGCCATAGATGAATAAGCTCCCTGATTAACTCCTGAACTTAATTGTAAATTAACTCTATCTACTGCAACTCTACTACTCACACTAGCTTGTTGATTACTGACTATCGTAGAACTAGAAAACCAAGCACAAGGGCTAGGTCACTAGGTAGATTTAGATGCACGTCTATGGCCCATGTTTTCTCCACTGGTGTGCTCTCATATGAGGCTTACGATGGTTCCCTACCATGCTTTTCCAAATGGGGAAGATCCAGATGCTCTGGCTCCACGTATTCTATGTGAGCTCTGAATCCTTCACGATCCATTTCTCTCCACAATGCCATCTATTCTGAACTTCATGTTGCTTCTCTAAATCCCTCTCACATGCCTCATTGAACTTGAGCAGCATTTCTTTCCTCTGTTTATACGCTGCTAGGTCTGCCATCCTTACAAAACCTTCTCCCGCTCCTACCCCCGCGTGTTTTGGGGTTTAGTTATCCATCGACTTATTTTCCAAATACGGGGTTACAATCAAGGTCTTGATCTCTAGTGGGATACCGCATAAATATGATCCTATGGGTTTGCGCAAAAATTGAAACTCGGTAACCTCTGGGAAAGAGTAAGTCAAAACTGCGTACTAAAGAATATAGCTATTCAAAACACCATAGAACCAAACATCCATAGAGCATGTCCAAATCAGATTTGCATCATACAAGGCTTGGAATTCTTCATGCATCCAAACAAGCGTGTGAAACCTCTAAATCATTTTAGATGCATAAGCAACTAGCCACTCGTACATCTCTATGGGAAAGATAGCAAATAACATCTCATACAATGTGTCATACAGATTCTACTTAACCCACGTGCATGTATTAAAATCAGGTCCAGTGTTGAACCTATGGGCATACTCTCCTTCCATATCTCGCTAACCACTCCTCAATATTGGCCAAGGTCAATCAGTAAGTCTTCATCACACAACATCCTGAAAAATAGCTAAGAAAGAGGTCCCAGCAATGGAACCAATGATGTAGCTTAGAATTCACTGTAAATAACCCAAAGCGTGTTGGCACATCACTCAGCCTAAAGTGAGCACTCACCCGAAGAGCACAAGGGCACTAGGTCCCTCTTTAGAGTTGTTTGTCCATAATTTTAGCATGAGTGTGCATGTATATATCCAGTCTAGTCTCATAACAAATAGTAAATAATCCACAATGCATAAACTAGATCTAAATCTAAACCATATGAAATAATGATCGAGCAATGATTATAAGAAGATTTACCATGCAAGAACCATATTCAGTCATATCTAACACCAATATCTAGCCAATATGATCCATTGTATTAATACTGCAAAACATAGAAGCTTCATACATCAAGATTCAGTCTCCATAGTCATGCGTGCTAACAAATCTGCAGCATAACTCTATAATAAACAGGATTGTTCAAACCATGCAAAACAATACATATATATAGGGATGGGGACTTTCCCTTCACCACCTATGCACCTTCCAAAAATAGGCTACATGCTAACAATAGCCATGCACCCTTACATCAATGTACAAAAGCATGCAACTGCTAATAATAGATCTTCTATTAGTTAACTCTAAGAATAGATCCTATTATTAGACTAAGAATTTGCATGGCGCTCAAACTAATGCAACTCCCAAAATAGCCTTATGTGAATTGCAAGTCTTCGTATCTTTACACGCTTCGTATCTGTCCAAAAATAGCATTAATAGCAAAACGGCTAAGTTCTGATCCTAGACACTCCATACCTTACTATAATTATGTGTGCACTCCATGCGCCCTATATTCGCGTGCCCACCCCTTATTTTCTTTTACAAAACTTAGGCCAAATTTTCCAACCTAACAATCATTGATCATATCAAGAAGTCTAAAGTTCAAATTTTAGAATCTTAGTATCTGAGAACTCATCCCAAACAATTTGATAAAATTGTCTAGTTTATCAAAGGAATTAGTTCAGTTCCATTCCCATCAATTCCACTACTAAAGAACCACTTATCATACCTAGTACCACTCCTCAAAACCTTCTTGCTTCAACCTCCTCCACTTCTGAGAAAGTAGAACCCTTCTAACTCTCTTTTTGATCCATGGGTATAAACTAACTGTATCATTGACTCGGTGCCTCTCCGACGACATCATGTCCAAAAAAATTCCAAGGCCCTTGATCTCACTCTCCCTGCTTGTTGGTCGGTGTTACTTCATGGAGACTAAAGAAGTACTCTAATTGGCTAGGTCAAAGATACTCAACTTGCATTTGTATATTTTCCGAATATGAAAGTCAAGATGAAGATACTTTTGGTAGACATTTCAACTTCATATGGGATATTTTTTAGCTAGAGTTTTTGTTGTGATATTAGAGGTGATATACAGATGGATTGGTCATATTCCACCATACATGTCAATGGAAAAATGAAAATATCCTTCCTATAAGAAAAATGAAATATATCGTTCAAAAGGAAGATGACCCAAGGGAGGACATTTTGTACCAAGATTCAAGATACGAAAACTATTTCATAACTTTATAAGAATATGTTGAGCTACCCATATTAATGGAGGAGTACCCAAATTTGATTGAGCTAGTTGAGAAATTTCATGATGAGTTGTTTAACCTGAAATTTGACATTGCGCACTTCCCATGAATATGGATATGGACTCTCTTCTTGGTGATGATGACAATAATAGATGTCTTGACTCTGCAACAAAGCAACCACAAGATGGTAAGCAATGTGGGTAATGAAGGAAAATGACATCAAATAACTTTTTCCTAGGTGAGTCTCAAGTTTTCAATCATATTCTCAAAAATCCACCATGAATATTTGTTTGGTGAGTATGATTGTGAATATGAAGCTTTCTACTTTCCATTTGGAGAAGAGGGCCTTCCTAATGAAGAACGAGGTAGATGAAAATATACTTCAATCCCTCAACGATGATCCCACTCGAGAAGAAGGTATTGTTAGTGCAAAATCACAACACCCCCAAATGAGTCGTCAGATCTGCTTTTCTAGGGTAGAGTTATTTGGTGTGATTCACATAACATTGAGTTTTCCCCAAAGTGTGGGGCTTAGAAAATGGAAAAACTCTCTAGATTAAAGGTTGGTTCCTATTCCTCTATTTAGGTGCATACGTGGAAACTTACAGAGGACCTATTCCTAAACCTAATCTAAGTTTTACCAAGGAGACATGGATAAAATGAATACAAGAAATCAAAACTAAGCTATAAGGTGATGCACCGAAGGAATGATGAACATTTTTTTTTTGATAGACACAAACCAACAAAATACATACAATAATCAAGCACAGATAACCAGATTTATAATGAAAGACCATATGAGAGAAAAGGAGACAAGAAAGGATCTAAAATTGATCACAAACGTGTTTTATTGCTTTGTAGATTGATACAATGCATTACAAACAGCCAGAAGGCAGGAAACATATTGTAATTTAAATGGAAGGTATGAACTCCATGAATTCCCTTGCCAAAAGGAAAGGGGATCTGTAAAAACAAAAGAATGTCTAACCCTTTATAATGAGTCTCGACCCTACTTTTATAGATTCAACACAGAGGGGAGAAAGAGAGAGAAGGGAAAATAGTTTCAAGCTCAACCACCGCTATTAATGCCTCCCATAAAATTTGCCCCAAATCTGTCTTGACTGCATCAAATTCTTATTCAGTGCCTTGAAGGAGGAGGAAACGGTAGATCAGATCGAAATCGCTCTGGTTGTTGGAGCAAAATAGATCCTACATTAATGTCCCCGAAGATGTTGTTATTGATGGTGAATCACAACACCTCTGAATGTTTGCAACTCGATGGGTTGAAACTCTCAATGCGATTGCATAACATGGAGCTTTTCCCAAGTGTGGGACCTTACGAAATAGGAAAAGCTCTCTGGATGAAGGCCAGTTCCTATTCCTCTATTCAAATGCACATGTAAAAATGCAGAGGGTTTACTCAAAACCTAAAATAACTTTCCAAGGAGACAGGGTAAGAAGATGCATAAAATAAAACCTAAACTAACAAAGGTGATGCACCAAGGAATGAAGAACACCTGTCTTGCCAATAAACACAAACCATTAAAATGCAATGCAAGATCATGCACAGATAACAAAATTTGTAGTGAAAGATCAGGAGGATGCAAATGAACATAGAGAGGGTTGAGAATCATCCACATACATGCATTATTTTCTCCAAAGATTGATACAATACACTACAAAATGCCAAGAGGAAAAGTTGCATTACAGTTTTAAATGGGAGGTTTGAACTCCATAAATTCACTGCGCCAAAGAGAAGAAGGGAAGGGTAAAACAAGAATGTCCAACCTTTAGAAAGAAGCCCCCCTTACAATTTATAGGAAGAATGAGAGAGGGAAGAGAGAGGGAAGAGAGAGGAAGAATGAGAACCCTAGTAAACCCAAAAAATGGTGAACTGTATTTTGCATTTTTGAAGAACTTCTTCTCACCCAATTAAATATATCCAATCGTATTTGGATAGAGGACCTTGTAAGCTTTCCAAAAATTCCAACCTTGCGTGAATCTGAGCTCCCTGTGAAAATTTATGGCCATTTGAATATCTGGGTCAGGGTTTGCTTTCTGTCGGGTTCGGGGTGTCAACGCTCAAAATGTTGCACCTCCTAAAGATGCACCTCATGAAGATGTGCCTCGGTGCATCCATCCTCATGTCAACATACTCTTAAGTGCGCCATAGGCACTTGAAAATGTGGTGTTGACATTCTCTGATGTGCACCTCCAACCTGTGCCAAGGCGCAACTTTTCTCATGTCGACATCCTCTGATGTGCACCTCCAACCTGTGCTAGGGCGCAACTTTTCTCATGTCGACATCCTCTAATGTGCGCCTCCAACCTACACCAGGGTGCAAATTTTCTCATGTCGACATCTTCTGATGTGCGCCTCCAACCTGCGCCAGGGCGCAACTTTTCTCATGTCGACATCCTCTGATGTGCACCTCCAACCTGTGCCAAGGCGCAACTTTTCTCATGTCGACATCCTCTGATGTGTGCCTCTAACCTACGCCAGGGCACAACTTTTCTCATGTCGACATCCTCTGATGTGTGCCTCCAAAGTTATTGTCAAGTTTTGAGTTTCTTTGATTTCCATATTCTTCTGTTTGTCTATATTTCCGGGGAAGATATATATACAGATTTCTCCATTTTTCTCCCACCTAACCTCCCCAAACTTAAAGTCTCAAATCTCCATGGCGTAGACGAGGCCGAGATATTTCCAACGGTGTCAGATTTGTAATATTTCGAGCCCCGAGTCGAAAGATATGCCCCTTCGAATTTTTTATGGATCTGCATAAAAAGGGCGGGAAAACAGTTTGAGAAAACAGGACCTCTTTTCTATATGGGACACATGGAGGGCTAGCGCTTGTTTGAGGTGGCCTCTGTATTTTTCTCTTGGAATGGCACGGGGCTAACATGTGGCTTCCTCTCTGTTGGCCTGCTCAATTTCTATGTTTTTGGCTAAGTCCTTTGCTCGGCGGGGTCATATTTCTTGACCGAGGACATGCGGCGGTCTGGCGCTCATCTGGAAACCTTCTCTTTATTTGCCCCTTGAATTAGAGCCGTTTAGAGACTTGGCACTCTCCGGCATCCTGCCACCATGCATTGACTATTCAACCTGATTCGGCCCCTTTTTGAGACTGGACGCATGGAGGCTCTGCGCTTGCTTAAAAGCTCGATCAAGATTTACTTTTGAAGGAGCGTCGAGTTGACACTTGGAAGCTTCCGCATGTCTTTGGACTTTTCAACGGCCCCTCTAACCTTTTCAGACCCTAGGCTACATAGAAAACTGGCACTTATTTGAGCCTTCGCCTTTGAATCTACCCTTAGAGATGCACCAAACTGACGTGTGGCGGCTTCCACGGTGCTTCTATACTTAGCCTCTTTTTTTAGCCCCGCCATGTCCACCTTTTGACCTCTGTTGACCATTTGCTACGTGGAGGGCTGGCACAAGTTTGAGCTTCCCTTTTTGGATTCAACTTTGGAGAAGCGTCATGCCGACACGTGGCTCTCTTTGTTGCCTCCTCCATACTTAGCTAATTTTTGGACTTGTTCTAAACCATTTTGAGCCCGAAGACTTGGATCTTTGTCGTTTCTTCTTTTTCTTCTCACTCATGTCTCTTTTGACACTGCTCCTCCTTTCCCAACCTCGCTATTTTATTTTTGAGCCCACCTGTAAGTCGTTAAATAGATTTAATACATGGATTCACTCAATGAGTCGTTTCTTCTCTTTCTTCTTGCACAGGGTCGTTTAGTCTTTCGCAAGCCCCATCACTCCATTGTTGAGTCCTTCTGCGACCTGTTTGCAAGATTTAAATGTGTTTTCTCTGGTTCTTCTTTGTGGGTTCATGGCTGATTCAATACTTTACCCGAGGGAAAAATATGGATAATGAGGTATATCCATTATGAATATGACCAATGTATCTCAAGATGATCAAGATAAGGAAAGTGATGGTATTGATATTTCAGGCACAACTTTGTGCCCGTTCTCCTTTCAAGAGGATGAAACACTATGCAAGTCACACCACAGTGAGTAATATGTCAAGAATGAGTTGGTGTGTGTGAAATAGGACCGCTTGGAGCAACTGAGAAACATGGAGCGCCAAGAAGCCAATGATGGTGTTAAAAATATCCAAATCTATACCAAGAACTGGTTTATGATAATAATGGTCATGCAGAGCATGACAAGAAAAGAGCAAATGCCCATCGAGAGCACAAGACTAGTTGTAGACATGACGAGCTAGGAATGATCAAGAATCAATTGGCTAATAGTAGTAAAGTGAAAAATAGGAAATCAAAAGTAGGAATGAATCTAAAAATGGACTAGAAAATGGAAATGAAATTTCATGATATCAAATACAATGGGCTATCTAGATGGATTTTCACTTGTCGGAAGAGCCATATAGACTTTCTCAAGAAGAAACATATCACTTCATCTTTCTCAGGCATATGGAGATCCCTTATAGCAAATGGATCTCCTAAGAAGTGGAGGAAGGATTCTTACTTCATTGAACTAGTGAACGGGTTTTTCGAGAAATGTCATCTAGTGTTACTCGTGCATAGGTAATATTTGGATAGGCACAAGCAATGAAAGTGGGTTCTCCCCGCATATACCATAGGTTATTTAGGTTTGTTTTTCATTTCCTTTTTATGTTTTTTCCCTTTGTGTGGTTTTTTTCCTTTCCTATTGTGTGTGCGTGTGTTTTTCATTTTCATTCCACATCCTTGTTGAGACTCTATTGCCCAATGGATAATGCATTGTTCCACTAAAGCCTAAATTGAGATTTTGGAGTTCCTTCTTGCCTTGTTTTCATTTCATGTCAAACCAAATCAAGTCCCCGAGTATGAGACAATTGTTAGCATATAAAATGTCACTTCATTTTATATGACAACCCCATCAAAAAAATTCCCTTTTGGTCAAACCGGTCAAAATGGGAAAATTTGTCAAAATTGCCAAAATTACTCATTTTCAAATATCAACTTCTAGGAAGGGTTCTGAGATCCTCAGGGCATTTAAAAATTGTTGATTATATTCAATGAAAATTTATCGTAGTATTCTCCATGATGGTATGATTTAGCAAGCATTCTGAGAGCTTCGAAATGGTCTTGGGAAATATTTCTTCCTAGGCACTTTTTGAAAAAAAGGGAGTGTGCATGCTTCATTGAAGATTCAACTTCAACGAAAGGTTTCAGGAGCCTCGTGAAGTGTTGGGACATAATATCCCGGAATTGGAAATATTATGGAGCCTACTTCGCAATGGACCAAGTGTGATAGGATTCTAGGAACATAGAAAGTGGAAATTCTTCCAAAAATGGAGTGAGGTTACCTTTTTTGTACATGAATTTTAGACGGAAGGTTTTGGGTACCCCAAGTGGAGTTTGGAGCCTAAAAAAATCTCAATTGAAATTATTTTCAATGCTCTTCATGACCCACAAGTTTTTGGCTCGTGTTTGCGGAAACTCTTCTTGCAATTTGGCTCGGGAAAAAAGGAAGGTATGGGTAAAATTTGTTGAATAACTCATTTTAAAGCTTCCTAAATAGGCTCATTGGATTCATTTTCCCATTTCCATGCAATTTCATATACTATACGACCAAAATTCATCAAGGATAGACTCAAAGGAGAATAAAACACTCTAAGGTACAAAATGGAGGTGCAAATCATGCTCCAACCTTCACTTTGGCTTCTTGCAAACAAGCGGTTGGTGTCCCATTGCACCAAAAGTGCACTTATGAGGTGAAATTTCACCCCATAAGTGTGTCCTCTTCTTATTGGTGGAAATTTCATAACCAAAAACATAAGGAGAGCTAAAAAGTGCATGTGAAGGCTTGATGTGACTTGATGGTGGGACCCCTTTTTCCCTCCAAGTGGATTTTGAACCTCCATTAAACCCAAGTGCACTTATGAGGTGTAATTTGCACCCCAAAAGTGTGCTCTCACCTAATTGGAGGGGATTTTAAGCATAGTGGAAGACAAGGTAAGGTTGAAACATAAAAAAAACAAGGGATGGGTACAAGTGCAAGTGTATTCCCCACTCCCATTTCCAACCCATGCACACTTTTTCACCCCATTTGCACAAAATCATACTTATGAGGTGCAATTGCACCCCAAAGTGTGCCTAGGTTCAAATGGAATCCCAATCTCCACTTCTCCATCTCCACTCCATGTGCAAGCCCCACCTCCATCTCTACCATATAAAGGAACTAACCCTTGTTTCCCCTCAAAAAACACAAATCATCATAAAGTGAGCTCAAATTTTGCAAGACAGCCATTAAATCTCATCTTAGATTTAGTTCACCATGTTCAAACTTTAAAAAATAGGCCCTTTGTGCCCTAGAGTTCCAAATCTTGTTTTCCCCATATCTCATGATCTTGTGGATAGAATCACCTCAAATTTGACCATATATTCCTTTTTAAAACACCTCCATGGTGATATAATACTTTTTCATGATATTCTCACATCAAAATTATATTCATGAATATTTTTTCCAACCATTTTAACCCCAAATTGCTAAAAAAACATCATTTTTGCAAAGAAGATTGTGAAAATTCCCCAAAAGAGAATCATTTCAAACTTGGAGAATCCATTCCTCTCCTCAATCCCGTCATTTTTATCTAGTGTACATTATCTAAGAAGAAAATTTGTTGCACTTGTGAACAAAACCATCATTTCTTGCTAAAAATACTTGTAAACCCCATGAGCTAAAAATTTTTTCGCATTTTCTCTCAAACCCGATGAGAGAATCCCTTCAAAATTAGAGCATTATTTCCCCTCACTAATACGGTTATAATGAATAAAAAATCACTCAAATCAGATAATATTTTATCCCGAACGATATTTCCTACGAATCGATTCACGTCCAATTTGGATTTTATTTTCTCTTGTTTTGATTTCGAAATACCAAAAAATTTACCCATAACACTAAAATACACTCAAATTAATGGATTTTCAAATGAATGTGGAATCCATTTTTTCTTGTACTATAGCATTCCCAAAACATTATACTGAGTCAGTGGGATCATAAAAACACAAAAGGAATCCCCACTACTCCAGATACATGTTCGTTTCATTCTAGTGGAGCACTGGATTTCAATTATATGAACCGAGAGGATGAAAGAAAGAAAAATCATTTGTGAAATTTAGTCATCATGCACAAGATATTTTTATCACAAAATATCTGATTGAATTTTTTGAAGGATTTTACAATGGGAACCATGGTTGTGAGCATTGTTATGTTTCCACCAGGGATTCTCAAAAAGCTCCAAACATTGTCATGGTTGTCGAGTCCGAGGTGTGTGTGGTACAAGTGCATTCTTCATGATGATCGTAAGAGGAGTGTTTTCTCATATGGAAGAAATCATATCATGTTCATGTGTTCATCCTACCATTTCTCACAGAGGTGAAGAGGTGAAATGAGAGATTTCAAGATATAACAAAAGGTGACCATTCCAGATAAGGCATGAAACATCATTTCCAGGTCCAAGAAGAGATGTGTTCTAATTAGATAAGCAGTTGAGGAAGATCATGTCTAGATGTGGCATTCATCTCCACCATGAAGGAAGAGTGAGACTTCATTCTACAACATCTATCTTCTCTCTCTTCTTCTCTCTTTCTCTCTCTAGAATTCTATTTCTTCGTTGAGGAGAAAAATTTGTAAAAAGTGACTTAAGTCACTTAAATTTTTTATTTATTCATTGAGGATTGCACTTTAAGTTAAAAATTCACATGGGAATGTGAAGAGCCACCGACTTTGGCTATAAATTGTAATGCTCTCTCCATTCTAAACGATCAATTTTTTCCCTCTCTAACAAGTTGTATTCTTCTATTCCCTTGCATTGTAATTTTCCTCTATTCTCATCTTGTCACTTAGTCGAGCACATGTTGGCATTTTTAAGATGTTGAAGGACTTGATAAATCTTTGTATTTGTCTTGCAATTATCCATTTCATTATCTTGTGATGTTGTGTTGTGTTTTCTTGTTTCCTCCAATTGAACTGGATGTACTCTAAGTTATCAGTTGATGGAATTTGTGTCACTACCATTAACATAACTCCCCCTCCTCTTTCACCATTATTTCTCTTGTTATTTTCTCCTCTCCACCTTATACATTTCTCCCTCTCTCACTTACAATTAGAGTTACAACAAGGGTGTTTTTGTACTTTCACGGGTATTCAACCTCCCCAAGAGTTAGAAATAGTGTAAAAATCCAAATTTCAATAAATGGGATTCGCCTCATCTTGAAGAGGAGAGATTCAATCCCACGAGCATTGATTGAAGCCCATATTTTGTCCCCTGAAAAATATTTCGCCAACGCATGTTGAATGAATATTTTAGATACATACATTCACATATTATAGAAATTGTCCTCTTGAATTAGATATTCATCCACATAAACTCTAATTATCTCTCGATAGAGAAGAGTGAATGCAAAGTTTCACAATTCTATAGTATGCAAATGACACAAAATAAGACCAGAATGGAAAGGAAATGAGATAGAAGGATAAATTCTTTTGTATTCAAATGTAGACACAAACTTTGGCCATCTTGTTTTATTTTATTTCATCATTACCAACCTCTTGCACCCATATGCCCAGTCATCTTATGTCATCCCACGTTATTTTAGCCTCGATTGGGGCACCCAGATTAGTTCTGGGTGCTCGTGGGTGCCCTAATCCCACCAGGGGCACTGTGGGCACCCTAGTCCCAACAAGGGCATCATTGTCCTTTTTACTTTCCCACCTCTTTTTGGGCTCTTTCTAGCCATTTGAGATCTTTATCTTTCTTTTGGTTGGCCTTTTCGGGGTTAATTACGAAATTAGATCAAGAGAACCCTATAAATATAAAGTTATGAGACCATAATGAGGGACCTAGCATCATTCACTACTATCACTCATCTAGAGTTGCATCCATCTATTGCATTGGAGATCACTTGCATCCACATAGCTCCATCATCAAGGCACAAGGCTAGGACATTTGCATCACACTTCATAGGGGAGGGATTCTATTCTATTCCATGCACACATTCTATTACATTTTCTACATTTAGTTATTGCTCACTACTTCACAAAGTGTGACTGGCACAAGAGAAACCTAGGGAACATTATGCACACACACATCATAGAACTACATTTGGGTCTGAAATGTAGTGTAACACTTAGTTAGTAAGCCCACTATTGTGGCAGTGAGGTCAATCGACCCATTCATTTGCATCTTTTTTTTAGGGTTTTGATACTTCTTTTGGGTTTTACAGGTCTTTCATCATCTTGGATTATTGATGACATTTAAATAGGGACAACAAACTTGATGCGACATGACATAACGAGGTTTTAGACCACCTCTCAAACCTATGTGAAGATCAGTTTCAAAGCTTTTATACAAACTAGGGCACCCAGTTTGCAGACCATAGTGCCCGCAGGCACCCCAATCCCTCTCCAACCACTCCAGTCCAGATAGATCCTCTAGATCCATCCTTTTTGGACTTTATGCACATAGTTGTTCCTTCTTCAAGATTTTCTAGTCAACTCTACTGGCACATAATCCCACGAGCATCTATTATTCAGTTGAGTTATTTCCTCTTCTCTTCTTGCACATTAGGGTTAGCATTTCCTTTTGCATAGTTGTTTTAGATCATTTACATACTTTATACATTTATTTACTTTATTTATTGTTCATAGCTTAGATTAACTATCCCCATACTACATATTTAGTTAATTTTAGTTAATCATTTTGGTGAACCCAACTCAATCATTCACGCTTCTAGGTTCTTCCTTCTTACCTTATCATTCTAGGGTTTATTCTCCTTTTCCATGGCTCACTCTCATGAGGAATTTACTGAAGCTCACCTTAAGGCCATCAATGATCACCTTGTTGAGCATCCCCAAGATCTAGATTTACTTTTACATGTTGCTCATGAGGAAGCTACTAACTTGGCGAACTCACCGCTTCTACCGCCATACCCACTTCTATTGTTACTCAACCACCTACTTCTACTCTTCCTCCTATTTCTACTATTCCATTTTATTCCTACTCCTACCAATCATTTTATGCCACCCTTAGTTTCTCATGTATGACAAGTCTCATCTATTGGCAATCAAGACTTAACTTCTCTTTATCATGATCTTCAAGCTCAAATTCATAAGTTACAATAGCCACTTCGCATGCATCACCATCTTTAGATTCTACCTTGTTATTGCATACTCCATTTGCACTATGCCATCTCTACTTACCCACTTCCTCCTAGTTTTTCACCCCTAAGCTTCCCATTTTTAATGGGCATGGTGACCCACAAGAACACCTTAGAGCATTTCATGTCATTTGTCTTGACTTCGTTGATGATCATATACTTTTAGCTAAGCTATTTCCTCGTAGTCTCCATGATTATGTGATGCGTTGGTTCTATGACTTACATGTTCACTTAGTAACCTCCTTCACACATCTAGCTGATGCATTTCTTACTCATTTCTCCATCAATATCAACTCTAATATTTTATGCCCAACTAGCACAACTTAAACAAGGCTCAAATGAACACCTAGCCAACTATGTTTTGAGATATAAGAACAATCTAGCTAAGATGAAAAATGTGCTTGCCGACTCTGAGCTTAGGATTTATTTATTCAAAGTCTATTACCACCTCTACAAGAGAGTGTTCTCTTTGAGAACCTCTCCTTCGTTTGATCAACTTTTCATACTCTTAAGCTTTGTGAGACCAAACTCCTATCCATAGGAAAGCTTAAGTATCAAGAACAAACTTCATCTTCCACTCATTTTCCTAACAAGATGCCATTTAAACCTTCTACAACTAAACCAATCAACGCTAAAGTCATTATCAACACCATCACTCCTACTAGGGAGGTTCAGTCACACAACCTCGATGCACATTTAACAACTTTCCCATGGCTCCGCATCTTATATTGAAACAACTTCTTGAGAGAAATCTTATTACCCTTCCCCACCACTCGAGTTAGACCCATCATGACCAAAAGGTAGGAACTACAATGAGAAATTTCGTTGTGATTATCATCGATGTGTGGGACATTCTACAAATAGATGCCTAAAACTTTGAACAATCATCCAAGATCTAATTGATAACAATAAACTAGAGTTCCCAAAGTCTACTAGCTCTTCCCCAACCAATGACAAGGGTAAACTCAAGCTCTTTAACAATGACTCTCAACAATGTGACAAAAAGACAAAAACTCTTCTGCTAATCATATCATCATCATGTGGTATCACCTCCTGGATCAGGAGCTCTAGATTTCTTAGTTGCTAACATTGAAGCTTCACCACCAATCATTTCTTTTTCCAACATCGATTATCATGCTAAGTTTACATCTAATCATTTACACATCCATGCATCTATTGGCTCGACCTCCATCAACAACACTAAGGTTGACCCATCATGGCCCATTAGTGCATGTTCTATGTCACTCCTCAAGGCTATCGGGTATCCTCCATCCAAATTGAATACCTTTTCAAAAATCCTTTGGGGTTGTTAAGCTACATGTTACAGTTGGTCCTCTTACTATGCTTGTACCTTTCCTCGTGGAAACACAGTTGAGGGGTGACATGCTTCTTGGTCTCAATTGGATTCGTTTTCTCTCAATCTATCATTTCTATGAATCATTTGTGAGACTCAAATTTATTTACAACAATCAAGGTCATTTCTATTGATGGTGTCCCTCCATCTACTCCATGGTCACCATCTCCTCACACGTATAGCTAGCACATCATCTACTTCTTCTTACACATCACATTCTATGTTACTTAAAGCACAATCTACTCCTAGTTCACCTACTCAGAGCATCATCTACGCACCACATCATTTAACTAGTCCTACACATAGGTATAGGCCTATTCCTCGGAACATTACTACATCTCGCAGCATAGATCACCACCTCATTTTATTCCATGGATCTTCTTCACCTTCGCATTCCACATCACATAGATCTCCATCACCGATGCATTTTGTGATGCCATGACCTTCTTCATACATTCATCCCTCACATGCACACAAACTTCATTCACCACTACAACATTTTTGTCTACCATACCTCCACTATTAGAGCATGGTCATACGCTTTCATCTCCTACATCAGATGAAGGACCTCATCCTTCACCATCATTGGATAGTTCATTCATTCACACACACTTGGGGGCATGGACACTTCACCTTCCCCCCACCTTGTCTTAGCATAGCATACATCATCATCTTTTACATTTTCATACATTCATATCCTTCATTAGGCATACTCATCATACATTCTAGCATCATTACCCGATGACACACTCTTGTGCTTCGGTTCACATTTGACTATTGAGGGCTTACTACACATGAACCCCCACACACATAGGCATATAGGCACATACACATGCATTTTCATCACACATTCACATGTCATACACATACATTTTTACATTTATCTATTTTGACATTTTACACATTTTACATTTACATCATCATATCCTATCATACTGGTCTTCATTATACATACTTGCATCTAGCATACTAACATCTCATTCCATATTACTATACATCATTACATATATTACATTACATACATTACATTTTTTACATTCTACACCATGTATTACATCTCATTACACATTACTCATTCATCATATGGTTATTCTATCATCACGCATACTACATATCTTCTTCTACTATGTCTACACTCACTACCCGATGACACACTTTAGTTCCTCGGTCCATACTTGACATTGCCGAGGGTTTACAAATCAAATGGACCTTACACTCATCACACATTTACTATTCGACCTTTCATCATGCGACATTTTAGGCTAGTGACATATGCTTTAGGCTAAATCATCACCTATTCTATCATTTTGTAGTGGTATACACCTTAGGTTACATCACCACTCCCTCTTTTTCATTTATAGTGATATACGCTTAGGCTAAATCATCACTCATCCATTCATCTTATAGTGATATACGCTTAGGATAAATCATCACTTATATGTTCATCTAGTCATGATATATGCTTGGCTATAGGGTTCACACACACATCATTTCTAGGTCACATCATCACCAATCATACACATTCATCACAAGTGCATTAGACACACACACACTACTTCGACCATTTCCCGATGATGCACTCTCGTTTATGGTTCATTCTTGACTATTTGAGGGGAAAAAAAATGAACCTCACTACATACATTTCCATTCACTCGGGGGGCACGCGTGGCTCCTATCACTCCATTTGCATTCCATTCCATCCATCCACAACATACTACATATTATGGTTGCTTTTACTTCTTGCTTACTTTTTTTTTTCATGGTCACTTTATTACACATGTTAGTTAGCTTACTTGTATGTCATTTATCTATATCATCCACACATGCACGTTCATATTTTTCTAGTTGTGATCACAGATATAAGTCTCTTACATGCAACATGGATGCTCGCCTTCTACCCTTCCTACACATTGGTCATTGGGGGCATCCACATTCATCTCTCACAGGTGTTATTGTTTCATTTTGTACTTAGCACTTTACATTACTTGGTTATACATGCTTTTGACATACTAGTTATCTTTCTAACATGCTAATGGGTGCTTCATGTGCAAATAGCATTTTTATGCAAGGATATTTGTTTCCATACTTGTTTGTTACATTTGTTTTTTTTTTTATTGTATGGCCTTGCCCTTATGTTTGGTGTGCACACTTGTTTGTTTTTTGGCCATGATGGCCTTGCGTGTCTTGCGACATCGTGAGTGATGTCCCATGTTTTACCCACTTTGTGTGGCTTATTTGTCTTCTTGCGTGTTTACATTACCGCTTTGCTTTGTAGCTTTTTACACTTTGTTTGTGTAGCTTACACTTGTTTTCTATATGCATGCATTTTTTTACACTTGTCTTTGGCTAGCCTTTCTTGTTTGTGTGTGCCTTGGTTTTTACCAAGCACTTTCTAGGGTTATAATGTACATGTGGTTGGTCCTCTTTTGGGGCCACATTGTCTCCTATCAGTGACGTCACATGCACCCCCAAAGAGGGGGCATCATTTGGGGTTTTTACATACTAACACACATTATTCGGTTACACTTTTTCCCTTGGATTTGGGTTATATATAATGAGTGGGTTTAAACTAGTCTACGAACCCCATACACAATGGATTTTATAGGACATGGTGTCCTTAGCATTTGGGAAGTAGTTATAGGCTTGGAGGTTACAGTGGGTGTGCCTCTCTACACTACTTTACAAGTGGCGTCGGATCACCCAAAAACCAAGGATATAGAGATCTCACACACACACATTAGGGAAGTAGTTAGAGCTTGGAGGACACAGAGCATTTCCTCCCTACACTTCTTTGGCCTGGTGGCATGAGATCACCAAAAAAATCGTAGTATAGGATATCCTTCTACACTCTCTTTCTCGACATGGATCAGGTGCACATGTTCATTTACATTTACATTTTGTATTTTACATTTACATACATTTCATATACATGTGTCTTTTACATACATTGTTTTTTTTACACATACATACATACATACATATTTGACTACTTGATCATTTTCTCTTGCAAGTCGGCCGTATGAGAAACAAGTAGTCAAATGGGGGCAAAAACAACAACACGTCAACAACAACACTTCACGACAACACACACTTTACTAACCATGCAGGTACATCACACATTGCAGCAACTACACACACGTTTCACCCTAGGTTCACTCTCATCACTTTTTCTTTTGTGCATTTTTCATCTTTAGTTTCACACTCCTCCATCTTTTTGTCATTCCATGCTTTGTCTAGTCCTTTGGCGCATTTCTACTACACTCTTCATGGACATTAGGTACACATCTCTATCTACTTTATGTTATCGAGATTTCCACTCACCAACATAAAGTGGGGAAAATGTAGACACAAAATTATGCACTTTAGACATTATTTAGTCTCGGTCTCATACTACTATTTAGAAGGTTCTTGAGTGAAGAAAGTACTAATTAACCCCGTCTTTTGGCCATCTTGTTTTATTTTATTTCGTCATTACCGACCTCTTACACCCATATGCCCAATCAACTTCTGTCATCCCGCATTATTTTAGCCTCAACTCATTGGGGCACCCAAATTAGTATTGGGGCACCTGGGTCTCAGTCCACCAGGGTGCCCCGGTCCTTTTGCACTTTCCCACCACTTTTGGGCTCTTTCTAGCCATTTGAGATCTTTATCTTTCTTGTGGTCGGCCTTTTTGGGTTAATTATGAAATTAGATCAAGAGAACCCTATAAATATAAAGTTATGAGACCATAATGAGGGACCTAGCATCATTCACTACTATCACTCATCTAGAGTTGCATCCATCTATTGCATTAGAGATCACTTGCATCCACATAGCTCCATCATCAAGGCACAAGGCTAGGACATTTACATCACACTTCATAGGGGAGGGATTCTATTCTATTCCATGCACACATTCTATTACATTTTCTACATCTAGTTATTGTTTGTTACTTCACAAAGTGTGAATGGCATAAGAGCACCTAGGGCACATTATGCACACACTCACCAGAACTACATTTGGGTCCGAAATGTAGTGCAACACTCAATTAGTAATCCCACTATTGTGGCATCTGAGGTCAATATGACCCATTCATTTCATATTCCCTTTTTTAGGGTTTGATACCTTTTGGGTCTTTTGCAGGTCTTTACATCATCTTGGATTATTGGTGACATCCAGTACGGGACAATGAACTTGATGTGATAGACAACGAGGGTTTTGAACCACTCTCCAACCTGTGAATATCAATTTCAAATATTTACACGCAGGGCACCCTAGGGTGCCCGCATGAAGTTCCCTAGATCCCTCTCAGGCGCTCAGTCCAACTAGATACTCCAGATCCATCCATTTTTGAGTTTTTGCACAAGTCGTTCTGCTTCAAATTTTTCTAGATCACTCTATGACATTGTCCGTGAGCATCTTGTTATTCAGTTGAGTTCTTTCCTCTTCCTTCTTGCACATTAGGGTTAGTATTTCCTTTTGCATAGTTACTTAGATCATTTACATACTTTCTTTATTGTATTTATTTACTTTATTATAGTTATTCATAGCTTAGATTAACTATCCCCACATACTATATATTTAGTTAATTTTAGTTAATCATCAATAATATGTTGCTCTAATATCAATTATGTTGGCATCCAACCCTTTACAATTTACAAATGTGGGCTTTTATAGGCTCATTTGGCGCAGAGGTAGTTATTTAACTACTTTTCTCTCGACTCCCTTTTAACCTTAATTTACATGACTTGAGTTGAAATAACATTAAAGTTGGTACAAATAAATTATTTCAACATTACATTATGAATCCTCAAGTTAGAAACCTTGAAAATCACCCTTGATTGGTGAAAAATGGGAGTTATTGAGAAAATATGCAAAACAAGCTTGATTGCCCAAAGGCGGCAATTTGAAGAACAAGTGGAACACTGGGAACGTACCTTATGTGCCTTCAATCACCGATTTGTTTGATTCCTTATGTTATGCGGGTTAGGCAGAGTTTCGATGCATGCGCGTAACAATAGAACATATGCACAACTCCTTAGTGTTTAACAAGTTTGTCTTGACCGACCCTTTGTCACGTTCCTTTGTTTTGTAGCATTGGCGGAAGTTTGGGTACATATGGAACAAAAACAGTTCACATTGTATCGTCAACATCCAAACTAACTAAGTATATAGAGAGGCTCGAGATAGTCGAGGAATTGATTGAATTTTTGAATAGTTCCAAGTGTGCATTAAGACTCCGCTTTAGTCAATTAACTACTTTGAAATGCCTTGAGGTGGTGATTCAGTGCCCAAACGGAAGCTTTGAAGCGGTGAAATGGAGGAAAGATAGAATTGTTTTGAGAGCTCTTAATAGGTCCAAATTATCCGAGATAATTGTTCATTGCTCTAATGGTCAGATAAGGTAGGTCGGCAGAGAACGTGAGGAACCCAAGAACATTTTTGTTGGTGTCATAACTGCAGACTTCACCGATTTGCAAGTAGAAGTCTAACTAAGCGATAAAATGAGGAACAAGTTGAACAGAGGAATTGTTGCAACTAACACCTTCTAAAGAAGGGCCTTGCAAAAATATGAATATTTTCCCATGGCTTGTGAAATTTTTGAGATTTTGCGGGTTAGGTGACAATGATTGGCTCTAACGAGAAACATGAATTAGAGTGATTTGACAACTTGTGGAAACAAAAAATTCATGGAAGACCCCGGAATTTCCGATATGACAAAAGGACAAGTGCCTTATCCATAAGGCAAAGAGATAGAAGATATAGAAGAATAACAAGAACGGGAACAAGGAAGACAATGGACAAACAAGAGAAACGAGAAGGAAGACAAGCCAAAATTTGGAAACTATGTAGAAAGGAGAAGAAGTTATTTACATAAGAGAGAAGAATGCACGAAGTTTACGCAAATCCATAAATAGGATGAGAAAAGTAAGTACCTTTGTGAAATAGTGTACGTAAAATATAAGGCTTCTAAAAGCGAAGATGATAAAGCTGGTTAAGCCAAAACTTGGTGGAAGCATTGCATGGCTTAAAGAGAAAGATAGAAACAAGTGATTCGCCCACAAAGTGTTAATGCACTATGAAATTGTCCAATTTCAATAAAGAGCTTGATGTTTGTTTGAAAATTATGCTATTTTGGCAAATGAGGAAGTTGGGTAGTGGACGCATGCACTAACATGTGTGACCCTTGGTTATCTCCTTGTTGATGTCTCGCAACCCACCGATCATAGAAGTCTTTACTCATTAGGAGTCTGGTCGCTGCAGCACCCACTTTTACCCTAATGAAGCATCTACAACATCTATGTATGAGCTAAAGCAAACATCGTAATACATCTTGGGACAATCGGGGACTTCCATAAGGTCCTCTCGCATAATATGTTTCAAGATGAGTTGGGATGTGATTATAGAATGATTTTCCATTATAACCTTCTTTCATTTCTACAATTCATACCCTGTCCTTAGAAAACCAAGTATGTTGTTTTTGCAAAATCAGCATTCTTACTCTCAATTTCCAAGAGATCGTGATCTTCAGGGACAATTTGCATTGTTGATTTATTTTCATAATTAAGAGGGAAATCAGCAGTTGTAAGACGATAAAAATGGTTAATGATGGTCTCCTCTTCATATTCATATTCTTGAGGTTGGGCGAAACAAGATTGATGCGAGTCCTCAATGTTATGAGAAGGTTCCATTTATTGATTGTCATTTTTGCTTGTGTTAAGAGATTGCAAAAAGGCTCATGTTTTTGGCTCATCAATAGATGTTTTAGGAGGAACATTGAACTCTTTGATATTTTTGTCTTTGAATTCAAACACTTCTTCATCATCTAAAGAATCAAAATTAGCAAAAGAATTATCAACAATTACCTTGATTTCGCTATCTTGAAGTCCTTCCAAAAGAGAAGAGAAATTCACTTTTTCCATGCTTCCTTGGTGAGCACCAACCTCAACCAACATAGGATCAAATCTTTCACAACAAGGGCTTTACACTCCTGTGTATGTTATACTCTCAAAGGACTTTGTGTCAACTAAAAATGAAGCCTCAATTTGCTTGTCTTCTTCATCATCGAAGCAATGTCATGTTGACTTTCATCGGGGGGGCAACAAGGAGACATTCACCTTTGGTGAAGTGAGATAATGCCCTGGAATGATTACTTGGCGGTGGATAGAATCCTCTTGATCTTCTTCGTAATTGGAATATTCTCTTCCTCGTTATGAAATGTCTCGAACTCATTCATTGGTTCTTCTTCAAGTTGTTTTAACTCTTCACATGCCCGCACCTTGTCTCTTTTGTTAATCCATGTGCATAAATGGCCTTCTTTTGTGGCATATTAGAACATTCTGGAAACCCTTCCTCCTGTTGTTCCTTAGGGTGTAAAAATTTAGCCAAAATTGGAGATATCTTGTTAAGTGTTTGAAAAGCCATATCTCTATAGAAACTTCTCAAAAATTGGGCTTGTTCTAGATTATACGGAACTTTGAAGGATTGAGAGAGGAGACCTCCATCCTCTTTCCCATCACTGTCATTGTCACTTGTTGACATAGGCCAATAAGTATGTCATCTTGCCTTTGTTCTTGGGAAGGTGTCTTGATATGGAAAACGAACATGACAAAAGTTCATTCCCACAGAGTTGCCAAAAAACTGTTGGTGGGAAAATTTGTATGTGTTATGAGCAAGCAAAACCAACAGTTCAAGGGACCATAGTCCCTCCTCTTTGATGGGGAGGTTCTCTTATTCAAACCAAAATTGATCCTACAATATTTACAAATATACAATTGTTGCATATCTTTGTGTGAGGATACCAACTTCATTATGTAAGGATAATAAGACTAAATATAGACGAGGACTTTAGAACAGCAAGAAGCTTGGGAGGGAATGAAAGGAAGGAGGGAACAACACCAACTTTAGATAAGAAGAAAGCATATTTTATCCTACCATTGCATGTTAAATGAAGATTTTAGAATGCGAGCATTCACATAGTACGAGTAATTTGTCCTCCCGATTCGGATATTCATCAACAAAAATTTAATTATCTCTAATTAAGAAGAGTGAATGCAAAATTTCACAATTCTATAGTATGCAAATGACACAAAATAAGATCTAGAATGGAAAGGAAAGGAGATAGAAGGAGAAATTCTTTTGTATTCAATGATCTATTGCTCTTACATCAATTATGTTGGCATCCAACCCATTATTATTACAAAATGGGGCCTTTATAGGCTCATTTGGCCCAAAAATAGTTATTTAACTATTTTTCCTTTTAATTATCTTTTAACCTTGTGTTAGGAAATAAGGGATAAAATATGCGGAACAATCTCACACATAATTGCAATAGTAAAAACTAATATGCAAAAAATATTACAGATCGAAAATAGAACACAACACAAAGACAATATTTAACGTGGTTCACCCAATTTAGGCTACGTCCACCAAGAATCACTTGCTCAGATTTTATTACAAGCCACCTCTTCTCTCAATACAATACCCAAATCTGTTTGGAGCTATGCTCAACAAACTCTCCTAAATTCACACTTGAACTCACACACATCTATAATGTTACATCAACCCTACCATATGCAAAAAAGAACATAAATAGGCAAATGCTTAAGCAATTTTACAATACCATGGGTACCAAAACCATGGGCCAAACCGCCCCATAAACTTATGGGTCAAAATCCCGCCCATGTGAGAAGAGCACGTGGATAGTGTACAATACTTCTAGTGTATAGTCTTCAACACTTCCACACATGAAAACAGGGTCCACAACATAACACCTTGGTTTACATGACTTGAGTTGAAATAACATTAAATTTGACACAAATACAGTATTTCAACATTACATTATGAGTCCTCAAGTTAGAAACCTTGAAAATCGCCTTAATTGGCGAAAAACAAGAGTTATTGAGATAATCATGCAAAATAGTCGGCCCAAAGCGACAATTCAAAGAAGTGGAACACTGGAACATTCCTTAGGTGCCTTCAATGACCGATTTGTCTTGTTCCTTTTGTTATGTGGGTTGGGTGAAGTTTGTGCACAAGCGAGAACAATAGAACATACGCACAATTCCCTTAGTGCTTGTGTGGAACATTCCTTAGGTGCCTTCAATGACCAATTTGTCTTGTTCCTTTTGTTATGTGGGTTGGGTGAAGTTTGGTGCACAAGAGAACAATAGAACATACGCACTGAGTTCCTTAGTGCTTGACAAGTCCGTCATGACCCACCCTTTGTCACTTTCCTTTGTTTTGCGGCATTGGCGCGAAGTTCGGGTACATTTGGAGCGAGAAGAACAATTCACATTGTGTCGTCAACATTTGATTTAACCGATTATATAGAGGGGCTCGAGTAGTTGAGGAATTGATTGAACTATTGAACAGTTCCAAGTGTGTTTTAGGACTTCGGTTTAGTCGGTTAACTACTTTAAAATGTCTTAAGGCGATGATTCGGTGCCCAAACGAAAGCAAAGAAGCAATGAAATCGAGGAAAAATAGAATTGTTCCGAGAGTTCTTAACATGTCCAAATCATCTAAGATAATTGTTCATTGCTCTAATGGTCGAGTAAGGCAGGTCTACGGAGAACATAAGGAACCCAAGAGCTTTTTCGTGCCATAACTTGTTGATTTCACCAATTTGCAAGTAGAAGTCAGACTAGGCGGTAAAGCGGGGTGGAACAAAGGATTTTGCCCAAATTTTCAAGAAATTGACTCACTTATTTTGAAGAAGGGCCTTACAAGAGGGGAAAGAGTGCTAGGATATGATGATTTGCCCATGAATTATGAAATTTTAGAAATTTTGCAGGTTAGGTGACAACAACGTCCTTAGTAAGTGTCTAGACTATTGTGAAAGATTACAAATAGAAAAGTTGAATGTTGTAGCAAAACCAAGCAAAGAACTATATGTGTCTAGACTACTGTGTAGGATTACAAATAGAAACGTTAAATGATGGAGCAAAACCAAGCAAAGAACTATTTAGTGTTCAAGTGAGTGCAAGCTCAAATCTCGAGTGAGTGTATTCGAAGCTATGTTCCACCGAAGTGGTTATAATACATATATATAACTGACAACAATTGTTGAAGAGACAATTACAAGCAATCCATCTTTTCCTATAGATGAGGCGTTTGGGATCCAACGTGTGGCACGCTGCAAAGATGCTCCGACATGCCTCGGTGCAAGATGTGTCATTTGGTCTGCTGCTTGGAAACAAGGAGTTGACGAACATAACACTCAAGTAAAACAATCCTCCACAAATCCGTGGTGAGAAATGGCATGTGAAGAACTCAAGTGCAAGTATGATGACACACTAGATAGCTGCAGCATGCCAAGCAACGCTGAGGTAGCATGCAAACACCATAGAGGCTTGCACAACATTACAAAAGTCATTAAGGTTGCAGGATGCTATCACGAGACTTGGCATTACATGGGTTGTGAAGCAAGCACATGGGACATGAACGATTGCACACGGCAAATGCCAAGTAGTCACAAGGCGGATGCTAAGCATAGGGCAAACTGCAAAAGACTAGAAAGTTGCACGAAATTATGCAAAGAATTGTGCTCTATGCCACAAGTTCGTACACTTGCCGCAAAGGTAGGGCAAGCTATGCAAAGGAAGTAAGCTGTGTGGGATGCTGCAAAGAACTGGTTCACTACCATGAGATTGAAACCTTGCCACAAAGGTGTGTAAAGCCCATCTTCCACAAGAGAAGTGAGGAGGCTTGCACAATGGCAAGCTGCTGTGAGGCAGGCTTTAAAGCTGTCCAGTGATCACAATGCATTTCAATTCCCCAATAATTGTAACACTTACACCATACATTAGCTGCAAGGGATTACGTTTTCAGAAATTGAAACAGTAAATCCCTTAAAAACATAATTGCCATTTTGATTTCTTGACCTGGGAGCATAGAGCTTGGTGTTATCGAATAAGTAGAGACACGTCATATATAGGAAGTCACAGTTGCCATAAGGTAATGTAACACCACTTTTGAGATTAAATATTCGAACCAAATCAAGAATGTAATCAGCATATATTCCAGAAAACTAATCCACCTCACTCATAGTACTGTGTTTATTTTATTAACAAATAAAACAAATTCATTATACCGATCCCAGTTAATTCTATGCATTAGAAATGTGAAAGTAGAGTGAAAGACGTCATGGAATATGAACTTTTTTAGGTCGCTTAGAATTTCAGTGAAAAGATGCACTTTTAAGGAGTCAAAACAAGGATATGAAGAGAACTTTCAAAAACGGACAGCAAACCAGGAATCAACAGTTGCAGCTTCTTAGAAACAGCAACCACCTTGGTACAAAGCTGCCAAAGATTTGCCTTTATGTTGAATTTCCATTAAAACATCAATGTCTAAATATAGTACAAGGTCGGACCAGAAAATTACATTAATATATTACACATAGCTACAACCCATTCGAATAAACTTTATCGCTTTACACCTCTACCACATACAAATCCTTGACATATCTTACATGTATTTATCTGGAAAATGCTGATGGATTATCAGTCCTGAGGTGTTTATCTTCGATTTGTCACATAGATTCTCTTAACTTAAGGGTTCCACATTATTAACATAACAATCACATTCTTCGCAAAAGTTCAGCTGCCTGGATAGAAGGCCTCAATCTAGCTACACCACTGTGTTGGGGCTTGTATTGAAAAAACCTTTCCAAAAAAAAAAAAAAAAAATGGTCTCCAAACTCCACCAAAAGCAAAATATTATGCAATATTTTAAACACTCCTCTGAGAGAAGAAAAAATGCAGTCTGACAGTCAAATTTTAAGTTTGGTCATTTTTATTGGCATCTCACATTATTACATTCCACATTCCCACCTTGGCTGCCTTTGTAGGTTACATCTATTGGCATAACTAAGACAAATCACCAAATTCTTTTTGAAATACTGTACACTTAGAAAACCATTTAAGCTGAGCAAACATTTCTACCTTTAACTGAGAAATCAAGAAAACTCAGCAAGAAAAATCACATGGACATTCTTTCAAAAGCCAAATCCCGTGCAACCTAGAAATAAAATAACAGGCATGAATAACTCACAGGAGGTAAACAAACTTCGGTGTTTGAGTGCAAATCCTTCTCAAATAATACAGAGGAAAGTACATCTCCAAAATCAAATAAATCACATACACAACATTCCTAAGCTGCTGCTGCCATTAACTGATTCAACATGCAAGAATGATTCAAGAACCAGTAAACTTTGTTTTCTAGTTTAGTTCCTTGTAAATGAAATACAGACAACTGTTAAGATTTTGTCTTAAAACAGGTGTACAGTGTCAAAATTACAATTCAATTTAGAACACACTACCAATGTATATATAGACAAAAACTATTTACTACTCGGCTCCCAGTTGCATAAAATAGAACACTCTTAATAAAGTTTGAATTCAACATGGACAACACAGAACTTGTATTTCAAAGGATGTCAGTTCTAACTAACTCGGACATGATCCACAGTTAGTTATCCTGTTCGAAGGCCTCTCCTGCCCATATATATACTTCAAACTAAATCAACCACCACAACACCCATCTAACAAAAACCCAAAATATAAATTTTATTTCTTTGCATGATATAAGGCCAGTTATCCTGGGGAAACGAAGAAGAAGAAAATGACATCCATCCAGATAAAACATGTGAACTGATTATGTTAAGATGCAACAATATAATGTGAAATACCAAATAGCCAGCCAAAACATGCCAGAACAACTAATTTATCATTGCTAAAAATACATACTAACAAGAAGGTTCCACATGCTGATGCATCCTGAAATGTAATATTTGAGACTTTCATGTACGGACACTATAACCAGTACAGTTTTTGTTATTTGCAGCTACCAGTCGAATGTACCTAGTATGCATCATCCAGCCTATCCCTCCGCCCACCTCGTTTATCATCTCTTCGTTGATCAACATAAGGCTCTCTATAATAATCTTTTGGTGCACTTCTGATAGGTGACCGACTTCGTTCCCTTGCATCCCTTCCCCAGCGACTACGTGGAGGCGGCGAGGGAGGACGCCGATCAATCCTTGTATCTTGTGGACCTCTCTTCTCATTAAACCTGTCATCTCTTTCCCTATCTCTAGAACCAGGTGGAAATCCCCAATCCACCGGTGGTGCCCTACCAAACTTCTCCCTGTCTGTATAGTCATCATGATCACGGAACTCTGGTCTGTCTCGAATGTCCCTTCCTGGACGCATGTCTCCAAACCTTTCAGCTGGTCTTGGAGGTGGTCCTTGATCAAATTCTCTTGGACCACCTCTGCCCCAGCGAACAGGTGGTGCTCCAAATCCATTCCCACCTCTCCCCATACCATGGCCCATTGGTGGACCATCCATGAGTGGGAGAGGCGGAGGCCCTTGAAAACCTCTAGTGGGACTTACAACTCCAAGACTAAATGGCACTATGTCCCTCCGAGGCTTATTGCAATTGTTACAATGCGATCTCCTTGCAAAGTTGAGGTTTCCACAGCTGCAAAATGAAACATACAAGAAAATTTGCTTTTAAAAAGAATGTATACATGAGATGCAAGATACAATACAGGTATCAGTACTCAAAAGATTATTCCAAGCACAACATAAAACAAAACTGAAAACAAACAAAAAATGTGGAAAATATTGCATTCCAACTAGCAACAAGTGAAATTAACTCGATTCAAGAACAAGAAAACAAAACAAATCGGATATTAATATATGAGCTTCTTCAACAGATGACTAAGGTTTCTGAATCTTGTACTTACGTTGGTTCGAGCATATCCAATCTCCTTCTCTTGGAGCTACATTTGGATTGTTTCTTCCAGCACTTTCTCCACGCAAGGGCTCAGGACCACCATATCCAGGTCCACTAAACCCTCTTCCAAAGGGAGGTCTGCCTCTTCCCATGCCAGGAGGGGGTGAACGATCTCGAAATCTACCACGACCCCTGCCACCCCTAAAACCTCGACCTCGAGAAGGGCCATTGTAATCAAAATCACGATCAAAGTCACGACCACCACGACCAAAGTCACGACCACCACGACCAAAATCACGACCACCACGACCAAAGTCACGACCGCCACGACCAAAGTCATGACCGCCACGATCAAAATCATGGACACCACGATCAAAGTCGCGTACACCACGATCGAAGTCACGGATGCCACGATCGAAGTCGCGGCCGCCACGATTGAAGTCGTGACCACCTCGATCAAAGTCGCGACCACCGCGATCAAAGTCACGGACACCACGATCAAAGTCACGACCATTGCGATCATAATCATGTCCATATGGCTCTGTCTTCCTTTGACGCACTGGTGAAACAGAAACTGTTGGTACTGGAACCTTGTATCCTTTCATGCTATATCCTACAAAAAGGATGACAAGATTGGAAGATTAATTTGAATCAAACCAACTGCAGTAACACTAGCAGAAACCTAAAGCAAGTTCTCAATCAAAGAGAATATAGCTGGCATATCAAGGATGCAGATTCATATCAAGAACCATCATAATAAATCGCAAACCACCATGCATCTTTTTGAGTTTATTTAAAACAACCATATAAATGTCTACCTGTTTCAGTTCAATTTCCCTTGCTCAATGCATTGATGATGCATCATCATACTCAACCATGTGCACATTCGATAGTCGGTATAGCATTCTTACACCAGGAATCGCATCCTTACAATCAAGTAGGAAACAAACCATGCATGCAATAGATAGGCAATGTTGCATTCTTACACACCATGTCATATCAACATTCTTTTTCTTACTGTTGAATTCATGTAGCCACCATCTTTGATCCCATTCAAACATTTCTACCCAATTTAAAACAGACGAAACAACCAATAACTAGCATCGCACATTACCTAGCTGCACTTTTGAATCTTCTAAACTTTTAAATCGTTTAGCGCCTCAAAGCTCAGGACACTTGTCAACCAACTCAAAGTTTCAAACAATTAATCTGCATTTTGCAATGCTTTTTTGAATGTACAAAGTCATAACTGGATGGCGCATCACACAAGGTAGCTCTTCTTTAGATAATATCCCGTTTAATTGCACCCAATTTCACACTAATCAAGCATGCGGTAATGGAAGGCTGCAATCACTCAAAAACAATGTGCTTCCTTTGTCCTTCCTGGTGCATCTTCTCTACAAATGGCATGACATGAGTAGCTGAGAAGAAACTCTGGGAATACCTTAAGCTTTAAAAAGATGCCTTCCATAACTACAGGAAATGACAAAAAAATCAGACGCAGTTCGGGTCTATTGATATTCATATAATGACATCAACCTCTGATTTTTATACGAGGAATGGATTGCAGTGCACTGGAGCCTAAAGATCGAATTCAACAAAACTGCACCCACCTTTATTTCTAATAATTCCCCAACCTCCAGAACAACTCTGATACATCTGAGTAGCACCATTAGAAATAAGCATAGCTTTAAAACCCAGAGAGAATCTGTCATATAATCACTATACTGCTGGAAGACATCTATGCCAAAAACATCAGAAGTTGAAGTCATCTATAGATTCAGGTTTTGGCTCTATCTAGCCAAATCAATGCATCCAACAGCTGCTCTAGAGGATTTTCGGAACAGCCATAACTATATCCAGAGTCCTGCAACTTTGGCATATAGTTATACAGACCAGGATACACCTTGAAAATGCACTCTAAAAATAGAAACTTTGGGAATGCCTTCAGATTTTAAAAGATGCCTTCCATAACTAGAGGCAATGACAAAAAAACATTCACGCCGTTCAGGTTTATTGATAATATGACATCGATCTCTGATTTTTCTGAGAAATAGATTACAGTGCACTGGAGCCTAATGATCAAATTCAACAAAACTGCACCTACCTTTATTTTCTAATAATTCCCCAATCTCCAGTACTACAACTCTCATACATCTGAGTAGCACTATTAAAATAAACACAGCTTTAAACCCAGATAGAGTCTGTCATATCATCACCCCAATGCTGGAAGACATCTACAATGACATCAGAAGTTGTAGTCCTCTAAAGATTCATGTTTCAGCTCGATCTTAGCCAAATCAAAGGTTCCACCAGCTGCTCTATAGGATTTTTAAATCGGCAATAACTGTATTCATTGTCATGCAACTTTAGCATATAATTATACAGACAAGGAAACGCCTTGAAAAAGTACTCTAAAATAGATGCACCCCATTTCACTCTGCCTCAGATACAATGGACCCAATATGCACCAAGGATGTGTTACTCCAGAAAAATATATATACCACAGAGATATAAATGTTTAGTATATTTTGTTCATCCAAGGACCAAATCTCTAATTATCCAATCACCCTGCCTCCCATGCAAAAGGTGAAAATTCACCGTTCTTTCAACAATAATACTTATTGAATTTTCCTGTGCCGTTGGCATCATTACATTCTAAAATCAAAATCCCAAAACCATTGGAAGCACATAAGTAACCCCAAATGTTAGCACTCTGTGCTACAATATGTTCTGTTTATCATATTAACAGGTGCTGAAATCGCTGGGCTACATCATTATTTTCACTTTAACATCACCTCACTAGTGATGTCAAACTACATTTAGAATTGCCAAATTCTGTCTACTTTCCCACCCATCAAATCATAGAGATCATCTTAAGCCTTCGGTCTCCGTTATGTAGTAGCATTATTTGCCTTGCAACTTCCCAAGAGCATGATGGCATTTGTTCTGAATTTTCTCCATCTGCCGCAGCTGAAATTTTATCAAACCATATGACATTTCAAAATCACTGAAAAAAATAGTGAGTGTGCTTGCTGCATTTTGAGGCTTGAGTTGTTCATTGCAGCATGCTCTCCTGCACGGATCAATATCTGAAATTGAAATTACAACCCGAATACTTACTGCTAAAAGAAGCAATTTACAAGCATTGATTTGAGAATTGTAGCTTTAGGGGTAATTATATTTTGCTAGAAATATACCTAGCCGTCTGTTCATCTCATATAATTGAAACCCTAAGATCAGGCAATTGCATTTGCTGCTATAGAACTGCAAAAGCATATTCCATTTTAGTAGCAGTGCAGCTCCCCAGCTATTTGGTTACATATAAATGCCTTTGACCATCTATTCCCATGACCTAAACAATCTGTCATAAACTTTGAAATATGTACCTGGCTCCTAGCCCATCTATGGTTTAAATAGTTGGTGGTCCATTAAAATGAACCAATTATTGGTTCTAACTTCCGCCCATATATGGTTTAAATAGTTGGTGGTCCAATAAAATGAACCCAATTATTGGTTCTAACTTCCTCCCGCTGCTATTAAGTGATGATGCATTCTTGCACTTTATACTTTCTGACAAAAGGACCAGATACCAGGCCATGAAAAAATCTAGCGTAATAAAATTAAAAATTGAAGTTTTCCCACCAAATTGGGTTTAACCAAAATGGCACACACAACCTTAAGCTTTGACAGTAAAAGCTGCCTTCGTAGAAACATAACCGGGAAATTGCAGTTGTCCTCGTCAATCACTAATCCCAACTACTATAGCAGATCTAATCTAAAGAGTCAGCCTTTTATCATTTAGTTGTCATTCACCTTCAACGTGATGAGCAGGAAGCCTCACATGAAACAAAAAGGGACGCACAATTGATTAGCACCCAACATACACAAACTTGTCACCACAAGTTAAATGCCATAAAGAAATCTCTTCAACACCCCAGTAAACAAGCCCTATCAAAAAAAGACCTGCCCAGGTCAAAAATCAAAATACTGATGTCCTCAAATTCTGAACTTACCATGTTTCCCTTTGTCTTAATATAGGCACAAAATTTGCTGTGTTTTAGTAATTTTGTGGGCTTCCTCCAACATCCAATCAGAGTATAAAGGCAGCCCAAACATCTCATATAGTTCTTGCTATTTACCATATCAACTCACAAACAAAAGCATGCCCTTAGCATTCAATCACACAAACAGTCTATCATTTTAACTGATCCTCTCATTCACCAAGAACTTCTATACAGTTGAAGAGTTAAAAGGAAAAAAGAATTTATATTCTGATTGTGACATCATAGAGCTAGAGAATTTTTGGAATTTCCTACAACCCATGAAATACATTTTCCATTTTGACTATAGCAATTTTAATCAACATGATTCAATGTGAATAGAAGGTCTCCCCAGTGTTAAGTAGTTGGCACTTCTGCCTTATCCCAATATAATACCTTTGAAATGGCCTTCTTCAATCTTATAACCAATAGGAAGTGAATCCTAAGGGGTATTTCATGGACAACCACAAGTCTAACTAACAGATCACAGATATAGAGCAAGCTCAACCTCACCAAGAATTATTAATTAATATTGTATTTTGACCAAATTCCAAATGGGAGGGCATGCCTCCCATTCAATGCAAATAGAAGGGCTCCCCAGTGTTAAGTAGTCAGCACTTCTGCCTTATCCCAAAATATAATACCATTGAAATGGCCTTCTTCAATCTTACAACCAATAGGAAGGGAATCCTAAGGGGTATTTCATGGACAACCACAAGCCTAACTAACAGATCACAGATATAGAGCAAGCTCAACCTAATTAATATTGTATTTTGACCAAATTCCAAATGGGGGCATGCCTCCCATTCAATAAAAAAGGTATAAGATTACATCCATCTATTTGAAAGATTATACATATTAATTTTTCTTCACCCACCAGATTCACTTTAGATTAAATTATTTGACCAACAGTTATTGCTGCAGAATAAAAAGACTTTATAGACTAGACTACCTGGAACAAAGTGGTTGGAACCAAGAACAACTCAGCAGTGTTGGGTGGGGACGCGAGATTTTGGCGACGTCCCGAACGTTTCAGGGATTTGGGGACTTGGAGGGGACGTCCCCAATTTTTTAAAATCTTTCAAAAGTTTTCTGATGTTTTTACTTTTAAAAGATGTTATTTTTACCAAGAACATCAAATTATAATCTTGGAAGTACCTAAAATACATTAAATACAGTTTAAATCCCTAAATGTCATTGAAAAAAGTTAAAATATTGAAATATTAATTTTTATGTATTATTTTAAAAGCCATCCCCCCACCCCGTCCCCAAAATTTGGGAATTTTTTTGCCATCCCGGAAACCCTGTCCCTCCGTACCCCCGTCCCCAAGACTTAGGTAACTATGAGAACAAGGCAAAGCAGAGACTCAACGGTAATTTTTTTAAATATTCGCAATATCCTTATAACAGTTCTATCCATAAGTGAACTTACATCCCCAACTTCCTGAAACATCCATCTTTAACTGTAGACAAACTAACACTTAAAATAATCCTCTCAATCATGGACCAAACTTGACAGATGGCAATTAATCCAATGAGAAGGTCTCTTTGGGGATAAAAGCCCGGCATTCAAAATTGAAAACCTATTTCAGTTACCTATACAAATAGAAAGCTAGGTATATCCAAACAAATATAATATGAATACTTGTGTTTATACGCTGATTCTTCACACTGACAGTTTATTTTTTTCACTCGAAAAAAAAACTCACACTTCCTGCAACTTGTGCTTTCAGCATACTGTTGGGGGTGGCAGGAGTCGAAGCATAAAACTTCATAAGCATGCTGCAAAAAGAGTTAAAAAGCAATATTTATGATAATAAAAGCCAGATCTCTATCGATGGCACATACCATGCATGCGAGATCCTACAAGCAAATTTAAATTTTCCTCGAAAAAGAGTCCCTGACATAACCAAGGAAGAAATCAGTAAATCCAAAACACATTAACAGTTTAAAATTTCTTTAGATTTTATTTAAAAGGTAAAGTTTGAACAACCGCGCATTAGAGATCAGAAAACCGAAATACAAACCAGACCCATTTATAATTTCTTGTAACCGACAGTTTATATACCTTTCTCAAAGCCAAAACCAGGGCCCATTATTTGGAACATCAAAACACCAGAAATCCCAAGTTTGTCAAATCTTTTTAAAACGATCTTCACAGATTCAAGACTACTGAAATCCATTGGCTGACATTCTACATAAAAGACAATAAGAAAGTTTTGCTCAAATCCATCTTACTGATTTTGGCAAATATGAAACCCATTTTCTATAACTTCACTTAAATTCCATTTTCCAAGAATTACCATTATTCATTTCCTCTTATTTGACAATTTCGAACATGCATTTATTGAGATTTCAGCGACAAAATTAACCAATCTTCTCCAATTTGCCACCCCATTTACTGAAATTGACTTTACTGATAAAGTCCAGTTTCCAAAGATCACCTTATGTCCCAGTCTGGCAGGCACTAATAAATTAAAACTTATCTGTTGAAATTAAGTTTCAGAATTCCAGTTTCCCACAAGTTTGCTAAAATCAATTCACATCATCAATAATAATAAATTCTCTCTGTCGATTTGGAAGTAAAAACACACATTTTGAAGAGTCAACACCAATTTTCTGGAATTCCCAAAGCATTGCTGAAAATCCAATGGCATTAAAACAGCCCAATCTCTTAAGTTTCACAAAGCCTCATCCCATACTCCAAAACTTTGAACACAGAATTTTTATCATACCCTCATTTTCCGGAATCGGCAATAAAAATCCAAAACAAACCCTCGTTTAGGCAAATCAAACCTCTTGCAAACTCCTACAACCCCTCATTTTCTGGAATTTGACAAATAAAACCTCTTTAAATACCCTCACTTGTTCAAATTTCACAAAGGAAAGTCTTCAGACACACATAATTGGAAATATAACCAAAAAATCATGCAACCCCTCATCTCTTGGAATTTGGCAAACAAAATTTCTTACAAACCTCCATTTTCTCAAATTCAGCAAATACCCAGTTCTCGAGACATGACTAGCATCCCATTGCATTGAAACACGAGTCCCAAAATCAGCCCCATACTTTGGAGTAGGCTGATAAAACTCTTACAACCCTCACTTTGTGATAGTTGGCAACTTAAAAGTTAATGTCTATTACAAACCCTTATTCTGTTGAATTTGGAAAATAAATCTCTTGAAACCCACCATTTTGTAATATTTTTAGAATAAACCTTTTATAAATCCTCATCTTATGGAATTTGCAGAAAATGCCATAAATGACCTCAATACCTGGAATTCAGCAAAAAAATTAAAGCAAATAGAACATACCCAATTCCAGTAACAAGCCTAAAATTCCAAAGAATTAAAACCCACTCCTGAAATTGGCCCCTTGCTGCAAAATTTGACCATATAGCTCTTACAAACCATTTTCTGAAATTTGGCAAATAAGACCTCTTACAAATTCTCAATTCCTGAAACTTGGCCAAAGAGATATTTTACAAGTCCTCGTTTGAAATTTGACATATAGAATTCCTTACAAGCCCTCAATTTCTGAAACTTACCAAACAAAATCCTTAAGAACTCCCATTTTCTAAAATTTGGCAAAATTGTCAATGTGTAAAACATATCAACTCAGCAACATGACCAAAATTCCATTGCATTAAAACTCAAGTCTTGAAATGGACCCCACCCTTCATTTTTCACTGTTGTAAACCCTCATATTCTTAAATTTGAAAATAAATTTTATAAGCAATTGCACTTCCCGTGGTGATATGTCATTATCATATTTTTTATCAACAGTGTGAGTCATTCCTTCACTCGCACATTTCTCATAAGAAGTCATTACTTCTGTGACTAATCCCTTATGATGCAACATCAAATAACATAGGTGTAGAGTTGGGATTAAATTTTTAAACTATCAAAATGAAACATCAAATAACATCATTAGTGACCACTGCAACTTGTACCCTAATTGCCTCTAGTTTACAACATGCAACCTTTTACTTGGCTAACAAAACCTCTTACAAACCCTTATTTTTCAAACTTGGTAAAAACTTGTTCTTGACCAATTCAAATTGCCGCAATGAAAAATTACTTGACATCATTTTCCATGATCAATTATTTGCAGTATTTTATTCTCAAGTGATTACTACACCAACCCGTTTCCCATCTGTAACCATTCGTAGTCTGACAAATTTCTCCTGAAATTTAATGGCCCACTCACCATTCAATACATTAGTCAATGCCCAGTGGTGCGACCTATTCTAATGAAGTGAAACTTCAGATACCATCAATGTCCACTGTAGGGCTTGACCCTCATTTTATTGAAAATAAAATCTTTTCATACTCTCTAGTGTGGAACTGGCAGAAAAAATCTCTTGCAAACTCTTAAGTTCCACAAACCCTCTTGCAAACCCTTTGTTTAGAAAACAAATCTCTTGTTAATCCTTACTTTAACCTTAAAAACATCTTACAAACCCATAAGCAACCTCTTACAAACCCATAGGCAACCTCTTACAAACCCGTAGGCAGTGAGTCCATGGAAGGAGGTTACCAACATTTCTCAGTATGTGCTGCTTGGAAAATTTAGGAGCAGTTTGCAAGGCATATGAAAATTGCAGCTCTACTTGCAAAATTTAAAGGGAATGAAAATAATACTGCTGCTTTAAAATTTTTGAACAAACTGATACAGACATAATCGCAATAAGGTACAGATATGTATCCAAAAATATCTCCGCATGTACGTGTAAAATTTTGAGCCCCCAGCAACACCAACAAAAATATTTCTCTGAAAAATTGCCTCTCCACTTTTAAGGTGAAAATTCCATATATTCCTGTTTGCAAAGTGTGTTAATCTTCAATGAAACAATGTGAACATTTAAAATAGGAAAATGGCCCCTCCATGGGACCCCATAATTGCTTTTGCCAAAAACAAACTCTGGCAAACCCTTAGTATGGGAAACAAAATCTCATACAAACCCTTATTTCAGTAAACAAATTCTCTTGCAAACCCTTGGTTTGGAAAAAAAAATTAATGCAAACCCTTACAGTTTGGCAAATCAATTTCATAAAATCCCTTAGTTTGCCACCAAAATATCTCTTGCAAACCATTTACCACCAAAAATAATCACTTGCGAACCATTAATATGGCAAACAAAACTACTTTCGACCCCTACTTCTCCCAAAATAAATCATGATCTCTTCGAAACCCTTAGATCAGCAAATAAAACTATTTTCAAGCCCTTAGTTTCGTCCAAAAAAATCATAATCTCTTGCAAAACCTTAGTTTCTCAAACAAAACCACTTACAAGCCCTCATTTTCTTGAAACTTACGAAAACCTCTTGCAAGCCCTTAGTTCGGCCCCAGAAAGTATGTCTCTGGCAAAACCCTAGTTTGGCCCAAGAGAACATATATAACTTACGAAAACCTCTTGCAAGCCCTTAGTGTGACCCGAGAAAGTATGTCTCTGTCGAAACCCTACTTAGGCCCAAGAGAACAAACAGATAACTTACAAACCCTTGGCATGGCCACCAAAACCCCTTCACAGATCCAAACTTAACAAAACTTTTTGCAAACCCTTAGTTTATTTAAAAAACACATATCTTGCCGCCCAATAAACCCTCATTCTCTGAAACTTGCCAATAAGTTTAATCCGTAGGGAATACTGAAACGCTGCTAAAATCCCAAAGCACTAGAAACAAGCACCCCGTTTTTCACCGAAAACTTAAAATTCCGAATCCGTTAACCGACGGAGTACAGTAACCCATAACCCATAAGAAGAAAGGAAAAAGAATGAATGAATTGAACCTGATGTGGGAAGAAATCTGTCTCTATCTCTATCTCTCTCTCTGTCTCTGTCTCTATCTCTGTCCCTCTCTCTGTCTGAGCGGTGATGATCGTAATGGCGCGGCTCGTCGTGCCTGATCTCGCCAGGCTCGTAGTCGTTATTGCCGTGGGCGCTGCCTCCACCGCCGCTATCAGAAGGCCTTACGACAAGACTGCTCACACTCCCGTAGACTTGATCCCGCGACCCCATACTTCTCAGATCTCCTATAGGACCTCAAGCTTTTCGCTATTGATAAATGATGATGATTTTGTGGCGATAAGGTTTTTATCTGTCCCGATAAAGCTATACACACACCGTGTGCGACTTGGTAAGGAAAGGAAAGGTTATTTTATAGTTTGGCATGCCGGATGACTTGCTTACTTTGTTTAAAACAAATCTCGGTTTGGTATAGTGTGTATGAATGATATTCTTAAAATTTGTATTTTATTCTTTTTATTTTTCGCCTCGAAGGTATGGTATCAACATGCACAAACAATATCTAAATTTAGTTTTGGGCACTTAGTAATATCAATGTTGGTATTATTTGATACATTTAGACAACTGACATATATATATATACCCATTCATCATCTAAACCACTTTATATATCAGTCATATTTATTAGGATCCACTTTATATATAATGAACATCCTAACAATCTTAAAGCTACATTTTGTAATTATTGTATCCATGTTGCCTATATATGCATAGTACCAAAACCTTAGACATTTATCGTCTATCAATGGTGTCCCACTTTGTTGGTAGTGTTTGGAAGTCGCCAACAAATACTTCTCAAATTTGGACAATTCATTAGGTTGGCCGAGACACGATTCATGGGTTGGTATGGCGGGAAATTAGATAACAATCTCCTATATATACAAATGACCCCATCGGATCCTTCATTACCTCACATACCTCTTTTTAACTTAGAGATTACTATTTTAAAGGTATATACATATCTCAAATCTTCCAAGAGCAAACCTAGAGAGTCAGTTGGACAAAATCTAAATACGAAGTGGTCAAAGTTGCATGGTGTCGATTTTTTAAGTTCAAAGGAAGGATCATGTATAGATTGCAGATGTTCACATGATCTTGCACACATTCACATAGGTGGGAGCACTACATGTGGTTTGATCCTCTTCAAAGTAGTAGTCATAGGTGTGTTAAGTTCAATCCAACCCAAAATGATAACCCCTTTTTAAGGTGTTTAATCATCAAGTATTTATTATTAGGGTTTGGCCATGTTCATGCCCTAATTAAATCTAATGTTACAAAAAGTACACAATAATAAAGAGGACATAAGGGTTTGTAACAAAGGATTATTCTAATTTAATCAATTTACCATTAACCATTCATAATTAGAGAAACACATTAACACTTGCAACCATTGATAAAATGATAAGTAATAGCTCAAATGTACTAGATGGGAAAGTGACAGGTTATGCGGGTCGGAACAAAGAGGATTTGGATGTGTAGACAAGTGGAAAAGGTAGATCAAAGGCTGGTAATGCTTTGGTGCAAGTTCTGGAACGGAAATTGAGTAGGGGTGGGACCGTATAATTATTGTATAGTCCATAATGGAAATGTGTGGTCCAAATCGAAATGTATGGTCTTGACATGGGAATGACGGTTTGGACCCTTCAACAATATGGGTCTGAAACTTCATGTATGCTTCTCTTGCCTAGAAATGATCTTTGTTATATGTTAGTCTTTTTCTTGCACAACTTCGAGATGATCTGTAATCACCTGCAACAAGGTGGAAACCCTAGAAAGTTGTTGAACCCCTCTTAAAAGTATCAACAAACCAAAAGAAGAAAACATGTGTGTGGTGAGGTTAGACTACCCTTGGTGGTTAGCCCTAGCTATTGAATTAATCCAAATGTTGCATTACATACCCTCATTATGGGATCAGGCCTCGTGTAGTTCTCCTAAGTGTTTATGCAAGTGTGAGTGCAAACTAGCCAACTTCTTAGGGGTAACCTCGTGTCTCTTGATGCTAAGATAGCGAGTTAACCATATAGTGTAGAATGTAACCAATGTAGTACTAGTGTGGTGTGGTGTGCCTTAGCTACGTGACCTAACCATTTATTCCTTAAAAGCCTTGAACAATTCTTGGAGTGACTTTTGTTCATACTAAGACTGGCTATATAACCTTTGCATTCTTGGAAATGGAGGAAGTTAGACTCTTTGACCGGTTAAGTGTTTCAAACATGTAATAGGGGTTGTTTTAATTGATGTGCAGCTAGTTTGGGTAGATTTAGGAAACCCTTGAGTACTTTTGGAATGATATTTGTAATAGGAGCTTGTAAGAATGTCGATGAGTTATAAAGTGATATTTACTTGCTTATATAGCCTTTCGTAGGTGAAATATTTTAATAAGGTTGACCCTAGGAAGATGAAATGACCCAATAAAGATATTCACATCAAAAAACAGAGTCAAAGAATGTAAAGGGGGGACCGTACAAGTCAGCCAAGATCGACCCCACATCTTAACCATTTATGGTCCTGGACATAAGAGATGTAAAGTGAAACAAAAAGTTGTGGCATGAAGTATAAAGGTTGTTTACTACTTTGATTTGATAATATTTCTCAAATTGAGGAAAAAACAAAGTTTGAAGACAAGAAAGTCATAGAAGAACTAGAGAGATTTGTTGATTGGATTCTTAAAGTGAGCATTTGTCTTAAAAATGGAGCATAATTAAACTTGTCATTGCGAAAAGGACGAGTTACCAAATTTTGGTGTCTACATTTGTCCCCCTTTAAGTGTAGACACCAATTTTTCACCCTGGGTGACCCGCACATATTAATCACTTATTTACATTATTATTACTATCTTAAGTCCATTATCCCTTAATCCATTTTACCGCAATAAACCCTCATCTACCTACGTAAAATCTCATTTACCATCCCTAACCACCTAAAACAAACCTAACCTAAATTACCCTACTCATCCTAACCTTTTAACCTCTTCTTACACGGATTCCTAACCTCCCACTATTCCTAAAACAACCTCAATCCTCAAATGGCAAGTGGTTTCAACCATTTTCCTATCTTTCATAATTAACTTTTAACTTCTTCGACCAAATCGACAACAATCCATGATTGTCGTCGATTGTTGTGAACGTCGTTGATCCTATTTAGTCACCCTACTTCTCTAGTTCGAGTTAGACATATCGGACATATTGGACTACTAGCGAATTGTTAAATCTCTACACGACATCATGACATTACAATATATCCACACATTGTTATCATCCTTTGGGAACCTCTGTCAAACAAACAATCAGCCATTTGGAGCTTCACTAGCCTTAACAACATCCAACAAGGTTAGTGCATTTCTATTTTTAATTTTCAATCACATCTTACATTGGTCACATCACACAAACACTTGTCTTTATACCTTTGTCTAGTTATTAAACATTTTGTCTTTCATTTAGTTCTTTAGCATGTTAGTCAAATTTATCGAGATTGATGCCAATCCCGATCGTCGTCGATCTGGTCCCAAACTCCCTTTACCATCAATTAGCCCTTTATACATACCAAAACCTCTACATTATGTATCTTCTCTGTTTTAGAGTCCCTCTAGTTCATCTTAGCATTGTCAAACTCTGTCTTGCATCAATCATAATATGTTTATTGGCCTTTGTTAAAATAGACCATTTTATCCCCGATCACCGTCGATTCCTAGTCGTCATCAATCCCTGTCATTTTAGTCATTTTATCAGTTATCATATCTTTATCAATATGTTTTGGCCTAATCTCTTTTCTTGCAAGATGTATTCTCTATAGATGACAGTTCCAGGTGCATCACACCCCATTACAAGCATCTACAACCTCTCGATTGTGCAACAACCCTTCACGTGGGAGCAACTCGATATCTCACACAAGCTTAGCTTGTGTGTCATTTCCTTGACACTTGAAATCAAGGACATTGAGGAGCAACTTGAAATCATACAATAAGAATGGGAAGCCACAGAACAATTATGGTTTAACTATTTCAAGAGTTTGAACTCGTTGCAACCCTACTTGGGCCATCTATCAAGCAGAACAAGATCTCTCCACCCCTCTTGAGTTTTAACCATATTATTGTTATCTCTTTTCATATCATAACACTTAATTGTAAAACACAAGTTGATATCCCTCTAGGAAGCCCATTGGTTCTGGGATCGTTTATTCTTGAAAGCGACTCATTTAATCATTATCTAATATTTGTCTTGTCTAGTTGTCTCTTATATACAGGTATTCTCACTTGGTGAAAGGAGGAGTATCTTGCATTATTCGTGTACCCACTCATTCCAAAATTACATTTGTTGGTGTAGGTAGTATTTAAATTTTTGGTATTTCAACATAATAACAACTAACCGAAAATCACCATAAACATCCTGAAGACGCCTTAGATGGGACCCTTAGTCCCCTTTTGATTAATTTTTGTTTCTTTTCTTGTCAATATCATCCAACTTTGCTGAAGCTTAGGGTGCCTCATTGTCATTGTTTAAAAAATGTGTGAAAATTAAAATTAAAATAAAAAAGGAATAGCGATCACAAGTATGCCTTCTTTCTTTCAAAGCATTGCATTTTGATCATCTTGTTCTCGTTGAAGTAAACATTTCCTTTTGGATCTTAAAATGAACCTTCATATCTACTTGCTCACATAATTTAATTAGGAGTTAAACGGATTGGATTCACGAAAACTCCCTTCACACACAACCAAATCACATATCAAACCAAATTCACATTTAAACCATCCTTCCTAGGCGGACCTACTTGGATTTCATCACCAATGGTAAAAATTGACTTGGTGTTATGGCCGAGTATAAACAATCTGGTGGGCGGTATATCGGCCAAGTACCCAACACCCTTATTGTTGCGAGACCGTGAAGTGAGGGTAGACCCCAATATCATGCCTCATACCGACGTTGACACAAATTTGGGCCTCACATACCTTTGGATATATCGAGGAATCGACTTTAAACTCACCTGAAACCATCCTTAGATGACCTTTTCTTAGTACCCTTTTAGCCATTTTCTCATTTCACACTTTTCTTAAATTAATCAAGATAATCAAATTCTTTGTGTGACTTGTTTTCAGTCATTTTAAACAACTATTTTTCTTTTTCTTCATTGATTGTTTGATTAGTTCATGGTTTTGTAGACACCCCAATTTCACACCTATCCTAAATCAATTAATTTCACCATTCCATTTCCCACAAAATACACATTGAATTAATCAATGTTAATTGATTAATTAATCTATTTCAACCCCTAAATTAAACCCAATCTTCCTCACATGCCAAATATTCCCCATGCCCCCACTTGTGAATTAAATATTCAACTTTAATTCTGGACCATTCCTCATGTCTCCCACTCACCTAATCATGCTTACTTTCCATAATCATGATTACTCTAAACCCAGAATTAATCCCACTTCTAGGCTATAAATAGAGTCTCACCCCTCTTTCAGAATAAGCTTGAATATCCTGTCAGAATTCTTGCATCCTTTGAGCATAGAACATCCCTCCACCTCGTCTTAATGCCCGAATAGCCCCATCTTGATTATCCCAAATCCATAATCCCTTTATCCATTAGTGCAAAGTGAGTCGATCTTGTTGCAGCGAAGGCCTTACTTCGGTCCAAAGGAAGCACCTACATTGTGAGCAATCCAGGCCCATCCACATTATGTTCACCCATTCGAGGTTTCTTTAAGGAATCATGCAAAGGAGAAGGTAGCTAGTTAGTTAGTTACTTTCTTGTTATCAGTGCATTTTCTTAGCTCACATTCTGGCACGCTTGGTGGGACTTACCCGCTATTATTTTTGGTCTCGTAACTCGTTACTTTATCCATCGTTTTCCTATTGGTATTTGTTGTCATAGTTTCATTCTCTGTTCCATATGGTATTCTTTGGCTAACATTTACATTATGGGAGATATTATTGCTTTGTGGTGTCTTATGGTGTATGTGTAGGTTTTGATAGCTATGGATACTCTACTTACCAAGTTGTAAATATCTTCAAGAGGATCCATTTTTATGGTTTTTATTTTTATTGCATGTGTTGATAACCCCTTTGTGTGTTGTTTTAACATCCTTGGGTATCTGCATACTTATTTTGGCTTGTTTATTGTCATCCTTTTTTGTCGCTTTACTTGTCTTATGTAGGTATTGAAAGTATAAACACGAATTGACGATTAATTACTCTTTTTGTTTGTATCATTTTTAATTTATCTAATCACGAAGGTATCCACGATCACGAAAATCCCAAAAAAAATCTTGATTTATAATCGCGGTTTATTGTGATATTTTGAAACAATTGGATTTTAATTTCTAACTCGATTGCAGGTGGTAAGGGGTTAGTTTATCTTAATTCGTATTGTAAGTTTGTTTTATTTCGGGAATATCATAGCAAAAAAAGTTGTTCTAGTGTTGTCTCCATTAGTTTGGTGTGTTACTTACATTCGGTAGTCTATATCTATCTTGGGGTGGGGGTTTCATTTTTTTATTTTTCTTGGTTTTACATTATACTACATTTCCTGTTTTTATTGGTGAACTTTGTATAAACTTGCAAAAACAAAAGCAAAAAAAAATCATTATTATTAAATAAATAAATAAATAAATTATAAATTGTATCTTAATTACTCCCCTTATCCCCTCCCCCATCTCGCCATCTCGGTTGTCTTTAGTCCCTTACATTCCCCTTCCTCGAGCCCTCGGCTCGCCCTTCCCGTGGACACCTCGTCCCCAACTCAACTCGTTATACCCTACCTAGACTCCCATCCCAACTCTTAGATCCCACCCACCCCCCGACTCGCTACATCTCGACCCCCGCTCGTATCGACCCCGACTCCTGTCTAACTCCGTCCCAGCTCTCGGATCCCACCCATCCTCCCTCAACTCACTCGGACCTAGGCTACACAATTCCCAGACTCCCATATCCCTCCACATTATCCCGATACCCGATCTCCCACTCCCGCACCAACTCACCCCACACGCCAAATCGACAACCTCACCACTCACCACTCCTAGATCCCACTCATCCCTATGCCCCTTTCCCGACGTTACCACACCCATTCCCGAGCATAACACCACATCTCCACCCTTCACTTTTTCTTGGCATTCCCCATCATCACATCCTCTCATCACCTTTGCCACCTTTGTCTTATGCTTAACAATCGACTTAACCACTCATGCGACATGATGATCTTACTTAAGAGTCCCTCTTAAGGATGATCTGTCATCTTGCACTCCCCCATCACTCCACATTCTCACCATCCAAATTTTCTCGTCAGTCCCCATTATCACATCCTCTCACCTCCTCTTTCATTCTTAAAAACAACACCTCTTATTTTCCCACTTTTCATCTCCATCATCCCTTACTTGGCAATCTTACTTAACCACTTCCATCGCATGACAGTCTTACTTAAGGGTCCTCCTTAAGTTGAACTCATCATTCTGGACTTCTCCCTCACCTCATTCTTCATTCCCTTCATTGATTGTTTCTTCCCCTAGTCTCCCTACCAACCACATTTTCCTCCTACCATTATCCTTTCTCAACCTATCATATCATAGAGTACATCTACCATCTTCCGCTTGTAATCATGTTCCTTTCCCCCATTTTTTCCCTCTTGATCCATCATCATTCATACCATTTCCACCACTTCTTTTTGTCTCGTTTCTTCATCTTCACCTCATTCATCCTCATCCTCTGCATCCTCTCCTCGCCTTCACCTTATCACAACTCATCACTCACCTTTTCTTAACTCTTCTCATTCCATCTTCTCGAGTTCTCCCACATATCCACCCCCATGTCTACCCGCCATTATTGTTGGTCTTCCCCTAACATTCTTTCATCATCATCTTCCATTTCCATGCTAATAATTATTGGTGGACTACCCCTAAAATTCACTCATCCTCATTCTGTGTGGCCTTGTTCACTCTCTTTGACCTTCTCCATTTTTTCTTCATTCCTTCCTTCCTCCGTGCCCACCAATAATTATTGGTGGACTTCCCCTACATCCCTTCATTGGCCTTGCCTCTTCTATTCTCCATCCCCTTTTTCACTTTCTTCACTTTTCCTCTCATCCTTCACCAATAATAATTTGGTGGACTTCCCCTAATGTCCCTTCACTGGCATTACCTCTTTTATCCCCCATTCTCTCTTCCATCCCCTACCTTTTCTCCACCCCCACCCTTTCTTGTCGCTTCTTCCCCACCTCTCCATCTTCCTTCCCTCGTCAATATCTTTATTGTCTTCATCATACATCCTTTGTCTATTGTCTCGTAATCCTTGTATCCTCATCTCATGCATCTCCGCATCTTTTCCAATCCGTGTCATTCCTCCCCTCTTTCTTCTCTTTACATTCCTGATGTTGCCCACTCTACACCAAATATCCCCATTCTTGATTTCCTTCCTTTTGCATCATTTTCTCTGTTATCCTCTCCTCCTTCCCACTCTTCGTCTTGTTTCATCTTCTCTTTATCATCTTCTTCCCCTTTTTTCCTCGTGCCTCCTTCATACTTCCCCATTAGTACCCTGTCTCTTTCTCATTATCCAGTCTTTTTACCCCATCATCATCCACATGCATCTCCATGTGGTCTATACCATATTATCTACCTTGGTCTTCCCCACGATGATCGAGTTCCTTCAATCTTCTCCCTATATCCACTCTGTCATCTCTTCTTCCCCCATCATTTTCACCTTCCTCCTACCCTCCCCTTATTTTCTCTACCACCCCTACCTTTTCAATCATTCTATACCAGTTTCTCTTCTTTTCTCGATCTTCTCCACATCTTCCTGGTCCCTCATAGTTTCTTTCTTTTCTTTGTTCTATCATCTCTTTCATCTTATTTAAATTCTTCATCTTCCTCATCTCCTTCATTTTTCCATCCTTCTCTCCCTTTCTCTCATCCCTCCCTCTTCATCTTATCTTCCTATTCCACTACCTTCATTTTGCACCTTTCTCTCCCTTTTTCCTAATTTTACCCCTACTCTCATCTCATCTTCTCCTTCTTGTTTGTCTTTCCTCATTCCCTTCTCCTATCATCCTTCTCTATTATTCTCTTCCACCTATTTTTTCTTCTCCTTCGTCTCTGTCTACTCTATTCCATACCCTTGTCTTCTTCACCTCCTACTTCTATAGTTTATTTCTTTTCTTAGTTCTATCATCTCTTTCATTTTCCATCATTTCTCTCCCTTCATCTCCTTCACCCTTCTTCACTATTCCACTCCCTTCATTTTGAATCTCTCTCCTTTTTTCATAATTTCACCCTCTGCTTTGTCATCTTCTCTCATCTCATCTTGTCTTCTTCTTGTTTGTCCTTCATCATTCCCTTCTTCCCCTATCATCCCTCTCTCTTATTCTCTTCTACCTCTTTCATTCCTTTTTTTCCTCCTTTGTCTTTGTCTGCTCTATTCCATACCCTTGTCTCCTTCACCTTTGACTTTTCTTGCCCTTCTCATAATCAACCACTACTCATATCCATTCCTTTTTCTTCTCTTTCCACTCTTACTCATTACGTCCTTCAACACATCCTCACACCTAGCATTCAAGGTTGATTGAATCCTTTCCCCATTTGCACACTACAGTTGTTCCATTCTCATCCTCCTCTTTGTAGAGTTGACCTCTCCTCTTTTTGAGAGCTCTGTCATCTCTTCCATTCTCGTCAACCCTCTCAAGGGGGCATCATCACATCTATCCATAATCACATCTTCCCATGACATTTTTTTCTTCGAGGATACCATGACATCCATCACCTACCACCTTCTACTCTCCCTAACAAACATTTGTTCTACTTTTTGTTTAGCAAAAGTAGATTGAATTCTTCCCCCGTTCTTACAAGTGAAAGTTTGTTCTACTTCTTGCTTAGAGAATGCTTTCTCTTTTCTTCCTCTAATAACTTCTTATTGAAGGAACACCTTAAGAAGAATAATTTCAAAACTTTCAATCATGTCACCTAGGGCATATTCATCCATCTTGTCTACTTTCTTTGAAAGGACATTACTTTCGTAGTACCCTTCCAAAGAGGGGCAAATGTAAACACCCCAATTTCACACATATCCTAAATCAATTAATTTCACCATTCCATTTCCCACAAAAATGCACATTAAATTAATCGATGTTAATTGATTAATTAATCCATTTCAACCCCTAAATTAAACCCAATCTTCCTCACATGCTAAATATTCCCATGTCCCCACTTGCGAATTAAATATTCAACTTTAATTTTGGACCATTCCTCATGTCTCCCACTAACCTAATCATGCTTACTTTTCATAATCATGATTACTCTAAACCCCCAAATTAATCCCACTTTTAGGCTATAAATAGAGCCTCACCCCCCTCTTTTAGAATAAGCTTGAATATCTTGTCAGAGTTCTTACATCCTTTGAGCATAAAACATCCCTCCACCTCGTCCTAATGCCCGAATAGCCCCATCTTGATCATCCCAAATCCATAATCCCTTTATCCATTGGTGTAAAGTGAGTCGATCTTGTTGCAGTGAAGGCCCTTGCTTTGTTTGAAGGAAGCACCTACATTTCGAGCAATCTGGGCCCATCCACATTATGTTCACCCATTCTAAGGTTTGCTAAGGAATCACAAAGGAGAAGGTATCTAGTTAGTTAGTTACTTTCTTGTTATCAGTGTATTTTCCTAGCTCACATTTTTAACTAGACAACAATCATGTATTCAAAACTCCAACAATATGATAAGTCCTCTTTAACAATCCCTGACACTCTCAAGTCCCATCTTCAAGATATTCGGGTATAATAGATCAATTTCAACTACCCTTAAAGATCGGTCCAAAACCCTCGCATTCTCCTAGTAATTAATCCACAACATTAAAATCACCCTATCTTGATCCTCCTCTGTTTTATTAGAGTGGTGACCCTTTTCACCGTATTCTTAGACACAAATTTGATCACCCTTTCTAGTTACCTTTACGCCAAGGGCATGCGTATCACATGTTCCCCTTGTCATGGTTCAACTTTTGAAGCCACCACTTGCTATTATTATTCTAAACTCCATAATCCCGATTATTAACCCATCATAAAACAAATCTCCCCTTATCCCTCCACTAGTGAGCGTAGGCACATCAACATCTGCTCATGTTACTAATTTTGATCTTGACGTTATCTCATCATAAGACACATCCAACCAACAACCATCTACGTCATCAACTCTTTCGTCAAGTTCATCAACCACACAAACCCACACTACAACGCCCCTTCCACATCCGGTCTTGAAGCCTCCAATGCTCCTCCACCTCCTATGAGCTCAATTAGTGTTCCTCTTACTACGACCCTTCTTATTGCAACCCAAGTCATTCCACCATAATACCTACATCCTCAATCCAATATCTAGTCTTATCTATCCCCGCATTTATACCCCTTGTCAATATGAGTTCCATCACTAGCACTCGTGACTCACCCTTTTCTTTCTTAGGAATCATATGACTAGTAATATGTAATCAAGACTAGATATATACTCAAAGTGCATGATTTTGTGTCTACATTTGCCCCACTTTATGTTGTTGAGTGAATGCTCAATAACATAAAGTAGATAAGATATGTGCACCTCATAAACATGTAGATCGATGGTGAAAGTGCATTGAGAGACAAGAGAATGCATGGAGTGATAAAAATATGAAGCATGGGAACTAGAGAGGAGAATGTGTAAAAAGTGATGATGAATGATGACCCTAGGGCAGAAACGCATGTGTAGATGTCACCTTTGTACTTGTTGTTGATTTTGATGTTGATGTGATTGATGTTGTTGATGTAGGATGATGTAGGATGATGTTGACTACCACTTCCCATAAGGACAGACCTGTAAAAGAGAAGAACGATAAAGTAGTCAAATACGTATGTATATGAATAAAAAGTATGTAAAATGTGAAAATGTGAAAAAGGAACATATGCACTTGATCTCGTGATGAGGAAAAGAGATAGAAAGGATCTTATAGATGATGTAGAAGAACACATTTTTGGGTGATCTCATGTCGGTCGTGCTAAATGCAAGTTTTTCGGGCAATCTCACGCCAAGAACTAGAAGAAGTGTAGGGAGAAAAGTTTGGTGTCATCCTCCAACCTTTAACCACTTCTCAATGTATGGAACACCACTGTAGATGGTGTGTAAAACTTTGATCCGGTTCGACTAATTCCGATCCAATGTGAAAATGTTGTGTAGTGTATGTATGTTGAGCGTTAAGGACGGTATGCTACTGTAAAATCCATTGTGTGAAGTGTTGTAGATTGTTTTGCACTAAAGAATGTTGTGTAACTTCCCCGGTCATAAGCATCCATGAAGGGTTAAGGGCACCCAAGCGCACTTTATCCAGGTTTGGGCCTTTGGTGTCTATATTGTGGTGAGGACCCAAGTCATATTTTAAGCCATGTTTTAGATTGATGATTATGTTGTACTAGTAATGAATTGTGTTGTGTGATGACTGTAAAGTGTTGTATGGGGTGACCGATTTGCCAAGTGATGTCCCCCTAGTTTGGGGTACACGTGACATTATTGAGGAGTATGCGGCCCAAAGGAGGACCGACATGATTGTCTTTGAAATTGTGCTCGTAGGGGGAGGGAGTGTGATTAGTGGAAGCCAAGGCACACACAAACAAAGTGGCTAGGAAACAAGTGTTAGTACAAACAATACAAACACACATGTAAAATGTAAGATAGCAGATAAGAAGATAATGTGTAAGCTAAGACACAAGAAGACAATGTAGACCGCGAAAAGTGGGTTTCAAACATGGGACATCACTCACAATGTCACAAGACAATCAAGGTCAACTAGGACAAAAGAAGACAAGTTTACACATGAGATAAAGGGAAAATCCCATAAATAGTGGCAAACAATGACAAATAATGTAACAAATAACCATGGAAGCAAATAGACCTGCAAGAAAATGTTGCACATGAAGCACCCGCTAGCATGTTAGAAAGATAAAAAGTATGTCAAATCTTGTATAATCCGATATAGTTGTTTGTTATGAAAAATGAAACAATATCACCTGTAATATACAAAAGTGGATGCCCCAGGAGCTATTGTGGGATTGGTAATAGGTACTACGCCAAAATCCATGTTACAGTATCAATCTATAGAATTTATGATCACAACTAGAAGGCAAGTGAATGTGCATGTGTATATAAAAATATAATGACATACCAAATATCTATCTAACATGTGTAAAAAGTGTACATGTAAGCATAAGAAAGTAAGAGTAAATGTGACCAAGATATACAATATGTTATGGATGAGACAAAATGGAATGCAGTGTGAGTGTGATAGGATCCATGTGCCCCCGAGTGGATGTGTATGCATGAGAATGAGGTTCATTTATACATGTCTCCTTATCAATCAAGAATGAACCGTAGAGTAAGAGTGTGTCATTGGGAAATGGTTGGAACGTGTATCCTAGAAAGATATGATCGTCACAAGGTATAGTGTAGATTGCGAGTGCATGAGTGATTGAGTGTGGTAAGGTCTATTTGATTTGTAGACCCTCGGTAGTGGAGTATGGACTATGAAATTAGAGTGCATCATAGGGTAATGACCACATCGTGTAGAAGTAGATACCGAGAAAGATATGTCGTGAATACGTAAAGTAGGCTGCAAAGAAAGAGATGAATGCACAAAATGTGAAATAGGTAGTGTGTAATATGTAGTATGTAACATGTAGTGTAGTGTGTAGTGTGTGAGGTTCATGTGTATAAGATGCCCTCAACAATAAAGTGTGAGTTGTAGCACAAGAGTGCGTCATTGGGGTAACGACGATACTAATGTATCAAGATGTGTATGTTGTATGCGGGAGATTATATGTGAAATGATGAGAATATAAGACGATGGTGGTGCTATAGGGGGAGAAAGAAATAGTGTGATGCCCCCTAAGTGTGTGATGATGAATGTATTATCGATAAAAGTGAAATACAAGGGTCCTCCACCCAATGCTTGTGGAGATAAAGGTGTGTGACCATACTCTAAGAGTTGTGGTATATGAGATAGACGTTGTGTAGGTGAATGAAGCCTATATACATGCAACAAATGAGTATATTGTGAAGGCATTGGACACCTTTGTGTAACAGAACACGGAGGTGATGGACACTTATGTGAAGTAGAACCTCAAGGTGAAGAACACCTATGTGAAACAACATGCAGAGGTAATGGACACCTATGTGAAGTAAAACCTAGAGGTGATGCATACCGAGGTGAAGGAGCTATCTCGAATGGTGGACCTAGACTGATGTGATGGTGGTGTAGACCGATGAGACTATGTGCTAATAAAGAGCTAGAGCAGATTGTGCTTTAGTTTCAAGAGGATGCAAATACCTAGATGTTCTAGCCAATGCAATGACAACCTTAAGGGGAGGTTACGGCCATGGTGTAGATGGTGGAACACCATTGATAGAAATAAATTTCTTTTTATGAATGAATTTCAGACATAAATGGGTCATGGAGATGATAGCCTGAGTTGTGCGGAGCTAGGAGAGACCTAAGAGCATGTCACACGCTTCAACTAATGGTGCCACAAAAAAAGACATAAACATGGTGAGAGGACCAACAATGACTGGAAGTTTGACAATACCATATGATTTTGGAATTGGATAAGAAATTTGTGATAGCAGGATAGTCGATAGAACAAGGAGTGCAATAGAACATGCATTGATGCACCATGATGGATCAACTCTAGTGTTATTGATAGAAGTGGATCTAATAGAAGCACTAATGTGTAAGCAATTGGAAGAGAATGTAGTGTGATAATCATAATCGGAGAAAGTAATGAGTGGTGGGGATGTCTCAGTATGAGCAACTAGAAAATCAAGAGCCCCTAATGCAGGAGGAGGCACTATGCGATATGTATGATTTATTGAGGAGTCACCACTTGTTTGTCATGTTTTGGTAGAGGATTGTTAAATATCTTGAGTTAATGATTTTAATTGATAGGTGTCGAAGCCACATGATTTGGAAGCTCAATTGTATTATTATTGATTAGGTCTTGAATGAGATTACAAAGTTTGAAACGATGATCTGTAGATTTTTCAACACATTGATGATAGTTACATTTGATCTTTTCATCATAATTATGACCTTTAGGATGATATGGGTCTAAATTGAGTGGAGGACGAAGCATAATAAGATTTCTTTTGACAAGTTGCGGTATCAAAATATGTGTAATGATAGTCAATTTTGTGTATGTTCAATTAGGTGGCTTCCATTGAATGTCTTTAGTGTTAGAGAAAAGTTTGACAATTGCTTTTGCTTCAATGGGCTTGGTGGATTACTTGAAATTTTATATACTTTGAAAGCGGGTAGAAGATGAGGCTTGTTCTTGATACATGAGCTTGCCTATATATAAGAGTTTTGTTTCACGTAGCTTAAGAGTGCAACATAAATGATCAAATGATGGAGAGGTCTCAAATATAACACTCTCTGAAGAGGTGGTAATATAATTTGTACAAATAAATCCTAAAGTTCAGAGTCTGTAAGAACATTGGACATCTTAGCTAGTTTGTTTTTATATCGCAAGACATAATCCGCTAGATATTCATTAGAACCTTTTAAAATTTGAGAAAGTTGAGCGTAAAAGATCTTAGAGTTGATATTGATAGAGAAATGAGCAAGAAAAGCATCGAATGAATGAGTAAAGGATGTTACCGAGTGGATAGGTAGGTCATCGAACCAACGCTTTTCATAATTGTGAAGGCTACGAGGTAAGAGTTTAACTAGGAGAAAATGATCATCCGCAAAATATAGACATGCCACATGAAAAGCTCGAGATGATCTTGTGGGTCACCATGCCCATTGAAAATGAGAAGCTTGGGGTGACAAAATTAGGAGGAAGCGGGTAAGCAGAAATGGCGGGTGTGAATGGAGTGTGAAGTAATAAAGTGGAATCTAAAGATGGAGACACACAAGAAGTAGCCTACTTCAATTGTCATATTTGAACTTGGATATCTTGATAAAAGGAGGCTAAATCTATACATTGTTAATAGAAGAAACCTTTCACATGTGAGAAATAATAGGCGGAGTGAAATGACTGGTGGGAGTAGGAACAAAAACAGGAACAATAGTAGGGGGAAGAGTGGAAGCATGAGGTTGAGTAGTAATGGAAGTGGGGATAGCAACGAAGCATTAAGCTCCATGAGATTGGTGGCCTCCTCACAAGCAGCAAATAAAAGCAAGTCTAGATCCTGCAGATGCTCAACGATATGATCATTAAGTTCTTTGAGGTGGGATTAAGTGAATTCAACATAAGATTAAGCCATATTGACGAGAGGGTAAGAGCCCTAAAGAGAACGTGGATTTGAGTGTGGGGTTCATCAAAATAATTTAGAAAATATTGAATAAATATATGCCTAAATCTAATTACAATGTAGCATAAATGAATAAACAATTAAGTAAAAAATAGACCCAAGAAATTAAGCTAGAGAATATGAAACCCTAGTTGTAAATAAGGGATAAGAAGACTTAGCTGATTCACAACCAAATCTAGATTGTGCCGCAGTTGGAACTAATGAAAAGAGAGGGAGAAGTGTAAATGTACAGAGCCTTAAAAAAATGTGTGACCAAAATATTTACCTAGACTAGGGCACTCGGAATGAGTCGGGGGCACTTGTAAGCACCACATCCCTACTCTAGGCGCTATGAGTGCTCAAACCCTCATGAGACCTCCTTCGCAGGGGTGCAAGATGTTCACTATACTTCGCTTCATGTCGCTAGTATCTCACACAATGATCATCAATGTCGTTGATAATCTACAATAAATATTTCACCTATAAAACCCTTAAGAGTGCATCAAATCCTAAAAAGAAAATAATGCAAATGAGGGGTCGGAATGTCCTTAGCTGTAAAACAAGTGAACTTACGATTGAGAGTTGCACTACATTTTATATCCAATGTAATTCTAGGTGTGTGTGTGTGTGCGGAATTGTGCCTTAGGTGTCTCTTATGTGTGTCGCACTTGATAGAGAGAAAATAGTTAGATGTAAGAAAATTTAATAGATGTGTGCATGGAATAAAATGAAATCCCCTCCTATGAAGTGTATGCAGAAGAATGCAATCCCTTGCCCTTGAATGGATGCTAGAATGGATGTTTGAATGGTCTCGAATAACCCTTGGATGCAACCTTAGGTGGTGATAGCTAATGCTTAGTATTTGGTCCTTTATTATGATCACATAACTTTATATTTATATGATTCCCTTACTTGAATTTCGTAATCAACCCCGAAAAGGTTGACTACCAAAAAGATAAGATGCTCAAACGGCTAGAAAAGACCCAAAAGATGTGAACAAAGTACAAAGAGGTCAGGGGCACCCAGAGGGTCTTGGTTGGGCGCGGTGTGTCAGGATGAGAAATGTCAAGGTGTGAAAAGACATACTAAGCTAGAAAGAGTGTAAGACCAAAAGTGGCAAACAAAAGAAAACAAAGATAGCTAAGGATATGTGTTAATTGGCACTTTTCTTACTTAGGAATCATATGAATAGTAGTATGCAATCAGGACTAGATATATACCAAAAGTGCATGATTTTGTGTATACAGGATCCTAAGGGCACCCTATGATATGAACAAATTTTTAACAAACCCATCCACCCATCGGTACCTTTTAAATCCTTTCTCCCACATTGGGAACTCCTGAAGTTCATTAAATAATACAAGTAAGGAGGACCCTGCAACAACATATTAGGGCCTTTCATCATGCATGTTATCTCATCACCCATGAAAAAAATCTCATATTGAGGACATTTCCCATGTCTTTAGTAAGACCCACCCTTGACTGGTACATAGCCATTCCATAATAATCTCTCTTCTCTTTTGCATAACTCGCATAATTTTTCTTAAAGTATTTCTCTGTAAATATTGCTTGTAATATTTCTATCACCGATCTCTACGTTATTAATCAATTTGAAGACGAATCTCTTACATATTTTGTCATTAGGTGGTGGGGTATTATCTATAAATTATCATTTTCTCTTCCACAAACTGAGTTGATTGAGTTATTTTCTTGATCCTGCACTACGCACACATATCGTTAACCCTCCGGATCCAATCCTTTTAGACATTTAACAAATCCTTTACCATGTCCTAAAAATAGAACTTTGTGCCCTGAAGATGGTAAACTTAAACTCAAATCAAAGAAACCCAAACATGAGTCTTCATTTAAACCTTCTTCTAAAGCAACGATAAATCCAAAGGCTCATCAAACACAATCATTATAAAATTCGTGTCTAAAGGTTGTTCGAACTCGAAAGGACCCGACCTCAACAAAAATGCACACCTTGGAGTATTACGGTGTGGTTTTCGAAAAGATTCTATCTATGTGCATGGTCAAAATATCTCCTATTATCACCAAATTACAACACCCCCTAATGACCAAGGTTTGTGTTGGGGCATTGGTGTAATTTGTGTAACATTGGATCATCTCTCAAGTTGTGGGACTTGCGGGCTTGAGATGACCCTCCAGAGAAGGTTGGTTCCTGCTCCTAAACTACCTACCACTAACTACTCTTAATGTAGGCAAGACTATCTAATCCTAATATAATATTATAAGGGACAAGGAGAGAGAGTGCATGAAAATAAATCCTAAACTAACAACGGTGATACACCAGAAAAGGAGGTTGTTAATCACATTCCAACTGCCTAAAATGGAGAAAGGTGAGCAATGGAAAGGGTGGAAAAAATGCACCATGGACCGAGATATAGATTCACATAGAACACCAATTCAAACCCATTAAACATAACTCTCAAAACTCGACAATAAACATAAAGAAATATGAATAATATACCGCAATGCAATGAAGAGAGGCAAGTAGAGACAATAAAACATGTAAAGGATGGACAAAATGCATCACAAAACACATTATATTGCTCCAATAAATATGCACAATACAACATTAGTGGGCAAGAGGCAAGAAAATTCCATTACAAATCTTAGAAAGGAGGCTTAAGCTCCACATTCAACCCTAAAGCAATGATCCAGCAACAATTATAGTGGCGTAACTTCCAAAGACCATAACTTTCGCACCGTACCTCCGATTGACTCTGTTCAAAAGGAAACAAAAAGCTTGGAATGCGTAGAATGTGATGAAAAGGTGCCAAACTTTGTTTGGCAACATTTGACCCCTGAAATCCATGTTTAAGGGGCCCAAATTGTGATTTTTGTAGTGTTGTCTAAAAATAATAAATTCTAAAAATAGTATGTTTCGCAAAATTAGTGCACATGTAAGTCTTGGAAGATGAAACACCTCGTCTCCCTCGAGACCGGTGACCTTCCACATTCCTCTAGGTGTCCTTTCATATTTCTAAAATTATTATAAATGCATATGTAACCCGAAAAGGGATAGACATCTCTTGGCAGAGATAACTGATGTATTTGAAGTCTTTGAGTAATTTACATCTCTTTTCAGAGATAGTTGTTTTGCAATTCATCTAGCACAATTGTTAATCTGTTCCTTAAGTCTGAAACCCCTTGGTTTTGGATCAGTGGTATCATAGCTAAGTCGTCTTTAGAGTGTATGATCCCTTAAGCGAGGTCGAATACAAAAAGCTTGGGTGGTCCACACACGATCCTTGAGAATACTTGCATGTTCACCGCAGCGACCTCCAATGCGCAGGACAAACACCGGGATGGATGATCCTCTCAAAAATATGGTGAATGAAGCTCTTAGGGAGCAAAAGGATCAGATGCTACAACAATCCACCCAGATTCTACAACAACTACAAGTAGGAAATCATGCCTCCTCATCTGTAAATCAGTCCTTTGGTGCCCCGACTCCATTCAAGGTGCAAGTAAATTTCGACATTCCTATTTTTGAGGGTAAGATCAATTTTGATGTAGTAGATAATGGTTGGACCAATTGACCTCATATTTTTCACAATCAATTTATCGATAAGGAAAAGATAACATTTTCTCTATTGAAATCGTCTCTTGCTATTAAAAATGGGTGGGGCATGTATAAGAATGGGCTCGAAAGGGATGAGCTAGGAATTGCTAGAGGAACCCACATGGAATGATTTCGTGGATGCCATAAAGGAAGAATATTACCTTATTGGGGCTTATGATGATTTGTACATATAGTGGCAAAGAACTCCGTCAAGGTAAGGACCGGATCGGTTCAAGATTATCGACAAATTTCATTCTGTCTGCAAGATTGGGCATTCAAGACATAGAACAACACAAGATTCTAAAATATCACAGTGGCCTACAATGGAGCATCCGAGAGGACATGGAATTATTTCAGTTTCAAACCCTTGGCGAGGCATACAAGTTTTTAGTCAAGATTGAACAAAATCATAAAAGGAGGATTGCCAAGAACCAACCTGTGAGGGGAAAAAATGATAAAGAAGGCCAGACCCGAGGCCAAGGTTGGAAACAGAAGGAGTCGTAAGGAAATAAGATGTAGAAGGAGAAGACATGGAAGTGGTGTGACCTCCACAAAACAAATCGCCACTCCAAGGAAGAATGTCGAGCCATCAAGTCCTTACTCGCCGAGTCATCTTCTTCAACACTCTCTGCACCAGCAGTTACAGACCCTAAGGTTAAGGATGAAGAGGATGAAATTATAGATGTTGAGCCAGATGTGATCATTGCCACCTCAAAAGTCAAGAATATGGATGAGAAGGAAAGGCTCTTCCACTCCAAGCTCTAGGTAAAAGGTAAGCCACTGCATTTTATCCTTGATAGTGGAAGTCAAAAGAATTTAATTTCTGTTGATGTTCAGAAAGAGCCTAAACCTCCTTGTGAAGCCACATCCCCAACCATATAGTATCGGTGGTTAAACCCGGGGAAGAGACCTCCAAGTCACACAACAATGCCTCTTCGTATGCCATCAATCCCTTCCATTATGAAGTCATGTGTGATGTTGCTCCATTATATGATTGTGATGTGCTCTGGGCCAACCATTTATGTGGGATAAACATGGAATCTATGAGTCATGACCTCGAAGGGTCACCATTACCATTGGGAGTTGATGTTATTGGATACCTGAGGTCATTCCCCCAAAATCTATCTCCCTCATCAGTGCCAAACAATGTAAGAAGTTAGTGGAGAAAACCAAATAGTTTGTTGGCTTGATGATCAGGCCAAAACCTACAAACAAAATTGTTGCAGCCTCCAAGAACATGCACTCAATGCAACAACATAAGCAGCTCAACCAAATCATAACCGAGTATGATGATCTATTCCAGACACCTAAAGGAGTGCCATTTCAGTGTCAAGTAAAACATGTTATTGATTTGGTCCCGGGGTCTCCTTTACCCAAATGACCCTGTGTACCATAGGTCAGTCCTTGAAAATGAGGAGATCAAGAGGTAGCTCAGGAATTGATTCAAAAGGGACATATTAGGCCAAGCTCTTCACCCTATGGAATTCCAGTTGTCTTGGCCAAAGAAGGATGGAACATGGAGACTTTGCATAGACTATTGGGCTTTGAACAAAATTACTATGAAGAATCGCTACCCCCTCCCAAGGATTGATGATTTCTGGACCACTCCACGGTGAAAAATTTTTCACCAAAATTGACCTCAAATCTGGCTATCACTAGATCCCTATCGAGCCCACCGATGTTTGGAAAATTGCATTTAAGTCTCGTGAAGGCCTATTCGAATGGTTGGTCATGCCTTTCGAACTAACTAATGCACCTGCAACATTCATGCGGATGATGGATGACATCCTGTGGCCCTACACTAATTCCTTCATGGTGGTCTACCTAGATGATATACTCATTTATAGCCAGACTTGGGAGAGGCATCTGCAACATCTTCGAGAAGTACTTCAGACCCTCAAGAAGCACAGACTGTATGCAAATCTGGATAAGTGCACATTTGGGATGACAAAGGTCCAGTACTTGGGTTACGTCATGGATGAGGAAGGAGTCCATGTCGACCTAGAGAAAATTCAGGTTATTTAGAGGTGGCCTACCCCAAAGAATCTTATAGAGCTTCAGAACTTCCGGGCCTTGCCAATTTCTATCGCCAATTTGTCTTGGGTTTCTCACATATTTCTAGGCACTCAATCAGTGACTAAAGGAGGGAACAAGGATAAATTCCAAATGGGGAAGCACAATAGAAAGCATTTGAAGGGTGAAAGAAAGGTTATGCTTGGCCCCTGTCCTTTCCCTTCCCGATCTACATCATCCATTCGAACCGATGAGATGCATCCGAGTATGCCTTGGGAGCTATTATCATGTAACATGGCCACCTATTGCATACCATAGTGAAACATTCAATGACACATGTCGGGGAAGTACCCAACATATGACAAGGAGCTTTATGCCATCGTCAGGCATGTAAGCAAAGTGGAAACACTCAATTTTGGGGAAGGAGACAAGTAATCCACACCGACCATAGGACTTTGGAGTTCCTTGAGACACGAGAGCAAGTTAAGGAATGAGAGACACCAAAAATGGGCCACATACCTACTACATTTTCACCGATAATAAAGCATAAGAAGGAAGTGCCAATTCTACGATGAGATTGCCTAAGCCGCCCTCCAATTTCAGCCCTCACAACTATTCTTGATCTCTGTGGACACGAGATTTCAAGTTGGTACATGCGGTTTGTAGATGAGAAGGACCCCGAGTTTTTGAGACACACATCAGGCCCTCCGTGAAGGAAAACATGTCTCTGATTTCTATCTACAGGATAATCTCCTCTGCCATATGGGACACATCTGTGTTCCAACAAGTGAACAACAAAAGATGATATGGGAAGCACACTTCATCAGGACCACAGGGCACTTTGGCATGGACAAGACATTGGTAGTACTTCAGAAGCATTTCTACTGGCCTAATATAAGGACTGATGTGGTGAAGTATATTAAGTCTTGCACTCCTTGTGCAATTGCTAAGCCAACTAACAAGAAATAGGGATTGTACACACCATTGCCAGAACCAACCAAGCCTTGGGCATCTGTCTCGATGGACTTCCTCTCAAGTTTGCCAACTTTAAAACATGGGAATGATGGTGTTTTTGTTGTAGTTGATCAATTTTCTAAAATGGCTGTAATGGTTTCCTATAAGAAAAATATTTCTGCTAAAGATACTGCTAAAATTTATTTCAGTCATGTATGGATCAACTTTGGGCTCCCCAAGTCTATTGTTTCTGATAGGGATAACAGGTTCCTGAGCATCTTCTAGTCCACCTTATGGGGAATGCTAGATACAAAGTTGATGAAGTCCACATCCTTTCACCCATAGAATGATGGGCAAACAGAAGTGGTGAATCACCTAATTGTTCACATGCTTCGTATGTACCACTCCAAGCACTCCTCCACATGGGACGAGGCCCTGCCATACATACAACGTGGATACAATCGAGCCCTACACAGCTCCACTAAACATAGTCCATTTCAAGCTTGTTACGGATTCCAACCTATGGCTCCCATCGATGTATGCATCCCAATTCCTACCATGGAATTCACACCTCATGGAAAAAGTGAAGCAGAAAAGGCGACAAGGTTTGTTGAACAGATCCAAGAACATTCAAAGCACCAGGTCATGACATTTTACAAAAAATGAATAAAAAGTATAAGAATCACCATGATAAACACAAGGTTCCACATCATTTCAGGTTGGTGATAAGGTTTGATTGCGGCTTCAGAAGGAATGGCTTGCGCGAGTCCACACATAAAGATTTGACCTCTCTGGTATGGTCCTTACACTCTCACTAAGCAAGTAGGGGAAAATGCTTTCGAGTTGAATCTTCCACCCTACCTTGGTCTGCACCCCATCTTCAATGTGGACCTCCTCAAGCCATACCATCCACCTTTATTAGATAATTCAGTCACAACAGAACAATTGGACATCTCTGAGCTCAATCCAACAAGTCTTTCCCTAGCTGAAGAAGATCAAATTGTGGACAATTTGACTAAGACCACCAGAGGACAACCTATTCAACTCTATCGTGTGATAGAGAAAGGAAATCTCAGTCACCAAGGTGAGTGGCTCACTGCATACTAGGTAAAGAAGCAATTTCCACATTTGATGGGGCATCTTAATGCAATGGGGACCATTGCTTCTGAAGGAGGGAGGAATGATCTAGGCAACAATTATAGTGGCGCAACTTCCAAAGACCATAACTTTTGCACCGTACCTCCGATTGACTCCATTCAAAAGGCAACAGAAATCTTGGAATGCGTAGAATGTGATAAAAAGGTGCTAACCTTGTTTAGCAACGTTTGACCCCTGAAATCCATGTTTAAGGGGCCCAAATTGTGATTTTTGTAGTGTTGTCTAAAAATAGTAAATTCTAAAAATAATATGTTTCGCAAAATTAGTGCACATGTAAGTCTTGGAAGATGAAACACCTTGTCTCCCTCGAGACTAGTGACCTTCCACATTCCTCTAGGTGTCCTTTTGTATTTCTAAAATTATTATAAATGCATATGTAACCCAAAAAGGGATAGACATCTCCTAGCAAAGATAACTTATGTATTTGAAGTCTTTGAGTAATTTACATCTCTTTTCAGAGATAGTTGTTTTGCAATTCATCTGGCACAATTGTTAATATGTTCCTTAAGTCTGAAACCCCTCGGTTTTGGATCAAGCAGAGAAGAAAGAGAGAGGGGGTAGAAAAATGACTAACTCCTTTACAAATGAGCCCAAGGTTACAATTTATAGAATGAGAAAGAGAGAGGAGTGTAATCCCAAAATTTCTTTTCCAACCACTTATAAGTTGTAATAAATGAGGTGAAATGATGGAAATTGATTTGCAAAATATTCCTCATGTTGTCCCATGACTTGCAACAGTGAAAGAATGATTGCCCATGCTCATTTAATGCATTCCCAACCACTTTCCAACAACCAAATTGAATTGGGATCGTTTTCTATGAAATTCACCATCAAATCTTCATCAATCCCTAAATTTCTTAGCTACCGTAAGTTGGGTTCTTAATCAAGATTCCAATGACACCAATTTTGTGCAATTTTGTTGAGAAATGCTCAAGTTATGGGCTTTTGAGTGATTGCTCCTTTGAGTATTCCAGACATTTCTTCGCAACACATGGGGATGCGTGCAATTGAATTTTTTGGTTGGAAAAGACAATTTGGTTATTTTTCTCCTTCCACCTAATGTTTTACATCATGATTTGAATGATTTTGTATTTAAAGTTTGTGGTCTCCACCATTGATCTTTATACTCGCATTGGGGCTATTTTTAAAATGTTGTATTTTATGCCACCAATGAGCTTGGCCATGCTAGATCTTACCTCACATCACAAGTTTCCTTTAACATTTCCCACTAGCTTGATGCCACGATGACCCCTTACGACTCCCCAAAGAAGTTTCAACTTATCTCCATGCACTCGACGTTTACCCCTTTGCATTGGGTCGCACTATTTATACTACTTTGCCCTTTTTCCGCGTGTTTGGAGCCGAGTTTTTATTACTTCGGGACCTTTTCACTTGCGTCATGAATTATTCTACCAACCGTCCACGACTTGTGTCAACCCCGCCGAGCAACCTCTAAATCTACCAACTCACCTCTCGAACAATGAGTCCCTCGTATATGGCAGCTTCTTCGCCTGAGCAAAGACCCTATCCAATGCTTCAACGCCACGTACCTCCTGGCGACCATCTTCTTTGCTCGCACCTCGACCATGTGCCAATCTTCCCGTTTGGTAGATTCCCTCAAAATTAGCGAGCTAGTCCTTCAACTGCGCCGAGCTCTAGTCGCCCTATGCAACTGTGGTCTCTACAGTCTCTTGACTTTTTGAAGTTGCGTTGAAGGGCTACATGGCGACCCCTCGCACCCCCACTTCCTTTGCCCGCATGGACTCGCTAGCGGCTCGAATCAGCTCACTTTGTTGCTCATAGATTTGAGCTCGACTCTCCCCAACACAACTAGATCCACCATTGAAGTAACTCGCTCCTCGTCTCCTTGTGCTCAATGTTTACCCCTTTAATAAACACGATATGTCACTCATTTCATCTGTTATGATTTGATGTAAAGCTGGTCTACTCAAAGCCACAATTGGCTCGATAGAGAGGAACAAACGACTCAACACTCTTCATAACTCGATCAAGAGTTCACCCCCACCATGCCTTTCTTGACCAACTCATGTATAATGTGAGGAACATTTAGCTCGGTCTCCGTAACACGTAGCTTGGTATTATGAAATGACTCGACCTTCAATGACCATCTCAATCATGCGTGAAAAAACTACCCTCAATTGTTATGTGTTGAACGGAGTTTTTTTGTTTAGCATAACTTATCAATTATTTGCATACCTCGCCTTCTAATTCGAATGGTCCGGATGTAGTGTCGTGTCATAGAGCTAGCTCGACATACGGGGTAGGTTGACCTATTGTCAAATGAGCTCAATTTTGGCCCTGTATAGCTCATCCTTTGATCCCCGAGTTGTAACTCGATGATGCCAATGATCGGCAACCATGATAGAGCTCGATGGTGTTGACAAAATTAGGGAGTTTGGCTTATACAAAGACTAAATCCACCTCGGTTGGTAACATATGTGGCTTTATGTAACTTTTCAATACTTGTTCTAACTCGGTCATGTAGCTCCCTCGTTGTTATAAGTGGCTCAATGGTCTAAATATCAGCTCGGTACTAACTCATTGCTCTTCTACTTTCAAGAAAAACTTAGTTTCATCTCAAAAGAGCTCGCTCCTTCTTAAATGATGACTTGGTGAGTGATAAAAGAGAGCTCGGTCTTGTTTAAAACTAGCTCGACACCTTCTTCTACAAAAAGTTCTGACTTAGTCCTAATGTAGTGGGCTCGATCGTAGGAATAGCTCACTTTTTGGACTTGATGAGTTCAAAACCACCTCAATGGGATCTCTTTTCCGGCTCGGTGGTAATGCATGGATTTGAGCTCGATCAAAGGCCCAAAATGTAACCTTTCTAATATCCATGTGATTTGGGATTCTTCGTACTCAAGGGCTTATGCAGTGATAAGAGATGCTCTTAGATAAAATACCAGATTTGTTGTTTCTTACAAAGTGGGCCACTTTGCAATTGTCTCAGCATAAACTCCTTGTGGTCCAATTTCATCCTGGGGGGTGAAATTGGATAACAATTTGGTGAATCATGGGGCCATTTACCTATTAAATGGAGTAGACCAGCTACCTGTAGCAATCCATTGGGCATGGATTTTACGTGATCAACATGAACTAGTTCAACTTAGAAATCTTGACCCCAGGACACTTGGAATGTTGTTACTCGCTTCGAACTACCCTCCTTTGCTTACACTCTCAACTTTTGTAAGAAAATCTTGGAATTCATTTTGTGAGAGTAGAAAATTGTTTTAAAACTCGAATTCCACTCTTCCCTACAACCGCAACGAAAGAATGAATGATGGACACTGTAACTACTTCCTCGAGACTAATTTCCTTGGTAAGGTGAAGCATAGTGTGGGATTGGATTTGATTCGACTTGGGCTGCCGCTTGATCTTGATTGCATGCACATGCATGGGGCTTGTTACAACTGTTCTTGGAGAGGATCAACAAGATCTCCTTGTTATCTCGATTTTAGTTGCTTTACATTTTTTTTTTTTGGAATTTGTAATCGTGATACTTTAACTATGAATCACCTACTACAACAACTAGGAGGCATGGTGAATTGATCTTTGCTAGAGCAACAAGAACAAAAATTATATACAAAAGAACAAATCATACATGCCTCAAATGAGATATGCAAAGTGTGCACAAGCACTTCTTATCTTTGAAAGCAAACCTACCTACTCTACATTATCCAGGAAGTAAAGAATACTTCACACAAACCTCGATACTAGTATGGAGAAGTAACTCCCCTTCCTCAAAATATGAAGTCATGCATATGATTTGGCGTTGATCATGGCTGTTATTATGAGTGAAAATTTGACAAGAGGTGATCCTCTACCCAAATCATCAAGGTATCATCTAGAGCACAATGAACACTACGTGAAGCTCCAGGAGGTGATGCGGTCGATCCTGGTACTTTGATGCTCAACCTTATGCCTTGAAATGGAAATGATTGGTTTCGGCTTCCCCCTTGGTTCTAATGAGGCCAAGAACGATGGGGCACGGTCCAGTTCATTGAATGTGCCCATTATCTCAATGATGACTTCATGAATGAAGTCACCCTTGAGCCTTCCTAGAAGAAATGGTTGTCTACGAGTTGATATTGGCCTTGTTATTTATCTACAAACAATCGACACTCTACCCGATGATGTGGTATGCAATGTGTGTCATCCTTTTCTTCCTCTTCCTTTTTGTCCAAAGTGTGGGGATTGAAAGAGTCAATTCCTCTAATCTTGGTTCTAGATGATTGTTGTGAAATGCAAGCGTCGCCTCAAATGATCTCTCTCATGGCGGTGGAATCTTGTGCTTAGAGGGTGGATGATGGAGGAGAAAATGTTGTGATCTCCACCAGATCCTCTCCATCGAAGCAATCTTCCAATTTGGATAGATAATCTGTCTCCTTGTTGTCCTGCTTTGCATTAGCTCGACCTCCTCTATGGTGTCCTTACGATCCGTAACTTGCTCACCATGGTTCCCTCTTCTTCAAAAATGGATTTTGGAAGCTCAAACTCTTCTTTCACATTAGAGATCAAAGGAGATGAAGTGGGAGGAAGAATCTGAAGGTTATTTTGTGGCTTGTTTTGTGCTTATAGCCTACGAAACTATATGGTTTTCCTTCACACAAATGAATGTGTTCCTATTCTTTTGGATTCGGAGCATCCGCTTTTTCCCTTGCTAATTATACTTCTACCGTAGCCTCAACTTCCACCACCGTGGCTTGACCTCACCTCTCCTCTCGTAGGCTTAACCATCAAGGGAATATTTTCTATCCCAAATCTTAGAGCCAGGCTCACCAAGCTTCTCATCATTTCTTCTTTGCTTGGCTCTCCTTCTTGCTGCTCTCCTGAAATGGTTTTTGAGTCTCTTTCCGACATGGATCTGGGAATGTGGGAGGAGTGGTGGGTGGGGTCTCCACTGATTTTTTCTTTGTTGGTGGTGGGGAGAAGGTATTACTTTTGCCTCTTGAGTAGGGAATTTGACCGGGAAGGAAAAAGGCCGAGCTGTTGAGATAGGATGGAAGACTAGGAGATGGAGAAGGGAACTCAACCCGGGGGCAAAGAGGTAAGAAATTAAGGAATTGAGGCTCGACCGAGGTGATGGCAATGTGGCATTTTTCCATGGACAAGAATGATTTACCTTTTGTTCATAGGCCTCAATATCATTAATCCATGCCTCAAGGTGGGGCACCATCTCAACCATGTCATCAAGTTTCTCCTGTGAGCTATGATAACCTAAAAAAGGAGAAAACCATGGACAAGGTACCTTGAATCCATTCTGAGTGCCTTTGCTTGAGTTGTAGCCCTAGTCTGCACCAATTTTTCCTCCCAATTTTGCACTTTCAACTACAACTCTTCATCTTTAGGTGTAGGATATCCTCCATAATTTGTATACTCCTATTCTCCAACAATTGTATAATATGGTATGTAATCAAATTGGTCTGCATATTGCTCATGTTCATATGGGCATGCATATTGTTGATTAACATAATCTGATTATGAAGGAGGTTGATAATAACTTGAAAATTAATTTTGTGTGTTTGGAGGTGGGCATATACTATATGGAAACTTTTGCAAATGTGAATTCCACTGCAAGAATGAAGCCATGATTATACAACTTCATAGAATGTAAGAAAGTGAAAGACGTGGAAAGAAAGACGAATAAAAATGGATGGAAATGGGAAGAGAGAAGGTCTGCAACTTTAGAGATTGGGTTGTTGACCAAATTGAGTCATCGGTATGTTTTTAAATGCTTCTAAATGTAAGGATTCCAACAAAAACACACCAACTTGATGAAATGAAATTTGCTCCAAAGATTGAACTGCACTCCAGCTAATGATCTTGACTTCCTTGTCCCACTGAGTGTGCCAGAACTATTATCACCAAATTACGGCACCTGGAATGAACAAGGTTTGAATTGGGGCATTCGGTGTAATTTTTGTAACATTAGATCCTATCTCAAGCTGTGAGACTTGTAGGCTTGAGATGACCCTCAAGAGAAGGTTGGTTCCTACTCCTAAACTACCTGCCATTAACTACTCCTAATCCAGGAAAGACTATCTAATCCTAATCTAATATTCCAAGGGACTAAGAAGAGAGAGTGTATGAAAATAAAACATACACTAACAGTGGTGATACACCATAAGAGGAGGTTGTTAATCATAATCCAACTGCCTGAAATGGACAAAGGTGAGCAATGGAAAGGGTGGACAAGATGAACCATATACCAGAAATAGATTTTAAAAAAAACCACTTCAAACCCATTGAACATGTCTCTCAAAACCTCCAATAAACATCAAAAAAATACAGTATACCCTGTAATGAAGAGAGTCAAGTAGAGATAATAAAACATGCAAAGGATGGACAAAATACATCACGAAACACATTATATTGCTCCAATAAATATGCATAGTACAACATCAATAGGCAAGAGGTAGGAAAATGTCATTGCAAATCTTATAAAGGAGGCTTAAGTTCCACATTCAACCCTAACAGAGAAGAAAGAGAGAGAGTGGGGAGGATAAAAATGACTAACTCCTTTACAAATGAGCCAAATATTACAATTTATAGAATGAGAAAGAGAGAGGAGTGTTATCCCAAAATTGCTTTTCCAATCACTTTAAAGTGGAAATAAATGAGGTGAAATGATGGAAATTTATTTGCAAAATCTCCCTCATGTTGCCCCATGACATGCAGTAGTGAAATAATGATTGTCCGTGCTCATTTAATGCATTCACAATCACTTTTCAACAACCAAACTGAACTGGGATCATTTACCATGAAATTCACCATAAAATCTTCATCAATCCCTAAATTTCTTAGATGTTTTGCATCGGTATTGGAATTAAAATTCCAACGACACCAATTTTGTGTAATTTTGTTGAGAAATGCTCAATCCATGGGCTTTTGAGTGACTACTGACTCCTTTGAGTTTCTTTAGGCATTTCGCAACACAAGGAGTGTGCAATTGAATTTTTGGTTAGAAAAGACAATTTGGTTAGTTTTATCCTTCCACCTAATGTTTTACATCATGATTTCAATGATTTTTCATTTTAAGTTGGTGGGCTCCACCATTGATCTTTATACCCCGCATTAGGGTTATTTTAAAAATGTTGTATTTTATGCCAGCTCAATGAGCTTGGTCGAGCTAGCTCTTACCTCATGCTTCTGAGCTTCCTTGAACATTGCTGACTAGCATGATGCAATGATGACCCCTTATGAATCCTAGCAAGTTCGACTTATCTCCATGCGATCGCGTTTACCCCTTTGCATTGGGTTGCGACTATTCATATTACTCGCCCTTATTTCCACTTGTTTGCACCGAGTTGTTTATTACTTGGGCCCTTTTCACTGCACATTGACTTAATCTACCAACCTTCCATGACTCACGTCAACCCCTCCAAGCCTCCTTTACATCTTCCATCTCACCTCTCGAACGGTGAGTCCCTCGTACATGGTGGGCTTCTTCATCTTAAGCGTTGACCTTATCCAATGCTTCATCACCACATACCTCCTGGCGACCATTTTCTTCGCTCACACCTCAACCATGTGCCGATCTACCCATTTAGCGAACTCTCTCAAAGTTGGTGAGCTAGTCCTTCAACCGCTCCGATCTCCATGTGTCGGGCCTCCCACGCAACTCTGTGGTCTCCACGGCCTCTTGAATTTTCAAAGCTACACCAAGAGGGCCATGTGGTGACCCCTCGTGCTACCACTTCCTTTACCCTTATGGACTCACCAACGGCTCGGACTCAACTCACTTTGTTACTCACTGATTTGAGCTCGACTCTCCCCCAACACAACTAGATCCGTCATTCAAGCAACTCACTCCTCATCTCATTATGCTCGGTGTTTACCCCTTTAATAAACATGATGCATCACTCGGTTCATCTCGACACGATTTGATGTAAAGCCAATCTACTCAAAGCCACAATTGGCTCAATAGAGAGGTACAAGCGACTTGAATCTCTTCATATCTCGGATCAAGAGTTTGTCCCCGCCATGCCGCTTTCGACCAACTCGTGTATAATGCAAGGCACATTTAACTCGGTCTCTGCAACATAGAGCTTTGTATTATGAAACGACTCAACCTTCAAGGACCATCTCGATCATACGTGAAAATAACCTACTCTTCATTGTTATGTATTGAATCGATGTTGTTTTGTTTAGCATAGCTCGCAAGTTATTTACACACTTTGCCTTGTAATTTGAATGGTCCTGGATGTAGTGTCATGTCACGAGCTAGCTTGATATACGAGGTAGTTTGACCCATAGTCATATGAGATAGAATTTGGTCCTTGTATAGCTCGTCCTCTGATCCTTGAGTTTCAACTCGATGATGTTAATGACCTACAACCATGATAGAGCTCGATGGCTCGAAAACATCATGGAGTTTGGATTATGCAGAGCTTGATGGTCTAAAGACTAGCTCGGTGATCCTTAGATCTTGGTACTAACTCATTTCTCTTCTACCTTTAATAAAAACTTGGTTTCATCTCAACAAAGCTTGCTTCTTCTTGAATGATGATTTGGCGAGTGATAAAAGAGAGCTCGGTCTTGTTTAAAACTAGCTCGACACCTTCTTCTCGTGAAGTTACACTCGGTCCTAATGTGTGCTTGATCAACATGAATAGCTTGGTTTTGGACTTGATGAGTCCAAAACCATCTCAATGGGATATCTTTTCCATCTTGGTGGTAATGCATGAATTTGAGCTCGGTCAAAGGCCCAAAATGCAACCTTTCCAATATCCATGTGATTTGGGATTCTTCATGCTCAGAGGCTTATGTAGCGATAAAAGATGCTCTTAGATAAAATACCAAAATTTTCATTTCTTACCAAGTGGGTCCCTTTGCAATTGTCTTAGCGTAAACTCCTTGTGGTCCAATTTCATCCGAGGGGGTTAAATTGGATAACACCTCCCATATGACCTATTGACACATCCATGTCTAAACCCTCGTGACATCGAGAAACGATTATTTTAAGTACCGTCAAGTTTGGGGCCACGATGTATCAAAAGAATAAATCATCTAAAGGAGAAGGATTCAACCTTATAAATTTAGTAAAATTAAGAATATTATTTCAATATGAATCTAACAATCCTAAAAATAAACAACTTGGTTGAGAAACGAGGGAGAAAATCATGCCTAAAACCAAAACATGCATTCATAAACATGTGTTTTAATTTCAACTTGGACAATGACAAGACCACCATTGTTCTTTAAAGGGGTGTTTGCGTAACTACGGTGGAGGTTGCATAACCGCCGCTATTTCTAGAAGGGAGGTTATGTTTTCGCCACTCTTTGTGCAAGTGACAATTACACGACCACCGCTAAAAAATAATGCTAAAATCCAAAAAGTGGTCTTGCAGGCAAAATTGAAGTCTAGGGACAAAGCATAAGGGTTAATTTTAGTCAAATGAGGGATGCAAAGGAGAGAGAGAGTGATCTAGATCTCATTTTTACCTTGGATGAGTTTTTATCATCATTGGAGACTTATCATGTTTCAATGTTACACCATGTAACTTTTGGGTGCGTATAATCACTCTATATTTGCCTCTATGGGTCTAGGAACATACTAAATTAACTTTTCTAATACAAATTTCTACAAAATCCTCTCCTAATAAGGAGGATAACAAGAAATACAAAGAAATATCGGTCTGCAAGACAAACAAAATGTCATTTCTAAGAAAGGGTTCCTCAACAAGGAAACACAAAAAGTGAAATATAACATCCAAGTGGATAATAAACATACACTTTCATAGGAACACTTCACATTATTACATCAAAATTACAACAAATAGTTTCTAACCCTCAAGAAATTCACAATCCACTCAACCTAGGACATTATGACATGAACATCACTTAGTTATCACTCTCCACTCCATGAGGGTATTTAATCCTTGGAATCCTTAATTTTTAGCACATTTCTCACTCCATAATTATTAAAAAGAATATTATGAAAATATTTACAACTCACTTATCAAGCTACTTAAGGATTTATGGGACATATTATATTACCCTCCAAGTGGGGGAAACTTGCCAATAGTATGCCACTTATTCCTTCTTCTAATATAGAAACATTTTCTATACATGTTCTTATAAATCATACTCACACTTAATCTATAAGTCATATATTATGAAAGTCATTCCATTGGTCTCCTACAAGCAATCAATCTCCTAAGCATGTCCCATAACCTTGGATTAATATGACACGTCCTACTCCTATTATGCATACTTATCTATCAAGTGCAAATCCTCACCCTCTTTATCAAATCATAGAGAAATACTTTTTGTAACACTTTCTAGAAAAATAAAAACAAAAAAACATTCAAATATTCAAAAATACAAAATCATTTACTAGACATGATTTCATTTACTAGTTCTTTACTTTGCATATGTTGTTTATCATATGGTTTGATTGATAACATATTCCATATTCTATACACATTAATTAAACTAAAATGGAAATATAATAGTTTAATCTAATGCTTTAGGAGCAATAAATAAATGAATAAATGAAATACGAAAATCTGCAAACAAACTAAACAATGTAATGTAGAAACCCCGAGTACAAAGAGGGTAGAAGAGCCTTAGTTGATTCACAATGGACTTAGGATCTGGACCAAAGCTCGATCTGGCTAAACAGGAATAAAGAAGCATCACACAAAATATCTAGAAAATGTAGAAGTGGAGCAATAGGTGGACTAGGGTGCCGGAAAGGGATGGGGGTTCCTGGGGTGCCCTAGTTTGCAATATGGGTGCCCTGGTATGCAGAAATGACCAGAGAACCTCCTATAAGGTGTCGCTGAGTTCTCACCTTTGTTTTCCTTTTGTTGCATGTATGTCATTCAGGATCACTAATGTCACCATAGACCTGTAATAAAGTAATCACCTGTAAAACCCTAGACAAAGCATAAAAACCCTAAAAAAGAAAGATGTATATGAAGGGGTCAAACTGTCCTTAGTGCCCACAAAGTGGTGGGATTACATCTCAGACCGAATGTAGTTCTAGGTGTGTGTATAATTGTGCCTTAGGTGAGCTTATGTCGGTCACACTTTGAGTGAGAGTAGCAGTAGTAACTAGTAACTAGATGTAGAATGTAAATAAATAGTGTATGGAATAGAGGAAACTCTCCTCCTATGAAGTGTGATATAGATGAACCAACTTTTGTCCCTTGTGATGGATCTACATGGATGTAAATGGAGATATAGATTCCTTCGATGGATGCAACCTTATGTGGAGATAGTAATGCTTAGTGCTTGGTCCCTCATTATGGTCTCATAACTTTAGATTTATATGGTTCTCTTATTCTAATTTCGTAATTAACCACGAAAAATCCAACCACCAAAAATATAGAAAACTCAAATGCCTAGAAAGTGCCCAAAAAGTGAGAGTAAAGTGTTAAGGTCGTGGTGCCCGAGAGGGGAACAGGGCACATGTGGTGCCCCGGTTAGAGCAGGGAAAAAATAGTATGAAAATACAAACTAGGAAAGTGCGGGTGCAAGATTGAAAGTGATGACAAAAGACAAAGTAAAATGGCCAAAGACATGGGTTGATTAGCACTCTTTTTCACTCAAAAACCATATGAATAGTAGTATGAGACTCGAGACTAAATAATTACCCAAAGTGTGTGATTTAGTGTCTACATTTGCCCCCACTTTATATTGGTGAGTAGAATGCTCAGTAGCATAAAGTAGATATAGATGCGTACCTGATATCCATGTAGAGTGATGTGGAAAACACGCCGAGGGACTAGAAAAAGCATGAATTGACAACAAACATGGAGCATGGAGGCTAAGGATGCAAAAGTGCAAAAGTGATGAGAGTGAACCTAGGGAAAACGTGTGTGTAGATGCCAATGTGTGTGATGTACTTGCATGTTAGTATGTTGTGTGTGATGTCGAGTGATTTAGTTGTTGTTGTTGATTGCTTACTTCCCATACGGATGAGCTTGTAAAAAAAAAGATGATCAAGTAGTCAAATAAGCATGTATATGTGTAAAAATGTGTGTAAAGATACATGTATATATATAATGAAGGTATGAAAATGAAAAAGGAACATGTGCACCTGATCTGTGATGAGAAAAAGGGTGTAAAAAGGATCTTGTAAATGTCGATGAAGTGTGATTTTTTTGGGCGATCTCATGCCACTAGCCAAAGAAGTGTAGGGAGAAAGGTGTGTTATTCTCTAACCTATAATTGCTTCCTAAGAGTGTAAAGAGATATTTGTCTTTCGTCTGGTTTTTTGGGAAATCCAACACCACTGGCCAAAGAAGTGCAGGGAGGAAAATACGATGTTCCTCTAACTTCAGAATCGCTCCCTAGAATGCTAAGGACAATCGCCTGTAAAAGCCATTGCGTATGGAGTTTTGTAGACCTGGTATGAACTTAGTCACCGTATAACCCACTATGTCATGGATAGAAACTAAAAATGAATTGCATACAAGTATTGTGCTATGTAATGTGTGTAAACCCAAATTATGCCCCCTCTTTGGGGGTGCATGCAACATCACAGAGAGGAGGATGTGGTCCCAAAAGAGGTCCGACCACAAAAATTGTGCCCTGCAGGAGAAGGGAATGTGCTTGGTATAAACCAAGGCACATGCAAACAAGTGGCTAGAAAATAAGTGTTAGTATGAACAAACATGCATGTAGAAAACAAGTGTAAGCTACACAAACAATGTGTAAGCTAGAATGCAAGTAAACACGCAAGAAACCAACATAGAACTGTGAAAAGTGGGTTACAAACATGGGACATCACTCATGATATCATAAGACACTCAAGGCCATAGTAGCTACATACAAACAAGCAAGTGTGCACACCAAACAAAGGGCAAGGCCCACATACAATAGAAAATAATGACAAACAAGTACAAAAAGTAAAAAATAGCCATGGTAGAAAGTAATCCTACTGAACAAATCTTTGCACACAAAGCACCCATTAACATGTTAGAAATATAACCCATATGTCAAAAGTGTGTATAACTGAAAAATGTAAAGTGCTAAGTATAACATGAAACAATAACACCTATAGTGTATGAAAGTAGATGCCCCAAGAACTGCAGTTATGGGATTGGTAGTGTGCCAAACATCCATATTACATGTAGAAGTTACGTATCTATGATCACAAACTAGAAGAGGACATAAACATGCATGTGTGTATGATAATGATAATGACATACAAGAAATTTATCTAGCATGTGTAATAAAGCAAACATGTACAAACAAATGCAAGCAAAAGTAATTGCAACCAAGATATGCAACATGCTATGGATGGATGGAATGTAATACAATATGGATGATCGGAGCCATGTGCCCCGAGTTAATGAAGTTGTATGCAATTCACTTGTTTATGCCCCCTCAATAGTCAAGAATGAACCGGAAATGAGAGTGCTTCATCCGGAAATGGTCAAACTATTTGTTGTGTGTAGCACGTTGTGGTGAATGTGTATGTGTGGTGATGACATGTGACCTAGAGATGAAGTGTGTGTGACTCTGTAGCCTAAGCGTATATCATGACAAGATGATTGAAGGAGTGATGATTTATCCTAAAGCGTATATCACTAAATGATGAGTAGAATAGGGGATGATGATACTAGAGTAAGTGATGATGTAGCCTACGGTGTATATCACTATAAGATGATGGAATAGGTGATGATTTAGCCTATAATGTATGTCACTAACCTAGTAATGTCGCATGATAGAAGGTTGAATGATGAATGTGTGAATGTGATGAGGTCCATTTGTGATGTATACCCTCAACAATCCAATATGGACCATGAGACTAGAGTGCATCATAGGGTAGTCAATGACTTTCGTAGAAGTGGATGTGTAAAGTGTTTAGTATGTATAATGATGATAAGATTTAGTGAAAGATGTGTAATATTTAGTGTGCAGTGTGTGAGGTTCATGTGTGTAGAATTCCCTCAATAGTCAAGTGTGAACTGAAGCACAAGAGTGTGTCATCGGGCACGATCGATGTAGATGCATATGCTATCAAGTATATGTAAGTATGTAGGAGAAGTGATGAGAGAATAAGCTATGACATGTTGTTAGGGGGAAGGTAAAGACATTTCCCCAAGTGTGGGAAATTAAGAAGGCAATCATGTAATGTCATCTAGAGATATGTTATCCATTTTTACCGCCTTGAGTAAAAACGAACAACAAGAGTAAATTGGACCTAGGGACTTGACGGAGCTTTAGGAAGGATTCGGGAGTGTTTCAGGTGAAAATCAAGATTTGGGTGCATTTTTAGTGTCTTGGAAAGAATCAAGATCATTTGAGGTATTTTTTCCTCTTCTAGGTTTTGAAGGACTCAAATTTTGGCGAGTAAGAAAATGGGCTTTGACGGGCTCACACTCAACAAAAATGAGCAAAAATTGTAGAAAATGGGTAATGATCCCCAAGAAACTCCTTCCAATCCCCATTAGTCCACTAATGTAATAAAATTCAAAACAATCCAAAATCAAGCAAAAATTGGGATAGGGGGTTAAGAATTGGCCTTTGAGCCAAAATACTCATCGAGCACTCGACGAGTTGAAGGGCGAGCTGGTAGGCATGTAAAGGAGGTGAGCTAAGCATAGCTCATTGAAATATACAAAAGAATGAACAGGGTGGGCCCGAGCCATTTGAGGAGTTAGCGATTCATGATTCGCAAGTGAGTTCAAACCTCGATGGGTTCAACATTTGGTGGGTGTAACGCAAGTCATTGGGCTAAGGGACTTGGCAATGGTCGAGTCGGCAGTAAATGACGAGGCCAAGAGAAGGGATCGTTGAGTTAACTTGGTGAGCTAGGGAGACATGGCAGAAGAGAGATGCGGCCCGGGGTTGGTGGTGCCTCAACAAGCTCTGAAGAAAAAGGCTCGAGTGATGTAAGGAGGGGGCCCTATGAGTTGGGCATGCAAGAACGCAGTGAGCCAAGCTTATGGATTGGGCTATGCATGCAAGGTCAACAAGGTGAAGGTGAGTTCATTGCAAGGTATGTCAATTGTGCATTAGAGTTTGAGTTTGGTGAGATAATTTGGGTTTTTGGAGATTTGGGGGTGTTGTGCATGCATTGGTGGACAAGATCTTCGATGCAACAAAATTATGAACTCTAACGAGTTATTTGAGAAGTCAACCCGAGTTTGGGGTCAACAAGCTCACCGCATCCGAGTTTCACAATGTCGAGTTTTGGAGTTTTGAGGGTGAGTTGGTGAAGTGCATCTTGGAATCTCTAAATTCGATGCCGAAGTGCGATGGGCAAGGTATTTACGGATTTTAGAGGGAGGCTCTTTCAGATTTTAGGAACTTGCGTGCGTCGACATTTTGGAGGTCACTAAGTTGGTCGAGGTCAATTTCCAAGTCAAGTGTTGTTTGGTGAGGTGGTGGTCAAGTCAACTCCGGGCATGGAAATCAAAACGAGCTATTTGTGGAGTGCCATGCGGGACTCGTTCAATGCAAAGTGCTCTGGCCAATGAGGAGCTCGATGTAATGAGTATTGTGGGGGGTTATTTTTGGGGACACCCAACCATGCAGAGTGCGAGATAAAGGAAACAGTGGGCACTCGCCATGGATGAAGTAGATCTCGGGGATCTAGCTCACTGAGCTAGTAGGTGAGTGTCAAAGAAAGAAAACCCCTAACCCCCATATATACAATTTGACTTCGTGGGTCCCCAAATGTAGAAGGATGCTTTCATAAAAAAAATTCTTATGGACAATTTGGTGAGTTTCAAGCCAACGCTATGGGAATCTAAGTCCCTCTACTTGAACAAAGGTAACTTCCGTATGTGCATGCGTGAAAAAGTGGATTTCAATGGTGGCTTTTCGACCAGAGATCCAATAGGGGCACTCCAGTGACCCTGTGGCAAAGCTAGAAATTTCTCACTAGAGAAGAACTTTGTCTGAGAAGGGGAAAGGGAGTGAGAATGGAGGTAGAAGAAAAATAATATTGTGAGTAGAATATCAGATGCCCACACACATTAATTAGAAATTTCATTTACATGCATTTATAGTTAGAAGAAAAAAATCCGCAAGAGAAGCTACAAGACCGAATGAAACTCATTGGTCGCAAAGTACTAATTAATTCCTCAATCAAAGAGGCAAAAATTCCTTATTTTCTTATTGAAGCTCGAGTAGAGTTTGTACATAGCTTGAGAATGGAAGAAATTCAAGGAAGAAGAGAAAAATAGAAGAAGAATGGCATTTTTTTGTCTTTTCTAGGTACAGAGCACTCTGGTGTTTTTGAAAATCAATCGCTAGCATTGGAATGACGTTGAGAAGCCATTATATTCTTTGTAAGAAATCGTTACAACTTCACAAATCCTCAATGCCTTTTTGAATTCCTCTATTGTGAAGAAAACACTCATGGCGGGTTAAAACCAGATCTTGCAAAGTAACCGTTACATTTGATTTTCCAGTTTAAATATAGACCGTTAGATTTGCTCCTCTAACTCTGAAATCGGGCCGTCCACATGGCAGGAAGGGATTGGAGCGGTTACGGGGGAAGCCCTTTGCATTTTGTGATTTTTTAGAGATTTGGAAATTTGGAACAAATTGGCCTGTGCCCCCGCTTTGACTTTTCAACTTAGACACGTCGCTGCTTCTGATTGGAAATGGGGTTGCGGCCCTTTTCTTAACATTTTAACCTTTTTGAAAAAAAAGGCTCAAAAACTCAATTCTCCGCCTGCCCGCCCGCTGCCAATTTGACTAGGACACGTGGCACGTTCTGGTTGGAGATGGGGTCACGACTCTTTTTTAAACATTTTAACCTTTTTGGGAAAAAGGCTCAAAACTTCAATTTCCTCTCGCCATCCTGCTCTCGCACTTTGACTTTTCAACAATGGGCCTCAACTTTGACTTTTCCTTTAGATCTTGATTGGGGCTCAAGGGGAAAATTTACCATTTTTGCCAAAAGTGACCAAAAGTGTTAAGTTCACTAAAAATCATGTTCCTCCTCATCCAATAGGATCGACCACGTACTGCGCATTCATTGGAGTCAAAATTTGATGGGGAAAACGCCCATCATCCCAACTATGGAAAATATGCAGAGGAAGAAAAATTCATCATTTTGAGTCCAATTTTTGAATTTATTTCACAAACAAGAGGCATGGAGGCAAAAAAATGATTTGATGACCCAGGCCATAGAACAAGTGAACAATTTTGATCAAAAATGGAGGTTACAAAGAGGATATTATGTGCACAGACCAGGAAATGGAGAATTTATCAAAACGAGCAAAACAGAGGTTTAAACAGCTCTAGGGCACGACTTTTGCTAATTTCTTGAATCTCTAACTTGGCTTAAACACCAACAAAGGGCATGAGCTCAAAAAATTTGAATTTGGCTATGAAAACGCATAGCAGTTTTCAGGAGACAACAACTGGCTCTAGCTTGGGGACATGGCTAGGGCATGACATGAGGATCTAGAATCTCAAGTTTCAAAACATATTACGTTGACCAGTGCCTTATCCATTGGGCCTTGCAAAGTCATGTACAATTCGAGAAAGAATGGAAGAAGGAGGGAACACACAAGCCAAACCGCACACAACCAAACAAAACAAAACCAAAACCACACAACAAAAAAGGAAAAACACACCTACGAAATCACCTATGGTACAACGCGGGGACAACCCACTTTCACTGATGATATAGTTTCAAGTATTTCCTACTTCGAGGAAATTCCAATGGCATTCCATCCAAGTATGAGAGGAGAAAAAAATTCTCACCACAAGCTCCATGAATTTGGAATGGGCCGAGCCATAATGAATCAAACTTTCCATGGCTACCTTTTGGTTCTCTTCTCTTGTCCCATAGTAGGACAAAGTCTCCAACCTTGAATTCTCTTTCCTTTTCCCTCTTGTCAAAGATCTTCTTCACTTTCAATTGGTGTTCTTTAATTCTATCCACCACTTGGCATCTACTTTCTTCCAACTTCTCCAGGAAGAGGATCCTCTTGTCAATGGAGTCTTTGTATTGACCATCTTCTATTTCTTGCAGCAACTTGAGAGTTGGAATCTCAATTGTGAGGGGGATATTTGTCTCAACTCCATATAACATTTGGAAAGGTGACATACCTATTGCCTTCTTAGGAGTGATCCTATCATCCCACAATGCATCATATAACTTCTTGTGCCAATTCCTTTGATTCTCATCTACTAGCTTACGAACAATGGTCACAATGTTCTTGTTGCTTGACTTAGCTTGCCCATTTCCCTGTGGGTAGTAGTCAGAAGAGTGAGATAGGGAGATTCCAAAGCCATAACAAAACTCTGTGAGCTCCTTAGAAGAGAAATAGGTGGCATTGTCTACAACAATTTTCTGTGGTATTCCAAAACGAACAATGATATTCTCCTTGATGAAGTTGCAGATTGTTTCAGAGTTGGCTTGCTTGGTTGGGATGGCTTCCACCCATTTAGTGAAGTAATCAGTTGTAGTGAGTACATAAGTATGCCTTGCACTAGAATGAGGATTCATAACACCAATAAAATCTAGCCCCCATTGCTAAAATGGTTCTTCAATCACCACAGGCCTGAGTGGCAGTGCAGCTAGTTGTGGCTTTCTAACAAATTGTTGACATGCTTTGCATTTGGAAACCCAATCCCGAGTGTCTGCAAAGATGGAGGGCTAATAATATCTCCCCGAGGATCTTATGTGTGGTGACCATTGCTGAGAAATGTCCACCACAAGCTTGATCATGATATGCCTTGAGCAACTTTTCTTATTGCTCCTTATTTGCACACCCGAGGAAACAACCATCTAGGCCTCTCTTGTAAAGTGCATGATTCCAGATCACAAACTTGGCTGCCTTTAGCTTGAGTGTCCTTCTTTGTTTGTAATCAAGATGAGGAGGGCATTCTCCATAAGTGAGGTAGTAAGCAATGTCAACATACCACTCATCAGTAGTTGTGACAAAGAGCACCTGTGGACTGTCTTTTGAACAAGTTGAGAAAACACCATCCTTTTCTCCCTACTAAGCTTTGAGAGCTTCATCTTCAGCAATCAACTTGCACAAACCATTTCCTCTTACCAAATTAGAGGGTCTAATCTCCAAGTCATACTCTTGGGTCTTTGCAATCCAACTTCCTCTCTTAGCCCTAGGATCTTGTTGAGTCAAAATGGACTTGATTGCACTTCCAGGGACCATCACCACTGTATGGGAATTGAGAATGTAGAATCTAAAACTTTTAACAACTTTGACCATTGCGTAGGCATGTTTCTCCAATTGGCTGTACTTTAGCTCATGATTTTTCAAAGGATAGCTCATGAAAGCAATGGGTGCTTCCAAACTTTCATCATATTTTTGAACAAGGACAACAGAGAGTGTATGTTTTGATGCATAGCAATACATGATGAACTCCTTGTTGAAATCTGGAGATACAAGAGTTGGGGCTTTGGCAATGACATTCTTTATCTCCTCAAATGTTGTTTTTCCTTCCTTATTCCACTTGAAACTTGCTTGAGGATTCATCATGGAAGTTATATGCTTAGTCAGTTCAGAAAACTTAGGGACAAAACAACAAAGGAAGTTTACCTTTCCAAAGAATAAATGAACTCCCTTCTTGCTGGTTGGTAAGGCTAGTGCTTGGATAGCTCAGACCCTCTCAAGATCAATGTGTGCTCCATGTTTGTTCACAATGTGTCCCAACAACTTGCCTTCGTGACTCAAAAAATACACTTCTTTGGATTTAGAGAAATGCCATGTTTCCTACACCTTGCAAGGACTTGCTCCAAATGACTGATATGATCTCCCCTCCTCTTTGAAAAACCGCGAGGTCATCAAGGTAAATGACAATGCAATGTTTCAAATCTTTGAAGGCCAAGTCCATTGCTCTCTAGAAAGTGGCTCAGCATTGATCAAGCCAAAACGCATTCTGCTGTAGGAAAAAGTGCCTCAAGGTGTTGTGAAGGTTATTTTGTTGCAATCCTCTTACGCCACCTTGATTTGATTGTACCACTCGAGAATCCATCAAACAAAGAGAGCATTTCAGATCCTATGACTTCTTGCAAAATATGATCCATGATTGGAAGAGGGTAGTTGTCTTTGAGAGATGCCTGATTCATATTTCGAAAGTCTACACAAATCCTTATTTCCCCATTCTTCTTCCTTACGACACAATGTTAGCCACCCATGTTGAATGGTGGATGGGGAAAATGATTCTAGCATTGAGCATATTTGTCACCTCTTCTTTGATAACATCAGTAATCTTTGGATTGTAAGGCCTTTGTTTTTTCCTGAAGGGCTTAGCTCCTTGCTTCAAAGGAATGGAGTGATGCATTTCATTTGACTTAAAGATTTGAGTTCATCATAGGAATAGGCCAGACATCTAAGAATTTTTTTAGTAGAGCAACAAAGCTTCTCTTCTCTTCTGGTGATCAGCATTTACCAATGTTAACCATCCTTGGATTCTCTAAAGTGCCAATATTTTCTTGATCAAAATCGGATGGACACCGAGAAGACTATTTTTCTTTCTCTTGGATGAACTGTCATGCTTGTCAAAGAGATCTTCTAGAGAAACTAGGCCTTTGGGGATTTTATTTCCTTTCAGTTTGATTACTCCCTCTTTATCAATTCCCTCAATTCCCTCCTTCTCTTCTTTAGGACCGATTCACAGCAGTGTGGGTTTTCACTTCCTTCAAAGAATAGATTATTGAAGTTATCCCTTTGTTCCAAGAAGGCTAGGATCGATTACCATCATTAAAGACCCGCCAAAGATTTGCATTGTCTCGGTATGTTGGGTCCGAACACCATCTCAATGGTCACTTTATCCTTGCCAAAAGAAGGATGAGGTGTCACTAAGGAAGCCGATACTCGCTAGAGAATTAGCCTTTTCATTATGTTCCCTAGGGATAACTTCAATGGAGAATGCATCAAAGGATTCAATGCAGTCCCACACCCTGTTTCTATAGTGCTTGAGTCCTGGGATTTTTCACGATATTGTTGGCGGTGCTTGCTTCACCACAATTTCTCGCATCACCTTTACATTTCAAAGCTTCTTGATTCCCATGTCATCTCGCTTCACTCATTCCTAAGAGTAGTGCTTCATACTTACTTTGCTATATTGTTTGTATTATCAAATTACAACTTGTAGGCAAAAGGATATACCTCATTGGAGGGAGAGTATAATACTACACCAGCTCCCGAACCTACTGGAATGACCGCCATCAAACTCCATTGTCCAGATCTCGATCTTCTTCTTCCCCCTAAGGAGTGGAAATTTCTCTTCCTTTTGTGATGTAAGGAAGTAGTTTCCTAGCCCACAATCTTGAAAGACGATGTTAGCTCTTGGATCATCGATTTCCTTCTTGTGAATTTCATTTTCCCGATCGTGGCGGCAGCTTTCTTCATTTCTCCTTTCACTGGGATAGTTGCAGATGACCAATCAATTTTTATTTCTCCACCTAGATCTCTACAAAAACTTCTACTCAAAAACATACCAAAATATGCTAGGATATCTACCACCAAAATGGTCAAGAGTATCTTCTTGTCAGGGTAATCAACTAGTGCAACCTGAGCATCCTTAATCCTTCCCACTAATGGAACTTGTTTGGATTCCACATTAAGTAGCATGTGCCATTTACTCGGGTTAAAGTGAGGCCAAGAGCATTTGCAACTTTTGCTGGCATCACATTATCTGAGGCTCCAGAATCTATAATGCAATTATTCAGCTGGAAACCTTTGATGAGAAGTGATAGGTAAAAAGGTTCAACTCTGTTGGCGGTGGAGGCATTGAGGGCTAACATGTTTTGGGAAGGTGGTACAGACGGTGTGGGTAATAGGAATTTAGAGATTGGGCTTGAAGAAAAAGGGTTGCTTCCATAAACTTCCTTGATGAATCTATCAAATTGGGCAGGGTGATGTGTCAGAGGTATTCAATCTCGGAGAGATGAACTTTGGTTTTTACTCGCATGCTCCACAAAGTCAAATGGAGTTATGGTAGATGAAGAAGAGATTCTAGTAGTGGGAGAGGACTTAAATGAGAGGGGTTTTGTTACTTTTGGTGTTGGTTTCTCCTTTTCAAATGTAGCAATTGGCTTGGAAGGAGATGGGGGTGTAGCCTTTGATTGAAATTTATATGTTCTTGCAGAAACAACATTTAGAAGAGAATTGCTCTTAACAACTTTTGAGTTGGGAGAAGAATCAGATAACTTACTTAGCACAATAGTGTGATCCTTGACAACTGGTGAATCTGATTTCTCTTTGGTTAATTCCATGGAAGGTGGTAATGGTGATCCCCTGTTGATGATCTTGTTTAGTGGAGGCTTTGAAGAGCTATCTTCTTTGTTCTTCCTACCATCTCGCGTAACCGCTATTTTGAGGTGAAACACCATTCTTGGATTGTGCATGAGTGAAAATAACACATGAAACACTCGGAGATTCTTCATCATCTTCCTCTTCATCATCAACATATTCGATCAGGCCATTGTGCATACCAACCTCTTTAGTTTCCATATAGTTTTCATAGTCATTCATGCTTTCTTCTTGATTTCTTTAATGTTTGTTACTTCTTCTAATTCCCTAGTGTCACAGATGGCATCGATCGGGTCGTGCTTCAAGAGCAAGCCTATGAGGATGTGGATCAATTCTTGGTCTATCAGGAGGATTTGGTCTCCTTGGAGCATTCCTCATTGTGATTTGTGACAACTGCTTCTTCAAAGCAACTAGGTCATTTGCCATTTTTTGGAACATTGGATCAGTGGTGACTGAATTTGAACTCTGACCCTTTTGCTTCCCATTTGGTCCTTTCACTTTGCTAGAAAGAATTAGATCATCATCAGTCTCAATTGCAAAGTCTTTAGCTTCCCTCAATGTTCTCGGTTGAGCTCTTCTGAGGAAGAAACCAACTTCTGATGGCAAAGCACTAATGAAGAACATTTTCAAGTTGTTTTCAGAGGGTACCACATCTTCTGGGATCCTTCTTGCCAACCTATCATACCTTGCTACAAAATCTCTCATTGATTCGAGAGGTATCCTTCTTCATCTGAACCAATTGGACCAGCATTCTCATCGAAAATCTTCTCGTACTCTTGAACCTATGTTCAAATGCACTTCTTATATCTGCCCAGTATGTGACAGATCTTGGGGGCAACATGTAGAACCATTCAACAAATTTTTCTTCGAGTGAATCCATAAAGAGCCTAACTAAAATGTCTTCATCTTCAACTCCCAACACTCCACAAGTAGTGATGAATGCTGCTACATGTTCTTCAGGAGCCGAGAACCATCCCCTTTGAATTTTGGGAAGTTCTTTCTTGAGCCTCCTGGGAGGTCATGAAGTGGTTGTGGAAGAGCAAGTGGACCAATATTTCCTCCCCATGGTAGATTAGGCTTATGGGCCTCATGATCACAATCACACTCATGATCCCCCATTATATTTATGTTCCTAGCTTCCCACCTTGCTAAAGCTATAGCCTCTACTACTACTCTCTCGTCTACCTCGGCTACCAAGTCTTTCGATTTCTTCAAGTTGAGCCCTTATTTCCTCTTCTACTCTTACTTCTCTTTCTCTAACTTCTTCTTGATTTCTATGTCAGTGAAATCATCAAGGTTCTTGTTGATGTATGGAAATTAACCATCCAAAGGATTAGCAACACTCGGTGTTCTCAACATGACCGATTACTTGACGAAGAGGAGGCCCTGAATTATGAGCGCTTCTTGTCTTCTTTGAAGTTCTTCAAAAATGGGGTTGTTTTGTCCTCCTTGTCTCTATTGCCGGGTGTATCTTCTATCAGCTAGCTTGAAAGTTTACGCTCTTCTCTGGGGTGCTGGAATTTGTCTCTACCTTTAAAATTCGACAACATGTTCCTCTTCCAGGTCTAGAATCCTTATGGCAATGAAGTATGATTGACACTTTGTCTATTATGCCAAATATCTTCTCTCAGATCAAAAGTAATGTCTTCTTGGATGTGAAAGAGTAAATTAGGTATATCAACAGGAGGATCTCCCATAATAGCCATGATTTACATCCATGAAGTTTGTGTGATTATGCATTCTCCAGAAACTTTTCTTCTAGAATCTTTTTTTTCTATTTTATGACCCTGAGATCGTTTTTAGGTGCAGATGTTGCAAAATATGCCCCACGGTGGGCGCCAAAAATTGTTGGTGAGAAATTTTTTCTTGTGGACAAATTGGTGAGTTTCAAGCCAATGCTATGGGAATCTAAGTCCCTCTACTTGAATGGTACAACTTCCGTATGTGCATGCGTGAAAAATTGGATTTCAATGGTGGCCTTTCGACCAAAGATCCAACAGGGGCACTCCACTGACCCTATGGCAAAGCTAGCAATTTCTCGCTAGAGAAGAACTTTTTGAGAAGGGGAAAGGGAGTGAGAATGGAGATAAGAAAACTAATATCACGAGTAGAATATCAGATGCCCACACACATTAATTAGAAATTTCATTTACATGCATTTATAGTCAGAAGAAAAACAAATCCGTAGGAGAAGCTACAAGACCGAATGAAACTCATTGGTCGCAAAGTACCAATTAATTCCTCAATCAAAGAGGCAAAATTCCTTCTTTTCTTATTGAAGCTTGAGCAGAGTTTGTACATAGCTTGAGAATGGAAGAAATTCAAGAAGAAGAAAAATAGAAGAAGAATGGCATTTTTCTATCTTTTCTAGGTACAGAGCACTCTGGTCTTTTTGAAAATCAATCACTAGCCTTGGAATGACATCAAGAAGCCATTATATTCTTTGCAAGAAACCATTACAACTTCACAAATCCTCAATGCCTTTTCGAATTCCTCTGTTGTGAAGAAAACACTCATGGCGGGTTAAAACCAAATCTTGCAAAGCAACCGTTACATTTGATTTGCCAGTTTAAATATAGATCGTTAGTTTTGCTCCTCAACTATGAAATCAAGCCATCCACATGGCAGGAAGGGATTGGAGTGGTTACGGGGAAGCCCTTTGTATTTTGTGATTTTTTAGAGATTTGGCAATTTGGAACAAATTGGCCTCGCACCCCCGCTTTGAATTTTCAACTTAGACACGTGATTGCTTCTGATTGGAAATGGGGTCATGGCCCTTTTCTTAACATTTTAACCTTTTTGGGAAAAAAGGCTCAAAAACTCAATTTCCTCCACCGGCCCACTGCTCCGATTTGACTAGGACACGTGGCACGTTCTGGTTGGAGAGAGGGTCATGGCTCTTTTATAAACATTTTAACCTTTTTGGGAAAAAGGCTCAAAACCTCTATTTCCTCCGCCATCCCGCTCTCTCGCTTTGACTTTTCAACGTCAGCCTCAACTTTGAATTTTTCCTTTAGATCCCGATCGGGGCCACGAGGAAAATTTACCATTTTTGCCAAAAGTGTTAAGTTCACTAAAAATCCTGTTCCTTCCCATCCAATAGGATTTGACCACATACCTGCATTCATTGGAGTCAAAATTTGACAGGGAAAAGATGCCCGTCATCCCGACTGTGGAAAATATGCAGAGGAAGAAAACTTCATCATTTTGAGTCCAATTTTCGAATTTCCTTCACAAACAAGAGGCATGGAGGAAAAAAAATGATTTGACAACCTAGGCCATAGAACAAGTGAACAATTTCGATCAAAAATGGAGGTTGTAAAGAGGATATTACATGCACAGATCGGAAAATGGAGAATTTCTCAAAATGAGCAAAACAAAGGTTTAAACAGCTCTAGGGCACGACTTTTGCTAATTTCTTGAATCTCTAACTTGGCTTAAACACTAACGAAGGACATGAGCTCAAAAAAATTGAATTTGGATATGAAAACCCAAAGCGGTTTTCAGAGACAACAATAGTCAAGTCAAGGAACCAAATCCTTGGAACTAAGAAAGAGTCAAGTTCAAAGATAAGACTATGAAACCTTTCATTTTTGCAATATAACACTAGTGGATCGTATTAAGGAAGCTTAAGAAGAAACCAAAATCAGTCATAAGAAACTAGTTTTCAGTCCAGAAACAACCATTTGAAGAGTATGTTTTCTCTAATAAGAAGTCAAAACCAGAGAGAGAGAAACAATGATACTCTTATGTTGCAGCAATCAAAACATAAGCAAAGGAGTTGTTGGGTGTACAAGAAAAAGAATGTCTTCTTGAAGAAAAACATTGGTATGTTACAAGAATCCTAAAGATATCTTTAACCCAACAAGTGAAGAATATAATAAGGATATTCTCATGTCAGAAATGGTTGAAAAGGACAAGAGACCACAAGATAAGTTTGACATTGGTAGTAGAGGAGTTCATGGTAACTTGAATAAAAAAAAGAATGAGGTAAAAGGAGTAAATCCAATAACAAATGATTGTGGACACACAAGAGAAGAATCTCATGCAAGGAAGTTGAGTAAAGAAGATAGTGAAGGAGAGGAAAAATGACTACATGGGTGTGAGATGACATTTGAGGAGGTATATGAACTCACTAGGCATGAAAAGGAGTTGAGATTTAACATTGAGGACCTCCATTTCATTGATCAAGTCAAGAAAGCCTATGAAGCAGCCAAGTGTGAATAAGAATAGAGAATAGTGATAGAGTAGGTCAAGAAAATATTAGAGCCTTGGCATGTGATGACAAATGCAATCCTAGATGCAATGAGTACAACTAAGTATGAAGAAAACAAGGAAGAGTTGGAATCCATAATGAAGAAGGTGGAAGAAGAGAAAGAGACAAACAAGAAATCAAAACACATGAAGAATAAGTACAAGTGCAATTTCAGAGTGGTGGTTGGGAGGCAGAGAGTACAAGAAAACAAGAAGATACAAACCAGTCAAAGGACACCATTACAAAGGACAAGGAAAGATTGGAAAGCAAGAAGGAAGAAAAACCAAATTTACATTGAGTAGGAGCTCAATTTCTTCTTGAAGGGTAACCTAATGTAGGAACATCAAGGGATAAATGCAATAAGGTCATATTAGACCATCTAGGCATGTTTGGTTATGTGTATTTGAGTGATTCTACTTGAGTTAGTGAAGGTCAAATTGAATGTGTTGTAAAAAGTAAACTAGGTGTGCTAGAGAGGGAAATTAGTTGTTCTAATGCCTAATTAAGGCTTATCATGATGTTTGTTGAGTTGTCTTAGCAAGTTGAATGAATGGAGGAGGTTTAGGGATGTATTTACTTGTTTGCTAAGTGTGGTTTTGGTGGTTGAGCTCATCTAGGAGCTAATTTGTCAAATTTAGAGCTAGAGCTAGAGTTTAACTAGCCTAAAAGAGGGAGAGGGAGCAAATCGATGATACAAAAAGATGGACAATGATTCTAGGAGAATGTAATGTTTAAAATGAATAATAAGATGTGTATATAGATGTTGTAGGTAATAAAGTTCATGATTTTATGTCTCATGATCTTTGTTGTTTATATGGATCCAAATCAAACCCCTTGTCTCGTGCCATTAAGAGAAAAGGAGACAATCATGTTAGGGGAGGTCTTAAACCTCTATGAAGGCATGAATAGAAGGAGGAAGGTGAGCTAAGCCACTATGAATTTTTATAGCTTTGGAAATGTCATACAATGATTTGTAGATTAATATTTTTGCTCTCGGGCCCTAACTAGGGCAAGCCATAACTAATTTCCTAGCCATAAAAACTAATGAAAGTTTAGGATCATTTATGTCTAGATGAATACTATAAGTCTACAAATTTTCATATCCTAATTTGCATGTGTGAAATAGTTATGCTAGAAATTGGAGTCCATTTTGTACAAGTACAATTACAGAGGAGAAATCAAGTTGATGAGAGGTCATAAATTGGATTCAAGCCACAAAATTTGGTAGGCTTCATCTTGGAGACATTTATAAAGAGGATCCATCAAGTTACATGTGATATTTTACTCTTAAGTGCTTGATATTATGATTTAGGGGTAGACAGAGGCCTAATATGGATGAGCACTAACAAAGGAAGTACAAATTCCTACAAAGGAACCTATAGTGAAAATTAGGCATCTTTAAGAATCCCATAAAGGGTCCCCAAATCCACTTAGAAAGGGTGAGGTTATTTCAGGGAATGTTGAGATATAATGGTGTTTGTAGGCTTGGAGGGCTACAAGGCCAAAGGACCTAATAGAGAGAACTAGGCCTTAATGTAAGTATATGACCAAACTAGTAGTTTAAACACCTTGATATGGAATGATTGAAGTGCTTGATGATGATAGAGAGTGACCCATGAGACCATATGTTGATTTGAGCATTGAGAATCAAGAGGTCTACTAGATAAATGCTTGTGTAATAGGATAAATGCATATTTTGAAGTTGTCTTGATGGATCAGGGTATGAATTGATTGTAAAGGGGGCAGAGATGATGCCAAGGAGGAGAATAGAGGCTCATGAGCATTGGATCCATAAGAAAAATGCAAGGTATGGATATATTATAGTTGGACTTGATATAAATATTAGCATTCTTGTGAGCATGTGCCAGGTTACAATGAACCTCAGGTGTTGAAGCATCAAAGAAGGTGTTAGAAGAAGGCATAAGGGAGATCCTCAGTGCAGAGGAAGTGTGAATTAGTCCAAGCAAGCTTAGAACTCTAAATAAGACATCTAGGAGGTAGGTATTCAATAAGAGGAATATGAAGAAACTGGTATAGTCCTGCACTACATTTTAGAAGTTCAGATTTCAGAGGTTCCACTGCACTCTGCATTTCATATTTCAGTGGTTGTTTTGCATAAGCCTAGTTCTAAATTTGGGATTTCAGAGGTTAACAATTGCAAAACGAGGTCCAACTTTCGCAATCGGTTTTTGGCCCTTCAAAGTTATTATTTCCATTTTATCAAGTTGTTGTGCTCTTGATGAAATCTCAACCTTCGGAGGCACATACAAAGCACAATTAGCGACTCCATTTGTCCAAACAACCCATTCTCTAAGTTGTAGACCATTTCTTTCACTCATTCCCATCCATTTTTCTTTCCATACCTTCCATTTTCCTTCCATCCATGAAGTTGTGCAATCATGACTTTCTCATCATGGAATTCACACTTACAATGAAATAGTGCTATTTATAACCATCTCCAAGTTATTATGACACACCTTTATAACAATGTTATAGACAAGATCAATAATATGCATATCCATGTGAGCAGGATTCAAGTCAGTTTGGTTATTTACCAAATTATGGAGCTATTCAAGAGCAAGAATATGCAGATTCTGGAGGTCACCCTACACTTGGAGATAAATATTTTTAGAGAAAGGTTCAATAATTGGAGCATAATATGGTGTAAATAAGGATTAAAGAGATGAAAAAGGCAACCCAGATTGGTTTCAACATTCCATACCTTTTGACTGGCTCTATACCTGTGAGTTTGATCTCGACAAAAGATCCATTGGATAATTGAGACATTGCTTGAAATTGGAAAATGGATTAAGAAGAGGGAGGTTTATGAGTATGATGCTAATCATTCCTGTCAATGTAAAAATCTTGCATCGTCATTATACAACCCTCTTCCTATTCCTCAATCTATGCAATCTCAACTTCAAACCTCATTTTTACAACCTTCCTCGGATGTTGCCCCTATAATTAATTCCATTTCTTCATCTCCTAACTTTCCACCCCATCTTGAAATTTCTGCTCCTTTCTCTTCGAAATTCCTTAACCTCCTCAAAAGTAAAGAATTACACCTCTTCCATCATCCCAAACAATGGAAAAAGTAGTAGAATCCCAACCCACCCCTCCTCTTGCTTTCCCAAATCCATTTTGGGAGGAACAAAATCAAAATATCACCAAGGGAGGGAAAAAGCTGAGGATCCTAGTAGAGATGAACTTGCAAAAAAATTAAAGGAGTGGGCTGCAAGATTTAATATTACTCAAATCCCACTCATGACTAATCCTCCGGCCGGGCTTGAAGTTCAAGAGCAAGTGGTGAAGATTGAATGTGCACAAGAACAAACACAAGTTGTAAAGTTAGGCTGTGAAGGAGCAAGAGTTAGCTTCAAATCCATAAAAAGAGGAGCAAGTTCAAGCAAATGAAGGAAAACTTCCAAGTGTGCAAGTTGTTTTGGGTGAATGCAGTGATGTTCATTGCCTTTCCTATCAAGAGATTTCAACACTCTTGGAAGGTTGTGTTTCCTACCAAGAAAACCATCAATTGCTGGAAGGTTGTGTTACCCTACCAAGAGCTTCATGCCATGGAAGAGAACCATACAAATTTAGAGGTCTTGAGCACTAAGCAAGCCATGCGGGGAGATTTCAAATCCTTCTCCCTCCCCATCCTTTCAAAAATATGAATTTTTGGATGAATTTGAGCTTTCAAATTTTATGTTTGAGGATGAAGAAGACCATGGTGAACAAACTACCAATCAAGAGGACACAATGGAGGAGGTTGAACCTTTAACACAACTAGATAGTGAAGGGGAAAATTATCTATTAGATTTAGAGGAGTGTTTTGGTGGAGAAGAGCCTATAGAGCTAATTAATTTTGTTATCCCATCATCTATCCTTCAACACAAATTTCCTATTGTCATGGAAAAGGGCATTCAAGAACACCTTGCTTCTCATAACGGACCTCTTGAATCAAGATTGGAGGAGTTGAATATTCCATGTCTATAATTGGCCAAAGAAGAGAAAATAAACAAGGATGACACTACTTCCATACTAGTCATTAATGCGAGAAGATCATTTGTCTGTAGATGATCCACAAGGACAACAACAACTCACATACAATAACCTTTTCTAGGAATGTCTGCAAGAAGACTTCCTTATCAAGTTGAGGCTTAGAGTAAAGCGGGTAAATCCAATAGATCAGACCATGCCCCATAAGGTACTTGGCTTCATTGGAGCCAAAGGAGGAGCCACAACCTGACCATGCTTACTTTTGAGCATAAAGATGAGCCTCATAACCACCATGGACCAACTCTAACACCTCCAGGAGTCCATTATAAATCACTCAAAAGAGGTGTTTGTCTTGTTTGTTGCTAGTTTCTTGGGTTCTAAAATGGAATACCAACTCCAAGATAGTTTTCCATTGTTATCAATAGCCATGTTTAGTGCCAAATCATACACATGATTGCAAATTTTGAGAAAGGGGAGTTATTTATCCTTACCAAAGTGGCAGGATTTGTTTGAGCTTCTCATTTCTTTGGTTAGTGTAGGGTAGGAATAGGTTTGCTTTCCGCAAAATAAGTGCTTGTACACACTCTGCATGTCCTACTTGGGGCATGTATGATTTTTATTTTTTATATAGTTTTGTCATGTGTTTGCTCCAAAGCATAGTTCACCATGTTCGGGAGGTAGGAAGTGTTATTGGGAAAAGGCTCAAACTTTTAGGGATCTTCAAGAAATTCCAAATGCAGGGCAACTAAATTAGATTAGGGAAAGAATTAAATGTTTTCCATTCTCTTGAATCTATAGATCAGTCATGATTTGAGCTTCTAATTCCTCTTACAAATTCAAGAAATCATCCTCTCTGGGAAGCCTTCATCCAGATTCAATCAAGATCCTCCTAGGTTTTGAGAAGAAGATCAACCTCAAAATTTCCTCGCTCATTCCTTGAACTGCCTCAATTGAAAATATTATGAGTTTGTAGGAAACTCTAAATTTTAATAATGTTTCAAGCAACATTTAGCAAGGTGAAATCAATTTTAACAAGTAATCACTGGTGTTTCCCAAATCAACAAGTGTTTCCAAGCTCGCAAAGTTGAACATTAACAAGAGGAATCGGTTTGGTCTAATCTCTTAGACTTGGAAAAATCAAGTTTTGAGGACAAGTTTCAAGGCCTTATTTTTAGTCCCCAATAGATCAACTTGTAGAGATGAAGAAGGAAAGAATGTTTGGATTAAAACAATTTTCCACTCACACAAATTTTAAGATTTTCCTAGAAAAATTGGAAAATTCAAGAAAATCGGGCAACCACATCTAACAAATGAGATGTCCCCATAAGTTTCGCTAGAATTGCTATCCATTTTTACCCCTAGGAAAAATGGAAAACATGAGTAAATTGAGCCTAGGGACTTGACAGAGCTATGTGAAGGAATCCAGGAGTGTTTCAGTGAAAATCAAGCTTTGGGTGCATTTGTAATGTCTTGGAAAAAATCAAGATCATTTGAGACATTTTTCCTCTTTTGAGTTTTCAAGGACTTAGAGTTTTCCTAGAGTAACAAAACGGGCTCTAGTGGGCCCACACTCAAAGCAAAAATGGTAGAAAACATGTAACAAGCCCCAAGACACTTCGTCAATCCCCATTAGTCCACTAATGCAAGAAAATTTGAAAAAAACCAAAATCGGGGCAAAAATTAGGATAAGGGGTCAAGATTTGGCCTCTCGAGCCAAAATAGCTCACCGAGCATCTTGGCGAGCCTGGTAGGCATGTGAGGGGAGGCAAGCTAAGCATATTTCGTCAAGCTATGAAAAAGAGCGAGTAGGCGTGCTCGAGCTGTTTGGGGAGTTAGCGAGTCATGGGTCATGAGCAAGTTCAAACTTGGCGAGGTTAACATTTGGTGGGTACAACACAAGTCGTCGGGCCAAGTGGACTTGACAATGGCCGAGTCGGTAGTAAGTGCGAGAGGGCAAGAGAAGGGCTCACTAAGTTAACTTGGTGAACTAGGAGATGTGAAGTAGGAGATGTGGCCTGTGGGTCGGTGGCACCTCGGCAAGCTAAGAAGAAAAGGTTCGTGATGCAAGGAGGGACCCGTTATCCAAAATTCACCCCCTAGGGTAATGTTGATAACATGCATTAAATTCTTCGGTCCCGAGAAAGATAGATTGATTCAAGGCAAAAATCATGTTTCAGGGTCCCCTCTTTTTTTTTTTTTTAACTCTCTGTCAAGAAGAAAAGAGAAAGTTCTAAAAAGGGTGAAAAAGTTGCAAAAAACAAGCTCGAGGCGAAAAAATCATGAAAATCGGCTAAGTCCTAGTCCAGCGGGGGGACCTTGGGACGATTGGGGCGTCGGGCGCGAACCGGCCGAAAAGCCTCAAAGCGAACGTCGGGCGCGAACCTACGAAAAGCCTCTAAAGCGGTCCACGCAAAGAATCGGGACATCCTGGGCCGTAGGTACGCACGGACGTGAAAAGCCGATTCGACCGAAAAAGGGAAAAAATTGCCTAAGTCTTTGTTTCGCACAGTTGGGACAGTTGGGACAAAAGTACGTGAAAGACGCGGATCGACGATTGGGCGGAAGTCACCCATTTCTAGGCGGTTCGGAGAAATTTGTTCTAGGAAGTCTGGGACAGTTGGGACAAGAGTACGTGGAGGACGCGAACCGGCCGGTTCAGCCAAAATAGAGAACTTTCGTTTGGGACATCTGGGCCAAAAGTACGCGCGTGGGACGTGGAGAGCCGAAAGAGCCGAGAGCGAATGGAAATGTGCCACGTGTCTTCGCCTTAAAGAGGGACAGGGAAGCCCGAATCAGGCAGATCGGAGAAATTTGTCCCAGACAGTTTGGGACATCCAGGCCAAAAATACGCGAGGGACGCGAAGACCCGGAAAAGCCGCCAACGAATCAGAATGTGACGCATGTCACAAGGGGAGGCGCAATAAAAATTTCGACTAAGTGTTTTTGGGCCCAAAAGTTCAAAGGGCGAGGTTTGAAGGGTCGGCCCGAGCCAATAGACACAGGACACGTGTCCTAAGGTGGGGGAAGTGCGGAGCTTGGGGAGGACTTAGAAAATTTAGCAAAAGTTTTGGCCGAAAAACTAAAAGGTAAAGGTTTTCCCTGCGCCTGTCGACGAACCAAATGATGCCACGTGTCCCAAGTGGCGGGCGCGGGGGGAAAATGAAATTTTTTCCAAAGTGTAAGAAAATTCAAAATTTTCAAAGGGAAACTGCATGGAGGCCTAGAGAGAGAATTGCTCGCCAATCAAGCACCCGACATGTGTCATCCAGTGGCAGAGCGTGGGAAAAATTCAAAGATCCGTTTTTGGGCCGTTTTTGCCCTAAAACTTCAGACCCCCATATCTTTTGATCCAGAGCTCGGATTTGCACGTTCTTTATATCATTGGAAAGCTTATGAAATTCTCTATAGGATTCCATGGTCAATATCTAATTTTGGTTCAGTTTGGAGAGAGAAAATTCAAAAATGTTTCTGGTACGTGTTCATGGCCAGAAGTGACATTTCAGCGACCAAATTTAATACAGAATGGGTCGCACTCTCCTCCCATTTGGTCAAAATGATAGGGTATGGGTTTGTAAGGTCCTCCATGCTGATTTAATGCATTTGTAGTCAATGAGGAATGGGCTCCCATGTTTTTGTACGTTTTCTCTCTCATGGGCTCGACCCATGCAATGTAAAAGCCAGATTTGGCTCATTTTGGAGGGATGATTACAAGTTGTTCATCTTTTCGGCTCTGCCCTCCCTTCTTTTCTTCTCCAGGGTTGAAAATGGAGTTCAAACCTCCTCCCTTGCTCTGTAATGGTGTTTTTGCCTTTTACTATTGAAATGATGTTCGTGGTAAACTTCAAGCAACAAAACGTGTTTTGTGATGCATCCGTCCATCCTTACTCGTTTTTCGCTTTTCTCTTCTTGCCTCTCTTCATGCAGGTATTTTTGCAAGTTTGAATGTTCATTGCAGTCCGGAGCTATGTTCATGGAGTTTTGGGACATTTTCTCGTGTGAAATCTATCCTTGGGCCTGTGATGCATCTGTCCATCCTTCCCATTGCTCACCTCTCCTTGCTCCATGGCGCTTTAATAGATGTCCAACATTCTCCTTCTCTGGTGTATCACCGTTTTAGTGTAGGATTTTGTTGTTTTTCCCTTTTCTCTCTCTCTCTTTGTCTCCTTGGCATGGTTAGATTAGGTTTAGATTAGCTTGCCTGCACTGGAATAGCTTGTGGCAGGTAGTTTAGGAGCAGGAACCAGCCTTCTCTGGAGATTCCTTTCTCATTTCTGCAAGTCCCACACTTGGAGAAAGGTTTCAATGTTATGCAATCACACTAGATGCTAGAGTGATCAACCTAGAAATCTGATCAGCATCCATGGGTGCTGTGATTTGGCACTAACAGACCCCCGCGAGTTGAATGGGCAAGAACAAGTGAGCCAATCTTATGGCTCGGGCCATGCATGCAAATTTAACAAGGTGAAGGTGAGTTCATCACGGGGTATGTCGGTTATGCATCGGTGTTTGAGTGTGGTGAAATAATTTGGGTTTTCGGGGATATTTTGGGGTGTTTTGCATGCATTGGTGGATGAGATCTCCGATGCAACAAAAGTCTAATCTCTCGACAAGTTATTTAGAAAGTCAACTCGAGTTTAGGGTCAATGAACTCACCGCATGAAGTTTCGCAATGTCGGGTTTTGGAGTTTTGAGGGTGAGTTGGTGAAGTGCATTGTGGAATCTCTCAAGTTCGATGCCGAAGTGAGATGGATGAGGTGTTTTGGATTTCAAAGGGAGGATCTTTCGGAGATCGGGAACTCACATGCATCTACATTTTCGAGAGGTCTCCGATTTGGTCGAGGTCAACCACCGAGTTAGCATGTCATTTGGTGAGGTGGCGGTCAAGTCAACTCGGGGTGTGGAAATCAAAATGAGTCATTTGTGGAACACAACGTGAGACTCAATAAATACAAAGCACTCGACCAATGAGGAGCTCGATGCGATGAGTATTATGGGGAGTTGTTTTAGGGGATGGTCTAACCATGTGGAGCATGGGAGGAAGGAAATGGTGGCGCTCACCATGGATGAAGTTGAGCTCGGGAGCCACTCGCCGAGCTAGTAGGTAAGATTGGTGGTGAGATGTCACTAAGAAAACCCCATAACCCCCATACATGTAAATTCTAGCATGTGGGTCCCCAAGCGTACAAGGATGCCTTTATAAAAAATTAATGCATTATTTTAATAAAATTAAAAGAAAATATTAATGAAGGCATGGTGGGGTTTCTTTGGAGAATAAACAATGATGCAAACAAGCATGGGTAGTTATAGGGGGCCATATCACGCCGCAATCATGCCTAATTTTTAGGAAATTCTCTCTCCTTCTCCTCTCACTCAGAAATTCTATAAATGGTAAAGGGAGGAAAAATTGAAAAAGAGTTAGACATTTTTATGCTGCTCCCTCTTCTTCTCTCGTTAGATTGTTGTGAATTTGGGGCTTCAAGCCTTCCTTATGAGCATTGTAATGGGGAATTCTTACCTCTTTTTGCTATAATGATGTATTGTGCACGTTATTAGAGTAACGAAAATGATGTTTTATGATTAATTGTCTATCCTTGCATAAATTTACAGTGCTTTCTCTTACCTCCCTCATGCTTGTAGGCATACTTGTGCAACGTTTTTCTCTCATTGCATGCTTGGAAGTTGTTGTGCTTAAATGGAAATGGTGTATTGTATGTAATTTGGTTTGGGATACTTATCTATCCTCTTCAATTTCATATTTCTCCATTTGTAGGATGAGAATTTATCTAACCCCTTCCCTTGGTGCTAGCACCCCCTTAGCGGAGGATTTCCCTTTTCATGTATTCTCTCTCTCCTGTCTCCTTGGAAGTGTTAGGATAGGTTTATTTAGGTGTTTTTCTTGCATTAGGAGTAGTTGTAGTAGTAGGATTAGGAAGAGGAAGTCAGCCTTCTCTAGAGGTCCATCTCAAGTTTGCAAGTCCCACAACTTGAGAGATGGTACCCATGTTACCCAATCACACCGAATGCCTCAGTCACAAAAACTAGTAATTCGGGGGGTGTTGTGACTTGGTGATAACAAGATCATTGGTGTCAGGGTCAAAGTTAAATGGGTAAGCATTAAAGACTTGGTAAAAAATCATGTCAGTTTGATCATGTAATGAGCCATTAAGACACAAGTTATACATACCCATGGGATACTCCTTATCGGTGAAGGATGGTTATGGAAATCCATGTGCATACCAATGAGTGAGATTTTGCGTATAACAAAGAAAGGAATTATTGCAAATGAATACACGACAAAAAGGCATAGGAAATGAGATATCAATATGATTAGGATCTAATGTACCCTATATAAGCAAGCCAAGACTGCTAGTGTGAGTGGAGAGAAGAGCGAGGAGTGCATGATAGATAGACATTAAGATAGAAGACACGTAAACCATAAGCAACAATAATAGTAATCAAGCCATAATATAGATGAGGATGGTGAGTAGGAGGAAAAAGGTCCTCAAAGGTGAAAGTGAGTTGAGCTAGACCATCATGTGAACATATAGTGACATCGCAAGTAAGATCGAATGGAATATGTTTTCAATAGGAATTATTGGGAAAAATGTGCATGTGAAAGGGGATCATAGTGATGGAGGTGGAATATGAGAAGGTGAAGGAGCTAAAGCAACTTTCGGTGTAGAGACATGAAAGGAACGATAACCAGATCGTACCAAGCCAAGAACACATATGCTAATCAAACACCACGATCTATAAGATGAAAGCAATTCACTAGAATAACTTTACATAAAACCTTTGCAAATAAATGAGAAGCAATATCATATATTATTATGGAACTCAATGCAATACAATGAGAATGGGCCTTGCTTAAATAGGCAAGGAATAACAATCTAAGAACTAGTCAAGGTCGTAGATCAAGCCATAAATCAAGGAAATAACTAGTCAAGACCATAGATTTAGGAGAGAACTAGATCTAGTCAATACCATAGATCAAGGAAAGAACTAGTCAATACCATAGATCAAGGAAAGAACTATACCTAACAACTAGATAATATCTCCTAATATCTAAATAAGATAAAAGAAATATCCACACACATAAGTGGGTGAGGATAAATACAATAAAGGTAAATAAAGTACCTAGGTGAACATGAGCTAAGGTAAATACCTACTCTAACAACCCCCTCAAGTGAAGCTAGGGGCCAAAATAGAAGTGGTACGTCCACAGTATGAGTCCCGACAACTAGGCCTGATGAGGTACTCATGTACAATAATTGGGAAAAAGGGACACCGTAAGGTACCCAAAACCAATAATAACAAAGTAAAGAGAGTAAAGACCCTGCTCCAAGGCATCCCAAGAAGCTCGGCTCAAAAAAACTCGTACAATGCTGAAGAAGTTTGGTGTGCACTGTGGTCTAAATCCATTGCTCGATCACAAAACTCAAAAATAATTGACACTGGGCTCCACCATAATAGCTCCATATAAGGAGACTGTCAACAGAGTGATGTCGAAAGTGCAAAAAAAAAAACCAAACATAATTGATCAACTACTTCAAATAGGTGTGCCACGATCCAAGAACAATAACCAAAGCAACAAGGCAAGGACACAAACTCTAGAGTGTCACGATCCAAGAAAAGCCAAGGTAACAAGGCAAAGACACGAAACCCAAAGAAGCAGGATCAACACCAAACCCTTCCATATTGCTGAATGGTTGGAGTGACGCTACAAATCTATATGAATTGTCAAAAACAACTACTCAAACACTGACAAACTAACACTAGAATGCACCAGAATAGATCCCCCATAAGAGATACTGTCAACATGCCAAAAGTGTCGAAAATATAGATACAAAATCTCTCAACAAACAAGAGAGATACACTACACCTGCTAAATAAAAATGCTCAAAATAAGAAACATCACAATGCATAAGGTATAGAAAGTGGAGCAAGAGGTCGAATGGTGGAGGAGCCATGCCTGTAGAGTCCTCTCAACGAATGCCTATGTCGCCTCCACGAGTGATCAGATATCCACCCCAAATCAACACAGATGGATGAAGAAGATGCCTGCATATGACTTGGTGCAAAATGCACAATGGGTGCATGCAAAAGAACATCAGAATGTGTGTCAGGTTGATCATGTCTGACAACTAAAATCTCAAGTTTCTCAAGCCTGAGTGAAGATGTATAACTCATGTGTTGCTCATGATCCTCAAAAAGAGTCGAGCGAATAAACAAAGGAGCTCTATCAATGTGTGATCCCAATGAAGTATCTGCTTGAAAACCAATGTCATGACGAGAATTCCACTTAACATGTGGAATAGAGGAAACAATACCCTGTGAATGTCTGCCAATGACTCCTCTAGTGAGACCCATAGAACGGAGCATGTGAGAACTGAATGCAGTGGTATGCTTCTTAAAAATCCATGCAACTGAGCAGAAGTAGGATACACAACATGTGGTAATGTAACAGGCACAAATGTGGAAGAGCATGCAGTAATAAGCCTCACATGTTTAGAAGCATCAAAAGCAGGTTCAAGCTCAAAGATTAGCAAGATCAATGTCGGTGGAGTACAAGAGCAACAACTGCAAGTGGACTAGGAACATGGATATGGTTGTCCACAATATGATGGTGATGCTTTAGGCTAGCAAGTTTGTTCTGCAGGAAGTGTATTATTGTATCCTTATCGTGAATGAGTGATTGTAGAAGAGAATTTCACTTCTTGAGTGATCTATTTTCTTCCACAAATCTTACAATATCCTCTTGAAGTCCACATACTTTAGAGAAAAGCATCCATGCTCACCAAAATTACATCCACAATTGATTACAACACTCCTCCATATTTGGCACACAATTGATTACAACACTCCTCCATATTTGACACTTTATAATTATAGTGCAAGTCTCAAAATAAATAACTCCAATGGAAAGAGCATGAAAAACAAGCACTTTTGTAAAAAATGACACTCAAAACCGAGTTACCGATCAAAAGTTACAAGCTTTTTAATATTTTGCTCTGTTATTTATTTTAGGTGCCACTAAAACAAAAAAATGTTGTTGCCTTCACCACACAAATAAAATTAAAGGGGCTGAAGTTAAGCACCTATTAGGAATCACAAGTTTTTAGCCTCTCATATGACCTACCATATGACCAAGGGCTAAGAATTTTAATGGGTGTTTGCACAACTTACTATTCTGGGGTGTGTCACGTGTTTTCGAGAAAGTCACATCCACCTGCCGCTATTTCTAGACTGTGGCAGATAAAGTGACCTTTATTGCCAAAAAAATAAACTCCGTGGATTTTCCCGAAATAGCAAACACCATGCACAACATCCGTGGACCCCTGCCAAAAAAGGAAAGATCTGAAAACCTTCCTATGCGTAAACCGAGAAAAATATGCCACAACAGAAAATTGCTCTGTGTAGATCTCAAAAAACCTAACAGACCCAAAAAATTAATCCCACGATCTCTTTTCTGGTGGGCACGAATCTCGACGTGAGCCAAGTGCGCTTCTCTCAGTAACAAAAAAAACCACAAAAATGACCTGCCTATAAACGGCATTCGAGTTTATAATTGACCTTAGGGTTTTCATGCCTTTCGGATCCAATGGAAGCCTCTGTTTTCCATAAAAATGCATGCAGCAACAACATACGACCAAATCCCAAATATATGAATATATAATGAATTTATTTACAAAATAAAACTTACAAACGGATGTCAACAACAATCTCCTACTCTGATACCATGAAAGGAACGATAACCAGATCGTACCAAGCCAAGAACACAGATGCTAATCAAACACCATGATCTATAAGATGAAAGCAATTCGCTAGAATAACTTTACATAAAACCTTTGCAAATAAATGAGAAGCAATATCATATATTATTATGGAACTCAATGCAATACAATGAGAATGGGCCTTGCTTAAATAGGCAAGGAATAAAAATCTAAGAACTAGTCAAGGTCGTAGATCAAGCCATAAATAAAGGAAATAACTAGTCATCAAAGAACTAGTCAAGACCATAGATTTGGGAGAGAACTAGACATCAAGGATCTAGTCAATACCATAGATCAAGGAAAGAACTATACCTAACAACTAGATAATATCTCCTAATATCTAAATAAGATAAACGAAATATCCACACACATAAGTGGGCGATGATAAATACAATAAAGGTAAATAAAGTACTTAGGTGAACATGAGCTAAGGTAAATACCTACTCTAACAACTTACCTAGGGAATTATTCATGAAAAATGTGCATGTGAAAGGGGATCATAGTGATGGAGGTGGTATATAAGAAGGTGAAGGAACTAAAGTAACTTTTGGTGTAGATACATGCCCCTGATAAACAATCATAGCAGTAGTAGTGGAAGGGGGAGGCGTAGATGTAGTTGGCACAAAATCGATCATGCAAATGACACCCTCGAGTGGTGGTAAATGTGGTGACTAGTCGATAGGTTGCATCATTGGTAGTATCGCACCTTGGAATAAGAAGCGAGGTGTGGGATCATGGTTACAATATTTGTATGGATGACATGATCATGAATAATAGTATATTTGATGCCTTTATGAATTAATTTGACACAATGATGTACTTGTAGAGGTAATAACCTGCATGGCGCGAAGCCATGGTCTACCGAGTAAATAGTTATATGAAACAAGGAAATCAATAACAAAGAAAAGTGTGTTGAGGGTTTTAGGGCCATCTCGTATGTGAGGTAAAGTATTGTGTCCTAAACATGGGTGAACAAACCCGTCATATGCATGTAAAGAAATATACATGAGGGATTAATATTAGCCACACAAAGACCTATCTTTTCAAGGAATGACATAGGACATAGGTTAAGATCAAACCTATTGTCAATTAAAGTACGCTTGATACCCATGTTATATATATGAATCATGATGTGTAAGGGTGGATCATTGCCAAAGATAAAAGATCAACATGAGGATTAGATGGGAAGACAATATGTTGAGAAAAATGCATCAACAAAAGATTGATAAACAACATCGGGATGCATATCAAGTGGAATGTGAGTAGTGGAAAGGATATCCTAGACTCTATGCCTTAAATTAGGATTAGAAAGCAAGAATTCATTGATTGAAATGCTCATGATGATAAGATAAGAGGGAGTTATCGAATGTCGGGTTCACCAAAATGATTAAACTAAAATAGAAATATAGTAGTCTAATATGATGTTATAGGAGCAGTAAATAAATGAATAAATGTAATACTAAAAATACCCAAACAAACCGAGCAATGTAATGTAGAGACCCTAAGTACAAAGAGGGTAGAAGAGCTTTAGCTGATTCGCAGTGGAGTTGGGGTAGGACCAAATCTCCGACTGGATCGAACAGAATAAAGAAGTGTCACACAAAAGCCCTAGAAAATGGAGAATTGGATCAATAGGCTAGATCAGGGCACCCTGGAAAGGGATGGGAGCTCCTAGGGTGCCTTGGTTTGCAATCTGGGCACCTTGGTCTATGGAAATGACTAGAGAACCTATCCCGAGGTGTCACCGAGTGCTCCCCGTGTTCACCTTTTTGCTGCGTGTATGTCATTGTAGGATCACCAATCATTGCTTTGTAGACCCGCAATAAAAGAATCACCTACAAAACCCTAGACAAAGCATTAAAACCCTAAAAAAGAAAGATGCATATGAAGGGGTCATACTATCCTCAACGGCCACAATGGTGGGATTATAATCGAGTGTTGCACTACATCTCGATCGATCGATTGTAGTTATAGGTCTTTGTGTGTAATCGTGCCCTAGGTTCTCTTGTGCACCGCACTTTGTGAGTAGTGAACAATAACTAGATGTGTAATGTAAATAAGTGGTGCATAGAATAAAATTAACTACCCTTCTATGAAGTGTGATGCAGATGAACCAACTTTGCCCTTGTGATGGAGCTAAATGGAGCTAAATGGTGCTATAGATGCCTTGGATGGATGCAACCTTATGTGGAGATAATAATGATTAGTGCTTGGTTCCTCATTATGGTTTCATAACTTTATATTTATACGGTTCTCTTGTTCTAATTTCATAATTAACCCCAAAAAGGTCAACCAACAAAAAGATAGAAAGCTCAAATGGAAAGAGAGTGCCCAAAAAGTGAGAGTAAAGTGTCAAGAGGATCAGGGAGCCCGAGAGGGGAGGGCACATGTGGTGCCCCAATCAGAGCAGAGAAAACACAATATTAAAATATAGATTGTGCAAGTGTGGGTGCAAGATTGAAAGTAATGAAAGAAGACAAAGTAAAATGGCCAAAGACATGGGTTAATTAGTACTCTTTTTCACTCAAAAACCATATGAATAGTAGTATGAGACCAGGACTAAATAATTATCCAAAGTGTGTGATTTAGTGTCTGCACTCATACACATTTCACGAGGTATGAGAATATGATGCATGATACATAAGACTCTACATGATCATATATGTTGAATTTTCATCTTACCTAGCGGCCTTACTAACTGGAGGTATCTTTTACACTATCAGTGTTATTTTTCATTTCTTACACAATAAAATTTCACATATTAAGTAATGCATATCGTATGTTGTGATATATGTCATTTCTTTGTATTTTTGGGAATAACACATGTGGATTGTGCAGATCGATATATATTGTTCCATGCACCTATTGGATATGGTTTATTCTCTATCATTACACATTACATTACTTATTTTCTTATCTTGTGTGTGAGTCCCTTATCATTCTCTATGTGTGTATATGAAACTCTTGTGTCCCTTGTTTATGACCTCAATTGCCTTTATTTGTGTGAAAATTAACCCTTATTTTGTGTGCAAACACAATTGTGTCCCTTGTATACAACCCTTGGCCTTCTCTATGACATTATTTGTGACATTGATTGTTATATTTGTATGCTTATGTGCTTCTATATTTTTATACTTGTATGCTTGTTGTGTATGTTATCTCCTTGTGCCATGATTTATATCATGATTTTTTATAGGGCCAATATCTATATGACGACAACCTATAATTATCTTATATGTGATTTGTAGACATCCCAAATATGTCACTTGAAAATCATTTCTAAACCAAATAAATCCTATTATCCCCTTCATCAATTAATTAAACCATCCCCAATTCATCACACATCCCAAAAAAATCCCATGACCACTTAATCACAACTAATTACTCCTATTCACTCTTAAGTAACCCCTAATCCTATTTTTCCATTATCCTACATCTACTAAAATAAAATAACCTACCCCAGCTAAAATCTATATAAAGGACATTTAAAATGCACATTAGGCACCATCTCTTATGCAAACTTTCCATTTCTAAAAACCTTAACGAATTTGTAAATTCTTCTATTTTGGGAAATTTTCTTGCTGCCTCCTTCTCCGTACAAGCATGTTACCTAATATTGCATGAGCATCCATATCCATTGAATAAAATCCATGTAAAAAGGAGAGGTTTTACATCTTATTTTGTTTATGCATTGGTTTTCCCTTCCTATGATTTATCTTGAGGTGCTATGCTTGGTTTTAGAATAGGTTTTTCTTGGTGTCAATTCCTATTTTGAAGTCTTTAATTTTCTTGAGGTTTTCAGGTTGTATGGTTGTTGAGTTCTTTTTGTAAGTACATGAATACCATCATGTTGTCAAAATTTCAGCTTTGCCATTAATCTTATAGGTTTTCATAAGTTTTTCTCAAAATTTCCATATGTATATAGATTAGTGTCTCCATTATGTGTGTCAAAGATATTTTTCTTTGATAACAATGTTGTTTACACCCTTTTAAGATTATTAGATTGTTAGATTTGTTATAGAGTACACACCAATAAAAAGGAATGTAACGTTAGGAAATTAGGAGCTATTTTTATTAATTAAATTCTAACATTAATGTATGACATCAAAATAATGTATTGGTTCTTACAATGAATGAATACAAGATCAAATATATAAGAGGAAGAGAAAATTATTTATATAGAGTTGTAAAGGAGAGATATGGGAACATGACTAGAGCATCTAGGAGTGTAAAGACTAGATAAGCTTCACTTATAATACCGTGACTGAAAATACCTGGTGAAGGTTTATACAACGTGGTCCAGATGTATAATTTGGCCTGCCTTCTATACGGTATTGTATACCTTCATAATTAGGTTCTATAAATTTTTGGGTCCTTCAATGGCCTAAAAATTTACTTCACTATCAAACCATAGTTGTCACACAATGCAAAAACCATATGTAATTACTTGAATCACACCAAAACCATAACCATAGTTCAAGAGCTTGCAAAAAGGTTAATTTTTGGGTCAAGTGGAATTTGTGGACCACCTACATTGGCACTAATCTTAAATGGAATCAAACCACTTGGAGTTATTTACCTACCATGTAACATCTATATGAATGCAACTAGTTCATAACTTGAACAAATTTTGATCACGTTTGATAGAATTGTGCTCTCACCAAGACTTGGAAGTGGGGAACTTGGTGTGCTTAGATTTGAGGGAAGCTAGAATCATTGATTTAGTTGAGTTCTTAGTAAATTTATTAGTGGCTTCCCTAATTGATGTGTATAAGATTTGGGGAATTTAGGGATCCTTAAGTTCCTTTTGTGAGTATTTTAAGTGAGTGTGTCTATAGAATTCCATGTGCTTTCTAGGTGAGTAAATGAGGTGACGATAAGAATATGAAGATAAATTATCATGATAAGGCTGACCTAGGAAGATGAAAAGAAACAAAAATGATATTATATTGAAAATAGAGTTGGAAAATGAGTCAGGTGTAGAACTGCACAAGTCGGTTGGGATCAAATTATACAACTTGATTGAACTGTATGGTTTTGGACAAAGAAGAGCTAAGTGAAATCTAAAAGTTGCATCATGGAAAGAAGAATGTATTAATTTTAAGATATTTTTGACACATAGGTATATGAAAATGAAATTTAAGAAAGATATGTAAATGTGCACCTGAATGGAGATAAGATGCGGTGTTTGCCTTAGCCTAGAAGCACAATTGCGATAAGCAGTGTCAAAATTGTAAATTGCCAAATTTGAGTATTTAAAAACACATATAAGCATATATATAGTGTATTTGAACCATTTTTATGAAGTTCACCTAAAAGGGTCATATTTTCATGTAAAATGACTAGCCCAAAATGTAAAACTCGAGGCATGACAACTAAGCCATAATGTGAAATCTTGCTTCCAAATCTTCCAAAATCACTCTTTTGACTAACCCGCATCCCGTGACACCTCGATCCCAGACCTAAATATGGTACTAATGAAATTTTCAAACAGTATAAATTTTCAAATAAGTGCAATAAATATCATAATTCGAGATGATTGAATGAAGTTTCGAGGAAGACTAGTCTTGGCGTAAGCAAGAAAGGCCAATTTTGATCATTTCAGAGCCCTCGTGTGTAACCCCTTAAGAGTTTTGAAAAATTATTAAGTATCCACAGGTGGTATCGGAGAGCCTTCAAGGTTTTAGAATAAATTTATGAATATTTAGGAAATTTTTGGTAATTCAAGGACAATTTTCTCAACAACAGTTTTCAGGTGCAAGGAATGAGCACTCTTGTGATGAAACTCAACTTCTCCAGATAATTATGGGAGCTCAGAAAGAGTTAGAAGGAAAACAAGTAGGCACCGTAAATCTTGAAGAATTATCTACAAATTGATAACATTAATGTTTCTCTAAGGATTGAAGGTTTCATGAAAAATTACAATATCTTTGCGATCGTCTCTCGTTATCCCGAAAAAGGGGTCTTGTTTTTGAGTTTTAGGTAGAATAAAGTTCTTAAAATTATTCCATTGGTATTACAATGTGTTTTGGATTAAAAATAATATAATACCCTAAAATATCATCCTAAGTCTCCAGGGTGAAGAAAGTGAGTTTTCAAGCTATTTTTGGTCATTGGAATGAAAATTGGATTTCTATTTATAGCTAAGGCGCACTTTTGACCTCCTTGTGTCCCTATTTTTCCCTTAATAACATGGGGGACATGAGGACACAAAAGTGCACCCTAATTCTCCTCCCATAGGTGCACTTTGGAGAACTTGGTGTCCTGTGTGTTCCATTTGTCCCTTGGGACAAGGAGGCATGAGTGAAACAAAAGCGTGCCTTCACTCACTCATCATGGGAAAATTTTGTGTCCCTAATGTCCCCCATGTCCCCAAGGGGAAATAAGGGACAAGAAAGTATGCCCCTTTCTCAAACCAATCCCTCAAACACCCATATGACCTCTCTCGTGCTCTGTAAACTCTGTTTCTCAACCCCTTTCTCTCATCCATCCTTGCTCCCTTATTTCCATTGCTTCACATCCTCGCCATGGGTGAAATTTTGTGTCCCCATTATCCCCATTTTCTAGGGGGTGTGGGACAAGAAAATGAGCCTATGAGCAAGCTTAAGCCCTGGACCTCCATGCGATCTATCCCAGCTTATTTAAGTGATGTTCCTCAACCCCCTCATCACTCACACTTTCTCCCATGCCACCACTTATCTCCGTCCTAATCCTAGGCACACATTGGAGTACCCATTATCCTCAGTGTCCTTGATGGAGCTCAAACTTGTACCCATCCCATATCAAGATGAAGTGGGGTGTTAAGGCAACATGGGACCTGTCTCCAAGTGTTGGGACCTCTTGAGACATACCTCCAAAGAAGGTCGGTTCCTCTACCTATTTATACTGCTAAAACTACTCCTAGGAAGTGAAATGCATCTAGCTACTACTACTCGATGATTCGAATAGACCAGGTTTAGAAGGAGATGCATGAAAAGGGAAAATCTAAGCTAAAGGAAGACAATAACACTAGAAAAAGGGGGATGAACACATTTAGATTTGAGCTTAAATGAAGGAGAATGCGCACTGAGAGGATAGACACACATATCACGGTTTGAAACATATCCATGCATTCCTTTTCACGGGGCATAATCGGAAAAGAAATCTGCAAGGGATGTGATAGAGCACAACAAACAAACAATGCAAAAGAGAGGTAATGTAAAGTGATAAAAATGAGTCAAGGTAGAGAATAGCCACAAAAAAGCTTATAATTCTTCCGTAAGATGCACAATCAATTAAAATGGAAAATGAGACTGATATCCACAAACAAAGAGCCAAATCTAAAGGCATGCAACTTAAAATGAAAATAACCAAAGCCCTGGCAAACCTGAAGGGGTCTAACCTTTTACAATGAGCATTGTTCTTTAATTTATAAAAGGAGAGAAAATGAGGAGAAAAAAGAGGGAAACTCGTATTAAAATGTTCAACCACCAACAATAAATAATAACTACCTACTAATCCATCCATAAGGATGTCGATCCACCTCCCTATGTTTCTTTTTCTTGTGGAAGAAGGAGAAGGGAAAATCAAATCAAATATGGGTGGTTGAGCCAACTGAATTTGCACATTAATGGCCTCGAGACACATTTCCCTTATTTTCACCTACAAAATCTCACCAAAATCTGATTCTCGAAAGGTCCAATGAGTGTCCCACGTTAGCAGGCTTTCGAACAATACCAAAAGCGCATCGATCCGAGCTCAGAGCAAAAGTTATGGCTGTCATAAGATCTATAGTGTAAATTAGACACACAATGATACGTGGCGTATGTTGATTGGTCAAGGATCCACCAAATGTTCATTTGTTTTGTCTTTTCTACCACTTTTCGCGAAATGGTTTGTTGCGTAAGGATTCGACACCCTATTAGTGCACTTTTATAGGGTGCATGTGGTACACTCAAGTCTCGACATACTACCACACAACACGGTGATCGGTGTGAAAGAATGCACAATGTGTGCATGCAAAAGCAAGAGGTGCAAAAGAGGATAACAAAGGATAGGCACATGAAGGTGACACATGTGAAAGAGAAGGGCACATGTCTATAGGACACAAGTATGTAAGTGAGACACGATAAATAAAGGAAAGGGCACACAAAGAAATGATACAAGGGAATTAGATGTATTAGAAGGTAGGTCGAGGGTCCCCGCGAAGGGTGTACAAGCTGTGGAAAGGAAGGCGGGCATGTAAGGCTTGCGCGCAAGGAAAATGGAGGAATATAGAGGAATGGAGAAAGAGAGTGGAGGACACGTGAGAGGAGAAGAGCACATAAGGGCGTACGAGGAACTTTAACCAAGGAAATTGTGCCAAGGGGACAACCAGAGTGCACGCAACCTATAATATTTGATCTTTAGATCCGAAGGGGATGTAAGTTGTCAAAATAAATAGGGGAGCTATTTTGGAGAATAATCCCCATTTTCCATTTTGAACTAGCTCTTAACCTCACATAAACTCAATTATAATCCAGGTTTGAATCATTGTTAGTAGGGAAATACACAAGTGTATTTATGTTAGGAATTCATATTTAATTAGTGCTTCATTGAGTGATTATATTATTATATTGTTACATGTTTGATTTGTTTGTTATACCTGATTCTCTTTATCGGGTTTCTTCTTGTTTTGACTTCCTATTTAGTAGGAAGTTGGTTTGTTGTTTCTATGGCTATATTATAGCCACTGTAATATTCATGTGCACATGGTGAATAGAAAATCATTTATTTTTTGGGAAAATATGTGCATGTACCTTCATGTGGCATCAGAGTAGAGACATTTGAGCATGTGAGAGCGTTCCAACACACGTGGGGATTGAACATTGGTGGATAAGTTCCTGTTCATTCAGTGTTTGATCATAGCTCATGTGAAGGTGCCAGCACTTTGGACTATGTTTTGTTGAGCATGAACGGAGTGACTATGACAGTGAATCCCCTGATATGCTCCATGCTCAACATGTCTTTTAAGCTCAAACTTTTTATCAATTTCTAAAGGACTCTAACATCATTCTTGGCGTTAGATTTTCCTGCACAACTAAACATATTCATGTTTACATATATGTCGAAGGTATTCCATCTTGGTACGTGGAAAAGTTTTTCATTGTGAATATACCATTATTTTTCCAAGTATTTGTGGGTCGATTAAAATTTATTTTAATATGTGGATTGACCCATGTTTTTAAACATTCCAAAGTAAGACCAGTATATCATTCACGTAGATGTGTAGATCAGACATGTAATTAATGTCTGTTGTCACTCATACAAATAAAAACATTGAGAAATCTTTAGAGATTTACAAATTTTCTATCTGTCAACAACCATACAAATAATTCTGAATGTTTCCCATCATGAGAAAGGCTGGATACAAGTATTCTACATGCATTCTACAACAAACTCACCTCTTACGACCTTGCCACCAAGCTCGACTCTCCACCGTTATTTTAAGTGTCTTTTGATTTAGTCATTAGTTTTTGTGTTAGAGATATATTTCTATAGAAGAAATTAATATAGTCAAAACTAAACTAGATCTATAGTTTAGTTAAAGTCATCTTAGTTTGATTGTCTTTAGTGTATCGACCCATATTTAAAAATATAACATGCATATGTGTCATGTTTTTAATGTCAAAGGATAGAGGGCATTAGGATGATCAATGTTGTCATTCTTAGTCATTGTTCAGTGTTACTTTGGTCAATATAAATATTTGGTGTTCAAAATCTAAAAGTATCATTGTGTTAAAATTGTCAAAGTGTCTTATAGAGTCGAAAATTGTAAAAATAAAAAATTGCCTTATGGATGCATTTTCGGTAGAATCCGACATCCAATTGAGGTTTGTAAAATTGAGCTCCATGATCACATCTAGTTGAGGTAGCAACATCATTCACCGGAGGTTGGAGGCAACAGAGGATGGGGGTGATCAAGGCCTCTCATAATTCACCAACAACGGGGTCACATTTTTCTATGGTGGCATCTATTTCAACTATTTGCTTTGAGTGGTGTGTAAAATAAAATGTTGTGTGGTTTCCTTCCCCTATTATGAATGAAACGAGGAGGATGTGCATTTTGGATGTTAAGACCGATTGTATAAAAGGGAAGTGAACTGGAGTGATCCTTTGATTGCTGAGATTCTTCGACTATTGTACTTCTAACATCAATTGGCCAAATGGATGAGCATTCATGGAAGTGAAAGTGGGAATCGCGAGTTCACGTATGTAGGTGAATCAGTGGAAGTGTGATTATTTGGTATGCTATTCACTATGGTAAAGCGGATGGGTCATGTGCAACAAGATCCAAGCTAGTAGTATGTAGACCTAAAAGTTTGTGGAGGCATACCATTATGTTTTGATTTTTTCAGATGTGCTTTCTTCATATGTTCACACTAATAGGGGAATGTTGTTAGGAATTCATATTTAATTAGTGCTTCATTGGGTGATTATTATATTATATTATTACGAGTTTACTTTGTTTGTTATACATGATTCTCTTTATCGGGTTTCTTCTTGTTTTGACTTATTATTTAGTAGGAAGTTGGTTTGTTGTTTCTATGGCTATATTATAACCGTTGTAATTTTCTTATGCATAGGTTGAATAGAAAATCATTTATTTGTTGTCAGGCAAATTTGTGCCCGTACCTTCAATTTAAACATTGTTTTAGCCAGTTTCTTCCACACATTAGGTCATTTTGGTGAAATTTATGTTGTCACATCTTCCAACATACATTGATGGATGTCATACCATAAGACAAAAGGACAAATCATCATTTTTCACTTTCGCGAAGATCTGGCGGGTGAAAAGATCTAAAACTTGGAGTGAATGATCCTAAAAAAATCAGTCTCTCTAAGAAATTTTTGCATGATGGGGTTGCTGATTTTTCAAGATACAAAGGACTGATTATTTCTCATTAATATGCCCCTCCGATGGAAAACTTGTTTTCCTACTCATCCGCACGAAGGAATCATCCAAAATTGGAGCAGGAATCTTGAAATAAAACGTAGAATTTCAAGATTGTTTTTGTTGCAGTAATCCGACACTTGCATGCACTTACTAAAAGTAACACGCATTCATGGTGGGACATGTATAAAAATAATAATTTGTCAAAATGGTGAATTCTCAACATCCGCAATCCCCAAACAAGGCCAGGAAATCACTTCGCAAGCTCCTCGAAGCACCATTTCTAGAGATCTCTACATGACACAATTTGGTGCAATAAGGTGGATGGTTCAACTCTTTCCAACTATATTCAAAGGGATTCATATTGATTGAATCCAAATAGATCACATTGTGTTATGAAATAATTCATAGATAGTCACCGACAACGAGTGAAATTAGGAACATCTTGAGGTCCGTGAGGGATCTGAAACATCAAGATCTCCATTGGAATTCAAATTCATCAATGGAATGATCATCATGAGAATGATGGGAGGAGATCACTATGAGTGAGGATGGAATTCATCTCAAGTAATGCATACCTCAAGAAGTGTTTCTAAACACTTGATCCATGCTTGATAATGAGCTCACATCTTGCAAGTTAGAGGAGGTGGAATATGCAATCATAGTGTTTCAGTTCAATAGGTGGTCTAGGGCAAGGAACTTCATTCATAATTCATCGAAACGGGTTCTTCATTAGTGAAAAATTTCCCGTCTTCAAATTTCCACTTATTTTGCTCTTCTTCTCTATCCTCGCCCTCTCTCTCTAACATTATATTCCTTCATTGAGAATGTACTTTTCACTTTTTCATCTTATTCACTTAAGTGACTTAATGTTGCATTGTAAAAGTCACTTTTCAAAAATAATAAAAGGACTTAATTTCATTCCTAAGAGAATGTGGAAGGTCATAAGTGATGAGAAATGATGAAAATTCATGTGGGGGAAAGGAATAGTCATTTGTAATGTTATAAATTGGAATGGATTCTCCATTCCAAAGGGTTGGCAATTGTTGATTGATTGTATGTTGTTGAGATTTACCACTACTACATCAAGCAATAAAATTTGCATTTCCTTTATTTCTTTGTCTATGTTTCCTCTACTCTCTCCCTCTAATTTCCAACTTTGTAAACATGATGATCTTGCATAACCAAGAAAGGTGTTTGTGCCTTTGATAAATGAATCAATAAAATTTTGTGTCTATGATTTGTTAGTCTTATCATTGTTAGCATTGTTGTGTTCTTCTAATTGAATGTGGACATACTCTAGTTATTGTATGTTAATTTTTAAGCTTACTCTCAACATTATCCCTTTTTCTTTATTTCTCCCACTCACCTTTACCTTCCCTTATAGAAAATTCCTCCCTTATACATAACATAAGCATTTTACCACATGTTTAGTGGAGTATTCTTGTGTGATCCTCGAACTATTGGCCACCCCACATATTTAAGTAGTTTACATTCAATAATGAGAGCCTCATCATACTCAAGAAGGAGGGGCTTAGCCCCATGACCGTTGCAGTGAAACTAATAATTTTCACGGCGAGAAATTATTTCACCAATAGGTCACTAACATATTTTTTTGTGGCATATTTTAATTATCTATAGAATATTTGATCTTTTCTATAGCGTATTCACTTTATCTATTTGTTATATGTTGCTAGTGTATCCGGCCTTTCTTTATGGAATATTTGAATTTATGTTATCGCATTTGATCTTTTTGTAATGTATACATATTTTGACTTTTGTTTGTAGGTTTATTATATATATTTCTATTTTGTGGTCTCTAATTCTACATTAGCCTATCTAATCATATGCACATCATATTAATTTTATAACCTATGTCCGTAGGGTCTTGGTGTATTTGATATCGGGGGGCAATATTTGAGTTTACAATAGTGTATCTAATTATATTAATAATGTATTTATTTGCTAACTATTTTTGTAAGTTTTAGCATTGATGTTCTTTTCTCGTAGCTTATACATCATGTGTACTTGGTGTATTTGAATATTACATTGAAATTTTTGATTTAGTAATTCATATTACATGCCTTATCATTTCAAATCATTTGATCACTAACTTCGCAGGTTTTTTTTGCTACTTTTACATCTTTTAAACCTATTGCAGCTTGAAATTACACGTAAAAGCCTTGAAATCAATAAAACTAATAGAATTCATGTGTAAGGATTTTACTCTAATAATTTATTACATTTTATTATTGTGTATTTTATTTCATTTATTTATGTGTTTTTTACATCCCTTTTCTTATGCTTTATTATGCTCTTCCCTAATGCCACAAGGTGACTTTGGGAATAAAAATAACTAAGATGTTTTTCTCTTTCTTAGGGTTTTGTGACTTGGAAGTAATTACAAAGCATTCATTTAAATCTCATGTACCAAAAAAACTATATAAGTTTGAGGAAGAGACTATCATTTTGGTGAAACTCCACTAAATTTGCTAGATCGAAGTGAGGGGATTTGATCCTCCAATACCCACACCTTAGATGATAATCCTCTAGCACGAACTTGAGCCTCGTGTATTACGCAAGGTATAGTGGGGACTCCCCGAAAACCTTATTTATCCTCACATACAAGCCTTATGGATGTAACCTGTATCAATGTATTAGTTAGCTATGTAAAGAGAATTGAAACTAACACCTTAATAGTTTCAAAACATGAAATAAATACACAAAGATCATTATGTTAAGAGCTAAACAAGGCTAAATACCAACATTATGCATTAGAACTTGAAATAGAAATCAAACTAATATGTTAAGAATTTGAATCTCTACTCTTTAGATCACCAAAAACACTAAATGAACCTAGATAGATCCATGGTAATCAAAGTTGATTGTTTGATCTTCAAGGGTTTGGGAATGGAAGATCATAAAAGTATGGCTATAAGACCATTTTGATTCTCTCCATATGACCCAAAAGCTTGGATGAATGAAATGCAAGAATGAGGCTATTAGCTCAAATGAAAGATGCTCTAAGATAAAATGCCTATAGATTAGCTATAAGCATGTGGATAAAAGAATCTTAACATCCCTTTACATGTGGGATAATAGAGAGGTTGGGTTAGTTGTGGATAAGGAAGGTTTAGGAGGGTTGAGTCAACCTTAGGAGAGTTTAATTTGTCCTTTAGTGACCCATGGGAATTGAGGGGTCATTAATTAATGAAAGTGATTAATTAATAGGTTTGTAAGCTTATAGAAGCTTTTTTAGAGGAATAATTAGCATGATTTAGACTATGTGAGGAATTTAATCAAATAAACAATGATTTATTGATTTAATAGAAGAGGAAGCTAATTAATTAATAATAATTAATTAGTCTAGATAGAAGGGAGGATTAATTAACATAAGGTCGCTAATTGGCTTATTTTTTGGATAGAAGGGTTAATTAACTAGCGTAATGTAGTTAATTAATGACAATAGAAGAGAAAATGTGCCATATTGACGATATGTTGTCAATTTGTGGGAAAGGGGACAATTAGCACAATTTAAGTATTTAAATTGCTCGAGCTAAATTACAGTGTTGACATTTGCACCTCTTTGGGGTGGCGTAAATAATGCCACTTCAAAGATAGTAGCAGACAGATAAAATTTTGAAGGGGTAGAAGAAAAATTAGTAGAAGTGAGAGATACCCCTCGAGTGTGGATAGGGTGATGAAAGAAGGTGATCAACGATCAAAAAGATGAGAGAAATGGATAGAATAATGGGTAGGGGCACGATGCCGGGTAAGTCGAATAAGTGTTGTTAGGAGAATGATCGAGAAGAAAGAGAGGAAGAGGGCCATGAACAAACTAGTCTTGCATCCAATATAGAACTCTCTTTTAGACAACTTTCTTATCATCATTTTACCAAGGATTAATGAAAAGCGTGAAAATGATGCCCCTAGCAAGGATACATGCAAGGAAAATGATGAAGGACGCCGGTCCAATGATAAAGCATTTTGTGTAACGAAACAATACTGCATAACTAGATTTGCCCCAGAGTACCGAAAAAGCAAGCAGGCTAACTTTGTAAATGGTTGTAAAGCTGATTATCTGTGAGTCATTTGATCTATGAACACGTGAGAATTCCCTCAAGATATGAAATGAATACCATGCGTAAGACACGATTTTCAGATCACTATGAGCTTGTTTACTTATTTTTGTAAATTTTACAATGTTTAGGATTTTTGAGAAACTTTGATTTTTTTTTATATTTTGGATGGAGGTTTTACTTTTTAAAATTTTTGACTATTTGGATATATAAGAATTTAGAAGAATCAAAAAGGGTCTCCTAGGAGCAAAGGAAATGCCCTAGGGAGAAGAAAGAAGTAACATGCAACAAATAATGCCCCGACACAATGGAAAAATTAACAAAAAAATTATTTAATAAAAAATAATTATTTAATAAAATAATTATTCAACGGAGTGTGCAAAAGAAGTGATATTGCCTAGGAGCAATAAAATTGTCCTAGTAGGAAGAAATGAGTACCAGGTGGCAAATAATGCCCTAGAACAACAAAAAATGAAAGAAAATAATTATTTACTTGACTTAATAGAAGAAGAGATAGAATGACAACGACGATCAAAATATTGTCCTATATTTATTGTCCTAGGTGATAGCCGAGAGAGATCGGCTTCAGTCGAGCAAGTAGTGGGCCAGGATGATGTGGCAAAGTTATCGCAGAGGTAGCATCCTTCCGACGCATAGATCGGTCCATGATGACATCACGTACCCATAAATATTTGGCGATGATTGAGGAAGAGCCTCCTATTATCATTCTTTATATTGTGAGGTTGTTCTAGAGGGTATGCGGGCACCGCCTACACCAAGAGTCAAGTGGATCGACGAGGTCGAGAGGCATCGTGCATCGTGCATCGTGCATCAGGTAGATACGTTGAGAAACCACAAGGGTAGTGATGTGCCATTGGGGTGCACATGTCATGGGTCCTCCCCATCTTTGCAGCCACCTAGTCCAGATGAGGGCTCAAGTCATCCACGAATTTCCTATATTCATTGATTGTACATGTATTTTGATATACATTCCTCTTATGAAGGCTTCAACATTTTTGACCTATGTATATGATGTACCATTTTTGATGTATGCCTCTGATGAAGGCTTTAGCATTTTTGATCGATGTATGCAATGTACCATTTTTGATGTATGCCTCTGATGAAGGCTTTAACATTTTTTATCAATGTATGTAGCATTTTTGATGTACGCCTCGATGAAGGCTTTATTAGTTGTGCCCCTGATGGCCCATTTTGTATCGATGATGTATATCCCCCTTGAGATAGACATTTTATACATGTATATATGGACATTTTGATGTGGCACATTTGTCATGTAGTGATGTATTTTACTTTGATGTTTTGTTATGGATGTTGATTGTATCATGATGTTATATGGTTTGATTTCATATCTTGTATGTATCATGATGATAGATGAGGATGTATCACATGTGTTTGATTTGTATATGATAGATCCATAGATGATATCAATTGTATTGTACATGTGATGCTCTAGATTAGTGGACGAGATGACATGATGATTAAGGTGTGTTGTCACCCTCAAAATTCCCCTCATTTTCCAAGTCTAGACTTAAAATTTTGAGTTGGTGCCTCTAAAAAAATATGAAAACAAAAATTATGAAAAATTGTTCTTTCTAAGGGCTTGTGGTCTCTTGGAAACTTCTTCATCAGATGGGAAATTTCTTCCCATTTCCAAAAAGGTAAAGAAATCCTCCTAACTCTTCATATTTTTCAAGTTATGGCTTGGTGGACCTGAGATGGTATTATTTGCCCAAGGCGGGTCATGGGCTGCAGGAGTTTTAAAGTAGCTTAAAAATTTTTGGAAAAGGGTGCGTTGGTGATGGTGGGTCCGCGAGTCCATGTGGAGAGATAGAAAAAGAATGCTTAAGACCCAACACCAATCAGATGGTGCACTTACTTAGCCGCGTTGAAAAATCAAAGCGGGGATGCGGGTCGGCGGAGAATTTTAAAGTTTTAAGAATTTTTGATAAAAAAGAGTTAAAAGTAAAAAGTGATCCATGACCCCGTCTCCAAGCAGATAACACCACATGTCTGACCGTTGAAAAGTCAATGCGGCAAGCAGCCAAAATGTTCCAAAATGCCTTTTCATTGTAAAATTTATAAAGCGTAAAGTTTTCCCCCCCGCACCCGCTCCAATCAATTTCTTCCACGTGGGTGGCCCAAATTTAAAGTTGTAAAAGCAAATCAAATGGCCCATATTTAAATTGGTGAAATAATGTAACGACTGTATATTTGAAAACCTAGTTTTTCCGCCATTAACGTTTCTTTGCGAATCAAGAATTCGAAAGGGCACAAATGATTGGAATGATTTGTAACCGTTTCTTGCTTGCTCGAGGAAGTTGTAACCATTTCTTGCTTTCTCGAGGAATTTGTAACCATCTCTTGCAAGCTATTTCATGGGATTTCAAATCCATTGTAAAGGGTTGGAATTTTGATATTCTGGAACTGTAATTTTGAATATGAAGAAATCAATACAAGGGTTTTCCCCTTTTTCCTCTATTTTCTCTTTCCTTCTTGCTCTGATATGTGAATCATTTAATCCTTGCATGCTTAGAAACTTTGTGTTCTAGTTTATACAATCTCAAGAACTTTGAGTCTGTGGATTGTGCCTGTTATAAACGTGAATGGTTCTACTCTATATCTCATTTGCTTAATACATATAAGGGTTTTCTCTGCCATCTCTTTTCCCTAAAAGTATTGTCTTCTTTTCCTCCCTCCTCTCTTCAATTCTTCTATCCTCATGTATTGATAACTTTCTAGGCATAAAACACATTTCAAGATATCGGGAAACCACCATTGAATGAAAGATTGTGTATTTGTACATAGGTTTTGCCCCTACTTTCAATAAGGGAACCTCTCCCATTAAAGAGGAGGGAATTGCTTGTCCCCTGATTGTGGTTTCATTCCAAGTGCAAATCTGAAACCCAACAAGGTATTAGTTGTAAAGGGAATTGAAACTAACACCATAATAGTTTCAAAACATGAACTAACTACACAAAGATCGTCATGTTAAGAGCTAAACAAGACTAAATACCAACATTATACATTAGAACTTGAAACAAAAATCAAACTAATATGCTAAGCATTTGAATCTCTACAACACTAAATGAACCTAGATAGATCCATGACAATCAAAGTTGATTGTTTGATCTTCAAGGGTTTTGGAATGGAACCTCATCAAACTATGACTACAAGACCATTTTGATTCTCTCAATATGACCCAAAATCTTGGATAAATGAAATGCAAGAATGATGCTATTAACTCAAATGAAAGATGCTCTAAGATAAAATGCCTATAGATTAGCTATAAACATGCAAGGTGTAAGAAGAAAGGCATGAGGAGGGCTCTTTATATAGTCCAATGGATAAAAAAATCTCTATATCCCTTTACATGTGGGATAATAGAGAGGTTGGGTTAGTTGTTGATAAGGAAGGTTTAGGGAGGGTTGAGTCAACCTTAGGAGAGTTTAATTTGTCCTTTAGTGACCCATGGGAATTGAGGGGGTCTATTAATTAACCAAAGTGATTAATTAATAGGTGTGTAAGCTTATAAAAGCTTTTTAGAGGAATAATTAACATGATTTAGACTATGGGAGGAATTTAATCAAATAAATGATGATTTATTGATTTAATGGAAGAGGAAGCTAATTAATTAATAATAATTAATTAGTCTAGATAGAAGGGAGGATTAATTAATGGAAGGTCACTAATTAGCTTATTTGTTGGATAGAAGGGTTAATTAACTAGCGTAATGTAGTTAATTAACGATAATAGAAGAGAAAATGTGCCATATTGATGATATGTTGTCAATTTGTGGGAAAGGGGATAATTAGCGCAATTTAAGTATTTAAATTGTTTGAGCTAAATTATAGGTGTCTATATAATCATATAGTAGTGTTAGGAACACAACATTGCTTAAGATACCCACCCTATATCTTTGAGGTCTATTAGTGAGATACTACACATTTTTACACTATTTAACTAGCATAGGTTGTGATTGTATTGTATTTTCTTGTCTCTTGTGTGGCATACATGTAATCAAACCAAATAAAACTTAGAAAAAATATGACACCTACCACATGACATATACTGATTTTTTTGAATCCAATCCTTTTCATCTATCATGGACCCGATGATCCTTCCGATGATGATGTTAGCCTTTATAACTAAAGTGAGTACAACTATGCCCATGACTTGTTTGAAACCAACCATGCTGAAATCAACCAATTCCTACATCAAAACAAAGACAATATCCTTCTTAGAATTATCGATTTAGGATCCAAACTCCCTTCTAATTTTATTCCAAATATCTTAGAAAACATCATTGATAAACACAAACCTTGAACAGCCCACACATATAATGATCCTCTAAATAAAACATAACCCAACAAAAAAACCACTAGCAAAGACCCTATGACATCCACTATGAACATGAATCCTAAAATACCTCATGTTAAAACTAATTGTGACAAATCAAATATGGCCGAAGAACCCCAACATGCTCAAAACTACAATCAAAATATACAAGACCAAATGCAACAATTGTGCTTCCAATTAGCCCACGTAACTTCCTATCTTAGTCTAGAAAATTCTAAACCTTTATATTATACACAAAAATATGACAACTATGGCCTTGACCCAAATAAATAAAATTTCATCTTATCCCATCATCACCAATTCACAACACATCATTAACTCAAGAATGGTAAGCTATGAAAGACACCTTTCACAAAATATAAAAGAGTAACCATAGCAAAAAAATAAATATAGGTTTGATGAGTTATGTCCTTGCCCTTTTGAATGATAAATGTTGCTCGTCTCTTTACTCCCTTTTTCACATTTCTAAAGTTTGAAAAATAAAAAGGAAAGGGCGATCTAAGGACCATGTCAAATACTTATTTATGTCAAGTCAAGAAGTCACTTATAGTGATAACTATCTAATTTGACTCTACCTATGTAGCTTACATGGGGAAGCACTAGATTGGTTTTTACACCTCCCAAAAGGTTCCATCACCACCTTCACTAATTTATCACATAAATTCATATGAAATTTCTTCTTTAACATGGAAATTGGAATTACAATGTTGGATATGTACAACACTAAACAACATTAGAATGAAATATTTCCTTCATTCTTATAATGGTGGAGGGACCTGGAAAGTCACTTCCTTTGTTTGATTATAGAAAAAAATTGGTTAGCATATTCATGCCTAACCTCAATCAAAAGATAACATTTCATCTTCAAAGGCACCATATTGACATATTTGAGAAGGTCATATGAAAAGGAACCCAAATTGAAAAATTTCTCCTTACGAAGGGAATAATCAAGATCTTTAAAAATACCAATATGAAAAAAAAACAATAAGATAAACCCAAATTCTTCAACCGAAATAAGAAGATTATAAATGGAGGAGTTACTGACTCCAAACATATCTAACCACTCATAAATAAACCTCATATAACTATTTCTTGGAGAAATCTAAATAGGAAAAAATTGAAGAGTATACACATCTCTAGCTAAGACATTAACTCGTCATATATTATAAACTCAAAACAACTAACATGACCACCTTCGCACAAATGGAGCCATTTGACGAAATTCAACCCAAACCTACTTGGTAAAAAGATAATGAATATTGTGATTATCATCATATCAGAGTCACTTAATAGATCTATGTATGATATTAAAAAAATACGTCCAAGATTTGATTGACCATGAGGAAATTGAAATTGATGGATAGGAATCCCCAAAGCAAAAATTTAAAATCTTGGAATATATAAAGATTGCTCCCCAAACATGACCAAACCAAACAAGAACAAGATCAAGGTTAGAACTCACAAACAAAAACAATGACAATCAAATCAATAATATAGCTTCACCTGTCTTATGAATCCCTCATTCACTTTATTTATCCCACCAAACAACACATAATGACCATAAAAATAAAAATAAAGTTTGCATTGTTCCCATTAGGTGTAAAAACTCACTTTCCTAGGACATCCTATGTCTACTCCTATGGGTCAATACAATATCCTTGAACTACATAAGAATAGTCTCGAATAGATATCCACATTGTATATTCTCAAATATCTAGTGTCCTTAAGGACATCCTATACAAAATCCTATAGGATTCAATATTTCCTAACGAATTCAACCCTTGCAGTTTTGAGCCTTGGTCTCACATAATTCCCCTACCCGAAAAATCATTTTCATCCACCGTGACGTTCCCAAGACAATCCCTCTCATAATATTCTAATGTATATTGACTTTTTCATTTATTTCTCTAATTTACTCTAATTACCAATCTCAAGGTCACACGTGCAAGCTTAAGATGCCACTTCATGCAACCTATTTAAGAAATACCCTCATACATCGGCATATCAAACAAGGTCACCTTGTGCACCCATCCTAGGCCCAAAGAAAGACCGGTTCCCATATATTTCATATAAGTCATGAAATATTTGAGACATTCACACCCTAATTACTTATTGCAATATAATACATTCGTTAAAAGAGATACCCATAACCAAAGGGTATCCTCATAAGAAATTTCAACATCCTCACATAACCATTGTAAATGTTCAATAATATCCTACAATTAACTACCAATCAATACACAAAACACTTAATAATGACCAATCAATATGTATTCATCAATTTTCTACTAACTCTATACACTCTAATATAGAGCATTAGAAAGTTATTCATAATAGTGGGACATTGACCTTCACCACTCAATAACTAATTACATTTTCCAACATCAATGGCTTTCATGAAACACCTATAACTTTGGGCTTAGTGCGTAAGCCCCAAAAGCTTCCATCTACTAATGGTACATGTTGATTTAATCTAAATTGAATAAATTTTTTATTTCGAGTAAGTATTATAACTAATGATATATATATGATAAGCTATAGTAAGACGCAAGCAATAAACATTAAAGAAGATATGAAATCCTAAGTAAATGAAAGAGGGAAGATGACTTAGCTGATTTCACGTAACCTAAAGATGATCCGGAATGAGTAATTGTTGACAAAGATTGGAAATGGTGTTTTCGAGGCTCACCAAGGGTTTTGGAACTCAAAATTACACATGATAGAAGTACCCACAGGAGGACAAGAGTGCATGGGTGCTAGTGAATGAACTAGGTGCTAGTGTCAATTAGATGCTTAGGTTTTTTCCCTTTTTGGGAAGGAAAAGCTTTGTTGTTGATCTTCATTTTTACTCTGGTTTCACTCCAATGTCTTTGGTCATACATGTAACATGTAAAATAGATAAATAGTTGCACATGCCCACAAACCACATCAAAACTAATAAAGAAGATGCAGAATGGGGAGTCGAATCGACCCGGTGGTCACCGAAGAGTGATCTTATGACCGAGTCTGCACTACATACTTCATATAGTTCTTTGTGTATGTGTGTATAATGATGCCTGGGTTGCCCTCTTGTGTAAGTTGCATTATGATAACGAGATAGATTTAAGTTGCTCCAATTATGTAAATGTGTGTGATGGAATTAAATGAACTTCCCCTCTTATGTTGTGTATGCAAATCAATACAGTCCCTTGTCCCTTGTATAAGTGTACTAGATGAATGCCTTGTAATGCTCTTGTGCCTTTGTGCAAGCTTAGGTGATGATAGATAGATAATGCTTATAGTATTTGACACTTGATTTAGAAGAAGTAACTAAGTAAATATATTATTCCCTTGTTTTAATTTTGTAATTGATAACTGAAAGGATGAACCAAAGTGTTAAAAGGTGACCAAGAAGTGAAAAATACCTAAAAGAGTAAGAAGAAGAAAGAGAAGGACAAGAGTGCCTAGGAGGGACAAGTGCTTGAGCGCTTCTATCTTGATTGGGTGCTAGTGTCTAAGGCTATCAAAATATAAACCAGTCAAGTGCAAGAAGAGTTGTAAGATGTGTAAAACCAGTAAAGTGTAAGAGATAAAACAACCAAAATGCCAAAAGGAGTTTTCAACCACTAGTTTTTATTGCTTAGGAATCATGTATACATTAGTATGCTTTAGGACCTAGAAATGTACCCAAGTGCATAGATTTGGTGTCTACATTTTCCCCCACTTTATGCTATTGAGTGAATACTCGATAGCATAAAGTAGATAGAAGATGTGTACCTTGTAAATAGAAGAGAATTAGCCAATAACATGCTGAGTGGACAAGTAGCCATGTGAAGCGTGAAGTGGTAATGTGAAGCATGATAGTTAGAAAAAGGAGGTAGACCTTAGGGGTGAATTGTATACATAGTAGCATGCTGCTTTGGAGCATGTGATTATCGATGCGAGCTTATTCTTGTTTCTTGTAAGGACAAACCTGCAAAAGAAGAACAAGAGAGTAGTCAAAGTCTCGTATGTGAAAAATCAGAGTAACATATGTATAAATATGTAAAAGTAGTAGAAAAGGAAAGAGTGCACATGATGTATGAGAGAGTATAGGATAGAAAATTGTTCTGTTGTCTTAGAGATGTTTTTGGATGGGGTTGGGAGTGATCAATTCCCAATCAAGAAAGCATTGAGCCATGGATTTGAGCATCCCACCACTAAGGATGAGGTTTTTGGGTGATCCCACACCAAGAGTGATTTTTGGGTGATCTCATGCCAAGGATGAGTTTTTGGGTGATCTCATGACAAGAGAAGAATGTTGGGAGGGAGGTATGTTTTTCTCTCCTTGTATGATGCTTCTTAAATGATAAGTGCCATTACTGAATTGCACGTCCCAATTTATAGAATCGATTATAACCGAATTATAACCAATTGAGTGAATTCTTAAATTGAAGGCAAGTGCATGATAATCTGTAGGTTTGTATTGTAAACTACCGGAAACTATGCTAAATTGATATTGGTGCTAGATTCTGCTCTTTGTTTGTGATCTAAGTCTAATTCTAGACCACTTTGTGAATGTGTGATTGTTCCATTTCTATGATGTGTTGTTTTGTTATGGAGCTCTAAGATGCTCTAAGGGTGATTTTTCACCCAAAGTAGATGCCACCTCATTTGGGGTGCATGTGACGAATGTAGGAGAATGCGGCCCAAAGGAGAGGACCTGTACTTGATATGCATATATGAGATTTGATACTAGGGATTGATTTAATTTAATTTTAATTAAATCTATATATCAGAGTAACTATTGTAATAAATAATGTATGAATGCTAAAGTATAGTAATGACACAAGAAAACAAGCATGTAAAAAGTAAAACCCTAAGCAAGAGAGGGAGACATGAAGACTTAGTTGATTTTGAATAGAACTAAACATGATTTGAGCATGAAAAAGTGATGAACATGTTGGAGACAACGTCATTACACGCTTAGTGTAAAATCTAGAACTCAGGAATAGATCCAAACAGGGGCAACCACAGGAGGGCAGAGGTGCAGGTGCTGGTGACTATGTAAAATACTTGGAACTAATTTCTTCTATGTTGCAAGGTCTTCACTGTAAGATCTTGTGTGTCACTTGATATTTGCACTATGATTTATGAGGGTATCTCAGTAACTTGCAAAATAGAGTATCTACCTGCACATGTCCACAAACCACATCAAATCCAATAAAAAATATGTTGAATATGGAGTTGGACCTGACTCCGATGGTCACCCAAAGAATGAAATTATGATCGAGCATGACACTACATCTCGAGAATCCATGTAGTTCTGGTGCATGTGTGTAAAAATGGTGCCCTAATATGCCCTTGTGCAAGTTACACAAATGTTAGCGGGCTAGATCTAGAATGTAGAAATGTATAGTATGTTTGGATGGAATAGAATAGACTCCCCTTTCTATGCAAAGTGTATGTAGAGTTGATGCAACCCTTGTCCCTTGTATGGATCCTAGATGGATTCCTTTGGAGTGCTTTAGTGCCTTTAAAATGCAAGCTTAGGTGATGATAGTAATGCTTAGTGCTTGGTCCTTATTTTTGAGAAGTAACTAAGTATATATATGATTCCCTTGTTTGAATTTTGTAATTAACAACTGGAAGGCCGACCCATAAGTGAAAAAGATGCCCAAAAGATAAAAGAGACCCAAAAAGAGCAAGTAAAGGTAAGAAAGGGTCAGGAGCACCTAATATGGACATGAGCACTGTGCATTGATTTCCTAACCGGGTACTAGTGTCTAAAGTCAAAAATATAAATTAGTTAAGTTATGTCACGTCTATAGGGTGTGTAAGACCAAAGAGGAAACAAGAAACAAAGAAAAGAGGCCAAAGATAGTATTTAACCACTAGTTTTCTTGCTTAGGAATCATGTATAAATTAGTATGCTTTTAGACCTAGACATGTAACCAAGTGCATGATTTTGTGTCTATATTTGCCCCCACTTTATGTTGTTGAGTGAATAAGTGATAACATAAAGTAGATAAGAGATGCGTACCTTATGATCCTATAGAGTGTAGGCGATAATGTGTTGAGTGGACACATGAAGCGTGGAGTGATTGCAAAGTGAAAATTGGAAACTAGGAAAGGGAAGTGGACATTAGGGGTGAAGTGTGTGCATTGTAGCGGAGTTCTTTGTAGCTTGTGCTTGTTGTTTCATGTAAGGAAGAACCTACAAAAGAAGAGCAAAAGTGTACTCAATTTTTTAGATGATAGATCAAAGCAACATGTGTGTAAATATGTAAAGATTGTAAAAATGTGTAAAAGGAAAATGTGCACTTGATATGTAAAAGAGTAAAAGATAGAGAAGTGTCCAGTTGTTTGAAGATTGTTGATTTGAAAGTTGAAGCTGATGTTTTGGGCGATCTCACACCAAGAGCGAGTTTTTTGGGTGATCTCACACCAAGAGAAGAATGTTCGGGAGAGAGGTCTAGTTTTACTATCCTCGTATGACTCTTGCCCAATAAGAACCACTTGTAGATGGTACATCCCGATTTATTTCAATTAATTCTAAATTGTTCGATTGTATGAGATAAAATGCATTTTGTGACTAAAGGTCACTTTGCTGTAACTATAGAACTGATTTGTAAACTATTGTAGATTGTGTTGTAATAAGAAATTAACTCTCTACCCCTAGGAAATTAGCGTCCAACAGAGGATAGGAGTGCCAGTGGACTAGTGTTTTGTCTTGTGTATGAATTCCAAGTCCGATTCTAGATTGTTCCATGACTATGTTCATATATTGTTCTTATATTGTGCTGATTCTAAATTATATATTTGAACTCTTTTTGTAGGGGTGATTTATTCACCCAATGTATACCCCGCTTGTTTGGGGTGCATGCAATGATGGTAGGAGAATGTCATCTAGAGGAGAGGACCCGATGCTTGATCTAAAGTGGATACCGTAGGGGGTAGGGGTTGTGCATGGTATAAAACAAGGCACATGAAAACAAGATGGCTAGTGACAAGTGTTAGTAATAAACATAACTAACATGCAATAGAAAAAATTGTAACAAGTAAGTAAGTGTGCAAACAAGATAGACCGCGAAAAAGGTTTGAAACATGGGACATTGCTCACAATGTAACAAGACAACCATGGTCAAGCAGGACAAAAGTATACAATGATCACACAAGACACAGGAATAGCCCATAAACAATAACACACCGATAAAAGTAATGGAAAACAAGTAGTGAAAAATATCCATGGTTGTACATAGTTGTGTAAGGCAAATGATACACATGAAACACCCATTAACATGTTAAAAAGATAAATAGTATGTCATGAGCATGTATAAATCAATGAAAGGTAAAGTAATTGTAATGAGATGTAACAATAGAACATGTGTAATATGTGATAGTAGTGAAAGTAGATGCCCCAAGATCCTCGATGGGACTAGTAAAAGGTACAATGCCAAGCATCATTACATCATGGAAGAAACTGTAAGAGATCTATTCACAGAAAAGGCCAAGTGAATGCACATGTATATATAGAAAGATAATGACATACTAAGAATTTGTCTAGCATGGAAAACAAAGTGTAACATGTAAATAGAATAATCTAGTAAGAATACATGCAACCAAGATATGTAAATTCTATGTATGAGTATGATAGTATGGTATGCAAGGTGTGAATATGGTAAGAGTAGTGTTTCTCCCTAGTGGAAGTGTATGAGATGAGGTTCATTTATAAATTCTCCCTCAATAGTCAAGAATGAACCATAGAACAAGAGTGCGTCATTGGGAAATGAGTGTGTGATAATAGATGCTAGAAATATGTATCACGAAGCACCGAGCGTGACGTGTAGCAGATGTGAGGTTAATTTTAGAATGAGACCCTCATCAATTGAGTTTGAACCTTGGAATTAGAGTGCGTCATAGGGAAATGTGTGTGCGCTAATAGATACTAGAAAGATTTATCATGAATCATAGAGCATGAAGTGTAGAAAATGTGAGGTTCATTTCAAAATTAGACCCTCAACAGTTGAGTATGAACCATGGAACTAGAGTGCATCATAGGGTAATGACGATACAATGTGTGTATCAAAGGGGTATGGAAATTATTAGAAGGATTAGACATGATGCATGGAGCATGAAGTGTAGTAGTAGTCAATAGAGATGATTGAGAAAAATGAAAAAGGGGGAGAAAGAATGTGAGATGCCCCCAAGTGTGCGAGGAGTGAAGAATCATGTAAACTCATCAAGAAGATTGTCAAGTATGTGTGTCAGGGTTGTAACCGATAGGATATGGATTAGAGACTTGGTAGGTGATAGTATGAGGTTGATCATAGAGGGAGATCGATCATAGAGGGAGCTGGTACGATGTAAATTATACATGCCCATAGCATATTCTTCATCAGTAAAAGGAGGTTGAGGAAAATCATGTGCATACCAACGAGTTAGATTTTGAGTATAGCCAAGGAATGAATCATTGCAAACAAAGATAAAACTAAAAATCATAGGAAATGTGATATCAGTATGATTAGGATCTAGAATGCCACCAATATAGTTAAGCCAAGACTATCTAAGTGTGAGTGGAGAGGAACAAGGAGTACGTGTGAGGAATACCGATAAATGGAAGACGCGGAGGCCATAGAAGCGGTAACAAATACACATCCATGATACATGTGAGGAGAGTGAGGTTGGGGGAGGAGACAGACCAATGTGAACCTTAGGCATGATAAACCATCATGTGTGTAAAGCTGTTTTTACACCAAATAGGGTCAAATGGAATATGAGGCAAGAAGAGTCATGTATGAAGAGAATGCATGTAAAGGGATCAAGGTGCAACACATAATGATTTGAGGGAGATGTAGTAGGTGGTAAGATGTCTAATGTATGGATGGTCCGTTGGAAAGGTATTGTGGCATTAATGGAAGAATGATGCTTTTTAAATTGGTATTCATCAAGGCAAATAACAAAAAAGTATCTTGGAAATAGGATTCATCTATTTCAAGAGGAGTAAAGTTGAGATTGCGTAATGTATCATCGTTAAGCTCTACGACATCGACCTCATCATTAGAATCATTAGTGCTAGCATTATCTTGTTGGATAACATTGTCAAGGATATTGGAAGGGGTGGAGCCAGATGTAGGATTGAGAGGAGCCATAACAGGTGTGGTAGTGGTGGCTAGAGAGGTAGATATGGTGGGTGATAGGAGATCAATAGTGTGGGTAGGATTGAATGGAATGCATGTAGAGATATAAGAGGGGGTATGAGCGCTAGATTGACCAACATCATATGTATTGATATTGTGATATGGAATAGGTTTTGACAGAGGGATGGGAATGACGATAACGAGGTCTATACTGAGAAAAAAATTTAACGGTTAAAGTCAACAACAATGGTATGTTCATAACCATCATGTAGGAATTTAATGCACCTATGAATTGTAGAGGGAACAACATACATGGCATGAATCCATGGTCTACCGAGTAAGCAATTGAACTGGAATGAGGCGTCAATTACAAAGAATAAAGTAGGAACTATTTTAGGCCCAACTTGTAAAGGTAAGGTGATAGTGCCCATGCATGTGCGAGTAACAGAATCATAGCCACGGATGAGAGTAGAGGATTTATTAATTAAATTATCAGAAATGTTCATTTTCCTAGAGGAGAGATAGAGCACATAGATTTATAATGGATCCATTGTCAATGAGTACACACTTGATACAAATGGAGCCAATAGTAGCGGTGATAAACAAAGGTGCAAAAGGATCACTAGTAGCTGAAGGAGGGATATCCTCATCATTGAAAGATATGACATGTGGTATATTTTGAGGGATTGAATGAGATGGGTAAAGGCAACAAGAAAATTATTACTTTCAATATGGATGGAGCAAAGGAGACCTCTAATGTATGACAACAATCGGGTGCACTGCATAAGAGATCATAAAGAGAGATTTTGGATGGTGTATTCTTAAGATTCTCAATAATGTCATATCTCTTATAGGTGGTGGTAGGAAGGCAGTAGAAATAATAGGTTATGGAAAAAGATAGGTGGAGTTGTATGAGGACGAGTGTGGTGAGTGATGACTACATTGATGGTTATATCAGGCATTGGAGTAACGAAACGGGGACGGTTTTGAGTACGGACCCACATGAAATCAACATCAGTGAAAACCATGCCAGAAACCTTGGTTGGAGTATAGGAGGAATAAGAAGATTGATCCATGAATTTAGAAGAAGGGGATAAATTTTGATGCATTCTCTAGAAGGTAGGGTTTGAGAAAATGGGTTCACTAAATGATTTAATTTAATTTGAATTAAATCTATATTTCAGAGTAACTATTATAATAAATAATGTATAAATGCTAAAATAAAACAATGACACAAGAAAACAAATATGTACAATGTAAACCCTAAGCAAGAGAGGGAGACATGAAGACTTAGCTGGTTTTGAAGTGAATCGGAGATGATTTGGGAAAGCACAAGTGCTAACAAGATGGAAACAACATCACTACTCGCTCACTTTGTTAAATATGGAACTTAGGAATAGAGCCGTAGAGGGATCCCATGAGAGGGCAGAGGCACTGGGCGCGATTGGATCGGGCACCGGTGGTTGTGTAAAATCTCTCAAACCGATTTCTTCTATTTGTGAGGTCTTCATTGTTGGCTCCTTTACATCACTTGGATATTTGCACTATGATCACCGAGGGTACCTGTAACCCGCAAAAAGAGTATCTACTTGCAAATGTCCACAAACAACATAAAATCCAATAAAAATATGCAAATTGTGGAGTTGGACTAACCATGGAAGTCACCCAAAGAGTGATCTTACAACCGAGTGTTACACTACATCTCGAGACTCCATGTAGTTACGATGTGTGTGTGTAGAAATGGTGCCCTAGGATTACATTGTGCACGTTGCACAAATGTTAGTGGGCTAGATCTAGAATATAGAAATGTATAACATGTGTGGATGGAATAGAATAGATTCCCATTTCTATGTAGATTTGATTCAACCCTTGTCCCTCGTATGGATGCTAGATGGATGCCTTTTCAATGTTTTAGTGCCTTTGTAATGCAAGCTTAGGTGATGATAGTAATGTTTAGTGCTTGGTCCTTAGTTTTGAGAAGTAAATAAGTATATATGATTCTCGTGTTTGAATTTCATAATTGAGTTGGAAGGCCGACCCATAAGTGAAAAATATGCCCAAAAAGAGTGAGTAAAGGTAAGAAATGGTCGGGATCACCCATTATGGATAGGAGTACCTACGTGTTGATGTCCTAATTATGCACCGGTGTTTGAAGTCATAGAAGATAAATCACCAAGTTTTTTCATGTCGGGGTTGTAGGGTATGTAAGAATAAAGAGGAAACAAGAAAAAATAAAAGAGGCCAAAGATAGTATGATTTTGGACCTAGAAATGTAACAGTGTGATTTTGTGTTCTACAGGATGTGCATGGTAAACCAAGGCACATGTAAAGAATGTAGGCTAGAAACAAGTGTTATTATAAAATAGCTATCATGTAATAGAATATAATGTGGCAAAAATTATGAAGGCAAGAAGTACCATGAAAAGTGGGTTGCATACATGGGACATTGCTCACAATTTCAAAAGACAATCAGTGGCCACAACCACCATAAACAAAAAATGGTAAAGTAAGACATAGGGCATAGCCCGCAAGCGCTAAAGAAGCAAAAAGTCACAGATAACTAGGTTATATAGAATCCTTCAAGGAAAATTGCACTTATTATCATGTTAGAAAGATAAATAGTATGTCAAAGCATGTATATATCATCGAAAAGTAATTGATAGTGCTAATAAGTAGTAAATAATGTAACAATAGGACTTGTGAGTGCGGAGTATGAGAGTAGAAAGGTGGATGCCCTAAGAGCCACGATGGGACTAGTAAAGAGCAATGTTGAGCATCATGCATCATTTAAGAATCAGTAAAGGTCACACATTCACCTCAAGATACCATGTGAATGTGCATGTGTGTATAGAAAAATATAATGACATACTATGTATCCAGCTAGCATATGAAACAAAGTGCAACATGTAAATAATATAAACTAACAAGAGTAAATGCAACCAAGATGTGCAGATGCTATGTGAAAGTGATGGTGTGATGTGATATGCAAGATGTGCACATGAGGAGAGCTGTGTTGCCCTAAGAAGATGTGCGTGAGATAAGGTTAATTTATGGATTCTCCCTCAAAAGTCAAGTAAGAACCATAGAAAAAGAGTGCATCATCGGGTAATGATGGTACAGGTGTGTGTACCGAGAGATGTGAGAGTTCTTGGAAAGGTTTATTGTGAAGCACAAAGTGTAACATATAGAAAAATTTGATGATGTGAGGCTTATTTAAGAAGTGCTCCCTCACAAGTCAAGTATGACCCTAGAACAAGAGTATGTCATCAAGTAATGATGGTATAGTATGTGTACCAAAGATTTAATAGTGCTTAGAAAGGTAGACATGAAGCATGGAGTGTGAAGTGTAGTAACAACGCTATAAGTAGACACTAGAGACAACCGATAGTGATGAGGGGGAATAAAGTGTGATGCTCCCCAAGTGTGTGAGGGATAGAAGGTTATCCAATGATAGTGAAGAGCGAGCCCCCACTTGATATCCGAGAAGAGAGAGGAATGTGACCATGGTTTGAGATCGGTGGTGTAGGAAAGTAACTATCTACATGGGAATGCGACGATGTGGTAAAGGAGGTGAAGAACACCTATATGAATGGGACAAGTATGGGACTTAGGCCAACGAGGTGGACTAATGGATCGACAAGGATGAAAGGGTCATGATGTAAGCCATGTATAAATGGGAGAGCTAGGTGTAAATATAAATTTAGAGTTGAGAGGCACAAGAGACGTAGATGTCATGGTGATGCGAAAATACGAGGCAAGAGTGGGCCGAGGTAATGGTATACGCAATGTAATACCTTTGATGGTGAATTTTTTTGTTATAGATGAACTTGAGACATAAGTGAAGTATGGAAGGGCTATCCTAGGTATCTCGGAGGCAAATAAGACCTAAGATCGTGTCACAACCTTTGATTTTAGATGTAACAAGGAATGGCGCAGCATGATAACGAACCCAATTATAATGGGAATAATGACACGACCATAAGAATTAGGGACTGGAAATGTGATTTGGGAGGTTGGAAATTTGATATCTAATAAGAGTTCCATGGAGCATGCATTGGAAAGGGTCGATGGATGGACCAAAGTATTGTTGACTATATAAGTACCAATAGAAGCATTAATATGCAATGAATCAGAGGAAAATTTAGCATGGTAATCATGATTTGAGAATGTGATAACTGGTGGTGGCATATTGGTAGTAGTAATAAGAAAATCAAGCGGTCTGATGAAGGAGGATGCACAACATGATATGTATGATTTATAGAAGAATCAATAGCTTGCTTGTCATGATTTGGTAATGGGTTATTAAATATTTTAAGATTTTGATTATCATTGACTAGCTTAGAAGTAGATGGCTCGGGAGCTCAATTACATTGTTATCAATAAGATCTTGAATAAGATGTTTGAGCTTAAAGAAACGATCAATAGAATTCCCATTGCATTGGTGATAGTCACAAGTGTGCATTTTCATCATAATTATGACCACATGGGCGAGAAGGATCGAGATTGAGTGGTGGAGGAAGAGTAATGAGATTGCTTTCGATAAGTTACGGTAATAGGAACCGAGGTGCATAAGGTAGTCTAGTGAAATTGTGCCTCGTGGATTGCAATTGAAGTGTGGTGGGTGTAAACAAATACGCATAAAGTGGCTTTAGCTTCAACTAAGCTTAGTAGATGGTTTAAAGGTGGATTTAGCTTGAAACTTGTTATAGGAAGAAGTGGAGGAAGTATCATAATAATTCAATTTTCCCATAGATAATAATTTACTTTCACGTAATTTGAGCGTATGACACAATTGGTAGAAAGAAGAAGTCTAAAAAATGACACTCTCTTAGACTAGAGGTAAGAGACTTTAAATGAAAAGATCTTGTAATTCTAAGTCAGCTATAACATTGGTCATTTGGCAAGATTTTTCTTATAGTGCAATACATAATCCGCTAGATGGTCATTGGATCCTTGTTGAATTTTAGCAAAGTGTGGAAAGGATATCTTAGTGTCGATATTCATAGAAAAATGAACAAGGAATGCATCCACTAGAGTGCAAAAGAAGTTCTTGAATTGACATGTAGATAATAAAACCATCACAGGTTTATAAGTTTTGAGGAAATAATTTTGTTCAATAGTGTAAGGTCATCACCATAATCAAGACATGTAACTTGAAAGGATCGAAGGTGTTCTTGAGGATTGCCATGACCATTGAACATAGGAAACATAGGTGCAACGGTTAGGAGGCAAAAATAAGCAGAAATGGTGGGTGCAAAAGGGATATAAAGGAGAAGTGATGAATCTATAGATGGAGAGAAAGATGAAGAGACTTGTTGTAATTGACAAATTTGGGATTGTAAATCATGGTATAAAAAATATAGGTCACGAGTGCCTAAAGAGGAGACATGTTGTGTATGGGAAGTAGTGGGAGGAGGGAGGGGATTGATAGTTGTATAAATATAAATAGCAATGGTGGAGGGTGGTGTGGAGGCCATGACGGTCGAGTAAGAACCCACGATAGGGAGAGTGGTAGCATCTCAAGAATTTTTAGTAGCGAGGAATGCTGATTGAGTTAAGCGCAGGGATTAACGATTCAACCATTGATTTAGAGAACTTACAGACGAGATGGAGAAAGTTTTATGTGCTTAAGGGGACCAAAATGACCACTAAGGGTGACAAACATAAAAGAAGGCCTTGAAGGAAGGCAGGTTTCATGCGAATGCATGATGATACCAAAATATGTTTCATTATATCACCAAACAACATTCTTATTCTCTCTCTTAAATCAAGCTTTCAAGTGAATTTAGATGTAGTTTTAATAACATATATCATATTTGACATAGAATATAGGATTTATCTTATCATATCTTTAGGAATCTATTTGCAATCTAATTGTTGTTATTTCTTGATATTTCTTCTAAAGTTGGAATGCAATAGTGTGTAGAAAACAGGTCATAAGCAACTCTACTCCAAGTTTGTAGATTACATGACTAACGAAAGTCTTCACACAACTATTGAAATGACCAACTAATGAAAGTCTTCACCTAGCTCTTGAAAGGCCCACTAGTGAAATTTTAATGGTTTTTCCAAATTAATGTAAAGGAGCACCGAAATATTCAACCCATTCTTTGTTTCCACGTCATCAACCAAGAATACAAATCCAAACATGTGGCAATATAAATTCATGCATGTATGTGGCATTCCAAGAAGAATTCAAAGTCATGGACTTAACACTCCTCCATTTTCTCTCCATGTTTCAAGGATAAGAAAATAGTGGAATAATACTAGGAATGTTGAATAACTACTCTCCCACTTTGTGTTCCTAGATTAAAGCGATGAGTTGTATAAATATTCTCCACGATAACTAGACTATTCTAGTCAAGTTTGTTTATGATTTATTGCTTTGAATAAATCCACCCAAGAATAGTTAGTTCTTGGTGAGTGGACTAAGGAGTTGGTTGGATGCACGAACTATACATGTGACATTCCACGCTCTTGTATGTAATCTTTTACAATCAATGAAAAATTTGTTATTTTCTCTCCAATATTCTGAAGTTTTGAATTAAGATCTTGGAAGCATGATTTAAATCCTCTTCCAAGGAATGAGCTGGCCACTCATTCCAAGGAAGATGGATCTGTGTATTTGTGTTTTTGTCTTGTAATAATTTATGTTTATGTTTATTCATTTTTCTGTGATTATCATTTTGTTGTATTGTTTTTCTCCTTGTATTGTAATATTCATTTTCATTCAGTTTGTTGTGAACCTATAGGTGTTTTATTTGATTATCTTTATTTCCAATTCAGCAATTTCCTTTATGCAAGCGTGATTTCATTTCTACAAGTGTGATTTTGATTTCTGCAAGTGTGCTTTTCCATTTCCACAAGTGTGATTTTCAATTTATGTAAGTTTGGATTGTGTTTGAAGGAGTTATTTTCCAAAGATCTCTTTCTCCTATTGCATATAACCATCGAACACCAACCTTGGATTGACATTATTAATGAAGAGGATTGACGACACTCATCAATGGGTTCACCAAATGACTTAACCTAAATTAAATTAAAACTTTTATTTCAAAGTAACTACTGTAACTAATGATATACAAGTGATAAACTACAATAAGACGCAAACAATAAACATTCAAAAATATGAAACCTTAAGAAAATGAATGAGGGAAGATGACTTGGCTGATTTCACGCAACCTCGAGCTCATACGGGTGAGTAATTGCTGAAACGAATTGGAAATGGTGTCATCAAGGCTCACTGAGGGATCTAGAACTCAAAAGCGCACAAGATAAAAATGCCCATATGAGGACAAGAGTGCCAGCGCTAGTGGATCGAATTGGATGCTAGTGTCTAATCGGATGCTCAAGTTTTGGCCCTTAGTGGGCTAGAAAAAGCTTCAATCTTAGTATTCATTTGTCACTCCGATTCACTTCAATGTCATCAGTCATACCTATAACTTGAAAAATAGATAACTAGCTACACATTCCCATAAACCACATCAAACCAAATAAAGAATATGCAGAATGGGGAGTCGGATTGACCCCAGTGGTCACTTGAAGAGTGATATTATGATTGAGTGTTGCATTACATCTTAGACTCCATGTAGTTTTTGTGTATGTGTGTGTAATGATGCCCTAGGTTGTCCTTGTACAAGTTGCATTATGATAGTGGGCTAGATATAGATTGTTCCAAGTATACAAATGTGTGTAATGGAATAAAATGAACTTCCCCTCCTATGTTGTGTATGTAGATCAATGCAGTCCCTTGTCCCTTGTATGAGTGTGCTAGATGAATGCCTTGTAATGCTCTTGTGCCTTTGTGCAAGCTTAGGTGATGATAGATAATTCTTATAGTGCTTGGACCTTGACTTAGAATAAGTAAATAAGTTTATATATGATTCTCTTCTTTTAATTTCATAATTGACAACTGGAAGGCCGTCCCAAAGTGTTAAAAGGTGACCAAGAAGTGAAAGATAACCAAAATAGTAAGAAGAAACAAGAGAAGGACATAAACACCCGGGAGGGACAAAAGTTCATATGCGCTTCTGTCTTAATGGGTGCTAGTGTATGAGGAAATAAAAATATAAATCAATCAAGTGTAGGAAAAGTTGTAAGATGTGTTAATACGATAAAGTGTAAGAGATAAAACAACCAAAATGTCAAAAGGAGTTGTCAACCACTAGTTTTCTTGCTTAGGAATCATGTATACATTAGTATGCTTTAGGACCTAGAAATGTACCCAAGTGCATAGATTTTATGTCTACACATGCCATGTGTTCTATGTTGATATATTCTTAAAGTAACACTCTATCCCTTGTCCTATGCCATGATAATTGTTTAAAATTATTCCTTAGCACGCTCTTCTCTCTTTGCAAATTACTGTCAAACATCAACATGATATCCAAGATTCCTTTTCCTATATGCAATTGCTTCCCAACTAGAATTCTAAACTCTCTATGATCTTTGATTCCATTACATATTGTCTTATGCGGTAGTGTAGAAACAAACTATATGCATTTGGGTACATTTCTAGGTCCTAAAGCATACTAATATATACATGATTCATAAACAAGAAAAGTAGTGGTTGACAATATCTTTTGGGTATTTTGTTTTGTCTTTTATACTTGTATTGGCCTTACACATCTTACAACCTTGTTAGTACTTAACCTATTTATCTTTTATAGCCTCATACACTAGTGCCCAATTAAGATAGAAGAGCCGAGGCACTCTTGTCTCTCTTGGGTGCTCCTGAACCTTTATATCATTTTGTCACTCTTTTGGGTCTCTTTTATTTTTGGGCCATCTTTTACAAATTTGCGTTGGCCTTTTATTTATCAATTACGAAATTCAAAAAAGAGAATCGTATATATATATATATATATATATATATATATATATATATGGTTTGAGCTTCCGTGCTTGACCTTGTAGTCTCTCCTTGCTCAAGTAAAGCCAAACTCTATCTCCATAATGAAGCTTATGTTCCCTCCTATGCTTTGATCATGCCTAGCTTTGTACTTGCCTTGAGATTTCTCTAGTTGTCCTTTGACTTTGACATGGATTTGTTAGATCCTCTCAATGAATTTGTTGGCTCTAGTCCTCTCTATGTCTCGTGTCTCCTCCTCATCCTGCTACCCAATTGCTATGTCTAATGGATTTGTAGGTAGATATCCCAAGCATGCTTCAAATGGTGACTTCATAGTGGATGTGTGTACTGCCTAGTTATAGGAATGTTGAATGTAGGCTAAGGACTCATCCCAAGTCCTTGGGTATTTATTGTTATACCCTCTGATTAAATGTACCAAAGTCTTATTCACCACCTTTGTCTGTCCATTTGTCTGTGGATGGAAATTGTGCTCCTCTGTAACCTGGTATCCATCTTGTCCCAAAAAGTAGTCCAAAACTTTCCCAAGAACCTGGAATCCCTGTCAGAAACAATAGACTTTGGCAAACCAAAATGCACCCATACATTAGCAAAGAAAATATCTATTGCCTCATGTGCTTTTATTGTCTTTTACATGTCATAAGAATACGCATCTTACCGAATCTATCAACAACAACATAGAGATAGTCATGGCCATATTTAGACATAGGTAATCCTCCTACAAAATCCATAGAAATTTCCTCCCCTGCCCGGATGAGTAGAGTACTGACAAAGGCATATACAAACCCTTCTTCCTAGTCTTAGGCTTGCTAGTACAACAAAGTTTACATCCACGTATAAATTTCGATACTTCTTCTTGCATATTGGGCCAATACATGTACCTTTGCAAGTGGGCTAGGGTCTTACCAACACCAAAATGTCCCACCACTTTCAACGTATGTGCTTCCCTCATCAATAGAAGTCTTTCTTCTTTAGGCACACAAAGCTTCCCCTATCGGTAGAGTAGCCCATCCTTGAGATAACAATCTTCAATCCCCTTCCTTTCAGTCCCTTAGGACTGCAACTGCTGAAATGTCACCCCAAAGTCTTTGTCCTGGGCATATGCCTCTTTGTAAGCTTCCTTCGTGAAGGGATTGATCTGAGAGATAGTGTCCAAACATGAGAAATTCTCCTGTGTGGGTGGCCTAGACAACATGTATGTCACCAATTTTGTACTACCTTTATTGTATTTGATCACTAGATGGAACTCGATGAAGAAACCCCATCCATTTGTAGTGCCTTACCTCTGCAATTTAGATTGTGCTTTGCAAAATCTTTGGAGAAGTTTGTGGTTAGTGTGCACAATAGTTTCTTTACCAAAAAAAAATTCTTCCATTTTTTAATTGCTGAACTAGTGCACACATTTCCTTATCATAAACTGAATATCCTTTAACTACTGAAGTGAAAGTTTTAGAATGATAGCATTCATGTTTACCTCCAAAACAACACTTGTGCCCATAGCGTAATCACCGACATATATCTCTACTTGAAAGGCTACTGCAAATTAGGAAGAGAAAGTCTTTGGAGCATGAATAATCTTGTATTTCAATAACTCAAAGGATTTGTCTTGTTCCTTACCCTAGTCAAAACCCTTACTCTTTGCAGCCACTGTGTGTAGAGGTGTTGTAATCATGGAGAAGCTCGAATGAACTTCCACATGTATTGTACTGCTCCCACAAAAATCCTATTCTCTGTGGCTCCTGTTGGTGTTAGACAATTAGTGATAGCTTCCACCTTCTTTGGATCCACTTGTAGCTCTCCTCTTCCAACCACGTGCCTAAGATAGACAAGTGACTGTTTGAAAAATTCACATTTCTTCATATTACAAAGCAATTGTTTCTCCTTGAGAACTTGCAAGACTTGTTGTAAATGAGTTAGATGTTCTTCCCATGTGGCACTAAAAATCAAGATATCATCTAGATATACAATGACACATGAATATATGAAATCCCACAATACATCATTCATCAATCTCATAAATGTAGTGGGTGCATTACATAACCCAAAAGGAAGTACTAACCATTCATACAAACCATGTTTTTTCTTGAAGGCATTCTTCCATATATCCTCCTCCTTCATTCTGACTTGGTGATAACTGGACTTGAGATCCAACTTCAAGAAGAATTTGGCATCTTTGAAACTAGTCCAAGAGATCATCTATGCGGGGAAGTGAATATTTGTTCTTTATGGTGATCTTGTTCAAAGCGCAGTAGTTGATGCACATTCTCCAAGAACCATCCTTCTTTGGCACCATCACAATAGGCGAACCGCATGGTGAGGTGCTTGGACGTATCACCCCTTGGTCTAGTAGTTCATGGAGTTGTTTCTTTACTTTAATACTCTCAAGAAAGGATTGCCTATACAACCCGATGTTTGGTAGAGGGGACTCTGAAAATAGCTGAATCTCATGCTCTACTTCCCGTTTTGGTGGTAACCCACTGGGAACTGAAATACTTCTGAAAAGACTGAATAATACTATCCAAATCATGTTTTCCCTGGTTAGAAATCTCTGAAACTTTTACCCCCTCTTGTATATCCTTTAAAAAAGTAAATAGAAATAATGATGATTTTTCTGAATAAGTCATTTTGCTTGGTTAGCACTCACCATAGTAACCCGTGTCTTACGCTGGTGTGCCCGGATGTTGTAGTTGATCCCATCCTTGACCCATCTGTATTGGTTTTCCCTTCTCATAAATATAGCATCCTTGATATACAAGTAAGGACTCCCGAATACAACATCAAAAGCATCAAGTGGAATAACGTCAAACCTTCTAAAACATTAATATACTCGGGAATTTATCCCAAAATTGACCCCATGTCTTCTTGTTACCTTAATTTCAACACCCTTCTTCACCTAACCCAAAGGATAAGGGTGTGGATGTTCGTAAGTCTCAAGACCAAGATTCTTTACAACTACTTCATAAATCAAGTTAGACTGAGAACCAGTATCAACCAAAGCGTTTACCTTAGTTCTCTTGATCTAGATTTTGATCTAGAATAGTCTACTCATCTCCTCTTCCTAGCTGTCCATATTGGTGGCCGTGCATCCAAGCCTTTCATCTACATCGATTCATGTTCGATTTCCATCTCCCCTTATGTTTTTATAGCTGTCATGAAATTCTTTGAGTCCTCGGTTTGGTTCTTGAATGTAACTCCGAATGCAACTTCCAACATGTAGCGTCAGTATGACCATTGATATCACAATTCTTGCAAAAATTCTTGGGATCTTTAAAAGTATTTAAAGTAGTGGCAGCTTGTTTACCTTTCCCTTTCCACTTATCCTTGTCACTTGTTTGCCCATACTCTTTTTTCTGCTGATTTTTTGACCTTTTCCCTTGGCTCTACTTCTCCTTGCTTCATTTCATCATCTATATAGTATTCCTGCACACACGCCTCGTTGATATCTTTGGGCTTTGTGGAGATGAATTTTCTTCAAAGGTGAGTGTGAAGTCCTCCCAAGTACTTAGTTAGAATATCCTCATCCTCTAAGTCCATGTTTAGCAACATGGTCTGCCTCCGAAACTCCATAGTATAGTCCTGCACACTTTGACCACTGCCTTGTCTAAAATAATGCCATTTAATCATTTGGTCAGTCTTGTGGCCAATAGGATGGAAGTTAGCTCTAAGTAATTCTTTAAATTCTTGCTAATATTTCACAATAGGACGCTTCTTCTTTTCACAAGTGGTTAGATGGGTTTCCCACCAAACCAGAGTGTGTCCCTCCATTTGGAGACATGAAAAGGTGATCCTCTATGCCTCAGTGACATTATGGACACTAAAGTAGATTTCTAACTGTTTTAACCAATTATCAAGCAACTCTCGCATCTACTTGTCCTTCAAAGATTTTAATCTAAACTATCGTCTCAACTTTAAAAGGAGTATGATCAGATTTTACCTTTTCTCTTGCGTTAAAAGTCTCTTCTTCGTGCTCTTCTCCATAATTTTCCTCATGGTGGCTCCTTCCTATGCCAAAATTTTTAGCTAAGCCTCGAACCACTGAGTCCATGGAGTCTTGCTTGACAGAAGTTGTCTTCTACAAATCTGCAAGCTCTTCTTGCCTTCTAAACATCCTATCCATCATGGTCTCCAGCATCTTGATTCTATGGACCAAGTTCTCTTCCTCCATTTGTCCCCAAATTCTCTGTTTCCACTTCTTTGTAGAAATTTCTGGATCGCAAGGTAAAGCCTCTTCACCTTTAGATCTCATCACTATCATACAAATCCAAGAATGAATACCACAGTCCTAGATACTTGTTAGCTCTAATACCAAAATGATCTGTAAACTCTTCAACTTTGGAATTATCCACAGAATCACAAATTAACATTGTTGTTCTACTTTCTATTAGAAAATGACAGAGATAACTAGTGAATGAATTTTTTGCTTATGCTTAGAATCCACAATTACAGGAAAGGAAAGAATATAAACTCATAAACACCAACAAGTTTTATCCTGGAAACCTCAAGAGGAGGAAAAAACCAGTCGAGAAGGGCAATTGCTCTTTCTTCCCACTTTTATTGGCCAACTCAAAATAATAAGTACATAATTTACAATAAGTATGAAAGAGAAGTAGATAATATCTCACACTTCCTCCCAATTACTTGTTTTCTTTATCTCAACACTCCTTTCTTCTACAAAACACAATTCCACCACTAAGAACTTTTTACTCACTTGCTTTCATGCTTCGATCCCCTTATTCTCTTCTACAAACATGTATTTATATCCTTTCTCGGGTCCTCCAAAGGCAATGGAGAATGGGAAAGGTCATGGAGGAGAAGAGGTGTGGACACCCTTTCAAATTTTGGGGTTGTTCGTTTCATATTTTTGTTTTTCATGCGAAAGAGCTGGGACCGCCGCCTAATACAAACCGGCGGTCCTGGGACCACGCCCTAGTTGAGCGGTGGTTCAGAACCGTCACTCTATGCTATGTACCTTGGGATATTATATTATAATGTATATGGGTTGATGGAGATGCCGACATGTGGCACACATACCCTTAGTTAGTTATATGGGCTCACATAGGAATTAATTATATTGGGTAATGAGTCGGCCTACATTGGGATTAGCTATTACCCATCCTATTTAAAGGATGTGAGTATCATTATGAGGAGGTGATGTAGGTATGAGTTGAGTCTTCTACTTGGTAGAGGTATATTGGAGGTGTCCCCCTCAAAGTGGATTCCCATCTTGGGAGATTGTGGAGTTACTCCTTCCTTAAGAAGCATTGTATGGTGTTGCCCTACCTTAAGGGTATTATTCTGAATATATTTCATATTAGGGAATCTTGGACCCCCATATCTCTTGTGTTTTATTATCTTCCATAGATTATTCATTTATTATATGCAAAGTTCTTATCAAGTGGTATCAGAGCATCGATTTCGAAAAAAATTGGGTCCAAACCCTAATTTTAGTGATTCGGCTATATTTTGAAATCGGCTATGAATTGTTTCTCAATTTTTTTACCACAGTTGTGAAATGGTTTCATAAAGATACAGTCCAAATTTCAGAATTTTTTGAGGTGTTTTGTGGAAGTTATTGCATTTTTAGGGTTTCACCTAAATTTGCTTTACAGTCTGCATTTTTTGGAAATAATTTTCTAAATTTTTACCAGCATTGTGAATCCCCTTTAAAAATCTATGGTAAAAATTTTAGAATTTTTGGATCTATTTTGTCAGAGTTATTGCAGTTTTATGTTTTTTCAATATTTTGCTCCTTAGGCCGCAATTTGAGGAATTTTCTGAATTTCTTACATTTTCGGAAACCTCTCAAAAATTAAATTGGGGTTTTTGTCCTATGATTTCTAATTTTTTCTAACCTTTAGCCAAAAGGGTTAGAATAAGTTTTGATCAAAAGTGTCTATTCCTAAAACCCTAGTTTGGTAGATCATGGGGAAGGTAATTTTTTTGGAGATGGTAGGATTGATGCTAGAGAATGGTGGAAAAAATTTAGGGATAAATTCTCTCAACCATCAGATATTTGGTTCTTCAAGTTGTGGATTAGTGGCCCTGCACATATTTGGTTTTCTGAGTTAGAAAAGGAGAGGTCTAATTGGTCTTTGGAGGAACTGGAACAAGTTTTCATGGACAGATGGGAAACAAAAGAAGAAGAAGAAGAAGAAGAAGAAGAAGAAGCAACATCAAGAAGAAGAAGAATATGAAGAAGAAGAAGAATAAGTAGAAGAAGAAGAAAATGTTGATGATGAAGTTGTTACACAAGATAGTGCATCTCCAAGGAAGGAAGCTTCAATATTTTAGTTTGAAGGGTGCATTCAAAGAAAAAAGGTAATTGTTTCCATAAACCCTAACAACAAATATAACTTCATCAATATGGATGTAGCTCACAATCTACATGTGCAAACAAAGCATATCAAGGAATCTCAAATGGATGGTAAGCATATTCAAGTTTTTGAAGATTTAAAGCTTTATATGGATAAATATGTTTTACATTCATATTTTTATGCTTTAGATATGGATGGTATGGATATTATTCTTGGATATCCTTGGTTAGAGACATTGGGAACAATCAATATTAATGTGTAAAAGAAATTCATGAAATTCTGGTACAAGAGAAAGAAAATTACATTACAAGATATCACACTTAGCAAGGAAAAAAGTAATGTAAAATTGGATCATGAAGATGAATTTGAAGATGGTGAAGAAGGGAATAAGGATGAATCAAAAGGAGATGATGAAGAACATGATGAAAAATTCAAAAATAATTTCTCTACTCAAGAGAAAAAATAAATAACAAACAAGTTGGAAGAGGAAAAGAAAGTAGAGGAAAAGATTGATAAGGTTGAGCATACTAAGGTTGCACCATATAGACACCCACATCATCATGAGAGGAAAAAATCATGGAGTTATGTTAGGCCACATAAGGGCAGCAATCTATATAAATATGCAGGGAATTGGAGAAGTAATAATTTTCGCTATACATGGAATCAATGGAACAATAATTGTATGACATGGAATCACAGGAATAATAATTATGGATATGCATGGATGCCGAGGAGGAACACATATGGACCAGGATGGAATCAGATGAGCACAATGGAATATGGAATCAGGTTTGGAACAACATCACCCACTAGGATTTCATATGGGTGGTTGGATGATCGAGCATGACGACTATTGTGCAATAATTTAAATCACACTCATTATATGGCTTCTTCTTATGTTTCGGGGACGAAACATGTCAAAGAGGGAGGCAATGCTATGTACCTTGGGATATGATATTATAATGTATATGGGTTGATGGAGATGCCGACATCTGGTAGACATCCCCTTAGTTATATGTATGGGTTCACATGGGATATAATATTATAATGTATATGGGTTGATGGAGATGCCGACATGTGGCACACATCCCCTTAGTTAGTTATATGGGCTCACATAGGAATTGGTTATATTGGGTAATGAGTCGACCTACATTGGGATTAGGTGTTACCCATCCCATTTAAAGGATGTGCGTATCATTACGAGGAGGTGATGTAGGTATGAGTTGAGTCTTCTACTTGATAGAGGTATATTGAAGGTGTCCCCTCGGAGTGGATTCCCATCTTGGGAGATTGTGGAGTTACTCCTTCCTTAAGGAGCATTGTATGGTGTTGCCCTACCTTAAGGGTATTATTCTAAATATATTACATATTAGGGCATCTTGGACCCCCATATCTCATGTGTTGCATTATCTTCTATAGATTATTGATTTATTATATGCAAAGTTCTTATCACTCTACATAGAGCGGCGGTCCTTTTACTAAAAAGATAGAACCTCTATGTATTATTTTTCCTTCTTCGTGGCCGATGATCCGGTGAAGTAGATTAATTTTGGATCCCTATGGATCACTAGCCGATTATGCCACATGATTACATCTCGAATCAAGTACATAGCATAGAAAAGGAATCAGAATCCTGGTAGACAAATACAATGTTCCTACCTTCTTACCTCTTGCTACAACAAGAGATCCCTTGGTAACCTTCCAAGAGTTAGATGTGAATATAACCATGCAACTAGATTCACCTAGTTGTCCTGTAGAAATTACATTTCTCCTGAGGCTTGGCACATGCCTCACATCTTTCAATATCCATTTATTTCCATTCTGAAAATTTAGATGAACTTCCCCTTTACCAATAATATTGCATGGTTCATCATCTCCTAAATAAACATGCCCAAAATTACCCTGGACATAATTTTTGAAAATAACCCTTATTAGGGGTAGCATGGAAAGAAAATCCTGAATCTAAAACCCATGATTCTATTTTATTATCCAAGGAGAGAATAAGGGCATCTTGCATTACCTCTGAAGATGTAACATTTACCTCTTTACCTTTATCTAGTACATTCTCTTTGTTTTCCTTGAACCAACAATCCTTCTTTGCATGTCCTTTCTTTCCACAATTCTAGTAGGTTATTCCTTTACCTCTGGATTTAGATCTTCCATTCTTAGACTTTGATTTCCCATTACTCTTGCTCTTGGATCTCTCCTTTTGCCTTCCTCTGCTTTCTACATTCAAAGCATTACCAGATGATAATTCTCCTATACTTTTCTGTGTATTTCTTCATTCAAGATTATACTAACCACATCATCAAACTTTAAAATATTAGTAGCAGACGTTGTATTACTAACAACCATTACCAAGTTATCCCAACTATCTAGAAAAGAGCACAAGAATAACAATGCTTTTACTTCATCCTCAAAAGGGATATTAACCAATTTTAATTGATTTATTATAGACCGGAAATCATTCAAATGACTTGATGCAGATTCACCTTCTTGCATCTTAGAATTAAATAATTTCTTCATCAAATAAACTTTATTTGAAGCACTAGGTTTTTCATATAAATTAGCTAAAGATTTCATCAACTCTACCATGGTTTCTTTCGGTAATATTTGAAGCCATAGATGTTGTCAGCTCAATCTTATAGATCCCAGAGCCTTTTTATTAAGAATTTTCCATTCTTCATCAGTCATCTTTGTAGGTCTTGCCTTCTCATCCAACGGTAAGTATAGATCTTTTTGATACAGATAATCTTCCACTTGCATCTTCCATAGCTGATAATTATGGCCGTCAAATTTCTCAACTCTGTATTTTCCATCTTTTGCCATTGTTGTAGCTCCCACTCAATCAAATCCCTTTGTGAGTAAATTTGTCAACACACAAAACCCTCAAACAAAAATCTTTGATACCAGTTGTTGGGGTTAATCACACCAGTTGTACAGATATATTATTCAGATCTAAGCATACAAACAATAAATACGAGAAAATAAACCAGAAGAACAATACACAAGATATAATGACCTTTGGGCTACGTCCACCAAGAAACAACCAATCTTATTATTCAAATCTTTGTAGAGAATATACAATGAAGATATGCAATCTTCCACACCTCCTGGATGTACAGTACTTTCTTCCTCACAAGCTTCTCTTTTTCTCTCTCCAAGAATTCCTTCTTACAATTCTCCCTTCTTATTATCTAACCCTATTTTTCTAGCTTATATAACCATATAAAAACTTAGGGCAACTTAGCTATGCTATTACAACCATTAGATAAACTTTATATCAAAGGTTAGATATAATTCCCATGATTTAAATAAAACAATCACATACAGGTAATCGATGTCGGTTCCTCCTTACCTTGACTGATATCGGTCCCCAAGTGACCGACGACGGTTACTATGTATTCCATCAAGTTAATAAAGCATGATAATGTGAAGCAATTAAGATCCACAAATCAACATTAATAAGCATGTAAAAAGTGAGAAAATTTGAGTAAATGTGTTTGTAAGTAATTAGGTGAAATAGGTTGTTTTGATGCCTAATAAGGCATATATGTCAAATTGAGCAATGGGATGGTTGTTGAATGAGTTTGAGTTGTTGAAACTCCTAGGTGTGTTTAGTAGGGGTTGTTTTATTTGTAACTCCAAGATTAGCTCTCTGTGGCATAAATCAAGGAGGTTGTTACATGCAGTCCTAAGCCAAAATTGGCTTTAGGATGTTTTTTTGGTTGGAATGGAGTTATTATTAGGAGATTCTACATGTAATTAGGGAGAGGTAAGTTTCGGAACAACATAATCAGTGTATGTAGTTCGAAGGGGAGTGGACTATAGTGTGTAAGTGCATGTGAGAAGATTGGATTGGAATAAAAATTAAGAACTATCACTTTGGTCTTATGTGTGTGATAGTTTAATTAAATTTTGCATTGTTAAACTTTGTTCAGTGTATGACAACTCCTCTTCACATGCTATGTTTTTGGATTTGAATACAAATTTGAACGTATTGCATCTTATGGTTTATAATATAGTCCAAGTTGGAACTATAATGAACATGGATCAATGAGAAGATATTACAAGTGCATGCATTACCAAATAAGCTCCAAAATTTTCACCCTTAAGGGTGGATGAAATAAATTAAACCAAGATTTAAACATTCAAAAATTTCATTTCTTAAAAGCAACATTTTCACATGCAACAATTCAATTACATAAGCAAGTAAGAAGCTTGAACTAGCAAGATCCTACTTTGCAATCCAAATCCCAAAATCCAATCCCAATCGGTTACCAATTCTCCAATTTGCTTTCCAAGCTTTTTCCAAAACTATGCCCAAAAAAATTGCAAAAAAAAGAACCCCATAACCATAAACAAGAGGGATTATGAAAGAAAGGAAAACCACCACACAAGCCAATGGGAGGGTGACAAGTATCACCCTCCACCAAAACTACAACTATGTCAACCCTCCAAAATGCATTCAAAAATAAAAAAGAGAGGAAAGTAAAATTAATCCCAAACACTCATTAGAATTTCCTAATTCCAACACATTCCCCAAATTCAAAATTTCATCATGAAGAAGTGAGTGAGAGGAGGAAAATTGGGCCAATAAGCTTCATTTACCTTGAAAAGATCCCACCCACCCATAGGGATAGGGGCTAGGGCCTCTTTTCAAGGAAAATGAGGTCATTTGCTTGCAATATACCCTTCCTAAATGACACATTTTTCCCAAATCCGAGTTTGGGAAAGATGTGGAATTTAGGAGGGGAAATTAGGCTCACCTAATCCAAGATTAGGTTTCTAATCCCTCCTTAGCCCAAGCACAACATCCCAAGTCCATAAAATGCCAAAAGCCAAAAAGGGGGTAACATTAAACACTAGATAAACATTAAACAAGAGAGGGTTAAGTTTAAACCATAGAAATATAAAAAGAGGTGCACATTTCACAATGTTAGAAGATGGACAATACAATCACATAGGTATGAAAGTCCAAACATATGACAAGGTCTAAACAAGATGAATAAAGTGTCATAATCAACAAGAAGGGAAAGTTTTGGCCCCTTAAGGCCTATTGTGGTAATTGGAGTATGTTTCTCACATGGATAAACACTTGTCACCTGCACACTCAAGGAAAACATCATACCTTTCCAATACCAATAATCAAAATATGATAACATCTAAATGCATCATAACATTCATCTATACACAATCACAACTAGCTAAGCAGTATATCATAGTAACGAATCATCAAACATAACAAGAAGGTTTACGACCATGCATCTAAGATGAATCCAATAAACAATACCGATCATGATCAAATCTAATCATAACATCATCTCAACACATATAAATGATCAATAAACGTAAGTATCAAATACTCCATCGATATTTTGTCGGCAGGAGTTATCATATTAGTGCTAGCAAATAAATGTATCATGGAGCAATGTTACATCAAAATAATAGAACACAATAGTAATATCCCTATCAATACAGAGAATCATGATACAATGAGTCGGTAAAACTCAAAATGAGAATACGAAAAATAGGTGGGCACTACACAAAGAAAGATATTGAGTTAAGAAATTGATTGTTAGGTGGTTGGGGATAAAACCACCAATTTTAGATCAAAAATTCAGATTGGTTGGTCCTTTTTTGGAGGTTGTGTATAGGCAAATGCTAGGATTTTCAAGTTTTGGAAATGATTCCTCGAGGGAATATACTATTGCATACTAATACAAAATAGTATTTTGAGGACTGTGCAATGCTATTGAGGAGAGCAGATCATACATGGGACTAAGGATGAGAAATTGAGCTCGAAATGTGTGCACAAGTCATGCTTTAGGGATAAAGTCAATATTGTCATTGTCAAGTGATAAATTACCAAATTCAGTTGTCTACAATAGGAAATATAAAATAAGTGTGTTGGTGAGAAAATTTTGCGATAGGAAAAATTGGTGGATTTCCACCAACGCTCTAGACTAGGTCCCTCTGCTTGAATGGGGCAGCTCCATTATTGTATGTGAAACAAAAAGTAAATTTGTTGTTGGCCTAGAGGCTAGGGATCCAATAGGCACACTCCACTGCACCTACAAAAAATGCTTGCAATCTTGTGCAAGGGAGGAATTTGCTAGGTAGGTGGGGAAGCAGGAGTGAGAAATTAGGAGAGGGATTAATATTGCAAGTAGGAAAACTCATATTCTTGCAAAGATTAATTAGAACATATTAACACACACAATTTGAGAAGAATAGAAACTTCGTTAATAATATCAAGACAAGATAAAACCATGAACACAAAGTTTCACTTATTCACTCATCTAGAAAAGTAGAAACTCCTTTCTTTATTGACATTCTCACAAAGTTGTACAATGCAAGGGAAAGAGGAAAACATAGAGAGAAATAGAAGAACTTGCTATCTTTTGCTTATTCTTGGTAGCTATCTACTTAGAACTTACAAAATTGACAACCCTTTGGAATGGGGAAGTCATTACAATATATAGACTTAAAAAAGACTCTTCACCTACCCCCTACATGTCTTTCACTTGTCTTTTCAACTTGTGACTCTTGACATTCCTAGGAAAGAAATTAAGTCCCCTTTTATTAATTAAGGGAAACTTATTACAATTTTAGAATATAGTCACATTAATGAATAAGATGAAAGTGAATAAGACGAAAATGAAAAGTGCAACCTCCCAATGAAGAATTAAAACATGAAGGAAGAGAGGGAGGGGGAGTGAAGAGGGGAAGAAGATAGCCACTTAGAATGAATAAGATGCTTTTCGCCGATGAAGACCAGCTTGCCGATGGACTTTTGGAAAGATCTTTAGGTGAAATCTCAATGCCTTTGAACCGATTACCGTAACTCCCCATAGTAGGTGTAACTTTCTCGGTTTTGCCAGAATGTGTAAAAATTGAGGGACTTGATCCAATTCTCGGAGAGAGCGTTGATATTATTGCATTATGTGAACCAAGACTGATGATCCTTAGTATTGTTTGATATGACCTCTCTTATCTCACCTAGGGACTCTAACATGTCTTCATTGAATGAAAATAGATCTCCGACCTCCTTCTTGACTAGATCTTCAAATGGCCTTAACAAATAATCCTCCGAAGCATCTTAGTTCACTACTAGCACTCCAAGATTTTATACTTTAATATTGACATCCCCTACATCTTTGCAATGTGTTCCTCGTATGAATCAAGTTCTCTAAGAGTGTGGTTTATCATTTCATAACGAGAAACCAAAGTTTGGGCCTCCAGACTTGAGACAAGTCATTTGATGCTGAAGAGAATACACCCTTGCTTACCAAGAGGGATGAATTGACCTTGCCCATTTCAATGACCAATGGATAAACCTAGTCCCAATGATCCTTCTCTGCTTCAATCTCCTCTCGTGTCATGATTACCTTTGTAGCCATTATGCCCATGTACTTGAATAATGACAATATTTCTGGAAGCAACACCTTACCCTTTTCTAGGATCATGTTCACCCATTTGTCGTTTTCTCGCCCGCATGATGAAGCCTTTTTTTTTTATAGAATCGGGGTCAAGCTAGTGATGGGAGTAAATTCTTTGGTTGGGAGAGAACCGACAACATTTGGGTCCAAGAATGTTTGCACGTATGAAGTGAGGGTCCTGATATGGTCTTTTGCTTGGTCTAGTTTCTCCTTGTATTCCTGATTTCTTGTGAGAAGGCAAGTGGAAGAATCCTGAAACAGATGGGCATCACCCTTGTGTGTCATTGGTCCGAGTGGAATAGTCTTGATTTTTATAATTTGATGGTCCCATCTTGCTAATAGGCTTGATAACTTTGGGTTGAACCACCTCCACATATTGGTTACACAAGTGCCACCGAAGAAAGCAGGAGGCAATATGTGATTTCTTTCCTTTCTTGACCTTTACCATTGTGGATATGGCCTAAAATTTTGGGATCACCACCTTGTTGGCTTCAGACATGACTTTCCCCGATTATATCCTATACCCATGGAAATATCTTAGTCTCTTTGTCGTATGTTTGACATGAGGGCGTTTCTTGTTCCGAGTGAGAACGTGCTTCTTGATCCAATTGACTAGGCGTAATCGCAAAAGAAGAAATTCTTTGGGATCTTTGAAGAACCATTGGTTTAGGTATATTAATATCAACTTGTTCCATGCCTTCTTCAGGATCTTAAGCTACATTTAGCTTCTTGTGAATCCTCATGTAATGAGTTGGTTCCGAGTCAATTGACTTCCTCTTGTTGAGCCTCTTAGAGTGAGTAGAACTTACTGCCTTTCTCATTGGCCCCGAAGCTAAGAGGGGAAATGTTTATTTATTGAGAGCTTAGAGACCTCCTACCTCGATGAATGCTACTCTATTCTTCATGAACCATTATCTAGATCTTCGAATCACTAACTCTATCCTTCCTCGATATCCCCTGATTCCCGAATGCTCCAAGAAACTTGGGGAAGAGGTGAATTTTTCACCGATTTTTAATCGGGTCATATAGCTCTGTTCCATCATCCTCGATACCTTCCTCAAACCATTCAAATCCAAACTTTCTCATTTTCTCCACAGTCATATCCGCATAAAACCCCTTTCCCTAACTTCGAATTCATTGGAACAATTCACCCAATAGTCCTCTATTTGTGAGACATGATGCAAATCGAGGATATGGAATGTATCAGAGTGCTCCTCATGTCAAAGTTAGCTCGGTGGTATAGGAAAAGAGACTCAATTGTGAGAAAGAGGCTTCCAAATTGGATGCATCCACATAAGTCTTGCATGAGAAAATGCCCAATGAGATAGGGAAAGATACATTTTTCCTCTTCTTACTCCTGAGCTTTCCACTGATGTAGGCAAGTTGTTTCGTAAAGCTCAAACATGACAATACTCTGTCGCTGATGTATCTTGGAAGTTTTTACGGAGCAAGGTCAAATCCAAATACCCTGATATATGAGAAGGTAGAGAATTGTGTGAAGAATGACCCATACTTCGAATCAAGGTGGTAGCTTGTGAGGACAATTTGACTTCAGGATTCCCTTCGAGCATTCTCACAACAAGCATGGTGAATGCATCATTCACTGTGCAAAATGGCAATTACTTTATTTCAATGTTAGTTGTGGGTATCTCTCATAGGTAGGATCCTTCTGGGATATATTCCGTGCAAGAGTGAGACCCTTGTATGATCTAGCGTATAGTAGATATGATGTCATAGTAAACTTTTTGGTAACCGACAGTTGAAGAAACTGGAAGTGAAGATTATCATTGATGATTTGACCCCATTCAATCATTTACTTTCCCTCTATGAGAATGATGAAGAAAAATCCATTTAGTCAAGGAAATCTTTGGTGCTTTCCTCTCCCATCACTATGCTTAAGAAAATGATGGCATCCAAGAATCCTTCGTGAAACTCATATCTCGACCAAGATTTTAGCATGTGGGATGGATTTCTCACCTACTTTAACCAAGACCCCAATGCATGGACTTGAAGATATGAATCTTTCTTTAAAAATTCACCTATTGGAAACTCCTTTGGGATGACCATCATGTTGCTCCAAGTTGGCATCTACATACTTTGTGATATCCCCTGGGAGTGAGCGTTGCAAGATTGAACCGTCATCGGCCCGTATGATTCTTGTGAACCGGCTCATAGTGATGAGCACAATCCATCACAATTTTTGTGCTTTGGATGGATATGGGGTGGCCACCTAATACATACAAACCACTTATGAATATCTTGTCTTCTATGGGTTCTCTTGGTTCACCTAAAGCATCCAGGTTTTCGAGTCCTCCAAATCCACATGAGAAACATCATTATCACAACCACGGATACTCGAATGTGAGATTTGAAATGGGCTCCAAACCAACAAATTTAAACTTCATTATAGCAAAAATCCGTTAGATGAGAAAAAATGAGGAAGACAACAACTTTCTGCACCTAAAATGACACTTTCTATTTTTAGTAAGTAGGAGCTATGGTTTTTTTTTTTGCTTTTTCTTGCTTTTTTCAGTATCCTTGAGCTCCTAACATACTACATACACTTTCATTGGGGTATTTTTGATGATATTTGACAATTTATATTTTTAGAAAGTGATTTTTACTTTTTTTTGTTTTTTTGCTCTTTTTGCTTAGTTTGTCGTCACCCTTGGTTTTTGAATGCACTGACTTGAAGAGATCTTGCTTTTTCTGAAATTTATATTTATAGTAAGTGGAAATACCAAATACTTACTAAAAATAGATATTGCACTTCCCCCGTCCATTTCCCATGAAAACAACTTCTCTCGGAATATGCCCGCTCTCTGGATCTTGTGGTTAAAATTTCGTCGTAATCTTCCCGGAATGCTTGGAAATAAAAAAAGCATATGCCAAGGCATAAAATGATGGTTTTCTATCGTAAATAATTGATAGCATCATGGGGGCTAAAAATACTATGTTCTTGGGGCCTGGATTGTAGAATTGGGAAAGTTTTGTTACGATCGGGTCTTTGGTTTGAAAGATATGAAGATTTCTTCATTTCGGCTTCCATGTCCGCCCAGATGAAAAAGAAGGTATTTCTGGTAAATTTGCATGTTTATCTCGAGCATTGAGGTGTCTTCAATTACTTCTTTGGTTGACTTGGTGAAGGAATGGAGAGAAAAAGCAATGGGAAGCTCTTTACAAGACTTATTTTCAAGTTTAAAAAACATGTTTTTGAAGGCAAAGGTGGGGAACGGTCTTTTGTGTCCCAACTTTCCCAAATTTCCAGAGACAATTGAGATAGTAGGCATGAAAAAATGTTCCCAAGGCCCGTGGCATGACAAGTGGCGGAAGGGTGTTGGCTAGCTGGGAAGAGGAGAGAGAGAGATTTGAGCACCCGAGAGCTGAGTTGGGGGTCACATGAAGAACCGAAAGAGAGGGATTGGGTTGGGCACAATTTTTCGTCCCAATTATCTTGAATGTCCCAAAAAATTGGGACATTTGGGATATTCGGAGTGAAAAACCTCATTCTAGGCTTGGGAGGCTCAACACTTAGTCAAATTTGCACATAAGGAACTTTAGCACTCTTTCGGGCAAGATCAAGGTCAAATGAAGGTCCATGGGCTACATCAAGTGGGTGGGATATCCTTTTGTGTCCCAAGTGTCCCAAATTTCCCCACTGTCTCGTATAGCCGGGTGTCCCCACCTGTCTTGTACAGTTGGGACAGTCGGAGTGAAAAACCCTGCTACCCCTTCAAATTGGAAAAATGACTAATCTGTTGAACAATGAAACTAACTTTCTCGAAGCTATATGTACACTCTTTTTGGAATTTTTTATATTATTTTGATTCTCAAGACCATTTTGAGATCAATGGTATGGTTTTCAAGACTTGATTATGCCTTCTTATCCAAAAAATATGCCTTTTCATTCGGGATCGCATGATGAGTTTTCTAAAATGGTAAGTCGCACGAGAGAAGTGCTTGGGTCTTGTGCAGAATGTGAAAACTCCATCATGTATAATATATTCAAAGATTTATAATGGTATCTTGTTTTCCTCTTGACTCATCTCGAAGCTCCCGTAATCTTCAATTGAAGTTCAGGTGTTTTTTTACACTACACGTTCCTTGAGCCTCCGAATCCACTTTCATTGTTCTAACTCCAAAACCTCTAAAACTTTTCCAAACTTCCCTAAACATGTTCCATTTCATTTTAGACTCTCCCATGACATATAGAGATGATTTTAAGCTCCTTTATCAGCTCAGTAACATGCACACCAGTCCCGAAAAGGATAGGGAATAGCCTTTCAAAGTGTGGGAAAGATTCCAACTCTGACAAAGACTTCACCGAATGGACTAGATGACCCTATGACTATGTTTCCAAAACTTGGGGAGGTGGTTCATCACATTGTGAGGCTTTTCAATGATGAGAAGGGTATGACACGAAGGTAGGGTGACCGGAGGATGACTCGGGAGGGGCTTGGAGCAAAATTTTCAACACTAGGGTACAATTGTCATGCTTTCACCTTGATTTTTGACATTGCAAAAATGCATGACAACAAAGTGTAAGCACAAAAGGCAAGGTTCCCAAGTGAGCAAAATAAAATCAAGGATAATACAATCAAGGGTACTTGTACCCCTAATTGATGCATGGTATAAATCATGGAAAATGTATGTGATGGCATGAAATGATATTGAGCATGATATGCATCATGACACTACGGGCATAACAAAAACAAAATAAAGTGTGGAATGGTACAAGTATTTGATGGAACTTGGAAAAGGAGGAAAAATAATTTTAAAAATAGGCCAATTAGTGAAATTGAGTAACTATGTAGAAAAAGATTGATAAGTCACTAAGAAGGAAAAATAAATAAGAGGGATTCCTTAGTTACCTACTACTTCCATCATGATTATCGCACTAAGAGGCAAAATGCCCTTGGAATTGTGTTGAAGTCATGTGAAAGATAACTTAGGATTTTGGATAGGATAATGCAAGATAAATTAGGGGAAAAGCTTGAAACATCTAATAAAGCAAAGGAACAAAAGCTAAGAAATAGTAAAAGGAAATAACAAAAGCTCTTGAAGCTCACACAAGTCATGAAAGCAAGTACAAAGGTTTCCTCTTGGACACATCAATAGAAAAGGCTAGCATAAATAAATTCAAGGAAAATGTGAGGAAGTTGAGATTGGAAAACACATGAGAGGAAGCAAGAACTTGAATGGGTAAGAAGATAAAGGAAAACTTAGAGAAATCAAAATATATATCAAAGGAAAATGGTCATGGTTAAAATGAAGAGGCATTTATCCAAAAAGAGTGTGAAGAGTCCCTAGGGTCTAAGAATATGTAATAAATGTCATTTAACATTTTTACTCCATGTAATTTAGTTTGAAACCTAAATTAAGTGCAACGTTGGAAATGGCCTATTAAGGTATATTCTTAGGTTGTTGAGGACAATTTGGTAGAACAATTCGGTAGAACAATTCAAAGAAGAACCAAGTTTAGTCACTTCCCACCTAAGTGATGAGCTTGACAACACAAAATCAAGAGGTGGTACGTGTGTAAGCTGAATAGATCAGTCCAAAACAAAAATAAGGTGGACTGTGTGTGGAGAAGAAGAGAGTACGACTGTAAAATTGTATTTTTCTATGAATAAACAGAGTTTATTTTGGATTTTAGCACTTGTGTCCTCTTAAACACAATCCAAAGAATGCTATAGTGATGTTTTTGATGCTTGGTTCAGCCTTGTGTTGTACCTAAATCTATTTTCTAGAGTTTGTGTGCCTGAAATCAGTGCTTTTCCATAGTATGCTGATTGTAAATTGGGTTATTTTTGTGTTTTTAGGATATCTATGGCTTGAAACCTGTTGGAAGAGTGACAGGGAGTTTGTACAGACAGTTTCCAAGTATAAAGAGGTTTTAATCAGTTACCAAACTCAAATTAGTGATTAACAGTGGTCTCGGCCTTGTTCCTGGCAGACCTAGGGCATTGAGACTAAAACTTGCATATCTCACTTTCTAACCGTGGGAATAAGATGAAAATTGATGGATATGTACGTTAAAATGTTTAGAAAGTAATAAAGATGGTTTGCAAGATTAAATCCTCCTATAAATCAAGATATGGATGACTGTGTGTAAACAGGTCTGTAGGAGGTCTAATGGAGGACTCGTCAAGGTATGTGTTGCATATTTCTTGTGGTTGGTGTGTTTTGCATATGTCTCGGCTCCCTTTTCGTTAACATAATAGTGATCGCACAATAATCCATTAAAGTAGATAGACGCTAAAATCAAGTGGTTGGTCCCCGTCATTTATCATATGGATATTACTTTGATCTTATGACTGGATACCATGGTTTGGAAGAGGAATAGTAAAGATTTTCAGATGTTGGTTAAGTCGAGCCACAATGCCATTCAGTACATTATTGTTTCCCTCTATTTGAATGTGATTACTTTCAAAAGGTCTTTGGATTTTATGTTTCGAAATTATGCATATGTTGGAAGAATGACCTTAAACAATGATAATCATAGTAGGATTCAACTCTCTAATAGGAGGTAACATAATCAAGTTGTATGCAAGTAAATGTTGTAATACTTGTGTAGTACCTTTCGTAGACCCTTAATTAATCTTGTAAATTGTTTACGCTCTTGTTGTGTGGTAAGGCTAGCACGTTGTTGCTTGGTTGTTCTACTATGTTTACCATTTTTGGCCTTAGGTTTAGGATGGAAAGTATTATCACAAGTTTTGGCCTCAAAGTTATCCTTTGCTTGAATGTTTTCTCTACTAGAGCTTGGGGCATTGCTCTATATTTAAGCATGTTGGCCTTTAAAAGCTTGATCTCTACATTTTTAACCACATAACAAAGCTCATTGAAAAATTAATAAATGTTAAATATTGTTTTGTCCTTGATAGGTGTAAGAAAGCTATGAGAAAATACGCTTATAAGTTAACGTTCAAGCAACTTGTGATTCGTTTTGGTGACTAGAATTTTGAATCTAAACACATAATAATAGTTTCTTTGGCACATTGTATTAATTGAGCAATACACATAATGGTAACCTTCATGGTAGTCCTGATCGAATTATGTGCAAGAAACTCATCCACTAGTATGGTAAAGGTGTGTATGGATCCACAAGGTAGAGCATAAAGCCAATCAAGAACATATTCTGTAAACTCCTAGGAAATAACTTCATGAAAAATCAATCACCATGTGCAATTTGACATCAAATGACCTAAGGTAACGAGATGAATCTCCTTTTCTACTATGTAATTCAAAATTTGGAGTAATAAATCATATTGGAAATGGGTAAGAAAGCACATCATAAGCCAAATGGTAAAGTAATATTTCATTGAGAGTGAACCCATGATATGGCTTTTGAGAACCTTAGAATAACACCTTAATCTAATCTTGCAATTCATCATGTAGGTCATCTCAAAAGGGAGAAAAGTGGTAGTAGAAAATTTGGTAAGGAAACGTTGGGTAAAAGAGCATTCAAAGTAATAGAGGGAATATGAGAAACAAGTGAGGCGTTGGAAAACATTAACACCTTAAGAATCAACCATATGAGGTGAAGAAGCAAGAGAAACCTCAACACTATTAAAAACATGAGGAGGAATGACATAAGAAGAAATATGAGAAATGGTCACATGAGAAGGTAAGGAGGTGTTACGTTAGGTGCTTGATCATTACTAGCATTTAAATATCCATGTTTCACCATATAGGCTTTATCTTGAATAATGGCCTTAGTGGTTTCTCGATGTTGAGTTTGAGATTGGACTTATAGTAGCACACTCAAACATGCCAATTATTACACAAGAAATCTTCAAAAGATGATGTTTGAGGTCAGCTAAGCATTGGATTCTAGCTTGATCATCTTCAACAACTAAATTTCCTTTAGTACTATGACGTTCAATATGAAAATGAGAACCGTTCAAACCATTATCATCAATATGAGCTATAATAGGGATAGGTATAATTTCAAGATCAACATGACTCTCATTGAGAAGACATTTTTTCACACAAACTCTAGAATGAGCTAAAGAATTTCAACAAAATCAACTAGATTGGAATTTAACCTAACACTTCTAGTTGGAGTCTTAGATCTAATCAATTTGGATGGCATAAAAAATACAACATACAAAACATAATATGCAACCACTATTACATACAAAAGATAAGGCTAAAAGATTGGAACAAATAAAACAAGCCTCGTGATGAATCAATTCTTTCAAGAGTCGAGAAAAACTCTAGAAGGTTACAAACAACGTGGGTTCACACAAAGTGTAGAAACCCTTAGTTGGGAAATCAATGTAAGCGCAAGTTCACCAAAATCTAGATGTGGAAAGTGGTTTGCACTAAGAAATGCACTTCACTAACCACAATCTTGGGGATACTTAGGTCTAACTAAATATAACATAATAAATCAAACCTATTTACAAAAGTGCAAAGCAAATTCTAGGAGTGTAGACAACCTAGAAATATATGCAAATGTTGGGAAAAGACTAGAAAGATATAGTTTTAAAGATAATTTGTCACTAATCTAGGGAAATCATCAACAATAGAGAACAAATTATATGTCCAAATCACAAGGCGAAACAAATCTAGAAAGCACAACTATGTACTACCACCTTAACCAAAACCATACACTTATGCTTACGGCTCTACCAAATTCATATAACAAAATTGGCTTCCTCCTACGATTACAAAACTAACCTAGCAAATATGATCCTTTAGTTCTAGACACGCAAACCTTGCTCATTTTTCCTAAATTCATTACAAGCCACCAAAGAATTGTGCTACTTTCTCCAAGCACTAATCAAACTCAACACCTTGTGAAATGGTAAAAGCAAGGTTTAGATTTGAAAGCTTGTCTCAATCGAGACCCCTTTTTGAGAAAAAGTCTTGCAATCGACACTTGATGCGGGTTAACAAGTAGTCTAATGTATGCAAGTTAACAAGGAATCTAATCTATGCAAGTGCCTTGGATGCAATAGCATTAATGTTAGATGCTCTCAAAATACTTGATTTCTAATTTTGGCACATGGTGCTCTCAAAAACAATTATTTTGGCTCTTACAACTTCAAGATCACTCTTATGAGAAATGCAATTGATCTCTTGATTGTCTCTCTTGTTGTTCCAAATGCACTCATATATTTATAGACTTCATGAATTCAAATTAAGACTCTATTGGCACGTCAACCAACACCAACATGCAAGAGGGCCAACAAAAGAAACACAACCTCGAGAAACTTGCAAACAAAGGACAAAAGTGTCCACAAAGGCAAGGGTCAAAACCGTACAAGTATGATTCTAGAAGACTATAAATATGGTTCTAGCAAAAAAACCAAAATGACAAGAAAAAGAGGAAGGAAAGAGAAACTAAGGGAAAGAGAAGAAACAAAAACGAAACAAGAACATGAAGAAAGAAACAATCAGCAAGAGGAAAGAAGCGAGTTGCAAGTATCAAAAGTTACACAAACACCCTCGGAACAAGTCGAAGGTCAAATAACTTGAGGAATATACATCAACGGGTTCAACTTGGATCAATGATCAATAGACACATAAATACACTAGTGGCATAGCAATTAACTCGTCACCTACAAAAATCAAGGCTTTACAAGGTGAAACCCCGAGTAGACCAAAGTTGAGGAGTCTCGAAGCCTTGGTATACCTTGCTAGTGCAACTCCTATTCTTGAAATCTTCAAGACCTTTTGCGCTAATTTATCTTCCTTGGTGTAAGCTCTTCTTAGCCCTAAAAAAATTCTTCTTCCTAATATAGATTTGTATGCAAGAACATAATCAATGATCATGTCTTGTTTTGAGAAATGACAAAGAGAAACCTATAAATAGATATCAAATCCCTAGAATTTAAAACTCGGTTCTAGTCAACATCATTGGCCAAACCGAAGGCATACAAAGAAATCCACACAAACCTAAAGCTCCATTCTAGCCAACAACATTGGCCCAACTGAAGACATACAAAGAAATCTGCATAAACCAAAACATTATCAATCCAATCATTAAAGTCAACTAAAACCAAGGGAGCTACAAAACATAATCAGTTAGGTCAATGATGTTGTTTATGTGCAAGAAATGGGGGAGGTCAAATGAAGGGAACAAAGACCAAGAAAGGGTACAAAGACCAAGGATGACAGATCTATTGATATAATGGTGAAATGAAGGTGGTAGCAAGGAAGTGAATCCACGACACCTCCAACAAAGTGCTACAAGACAGCCCAACCCAGGGATTTGCAAAAACATATACTCGTGGAGATTAATATGCCAACAAACCCTAGACAAGAAATGTGTCGATAAAATGAAAATAAAGTATGTACACAAACAATCATCGAAGGGCTACTGTGGGTGAACACCAACATAATATGGGATGGATAGAAGAAAAAAATTGCATCTCAAGAATGTTGATAGAGAATATTGATAACAAACAATAGTTGCAAACGTGATTTTCCGTACAAAGAAATTTCCCAACCAAACCCATGAGTGCAGCCTTGTTAAGCAAAAAAAAAGATATTTGTTGATTGATCCCCAACAAATACATACATGGAAAAATAAACCCTCGAAAACATTATTCTAAAACAATTTTGACCAAAAACCAAAGTGTCTTCAAACTGCTGATGAACAACATTGCTGCTAAGTATGTACTAAAAGATACAAACCATTTGAAAATACATCATTGTTAGAGACTTCTTTCAGCATTAGCAAAAAACAAGACGAAATCCTTTCCAAAAAAAATCACACTTATGTGGGAAGCAGCAGCAACTTTTCTAAATGATTTTTCCTGTTGTAATTTCTTGTTTGTTGGGCTGAGATCGTGATTGTTGTGGATCAATCATGCTCAAGGAACAATTTAACAAAGAATAACTAGTTCAAGAATATATAGACTTCTACCAATACCAATTAACAAGCCCAGGAGATCATAATATTAAATTTATTGCCATGCAACATGTAAAAAGATAGCACACTTTAATCGACCTCATAAAAATATCCGTGGCCAAACATCAAATTCCAGTGTTGCTGGAATGCCACAGTTTCTGAAATAGAAAGCACATTTTTGTTCTGTGATCACAAGGTATATTTAAGATGAAAAACTAGAGATAAAATCATTGTCAAGGTTACCCCTAAACAAGTAAATATGATTGAACTTTCATAACGAACTCAATATGAAAGCAGGTACCTGGTAAAATTTAATGTACTTTTAATCGTCTCCTATATGCAGTGGGAGTTCATACTTGCTGGAACAACTTGCCCAGCTTTCAAAATGGCCCATAGCAACAGCATAAGTTCATTCCTAGAAGCACAGAGTAAACCTGGACCACTGGTATGGGTCATTTTGAAAGATGGGTAAACTCCTCCTATACTTCTTGACTTGCTGGCATTAAGGATATATTGCAGGGCAGTGACCTAGAACAACCCAAAAGAATCCCATGTCATTTGCACAATGTATGTGATGCAACTAAACCAACCAGTGGTGTAATTGCACCAGATGGTGCTCAGTGGCAAGGAGATTGTAACTTGATTTATAATTATAAAACATACTTTGCATTGTATCTCAATTCAAATATCTTAACAGGATTGAAAATCAATATTGGTCGCCGCAATATCTTTTCAAGCCCTCTTTCCAGATTAGCATTATGCAACAATGAAATTACAAATTGCATCGTCAACCCCAGAAGTATGGGTTGAAGAACCATCCTCCCCACATACCATGCCCACATGTGCACCTTTGAAAATAAAAGCTATCCAAATTTGCCCTAGGTGCAGGATTTTTTTAGCTAGAAAGGCCTAATTGATTCATCAAGAAAGCACATTCATGACATATTTAAGTTAAGTTTGACTAAAGATATATTTTGGTAGTCCATTGCTTGCAATGACGATGGTCCAATTTATGTGTCTTATAAATGAATACATTGTGTAAATAAGTTGAGAACCTGGAACTTTCAGTTCTGTAAAAATCTGAACATAGCAATTTGAATCTGAGGTTGCCTGCAATCTGAGTGAACTCGATGCATGCCATTCTCAAAGTAGTAGAACAGGATGTCTCAAATTACAGAAATAGATAAATGAAGTTTCAAGGTAATATTCAAAATACTGGTTTCTTATTTAATATAATCACATTCTTTCAATATTGCCATCCAGATATGACAAAAATGTAATTTGCATGTGAGATGCCAAGTTTTCATAAAATGCAACAGAAGCCATTTGCTTCTGCGTGCAAGTTTTGGTTTTCCACGTCAATTAAACAAAATAGGAAAAGCTGATAGCAAGCACAAAGAGGAGTATACACTAAGGTGCAAATGAAAATTATGTTTATAATAATCAAAACCTTGTGTGCAAAAAGACATGGTTATTGAATTTCCAGGCTGGATCTCAGCTATAGGTATTTTTATTGACAATTAACAAGTGAATTTACTCCTAAGGCAGCAGTCGAACACAATCCCCAAATTCTAGTCATGCAGCAGAATTTCCATATGAAATGTCCCATTGTTTCATAAAACATTTTGAAGCAGCAATGGATTTCATTTTGGGTACTTTGACAGTTTCTGGCTGAACAGTTAGTTTCAGATCCTTCTGACTTTAATGTGTGGTAAGATTGAAAACAACCAAATTTCAACATATATCTTTCATTTGATGTTCACATCCTTTTCCTAATCATGATGCAAAGAAGGAAAGGCCATAATGAAAAATATTGGCTGGCGAAATAATAAAATGCAAAGTGCCAATTTTACTGTTGGTCTAGAAATTTCAAGGGCAAAAACTCAAATTTCCAGTTTGCTCATTCCTTCTTAAAGGCTGAAAATTATGTTTTAGTACTCTTTCAAATGCAATCCCAAACATTAAGAATTCATTTTATTGATCCAGGGCATACGAAACTTTCAGTTGGAATTCACTAGCCAAATACTGGGGCTGAATATGTGCCTTCCAGGAATGAAAACAATGGAGCGGTCAAACTAGAATTCAAATGTGCAATATGTAGCACTCTGCAACTCTGGATTTTCTGTTTGGGAACAAAGATTCAAATCATCAACATTGGAGCCTTAAATTCTCACTGAAGATAACAAATTGAAGCACTGTGCTTGTCTTCTTAAATCATAGTCCACGCCATCATGTGCATTATCATCAAGGCTCGGCATTTTTCCAGGCACTGATGGTTACTGTTAGCTTTTAAAATGGTGACAAGAAAGTGATCAGAGGGATAACTCTAAGACAAAGCAGTAGCACAGAGAGCAGAGCAGTTAGATCATCCAATCTTCTCGAGTCACTTGTGTAAACACCAGAGTGGTTATCTTGGATGTGGAGAACCTAAGGTCTCTGAGAATACAGGTGAAGGGTCATTTGCATAGCAGGATATTGGTGGCAGCGTTTTTGGATCCATGGAATAGCGAAATGAACCACTAATAGATTTCATGTACAGAGAAGCATTATTCTCAATAATAAAGGCATCCTCAAGCTCACGTACAATGTCTTCCATATAAGGCCGACGAACAGAAAAAGGCTCCACACTTGTCATTGCAGTTTCCACAACCCTCCACATAGCTTCTGGTGCATAACTTGTTCTGATAACGGGATCAACTATTGCATCAATATTTGATTCTTGAATGAAAGGTTTTGCCTGCAAGATATAAATGATTGCTTACAAAATGTGCCAAAGATTTAACTGATTAATGATAAAAGGTAAACAAAACCAGAAATTAAATGTGCAATTGACTAAGACTTGGGTTAGATGAAAAGGTACAAAACATGCTGCAGTGTGAATCTTAGTTGGACATGTGATCAGATTTGACACAAGCAACACTGTGATAAAAGTCCTTCATGAAGTATATTAACTAAAGATTTATTCAACAATAAATATATTGATGTTGAGCTTCCAAAGTAGATGCTACAGATGGTAAACCTGAAGTAGCAGAGAAAACAAATGGGGTTTCTGTCTCTTACAATGATCCAACACCCAAAGTGGGTGATAAGCATGCCAAGAATTGACTTGAATTTGTTGTATGTGCTTTGGGAGACACCTAGATACAGGATTTTACATGGTTCTTTAAGTAGAATTATTGTATGTGCTTTGGAAGACTCACACATTTGATGCAAATGCATGCTCATTTGATGTCATCTACAAATGCATTAGTATTACTCGATACAGGATTTTGCATGATTCTTAAAGTAAAATTATCCTTACAGCATAGTTATCAAAAGCATTTTCTGAATAACATATTGGGCTAAAAATACAAGATAAATTCGAATAAATGATAGAATTGGTCCCTAACATTTTGGTTTACCTACTCTTTTCAAGGATCCTGAAAGAAAGCTAAGATGATAGGAACAAGAATTGAGAAGGATAGGATGATATGTGAAAGCTACCCTTGACAAACCTGAATAAGAAATGGGGCAATACTATCATTGATATGTTACAATGTCAACTGAAAGATCATTGCGTTCAATTCAGCTGGTTTACTGGAGAACCAATGTCAATAAATTCTAGAATGTCGTATCCAATTTTATTGGAGGATCAATCTTGGAAAACTGGGATATAAATGAAAGAAAAGCAGTGGTTTGGGATAGAAATAATCTTCACTTAGTACAAATACAAACTATACTCCAAATGTATCATATAATGTTCCATTTATATTTACTTCCAAATATTGGGAAGCAGGTAGCTGCAAGGATGGATAATGCTTCAACCAAAGGTACTAGAGCAGTGTTGCTTCTACCACAAAAGAGAGCACATGGCCCAAATATGCACAAAGAGGTAATGCAATTCAAGTTCTAAATTGGCTGACACAGTTGAGCGTCATAGCATCGAGATGAACACAAGGTAAACCTTCAAATGAGGCAAACATTCCCTGAACATACCCAGTAGAGGGTTACAGCTCAAATGCACAAGATACTGCAGCTATTATTCACATGAAGCACAATCACAAAATATTTTTGGAATAGAATAAATCCCATTCATGATAATAGTGCTTTGTACAAGAGGTACTTCTATAGTTTAAAAGGATATGCACCTCCTCCCCCATGTACCCTATAAAGATTATACGAAGGCATATATGTTGCCTCCTAACATTACCATTGAAAGGAGGAAAATTCCACAAATGTGCCTCATCTTATATTATAATTTCCTAAATGAGCTCAAATAAGCACCAACATTATAAATTCACTCCAAACAATTTGGAATGAATCTATACCGTCCCATAAACCAGCTATATGAGCCACTTGAGTGTTCGTCAATTATATTTATGAGTCTCAAATGTTATGCACCCAAACTCAAGACTACAATAATGTGATTATCATTTCCTCTATGGTCAGTCTGTGTGTGCTTCTCACAAATGGCGAGACAAACAATGCCCAAACCTTCATATGGGAATCCTTTAGGATGAGAATGTCGACAACTCAACTTGAGAATGCTTGTCATTTGTTATCTTTTCATTGACATCGCAAGAAAAGTCGTAAATTGTCTTCCAGACAACAACACCATTGGTACAGTGTCTTCCATACATGTCTTGCATGCTTGAACTATATATTGAATTGCTTGTTGAATACACAGAAAATTCCTGCTTAGATTTTTATGTGTAATGCTTTGTCCAGTTTGCCAAACTACATCTGATGCTGGAATGACAAGTTCCAACTCAAATGATTTGAATGTGACATAGTATGAGGATAACAAACTCCATTCATGATGGTGCTCTGATACCATATTGAACTGCCAATAAAAACTCTGATATTACTATAAGCTGACAAATAAACACCATACATACGGGAAATTCATTTAGATATTGCAATTTTCTGCAGCATAAAGTAAGGTACTTGAGTTGGAAAACATAGAAGACTCTCTCAAATCGTTGTTGCGATATTTACCCTCTTTATAGGACTACAAGGTGGTTGTGGGGTAGCCATTATTAAGGTATTATTAAATAATTAATTACATAATATGTATTGACGAGGAAACCAAAAACTCAATCTTGTGCAATGATGAAATCTACAGGAAGTTCAAAAGGTGTTGGCTGGTATGTCATGACAGAAACCAAATACACCAGATTAGATCTCTAGTCAGCCACGAAGGGGCTATAGTCTACAATTGCAATCAACACATCACTATGGCAAAAACAATCGAGTCTCACTTGAGACAACTACAAAAGGCAAAGTTCGTCCAATTAAAACATAAAAAGCAACAAAAATGGGTGAGCCAACATAATAGTGTAAGTATCAATTCATATTCATCATCATTCAACTAATGATGACTTCATATGGAGAGGCATAATTCATGATGTCAAAAATAGGAATCAAGTTACATTCTGATCTCTGAGAACCGATAAGTAAAGTCGACTGTAGGATACTCCGATTCTATGTCTGGCGATGTAGAACAAAAACGTACCATAACCTGTCTAACATAATGGATATTCTTGACGTACTAACCTTCTATTTCATAATCACTATGATCATTTCAACGCTCACAATACATTACGTGTACATCAATAGGGTCGGAATCCATTTCAAAAGTGGAATCATAACTATCATACCTTGGTGTCATTGGCTAGCAACATATGTAAATGCATCTTGCAAGGGAACACTAGTGACATGACATGAACTTGATCCCAGCAACATCTGCATTTGCGGAATCTACTTTCATGACACCAGTTACAACTTGATGAATGTAAACAACACCCTTCCCATACTTAATCGAAAAGCATGCCAACATCTCCCCAAACCTATGTGGTTGTCCCCCTTGAGAAGCGTCAAAAAAATCAGGACTAATCAATCTCCATTCTGTTTAAAATTATTGTGAGTGATTCTACCTCGAAAATGTTTCACACTTTCACACATTTGGTGAGTATCTTTTGCAGTAGACAGTTTCAACATACATGCGGTTGTAATGTTTGTGGCCAAGGAGGTTAAAAAGGGAAATATTTGATCTGTTATAATGAAATCACAATCCCCCACTTCCAAAAGCTTTATCTCCTTTCTTTCAAATGCATCTTTGGATGGAAAAGAGTGAATGTGAGCCAAACATGATGGCCACTGCTTCATCCAAATATGAATTTGACCCATCTCTTCTTGGATTGCCTTTAATTTATACAACCTTGATCCATCATTCTTTGGATGGAAAAGAGTTGATGTGAGTCAAACAGGTCACAGCTTCATCCAAATATAGATTTGGCACATCTCTTCTTGGATTGCATTTACTTTTTACAACCTTAATCTGTCTTTAGCTTCCACCAAGAGACTCCTTGTGTGCTTCTCCAACTCATGCACCTATTTTCTTGTTGATTCTTCTTTCAAAATCAATATCAGTAATAACTTCAAGTAGTGACTAGCCTTAACCAATGTAAGTATATATGTTGTAATAACTTCAATTCCACATTTGGCACTGAAACTCAAAGGCACATCCCCAGGACCAGGTAAACAATTCAGTGCTGGGTACACATCTTGGAGACTAGAGTGTCTCCTAATTATGGGCAATGTCTCTAGCAAGAAGGAGATATCCCTGATGTCTCTTGATGCCTCGATGGGTGTCTCCTGCTATTAAAAACAAAGGAAAAGGTTTAAAAATGAAACAGCCTAAAGCCCTAAAACTTCAAAAGATTTCACCCAAGCCATTTCTCACTCATTCAAACACAGACCATGAAATTTAGATATCATGCAAAAAGTCACCAAGAAAATTGAAAAGGAGAGCAAGGTTGCAGCATAGATTTTCAGGAAAATTGTCACACAAAAGACAATTGAGAGGATCAAATTAAAAATGGTGTCCCCATACCCACATCTCCTAGAGACTAATGGTATATTCTGCCGTCTTAAAATAGTTGGAAACAGATTTTCAAGCCTTCTCTTGATTTCGCACTAACTTTGCCTAGGAGATCATATTATCAATTGTTATCTTTAGCATCAACATTTAACTGACATCTCAGATTATAGAACTATAGAACTTGATCAAAAATACTTCAAGTCTTCAATTTCTGACACTCCTCTGCTAGATGCCACTGTAGATGGTAGCTCAAGCTGCAATCTCTTGCAATTCAACCATTAAAGTAAATGCATAAAATTTTCTATCGTGCCAGACCTTCATGCAACTTCACATCAAGAAATTCTTTGGGAACACAAGAAGTTTATTCTTCAACCAAGAAATCAACACATCTGCCCCCAGAGGCTGGCCCGATCGGTCAGCGAGGTTGTGCTAAAGCACCCCATCCACAAGAGGCCGTGTTCTCCAGTCCCTGATTTACCCATATCACGCAGAATGGGGCACTTATGTGGAGCTTGTCAATTCCACATTAGCCACGATGCATATTAAGAGAATTTATAATTAGAAAGTTATAAATAACAATAGAAAAAACACATCCAAATCTGTATATAGAAATTTACTCTCCCCTTCATAGCAAGTCTTTCTCCACTGTTGTGCCACTATCTCTAGACATCACAACATTAGTACACTTCTTTGATTCTGGATTTTTTTATTTTCTTTCTGTGTTGGTAGTTTCTTTGTGAGTAATTTGAACCTCCTCTTGCCTATTTCACTTCTGTGAAGATAATGGAGCTTGAAGCTTGTTGATCCATATTAGCTGTTAAGAACTAATGTCATTGTGAATATACTTGGCATGCAAGACTAAGTGAAGATATGCTAGAAGCATTCTAATGGAAAAATGCAATTGCAGTTTTAACAACTTTTTATCTTGTTTTATGGCTTGAAGGCTCAATGCGTAGAGGAGGACATTTCTTGAGAAGAGATCATTTTTGTAGGTGTTGTTGGTTCTTTGTTGTTTTGGATTCTTAAAACTTCCTTTATGTTCAGAGTCTAGATTTTGACGTGATGATCCATAGTTACCAAGTTCGGAAATTTGGATCCATTCAGAGGGCGAAAAAAATCCAAAAATTCGGAATAGTTGAAAAAGTTTGGAAAAATCTGGCCCGCAATGTATACATATCATATATAAGCATAATTTTATAAATATACAAAATTGACATATACAATAAAAAAATTATAACGTAATATAAAATGATAATATATTTAATGATGAATAATATAAAATTAATAAGATATATAAAATGATAATATATTTAATGATGAATAATATAAAATTAATAACGTGATATAAAATGATAATATATTTAATGATGAATAATATATAAAGTTGCAGATTTTGTGCAGGTCCAGCCAGATTTGGTAACAATCATAGCTTGTATGAAGGCACAGATTCGAGTGCTTATGTCCATAAAAGGAGTTTCATTCAGATGTCATAGCCACAACAGAACCCCCAAATAAATCAGGCAAATGATTCAGATGGTTAAACCAAGCTAATGAAGATGTAGATCAGCATATTCTGGCATAGAATAACTCTCTTCAACAAAGGTACAAACTAGAGAAGCTTGAGCTTTAGAAACCTACATTCTCACTTATGTAGATGTTTCTGTCACTTCATTAGATGGTCCCAATGTAGGTAGGTAATACTAATATATATTCAGACCAAAAAAGTAAGAACTATTGATGTTCCTTCATAAACTCGAGCCAGCAGAATAGTACGAAAGATGAGGTAAAACTGCATCCTGGATTCTTTTGAATTTTTGGTGCTTAATATTGTAATGAACTTGGTTCTAACTTCTTTCAGCCAAGAATGAAAAATGAAATCTATTCCACATACCCATTCCACCAGGCTCCATTCAGATCGGGGCCTATGTATATTAAGAGGCTCGCGACCACATATAATTTCTAATAGTACAACACCAAAGCTGAAGACATCACTCTTTACTGTGAGTTGCTGACTTGAATAATACCTGCAAAAAGTAACAGTGTGAGAAAACTTTTTAGGATGGGAAATCCGAATATGATATTTACAAACTTCCTGCTACTATTGCTTAGACACTTCACCATTAGGTGTCACTGACAGTGGACTGGGCCTTTTGTCACAGTATTCGATATAAGACAAAACAAGCCTCTATACCATCTAGAATTTCTTCTTTCAGATTGCCACTTTCAAATCTTGTTATTTCCTATTTCCCTACATATAATATCATGATTATCTGTTCCACTCAAAGTACAATCTGTAATGTCCCTCACTATTCCCTTCATTCCCAATTTCTCAAGTGTGTAGACATTTGATAAATGTTTTAAACAAGAAACCTTGCTAAATGAAGAAGAACGAGTGCTTCTCACTAACAGGAAAACGTGGAAGATAACCTACTCGGGGTCTAAATAACCGGCAGTTCCCGCACTTCTAATGAGACATTGCTGTCTCCATCCTGAGGGGCATACTTTGAAAAGCCAAAATCTGCAACTTTTGCAACCATACTATGGTCTAGGAGAATGTTGCTAGACTTGATATCTCTATGGATGATGCATCTCTCTCCACCAGAATGCAGAAAAAGTAAACCTGAAATAACGAATACATAGAAGTTGGGAGATGTCGTTAATGTGCCCTGGCTATCAAATGGAAGAAGTATCTACTGTATATAAGGAACAAATTAAAACATAGGCATACCACGGGCAGCCCCAAGGGCAATAGAAATTCTTGTTTGCCAATCTAAAGGTTTTCTCTTTGCTGCTTCACCTGTGGATAAGAAATCATACAATATTATTTAATTTGACATCATTTACACCAATTTTAAATAAAATATTCCTTTAAGTTTAAGCACGTTATCAAATGTAAGGAGCAGTTGATACCATAAAGGCGATCTTGTAGAGAGCCATTAGACATGAACGGATAGACGAGGATTTTTGATCCTTTTCAGAGCAATACCCCAGAAGAGGGACCAAATTCTCATGCCGCATTTCAGAGAGAAGAGTTAGCTGCAAAACTAGCATTAGAACAGCTGAATACTTCCAATCTTGAAAAATTGTTATCTCAGAAGACAACTTATAGCCTGGTTCAACGGCACTAATATAGAAGCATTACCTCAGTCTTAAATTCACGCATTCCTTGAATAGACGTAGCCGAGCAAACCTTAACGGCCACTTCTTGCCCATCAACCAATGTCCCACGGTAAACAGCGCCAAATCCACCTTCACCTATCTTGACCTCATAATTGTTTGTTGCAGATTCTAGTCCCTTGAGAGTGAATGTTTCTATATCGAATGGTTTTGTGGCTACAGTCTCTATATCTGGTATAGAAATTGCTTTATCTGCACATCATGAAATATATAGTTCGTTTCAAATTTATGGTTTTAGAGCTTTCCTCAACTATATTGGTTCCGCATGAAAATTTATGGTTTCAGAGCTTTCCTTAACTGTATTGGTTCTGCATAAAGTAAAATAGGAGAAAATATTGATAGTGAGAGGACTAGCCACCTACGGTGCTTTTACAATTCCAAACTAGTTAATATTGGTAGGTCATAATAAGCTGAGGTGCAAGTTTAGTAACCGATCTTAATATGTGGTACATTTCTTTGACCCTCGGTATCCTAAAGTTAAAGGATATAATGGAAAAACCAGATGACAAAAGGAGAATACAGTGTTTTATGCATACTTACCAAATCCAGAAATCCAAATCAGTTTGAGAGGCAAAAAAATACAAAAATCCAGAATTCTTGAGAAGGTTAGGAAAAAACCGGTCCAAAATATATCCACATATATGAGCATAATTTTATAGATATACAAAATCGACAAATACGGTGAAAATTTAATTATGTAATATTAAACATTAACATATTTAATATTAACTAAAATATAAGATTGTTAGGTGTCTTTTGTTTGCAAAATAACTTTTAAAGAGGGGATTTAAAAGAAAACAGGCCCAACCCTGACCAAAATTATCTGGGCCGACCAAAAATTCGGATCCAGCCGGATTTGGTAACTATGGTTTTATGAGAGTTCACAAATAACAATGCAGAAAAAAATTTCAATTGGGCTAACATTTTAAAGACAATATGACCTGTAAAGGAACAATTAACCTAACAGGGAAAGAAAGTACTTGAATATGTTTAAGGAGAAAAGGTCTTATTTAATCCATAGCAGCATACTTAAATTCTGTTTATGAGATCACCAAATCTTCATCTACAACACATGGAAGATTTTTATGATTGCCATAGTTGTAATCTATTCAATGCCCAGAAAGCAGTTTTATTGTTTTAATCTCTCTTTTATTAAGGTTGTATTGCCATGACTTCTATTGGAGATGAAACATGACTTTAGGCCTCATATATCATTAACAATATTAAGAAGGCGTTCTGAAATTACACAATGAGACTCCCAACTGTTGTATAGAATCATATGTAAAAGGTAGATATGAATTAAATTCCTTTTCTGTTGCATTGAACATCATAAAAAACAACCCCAGCTTTACATGAAATTGGTAGTCATTTTGCATAACATTCCAGAGAGATATTATATCCGATATCATGTCAACACTAAATTCCTTGCAACAATTATGCAAAATTTATGAAGCGAAATTGTCTCAAAAATAGATGCAAGGAATGCACAATATATAAACATCAAGCCATAACACAACCACCCATTCAAGCTGCAAAAAGGCCATAAATTCAATATATTGGTGTTAGGATGCACAACAGAAATGAGTTGTCACATTGAAGAAGTCCCCTTTAAGTGCAGGGAATCTCCCTTGACAACAATATTCTCCTTTAAAGTACATAATACCTTCTATCGACGATAAAGGGAATGATTGCATACTCTTGAAAATTTTGATAAATTTGTCTGGGAATATCTTAGAAGTTGACCTCCACCTGAAAGTAAATGAGAATCGCATTACCCAAGACCATCAAAATTTTAGAGCATAAATTTGCTTTTAGTAGACCCAGCTATGAATGTCCGTCACTTGCTTATATCACAACCAACAAGACTTGGATCTTATTAATATCCATATGATGGACATAGGAAATACCAGATAAAGTATCACTCAATATCATGTCTGGGTCATTTTTTAATGGAAAACAAGGGAAAACAAATTGAAATAATTATTTCGAAGGGGGTAATTGTCAAATTCTTATCTAATTGTGATTCATTATTATAATCATAATATGAAAGGCAGATCAGCGACCAGTTGGCAAGTAGGCAACATCCTTCAAAGATCTCTTGAACTCCACACAGCTTGGTAATCCTATGCCTAACCTTAAGATCTTTCACTTCAGAAGGAATGGAGTTATTGTATAGAATGTAAACAGTTTGATCTTCAGCTGTCAACTTCAAGTTTCAACTATTAACTTCAAATAGTTATAGCTTCTAAATTGTTATAGTAGTGATATCTGGTTGCAATCATCCATAGCAATTTAACAGGCTCAAGCCTATGTGCTTAATGCATTCCAAGTTACTTGACACTCCTTTTGCACCTAAAACAAATGGGCAAAAGGAAGACAATATTATGGAGATTAATCAATTCACCAAAAATTTCTATATTAATGCAATTCTGCTTAAGACCTACAACAATGTAACAGCCCATTCCTTTTTTGGACTTTGTCCTCCTGTGCACTGCCAAGGGAGAGGGGGACAAAAAGTGTCTACATTTCAGTGAAGAAGTCTACGTGGATAGCCAAAAATTCATCAGATCCCTGAATGGTCTGCAGCATTTGACTAGCATTTGTAACAGTTTTTTCTGAAACATTGTTGAGTAAAAGTTTGTAGCATAAAATGAACTACGGAAGTGTGTACCATAGCAGTCTTTTCTGTGTTTTTGAATCTTATTATGATCCCAGACTTGACATATTTTGTTTTCTTAAAAATGTAGTAGGTGATAATAGATGATGTATAGTGCTCAATCTCTCAAAATTGCAGCTGTCTATTTTCCCTGAAAAACCACAACCATAAAAAGAACACAAATAGATTCAACACACATCCAGATGTAACCTCGGGGTCATAAAATAGCTTTTAAGGCGACATTTCTCTCTTTCTCTCTCCACCTGTGTCCTCCCTCTCCCCTCTCGCTCCTCTCACTCTCCCTTTCTCCCCCCTCTCCCTCTCTCTTCTGCATATACTCTGTATGTAAATAAATTTACTGAGAGTAAACATTTGATATGAGAGAAGAGGCATCTATACTTAACATGCATTTGCGCATCTCTCTCATCCCTTCACCATACATGGGAAAACAGACCATAACTGAATGCAATTATAAATAGCCCATTTCCTTTGTGGGCATTGACTTCCTGTCCAATGCCATGGGAGTGGGGGACAAAATGTGTCTAACTTTTCAGTGAAGAAGTCTAACTTTTGTAGTATAAATTGAACAGAAGACTGTACCATAGCAGTCTTTTTCTGTGTTTTTAATCTTATTGTGTTCCCAGACTTGACATATTTTGTTTTCTTAAAAATGATGTAGTAGGTGATAATAGATGATGTATAGTGCTTAATCTCTCAAAAATGCAGCAGTCTATTTTCCCTGAAAAACCGCAACCATAAAAAGAATACAGAAATAGATTCAACACACCTCCATGTGTAACCTCTGAGTCATAAAAGACCTTTTAAGCCAACATCTCTCTCTCTCTCCACTCCCATCCCTCCCTCCCTCTCCCCTCTCCCTCTCTTTCTCCTGCATATGCTCTATATGTAAATAAATTTACAGAGACCAAACATTTAACAGAGAGAAAAAAGGCATCTATACTTAGCATACACATGCACATCTCTCAAATCTCTTAACCATACATGAAAAAACAGACCATAACTGAATGCAATTAAAATTTGACCCTGATTATCCATGGTTAAAATTTGAAAATTCTTGATCATAATTTAAAAAACCTTACCACAATTGACCCTAATTAAAAATTCTCTCGTATATTCCATGTAGCATTCCTAAATACCAACATGAACGGAACTATAAATATAAAATAGAAATAACTGATACATAGTTGAAATGGGGGCACCTGCACACTCGGGGTTGGATTGCCTTTGGCAAATCCAAGTGAAGCAAAGGAGCTCTCACATAGAGGCAGCTATATCTTTGTATCGATATGTTGTAATTGTTAAAGATTCATTCTTTAGGGTTTTCCCCTTTTGTATTCAAACCACCAAAACCCTAATTAACCCATGACCTAACAATTCACTAACCCTAGTCATTCGAAATATAACATCATAATAATAATGCTAAAAGACATAAATATATATGTTGTGTTTAGGTACACAACATGCCATCCCCCTTAAAGAGCTTTGACCTCAAAGCTAGTCAAACTCCAAAAGGTTACATTATGAAAATAGAACTCGAGACCTCTACCTACTACAAGTAAGCTTTGATCATCCTACCAAACACCACTACTTGAAATAACGCATGATTTGTTTTAAAATCCTAAGTTTACCGAGCATTTTGGGCAATTTCCCAACACTTCGTCATTCTCACCTAGGGATTGGTAATTTAAGGCCGTGCCAGATTTTTTTCCTCTTTACTAGCTTCTGCACATTTTACTCCATGTCCAGAATTTCAAAAAAAAAAATTCCTTCATTCCAGCTCCCCCATGTCATCCCCAGAATAGCCCAACCTGTAGCTCTCCCTTGTGTCTTTCTTCTCTTCTTACACTGCAACATTATCTTGCAAAAATATACACAACATTGTTTATCCGCATCTGAATCCATGCAAGGGTTTTCATCAAACCTTCTACACTACATACATTTTCCCCAAAATGATCTTCCACATCTATGCAGGGTTTTACCCTACCCATATCTTTGAAAATTTCAGGGTTTCTTCTGCAACAATATCAAATCCATCCCCTTGAATTCAAACACAACCAAATTTTCTACATTTTCAAACTTGAATGAAATAGGGGTTTCACTTACCTTCCTTTCGTTTACTTTTACACCTTCACTTTTGTTGATGATTCCCTTCGCAAAAGATCTTTCTCCTCTTCTGCAGGTGGATCTTCCTCCCATTAAGAAATGAGTTGTTTCTCTTCTTCGTCGAGATATCCATCCCATACCATTACAGTTGATTCCTCTTTTTCCTTTGATGCAGAGGCTGATTCCTCTTCATCCACCATTGCCTCAACATCCATATTTCGTCAAGGGTTCATGTCCTCATCTTCAACTAACTACTCTGGCTGCTTTCCTACCCAACAAATCTCCCTTATAACCTCCATATGGAAATCATCAAATATTTCATTCATCTCCTGTCTGGGCACAAAATTTGAGCTGCATCTTTGATAAAATCCCCTCTACATTTTGACAGCTGCTGTGAAAATTGACTGAAGCTCTGATACCACTTATAGGCATAGCGTTCCTAAAGACCAACAGAAACGGAACTGTAAAAAATAGAATAGAAATAACTGATAAATAGTAGAAATGGGGGCACTTGCACACCCAAGGTTGGATTGCACCTGCAAATCCGAATGAAGCAAAGGAGCTCTCACACAATGGTGGCTATCTCTTTGTATTGATATGTTGTAATTGCTAAAAGATACATTCTTTAGGGCTTTTCCTCCTTTTGTATTCAAACCACCAAATCCTGATTAACTCATGACCTAACTCTTCACTAACTCTAGTCACCCGAAATATAACATAATAATAATAATGCATATAGACATAAATATATAAACTGTGTTTAGGTACACAACATTCCAACAAAGCCATTATTGTACTGTTCAATTTGGTAATCACAGTCTCTTTGATTGAGGCTAGCATGTGTCCAAAAACAAATTATTGAGGGGATAAATTATGCAGTAGCAATTTAAATGTACCCATGTATCAAATTATTTGACATAAAATTGACAAACTATTATCATGTCATTTATTTTCCATGGGTCCCCACATACATACTAGTGCACACATACACTTGATGCTTGCATCTTTTCCAACAATTTTAAAATTGATGTATTGTAAACTTGTAATATTTCATAATATTCAATTGGGCATAGAGTAGAATTCAATATTATCAATGATCATAGAAAATATTAGTTAAATGGTAGAATATAATTCTCAGAAAGCACTAAAATGATTTTAGGACCCTAAAAATCAGGATACTCACAATTAGGGGCTAGTTCTGGAGTGTCATCAGCCATTTTGCGCCTTTTGTACAAGCAACTGAATATAGCTCCCACTGTAATTACAAGCAAAACCGACCCCCAACAGATCCTCCTATGATAACATATGGTTTCTTGCCTTGTGGATTTGGGTCACAAGGATTATCATCAGACATACTGCAAGAATTTCCCAATTTACAAGATAGAAAGTCACTGACATAAAAAATCTAGCCATCAAAATTTAACAATGCTGAGGTCAATTCATTACATACATAGCATGTCCAAATAAATTTTGATTATTACAGCTTTCAGAAGAAAGAAAAATAGACCCCCAATCCTCCAGGTTCTGAAAACTTACTTTACACGGCCTTCTGCAATTGTTGTATTTAGTTGTGGATTGCATCCAGTTAGTCTGCGGAAGAAATCTATTGTTAAACCCCAAGATGGTATAATTTTGAATACGCACTTCCACCGTGATAATAAAACCTATAGTCATAGAATGAAAAATGAAGCAATGCTTCTGATCTACTTATCAAGAATCAACGTGAACGTTTATTTTCATACAAAATTATAATGAAAAATTATATACAATGTTCAAAAAGTCAGGGTGAAGTATTAACATAGATTTGAAAGTTCTCTTACAAGATGTCCAATTTTGGAAGTTGAGCTACAGATTCAGGAATAGCCCCTTTGAAGTTATTCCTACTAATGTCCCTGCATATCTCACAACGAAAAATGTTAAAGACTGAAAGATCACAGAGACAAATGTTCAAACCAAACAAGGTCCATTTCCAACCAGTTTTCTAACTTTTCTTTATTCTAACCATGGATGGTCGCTTGCTGCTTGTCAGAGTTTTAATTTATGAGAAGTTCGATATAACTCGGTTTTGAATTGCTGGCAAATGCTTAGAAAAGTTAACTGTCTAGTGGATACCAAAGTTGTTCAGGAAAAATGGTTGACAATTTACGTGAAGGCAAAATATGCTTGTGAAAGATAAACTGACTACTTTGAAAGAAAGGTAAACAAAACCAAGAGCAACATGGCATACCATATTTGCATTATATACTTGTTTGGCTTTACATACTTCTTTAGGGGATTGATTGATAAAAAACAGGCTACAATTGAGATGACTTCAATTGGAAGCTAAGACAAGGAGCACTTGCAACCTTAGTGTTCGTTCCAACAATGAAATTATACAATAATCCTTCAATTGCTTTCGGATGCACCTCAAAAGAACACTTAAGTTGATCAGTATTGAAAATGGATTTAGCATGTTCCTTTGACATTTGACAGTAAAGTAATTTGCCTCCAAAACCATAGATATAAATTTTTACTATAGATTCAAAACCCATAAGCAATCAATTGTTTCAAGTTCAACCAGAACACATTAAATCCTTCATCTAAAAGATAATATTTACCATCAAATTCTTTTTAATCTTTACTACACATTTGTTTAAATACACAATAGGACTAAATGTTCATCTTTTCAAATTTCTCTATAAGCAATGTGAAACCATTGGAAACAAAGACAAAAAAACTGATCTTATTAAAGAATCAAGGTCAATCCCCATAAAGGGACTAGAAATTTAGAAGAAACGGATTTAAGACGCATTCAAACCTGGCCAATGAGTCCTAGCCAAGTTTAAGTTCATTGAAGTAGTCAAGGGTTACTACCATGGCCCACTAGGAGGAGCAGACATCTTCTAAGGCATTGAAGGCAAGGTTATGGGTTTTTACTTCCTTGAGTTAGGTATTGATTGGAATAATGCTGCTTAAGGTAAGGCCCTCATAGCTGGGCTAAAATGGCATGCGACTTGCAAATACAATATTTCTTAGTCGAAGGAAATGCTGGATCATTAAAGCCCTTCAACAAAGAGAATAACACCACCAGAGGCTTCATGGGCTCACCGAGGAAGCATATTTGTGTGGAAGAACCTTAATGTTTATTTGCAAGGTCACCATGGGCCCAATTATGGTGAACATTAAAAGGCTTCAAGAGCTGATTGAGGAAGCCTCTTTGTATAGAAAGAACCTTTATGTTCATTATCAGCAAGGTTGCAGTGGGCTGAGCATTACACGATATCAAGGCATTAAGTTCTTTAGAGGAAATGAAGATAATGGTAAATATTTCAAAGGTCTTAAAGATCTCATTTTGGAGGATATTTCTCAGAAAATAATAATGAGGGAATGACAATTGTCTCTGGTAGGGTTGCAGGGTACAGCACCCCTGCTGCTAGAGTGGGCGTATCTGTGTGCCAGATACAAATACAAGTACAACATGGCTTGGATGTGTTTCAGATACCGTACTCAGCTGTATAAAGATACAAACCCATAATTGGGCTGTATCACATACACCCGAATATGGTATGCAAGCCAACTATAGCCATATCTGATTTAAAAGTTTAAAAATTGAACAAAAAACCTCTTCAAAAGGCTAAAAAGATGCTGAAAATTGAAAATGACCGCCTATAATGCATTTTATCAACAACAATTGAGGGCATGGAGGCAAGAGTGTTAGTTCCCTCTTTTACTTCAAAATTTCACATTAGTTCTACTCAACCTACAATTCTTTTGATCTATTTCCTTTGGCATACTCTGCTTCTTTTCTTTCATTTTGTCTATTTTCCACTGGCCTACACAGCCTGCAATATTTTTATCCATTGAATATCCCACTTCCTACCTTGCCCATGGAATGGGAATGTGTAATTTGCATGTAATTTTTATCTAATGTATAAATTGTTTATAATTTAAAATTGATGATTGATAATTATTATTGACATATTTTTTATGTATAACCTACATTATTATAATATTTTAAATATCACACACACACACACACACATATATAGACGATATACAACTGTATTCATATCAGGGGCCTTAAAACCAGTCATATTTAAATCCATATCTGTATTTGCATCCATGTAACTCTGGTCTCTCGCTTAACCCCAAAAAGAACAAAATATTTGATACTCATGTGAATCAATCTATCTTTCACCATGGCCTCCTCAATCTATACGTGAATCAATCTATTTTTGCATCCATATCTTTCTCAGGCTATAATCAATTACTATTCTAGTCCATATCAACACAACAGCTCATATAGCAGTAAAACTAGCATTTAATCCTTGGTCAAAGCATGCACAGAATTCAAAAGCATTAAATTCCCTATGAAGCATGGGAACGCCTCTCCCGCCACCCTTACCCCCAGAAATGTTTCTTGTACAGAAACAAGGGGAAATGTCCACAAACACCGGGCACGCTTCAGAAATGCCATGGATACGGTTATGCAATACCTAGGTCATTTCTGGGCCGTACCCAGTGTGTTTCCGGGCTATACCCGCAGCACAGGCTGCTTATAAAAGCCAGAAAAAATATTATTTTTAGCATTTATTGTTTCTAAATCTAATCTACCCACTCAACCTTCCTAAAGACACTTCCTAAAAGCTATATAATGACATCTTTGGTCCATTCTAAATCACACTCATTTTTTTCTCTTGCTGAATTCAGTTTTTATTAAACTAACATTCAGCATTGTGAAGAGCAAAGAGACATCAAGGAGCAGCTTGAAGGAAGAGTTTAGGAGGTGTTACTAAGAGCTAAGAATGAATGAATCTTTTGAAGAACTCAGGTGTTGAAATTGTAACCATGTTGAATGATGAATCTTTTGAACTTCAATGAATACAAAATATTTTGAGTGCTTTATCTCTTATGGTCCATGGACTAAAATTTTGAAAATGAGTACTATATATATATATATATATATTTTATAATATACTGTACAGACGTATCCGTAATGTTTCTTACCCGAGGTTTTTTGAAAATCGGTGTTTCGCGTTTTGGACCCGGACCCGTGCCGTATCGGTTTCCTGGAAACATAGTAAATTCCTTGTCAAATCAAGTAAAACAGTCAAACAAGGTTCACTCGTAACCTTACCTATTGAGAAATGTCAAATATGCACCTTGCAGTAGTCAACGACAGTAAATCTGGTCACACACTAGTAAAATGTCATCATCAACAGTCTGGTTAGCATTGGTCAAGTGTTGCTGTCACAGGCAACTATGCTAAACGTCAACTGTAAAGTTATCCTCCAAGTCCCTTATTCTGCCCTCAAGTCCTCACTGTTCAAAAAGAGAAGCTTAACTTCCGGCAGTGCATTTAATTGGGGTTAACTAGGGCTGGCATCGCACAACTTGAGCAAATCAGTAGTACACCCTTATTAAATGTTGTTAAAACTCCTAGGTTGGTCAGAAGAGAGAAATACTCAGTTTTATACTAAAAAATCAGAGAATCCATTCTAAATGCAATAATAATGTTATAATACATTATAAATGAGTTATGATGATGCCATCACTTCTTAGCTCTAATTTGGATTCTTTGTTGTCTCTGACTTTGTGGTCAGGATTACCTCCAATTATTTCGGTCATGGCTTCTCTTGATGTGATGACCTTGGAGACGACGCTACCCTGCCTCCCTCCCCCAACCCCACATCCCTCCTGCACTTGAAAACCTATTACTCGCGGTGTGTCTTCTTTAATCTTTAGACCTTTACAAAGAGTAACTTTTCCTTTGAATAATGTTTGTCTTAACCTAGCTTTCGTAATTTGATTGACTCTTTTTGTTTGTCACTTTAATCGTGAGCAATCTCTGATACTAAACTTCAAAATTTAAATGGTGTTTTAGGGGTTGGTACATGTTAAATGATTTTAAGATTTAGAACGTCTTTCGAACAGATTTCAATTAGCTTAGAGTCCCTATTGTGCATGCATATTTTTAAGATCACTTTGATGGAAATCCGGTCACTGTCAAAATGTGTGGTGCTAAAACAGTGTTTTGAATGCAAAATGTTTTAAACTTTTTTGTTTTTTGTTGTCTATATCAGTTCTACAACAAAGTTTTAGCGGGTCATATGTCTATGTAGTTGCTTTCTAGTCTGTCTTCAACCTTGAGTCATTTTTTCGCTGTAGCGAGAATATTAAATTTTTAGAGAGGATACCAAGTCTTCTTGATGTCTCTCTAGAAGATTTCTCGAATGTACATTAAATAGGATGCAAGTAGTTTTTGCATGCTGACTAGTCAAAAATATTTTTCCTAATGCAGAGAAACGATTTGAAATATCATGCTTATATTTGAGTATTGTCTAATTATCTATGGCTAGCAGATTACAAATGTGAGACGAGATAAAATTTCATAAGCAATTAGTATGTCTTATGTGTTTCAGACGCATTTCTTGTCATAAAGGTCTACCTAATGTAATTGGAGAAGTGTACTTACATCATATGAACAATAACATTGCCAAAGTAATTACCAAGTAGTCTAAGAGGCTGTAATCCAGATATTCAATAAAACTTGGGTACTATCATCTGTTCAACTCACATTCCTTACTGCTTTTGTAGGACTTCTATTGATCAGATATACAGATGTATAGACAACTTCTGCCCACAAGTGCATGGGTAAATCCTTATCTTTGAGCATGGATGTTGGCATCTTAGCAAATGCCCGATTTTTCTTTTCTGCTGCGCCGCTCTGCCGATGTACATAGGAACATGTCACCTGGTGCTTTATGTTATAGGCTTCTTGCAATACTCTGCAAACTGCTTGGAATCGTATTCTCTTCCATTATCATTTTTTAGCACTTTGAGATTGTACTCACTTTGCTTCTCCACCAAAGTCTTGAATTCAACAAAACAAACACATCTGATTCTTTTACAAAAATAAACCCACGCTGCCCTAGAAATATCATCAAAAAAGGTCAAAGTTTTCCCTTAAGTGAGGTTTTGGACACATGGGTCCACATAACTCAGAATGCACCAACTCCGCTTATTTTTCAGCTCTCCTCCTTTCCCTTGAAAGGTTGTCTATGTTGCTTTCCAAATCGAAAAGGCTTCCAAATATAGTCACTCTCAAAATTTGAGGTAAACACGGGACCGTGGACAGTTGTCTCAACAAAATCAAAGCTTTGAATAACAAATGCCCGCACATTGATGTCAAAATCTAATCACCATGCCATGATTTGCCACATGTGCACTGAATCCTGGTACTTTCATACTAAATCTGTATATCCCCCTTCATATATACCAACAACAATAACCTTGTACAAATGCTTCTTAAAGCACTTGCTATATGTGAACTCTACAACATATCCATTCTTCTTGGCAGACTCGCCAAGAGAACAAAAATAATTTTAAGGTTTGGAATATGCAATACATAAGTAATTAGCAACTCTCTAAGTACTAGCAATACATTCAGTTTCCAAAGGAATATTATTAATACCTTCAATTTGTGAGAACTATTGTCATCTAATGGTACAACCTGCTGTCCATCATTAATATCATATCTGACAAACCAATATCTGAATCTCCTATCAATCATGTGCTTACTAGCTTAGCAGCACAAAAATGAATAAACCAAACGTCAGATTTTACTCTACTGTAAGCTGGAGCTAACAACCATTAATCTCATCAAAGCATCCCCAAACCCATGATCACAAAAAGAATTCAACTCGGGACAACTGCATCTCATATGGTCAAATTTTCTGTAAAGATAACACTTAATTTGGAACTTAACTTTGGTTTTGATTTCATAGTTGACCAATCTGATTTGGCATCCTTCTTTCGAAACTTATCCTCATTCTTTTTACTTGAAATTTCCTTTTCCCTTTCCTTTCACAATTAACGCATGATGATTGCTTCCACCTTCATAGGACTTTCTCAATTGCTCTTTTAGAAAAAGCATGCTTTCCAAATTGAATAAGGTGAAACAGCTAGTCAACGAGACACTACTAGAGCTGTAGTAAAATTCTCAAAAGCAAAAAGCGGACTGTTCAATACAATTGTAACAATATCATCATTTGTTATTGTCTGACCTGCATCCATCAGCTGGTATCGTATATTCTTAATTCAAATCATGTACTCAATATCATATTCACCTGCATTCATTTTAGAAGATAACAATTTATAATCGTTCTTTCAAGTACAAAGTTCTCTGTTCAATCAAAGGAGAAGACAAATCACACTATAGAACAAATCAATCAATATTTGACAATAATGGATGATGGGTTAGAGAGATTGCAAGCAAAATTTGATCAATTTGAATGGAAATAGAGAAATTTGATGTGTCAACCATGACTCATGGAATTATGTGTGGGAAGATTGCTTTCAGTGATTAGTAGAAATGTGTGAAAAGGAGGTGGAAGGCCATGGTACACAGATAATGGTCGCCAAGTCTGAACATTGCATTGGAGAAAAAGTTGATGAAAATATATGTTTGATGAGTTCCATGTGCGGTGATGAACGGATTGGCAAGTTTGAAAAATATACCAAAGATATGGGATCAAAGTTGTTTAAGAAAATGGGGTCCTGAGGTGTAGGATTCAGAAGATGCCTATCAAAGTTATCATAGGACCTAAGTGCACAGAACTTGGTTATTTCAAGTAGTGAGTCCATAGATAAAATTGAACAAGCTAGTAAATCATCAATAGTTATGGAAGAAGCAAGTAAATCCACAGTATTTTTAAAGAATCTAGTGACCACTCCAAGATTGAAGAGAAAGTTGTAGAATCCCCAAAGAATCCTGTATGAGTTTACGTCTCCTTGAAAAAATAAGGAAGAAGCCCGCACATTTGTGAATATTTTCAAGAGAAGACAATAGGAAGATGCTCAGATTTAAGTAACCACAAGTGTTTTTGGGATTATTGTGGAAAAGAGAGCTGTGTGATAAGTAGATTTTGGAAGCTCAATTCTTGTAGTTTTAGCAGCAAGATCAGTCGTTAAAGAAAGATGTAAGATGATGCATGTTAAACATGGCTATTGATTCTTGAACTTCGATATTGGTTGGATGCATAGCGAAGTGTGGCACTCTGTTGAAAGGATTTTACTTCTTCAAAGCATCATAGATTGCAGGACTTGATGACCACAATGCAGGAACCTAAAGAAAGAAGATGATTTTTGAGTTAGTCAAAGGACATAGGAATACAAGTTAGATGAAAAGAGTGATGTCTATGTAAGTCGAAATTTGAGATCTAATACAACTTTATATGCCGTATAGAATATGAACAAAATATTTACATATAAACATGGTGACAGCCTTCAGTTATATTCACATCTCAATTTACAAACTATATACACAATATAGAATAACCATCAAGGAAACTGTCCCTAACCACTTTGTTTGCCAATCGTGTTATTAGCACCCCTATTACAACACTACTACAGATATTTTAAATTTATCTATCTGAAAATGCCAATTTTATCAATCTCAAGGTGCCTACCTCAGATTTGTCACAGTTTTGCCCATTGAAGGGTTCCATATTGATTAACTCCATCACTTTCTCCGCAAATTGTCCTTTGCCTTGTGATAAATGGCCTTAATGTGGCTGCACCATTGCATTGGGCTGAAAAATACTTTCGAGGGGAAAAATGGGCTCCAAACCCCACCATATGCCCAAGATATCGCAATATTTCAATCGTCTTCTCCAAGCAAGAGGAAAAACTGCCATATGACTGTCAATTTGAAGGTCAGCCATTTTTATTGACATCTCATACTATTACATTCCACCACCACCCCCAACCCCGGCTGCCACTGTAGGTTATGCATATAGGCGTAATAAATCATATGCAATATTAAGCCTAGGTAAGTGTCAAAATACGGGAGTACTACTTAAATTCTAGCTATAAAGGTGGTATAAAGGACAAGAATTAGAATAGGATGTCACATAAGACTAACAATTGGGTCTAATTAATTTGCTTGAAATAACATATTAAGCAGTATGTGAGATGATATGGGGCCATTCCAAGATAATTGAAGATATATTTGAGCCAACTCAAATCATGAGATAAACATTTGTTTTACCAATATCAATATCTGAGGGACTGAGTCATGAGAGACAAGGTCTGAGAGAAGCTGATGAGTTGTGGTCATCAATAAGTCAAAAGTCATTTCTTAAGTCTACGTCAAACACAGTTAATATTTTAAGTCTAGGTTAATCGTGCTCAAGCTATGCAAGATATGAGTCATCGGATCCCATTTTAAATTCTAGGAAAATGTATTGGGTTATTGTGAAAGAAACTTCTGGAAAGATCTTGATGCTTCAAATGAAAGAGCTGAGATGATAAGTTAATCGTCCCTAAGCTTGTGTTTGAAATATGACAAATCAAAACAACATGAAACACAAATGAAGTAAGAACCACAAAGATGTTAAAGGCTAAAAGAAGGATTCTCTATTTTATAAGCTCATATATTTATACAAAAAGCATTGATCTATAACTATATCAAAGCATTTCTATAGATGACCAAACCTAAATGGTCAAAGCAAGAATAAAGCTAACTTTTCCTTGCTTTTAGCATATGCACAGTCTTTCTTTCTATTTATAATCCTATGTCCAATCCACTATTTTGATGAATATTTCCAACATGTATTGCGACACAAAAAAATCAATTAAGATTGTTGACTTGGCATCATAGGCATTTAGATTGGAGTTAGCCCGACTCTTGACCAAAAAAAATTCAAGTATAAAGAAGTAATATGTTGATGGACTGAGGATGAAGGAGATAAAACAGTTATGAAGAATGACAATTAGATCTTATAGATTGAACTCCCACAAGAAGAATTTACTGATTATATAAGGTGACAATGAAAACAGAAAACAAAGATGTGGTAGCAATTTATTATGTCTAGCTTGAAGAATCAACTCCCCAGCAGAGATAGCATGCTAGGAATTTACTCTAATAGTGATAAATTGTTGATTGGGCAACTACAAATGATGGGTTTATAAATGATGGAGATATTTGATAGTATTCAATGATTCGATAAATATGCTAGAGGTTGAGAAGCTTGCAATTCCTCCCGCCACTAACAAACGCTTACAATGCTTGTGTGCTAAAGTGGGTCTCCTTGCCTTGTGATTATTAACGAAAATACATGAGGAAAAATATCATTGGAGTAATGACTACTCATGGAGGTCATTTGGGTAATGACGAAATTACATGAGTAAAAATTCCACAAAAATCAATAATCTGATTCGATAAATGGTTGACAAGCCCAATCATATAAGTGACTCAATTAAAAACACCCTAATAGAAAAAGACTGAGATGTGTGTAAGGGGGTTCCCAAAGTTATTGGTTTAGAGTGAATCAAGAAAACCCCTAAAGGATCAAAGCAAAGGTTTGCGGTAAACAATGAAAATCCTTACAAGAGATTGTAGTAGTCCTTTGGGGTAAGCCAAATAAAACCCTCAAGCGAAGTAGTCATAGAGGTAAGGGATGCCAAGTAGTGCACATGAAGATTGAAAGAAGAATTGGTTGAACATTATCCATGGAAAACCCTCTGTATGGATTACAAATTTAAGCGTGTAGTAATTAACATGAAGACGGGCCAGAAGAAAAAACGTCAGGCACATACCAAGTGCCAAAGTTGTTGATTCCCCAAAAAATTGGAGGAAGATGTCGAAATTATAGTTGCTTGATACTGTTCGTCAAAACTTGTATGTTATACATCCTAAGTTTAATACAGACATGTACTAAAGGCACATTAAAGTTATGAATCAAAATTAAAGGGAGAGCATAAAGACAAGTGGGCATACTTGTAAGAAGCATATACAAAACTTACTAAATAGAATGCTTGCACGTGTATAAGCACCATGATAGTAGATAAGTGGCATCCTCGAAAGAAGTTGGGATATTAGAGGTCCTTGTGTACTATACATGTATAGATTGTGAATGAAATGCATGGCCCATTTTTTTGCATTGTGTGTGCTGTGTGCAGTTTCATTTATGGGTATGATTCAAGCCTGCAGTTAATATTCTATTTAAGCAATCTGGGACCTAATCCTTCAAGCCTCAAAAACTTCAAAAAACCATCCGGTAAGAACCCTTGTCAGAATGGAAGATAAATGGCCCAAACGGTTAAGCAAACCATGATTCATTGAAGAACTACTTGACTTATAGAGAAACACCATAAATCATCAAAAGATTTTGTTGCCAACAGCAAAAGGAAACTACAATGTAGCACCACTTGAGAAACTGGTTTGAAGAAACTGCAGTACCTAACAGAGTACATTATAACAAGCAACAACAGAGATCCTCGCCATAAGGAACTACTGCTGTAAATAACCATGAGAAATAAATAAATCCTGACAAAACAGCCAAATGGGCTAGAACATTTTATTAAATATAGTCACATGAGATGGTGTACCTTATTAGATAAAATACACTAGCCCATGTGAATATGTTTCATCGCTCCCTCGAGAGAAGGATTCAAAACTTGAAGTCGGTAATACTTGACATGTGTTATGACATATGATGCCTCATATCTTTCCCTAAAAGGAAAGAGAAGGAAAGAAAGATGAGCGGGAACACAGTTGCCTAAAGCACGCACTCCTACCCTCATCTCCCAAAGCTTATGCACAACAAGAAAGAGCAAATATCATTATACATATTTTTCCAGAACTGTATTCTTCCAAATATGTGTTGGTTTAGTGCAATAATGCTAATACTCCTCTTTGTTAAATCTTAAGAAACGTATTACTAGCAGAAACATATTAGAATAGGTGATCTCCATGCATCTATACTTCTTGTTCAACAATTGCTTTTTGTTACCGGTGGCGAAGTTGTTGGATATTGTCCTTTCAGACCACATGCCAGTTCAGTTCCCGTATTGAATGGCATTTTAAAGCGCCCCAAAATTTTTTTAAAAAAAAATTCAATTCTACCCTTTTATATCATGGTCCCACTTTAGCTCATATCCAGCAGGTTTGGAACCTCATGCCACCGCTGGCAGGAAATTCCAGCTGGATTGGGTGATGGTCGGGTGCAATCACGTGCACAACACAATTTCTTTACATCTATGGCCGACCATTGGCATGCATCCTCGACAAACTTACTCCGCCACTACTTCAGAGTTGAGCCTTGTGATGACTGCCTTTGAGTAGGAACCCTTTCATGAGCCTCTACAACTGCAAGTAGTGGCTCTGCGGCAACACCTTTAAATTGTAGACACCTACCATGCGCATTGTGCACAAATTAAAGCCAAACTGCATTGGCTCAAGGTAGAAGATAAAAAAATTCAAAAATTCTTTCAAAAACTTAAGGCAAAACACTCTACGTGGCAAATCAAATCCATTAGGGAGGCTGACCAACAGTTCGCTGAAGTGTCAGCTATGGTTCAAGCCTTTGTCCACCATTACCAACAAGTTTTCAAAGCTCAAGATCCCTCTCATCAAGGAAAACAAGCACTCCGACATTGTCTTTCAATGGTCCCCTACAAGATCTCACAATCCCAACGAGTTGGCTGTGATATGCCTCTCACCATTGAGGACTTGCATGAAGTCGTTTTGTTGACGATTCTTTTCTCATCCTTTTGATGGATGAGGACAATACCGAAAAATGATATGCAATGTCTTAATACCTTTTGTCTTGATTCAGGTTCGAGTATTCGATGGAAGAAGACTCGGTGCTACAGACAATCCTTTCTACACCTGCCTCCTTGGTTGAACAAGTATGAATGGAAATGGATTCAGCACAACAAAATCTTTTGATTTCTGGGTATGCCCTTTGCATTCAAAGCTACCCTCCCATTGATGGAAGTATGTTATTGATCAAGTGGAGAAAAAAACTCTCATACTAGATCACTAAACCTCTCTTCTTGGCAGCAATGTTTCAAATCTGCTCTAAGGTGCTCACTACAACCCATGTTTATTATTCTTCTTGTTAGGTTCCCTTCTAAAACGTCCTACCAAAGCGTTAGAAGTTGATTAGATTTATTTTTGGGAGCAAACTTTGAACATGGGAAGCATTTCCATCAAGTAGCTTGGAATTTTGTTGCCTTCCCAAGGAAGTTGGCTGGAGTCTGTTAGACATTAGTTGCCAAGGCACTGCTCCGAGTGCCAAATGGATTAGTCGGGCTGTTGAAGGGAAAGAAGCGTGGAAAGTTTTACTTCACAATTGCATTGCTAAAGGATCTCCTTATGGGTGAGCGACCTAAAAGGGTTTAGGCTGTCACAACCTTGTTATCCTCAAGGCTCCTATTAAAGTGATTGGGTCCTTTGTTGTTAAAAGCTTTTGGAAAGCAGGGGAAAAAAATCAAACCTTGGCTTCATTAGAACAAGGATGGGTTTAGCAATAGGTTGTTTGTCAGTCAAAATTCCTTATGGTAGTCACCTATTATTAATTTCCATGGCATTCCTCTTGCGGAAGTTCCACCAATTCATGCACTTGAACTCTTTACAAGAGGAATACACATAGTGCAAGATATTTTCTACAAGAAGACTAGAACTTGGCTATCTTGGCCAGAAGCTGAAAATAGCCAAGTTCCGTTAAATAACGACAATAAAGAATCCTATCAAAAAATTATTGAGGCAGTTCCTTCATATATGCTTCATAAAATAGCAGTTAATTCTACTAGACTATGGTGGAAAGATTGTAAGTGGTATGTTGAAACTTTGTTTTCAACACTATACCCCCAACAAGGGATATGAATGGTTGTCACCCTATTTGCCCATGGTTGACAAGCTTAATGCTCATTGGTCTCTTCAATCTGTTGTCCACACTTGAAGTTGTTGTTTCCAAACCGTTTGGAGTGTTATTCTTGAAGCTAACTCGCACACTTTGCATGGCACTCACTTTATCAAAGGCTTCCCCTTAGTCATCAACTTGTTCATTTAGGGATTACTCAATTCAAGTGTCCATTTTGTGGGCACTTTGAGACTCTTATGCACTTGTTTTGGCTTTGCAAAAAGGTTTGAAGGCCTGGACATGGATCCATGATTTCTTCAAATCCTTTCAGTTGGACCCCCTTCATCTCGCAGAATATTCTCCGAAGGGACTAGCCCATGCTCGGTGTAGAATACGCATAGATTTGGCATACATTCAAAGTGAAAATTGTTTTCTTTAACTAGAAATAAAGAAATGTATTATATTTGCTAACTCTCATATTGATGCTCAATTTTTCACTTATTACAAAGTCATGGTTATTCCAATGTGTTTATGCAGATTCAAGTACATGCCAACAAGGTGGCCCTAGAGGTAGCCATTTGTAGATCCTTTTGGATCACTAGGGTAATGTGTTGTGCATTATTGCCCGCATCTCACCCTCAACAGAGATAAATCCAAGGGGACGCCACCATCGGAGCCACTCCCACCACCGTTCTCACAACCAAACCGGGTGGTCTCCTCCACACAAACACTCACCTCCCCCTTCACAACGCGATTATTGGGCTTCTCCTCCTACACAACGCGAGTTGGGCTTCTCCTCCCGCACACCATGATAGTTGAGCACCTCTGCTTCGCCCAAACAAGTTTCCACATTTGGACTTGGAAATTTCACCTACTAGAATTGATCCATGAGGCATCCAAGAAGGCACACGGAAAGATACGGTGGCGATTAACAATGCCAACATTGGTTGGGACCCCATGCCTTAGGGGAAAGACCTCCCTAATGTTGGTTAGGGTGTTACGGATGACAAGGATCCCCTGCCACTAGGTTCTTTGCTATGGTTGCTTAGGTTGTTGATGTAGTTTTCAGTTAGTCTTTTGTATGCTTTTGTTTTTGTTTCCTAGACTCTCTTGGGGACTAGAGTGTTTATGATGTGGCGAGCGTTCATAACACAAACCTTTTTGTGAAGAGTAGTATTTTTGTTAAGTAACATAGGTCTATTTCATAAAAGTGTTAAAATGTTTATTTACAATAATAAGAAAAGAATAATTTTAGGTTTATATTTATTTGCAATTCCAAATAGTTATATAGTTTTGAATCTTTAAATTGTTAAAGAATTAGCAATCACAATAAAATATTGAAATATTTATTTATGATGATAAAGAATAACAAAAGTCTCTCAACTATTGAAGAAACAAGTTTTCAAATTCACATTAAAGAAATAACATCACTCATAATTTATTTCAACCTCCATGAAATCATTGGGGGCTCCTATTTGGATTAAATAATAGTAGACACTTCTGTAAGGTTTTAAAAAAAACTATGCATTTAACAAATGAGCAACGATATAAAAACTACATTATCATCCATCTAAACTATTAAGTTTTAGAGGAGGTGCATCACCCACCTAAAAGGTTTTGCAAAAACAAGAAATAGTATTCTAACTGTGAATTAAAAATAAATAAACAGAAATTTTATTGAAAACATAAAATATTTCTGTAGATACACATCAATCACACAAAACTTTAGTAAAAACATTAAATATCAGAGTGGAATAGAAATGCTCTATAGGATCTACAAAACTAGGCATTTATATAATTGTTTAGAGCACTTAATATACCATTTACTATGAGGACACTTCAAATGAGGGAACTTCAATCAAGTGTTCATATAGTTGTGTAAATTTACCATACATTTATCAACCGCCAAAACCCTTGCACATATATTTCTTTGAATTGATCCTCTTTAACAATGATCTAGAGGCAGATTATTTTTCCATCAAAAGTAGCCCTTTGGCTGATTGAGAAAAAAATTATTACAATTAATTATTCTTGACCTTGTGAAAACTAAGTAGCACAAAATAAATTTTGAATATTTGAACATAATATAACAAGTATCCGATTTTTGAAGCACCCAAGTAGTCTCTCTACAGACCACATGCACCATTATGCTTGAAGAAACTAAATAATTCCATTCATTAGACAAAACACAAAAACGACAAAGCAAATCCATTAGGAGGCAAATGAGTATGCTCTCAACTAAATCACCTGGCAATTATATTGTCATCGCATCAACTGTGAAAATTTGAACATGAACAGTACCATCATGCCATATACCGTCACAAAAAAAAGCCCTCCAAGGTGCCAAACATTTTTGATCCCTTAGCAAAAATTATTAATAAGCATCACAAAAACACATCAAACCCTTAAATGCATATAATTATCAGGGTTAGTGAAAGTAGAGATAGAAAAATGGGCACTCGAGCCCAGGATGTATCTAAAGGCTTCTGCAGAAAGTGTTGATGTTGCAACCAAACACAGCAAGCAATAGAGCTGCGGCATTCTTCAGTTTTGCTTTCTTTTTTGTGTAAAAATTCTACTTCAAAATCTCTCTTCATTAGACACATAAAACCCTAATGCACTTGATAAAATCTTCTGCTTTCTTGTCAATATGAAGGCCCTCACTGGAACACCAACACTGGGCAATAGGGCTTCAATCCAATCTCATTCCTTCATAATAATCCTCTTGATCCCATTTATGTAAGCCAAAGCTGCCATAAATAATAAAGTGTGGGTGTAACTATCCTAACCACCCTAATTATAAGAAGTTAACTGTCTTTATTCCCCACATTTAATTATCGGAAACTATAAATATCAAGACAATAAATTTATATTTAATATTTTAATTCTGCTGAACACAAACCAACAATATTCGGAAAATCAAGAAATAGAATCGGAAATGGTAGTCAGGAAATGGTTATGTGCCTAACATGTTAAATAAACATTTGTTTAAATAACCTGCAAAAACTCAACCTCGATATAAGAACCCCTAGTGGAGTAAAAATGAAATTAAAAGTACTCTATTAATTATGAAGGTTTCAGATTGTTTAAACTTAAAATCCCATTTAATATTTTGTAGCATTTGAAATGTCTCACGGGATATCCCAGAATTTCAATGTATTCCCACTTGCCCCTATGAAATTCGTTTGCTATCAAATATCTTACACAATAAAAGTTAATGTGGTAAACATCTTCTTTACTATATTCTTCAAACAAAATAAAGAAGATTCAATAAATAGATCCAACAAAAAAATCCTCCTGAAATATGTAACTACAAAAATGGAGACTTACAATGATATTAAGCTTAACAAATTTGGTAACTCTGGAATACTTCCTTCCAATGTATTATTACTCATATCCCTGAAAATACCAATAGACACAATTATCAAAAATGTGGCAGCTGACAGGTTTCTGGAGGTAAGGAAAATACTTTTCAGTTTTCCCATTGCAAGAAACTCATAAATTAATGTTTAGAAACACATTTCTACATTCTTACAGTCTCTCAAGGTTCACCAAACTGTTTATGCTACTTGGCATTGGTCCTTGCAGATTTTTACCGGATAAGTCCCTGGTACAATTTAAAGCCAGATATTAATGTCAGTCAAATATCATCAAACAGCTTAATGATTTTTCAATTAGAAAATTAAAGTTGAGAGCAGTGGTTGCAATGATAATTTCAGGAAAGAAAGAAATGATTCCTATTACCAAGTATGTACAAAAATACAGCATGTTTACTTCATCTTCAGCAAAAATTTCAACTTCAAGTGAGAAGACTAAAAGTTCAAGTGATGCCTACTAACCACCGTAAAAGAAACAAACAAAGATTTTGCAATAACCTAACACAACAGTAAATTTCCGACACTAAAGACTTTATTACAATTCATTTTTTAATAGGTGAGTGATAAATCAGCCTCAAGGCATTCACTTGCATTGCAAGACATTAAAGACTGTAATGTCCCCTTTTCAAAATTTATTATTTCTGAATACCTAAACCCTATTTTTAAAATTAAAAGAGGAAAATAAATTAATATAAGTGGTCCAAGGATATTTCTATATTTTAATTGGAGAAAGGACACTTAAAGTATATTTTAATCCAAAAAACAGAAATAGAATAAAATAATAATAGAATGGTGTACTTCTATTATTAGGCGCCAAGTTGGATAATAATTAAATAAAAGAGTCTATAATGGGGGCGCCAAGGATAGAAAGGGGCTGCATGAGAAAACATATCCTATTTTTAGGATAAAGTGGAGTTTGAGCTTTTAATATTGCATATTCCTAATTTTAGAATGGGGTGCCAACTTGAGGGGAATAAAGTATTATTTTATTGGTTTATGGGGGCATGCATGTATTTCCAGAAGGGGGTGCCCACTTTGGAAGAGGATGGGAGGTTATAAAGGCAGATTTGGGGTTTATTATTACAACATCTTGGAAATTCATCAATTATTTTCTTTGTCTGCAAGTAGCTTCAGCTTCTGCAATAGCAATAGAGGATGAAATCCCTCATTTGCATACAGGTCTGAGGACGAAAACCCTCACATCTGAGCTTGGCAATTCCATTCAGGGGTTGCAGTGACAATTCAGGGTGCAAGTGTTCCGCCAATTCAGCTCCAAACAATTGTATTCAAACACTGGTATTTTTATTGTAGTTGGTTCATATTCAATAAATAAAAGACTATTTTTATGCATTATGGTTCGTTGTTTTTATATAGAAAAATTAGGTTATCACCGACATTATAAAAATTAGTTTTGTAATACTGATGCCCTAGGGTTTAACAAAATACCCAGATCTGTTAGAAATTATTTTCAAGGATATTACAGTGGTCCAATCTGAGTTTGCAAGGAACTTGTTTGAGAAAGGATTGCACTATGTTTATTGTTTGTTTCATTCTCTTGTTTGCGTTTTCTCTTGTCCTCAAACTTCCAAGGATAGAAAGGGGCTGCATGAGAAAACATATCCTAAGTTTAGGATAAAATGGAGTTTGAGATTTTTAATATTGCATATTCCTAATTTTGGAATGGATCACTAACTTGAGGGGAATAAAGTATTATTTTATTGGTTTATGGGGGCATGCATGTATTTCCAAAAGGGGGCTCCCACTTTGGAAAAGGATGGGAGGTTATAAAGGCAGAATTGGGGTTTATTATTACATCTCGGAAAATTATCAACTACATATTTGTCTGCAAGTAGCTTCGCATTTCTGCTTCTACATCCATAACGGAGGACGAAAACCCTCCTTTATACACCGGTTTGAGGACAGAAACCCTCACATCTCAGCTAGGTAATCCCATTTAGGGGTTGCAAGGACAATTCAGGGCACGAGTGTTATGTCAGTTTATCTCCAAAATGATTGTCTTCAAACTCGGTATTTTTATTGTATTTGGTTCGTAATCAATAAACGCTTTATGGTCTCGTTGTTTTTAATAAAAATCATAATAGTTGTTATAAAAGTTAGTTTTTAACACTATGCCTAGGGATTGACAAAAATATGCAAGTTTGTTAGAAGGTTTTTTTAGGGATATTTGGTGGTATCGAGAATGAATTTTCTCCCACTTGTGGAAGGGAATTAAAAAAACAAAAGGAAAAAAATGCAGCTTTGAACTTTATGCGAGAGTAGTGACAAAGAAGTCGTGTATTTAAAAGAGAGAAAAAGAAAGCTTTAAAACAGCCAGAGGAAGGATTAAGAAAGCAAGATCCGAGAGATTTTTTTGAGGAAAATACAAATGGCTTGTGGATCAAATAGAGAAGGAATCCATGACAATGTTTATTCAAGTAAAGTTTTTACAGTGGGAAGAAAATATAGATCCCATTCAAAAGGTGTTGGTAAAAATGGAAAAGTACAAACTTGAGGCCCCCAGAATCCTTGACCAAGTATCAAGGGATGCCTGATTATCTTAAATCTGAAGTTTCCTTTGATGATTACTTGGAGTTACTCAAAATGAGGAATCCAAATAAAAGAGGGTTGTGTGAATACATAAGCGGGTTGAAGAAGAAAGAAGAACAATTAGTGTTGCAAGAAATTGAGAGGAAGCAACCCATGAAGGAATCCACCATACAAGAGGAAGTTGAAAAAGATATTCTGTTCAAGAAGCACCCATCAATCTCCCAAAGATTGCATTCATGCCATATGAAGGGGATTTGCAAAATAGTTGTAAAAATAAAAGTGAGAAATTGGGGGGAAAGGACATCACTTGTTGGATGCAACGAGCTCAAGATGGAAGAAGATGCACCAAATCATGAACGATCCTCCGAACTTCCAAAGGGTAAGCCATTGATTGATTTTCAAAGTAGCATTATGGATGGATATGCATTGGAGGAGAACATTTTGATTAGCACTAATTTAGGAGTCTTAAGTCCCAAAGATGGAGGTGTTGAGGGTATCTCAACAATTCCTATTCCAGCACAAGAAGGTGAGCGCTTTGATTACAGCCTAAGGTATAAGAATATTTCAGATATGTTGTTCCCTATTATGTCATTTCAAGATAGGGTGAAGGATACAACTTGCAGCATAAAGCATGCACCCGAGGAAAATGACTCAATAGATACTAATGTTGGCATTGAGCTTGCTGAAATTTTCAGATCAGCAACTAATGATAAGCAGTTTGGATAACAGTTTTTGGACAGCGAGAGGTTGCCCAATCATTTATGCCGGCATCACATGAAGCATCAAGGGTCAAGAATTGCAAATTCTCAAGGTGGATTTAAGATCCTAGCTTGCAATTGCTTGAGGGCAAACAATTCTGGGAAGGGCGGACTATAATGTCTCCTCCTCATAATTAATTAATTCTGAATACCTAAAGCCTATTTTTATTATTTTCCATAGACTAAGGGGAAATCACAAGAGGAAAATAAATTAATATAAGTGGTCCAAGGATATTTCTATATTTTGATTGGAGAAAGGACACTTATATTCTAATCTAAAAAGCACAAATAAAATAAAATAATAATAGAATGGTGTACTTCTCTTATTGGGTGCCAAGTTGGATTGTAATTAAATAAAAGAGTCTATAATGAGGGCGCTAAGGATAGAAAGGAGCTGCATGAGAAAACATATCCTTTTCAGGATAAAGTGTAGTTTGAGCTTTTTAATATTGCATATTCCTAATTTTAGAGTGGGCGCCAACTTGAGGGGATAAAGTATTATTTTATTGGTTTATGGGGGCATGCATGTATTTCCAGAAGGGGGTGCCCACTTTGGAAGAGGATGGGAGGTTATAAAGGCAGATTTGGGGTTTATTATTACAGCATCTTGGAAAATTATCAACTACATATTTGTCTGCAAGTAGCTTCTGCTTTTGCATCCGTAACAGAGGACGAAAACCCTCCTTTACACACAGATTTGAGGACAAAATCCCTCACATCTCAGCTAGGTAATCTCATTCAGGGGTTGTAAGGACAATTCAGGGCACAAGTGTTCTGTCAATTTAGCTCCAAAACGATTGTATTTAGACTCTGGTATTTTTATTGTAGCTGGTTCGTAATCAATAAATAAAGGACTGTTTTGACGCTTTATGGTTTGCTGTTTTTTATTAAAAAACAGATTATCGTTGCTGTTATAAAAGTTAGTTTTTATACTACTGCCCTAGGGATTGACAAAAATATCCAAGTTTGTTAGAAAGTTTTTCAGGGATATTACAAAGACAAGAGGAAAAAAAGATTAGCATGTTATATTTCTTGATCATATTTTATGGTGCGAATTGTGAAAAATAAATGACACAATAAAGAAATAAGATAACAATTGTACAATGTTCAAAACTTCAAACTAAATATAGTCTTTCCAAATAAATCATATGGAATAGAAGTATTCAATAATCTTAATAGTTCTATTTTCCACCATCTAAATAACTAGTCATTAAAAATTTCCATCTGTGTTGGTCTTTTGAATAATCTCAATTACCCTTTGCATGTGTATTGTGTTGTTACAAAACCTTGGTATGTCCCATATTCTCGGACTAACAAATTCATCTTTCATTTTCATGAGAATAATGGAGTGATCTCTATGTCACATATTCCCATACTAACAAACTCATCTTTCATTTTCATGAGAATTGTAATCAACATGGACATTCCATTGTATGATTCTTGAACAACGATTTACTTTTCAGAGTGTTGTTCCCAAGTTCTAAGCTATGAAGCAACACCCAAATGCTCACTAGATGACCTCTACAAATCTATGACCAATGTTTTAAAAATCGGAACCGGACTCGGAACCGGTCGAGGGTTGGACCGGACCGGTTCAAACTTTATGAACCGGTTTACTAAAAAACACATAAAAATTACATTTTTAATGAAAACAATATATTTGAAAGATTAGAAACCATGATTCCAACAATTACACACAAAATATGCAAAGTTTGCTCATGTATATACTATATAAGATGTAAGAAAGGTGTTTATAGCAAAATGACACGAACTCCAAGTAAGAAAGGTGTTATAAGCAGAAATTTTGAATAAAAAATTGAATTTTTTGTACTCGTGTTGTATGCATGCATCTTTACATGACTCGGCCAGTTCAGGATGAAAACGGACCGATTCGACCGGTTTGGTACAAAACCGGCCGGTTTAGTACCAAACCGATCGAACGGTCCGGTTTTTTAACGATCATGTCTAAATATGTTGAACGGTCGAACCGGCCGATTCCGATTCGATTCGGCGGTTTTAAAACATTGTCTATGACTCCCATCCATAGCATGTCTTTCGTTATGCAACATGCCACATACATTGAATATCATATTCCACATTCCAACCATGCTAGTACCAAAACATGTGACTACAATTAATTCCCGTAGCGATTGCTTGCACAAATAATATGTTGTCGTAATCATCATGAGATGATAAATACGTGTATTGTTTGTTGTCATGAACAAGTGTTATACTTTGTGCTCATGTATTCAATTGATTCCTATGCCCTCTCAAATGTTTGGGATAATAGATTAGTTTCACGAATTAGAATATGCAAACAATGAGTCAAACATGGTAATAAAAGAGAGGCATATACAAGAATTATCCTAGAGAAACCCAATGAGGAAAAAATCCAAAAGAATGAAACCATGTTTCCTCCGATCCACTATCTTCATGCAATTTTATAAGCTTTAGGCTTCTTAAGGCCTTCCACGATACCAACATCCTACACCTACAAATGTTTTTTGCAACCTTCGTGGATTCAATTACTTCTCCAACAAACATGAGTAGTACACTTAGCTCTCTCGGTTGTGTAGTCTTTTGTAATCTCACAAACACACTAAACAATGATTGCATCCATTCTCCCTAAATTGGATGAACTGGAATGGAATCCACCGACCAACATTCTACTCCACTACCTTCCTGAACCTCCACGGGTTCATTTACGATCTCAAGAATCCTTAGACTCAAATTGGGAGCCCAAAATCAAGAAGGTGAAGAGAAACCATTTCCCTATTGTTTACTCTTCTTGTGCAAACTATTCAACGAAACTACCACTCTACATAGGATGAAACCAGACCACCTCTTAAGGAACCAATGGATATGTAACCACTACCTACATACACCAATGGTTAAACAGCCATTGTCTATAAATACCGACGATTACGCGACCAGCACTTGCAAATACCAACAGTTATATGCAACCGCCATCTATAAATATTGGTTGTTACACAACCACAACCTACAAATACATATGATTTTGCAACCGACCATAAAACTCGCTTTTAACATGTTACCACTCCACCTAGCTCAACATCTAAGGTGTATAGTTCAACTCATATCTAAATCTACCTCTAAAGGTTGTTGTGCTATCCGGCTTTCCTAATGCTTTACTACCCAAACGGGTGATGATATACCTGATCCAAATTACGATCATACATCCCCAATTAGAAGGCTTTTGGTCAAACAAAAGCTCTCTACTGAAAATATTAGGTTTTACCTTCTATTTTCTCAAAATAGGCTACTTGTTCTTCACCATCTTTAAGGTTATAATGTTATTGCCTCTTAGAGACCGATGTCCCAACCCGCTATTTGAAAAACCAAATTGTTGTAGAGCCCATGAATCCTTCAAATCTCTACCAATGACCTCCTTGCAATCTTCAATCTTGGTCTTTCTCTTGACCTGTTCTTTGCACACTGTGTCTTCTTGCCTTCGCCCCTACAATTAGCTCCATCATTGCGGTCATACGCGTGCGTATAGGGTAGGGTGAATCTCTCTTGTGAAATATGTTTGCTACAACATCTTCCTGTTGTTCACATTCATACAAGTGATTAAGACATTTATCATGTAAGTGGCTAACAACATATAATCACTTTTTAAAAAGTGCCCCACTATCTTGGGCTTTACAATTAGGTGTTTGCTTTAACAAATGTAGCATATGTGGATTGAAAACACGGTGCCATTTCTTGCATTACCGAAAATTTAGTCCTATGGCACTTGACAATATCACTTTGGCATGTATTTCATAACTTGAGTCTATTAGGTCATAACTTCTTCTTAGAGCTTAGACTTCAAGAATCATTGTACATTTTACAAAATACATCCTTAGACTATCTACAAACTACCTCTTGTCTCATATTTAACTCCATCTTTAGCCCTGGAAAGGTTCATGGGCCCAAGACAGTTCGGTCAAGGAATTTGTCCCCCACGACTGACGAACATGTCCCTTGTTGCTTAGGGTCGGTTGTGACGGAAATCATTTGAATAAGTCATCTATATAAACATATGCACCCTTACTCCTTAGTGGCATCTAGGGATCCCATATCAAAGGCACATTCTAAGAAGGTCATTAAGCACGATCATTGAAGCACCTCTCCCTTAAACACACCGGAGGAAAGCTACTCAAATCTAAATACATCTCTATTGCTTCCTAGATCACATATTTATGTATTATAATCAAGCCAAGCATCATCAATCAGCGTTTATGGCCGAATCAAGGGCTCCATCTCGTTTACTTTCTTTAACCTCCACATTATTATAGGATTTAGAGAACTACAAGTGCCTTGATCCCACTTCGGAGTATTGGTGCGTAGTGCGGTGCTCATCAAAACATGGGGGTGTGGTGAGGTAAGTCCAAAACAAATGATGACTAACTCCTTTTAGGTCAATAAGTGAGACGAATACATATACAGTACAAAAACATCATTACAGAGATCCATCTACAAGAAAAAGGGCCCAAAGACACAAGTGAAACAAATGTCGATTCAAAATGCACGTCAAAAACCTAGAGGACACATTCGTTGATCCCTTGATAAATTAGACCATGAACTTGTCCCCTACCAAACAAACATGTCTCGCACTTAGTTCCAAATCACCAAACATACCAAACAACTTGACGACACTCTGCACACCTCCCTCATCCAATTTTAGTTATCACCTAGTCTAGGCCCAAGAATGGTGACTTTTTCTAAACCCTAAACCTACAACATACGTGGATTGAAAACACAATGCCATTTACTACAATACCTAAAATTTGGTTCTATGGCACTGGCAAAAGTATCACGTTGGCATTTATCTCATAACCGAGTCCACTAGCTCATAACTACTTCAAGCTTAAGCACTTCAAGAATCACTACACATTTTACAAAATAAATCCTCAAACTATCTACATGTTATGTTGTGGAGCATGTTTTCATGTGTGGAAGTGTTGAAGATTGTACACTATCCACATTTGGGCTCGAAAAACATGTTCGATACCTCGGGAAACGTGTTCTTCTCATATGGGTGAGATTTTTGACCCATAGGTTTATGGGATGGTTTTGGCCCATGGTTTTGGTACCCATGGACCATGGTATTGTAAAGCGCTAAGCAGATTGCTTGTTCTTTTGTGCATATGTTAGGGTTGATGTAGACCTAAACCTAAACAATGACTTTTTCTAAACCTAACCTAATTTTACTTGCACTTTCCTATTTATAATGTGTTGAGCGAACTAATTATCCTTACATAATTTAGGACTGTGGATTTATGTATTTGTTGTTTTGAATTATCTTTATAAGTAATGTAGAATTAGAATAAACCCTACTACTCAAATCACATTTACAAAGTTGTCCCTATCTTCGCAACTCAAAGTTTGCATCAAAACAAATGCAATACGGTGGATGAAAGACATGGATGCCAAATAACACATCCATCAAAGCAGCAATCTTCTTGTGGAGTGCTACTCATCGTGATTGCACTTCTCGCCACGATTGCACTTCTCCCCTTCAGTATACATGACCTAATATCACGCCACTTCTTCTCCCACCATGGAATAACTCTTGGACTCATAAACATGCTTTAGATGCTCATCATTGTGCTTTTACCATTGCTGTCATTACAAAACCCAATCTGGAAAACCCTTTCGCAACCTTATTCCATGCGCATACAACAATTCAAAATGCTAACCATTACAATTTTTCATGTGCATACCACATCCATCATAGCCACACTACAATCATCCCGATTATGAAAACATGCCTATACCTCCATACTATAATCGTTGTTTCTATATGCATGATACAACATTTGTAAGTAAATAGACATGCTATAATTGATGTATTTTGAATTTGCAAGGAGAAACAAGAAAACCAACATCTTGTTGTCTTTGTGATACCTTGGCCTTCACTCTATGCTTGGAGCTCTCTCAACTTAGAGTGCCTCTTCTATCCATTTTGTCGTATGCTATAGCAAGTAGAGAGGAAATCATGCTAACTTGCATATCAAGATGAACTTGAGAATAGTCGAAAGGATACCTCTTTGATGCAATCGGCTGCCCATACATGTGCTTCTCAAACTAAGCAAATAGCCACTTCGTATTCACCCTTGTTGTGTGAAATTCTCCCTACTTGCTCATCTAAATGAGCTTAGTTCCCTTCTTGCTTATATCAATAAATGAAACGCAACATTTTCGGAGGTGTTTTCATAAGCACGGTAATCAACATCTTTGCTCTGCAAATACTCTATCAGCTAGTACAGATATCTTAAATATATCTATCGAACGATGTCAAGATATATCAATTTCAAGTTCTTATCTTAAAATTTTCCTATATTTTACCACCCCAATTGTTAATGCCTCTGCTAAGTTTATTTTGGAATTGCTTCTATGACTCTAAAATCCTCAAACCATTACATTCTCTATTACATTCTCCTCTATGATTCCATTCATTGTTGACAAATGGCATCAATGTAGACGCACTATTTTGTTGGTCCCAAAAATATTATCAAGAAAAATGACCCCCACACACTTTCGTATGGCCAAGATATTACTATTTTCCAATTAACTTCTCAAAGAGAAAAGAAAAAGCTTTCAAGTGAAAGCCAAATGAGTGTCAAATTTAAGGTTGAAATTGCCCTGTGACGGTCAAATGAACGTCAAATTTAATGTTGAAAATTTAAAAAATCACAGGTACAACATCATATCCTTCCACCCCTACTACCATTGTAGAACACTTTTTGACATAATGAAGTCAATAATGAATGTTTTACCATTACTAACTTGCAATGGTGATGAGGACTCTATGGGCTGCTCCTTTTGATAGCTCTTCTTCTTAATTTTCTGCCTCTAAACAACTTCCCTTTTGCTTGTAGATGCCTCTTCCTTCTTGGAATGCCCAATGCACTACTTATGATGAAGTTGTGGATGGAGTTTCTAACATTTTGCATGCCAATGCCCACTCATGTTGCAATGAGTGCAATAATTCGTGCCTATGTATTTGGACAACATTTTGGTCGTCTTGCCCTTCTCCTCATACTGATTTGGAGAGTGGTCTTTACATCTTGTATCCTTTTGGCTTCTTGTACCTTGACCTCTTTTTTTTGGCTTGGAGAGTGTTGTAAACAAATTTCCTTCTTTTGAAGCAACTAGGCTTCTTGGTGATGGATTGTTTTTTCCAACACATGGCCACAAAATGGTTACTCATTCCACAAAATGAACATGGATATATATACCAATAATCATGTGCTACATGGCTTCTCTTCCTACAACTGAAGCAAACAGTGGAAGACTTCTTCTTTCCATACCTTTTTCGGCTGCCTATAGGCTTTCTTGTGCAAGTTTGGTGAAAGTGGTAATGTGTTATCTTATTCTTTGGGATACTCTACTCTCTTTGGAGATGCTTTGCATTCTTCTTTGATGCCTTTAACCTTATTGGAAGGCTGTCCTCTTGGATTCAACTTGCATTCACTCACATATTCATGAAATGACGATGTGGTATCTCCTTCTTCATGGAGCTGCTGCCCTTTTCTTGGAGACTCTTCTTTGGCACTTTGAGGTGGCATAATGCTACCTCCATCTTCATGAGAGACGTACCCATTCTTTAGAGAATTCAATTCCTCGTTAGATTTGGCAAAAAAAAGATGTCATTATCTTGCATGGTCTGTTTTTTTGGGCCCAAGGTTTGGGTTACGTCTTTGACAACTTATCTTGCGTGAGCAATTTTGGAGCATTCTCCAACTTCTTTTTGTCATTAACACATGCCAAACCTGCATATTGAGGCCTTTCCTCAACCTTTATGGGATTAGTCATTCCTTGGCCATTATTTCCAAGCCATTTTCCATCATAACCCATCTTGGTTAACAACTTAGAGCCAAATCCCTTAGTATGCTTCTCAAATTTACTAAAGGACTCGTCTATATCTTGATGGGAAGAAAGAGCATTTGGTGGAGTCTTTACTTTGCATACCGCAGCCATAGTTTGTGCATATTTGGTAGAGGATGGTCTCCGTTGCATGCTAGACTCTTCTCTGCAATTCACTTTGTCAACGTCATTTTCGATCTTTTCCAACATCTCTTCCTTTATTTGTAATTCTTGTTGCAAATCCTCGATGATGCCTTCTTCACTCCCCCGCCATCATCTTGGAACATTGCCAACATCCCTTCCTTTATTTCGCAACTCTTGTTGCAACTCCTTGATGATGCCCATGAGGAAATCTCCATGGCTCATCAAGCTAGCTTGCAACTCTTGATTCTCGACTTCCAAGTGGTAAACATCTTTCTCAATTCTTTATTTTCTATTTGGAAATGTTGGTTGATCTCCTCAAGCTCTTGAAGTCTCTCTCTTCAAATTTTTGTGCATGGTTGGATTATGCAACCAAAATCCTACACTTCCTTGTCAATGAACAAATATAGAAAGCAAATCCTTTCAAGGCATAAGAAAAACATGCTCTAATACCACTTGATCTGTAATCAACGTGAACATTCCATTCATACGATTCATGAATGTGGATTTACTTTTCCAATGTGTTGTTCCCAAGTTCTATGCTATTGAAGCAACACTTAAATGCTCACATTAGACAACTTCTACAAATCTATGACTGCCATTATAACATTTCATTATACAATTCTTCACATGCTACATACATCGCATATCATATTCCACATTCCAACCATGCTAGTACCAAAAATGTGCCTCCAATTAATTCCACATAACAGAGTTACACGAGTAATATGTTCTTCTTAATCTTCATGAGATAATGAATTCAAGTATCGTTTGCTGTTACTAACAAGTGTTATACTTGTGTTCACGCATTCAATTGATTCCTATGCCCCCTTAGGTGTTTTACATAGTAGATTAGTTGCACAAATTAGAATATGCAAACGATGAATCAACATAATAATAAAAAGAGATATACACAAGGAATTACCGTGGAGAAACGCAATGTGGGAAAACTCCAAAAGAGTAAAGCCATGTTTCTGCCTATCCACTAACTTTATGCAATTTGACAAGTTTACTTTCTTCTTTACACCTTCTAGGATACCACCATCTATCAACATCATCCTACACCTACAAATGTTCTCTACAACCTTCGTGAATCCACTTGCTTCTCTAGCAAACATTACCACCACACTTAGCCCGCTAAGCTATGTAGCCTTCTACAATCTCACAATCAAACTAAAAGTGATTGCATCCATTCTCCATGAATTCTCCATGAATTGGATGAACTAGAATGGAAAGGAATGGATTACATTAAGCCCCATTGTATTCCACCGCTTTCTTTGAACCCGCATGGGTTCATTGATACCATACTTCAAAAAATCATTATTGGCAATTAATTGGTAGGCCAAAATTTGACTCGGAAATCAGAATCAGCAATTTCTCGGTAATTTATCGACATTAATCGGTACTCTAAAAAACATTTAAATTCATAAATAAAACTTAAATTAAATGTAAAACATTGTTAAATGACATGAGAACTGAATCTATAGAATGCACTGCTCGATTGTGGTTTGCAATATAATTTGGAGACTCGTTACTGCAAGGTCTTAGTTGTGGTATGTGCCTTTGGTGTTGGTGGAGACCTATTGGGTAATGACTAATATTCATGTTACTATGACTAATATTTACCAAAAATGATTATGATGCAGCACTAAGACACGAACTCATAATCATAGTGTCTGAGTTAATAAAGCACTATAATAAATCACTTCATTATTGTCTGAATTAAGAACTTGAGTTAATTGCAATTTCTTTTTGAACACTATAATAAAGCATGGATTTATGCATTATAATTTGCAAATACACGAACTCAGACACTATGCTTTTATATTATAATTTACAAGTGCCAACAATACAAATTCGTTGAGAATCATGAGCAATGAAAATAAATAAAAACGAATGCAGAAATTAAACCTACTCTTGGTCGAAACTCAAAACCTTGGCAAAACACGGGGGCTAAATTCGTGGAGGACTTGGGGACGGGACGAGACGTCCCCCCACGTCCCGCCAAAACATGAAAATAGTGGGGACGTCCCCTGAGTTTAGGGGCACACCTGGGATGTCCCAAGTACTTCGCTCTGTTTGGGACATCGTAGGGGATGTCCCGACATCCCGTGCACGACCCAGCAATAAGTAAACACAAAACAAATTAAAAAAAAAAAACTAATTCTTAAGTTAAAAACATATTTTTTTTATTTATGCTAAAAGCTAATTGTTTCACCATAACCCTAAAAGGCTCCAAAAAAAACTTATAAAAAGCACATCTCACACTCATAAACACACAAAGAGCAATGAGCAAAGAGCAAGAGCAAAGAAAAAGGAGAAAGAGAAAGAGCAAGGAGCAAGAGGTATGTACAATGATCCTTTGCTTTTTTTTTAATTTCCAAATGCAAAGTTCAAAGTGGGATACAAGGATGAGCATTGCTTGTTTTTTTAATTTCTAAGTGCATTCATTGCTGTTATTTTTGTTTTCTCTTTTCAAATGCAAGCAACAAAATGGATTAACAAGGGAGGGTATGACTATTTTTTAAAAATTTCTAAGTGTATACTTGCTATTTTTTTCTATTTCCAAATGCAAGTAACAAATGGGTTAAACAAGGGAGGGCATTGTTGTTTTTTAATTTCAAAGTGCATACATTGTTGGGTTTTCTTTTTTTATTTCCAAATGAAAAATGGGTTAAACAAGAGCATTTGTCATTTGTGCATTGTTGTTTTTTTATTTTTAAATGCAAGCATGGTTAAAATTTAAAAACTTAAACAAGGGTGTTGTTTTTTTAAATTCCAAATGCAAAGTGTATTAAAAACTTTATAATGTATAGTTATATTGTTGTTTTTTAATTATTGCAGCCCCAAAATGAGTTCAGACAGCGAGTATGAAGTTGAATATGAGATTGAAATGAGTGATGAGATCAATGTGGATGTGCAAAGGAGAAAGAAGTCAAAGAACAATAACACCGATAGTTCACATGGGAGTGTTGACAAGTTTAGTTGCCCCTCCACGATGTTGAACAAGTATGCTAGAGGACCGTTTGAAAAAAACCTTTGAAACAATTTGGTCAAGTTGTTGAGAGTCCTATATCAAACATTTTAGGGGGGGACTAGAAAAATGGACGTGCGATATATGCTCATCGACTTGGTCAAACAATATTATTAGGTTGAATGTGCACTTATTGCACATCTTGAGGAAAGGTGTAGGCCTTTGTGGACAGCTATCACTTGAAGAGAGGGCAGAAATGGTGAGGTTGTATAATGGAAATAGGACAGAAAAAATTCCAACAGTTCGTGCCCGTGGTGTTAGTGGCGCCCCTTCTAGTTCGCATTCTCAGAGAACTAATAATGGTTTCTCAAATACTATAGCAAGTTATGAGGTGACTGAAGTGGATGCTTTTGGTAGTAAGGGGAAGAGGAAGGTCATGGCCTTTAATCTAGTTGTGGACATGTATGATACAAAGGCTAGGGAAGAGGCTGATGATGCCATTGGAAAAAAATTATGCCGTTGACATCCCATTTCATGTTGTCCACTCTCCTTATTACAAGGAGGCTATGGCTAAGGTAGCCAAAACAAGTGTAAGTTATGTGCCCCCAAAAACACAAAATTGAGGACCACAATCTTGGATAGGAACTATTCCAAGGTTAACTTATTGATGGAGGAAATGAAGTGCACATGGGTCTCTCACAATTAAACATCATCATGGATGGGTGGATAGATATCAGACACCACCCACTCATAAATATCATTGTTTCATATAGAGAGGGTCCTTAGTTTTTAGGGCAGTTGATTATTCAGGAAAGAAGAAAGATGTAGAGTTCCAATTCACCATTTTACGAGATGCCATTAAGGAGGTTGACCCGCCAACATTGTGCGGGTATCATAGATGCAACTTACGTGTGCACAACAGTAAGCTCGTTGAGGCTCACTACCGGCATATATTTTGGACCCCATGTTGTGTGCATGCCATGAACAATGCATTGAAAGACATTGGAAAAATTGATTGGGTCAAAAGTGTAGTGGTAGATGCTAGAGATGTGCAGATGTTCATCTGCAACCACCATACATCATTGGCACTCTTTCGCAACTTTTCGAGGAAGGAATTCCTCAAGCCAGTGGACACATGTTTTGCATCTTACTTTATTTTACTAGATAGGATGGTTGAGTTGCAAGAGTCCTTGCAATGTATGGTCATGACATTAGAGTGGTCTAGGTGGGATGGGTCCAAGACAAAGCAGGGGAAGAAGGTGAAAGCAGTGGTGGTGAAAGAAACATTTTGGACAAATGTGAGATATATCACATTCATAGTATCTTCCGTTTTCAGTGTGATAAAATATGGGGATTCTAAGAGCCCCAACCTTGGTGAGATATATGAATGTATTGACAGTATGCTTGGCCAAATGAAGGTTGTTATTCGGGCAAGGGACCCCACCTTGGAGTTCTACCATCACCATATTCAGCCCATCATTGAGCAGAGATGGGAGAAGTTGAACACCCCTTTACACATGTGATCCGAAGGATTTTGCACACTTAGGATGTTCCCGAAATCTCCTTGAACTTGTTGCTTATGGAAGAGCTCGGAGTCAACTTTCTAGTACATTACGAACGGATCAAAATGGACACCATATGTGCAAAAGATACCGTTTGTGCGTGAACGAAGAGTCAACCGCGAAATGAAGGCACAAAGTTACATAGCGCATGTGGCACACCTGCGGAATAGCAAGTGGGACGACGTGGAGTCGACAAGTTGCGTTAAGCAGAGCAAAAAAAAAAAAGGTGGTCTTCGCCTTCGGTCTTCGTCAGTCGTAAAAAGGGGATTCAATTGTGGGGTCCACTTTTGTTTCAAGGAAGGAGCGACTCTCGTATTGATCAACTCTTGAAATCGCAAGTAGCTCATCGAGCTAGAAACCGAGCTGGTTAAGAGAGCGAGTTGGCGAGTTGGGAGTCGAGTTGATGACCAAGTTCAGGCGAGCTCATGACCGAGTTGGGCGAAGTGCATGACCGAGTTCACAACCGAGCTAGCCACCAGAGGAACCAACTCGCCCGAGAACCGAGCTATATGTCGAGCACGTGGGGTGAGCCAACTCACCAAACCATCATCCGTAGCCAACGGTGGTCAAAACAAATGCAATGGAGACATGGCCAAAGCCACTGACACCCTCAACGCTCGCGGGCTATATTAAGCCCTTCGCAAGCCACCCCACATGAGGAATGTGGAACATACCCACGGCGTTATGAATAAGCCCGGTGAGTCGGAGTTAGTAATCGAAACATGGCAAACGGTAGGTAGCTCATGGATAGTGCAGCGATAGCACGGCTCGGGCCAAGTCAAGCGGGGAACTCGCGGTGGGCAGCAGCCGAGTAGGGGCAAATGCGGACAACTCTAAGCATGCGGCGGACGTGGCGGGAAGGCAACAACTCGGCGAACAACGCAGCGAGCTCAAAGCGGAATAGGGTAAAAGGTGGTTGGGAGTTTCGAACCCCGCACCTTCCGACCTAAATCAAGTCTTAATCAACTCACGAAACGAGTTGGCTATTTTTAAAAGCCGCGAATATGACTTATATCCTAGATGTTCGGGCAAAAATGGGGGTATAAAAAGGTCGAAGCCCCCATTCAAATACACAAGCATCTAAGCTTATTTTTCAAGCTTAATTCCAAAAGCAAGCCTTAAGCAAAGGTTTGGTGAAGGCATATAAGCCTTGTTTCAAGGCATTAAGAGTTTATTTAACTCGTCCCATTACTTATTGTTTTGTATAGGCTTAATAAGCCAAAGTTCGATGTTGATACCTGGAGCTCGAGAATGGAATAAAGGGGTTTTGAGTGCACTGGAGGAGTATTGTATGGGACAATTGGAGCTTGGATTCTTTGTTATTCGCTGGGCATTTTTAACAGTCGAGTATTGTAACAATAGCTCTATTGGAGGAGTTAGCATTACTTGGAGGCCGCGGAGGAGAATCGTTTTACGGAGCCGACAACTGACACCGATTCGGCTTAGCTTTGTGTAGAGGCTATTGTAGGCCATGCAACAGAGGAGAAGTCAACAGGAAGGTGTGATCGGGGAGGTCGTGCCAGAACATTATGCAAGCCTTCCAAGACCATTTTGGGTCTCTCATGAGCAGACCGATTGGCACTTGAGTTCGAAAGGCAAGATTCATTATAGTATTGTAAGTTTATTTTGTACTTGCAAATGGAATTTTATAATGAATCGATTCGTCATTTAACGAACCCGAGAGACGTAGGCATCTACCGAACTCCATTATCAACTTGTGTGTAGTGTTCATTCTTACTTGCATTGCATTTATTTTCAGTTGATTTTATTTCAAGAGTTAAAAATTCGGCATTAAAATTAAAAGCCGACTATAAGGATCCGTTGAGTTAAAAATTAAATAGTAGAAAATCTACCATTTACGGATCAACATGGCTGCATATGCACTAAATCTGAAGTGGTATCTTGAGAGGCCTGACAAGGTTGTCCCTGTAGATGATGAGGAGGTGAGGAAGGGTTTCTTGAAAGCCCTAAAAAATGTATAATGCAGAGGATGGTTCACGAGTCGAAACTGATTGACTCAAGTTTGCTTATCTAGAAGGCTACAAAAAATCGACAAAGATAGACTGGGGCATGTTGGCACAAGATAGTCCAGTTGGTGGCAAATGTATGGACCTCCAATGTTGCATTATGTACACTTGTTATTCGCCTTCTTTCTCGTGGTTCTATTTCTCTCGCTTCGAGAGGAATTGGTCAACATATGGGTGGATCCACTCTCTTAAGAGGAACAAACTTACCTCTAAGAAGAATAGACTTACCTCTAAGAGAGAAAAGAAACTTGTCGTTGTACATGGTGCCTTGCGTCTCATGGATCGCAAGACACTTATGTACAAGGAGAGCCCAACATTACGGTGGGATGTAGATCCCGAGGATTCGAGGCAGATTGACGAAGATCGGGAGCAGCGAGGATTGGTTGATATCCCCTTTGCAGATGTAGATGATGTTGATACAAATACTTCTAGTGAAGAGGAGCGGTTTGTGAGTGTTCCCTCAAAGGACTCGATACTAATTATTGAGCTGCCATTTTGGTTATGTACTTCTCATAATATTTAATAACATATGTAGTTGTACTCTTCTCATGCTGATTATTGAAGACTTGTTTTTCATTGTCATATTGATATTGTTGATGTATCATTGTATCTCTATCTAGTATGAAGTATCAATGTATCTCGGATTCTTGGTTCTAATTTCTATGATAATGTCAATGACTCAATATGAAACATTGAAATATGAATTGAATATTAAATATAGCATTTTGGGCCTTGGCTTATGTGATGAATAATTGGATTTATGGTTTCAATCTTCAAACTTTCAGTTTTAAGTCTTAGTTTATTGAATTATTCATGTCATATTTGCAATACATATATATTTTTTTATTAGCAGTCCCCCGCCATCCCCACAATTTGAAAAAAATTACCGCCCGTCCCGCCGTCCCAAAGTTTTAGGTAACTATGGTTTATACACTAGACATTGATTTTCAGCAATTTTTCAACTGATTTTATGCAATTTTCCAGGAGTTTTATCACCATAATTTGCCGATTTATCGGCACAATAAAAATCGTGATTTCCAGAAGATAAATAGTTTTCGTGCTTCCAAACGATTTACCGCAATTTCTGGAACAGAGATTGATACATCTCAAGAACCCTTCGACTCAACCTGGGAGCCCAAAGTTAGGAAGATGAAGGGAAACCATTTCACTAACGTTTACTCATCATGTGCAAACTGCTCAAGCGAAATTATTGCTTACCTGACTGATGGTTACGTAACCGCCCGATGATTATGAAACCTCGCAGCGGTTGTGAAATCACCCCTAACCAAACCAGCATGTACACAGCCACCTCTTGCATACAACAGTCACGCAACCGTTGCCTGAAAATACTGGTGGTTACACAACCACTGCCTGCATATACAAACGGTTTTACAACCAACCACAGAAGTCTGATTTTAACAGGTTACCACTCTAGCTAGCGCAACATCTAAGGTGTCTGGTTCACCTCAGACCTGATTCTGCCTCGAAGAGCCCTGTACCATCTGACTTTCCTGATTCTTGACTAAAACCCAAATGGATGATGATATACCTAATACAAATTTAGATCATGGGGTTAAACATACACACTTTCCTATTACACTTTTGACACATAATTCGCACGCTTCATAAATGGTAGTTAAAGCAAATGTCTGGCTTAAGATTCTAGATATTTTCTTGTGATGTACCTTGCATCATCGCTGAGCACAAAATTTTCTCTATGATTTTTACAAGACAATTTCTCTTCATCTCTGTGTACTCGTAGTCCTGAATGGATTCTCAATCTTCATATGCAAGTAAGTTCTCAAAATTAATCATGCATCAAGTATAGAACTCATATTAAACTTGAGAGTTGTATTCTACAAGTCTTCGCATTGTTCAATAGTACAAGTGACAAGGAACGTAGGCAATTAATGATAAGTAATGTTTGCACAAGTGATGTGACACCCTACGATCACCATAAATTTGGTTCAATGATTATATGTGTGTATCTGGCTATGAATATGAGCAGAACCTTGGTTCGTGGTCATCTTTGTTTGACACTGGAAGGGCGTTGACAGATAACTGCAATTGACGAATGACCCAACATTCAGTCTTTGACAAGTCTTACTTCTTGTATGATTGTATATTGTTGTTCGATTGTGTAATCTCTAGGCTTCTGAAATAATAATCTGCTGGTTATTTCACATTTCTTATAGAGGACACTTCATCTACTGGTAATTATTTACTACAAATCATAATCTGAATTCTTAATGGTCTGTCCAAGACCCTTGTGATTTTTAACAAACACAGCTGCTTAATATTCTTGTAAATAAAATGGAACTCACAGTTCTGTGACGATCAGCCTCCCCCATCTGATTTGCAGGTCACTCCTACCCAAGATGTTGGCTGGCCATCCGCCAAAACTGGAAGGCAGGGATCTCCAGACCAGGACTGCAGCGCTAATAAATTTGGATTGCTTTCAAAGAATGCATCTCTCAGTAAGACAAGAGCATTAACTGCCAAGAAAGTGCGTGCTTCAGGTCAGAAAGAGCTCGAAATATTAAATCTCTTGAAAGAAATTTGAGCACAACCAAAACAAACATTCTCAACACTCTTATATGATTTCTAATCTGAGTTACTGGAAAGCTGAACAAAGCGTTATTCAGTAATCAATCAACATTTAGACATGATAACTTAGAAACAAATAGGATTAGAGAGGATAAGGAGTACACAGTAATGAATAAACTTTGTATCAAGAAAACCCAAATTTGAACAGTTAGTTATTCCATCCCAGATATATGAAACATGACAAGGATACTAGAAAAGGATTGCATTGAAAACTAATCATATTTGCAGGTTTTGTGGCTATTTACCATCATCCACCGCTGTGCCAGCTGCTTTGATAATTATTTCATAGGCTTCATAAGCATTGCAGATAGGGCTCAAACTTGAAGTTCCTTCAAGAAAAATATTCAGGCCACCAACCACACGAACATGAAAATCAAATTGCTTGTATTTCCCAGTGCCATTGACTAATATGTCAACGTGTGGATACATCAGTTCCCCATTTACATATATGTTAAACACTCTTTCACCAACTTGAACATTATCATCAATTTCCGAAAATACAAGATCACATAATAGTCCTTAGCTTCTTCATTTCCATTGTCAATCCAAAATTCCAACTTTTTTCCATAGTCTCCCATCTTTGCAGTTTGCAAAACTTGATTAGGAACCTTGTCGTCAATGATGTTGAAATCAGTTTTTGATGAAATAGACGTTCCACTATTAGAATTGGGATCACCATGCCAGATACGATCAAAAGAATCATGTGGGTACCTAACATGCGCGCAATGCAAAACACAAAAATTATGTAAACGCCAAAAACAATCTTTTAGCAGGAATTTCTAGTCAGTGTGAAATTGCTATAGAACATCTGTCACTTAATCCAGTGCATCAGAAACAACTTTTTGTCATGAACCACGGATGTACTCACGATGCATGGCCGTCATTAATTAAGAGTCAAAATTCTTAAAAATTGTCCAATTTGTTATTTTGTTTCAACATTTTAGTATTTTTGGAACATAAATATTTGATGGTAAAGTTGACTACAACAAAACCAACTCAATTCAACATAACTATCTTTAGGATCATCATAAATAAATTAGACTTTGGCAGTAAATGAACCAGTACAGTTGATATATGCCTTACATGTCACTGACAGATACCCAAAAGCTAATGCTAGGTAACCAAGTTGAAATATACTAGTGGTGCCGGTAATTCCACATTTAAATATATATACACAAAAGAAATGTAGAAAGGCCTCATAAAATTGATTGATGTTTTTGTTAATAGACTCAAACTTTTGCCCCTTTAAATTACTCGTAGGTATTGCAAATTTACAATACTCACCTATCACAGGGGTTGCTTGAACAAGGTAAAAATCAAAAGAAATAGAAGTAAAGGAGAATAAAACCCAATTGAGACTAAGAGACTGAAAACTCGAAATAAAAGAAAACTCACCTTAGGCTCAATGACCCATTATTTCCAAGGTCAATCCGTGTTAACATCTTCAAAATTTTAGATGAATTATTCTGACCATATAATTCTGTGTTGAGAGGTCTCAATTCCAGCCGTGATATAAATGGAGTGCCATGATGTCTTTTTGGTATTAAGCAGTATGTGACATAATTTCTTGTGGCTGTAAGAATCACCTCATTTTGAAGAGCTGAAACTGATGTGTTTGCTTGAAATATTACTGTAGCATCAATTGAGACATCAAATAAGGGCTTCCCAAACAGTTCACCATGCATAAAACTGCCTCGGATCAAATACTGATGTCCCTTCACAGTTGATAAGTTATAACAACTCTTGAAATCGGTATTAAATTTTCGGATGGGCTCGGGTTGAATGCCTTCAATGGGAGACTGATATAGAACAATTTCTCCTTTGTAAAGAGTGTAGTTGTCATCAGACATCCATTGAAGCTTTGTTTCTGCGTCAGTAGTATTAGATTTTCCACCACACAGTAGACTAACAAATCCTGCAATTAAAAAAGGGTGATCCAAAAATCATCAAAGAAACATCTCGGGAAAGGTAAAACTTTGTTGAGACTAAATGTTTAGATATTCAGCTTATCTACACTTTCATAAGTTGGCAGGAATTTTTGTGTATAGTGCCATGCGTTCCCTTAGATATTTAAAAACATGGATAAATTGTGCTGATGTACTGAAAAAGACAACTGACATCATGGCAACAAATCAAGTAAAATTAGAAAACCACTTGTATCCTATTGGAAGAAAAGAGCTAAAATTTATTTGAAAGTAGCGAATGCATGCCTTCTTGTGCATCAATAACTTGAATTGCAGCAAACAACAAAATGGCAATTTTCATCCAAGGGCATACAGCAGCCATGTAATTTTGAACCATATACACAAATCTGCATCCAGAAAAATTTCAGGCCCACTTCAGTGCAGTTTAGGAGCAGCTTGTTCCTTGTGCACAATGATCTACACGTTCACTCCATGTCCAGAAATAATATCCCTGAATAGAAACATAAAGGCATGATTTGATAAAAAAAGATTTTCCTGGATAAACCAACATATCTAATTTACTAGCTAGAAAAACATTGAGAAACAGAAGCTTCCTCATTCGTCTTTTATAAAATCTGCAAAAGCAAACTAAAAATTACCATTCTCAGGCAGACTAACAAACTGTCAAAGCTCCAAACGTACAGCTCAGTTGTCTAGTGATATAACCTGAAAGGACATGGTAAATTCAAAGTTCTTGAGGTGTCGGTCTAAGGAACAGTAATTTTAAAATAAATGAAAAGGGTTTTGACCCATCAGAATCTTCAAACACTAAATGTAAAAGAGAAAAAGACAGCATTCAACTTGAAAATTTCTACAAAATCCCAGCAATTGCAATCTCGCTCACATAAAAAAATTCGGCACTGTAGACCTTTTGTAATTGTCATCAGGTTTTATAAGAGGTCAATGTATGTCAATTTTTCTCTCTTCGCATAAAATCTTGACCAAAAGCATAAGAACCCCTGCATTTTTTTGAATGACTAAGCAATTTCCATGAACAGAGTTGCACAAAATTATAGTAATCAAAGTGTTTCATACAGACGAGTTAATCAATTTAGCTCGGGTAAAGGAATTATTCTAAGAATTTATTTCATTTGAAATGGTATTACAATGCAATACTTTAGAATCCACAAGAAGCATCAAACAAAACAGGGTATAAACAAATGGAACTCAAGATAACAGACAACAGATAACCAAGTTGGGGGACACAAAATTCCCTAGTAGCTTACGTAGCACTTAAGTAATATTTGAGAGACTAACTACTGTATTCGCTGGGATATCCTCATACTCTGAAAAAGGTAAATTACGGAGTGCTTACATAATCCAGATAATTCCAAATTATATTCTCCCTCATTCATAAACAATGTTATCATCGGGAAGAAAAAGGTAAGTGTACTGAGAAAGGGACTAGTTCAATTGAGGCCTAATAAAAACTGGCAGATCGAGCATGCCCAAAACAACATAGGATGTAAATTAGCAAGTAACAAATTGTTGTTAAAGAGGAAGGAAAGACTCTTTTTTATATTTTGAGCTGGTGATGTGTGGGCTAAACTCTAAACCAGGCTTATTAGGATTCTTAAGTTTGACCAAGAATTTCCCCAGAAGAGGATATACGCCAGTCCTTAAGGCAGGCAATCTAGATGAACCAGGGGATTACACCTAATTGCAGGAGGTGTCACCCCAGCCCTGTGAATGTAAAAGCCCAATAGTAGCTCTGCGTAGCTGGCAAGATACTAGAGTTTACGTGGAGATATTATAAAATAGATGACAAGTGGGGAACCAATAGTTACATGATATTAGACACTTCCTCGAGATTCAGAACAGACAATGTCCTTCTAGGCAGAAACAATGTCCTTCTAGGCAGAACAACATCAACAACAAACTATATTACGCTTCTTGCGGTTGTGTAAAACCATGCAGTCAAAGACGATGTTTAAACACACAAAAAAATACATTTCCCTAACCTTACTTCCATGTGGAAAGTTATCATTGATCACAGACATCAATCTGACCAAAATCAGAAAATTCAAAATTGCAAATCACCTAGCTAAATAACTTAAGACACAACCATAAAATAAATCATTTATCTAAGCTAATAATGAGAAACTTCTGCAATTGCAGAAATATCAAGGCCTTAGGCTAGTCTATACATCCCATCTACAAGTATTGCTCAGAATATCTAAGCTCTAAGGAATATGGAAAAATATTCACAAGCATTTATGGGTAATTTTTGAAATATAGTTCTCCAATTCGGAATTGCTCACCAACATTATCACTTATTAAGAAAATGCTCTTCCCCCAATTTGCTAGCAGGTTTTCCATTAATCCCATAAATTATTTCCCGTGCATTAATTTTCTAGCTGAATTTTTGATCTTGCTACTCTGCGATAGCCCAGTGGTTTTTCTGGTCTTACATGCAAGTTTTAGACTTACCCAGAACCAGTTAGCTAAACCGTATTTCCTGCAGCTATTCTCTCCATTTTTCTAAGTCATGTTTCGACTTTCCTTTACTCAATTAAAATGTTTTCCTCGCTATTCCCTGCATCAATTCTCACAGCAGTTTTCCGGTTTTCTCTATAAAGATCAAAGTCATGTTGGTGCAAATTTCGTAAAGTTCAAAGTGTTGACGCATGGATTCCTTGTACAAGTTCATAAAATTGCACTTTCCAAAAGTGCTTGCATACAGTTAGTTTCTGCCCCACTGAACAAACTGTCTTTAAAATGGCCTTTTAAAATTTTCCCTGACCAGTTGGAAGAAAACAATCGACCCTGAACCACAAAGGTGCCAATAGCTCAAATGGTAAAGCATGGTCATGGGTTGGCTCTAGGTTCGATTCCTGGTTGATCCATGGAAATTAACATGGTATCAGAGACAGACTAGGACCCCAAACCCCAGACAGAACAGGACCCTGAACCCAGGAGTATGGCTTGAATCCAGAAACAGTTAGCTAAACTGTACTTCCTGCAGCTGTTCTCACCGTTTTTCTAAGTCATGTATCCTTTACTAAATTGTTTTCCTCGATATTCCCTGCATCACCTCTCTCTCACAACAGCTTTTCCCCAATTTCTCTATAAAGTTCAAGGTCATGTGGGTGCCATTTTCGTAAAGTTCAAACTCATGCTGATGCATGGATTCCTTCTACAAGTTCATAAAATTACACTTTCCTAAAGTAATTGTAAACAGTTAGTTTCTGCCCTGCTGAGGAAACTTTGTCTCTAAAATGCCCTTTCAAAATCTTCCCAATCTGTTGGAAGAAAGCAATCAACCCTGAACCACAAAGGTGCCAACAGCTCAAATGGTAAAGCATAGTCATGTGAAGGCTCTAGGTTCGATTCCTAGTTGGTCCATTGAAATTAACATGGTATCAGAGACAGACTAGGACCCCAAACCCCAGACTCGGAATAAGACCCCAAACCTAGGAGTATGGTCATGGGAAGGCTCTAGGTTGGATTCCTAGATGGTCCATGGAAATTGACATGTTATCAGTCTTCAAAGACAGAATAGGACCCCAAACCCCAGACACAGAAAGGCTTGAAGGGCGTTGGGATGGGGAGGTGAGGGGTGAGATAGCTGGTCCATCGAAAACTTTAAATGATCGAGAGCAGTCTAAATACCACACAAAACTTAAGTTCTGGTCCTTTGGCTAGACAATTGCGCGATAAGCTGTTTTAAGGTTTTGCAGTATATATCTAAATTCTTTTTTACTGAAACAGATTTTTCCCTATTTTCTCCAAAAAGTTGAAAATCATGTTGATGCAAATTTCTTAAGCTAATTTTGCAGCAAAATGTTTAGTATTTTTATGCCATAATTATATTCCGTGCTCAAAATCGCAACATTCCATACTACAAAGTCATGCTTAAGCAAATGTCTTTAACATTTACAAACTATGTGATTAGAGAAAACAACTACTTCAAGGAAATTTTTATCAACGTTTCGGATAACACTCCATGATCCATCATCTGAACACGAATACCGCGTCAAAATTCCGTTTCCCGGCGCAATATCGTTGCTTTCCGACTAAAATATTAACTTAAACCAAACATTTAGCGTAGATTGATTAGCCTACCTTGACTGGAAGCGTCTTTCCTTATTTCCTCCGCAAAATTCAAACTCATGCCCATACAATTTTCTCAAAGCAAATTTACAGCATAATTTGATCATATCATAATATTCACTAGCTTCCAGACTAAAAAGATTATTTTCCGCCAAACATTTCAGGTATAAGTCCATAAACGTACCTTTACATAACAGCTAAATTCCAGCTGTTCTTCTTCGTGCAAATTTTATTCATAATCGCAAATTTTCCCGATCCGGTGCCGGCAAAAGAAAACAACAGAACAATCTTTTGCGGCTCAAATATAAGTCATTTCACTGCCGATTTCTTTGCCTGCCTATTACCGATCGACCCTCACGCCATTTTACTGGATGTCTGTAATGAAAGCCGATGAGCATTCCTGCATAAAACATATTGAGCCATTTCAAGGCAAAGCGATCATCAAATTGTCCGAAAAAATGTAGCGTTCACGGAAAAACAAATAAATAAACAAGAGAATTTACAATTACTGTAAATTCTGTCAATTTACCTGATGAAGAAGAATCCCTCGGCTGCTCCATTTTCGTCGCTCCTCTTGTCTCTTCTGCATCTACAGTGGCAGGTTGTAGTCATTGTATGTAACGATTAATGTCCCTCCACTTTCCTTGATCCAACGGTTAGCTAACGTCCCAGATCATCCTGCGCCGTGCAATTTAAGATAAAGAGAGAGAATTTTACCGAAGGCTTTGAAGGAAGCATATAATATTCATTCATACAAGACGTGTTTCCCGTTGGATTATAATATGCGGTATTGTTTTTCTTTCTTTAATGTAATATAGGATGATTTTAATTATTCATTTAGAAATTAAATATAATCTAGCCGATAGGACAATATGCTATGTCTTGGAGTTATTCTTGTTTGATAATCTAATTAGTTGTTTTGATGGGGAAAAAAATAAAAAAATAATGTTTTCAAAATGACTCGGTCTAAAGTTTAAGTGAGCTATAGGACACATCATGCCATTTCAATTCTTTTTGGTAACATATTTGATTGCATTTCTTATATTAGTTGCCATTTCAATTTTTTTGGTAACATATTTGATTGCATTTCTTATATTACTTATAAAGTTAATTATTTCAAAGATCAATTATGTATTATATTAGTTTAGTAATTTCAAGATTAAATAGTTTGGAAGATTATAGATATGATGGTGTTTCAACTTTAAACTAATTAAATATGAATTATTTTACATGGAGTTTGAAGAATCTTACATGAAATATATTAATTATGATTTTGTATTATTATATTTATATAATTTAAACAAAGTAATTAGAAGTATAATTAGGGTTTGAGAAACGACTTAGCTAATTCAAAGTTGACTTTTGACTACGTCGTTGGTAAATGTGGAAAAATGTAGAACCTAGAATTACCCAAATCATTTGATGTATATCTCGAATGTGAAGAATCGTGATCGTACAGCTTTAGGACAAGATTTTATTCCATTATAGACTGACGATTTGTATAGGTTTGGACCCGTGACTAGTGCAAATCTAAGTTTTTCTATGTCACTTCACCTTCGCATGTATCGCACTTTGATATTTTTGGTTTCATTATAACCCTCACATTTGTACATGTAACTATAAATAATCTTAGCTTCCTACAAAGAACCTCAAGTACATTTAGATAACAAAATAAAAGGTATGAAGTGTTTGAGTCTGACCGACCTTGGTAGTCACCTTATTTATAATTCACCATGTATTGCACTACATTTTAGGCTCAATATAGTTCTCCTAGTGTGTTTGTGCGGTATACGCATGCAACCAAATCCCTTAATATAACTTTGCCCTTGTACTTCCACACCGATAGACGCTAACTACTTTGCCCTAATGAAACCTGTTATGTAAATGTGAATCCATAACGTTGCCCTTGTGTTGCACTATGTAGTATGTTGTATTGATTCTTGTTTTCCTAACTTGTAGATGATAGAAAGACAAGTGCTTGTTAAATGATCAATGTTTAGAGCTAACATATATAAATAAGAGTCTCTTACTTTGAAATTTGAATCCTAGTGGCATGCAAGGAGCCCAAAACATAAGGTGTGAAAGTAAAAAGAGTAACAAAAGGGCCCAATGGGAAAAAGAGACCCAAAAGTAAAAGGGAGAAAGAGCATATGGCTCGGTTTAAGACCATAGTACGGTCTTGACCTAGTTGTACGATTTTGCACCACAAACAATGAAAGTTAAAGAATAAATTACAAAGGTTAGATATTTATGTGACATAACACAAAAGCACATGAAATAGTCAAATAAGTCAAAAACTAGAACACAATCAAGTAATATAAGAGTAAAACAATGAGGGCTTACACCATTAAGATCTAGTTTCATAGTTCAAGATCCATGTATATATAGTTTGTCAAAAACATGATGCAATAATGATTTTGTGCCAATTTTGGTGTCTATAAATGGTCATGATTATAACTCTAAGATTGAATGGTTGGAAAGCCATGGGACACAACACTTAGAGTTGTCAATGTCTTACTTACAGTGGTGGTGGTTTTGCATGCTCATTTTTATGCCGATTGAGATCTAGAATTGTAGCCTTTGCAAGCAAAAAGACATTTCATAATAGAGTAAGCTCAAGTGGAAGGAGGAAGACAAATACATGGGAAGTCCATTGTTCATATCCCCTAAGGAGTGCATCTTAAAGGAATTCAGCATGCCCAACATATGGTATTGGTAATGTTGGTTGGGTAAGCTCAAAACGTATCATTGTATTGACAAGCGCTTACCACTACAAGCGACATTATGTGGGGCTTTCGTCTAAATTGGATTTCTCATAAGAATGTTATGGTTGTTCACATGGATAAAATTCCAATACTCAAGATTATTGTGGAAATACCATCAAAGGTAGAGTTTGGGGGTCCAAATGCTTTGTGTTGATTTATCCCAAATAATAATTAATGGGGGTTCTAATTGGAATTGAAATCTTGAATGTATAAATAAGCAATTAGATTAATAAATAAATGCTCTAACATTTGGATCCGATTGTACGTGTAAAATGCTATAACAATTTACATTAATTAGGGTACATGTTAAATAGAGTAAAATTTACGAGGATGAGTTCACTTTGGATTTTATGTTGCTTCACAAGTTGATCTGGAGTTAGAACTAGGTCAAATAGGTGCGTAATAAGGTTAAATGTGCTTCATCTCTTAATCAAATTCTTAGATCCTCACTAGACACTAGCATTGCATTTGAACACTAGTGTGTGGCGATTTTGTCATATTCTAGTCATTGTTTTGTACTACTATGCTACACCCTTAGTCCTATGACTTATATTGGGTATGTAGTGTCGACTTGTAGCTGACATAATCTCTCTTCTTGTCATATGTTATTTATTTATACTTTTATATGTTTAGTAGGTGAGCATTGGTGTTGGCCATAACATAGGATTGGTATATATAGGTAGTAGTGAGGAGTAATTAATCATCATATTGAGAATTTGAGTCTTATTGTATGGTTTGGAGGTTTCCCCCTCAAAGTGGCTAAGCTACTCTACATGCATATTGGGATCATTTATCTAAAATATTGTGTTCTTTGGTGTTCTCTTATTGATATTCATATTTATACAAGTAATTTCATTACAAGTGGTATCGAGATCCCGATCTCGGCCAGAGTCTGCGCCAAAACCCTAATTTTGAAGGTTTGATTATATCTCAAAATTGGTAGTGAATTTTTCTACATTTGTTTGGTGCGATGAAATCAATCAGGTAAGCTACTCTCCAAATTTCAGACATTTTGGACTTGTTTTGCAAAGTTATAGAATTTTTATGTTTTTTCATAAATCGGCTACCTAGGTTACAATTTTTGGAATTTTTCTAAGTTTCTTATATTTTTGGAAAAAAATTCAAAAATTAGCTAGGGTTTCTTCTTTATGATTTCCTCTATTCAACCAATAAGTTTACGAAACCCTAAACCCTAAAGTTTTACCCTATTCCTTCTACCTCAAACATCATGACCGTTAGATCAACTCGAGGCCAAGGGAAAGGTCAAACAACTTCTAGAATGAACCCAAATAAGGAATATATGGATTTAGAATCTTCTGGTTTGGGAGTACCTGAGGTAGTCGACCAACTTCAGGAAAGGGTAAATAATATGGTGAGTAAGGATGACCTCAATAATGAGCTTCTTGATCTGAAAGGTAGTCTTAGGGGTGAACTGCAGATGGATTTTGAATCAATGAAGCAAAATTTTTGCTTTCTCTTTCAAAAAAAAATCCCCATTCTAGTCATATGGGTTCCTCTAGTAATACACACACAGGTCCAAATCACTCCAATCAAGGAGGATCCTTTACACATTCAGGAGGATCTCCTCACCAATGACGTGGCATTATTCCAAAAGTAGAAATGTGTAAATTCAATAGAAAGGATCCACTCAATTGGATTACCCAAATGGATAATTTCTTTGATCTCCATTAGATCCCATTGGGACAAAAGGTGACCATGGCATCCTTATATCTAAAACCTGACCAATTCATCTGGTATCGTTGGTTATGTGCTCAAAGGTAGAAGAATGGTCTAAGTTTCATATGGATAGTTTCCACTGAAGAGATTCAATTGCATTATAGCTCTCGCGTGTCAGAGAATTACTTCGGCCAATTAGCAAAGTTACGACAAACAGGTTCAGTAAATGAGTATGTCCATCAATTCCAAAAAAATCCTTGTGTGTGGATGATATTACAGAAGAGTATCTGAATGACCTATTTATTGGGGGTCTTAAGGACCACATTGATCATGAGGTGAGCATGTTTAGTCCACTCAAGGTTTCTGATTATATTATCATAGCATGTAGGGTAGAGGAAAAAATTCTATCCAACAGAAGGCAGACCTTCACTAACATAATAAATCATAGCACCTTACCACCATTGTACCCTAAGGTAGTTTGACTGACACCAAAACAAATTAAAGAAAAAAAGCAAAAGGGTTATGTTTTAACTGTGATGAAGAAATGTAATGAAATTACTTGTATAATTTAGATTAAGAGCAACAAGTAAAACACCAAATAACACAATATTTCGAATAATGATCTCAATATGCAATTAGAATAGCTTCGCCACTTCGAGGGGGCAACCTCTAAACCATATAATAAGACTCAAATGCTCAAATCATAATGAAATAATACCTATAATCCCCTATATATACTATTCATATGCTTATGGCCATCACCAAGGCTGACCTATTAAGCATGAGAAAGTATAAATGATATAATAAAATGATATGGTAAGCCACAAGTCAGCTACTCATATCCTAATACAAGCAATAGGTTAAGGGTGTAGCATGCCCTTCCCCTTCAAACCAACGTTGTCCTCAACGTTGAATAATCATGGATGTTGCTACAGAAAACCTTCATCCTCCCAGGTGGCGTCTTCTATGCTCAGATTCTTCCACTTGATTAGATATTCCTTAATGTCTCTAGTTCTCAGCCTCTTAGTACGTGTTTGTAGAATCTTCTCTGGCTCCAAAATGATTCTTCCTTCCTCGTCAAGTTCTGGTAACTCTGTTTGGGCTTCAAATTTTTGTCCAATAACCTTCTTCAGGTATGAAACATGGAATACTGGGTGTATGTGTGAAGATGGAGGCAACTCTAGTTTATAAGCACTACTACCAATTTTTTGTAGAACCTGATAAGGGCCATAATATTTAGGAGCAAGTTTGTTTTCCTTTTTCTGTTGCTTTAAGGACATCTGTTTGTAAAGCTGGAGATGTACAAAAACCCAGTCACCAATTTCAAAATTTCTTTCACTACGGTGTTGATCTGCTTGTTGTTTCATCATGTTTTGTGTTAATGCTAAATTCTCCTTCAAACTAGCCAAAACCTATTGTTGATGTTGAATGTGTTCCTCAACATCTCTAACCTTAGTTTGCACCCTCAAGGAGGAAGTGATAGAAGGTGGATGGTAACCATATAATGCTAAAAATGGGGTCATTTGAGAAGAGGTATGAAAAGATGTGTTATACCACCATTCTGCCAGTGGTAGCCATTTAATCCACCTTTCCTGCTTATCTAATACAAAACAACATAAATACCCCTCTAAGCATTGGTTGACCACTTTTGTTTGCCCATCGGTTTGAGGATGATAAGATGAAGCGTGAGCTAGCCGAGTATCCAAACATGAAAATAATTCGTCCAAAAATTACTTGTGAAAATAGGATCACGATCACTTACAATTATCTTTGGGGTTCCATGTAGCCTTTGAACTGTCTCCAAAAAAATAGTTGTCGACTGTATTGGATGCAAATGGATGTGATAGGGCACAAAAATGGGCATATTTTGTGAGCCTATCCATAATCACGAAAATAACATTCTTACCCTCTAAACAAGGCAATCTAGTGATGAAATCCATGGAGACCTCCTCCCATCTCTGGCTAGGAATTGGTAAGGGTTGCAATAGACCTGGTGTCTTAATTGTTTCCCCTTTGTTCTGTTGGCACACTAAACACTCTAATACAAAATTTTTACATCCCCCTTGAGTCCTTCCCAAAAGAATTCTCTTTTTATTCTATGATATGTCTTCAAAAACCCAGAGTGTCCTCCAACAAGTGAGGCATGTAGCTCTACAAGAATCTTATGCTTTAACTCAAAATCATTACTCAAGTATAACCTATCCTGTACCATAGGGCATTACCTTTCCACTCAAATTTATTAGATGTCATAAATCCTTGCTTGATATTCTCAGTATTAGAGATTGTGTATCCCTATCTTGATTCCATTTCAATCTTGCTTCATCCACTCAATCGGTTATCAACATGGACATTCCACATAGTAAGGCATCTGTGGATGTATCCCTTCTAGACAACGCATCGGCTACTACATTTTCTTTACCCTTTTTGTATATGATATCAAAATCATAACCCAACATTTTTGTTACCCACTTTTGTTATTCCTCGAGATGATAACCTTTGCTCCAAAAAGTATTTGAGACTATCATGATCAATTTTTACCTCAAGTGTCTACCCATGAGATAGGGCCTCCATTGCTTGACCACATGAAGAATAGCCATCATTTCTTTCTCATGACAGTGTTTGAGCTGATATTTTCCTTTGAAGTGGCGACTCTCAAATGCAATTGGTCTTCCTTCTTGCATTAGAACTGCTCCCAATCCTGATCCTGAAGCGTCACATTCAACAATGAAGGTTTTTGAGAAGTTGGGAGTAGCCAAAACTGGGGTGCTGCACATGGCTTCCTTCAGTTGCTCAAAGGATTTAGTGGCTACGTCTATCCAATGGAAGGCATCCTTCTTTAGCAATGCAGTGAGTGGGGTTGCTATTCTACCATATCCCCGCACAAATCTTCTGTAGTACCCTGTTAGTCCTAGGAACCCACGAAGATTTTTGAGATTTTTGGGCCTTGGCCATTCCACCATAGCTTTGATCTTCTGAGGATCAACTTTGACACCTTCATGGGATACAATATGACCCAAGTACTCTACCTCTTGTACACCAAAAGAACATTTGGATGGCTTTGCATACAAAGTATGTTTCTCCAAAACTTCCAACACGTTATTTACATGTTGTAAGTGTTCTTCCCATGTCTTACTATAAATCAATATGTCATCAAAGAAAACTAATACAAATTTCCTTAAAAATGGCCTAAAAATAGTGTTCATCAAGCTTTGAAAGGTTGAGGCGCATTTATAAGACCAAAAGGCATTACCAAAAACTCATAATGGCCCTCATGAGTCCTGAAAGCCGTTTTATGAACATCTTCCTCTTTTATCCTAATTTGATGGTACCCGAACGAAGATCTAATTTTGTGAAATAAACAACACCATGCAATTCATCAAGTAAATCATCAATTACTGGAATAGGAAACTTATCTTTGATGGTGTACTTGTTGAGTTCTCAGTAATCTAGACACATCCTCCATGTTTCATCCTTCTTACATACCATGACCACTGGTGAAGAATATGCACTCTGGCTATGCCTAATGATACCTTCCTTCAACATTTCCTCCACCATTTTCTCAATCTCACTTTTCTGGGAATATGGGTATCTGTATGGTCTGATGTTAGGTGTTTGGCTCCCTAGAATCAACTGAATGGCATGATCATGATCCCTAACTGGTGGTAGTCCCTTTGGAATTGCATCAAAAATAGATGAGTGAGCATCCACAATCTTCTGAAGATCGGGTGGCATTGAAGACTCTATATTTTGTACTTCTATGGAAAATAGCTTTGTTATAAATCCATCCACTCCTTTTTTGATAACCTTCTGCATCTGATGAGAGCTAATAATCTGTGGAGACTTAGCTACCATCCCATTCAATTGTATTGTCCTTTCATTCTGAATGAAATCGCATGAACAATTCTTGGAAATTCATCTCTATAGTACCTAAGGTTGTGAGCCATTGGACCCCAAAACAATATCTTCCCCTCCCATAGAAATAGAAAACATAGGTGAGTCTAACATGTAGTCTCCCATGGAAAGCTTGATACTATGGCACTTTCCTGTGCACTTGATTGTCCCACCATCCGCAATCATAACTTGCATTTCTAGAGTTGGGTAAATAAAACAATTGAGGTAGGCAGCTAACTTACTATTTATGAAGTTATGAGTACTCCCCGAGTCAATCAACACTGTCACCTTCGTCTTTTTGAGATAGCCAATAACCTTGAGTGTTTGAGGAGTACTAATACCTGACAATGCATGGCAAGAAAATGTAGGTTGGTGATCCTCTACTTCATCTTCTATTGGTTCCTCAGCCTCTCCTATAATTTTAGCTTCTTCATCATCCTCATTACCTCCATCAATATGGAACAACTTCTTCTCAACACATTTATGTCCCAGTCCATATTTTCTATCACAGCTTAAAACATAATCCTTTGCTCTCTTTTCTTCCATTTGTTGAGGAGTCAGCCTAATTGGCCTAGAAATGAAGGGGAAGAGATACTACGGTCTCTGGTGTTAATGAAAGGTGGCCTCCTACTACAAAGAAATTTTCCTCTGCACGACGTGCCATGATAATAGAATCAAAAAGCTTGATTCTATTAAACATACGTACCTCATGCTCGATGTGGTCCTTAAGACCCCCAAGAAACAGGTCATTCAGATTCTCTTCTGGAATATTCTCCACCCTTAAGGATAGGTTTTGGAATTGATGCACATAATCTTTGACTGATCCTGTTTGCCATAACTTTGCTAATTGACTAAAGTAGTTCTCTGAAACACTGGAACTATAGTGCAATTGCAACTCCTCGGTAAAAATTGTCCAAGTGACACCTAGACCATTCTTCTGCCTCTGAGCACATAACTAACGATACCAAACAAATTGGTTAGGTTCAAGATATAGGGATTCCAATGTCACCTCTTGTCCTGATGGTGTTTGATGTAACTCAAAGAAGTTCTCCATTTGATTTATCCAATTCAGGGGATCCTTACCATCAAATTTGTGCATATCCACTTTTGGCATCATGTTTCGTGGTTGCGAATAAGTTTGATTCTGATGGGAGTGGAAAAGTGATCCAATATGGTTAGTTTGTCCATGATTTTGAACTGAAGGTCCTCCTTGGTTGATATGGGCTAGATTTGGGCCATCTTGGTTGCCCTTTACATGTTGCATGATATCATCCAACCAATGATTGATTTGGGCTATGTCTCCTTTAGAGGCCATCTCGATTGTACATTTCACAACTCATACTCAAGTTGTCTCACCTTATGATCAACTCGAGGTAAACCCTAGTGCTAAGGAATCAGATCTACCCCTTTCGACTCCATCTCTTCAATCATTACCCCATCTTTATCCGGGGTTTTACCCAGAGTAACCTAGGATTCTTTTTGCTCTTGTGGAAGGCCCCGTCATGATGTCAAACCTTAGGGTTTAGGGTTTTCAATACAATTTCGCCAAACAGAAAAAACACAGAGAAGATACTAATACTATTTTTTGAGAGCTTTCCAAAATGTAAAGAACTTGAAAATTTTCCACAATTTGCACCCTAGGGAGTGATTTTATGAAAAACCCTAAATTTGTAATAACTTTTGCAAAATAAATTTAAAAAGTCTGAAATTTTTAAGGAACCTTACTTGAAATGCTTCGCAACTTTGGTAAAAATATATCCCACCAATTCACTGGTTCGCAATATGTGGCGGAAACAAAAATTAGGGTTTTTGCCTAATTTCGGCCCAGATCGCAGCTCTGATACCACTTGTAATGAAATTACTTATATAATTCATATTAAGAGCAATAATAGAACACCAAATAACACAATATTTCAGAATAATGATCTCAATATGAAATTAGAATAGCTTTGCCACTTCGAGGGGCAACCTCCAAACCATATAATAAGACTCAAATGCTCAAATCATAATGAAATACTACCTATAATCCCCTATATATACTATTCATATGCTATGGCCATCACCAAGGCCAACCTATTAAGCATGAGAAAGTATAAATGATATAATAAAATGATATGGTAAGCCACAAGTCGGCTACTCATATCCTAATACAAGCAATAGGTTAAGGGCGTATAAAGTAAATATGGACCAGGTCATAAATGTGTTGAGAAGAAATTGTTTTACATTGAAGGGACCAGTGATGAGGAAGAATATGAGGAAACATCAAGCGAGGAAGTGTTAAAATTAGAGGAAGACTCTGAAGATCCCTAGCCCACTATCTCATGTCATGCTCTATCTAGTATTAACACTCCACAAACCCTTCAAGTCGTGGGTTATCTTAAGAAGTAGAAGGTGACAATATTGATTGATTCATGGAGTACACATAATTTCATCAATCATAAGTTGACAAACAAGGCTAAATTGTTTCATCTACCCAACACCTGAATTTCAAGTAATGATTGCAGAAGGTGGCACAGTCCAATGTTCAAGGAAATGCCATAAAATTAGACTTGTCATGTTTAATTACACAATGGAATCTACGATGTTTGTTATTCCCATGGGTGGAGTTGATATCATCTTAGGTGTTCAATGGCTCAAAAATTTGGGTGCCATATAATTAAATTTTCAGGAATTGTTCATGTGATTTCATTATGAGGGTAGATGGTTTGAACTTTGAGGACTACATGCAAAACTCCTCAGGTGGTTAGTTCTCACCAAATGCATAAGATTATTAAAAGGGGGACTAAAGGATTTGTAGCACAATTTTTCTCCATGGAAGTTCAACCACCAATGATTATAGTGCATCCCAATCTTTAGAAGGTTATTGATCAACATATATTTGTCTTCGAGGATCCTAGAGGATTGCCTCCTAAAAGAGATCATGATCATGTCATTCAGTTAATTCCAAGAAGCCAACCCCCCAACATTAGGCCTTATAGATACCCATATGTGCAAAAGAGTGAGATCAAGAAGATGGTGGAGAAAATGTTGGAAATGGGTATTATTCATCATAGTCAGATTTTTCATTCTCGCTCCGGTGGTGACAATGCACCGCAAGGATGGAAGGTGGCACATGTGTCCAGACTACAAATAACTTAACAAGTACAATGTCAAAAATAAGTTTCTTATTCCTGTCATTAATGATTTGTTAGATGAGTTGCATGGTGTCATTTATTTTATAAAAGTAGATATGCATTCTAGGTATCACCAAATTAGAGTAAAGAAAGAAGATATTCATAAGACAACCTTCATAACTCATCAAGGGCATTATGAATTTCTAGTGATGCCTTTTGGTCTTACTAATGCACCATCCACATTTCATAGTTTGATGAATTCAATATTTTGACCATTCCTATGGAAGTTTTTCTTGGTATTTTTTGATGATATCCTCATCTACAACAAATCTTGGGAGAAACATTTACATCATGTCAATACAATATTGGAAGCCCTAGAGAAACATCAACTATATGTCAAGCCTTTGAAGTTTTCTTTTAGGGTACATGAAGTGGAATACTTGGGCCATATTATCTCTCATGAATGTGTTAAGGTGGAGCCTCGCAAGATCCAGACCATGGTGGAATGGTAAGTCCCAAGAACCCTCAAGCATTTACGAGGTTTCTTAGGTCTCACAGGGTATTATCACATTTTAAAAAAATGGCAAAAGATATAATGTAACCACTCACAAAATTATCAAGTAAGGATCCTTTCATTGGAATGAGGAAGCTTCTAGGCCATTTTAAAAATTGAAGGTGGCAATGTGCACTACTTAAGTATTGGAAACCACATGTTTCTCCAAGACCTTCATAGTTGAATGTGATGCTTTAGGAAATGGTATCGGGCAAGACTCATGCAATAAGGACATCCCATAACATTTGAGAGCCGATAGTTTTAAAAGGAAATAATTTTTTAAAGCCCACCTATGAGAAGAAAATAATGGCAATATTACATGCAGTCAAATAATGGAGACCATACTTTATGGGTAGACACTTCAAGGTAAAAACTGATCATGATAGTTTGAAATACTTCTTGGAGCAATGACTATCTTCAAAAGAGCAACAAAAATGGGTCATAAAGATGTTGGGTTATGACTTTGAGATTAGTTATAAGAAAGGGAAGGAAAATGTGGTTGTTGATGCTCTATTTAGGAGGGATGAGTCCAAAGAAGCATTGTTATGTGCCATATCTATACTAAAGGCAAGATTGGGTAGATCAAGCAAGGGAAGAATGGAAGAAAGATGCAGCAACCCATACTCTCATTCAGAATCCCTAGAAAGATATAACCATATCTTAACAATTTATATGGAAGGGGATACATTGTGGTACAAAGATAGGTTATATTTTTGTAAGAACTCTACATTTAAACACCGTGTTATTTCATATCTCCTTTCTTCTCCACTAGGTGGCCATTTTGGGTTCTAAAAACTTATCATATAGTTAATAAATATTTCCTTGGGGAGGGGTTGAAAGGAGATGTTCAAAATTTGTGGCGTAATGGTTGGTGTGTCGACATAATAAGGGCAAGACCATTAAGACACCAAGTCTCCTCCAATCCTTTTCTATTCCTAGTTAGAGATGGAAAGAGGTATCGATGGATTTCATCACAGGATTTCCTAAAGCATAAGGGAAAAACATCATCATGGTCATGGTGGATAGACTTATCAAGTATGCTCATTTTGTGCCCCGATTCATCCTTTCATGACCTAGTACAAATACAGATTGCCATCTCATTTATGGACACAGTTCAAAATCTCCATAGCACGCCCAAAATTATAGTAAGTGATTGTGATCTGATTTATATAAGCAATTTTTGGACTAATTTTTTCTCTTGTTTGGGTACCCAATTGGCCCGGAGTTCATCTTATCATCCTCAATCAGTTTGGAAAACTAAGGTGGTAAATAAATGTTTGGAGGGATATCTTCGATGTTTTACTTCAGATTAACAAGAACGTTGGGTGCAATGGTTGCCACTTATAGAATGGTGGTATAATACTTCATTTCATACCTCCTCCAAAATGTGTCCATTCTTGGCACTTTACGAGTATCATCCTCCATCACTCATCTCTAGCTTGAAGGTTAAACCGAAGGTGAGAGCAATCAAAGATCACATTCAACACCAACAAGAGGTAATCTTTAGTCTTAGAGAGAATTTGGCAAGGGCACAAAACCACATGAAGCAACATGTTGATCAACATCAGTAATGAGCGACACTTTGAAGAGGGTGAATTTTTTTGTACGGTTGCATCCATATAAGAAGTTATCTTTAAAACAACAGAAGAAGGATAATAATCTTACACCTAAATACTATGGTCCTTACAGAGTGTTACGAAAATTGTTAGTGTGGCATATAAGTTGAGCTCCCTCCAGAAGTAAAATATACCTAATCTTCAATGTTTCTTGCTTGAATATAGTCATTGGGCATCACATTTCCACCCAATCAGTTCTTCCTAAATTGGAGGAGGAAGGAAGGATCGTATTGGAACCCGAAGGTATTCTTCATACATGTACCAAAAAATCGAGGATTATAGTCATTACACGAGTATCTTATCAAGAGGAAGAATATGAATATTGAGGATGTAACATGGGAGGCCGAAGCATTTTTGCAACAACATCTAGGGCTTGCCAACATTGGGGATAATGTTTCCTTCAAGGGAGGGGCATGCTATGCCCTTAGTCTTATTTCTTATATTGGATATGTAGTGTGGACTTGTGGCTTACATAATCTCTCGTTCTTGTCATATGTTATTCATTTGGAGGAATTTCATGCGGAGCTCACCGAGTTAAGAATCATGCGCCACGAGGGAGCTCGCCGACACATACAAAGAGCTTGTGGTCTTAGGAGCTCGACACATTCATGGGGAGACAGAGCTCGGTTGTGGCAATGGAGAGTGAGCTTGATGGAGGAGCTCGAGCCCAACTCGGTGAGTTGGCTCGGTGAGCCAACCACCAAGTTGAGTCTGTTTTGCCCTATTCTCATGGACACCCCCTTTTTCTTCAATGCAAACCATTTTGGGGGTCCTACTTCATTGAATATTAAATTAATATTTTTAATGTTAATTTTATTAGATTAATATTTTTATTAAAATATTCCTTTAATTAAATAAGAGGATTAAATCAACTGGTCCTTAATGGCACATGATGGAAGATTCTTAATGGTTTAACCAACTTTGTAATAAATGAACCATCATGTACCTTCATTTGAGGAAGGAATTTATGAATTTTCCTCTTCTCTCTCACAAAATTCTTCTATAAATGTAGTTGGAAGTTCATTCCAAGGGGTGACACATTGGTTGCAGAACTTAGATGTGTGACACATGTTAGAAAAGTTAGACATCTTAGACAAGTGTATATTTTTCAAGAATCCTCTCTCTTTTGCAAGTTAGCTTTATGGATTGGGGAACTTTCAAGCCTCTTTTCCAAGATTGTAATGGAAAACATTTCCTCTTCTGAATGTAATGATGCATTGTGCATGTTGTTGAAGTAATAAAAGTGTATGTTTTTTTACTACCATTAGTCCTTTTCATCATTCCACATACTTCTTTGTACCTTTCTCACAAATACACTATGTAAGTTTAAGTTGCTATTGTAGGTTCTTGGAGTTTTGTGCTTATCAAGTGGTGGAGTTTTGCATGTAGTTGAGTTGTGGTGCTTGTTCACCCTTCTCAGTTTCATTATTCTTCACTAGAAGACCGAAAGATTGTTTGTCGAGTTGATTTTAACAAAGGGAACACACGCTTCTTAGTTTGTGGTATTTTGTTTACCCTTTCTAAGTTGCAGTAGGTGAAGTTGGCTTGTGGTGTACAACACCCTCTTCAAAAAAACCTTTCCCAAAGTCTAGCAATACCCTTTATTTGGTGCATCACCATCCCTAGTATAGTTTCATTTCTTGCAAATATCTCTCCCTAAATCCCATGAAAATGTTATCATAGGTCTATATAACCATTTTATTACACTAGGAGTAGTATAGCACTTAGTTTAGGAAGAGGAAGTTGGCCTTCTTCAGAGGTTCACCTCAAGCCCAAGTCCCACAACTTGAGAGGTGATCCCATGTTACCCAATCACACCGAATGTCCCGCTCACATTCGGCCATTCGTGAGGGTGCAGTGATTTGGTGATAAAAATTAGTTGTTTACATTCCCCCATTTAAGCTAGGAAATGAAATTTTCATGCTTAAAGGAAAATATACTTGATTGTGTAAACACTTTTTGTCCTTGTTTGTGATTCTTTTTATAGCAATATCCCCAAAGTGACTTAAGAGACCTTATGAGCCATGATAGAAAAAAATAATGATCCAAGCGTATTCGAATGAGTTAGGTTCACCAAAATGATTAATCTAAATATGAAAATATATGCTTAATCTAAAATTTATTACAACAATAAATTAATACAAAATTAAGTATGAAAATAGACCCAAGCAAATTAAGCTAGTAAATATGAAACCCTAGTTGCAAAGAGAGGGTAAGAAGCCTTAGCCAATTCGCAGAAATCCTGAGGTGCAATGATCTAGAAAACTAGAATATACTTAGCACCGAATGGCCACAATGAAGCTTAGAAAAATGTAGATCTAGAAGAATAATCTAGATTGGGGCACTTGGAGAGGGATAGGGTCATTTGGAGAGGGATAGGGGCACCTGTGGGTGTTGTAGACTGCTTTACAGGTGGTCGGGTCTACGGAAAAGCTTAGGAAACCTCCTCTAAGTGGTTGTTAGTTATTCATTGTTGTTCAAATTTTTTTATTCCGAGGTCACACAATGATCACCGAAGTTTTAAACCCGTAGTGAAATATGAACTTGTAAAACCCTCAAATAAACATTAAATCCCAAAAAAGAAAGATGCAAAATGAGGGGTCAAACTATCCTCATCCGTCACGATGGTGATCTTACGACTGAGTGTTGCACTACATCTCATACCTAATCTAGTTTTTTTTTTTTTGTGTGGAATTGTGTCCTAGGTGGCTCTTGTGCGCGTGTCACACTGAGCAATGAGCAAATAAGCTAGATGTAAAGAAATGTAGTAGATGTGTCCATGGACTAGAATGAAATTCCCTACTATGAAGTGTATGTAGAATAACCAACCTTGTGTCCCTTGGATGGTGTTAGATGGATGTAATGGAGCTCATAGATGTGTGATGCATGCAACCTTAGGTGGTGATAGCTAATATTTAGTTTTGGTCCTTTATTATGATCACATAACTTTATATTTATATGATTCCTTTGCTTGAATTTTATAATTAACCCTAAAAAGGTTGACTACCAAAAATATAAGATGCTCAAATAGATATAAAGGACCTAAAATATGTGAATAAAGTACAAAAGGGTCAAGTGCGCCTGAGGGGATGAGGTGCCAAACATTGGTGTCTTGGCCGGACGCCTGGTGTCCAGGATGATAAATGTTGAAGTGTAAAGAGGAAGATTGAGTTAGTAAGGGTAAAAGACCAAAAGTGACAACAAGAAAGGTGTCCAAAGACATGTGTTAATTAGTAGGTTTCTTATTTAGGAATCATATGAATAGTAGTATGCAACTAGGACTAGATAATTACCCAAAGTGCGTGATTTTGTGTCTACATTTCCCCCACTTTATGTTAGTGAGCAGAAATCTAGGTAACACATAAAGTAGATAGAGATGCGTACTTGATAACCATGTAAATCAATGACGACAAAGCGTTTCGAGGACAAGACAAAGTGTGGAGTGATAAAAGTATGAAACGTGGATGTTAAGGAGGAGAAAGTTCAAAAAAGTGACTATGAAAATGAACCTAGGCGGAAATGCATGTGTAAATGTCGTGATGTGCATGTTTTGATGTTGATGTTATTGTTGTTGATTTTGTGAATGATGTTGACTACCACTTTTCATACGGACAACCCCGATAACCATGACAGAACAATGATGAAAGTGTACTTGATAACCATGTAAATCGATGATGAAAGCATGCCGAGGGACAAGACAAAGTGTGGAGTGATAAAAGTGTGAATGTGGATGTTAAGGAGGAGGAAGTTAAAAAAAGTGATGATGAAAATGAACCTAGGGCAAAAATGCATGTGTAGATGTCATGATGTGCTTGTTGTTGATGTCGATGTTATTGTTGTTGATTTTGTGAATGATGTTGACTACCGATTTTCATATGGATGACACGAAAAAAGAGAAGAATGAACAAGTAGTCAAATATGCAAGTATATGGCTAAAAATGTAAAAAAGGAACATGTGTAGCTAATCCATGTTGAAGAAAAGAGTGTAGAAAGGATCATGAAGTTGTTGTAGACGAATGAGTTTTTTGAGTGATCTCATGCCAGTTGTGCCGGCCCCAAGTTTTGGGGCGATCTCACACCAAGTCATGGAAGAAGTGTAGGGAGAAAATTATGGTGTTATCCTCCAACCTTTAATTGCTTCCCACAATGTAGAACACCATTGTAGATGGTGTGTATAAACGCAAGTGCTAAGGATTGTGTGCCCTATAAAAGTTGTTGTGTGGAGTTATGTAGACTGTGTTGAACTACCAATCACGTGTAATCACCCCCGGTTATAGGCTTCCAGAAGAGTTGCTCTGTGTTAAGGACCCAAGTCTAATCATGATCCTTGAAACTGAAAATTGTGTCTTTCGTACTATGTCGTGCTTTCTATAATGATGTATGCGGTGAATGATTCACCCAAATAATACCCCCTCCTTTGGGGTGCATGCGACATTGTTGAAGGAGTATGCAGCCCAAAAGAAGACCGATCATTTTGTTGAATCTATGCCCTCAGGGGGGAAAGGGAATGTTCTTGGTATAAACCAAGGAATGCATAAACAAAGTAGGTAGGAGATAAGTGTTAGTACAAGCAAAGAAAAACATGTATATAGAAAACAAAATATAAGCTAAACAGCAATGTGTAAGTTAAGATGCAAGAAGATAATATAAACACGCAAGAAGACAATGTAGATAGTGAAAAATGGGTTACAAACATGGGACACCACTCATGATGTTGTAAGTCTCAAGAAAATCAAGACCGATGAATCCAAAATAAGATAAGTGTGCACACAAGACAAAGGGCAAAACCCCAAACAATGGAAAACAATGACTAGAGAGAACAAGCAATGTAGCATACAACTATGTTGGAAAATAGGCATACAAAACAAATGTTGCACATGAATCACCGGTTAGCATGTTAGAAAGATAAAGATTATATCAAAATGTGTATAATTCGTTAATGTAATGTGTTATGAAACAATAACATCTGTAGTGTACGAAAGTGGATGCCCCTAAGAGCCTCTGTGGGATTTGGTAATAGGAATTGTGCTAAGCATGCACGCTGCATTTGTAGATTTTTAGAAGCTCGATCACAACTAGAAAGGTAAGTGAACGCGCATGTGTTTATGATAAAGATAATGACATACAAGATATCTATCTAGCACGTGTAGTAAAGTGAGCATGTAAAAGCATAAGTAAACAAGATTAAATGAAACCAAGATATGTAATATGATGTGGATGAGATAGAATGGAATGCGGAGTGGATGATAGGAGTAGCGTGCCCCCAAGTGGATGTGTATGTATGTAATGAGGTTCATTTATTTATGCCCACTCAATAGTCAAGAATGAACCGTAAATGAGAGTGTGTCATCAAGAAATGGTTTGAGTTGTGTGCGTTAGAAAGATGTGATCGATAAAACATAAAGCATATAGAGTGTAAGTGCGTAAGTGAATGATGGAATGCATGAGTGTGGTGAGTTCCATTTGAGTTGTAGACCCTCAGTAGTCGATTATGGACCGTGGAACTAGAGTGTGTCATAGGGTAGTGTGTTGCATTGGTTTTGTGAGAGATATGTGCATCGTGTTATGTTGTTTGTGAGTGTTTCGGTTGTGTAAGATGTTATGAACTTGTTACAAGCGTTGAATGTTGTGAATAGTTCTATTGTATGGTGTGTCATGTGTTGTGTAGATTGTGCACAAGAGAGAAAAGGTGTTATGAATGTGTCAATTTTAGGGTCGTATAAGACAAATATGTCGTGAGAGTGCTGAATGTGTAGTGTGTTGTAGATATGTAGATTGTATAAGGTGTATGTGTTGAGTGCGCACAAGAGAGATGTGTGAAAGAGGTATGTTGTGAAAGTGTTGAGTGTGTAATGTGTTTTAGATATATCAAGCGTTTATAACAGGTATATTAAACATGTATAAAGAGTAGGTGTTAACATTGTGTTGAGGTTGTATGGATGAGTAGGTACGAGCGCTATGTATTGTTTAGGTGTTGAATACATGTGATAGGAAGAATAAGTCGCAAGTATGTTTATTGTGTAGTGATGAATATGTGTAAGAAGTATATGCTAGCATATGATGTGTAGTTTGTAGTGTGTAAGACTAAGTGTAGTGTGTGTGAGGTTCATGTATATAGGATGCCCTCAACAGTCGAGTGTGAACCAAAGCCCAAGATTGTGTCATTGGGTAATGACGATACAAGTGTATCAAGTGGTTCTAAAGTGCTTGGAAAAATGAATCATGAAGTGCAGATCATTAAGAGTGATAGGACATGCTAGAAACAATTGATAGTGCTAGAAGGGGGGAGAATAAGTGCAATGCCCCCAAGTGTGCCAATGATGGAGATTTATGCAAAGTCTTTGTGAGAGGTACCATGCCATTGTGGAAGATTTTTGTTTGTGTCGTGATAAGAGTGAGGGCCAACACAATGGTGGGCGAAGCAACAAGTAGGACCATGCGATGGTGGTGGAATTTGAAATGTGTCTCGGCCATCAGTAGGAGTGATTAGTTAGAGCTTATGTGGGATTGATGATGTTGTAAAAGACGTGACATGAGAAGAAGGTTGACTGTTTTGAGAGGTGGTTGTGTAATTTGACTTGGTAATGTTGTGGATGACTTGAGAGGAGGTGGTGTTGGACTGATTTTTAAAGGAGGTTGCTTAGGTTGACTTGATAGTGCCTTGAGAGGAGGGGGAGTGAGACTAAGTTTGAGAGTCGGTTGCTTGACTTGAGTAGATTGCATATGTTGCACTTGAGTGACAGAAGAAGAAACATTAGAGGTGATGATTCAATGCTCATTAGACATAAATGAATCAGATTTAGGAACCCATTGAGAAGTAACAAGTGGAGAGGACCATGTAACAGAACACTATGCAGTGAATGAGATAAAACCTTGGAATTCAAGATGATTTATTCTTCGTTGTAAATCACAAAAATAATTGTTACTATGTGTATTGATTTGATGATAATTGCAATATAAAAGACCTTGATATTTTGCAAGTCGATAAGGAGGATAACAATGAGTAGATGACAAGCTAATTAATTGATGAGTTATGAGTTTCGGAAGAATATCTTGTTGTTTAGCATTGATTGCAAACTTGAGAGGCACGGGGAGTGGAAAGATTTGAGGTTCACTAATATGAGCACATGTAGAAGACATAAAATGAAGATGAGATGTAGAAGGAGAAAAAACATGAGCATGAGAAGCATCCTTAAGATGTTGGATTTTAGATTTTAGAGATGTAATCATGGATTCTATATCCTAAAATTTATCTTGAAATAAAGAATGTAAAGCTTGAATAGATTTGTAGATTGATTGATTGGCATTAGAACTAATAGAGTTATCGGAGAGATGATCAAAGATAACACTAACTTGTGAAGGCAACATGTTGATAGTGAGATACATAGTACTAGGGTTTTGTGAAGAACATCTCTACAAGATGGGTGCATTTGAAGCAATTGAAGCAAAGAGACTTGAGAGACCTTATGAGCCATGATAGAATAAAGATAAGGATCTAAGAGTATTCAAATGACTCGGGTTCACCAAAATGATTAAGCTAAATATGAAAATATATGCTTAATCTAAATGTTGTTGCAATAGTAAATGAATAAACAATTAAGTACATAAATATCTATCAAAGAAAATTTAGCTAGTAAATATGAAACCCTAGTTGTAAAGAAAGGGTAAGAAGATCCTTAGATAATTTGGAGACATCCTAGAGTTGCATAGAGCTAGAAAACTAGAAAATACAAAGCACTGACCGTCACACCGAAGCTCAAAAATGTAGATATGGAAGAATAAGCTAGACTAGGGTGCCTAGAGATGGACAGGGGCACTGTGAGCGCCCTAGACCTGTTTCTAGGAGTTTGAGTATACGGAAAAGCTTGGGAAACCTCCTCCAGTGGTTCTTTAGTTATTTTCCTTTTGTTGCTCTCGAGGTCACAAAATGATCTTTGAAGTTATCAGTAAACTTGCAATGAAATATGAACCTGTAAAACCCTCAAATAAACATTGAATCCCCAAAAAGAAAGATGTAAAATGAGGGATCGGATTGTCCTCAGCTATCACAATGGTGATCTTACGACTGAGCATTGTACTACATCTCAGACCCAATGTAGTTTTGTGTGTGTGTGTGAATCGTACCCTAGGTGGCTCTTGTGCGTGTTGCACTTGATAGCGAGAAAATAAGCTAGATGTAAATAAATGTAGTATATGTGTGCATGAAATAGAATGAACTTCCCTCCTATGAAGTGTATGCAGAATAACCATCCCTTATGTCCCTTGGATGGTGCTAGATGGATGCAATGGAGCTCTTAGATGCTTGATGGATGCAACCTTAGGTGGTGATAGCTAATGCTTAGTGCTTGGTCCTTTATTATGATCACATAAATGTATATTTATACAATTCCTATGCTTGAAATTTGTAATTAACCCCAAAAAGGTGACTACCAAAAAGATAATATGCTCAAATGGCTAGAAAGGATCCAAAAGATGTGAATAAAGTAAAAGGGGTTTGGGCTGCCAGAGGGGACGAGGGTGCTGACGCCCGGTGCCCTAGCTGGGGCTAGTGTCTAGGATGATAAATGCTAAGGTATAAAGAGACAGGCTGAGCAAGTAAGGGTGTAAGACCAAAAGTGCCAATAGAAAGTAAAGAAAGGTGGCCAAAGACATGGGTTAGTTACTAATTTTCCTACTTCGGAATCATATGAATAGTAATATGCAACCAAGACTAGATAATTACCCAAAGTGCATGATTGTGTCTACATTTGTCCCCACTTTCTGGTGGTCAACGGAAAGCTTGGTACCATAAAGTAGATAGATATGTGTATCTAATAACCATGTAGATCGATGAAAAAAGCGTGATGAGGGATAAAATAAAGCATGGAGTGATAAAATTGTGAAGTGTGGATTCTAAGGAGTAGAAAGTTTTAAAAAGTGATGATGAATATGAATCTAGGGTGGAAACGCATGTGTAGATGTCGTGATGTGCCTATTTATGATGTCGATGTTGTTGTTGTTGATGTTGTTATTGCTAATGTGAATGATATTGACTACCTCTTCTCATACGGACATGACTTGCGAAAAGAGAAGAATGAACAAGTAGTCAAATACACATGTATCCTGTCTAAAAATTATGTAAAGAAGTATGTAAAAATGTGAAAAATTAACATGTGTACTTGATCTGTGATGAGGAAAAAGTGTAGAAAAGATCATGAAGTTGTTGTAGACGAACAATTTTTTTAGGTGATCTCACGCTAGTTGCGTCGGCCACCACAAGTTTTGGGGCGATCTCACGCTAAGTCATGGAATAAGTGTAGGGAGAAAGTTTGGTGTTATCCTCAAACCTTTAATCACTTCCCAAAATGCGTAAAAATACCGTAGATGGTGAGTATAAATGCAAGTGTTAAGGATTGTGTTCCCTGTAAAAGTCATTGTGTGGAGTTCGTAAACTGTGTGTTGAACTACCAATCGCTATGTAATTTCCACGGTTATAGGCATCTAGGAGGGGGTACTCTATGCTAAGGACTCAAGTCTAATTCAGATCCCTAAAACTTAAAGTTGTGTTGTCACCGATACTATGTTGTGTTGTGTATAACATTGTATGGGTAACCGATTCACCCAAATAACGCCCTCCCTCATTTGGGGTGCATGTGACATCAATGCAGGAGTATATGACCCAAAAGAGGACTAACCATTGTGTTGAATCACGTGCCCTATAGGGGGAAAGGGAATGTTCTTGGTAGAAACCAAGGTACACACAAAAAAGTGGCTAGAGACAATTGTTAGTACAAGTAAAGACAAACACTAGTTCAAAAATGAACTCATACATGCACTTTTATACATGCCTCTTCTTTTAAACATGAAGAGGTTGGCTATGACCCTTGATTTTGGTCCTTACAACATCAAAATAGAAATAAATACTCATATAAATTCACAACATAGACCCATATGGGTCGACAATGACCAAGACAATCAAACTTGCACAATTAGGCTAAGAAGCCTAAATCCTTCTCCACCAAGCTCATCAAGGACTACAAGCATTCACTCCATCCTTTTCAAGCCTCCAAAGGCTTCAAAGAGTTCCATAATACCATTACACATCATACATAATCTCAAAATGCTCGACACCAATCATTTTATTCATATCTCTACAAAGTAGGAATGTTTCCTACTCAAAACAAGCACTTCCAGGAACCAGTCACCAACAATGAAGCTTAAGATCACACCAAATCAACTCAACTATGCCATGTAGCCATTCATTGGAAATTAAATGACTTGTGTAACACATCTAAGTATACTAGACCTTATGAATCATATAATAATAAAAATTAAACCACTTCTTGTAGAAATAAAATCACACACTTTGGTACATTTCTAGGTCTTAATCACATACTATTATTCATATGTTTCTTAAGTGAGAAAACTAGCAATGACAACTATCTTTCACCTTTTATTTGTGTTTATTATTTTCTATTTGGCCCTCAACACCTTACAACCCGGTCTAGACTTCATTACTTTATCTTTAAGGACTCAAGACACTAATGGCAGTCATGATGGCAACGCCCTCGTCCTTATATAGCGCCCCGACCTCTTTCTACTTTACTGCATCTTTTTGGGCATGTTTTATTTTTAGAAATTTATTTTTTTATGGTTCGGCCTTTTGATTCTCAATTGTGAAATTCAACCAAGGGAATCATATAAATTCAAATCTATGTGACCATAATAAAGGACCAAGCAGAAAATCTATTATCACCACCTAAGGTTGCATCCAAAGGAATTCTAAGAGAATCAAGGCATCCATCTAAAGCACCCACTCAAGGGATAAGGAACTATATTTTCTACATACACACATAGGAAGGGAAGTTCATTTTTCCATCCACGCATCTATTTACATTGCTTCATCTAGCTATTGTCGCCTATCACACACACTTTCGTAAGGGCTTCCTAGGTACAATTCCATCACACACGCACAAGGACTACATGGAGTCGAGATGTAGTGAAACGTTTGGTTGTAAGTTCACTCGGTTGAGTGACTCATGGGGTTAGTGTGACTCCCCATATTACATATTTTATGTTTGGAATTTGATGTAGTTAGATGGTTTTACTGGTGGACATCTCTTTGTAGGTTACAAGCAAATTATGTGATCATCCAATGACATACAAATGACCATAAAAAGGTTAGTGACACTTGTGTGACACAACAAAACTATTTTTTGAGCTCTTTTGGTGCCACAAGTGCCCAACAGAGGTCCCTTTTGCCTAGGTACCTAGTCTTGTTCCGAGATGCCCCGGTCTCGATCATCCAAAGTGGCTCTAGGATTTTCTATGTGTGATTGTGACAGTCTGTTCCTCATGTTCATCAGTCTTCCAGTCCATAATACTCCAAGATCAAGTACAAAATTAGATAAGTCTTCTACTCTCTCTTACACTTAGGGTTTCATATTTATTTATCTTATTAGTTGTGTAAGCTATTTACTTTAGTGTTTATTTATCATATGTGACTCTACAATTAGGGATTTACAAATTCCAGATTTGTTAAATCACTTCTCGTCTTCAACAAACTAAACCAAAAACTATTTTTGGAAACTCAACATGTTTGCATCCTTGATGAAACTTTTAATACCTATAAATACATTCAATAGGAAAAAAATCATCCCTCTTCACTCTCAAGTGGATAGCTAACATTAGCTAAGCCAAATCTTTGGTCTTCTACATCCATGTTCTCACCAAAGCAAAGTGTTGTCTTGAATGTTAGGTTGGAGCCTGTTTTCATGTGTGAAAGTGTTCAAGGCGTACACTCAAGAGTATTGTACACTTTTCATGTATCCTTGCCGGTTTTTAGGTGTAAATTTTTTTGGCCTTGAAAAATGCACCCGACATATCGGGAAATGTGCTCTTCTCATATGGGCGAGTTTTTTGACCCATAGGTTTATGGGACAAGTTTTTCCCATGGTTTTGATACCCACGGTTTTGTAAAACTACTTAAGCAGTTGTCTATTTATATGGTCTTATGCATATGATAGATGTACAAGCAAATGTATTGCAGATGTGTTTTGAATTCGGGTGTGAATTCTGTAGAGTTTATTGAGCATAGCTCCAAACGGATCTAGGTATTGTATTGAGAGAGCGGTGGCTTGTAATAAAATCTAAGTAAGTGATTCTTGGTGGATGTAGCCCAAATTGGGTGAACCACGTTAAATATTGTCTCCTTGTGTTGTGTTATTTTATTCTGTAATTTTATTTCAGATCTGTAATAATTTCTGCATATTAGTTTTCTACTGTTGTGATTCTGTGAATGATTATTCCGCATATTTTATCTCTTATTTCCTAACATTGAATTAGTCAAACTAGGTGAACTTATGATCTTATTCATGCCACCTCAACTCACTTTAAAATCTCAACCAAAGTATCCAACACCTCATATGAGATGTCTACAACACCTCTAAAGTCATCAAACAATATCATCATGCCCATAAGTGCTCAAGCACTTCCATTTAACAAGACTGCTAAAACTGCCCTTTTGGCCCAAAAATAAGTCAACCTATTTTTGACTTATGAAGGTCATCAAAATAACTCACCAAGATATGAAAGGTCTTAAAACATATAGCATAGTTCCCATACACCTCAGAACACCAATTTAGACATAGGGTCTAATGGAAACTTTGAGAGAAAATCCTTCTTTCCTGGAAACAATTAAATATGAGTGGAATCCACTCACTATCATGAACTCTAACCACCACCATTTGAAAGATGGGAGATTCCTCTCCATAATTATATAATCACATTTGATGATCCAATCCATTTTTAGCTCATACCTTCAAGTTTTCTTCACGCTAGTAAACTAGGGTTTTGGAGGGTTTTGACCTTCTTACCTTCTTAACATATGTTCATACATAATATCCTCTCATTTTACCTCATTCAAACTTTTAAACATTCTTAGCTCCATTATCCATCATCCTTGAAAGTCTCACGGGACCATGTAAAGGTTACACATGCAAACCAAGTAAATTTCTTCCATAACGATATGGAAATCATGCTCTTAAGAACCCTGTTTTAGTCTAAACCTCATATCTTGCCAAATATTCATAATGGAAACCTTAAATTTTTCCTATAGTACTATGAAACCCTCTTATAACATATACAATTATCAATTTTCCACAAATAGCTATACATATTCACCACCACTATGACTTACATGACTAGGCCTTGGGGTTTTGCATGTTTTAGGCTATAACCAAGTGAACTATCACTACAACCAAGCATGAAACCTAGGAAAATACCTCTTCATGATGAAAAAAACATGAAATATATTCTTTAGTGTCTCTAAGAGCTCATACACACCTGAAAGTGATTGTCATGCCTTATTAGGCCTCCATGCACTAAGATTAGGTCTAGTTTGGACTTAGACCAAGTAGGAAGACACCATGAATCTACTTCCAAGCTCTCAAAAAGTACCTAAAATTTTTCAAACAACATGTCTCACACCCCGAATGCTTCTATGAGATTCCATAGCTCTCAAATTGATGACCATGCCTTATTAGACCTCTAAGCACCTAAATTAGGTTAAGATGAGCATCTGCAACTATGCCCACAATCCATACATGCAATTTGAAACTCATGCGATTGTCTCAACACTCTCCAATCATGTTCTCCATGCCTTTACTATAATCCTCAAGCCATCTTGCAACTCTATCCACCATGCTCTATCACCTAGGGTAACTAGGTGACCTGATTAGGCCTCTTAAAGCCAAGCCATTCTTCATTGTTTCAACCTTTGCTAGCATACCACAACCTAATTGACCATGTCATCATCATAATAATCATCCTGTAACACTTCTATATATTCACCTTTTTTATTAATGAGCTTTTACATCAATGATAACACTCAAACTCTCTCATGTCAACAATCTTCCCCTTTGTCATTGATAGAAAACCACCTAGTTTTCTCCCCATTTTACATTAATGACAAAGCATACATTTAGCTCATGATATCCATCTTTATTTAATTTTTTGAACCACCTCTTTGTTGGAAACATCAACCAAACTCATTATTTGAGCACATAGACTTGTTTTTCCTTCTCTATACTTTGTTTTTGGCTTCATTGTGACATTTGTTTATGTAGCTCCCCGGGAAAAGTGCGTATACTCATGCTAATAATCATTCGACCATGAACCATCATTCATATCACTTATTCAAACCATTCTCAATTGAATAACATCATCAAAAGACCTATCTCTACCATGTACTAGCTAATAACAACTTTTAGGGCCGAGATCCCTAAAAGCAGACCTTCGAAGATTGGACCAACTTTTTCCATCCATGAAAACCCATATACATCATGAAACAAAATTTTATAGATACCATGGGTTCATATGTCCCTTATCTAACTTAAAATTCATAATTTAGAACTCATACCTTGCATATTTGCCATGGAGAATGATCAACATATATACCCTTGATTTGAAGCATCATTTCAATGTTTATAGCGTCCTCGTTGACTAAATTTCCTCGTTCCTGCTCATATTAGTGAACTCGTACTAAATAAAATAAGTAACTCCAAATATGTGAGGGTTTAAGGTACCTCAAGATGGGATGAATGGATGTGGGTGCAAAGATGAACTCCTCCTCCTTGCGAGTTAGATAACCTGCACAACAAAGAATACTAAGGAGAAACATGCATTAGTAAATAGGATGGAGTGTTTCCCAACATAAACCAGTCCTGAGAAGTATGAAATTCCTAGGATGGATGTCAACCCTCTTGTAGGTATGATATGATAAAATCAATAACAATGGAGCTAATAATATGCAGACTTTGAGACAAACAAAAGCTAAAATGTAGAAATGTAAGGAAAGTATCTGATCAAAATAGATGTAAAGTAAATCAAACGTGCATGGGTCGAAGGTGTCCAGAGACTACGAGAGGGTCGTTCGACGACTAGGGTTGGATGAGAGGAACCTGTAAAATAGACATGCAAGCACTTTTGTGGCCGGATCGGATCTCGAAGATGGATTTGGAATAAAGATAGAAACTTGTAAAAGCAGATTTGGATCTAGATCGGATGAAAGGATGCAAGAAAATTAGGCAAAGTGATGGTAGATGGTATGAAATTAGGTCTAGTCGACGATGACCACGGGAATCAACACTAATTGGGGTCGAGAGAGAACAGATTTGGGATGACAGAGAAGCATAATGGTGAGATCTGGAAATTAGATGGGTACGAAGCATAAAGATATGGTAATAAAGGGTCTGAACAACAAATAAAATGATGTGGATGAGGTTGGGTCGATGAATATTGACAGGTTCGACGACAAATGATACCTTGGTTAGGGCTTGAACGAAAATGGATGGGCTAAAATGAAGACTGCGCAGTGAAACAGAAGGTTGAGATAGCCAAGTAGACTTCGATGATAATTGAACTTGTTTAAGATGTTAGTGACAAATATGTATAATAATATTACAATAAAAACACAAGATATGCCAAGGTGAAAGAAGTCTCCCCAAATATCCAAAGTTTATGCACACAAAAGCTCCAAGAAGACTCCAAGATTCCAAAATTACATCCCTTGATCTCTTTAAGAAGGAGGGGTATGGGTGTATTTATAAGGTGAGTGGATGGATGTGGGGGATAGGAAAGCATTTAATAAAGGTAGGTGGGAGGTAAAATTATTAAATAAAGCCAAAGGGATATGAAATTATTAAATAAAGGTGGATGAGAACCTAAGGATGGATAAAATGGAGCATATATGGAGGATAAATGGTAGGAAAATATTAAATGAGGGTCTAGAGATAATAAATGGGATGTGATTAGGATAATAAATATGATTAGGGATTAATTAAATGGGATTAAGGGTGAATTAAAATAAATTATGGGGAAATAAAATAAATGATGGGATAATATAGGAAAGTGGGAAATTTGAATAAATGGGATTTATGGAGGGAAAGGGGAATTTGAATAAGAAGAGAGATATGCAAATAAAGATGATAAAAGGGAGTGGATGCGGGATGAGGGATAACGATAACAAAAATCGATGTCTACATTTTCCCCTTTTTTGCAAGTGGTTTGCGTTGGGCAAGCCATGAGATAAAAACTAGAAGTGATGAAGGATGATGGGAGGAGATAAGAAATGATGACAAGGGTACTCCCCCTCAAACTAGGATTGATGACACGAAGGGAATCGATCACGAGTTTGAAAGAGATAGATGAAGGAAGAAAGTGTGGAAAGGATGAGAAAAGAAGAGGATAACAACAAATGAGAAGAAAAAGGATTGCCCAGTGCGGGGAAGGACCATTGATAAGATAACAACAAAACAAAAATGAAAATATGGCGGTGATCCTTGGAAACACATCGGTAGGGACATAACATGGCCTGTGATGGAGGCGACATTAATGGCCTATGGACCCTATGAGTTGGAAAGATCGCTGCAATATGAGGGAATCCAATGGGAATCCACTCGAGATGGATGTATAGGTCATGGGACCAAGGATAAAAGAAGACATCAAGGATATGTGCAAACAAATGTGAGGATGGTCAAAACAATGGTCTTGACAAATTTGGGGAAAAAGAGCATGCAATGTCCTTCAAACATTAGGAAGTGAAAAAAATTTGGGTAGGACTAGGATGAAAAATATGGCTACAATGGTGGAATTAAGATGAGATAGAGGTGCCCCAAAAGGAAACAAAAAGATGAAAAAATGGGTTACGCAAACAATGTGAGGATAGTCAAAACAATGGTCTTGACAAATCGGGGAAAAATAGCATGCGATGTCCTTCAAACATGAGGAAGTGAAAAAGGTGCAGGTAGGACTAGGATGAAAAATATGGCCACAATGGTGGACTTAAGATGAGATAGAGGTGCCCAGAAAGGAAACACAAAGATGAAAAAAATGGGTCATGAGATACAAGTAAGGATATGCGGATAAATGAGAAAAAATATGGCAAAACAATCCATGCAAAATAAGGAAAGGTATGATATGGGTGTCAGACTAATATGAAGGATAGGCAAAAAGGATTTGATGATGGAAAGGATAAGATGATGAATAAAATGAGATAAAATTGGATTGGATGAGATTTGATGATAAACTAGATGAAATAAGATTGATAAGATGAGATAAAATTGGATTGGATGTGAAAGATAAAATATTACTTCGATAGGGTGACCCAAAATGTGGAAGCATACACTTCATCGTAGTAAGGAGAAGAAGACGAGGAACAATGCTTCGAAATGGGTTGTCTGAACAAGAAATGGAGCCACTTAAGGCAATGCACTCGTATCTAAACAATGTGTTAACACATAACCAATGATAGTTAGTTATTCCAAGGATCATGTGGAAAAGATGGAAAGTGGACTTATAAACCTAAGGTCGACACAAAAAATGAGTTTAGGTGTGACTTGTACATAGGAATATAGGTTCTCCATAAGTGAGTTTCCCTATTTCTATACCCCAACTATGGGTGATGGGAACAAAAACTAATCAATGAGAAGTTTTCTATGATGAGAAAGTTGATCGATGTGGAAAATCTCTTAGATGCTTTCTTTTGAATTTTATGCTTTTATTTATGAGATAGAAGGATGATCAATGTGGGAAAGCCTTCACTGTCACCATGATACAAAAGGTAGCCATCCTTCGAGGGAGTGGTTTAATTTTTGCTTTATGCTTTTTGAATTTTGATTTTTTTTGACAAATGACATGGATAATATATGCATGATATTTTTCCTTTGAGGGATCAATCTATATTTTTTACTTTTTATGCTTTTATGAAAAAAAATGTCCTTTAGGGATCAATTTGTTTACTTTTAAAAACTTTTACATGATCATCCATGGAATTTTGACTTTTTTATGGGGAAGAGTTGGAGATAGTTAGGTAGACCACTTAGGAGGGGATAATGAATGTATAAGTAACACCCATGGACCCTTAACATGGTTCTAGTAGGTAAATAAGAGGGTAATGGATGTAATGATCACAAATTTCTCACCAAGAAGGAAGAACCTATCCATAAGGAATATGCTATGATTAGAGAGTCGTGGTGCCCATATTCAAGGTCATATATAGGAAAGTGATGGTAGACCACATAATTCTAGATCATTACAATGAAATATGGAAATGGCTAATGATGGATGGATGACCAATGGGATGACTAAGTTCACACAAGTAGGTATGGTAGGTAGTTAAGATGTAATTCATTAAGAGGTTTCATTTCTAGTTTAAGCAGTGAAAGGCATTGAGATTTATTCTATTTCTAGTTTACCATCCGGTTGGGAGAAAACAGCTAGATCGTTTCAAGAGAATGCTAAATGATAGGCTCAATGATGTTCAATACTTATGTGTGATAATGTACGATCATATGATCAAATTCAAAGAAAACTATATAATAGGGCTCCTTAGAGATTAAAAGAGTTTGAATAGGGACGAAAAATGTCACCTATACCCAAAGATGGACAAAAAGTGGGAAATGGATGAATATAGATAGAAGTGGATCAGATAAGATAGGATAACAAATAATGGCCAAGATGAGATGAAGAAGTAGATGTAGGAGAGGATGAGAGAGTGAGGAGTAGACACTCCCAGGATGAGAGATCCCCTACATTGCATTAGGTAGCTTGGATGTAGATATGGATGTGCTAGTAGATGTTAAGGTAGATGAAGGAGGAGGTGAAAGTTAAGAGAGGAGAGGAAGATAATGTTGCATCAGATTGACATTATTTTGATATAGATATGTAGTTAAGGATCATGAGGAGATGTAGATATGGATAATAGGTGGATGACATAAATAATGAAGAGAGGTTTTGATTGGATAGATGAGTGAGGATAGAGCTCAAGGAGGATATGGGGACACGATGAGAGATTATAGGAGAAATGAAGAGAGGTGAAGAAACTAACTTAGATCCTTTATGAAGGTGAAGGACCCAATTTAGATGCCTTAGGAGGTGAGGGTTCGATTGGAGGATTGGGTTTGATGTGGATGAGATGGAAGGAAGAGGGTGATCTTCGTGGATGAGAAGGTCATCTTCTCCATTAGTTATGGATAAGAGTTTGGAGGGCCTTACAATGTTAGTGTCATGGCCCGGGGTGCGATGATAAGTACACAAGTGCATTAGGATCAAACCAAGAAGGTCTTGGAGCATGTGGATCAAAAGACTTGATGGGGGAAGTGTGATTTTGAGGTTTGGAGTAAGTGTTGAAATATTTTAGTATAGGACCCAATGGGGGTTTTGAAGAAGAGGTCATAGATGAAGTGGATTTGGGAATGGTAGATGAAGGTAAGAGGGATGATTCTCTTGATGAGGCTTAGTGAGAGCCTTTGGTTCAAATTTAGAAGGAGAAGAGGGAAATGGTGATTTTTTTTGATGACTTGGGACTTAGATGATTTTGAAGGGGGATCAGATTTAGAAGGAGGGTTAGATTTTTGGATTTGGATTGGTTGATGATGGGTGTCTTAGATGAAGGGTCTAGCCCTAAGATGGATGGGATTCTCCTAAGAGTGATGATGTAACATTATTTTTCTTAGGCTTGGGAGGAGGGAGCTCCAAATTTTTGTGAGGATGCGTAAGGGATTTTTGGATGGGTATGCCAAGGTTCTTAGAATTTGGTTGTGAGATTTTAGTTTTGATGGAAATTATTATGATTTCAACATTGAGGGATTGTAGAAAAATAACCGAGATGATGTGGAGGGTGTTGTAGATGTGGATATTGTAGATGGAAGGGGTTTTGGATGATGCACTTGATGAGATAAAAAGGGGTTGTAGATTGTATAGGTCTCGAGATTGATTGGTGTAGGGGTGATTAGTTTTGTAGATGGGGTAAGAATATCATTTGTGGTCATCTTAAGTGGGGGTGTTTGTGTAAGAAATGTTTCAAGGGGTATCATATATATACGTGTAGATTGAGATGTAGATGTAGGTATGGTTATGCTAGTAGATGTGATTGATGTGGAAGTGGGTATAGATGTAGGAATGGTAGATGTCGATGAGAATGGATATGATAGATTGGGATGTAGTGGTAGTGGGTATGGATGAGATGGTTGTAGATATAGGTGGTGTAGATGTAATAGTAGGTATATTTGATATAGATGTGGATGAAGGACTAGATGTGATAGGTTGGGATGTGGTAGGTGTAGAGATAGGCATGGATATCAATGAGGTTATTATTATAGAAGAAGTGTCTAAAGTAAAGGTAGATGTGGTAGATAATGGGGTAGTGGATGTAGGAAATAATGTAGGTTCTTGATTTATGGTGTTAATTGTGTGAGCATTAGGTTCATAAGATGTGGGGGTGGAAATTGATTCGTTAATGGATGATTGGGGAATGGTTGTTTAGAGACATCAATGGATTGATTAGTGATGTGTTAGGATTGTATACTTGGAGATCCCCTAATTTATAAGTTTTTGGACGCGATCTTTGAAGGAACAAAACTTCTCAATGTAGTAACCTTGGACTTGGTGATATTTACAATAATGCCCCTCACGATACCATATGAGTTTGGGTTGCGAATCATTCAAGAATGGTCGAATGGGAGGAAGTTGGATGAGGTGGATTGCCATCAAATTGTCAAATAAAAACTATATGATTCCCAAGTGGAGTATAGTTAGGAAGTGATTTAAGAGCTCTTTTGGAGGCTTCATGTGGGAATTAAATGTGAAAAAGATTGAATTGTGATGGTGTTGGTGGTATTTTGGACTTGTCACCATGCATGGAAGATTTAGTGAACTTGGTTTTGGGTTTGTTTGATCTAAGATTAAGGTGGCCTTGTTCAACGGTGTGGAGTTATAGTTTGCAAGCCATAGTGAATGCCTCTTCAAAGGTTTGAAAATATTGAATTTGAAGAGTTGAAGAGATATGATTCACACAAGACCATGAGAAGAGTTCAATAAGATTTGTATATGGAAGGAAAAATGATAATTGGTTAATGATGTTACGCCATTTAGCGATGAAATCTATGATAGATTCATCATCATATTTTCGAATGGCATAAAGTCGGAAATGGTGATTTTACATGTAATATTGATATGGAAGTGTTCTAAGAATATTTGCACAAGTTGAGTGAATGAGAATAATGAATGTTGAGGGATATTATTATACAATATAATGTGGGACCAACTAGTGACAGGAAAATGTGTGAAGCATGAGATCTTGATCATGGGCGATAAGGTAACATGCATGTCTAAAATCTCAAAGAAGGTGTTTTGGGGATCCTCCTTACTATTGAACTTGGAAAACTTTGTAAATTCCCAATGAGGAGGATATGGTTTGATGGGGACAGATGGATTGATGGGTTCATTTAAAGTTTGTTTCATATGAAAATGTGGTCTTAGATCCCAAGTTATGGATTCAAGGTTAGCCATTCGACTTAATAGTTCTTGTAAGGGATCATTAGATGGTTGAGATGTTGAAGGATGAATTTGAGATGTATATGAGGTGGATGGGTTAGGTTGTTGATATGTTTGATAAGTTTGGGGATGTGTTGGTGTTGGTGGAAGTGGTTGATAAGGGGGGAATATTGGGATTAAGAGGTTGAGATAAAGCTTGATGTTGAGATATGGGGATGTGATAGGATTGTTTAGATTGAATTGGTTATTGTGAAATAGGAATGTTTTTTTAATTTTCTATGGGGTTGGTTGGGAATGTAATTGGTAGGTGGTTTGGATACTTGCATTGGTTGATAAGGAGGAATGTAATGATAAGCACCTTGAGGAGGTGGTTGATGGGTTTGCATTGATTCAAATAGTTGAGGTTGAGAGGTGATTATATTATGGAGGAAGTAGAGATAAGGGGGTAATGTTCGTCATATGTTTGGATATATGAGGAAGTAAGTGCAATTATTGAGATGGTTGAATAGGCATACTAGTGATGATAATAGATGAAGTGGGGATAATGTTGATATGAGGTAAGTTGGGTAGAATGGGATCCCCTAATTGAGTGGATTGAAGGGATTGAATGGATTGTGGTGGACTTATGAGATAGGTAGTCACAAAGGGCAATAAGATTAGCATCAAGGAGTTCACGAAACTCCAAACATCCATGAGGGATAGTAGGAGGTCCAAGAGTCTCTAAAGGGTAGGGACAAAGGAGTATTTGGTCTAGAGGAAATGGGTGATGAAAGTTAGTATAGAAGGATTGGTTTCAATAGGAGGATCATTTTGGATGACATGGTATTCATGAGTGAGACCATAAAAAAGAATGTTGAGAGATCAAAGGTGTGGTGGTATTGGGTGTAAAAGGAGGAGTGATAAACATGGAAGTTTCTTGGGCAAGATCGTCGAAGAAGTGGGGATGTCATTGGATGGAGTAGATTGATTGATTCTCTTGGCTTGAGAAGGAGTGATAACAAGCATGAAGTAGATAAACATTTTTATGTAGTTTATTGATAAAAAATCAAACAACAATTTTTTATCATCATGATTATTAAAAGAGTGAGAAATGAAAAGAAAAATGCTAAAAGGGGAACCTAGGAAAATGGATGATCTAAGGTTGGTCTCATGTGGTTTTGCTTTGGAGTCCTCGATATATACCGAAGGTACATGAGGCCCGAATCTATGATAAATTTATAACATGGTCAAACACCATGGAAAACTTCCTATTGGGTGATGAAATCCCAATAGTTCCACCTAGTAAGGGATGTTTAGATGTGTAAGTTGTTCATGTGTTTGGATGTGTGTGATGAAGTGAATGCAATGTGTTAAACCCCCTAGTTAGACTAGATTTTAAATAAGAATGAAAGGGTTATTTTTAGATCCAAAACCAAAATGTGTGATTTGATGAGGACAACAAACAAGTAATGAAATGTGGTAAAAATAAATATGGGGAGTAAAAATAAGGAATACCTAGAATATGCTTTTCCTTTTTATCTGACCTTCAAAGCAAGAAATTGAGAAAAATTAAGTCTAAGCAATTTATGATGCAACATGAGCAAGAAAGAAATAATGGTCCAACGTATTTTTTCCTTGCAAAGTTAGTGGAAATAAAAGAAAGAATATGAAAATGAGAACAAATAACAAAACTCACCTATAAAGGGCGTGTCCCACTAGGTGTGCCATAATTTGACCAAATTTCCTCGTTCTTGCTCAAATTAGTGAACTAGTACTAAAGAAAATAAGTAACTCCAAATATGAAAAGGTTTAAGGTGCCTTGAAATGGGATGAATGAATGTGGGCAAAAATATGAACTCCTCCTTGTTGCGAGTTAGATAGCTGCACAACAAAGAAGACTAAGAGAAAATGGATTAGTAGATAAGATGAAGGGTTTCTCAACATAAGCAGGTCCCAGAAGTATGAACTTCCTAAGATGGATATCAAACCTCTTGTAGATAAAGATATGATAAAATCAATGGATAATGAATGGATATAAGGCTAATATGTAGAATCTAAGAAAAATAGAAATGCAAAAATGTAAGGAAAGTACAAATCTGATCAAAATATATGCAAAGTAAATCAAACCTGGTGGGTTGATGACAACCCGAGACTACAGAGGGCTAGTCGATGGTGACTAGGGATGGATGAGAAGGAACTATAAAAAACTGCAAGCTCTTCGTCTGGATATGGATGGAGTTGGATCTAAAGATGGATCTAGACTGAAGATAGAAACCTACAAAATAGATTGGATCTAGATCTGGATGAAAGGATGTAAGAAAATTATGCAAAGTGATGGTAGATGGTATGAAATTAGGTCTAGTCGATGGCGACCGGGGGATGGATGAAACTGGGGTATGAGAAAACATATCGGGATGACAGAGAGGAAAAATGGTGAGATCTAGAAACTGGATGGGTATAAAAGCAAAGATTAGATAATAGAGGGTTTGAAAAAAAAAAGAAACAAATGTGGATGAGGGTGGGTCGACGGTGATGACAAGTTCGATGGTAAATGCGACTTGTTAGGGCTTGAACAAAAATGGATGGGCTAAAATGAAGACTTGTAGATGAAACAAAAGGATGAGATGGCCAAAGTAGACTTCTCGATGATAGTTGAACTGCACAAAATGTTAGTGACAAATATATATATAATCATATTACAATAAAAACACAAGATATGCTAAGGTGAAATAATTCTCCTAAATCTCCAAAGTTGATGGCACAAAAGTTCAAGAAGTCTCCAAGATTACAAAATTGCATCCCTTTCTCTCTAAGGAGGGGGTATGGGTGTATTTATAGGGTGAGTGGATAGATGTGGGGGATAGGAAAGCATTTAATAAAGGTAGGTGGGAGGTAAAATTATTAAATAAAGGCAAAGGGAGATGAAATTATTAAATGAAAGTGGTGAGAACCAGGGATGGATAAAATGGAGCATATAAAGGCCAAGGGGAGATGAAATTATTAAATGAGGGAGAATAAATGGTAGGAAAATATTAAATGAGGTCTAGAGATAATAAAAGGGATGTGATTAGGATAGTAAATATGATTAGAGATTAAAATGGGATTAAAGGTGAATTAAAAAAATTATGGGGTAATATAGGAAAGTGGGAAATTCAAATAAATGGGATTTAGGAGGGAAAGGGAAAGTCAAATAGGAAGAGAGATATACATGCAAATAAAGATGATAAAAGGGAGCGGATGAGGGATGAGGGGTAGTGATACCAAAAATTGGTGTCTGATTTCTTGCATGATATTGTGACTTACCCGGCCATGTCACTTGATTTTATTTCCAATACACCTATAAATGTCATTATCTCTACCTAATCACCATTTTTTCCACCTAAAGCACTTGATTGAGGATCAATACTAGCTCCACTTGCCTTAATAGGCCATCATATACCTTTAGCATATTATTGTTCAACTTTAGAGTCTACTGATCACCGACATAATGAATTCTTTCAACCATAATACAAGACATCAACACTATTATTCCTGCAACATACTTAGCTTCACCTCTTAGAGATTGAGAGCACACAAGCCCCCCCTCAACCTAAGCCATCATAATATAACCTTATGATATTTCATGTACAACTTGTAACACTTCATACATACCTTTAGAACATTATACCGGCTATATGATGATCTGTGCAATGTGTTTAACAAACATTTATCAGTCTCAACTCTTCATTCTAGACCAAAGAGACCTTGGAAACCATATTATATTCTCATACACTTGTCGAGGATACTATTAGTCTTTAATAACCATACTCATACCGTATTGATATCTGTCATCATGAAGAACATCCTTTTTCCCTTTCACAAATCTAGTCATGCATGAACTCTCCATTTTAGGCATAAATGGCCTAGAAAACATTCTTGATACTCTCAACTCCTACTTGAGACAATAATGCAAACTCCAAAACCACACATAGGCTTACCATGTTTCACTTTGCTATTTGTAATGCCTACAAGGAATGATACTAGAAAGCATACCCCAAACTTATGACGACTACGAAAATTCTTTGTAGTCTTCCATTATGATTACTTCAAGAAAATACATCCTTGAGACTTCTTTGACAACCTTCATACCTGTTATAGACACAACTACAAACTCGGGTAATCATAAATATATATGTAACCTTGTTTATCCATATAAGGAATTGCTTCTTAGAACTCAACCATCTCCATACTAGCTTTATGGAGCATAAAAAAATTAAATATTCCTCAAATCATAGCTCAAGAGTTAAGAAACATCATATGGAATAAGTCATCTCATGAACACACTTGGAGATCACCTGTATCACCAACTATAGCTAGTCCGATCAAGTCATCATGCCAGATGACTAACTTGCTTCATGAACCTAACACACTTATCATGTAACAATACTTAAACAAACTTCCTCAAGAGCAAAATGATCACATTTTGTCACTCTAGTGATACACCTACACCTTCAAGTTACTCAAGTACAACGAGATACATATTTGGAGCTTATATCTATTCATATCAACTTGGAAAACATACCTTTTTGGCTATCTCGGTCTTGATTATGCTTCAAAATTATTCATGTTAACTTCATGATGCTTAAGAATGTTTGATGAATCAAGTGCAAAAGAAACACCTTAAAAATCAATCAACTCTTGAACATACCTAATTGTTCACTATTTCACCTTCTACAGAAATTCTAATCAAGTCATCATGTTAAATGATTGAATTCTCCTTCTTGAAACATGTTCCTTTGTTCACTAGATTGTCTAAACTAACTTCAAAACATATTGAAGACCTTTAAGGGCAAAAAAACATATATTGGCCACGGTTGCAATGCCATTCTTCAAAATATGAGTCACCACAAACCATAACAAGATCTCCTTACCATCTCAAACCTTCCCTACCTCCTTCTTGACCAAATCTTGGAAAGACTTAAGGAGCTCTTCCAAGGACAAATATTGTTAGGAATTAATAATATCTAATGTGGAATAATTCCTCAGAATCACAATAATAAGAAGTATGAATAGAATTATAGAAATAAAATATGCACAACACGAAGACAATATTTAACGTGGTTCACCCAATGTGGGCTACATCCACCAAGAACACTTGCTCAGATTTTATTACAAGCCAACAGTCTTCACAGTTACAATAATCAGATCTTGTTTGGAGTTGCGCTCAACAAACCCCTGCCATTCGCACATACTATTCACCTTCACAAAACACACTCATATAAATCCTATTGTATGTCCATCTATTTATAAGTACATCAATAGGTAGCCGAAGAGGTGGTTTTACAAAATAATGGGTATCGAAAAACCATGGGCCCAAAAATGTCCATAACGGTTACCCATTACCCATGGGTTAATAAACCACCCATGAAAATTTGCTTAGGGGCTTCACCCCGAACCCCCTTGACCCGCTCACCGGCGAGTGGGACCACCATAAAAATATCCGAGTGTAACACATGGAAGGTGTACCAAACTCTAACATGAAAACAAGCTCCATAAACATAACAATCTCCCACTTGGAGACTGATTTCCACTAAGCAAGCTTCTCAACCCTTCACTGTCATCTGCGAAGGCCAACCAAAGCTAAACATAGCTTTAGTTTATCCCTTGTGACCACCTTGGTCATCATGTCTATAGGATTTTGACTGGTATGAATCTTCTCCAACTTCAACTTATCTTCCTCCAAAGCTATCTTGATGAAGTGATATCTCAACTATATATGCTTCATCCTGGAGTGGAAAGTAGAGTTCTTAGCTAGGTGTATAGCACTCTGACTATCACTATGCAACTTACATTCCTCCTGCTTATGCCCCAACTCCTCAAGCAATTGTTGTAACCAAATCATCTCTTTGCTTGCCTCTATGACAACAACATACTCAACCTCTGTGGTTGACAAAGCCACTAGCTTCTGTAGTCGTGAAATCCAGCTCACTGATGTCCCACCTACAGTGTAAATATAACTGTCATGCTCCTCCGCCGTCTACATCTCCAGCCATGTATAAATCTACATAACCACGTAAAGTGGTGTCGATCCACTTTAGCACAAAACTATCCTCATGGTCCCTCTCAAATACCAAAGGATCCACTTTACTGCTTGTCAATGCTCTTTACCCGGATCACTCATAAATCTACTCACAGCTCCCACTACATGGGCAATATCAGGCCTAGTACACACCATAGCATACATCAAACGCCAACCACTAATGAGTAAGGTACATTGGACATCCTGGTTTCGTTCTACTCTGTCTTGGGACACCTTTGCTCCTTTGATAACTTAAAATGGCCTGCTAAAGAAGTCCCAACCGGTTTAGCATCTTGCATGTTAAACCTATCCAATACCTTCTTAATGTACTCTTCTTGAGATAAAGTCATCTTTCATTCCTTCCTATCCTGAGTTATCCTCATACCAAGGATTTTTTTGGCTACCCCCAAATCCTTCATATCAAAGGATTCACTTAGTTGTTTCTTGAGTACTTTTATTTCCTGCATGTTTTTACTTGCAACCAACATGTCATCAACATACAAACACAGGAGAATATAAATTCCATCCTCAAATTTCTTTGTATACATGCAATGGTCAGAATGACATCTAATATAACCGTACTCCATCATGAAGCTATCAAATTTCTTATACCATTGACGTGGAGCTTGTTTTAGGCCATCAAGCTCTTCTTGATTTTCACACCATCTCCTCTTTACCTTTGACTTCATATCCTTCTAGCTTCTGCATATATAGCTCCTCCTCCAAATCACCATGGAGAAATGTAGTCTTTACATCTAACTATTCTAAGTGCAAGTCTTCTATTGCCACTATTCCAAGAACAGTTCTGATAGAAGTCATTTTTACTATAGGAGAAAAACTCTCATCAAAATCTATACCTTGTTTCTGTGCAAACCCCTTTACCACCAATTGAGCCTTATATCTTTTCTTTCCTCCTTCATCTTTAACTCTGTACACCCACTTGTTCTACAATGCTCTTTTGCCTTCCGGTAGCTTCACCAAATCCCAAGTCTGGTTCTCCATGAGAGACTTATGCTCCTCATCCATGGCTTGCTCCCACTTCTTACTAGCATCTACTTGCATTGCTTCATCAAAGCTCTCTGGCTCTCCACTATCAATGAGTAATAAATAGTAAAAAGAAGGAGAAAACGTTCGTGTTCTTTTCTTACCCTAGAAGACCTCCTTTGTAGGAGTTTGGGGTTCTGTTGAGTAGGTTCATGAACTGATTCATGGGTCACTGTCCCATCCGGAAGATCCTCCACCACTGCAAATTCTTTCTTGGATTCTTCCCTGTTTTCCTACAATTGTTGCTTATACATGACTTTCTCATTAAAGACCACATCCCTAGACCGAATGATTTTCTTGTCCTTAATACTCCAACATTTAAATCCAAAGTCATCACCACCATAACCAATAAAAGTGCATTTTTCTGATTTAGCCTCTAGCTTGGTCCTATCATCCTTGTCAATATGAACAAACACCTCACATCCAAAGACTCTAAGAAATGAGTAATCGACTTTCTTACCGTACCAAGCCTCCTCAGGTATGCCTCCATCCAAGGCACTTGAGGGTCCTCTATTTATCAAGTACACAGCTGTGCTCACCGCTTCTACCCAAAAATAAAGAGGCAGTCCTGCATGTATCCTCATGCTCCTAGCACGTTCCATTATTGTTTCCGTGTTCATCCTTTCGACACCCCATTCTCGTGCGGCAGGTTCCCTGGAACCATCTTTTGCCTGTGGATTCCATTCTTAGAATAATAATCATCAAATTCATTGCTGCTATAGATACTCCCCTCCATTATCTGACCTGAGACATTTTAACTTAAGACTGTTTCATTCTCTACCAAGGCTTTCCATTTAACAAAAGTATCAAATACATCAGATTTGTTTCTAATACAATAAACCCAAACTTTCATTATTACATCATCAATAAAAGTAACATAATAACTTGAGCCCCTAAGAGATGATACTTGAGCCGGCCCCCACACATCAGAATGTACCAGCTCTAACTTAATTTCTTTCTTCATAGGTCCAACCTTGAGAAACCTTACTCGCTTCTATTTCCCATATATGTAGTTCTCACAGAAATACAAACATGTTTTTGTATATCCAAGAAAATTCTTCTTTATGATGTCCATGCCCTTATGGCTCATATGATCGAGCCTATAGTGCCATAATGTTGTATCTGCATCTGAAGCCACAAGATTACAATCATTAGTACTATCAGTGGTTGAATACAAGGTTCCAACCTTCTTACCTCTTGCCACCACAAGAGCACCCTTGGTAACCTTCCAAGAGTCAATCTGTAAATATCACAGTACAACCATCACTTCCCAATTGCCCGCCGATATCAAATTTCTCCTTAATGTAGGCACATGTCTGACATCCTTCAATAGCCATGTATTCCCATTCTACATCTTAACTTGAACAGAACCTTTTCCAACTATACTGCAAGGCTCATCATCACTAAGAAAAACATGCCCAAAATCTCCTTGAACATAATCAACAAAATAATGCCTATGTGGAGTAGCATGAAAAGAAGCCCCTGAATCTAAAACCCAAGATTCAGTAATATTATGCAAAGAAAGAATCAAAGCATCTGGCATACATTACCTAATGCCACATTTGCCTCCTTGTTTTCTTCATGTTGTTTCTTCTTATCCCGAAGCTCCCAATAGTCCTTCTTTGCATGCCCAGACTTTCCACAATTCCATCATACAATCTTGCTCTTGGATTTTGACCTTGCCCGATATTTCAATTTTCCACGGTTTCCTCTATTCTTTTGTCTCCCTCTAGTTTCCACTGTCAAAGCATTCCCTGAAGTAGAAGATTCCCCGGAGCTTTTTCTTCACATTTCCTCGCTTAGAATCACCCCTACAACATCCTCGAACTTCAACTTCGAGTTAGCTAGAACCGAGTTGCTTACCGCCATTACTGTGCTAATCCAACTCTCGGGTAAAAGCACAAAATTAATAAAGCCCTAACTTCTTCATCAAATTCTATCAGTAACCAAAGCTAGCATATTCACAACCCTATTGAAATAATTTAAATGATCTACTCTTGAACTATTCTCAAACATCTTCATATTAAACAACTTTTTCATTAAAAATATCTTGTTAGAGGTAGAGGGTTTTTCATACAACTTCCCTAATGCATCCATTAGATTTTTTGTAGTCTTTTTCTTTGAAACATTAAATAATACCGAAGATGCAAGACATAGCCGGATCATTCCAAGTGCCTTCCGATCCAACAAATCCCATTCCGCATCTGTCATACTCGAGGGTTTGTTCACCTTCTCAAACAACGGAGTATAAAGATCCTTCTGATAAAGGTAATCTTCCATCTACATCTTCCAAAGACTAAAATTCTGCCGTTGAATTTATCAACCCTTGATCTTCCATCATCTGTCATAGCTCCCACTCAAGCTAAAAACTTTTCCCGCTATTCAACACTTCAAAGAAACCAAACCAGCTCGATACCAATTATTAGGAATTAATAATATCTAATGCGGAATAATTCCTCGAATCGCAATCATAAGAAGTATGAATAGAATTATAGAAATGTAATATGCACAACATGAAGATAATATTTAACGTGGTTCACCCAATGTGGGCTACATCCACCAAGAACACTTGCTCAGATTTTATTACAAGCCAACAGTCTTCACAGTTACAATAATCAAATCTTGTTTGGAGCCGCGCTCAACAAACCCTCCCGAATTCACACTTGAATTCGCACACACTATTCACCTTCACAAAACACACTCATATTAATCCTATTGCATGTCCATCTATTTATAAGTAAATCAATAGGTAGCCGAAGAGGTGGTTTTACAAAATAATGGGTACCGAAAAACCATGGGCCCAAAAACAACCCATAACAGTTACCCATTACCCATGGGTTAATAAACCACCCATGAAAATTTGCTTCAGGGGCTTCCGTAAAAAATATCCAAGTGTAACACATGGAAGGTGTACCAAACTCTAACATGAAAACAGGCTCCATAAACATAACAAATATTTGCTAAACGAAGGTGATTCGAGCTTCGTACACTATTGCTAACACTTTCCAAGATCTCGTATGCATGATCTCCACGAGATTCAAGTTTCGAGATATCCTCATTTATCATATCATATCTAACACTCATTGTGCAAGAACATATGGGGACAAATTGTCGAGATAGAGGTGAATACATTCTTTCTCAATAAGGAGTGAGAATCAAGACAGCTCATCTCAGACACCAATGGGAACACACTATCCTAGTGGGGCTTTTCTTTCTCAATCTCCTCTTTGGTCATTTTCAACTTGGAAATAATGGCAAGGGAAAATTTGGATAAAGAGAGAACCTCAAGTAGCAGTACCTTTCCCTTTTCCAAAATATTCTCCACACATTTTTCTTTAGCTCTCCCTTGCATGGTGTGCCCTTAAGATCTCTTGGTCACTTGAGGATCAAAACTATTGATGGGAGAGATGACATTTGTCGAAGGAAGTGGTACTAAATTAGGTTCTGAGGAATATCATACATAAGAAATGGGGGTTTTCACACATGTTACTCTAGTTACTTTGCATAGCTTTTTTGTTTTCTTCATTTCGAGAAAACAAGTGGGTCTGCAAAATATTTAAATAGGTGTACATCTCCCTCATGTGTATCTTTTCCAAAAGAAACCCTAGTCATCTTGTGTCATTTATCCCATGGGTTTTAAAACTTTTGGTCATGCAACTTCTACATATTGAGATACAAAAGCTCCATTGAAGAAATGGGAATTTGTTTGTGCTTTCTTGGTTTCATTTTTCTTGATGTATTTTAATATTCTACGGGTATGAAGCTTACCACTAGGGATAAGGAAATTATTCCAACATTTTCAATAACTCAAAGTCACCCACTTAAGTAGATTGCACGAGAGAAACTCAATTCAATCATTGTTAAAGAAAGGATGTTAAATCTAGCTACACTACATCTAGATATCACATGCTAAGTGGAGATTGATGTGTGGTTTGAGGCATTTTCAAAGTAGTATCGATGTCGACATTGCACGAAGGTTCCCGGAACCCAAGTAATGTTTGTTTTGAAATACTTCATTTATGGTTTGGGTTTGAAGGATTGAGCAAAGTAACCCTCATGCAATGTGATCAATAATGATCGAAAGATAGCAACAAAGTGAATTAGATAAGCAAAAAGCTAGAAAGTCACAAAATACAACTATGAGCTAGTGCAAAATTATACAAAGAGATCAAGGCGTATAATCATTCCTCCTCTATCATTGTATAGTATTGCCTCATGATATCTTCATCTCACAATTTTGGTTCCAAGTGTTTATCATCCTAGAAACCCCTATTTCAACATTCAAATCAGCCCAAAATTACTTGTAATTAGATAAGTACACTCAATACCATGTATTTGTGAGTTTTTATTATATTGTGTATATTTGTTACAAGTATTAATGTGTTATTATGATATTGAATGGTTAATGTTAGAAGTTAATTAGTCAGAATAACCCCCTGTACCATTTATTTTATTCCTTGTTTGAGTATAGTTATAAAACCCTAATCAAACTCAAAAAGGGTGAAAACAATTGTCAAGTGTGAAGTTCGAATAAAGGGCTTCATTTATATTCATTATGTTACATATGTCTCATCATAGGATTCAAGGGAACCACATGGGATTTATCCTCTTTTGAATAATGGTATGTATTACAAAACTCAAAACATCAATGTGTGTATGGTGAGGTAGTCTAGCCAAATTATTTTTAACCATCTAGGTCAATCACAAGAAGCTAGGGTTTCAAGCAAGAAGAATCCCAAATTTGATCTAAACAAAATCATTGCACAAATATAATACAAAACACAAATGAATCTATACAAGCTAAAGAAAATGAGAAGACACCCAGGACAATTTTGCTTTTGAGATAGGTTCAAAGTGATGGTATTTTCAGATCCCCATGAACCCATCTACATTGGCTCACATCATATGTTATTGTATGAGTAGCTTGAATATACTCTTATCTACCTTTGAGCACATTTTGAACCCTTTGTCATGCCTTTTGCACATGATAACATGGTTTATCTCTTAACCCTAGTTATCATTTTCTATATTCCATAAGTATATGGCCAATTATAAAATCCTACATACTTAAGAAGTGCTTAAAATTATTTATGACTACTCTTTTATAGTTCCAAATTATTATATTTAGTACTAGACTATATTAAACCAAACTCTAATGTCCTTGTACAATAACTTGTTATCATGGGTAAAATATAAATTATTTGCGCAAGAAATGGTCTCGATGTAATGAGAATGATCTCACTTTCCATTGAACAACTCAAACTTTGGAGAAAAAAATCTTACTCAAAATGGATGTGTACGTACCTCAAAAGATAAGAGGTTTAATAGAAATTTATTGATAGTGAAGCTACCATTTGGATTTTAAAAACTTTGAAAATTGATTTTTATTTGATTTTGCAAGTTAGATAATGTTTTTGTCATAGTATTTGTTTGGAATATAAGAAATATGTGAAATAGAATATTATGAAGCAAAATGTCGGTCATTAGAAACAATAAATTACAAAGAAGCAAGAAGAACGTTAGACATGAAGTGATTTTAAAGAACATGTGGGGGATTGGATAATGTTGATAGGTTGAAAGAATTTGGGAAACAACAACATTTTTAAAAAATTAAATAATTTGAAAAATAATAAGAACATATTGAGTAATATAAGGCACGTGAGAAGAAATAATACGTCGAGAAGTACTTGTAATAACATAAAACATATTAAAAGAAATAGAAACTTGAATATCAATAGGAATAGAAGAATTTTGAGAAAGGACTCCATGAGAAGGTAAAATTTGACATGTCACTTCTTTAAATATATTCATGTATCTAAATATCTCATCACTTTGTTATTTCTAACTTATTTTCTAAATTTTGTAGATTATTATTCCTATCTTTTTTTCTAAGTTGATCACAATCTTATACATAATATCTATTTAAATCATATTCGAGAACAATTTCATCCAAGAGAAACACTTTATTATAATGAAAACTTCATTTTTTAAACATCATTAAATATACTTCTAAATTTCATTTTAATTAAACTTAGAAATTGTAAATATAAATACTTATACTATCTATTTTGAATTAAGCGTGAAGCATACACATCATAAGTGAAGTAAAAAGATGTTAGAGCGGTCAAAGGGCATGTACTAATACTAATTGTTGGAAAAGAAAGATACATTCAAATTTGATATCGGGTGGCACAATATCTATGTAACCTTAGAGCAAGGTACCCCAAAGGAATGTAATATGGATACATTTATTATACAAACACCCATACCATTTAACTAGGCTAAAGAAATATGTACAATATAAATATACAACATAATTAATTAATTTTAAAATTAAAGAAAGAAGGTGATATGTAATGTATTAGATGTGTATTTTGTATATTGTAAAATATGGAGTTAGTTGTTGAGATGTGACTTCTTAAATGTGCATTTAGATGTGATGCAATATTAATTTTAAAAAAATGTGCATAGCATAGAATGTTTTCTAGAGTGTTTTGTCTTGTGTTAATGATGAACAAAATATTGAAAATCTCTAGGAAAAACTTTATACATGCCCAACCTTTTTCCAATCATTGTGATTGCCTAATTCTAATCTTTAAAAAATTCTCTCATTTTCTTGTGATTTTGCTTCGATCACCTATAAGACAAAAAAATTCTTACTTTAAATGAGTAGAAATCCCTATGAACTATAAATAAAACATAACATGTTTTAGAGGCCATGGTTTATCACAACACAACATAACTATCTCAATATTTGTTAGCCCACTAGACAATAACTACATCAAAAACAACAAATCTCAATCATTGGAGTGGCTTGATAACATACAAACTAAGGGCATTTTTAATGTCTAAACATAAATCATTATGCTTGATGAATGCTTTCAATGATTGTTTGATTTATTTTAGAAATAATTACAATTGTCGATTAGATTCCTATAAATAATAAAATGAATTTTCTAGATTTTCTTCTTTTGTAAATGAACTACAATGTTTGTGTCTATAAAGATAATTATAATTCGAACTAGAATGTTTATTGGTGTTAATCGACAAAATAATTATTTGAAAGTAAAAAGATGAAACAAAGAGGATGGGTACACTCCAACCAAAAAGGCCACAAAAGACTCATAAAAATTGGGATGACCCTAATAATACCACATACTCGAGACAATAATACTCATAATACTTGAAAATAGAAAGAAAGAAAAACAAAGAGAAGAAAAAGAGACACGACAATAACCCACAAAATATAATTTGAACTTGAGACAATAACACTCATAAAACGCTTTTTTATGAAAAGGGATCTTATATTATATTAATGTAATAAGATACAAGATAACTTTCAACAAAAAAGTGGGCGGTATGAGAGCACGCCCCAAAACCACAAAAACAAAGCTAGGCCGAGCCTAGAATAACAAGAGTCAAACTAGGCCAAGCCTAGGAGAGTACAACAAAAAGGCATCACCTAAAAACACTTTAAAGGCACTATCAAGCAACAACAACAAACATGCCCGAGGCAGGCAGATCCCGATCATCCGGCCACCCCGAACCAGGCAGTCCTTGCTGAACCAGAAGCTCCCAACCAACAACAATTTCTTCCTCTGGGTCCACTTCCCCATGCGTAGGAATGATGAGGTTGAGGTGAGGGAATTTTTCATATGGTCGCGGAGGTGGCGGTGGGTCTTTGTAGACACCTAAAATATGCTTACACTTAGCATTTCCTCAAATTCAACCGATTAACGACACTTCGTTAATTCCCCTTCTCCGCTCCATTCTTAGATGCCCATTCATGACACTCTTTCAATCGTATTCCTCCTATAATCAGCTAATTGGGCTAATATCTCTCTTATTAGCTAAACATTCCTCCTTTCGACCATTCATAACCTCCCTAGTTCTCTTTAGATCACTTCTATTAGCTTCTTAGGCTATCTATCAGTCACAAATGGTTAATCAGACTCCTCCCAACTCTCAATGAGTCTCTAATCACTCGCTAATCATGCTTAACTAGCCTAAACCTAGCTTAACTAAGCCTAAAGCATGTTTATCCTAATCTAATCTAAAATTGTTTTTGGCTTACCTTTAGTCCCACATGCATCCAAATTCCAAACTCTTCCAAACCAAAAACTATAAATACAAGGCTAAGCCTACCCATTCAACTTACAACTTCACTCACAACTCAATACTAAGAAAGCTTTGAGATCTCATTTGTATTAGCTTTAAGCTAATTAGACATTTGATCTTAAAATTACTCCCTCCATTGATCTTGAGCTAACAACCTCCATTTGCATCTATTCAACCAAGTTTTAAGTAAATAGAGAGAACCATATGGCCTTATAACCATTAATGGCAAGACTCCATTCTTGAAAGCTTAAGAACCATAAACAACTAATCACCCCTTTGATTCTTTGAGTTGATCTTCTTAGGTTCAATGTTTAATTAACGATTTAAAGAGAGTAGAGTAATATACATGTTAGTTTTTGTCAAAGTTATAATGTTTGCATGTCGGTTTCCCTTGTTTATCTCTTATCTATGGTCCATATATGAGTTAGTTAAGCTTTGAGGTTCTTTAGCCTCATTCCATAACTTTTAACTCTTCCTTGTTCATAGGTGCCAAACATCCTGTGCTGAAGCTGCGAAAAAGGAAAGCCCCACCCATGTTGGCGAGGTGGCAAGCCCCAACCCTGTTAGCGAGCCAACGAATGCATTGGAGATCCTTGGCCACGACGGCGAGCGAGACGATTGACTACACCGATGTAATGGCCCGAAGAGTGGTGGTGCGGTGAAAGCACGATGTCAAAGCTGCGTCGGCCACCACGGGATGAAGGTGAGGAGTGCCTGGTGGGAGACAAAGGCACTCGGGAAATGTTGCATGGGGCTTCCCCTAGTGGTGCAATAGGGTCTGGAGGTGATCCACCTCCAGCGCCACCTTGTTTGCCTAAACTTGAATCTGCGAAGCACATTGGAGATCACCATAGATTTATTATAAATCGAGAAAGATTGATCAACTGCATAATTAGCAAAGAAAAAACATTTCTTTCTTTCCATATCCAAAATAGAATCTCCCCTCTAAAAACATGCCAAATCTGGGTGAACATAGGTAGAAGTTTGGGATTATCTCCCAAGAGGATATGTTGCCAAGTGAAATAGTGGGGTCGTGAAGGAAAAAAAATGAATGGATCCAGTTCTAGGCAATTTGAGCTTTGGGACAGAACCAAAAGACATGCAAAAGTGTTTCCAAATGTCCACAAAGGGGGTTGGGAGTCGGGATCCCAATTTGAACAAGACGAGCCCCGATAGGAAGGCCTTGGTGTAGAATACACCAAAGAAAATGAGAAATTTTGGGCTCCACACATATAGTCCAAACAATTTCAAATCGTCTACCCCAGGTAGACAGAGTGGCATGAATTCCCCAACGAGTATTAAGTTTTTCCACCATGGGCAAATGGGGCGAGAGCCAACGATAGCCTTTGTTGGCTTTGTAGTTACAGAAAGGAGTATCAACATACCACTTCTAGTCTGTCCACCATGGGCGAGAGGAATGCACAACAATCTTATGCAACATGTGATCAGGAACCAAATTGATCACAATAGTGAAAGTATCCTGATCTTGGTTGGAAATCAAACAGAGCTTTAAAATCTAGCCAAGAGAACTAGGATTGAGCGTTTTTGCAGAAGAAGTCCTCGATGGTGTAAATTTCATGCTTAAAGAATTTGAGCACAGAGATTCCCGGGACCTCTGCTAAGCATTTATCTTGGGATTGAAAAATCGGCGACCACCAGAGAGATTGCTGATTGAGAGAAAGCCCATTATGAAAGCCATCCCCTTCCATAAAATCCAGGGTTTGACACATTCCCACGCTTTCCAAATACTCTTAAGCACAAAGGTGCCAACAATTTTTGACAGGCACAGGAGTGATGAGAAAATTGACAAACCCTAAGCCTTTCCACGTAGGGTGGCCATAAGGAGAACCTTCCACAATGCCATGCCATATGAGAACTTTACAAGCTTCTTAGCTAATAATGCTTCTGATAATCCACTTAGCACAAAGAGCTTGCCCTTGATGTTGAATGTGAATAAGCCCGAGGCCTCTAGAATTGCGAGGTAGACAACATATATCCCAGTCTACCCGATGAAAACCTTTTCCAGTAGAAGCATTAGCCCATAAGAAAGCTTTGAGCAGTTTTTCTAGCTTCTAAATGGAGGCTTTGGAAGGAACCCAACAAGACGAGTAGTAAACATGGGTGGCAACAAGAACTTTAGAGAAGATTTGGAATTTGCCACTAAGGATAAAGGCCTGGTGATCCAATATTCCAATTTTTTCGCCACCCATTGAATGACATAATGCCATAGTTCGATCGGGAGGCTTGAAAAGAAAAAGGAATACCTAAAAATTTGAAAATATCACCATGTTGTAGAATTTTCCAATCAAAGGTGGCAAGCCAGTCAAGTGCGGGAAGGAAAGATTATCGGTAACATTGGGTTTTTCGCCATTGAATGGATGAGCCAAAAGCTAGGTAGAAAGTATCCAAACATTGCATAAAGCATTACGAATGTTGGTCTCATCCTCAATAAGCGTAAGGAAGGAATCGTCTGCAAAATTCCCATTGAGAAGTTGTGAATTGGGCTCATCAGGCAACGAGATTCCACGAACAAGACCCTACGCTTTGGCATGAGCTAAGAGATAACCAAAGCCTTTAGCCACTAGCACATACAATGTAGGGGCAAGAGGACAACCTTGTCTAATAGACCGGAAAAGCCCAAAAGGCTCCGAGCTGAGGCCATTAATAGAAATTTGAGCAGAGGCATCTGCAAAAAGCATATTGACGGATTGAATAAAAATGGGTCCAAAGCCAAGGGCTTGAAGCATGGTGAGAATGAATGGCCATTCAATCCGATCATAAGCCTTCTCAAAGTCAATTTTGATAAACATGATGACTTGATGAGATCTGCGAGCCCATTCCATGCCTTCCCACACTGCAATACTCCTATTCAGGATGAAACGTCCATGCATAAAGCCTGTTTTGCTGTTGAATAATAACAGGCAGAAGATTGCATAATCGTAGAGCTAATGCTTTGGGAATGATTTTGTAGGAGACATTCAACAGCGTAATCGACCGCCAACAAGTGATTTGCTCGGGATCTCCTTTCTTAGGGATAAATTTGATGTTTCCCTTATTAATGTGTGGCCCTAGGGATTGGTTCTGAAATCCTTCAAGATAGACCTGAAAAAGGTCTTGCCCGACAGAATCCCAAAGAGCTTTATAAAATTCACAAGGGAATCCATTACAACCTGGTGCTTTATCATTAGCCATTTGCAGAGTGGCTTCATGGAGGTATTTAATGGTGAGCATTCTTTCGTAGATCACCTTCTGAGCCTCTGAAAGCTTGTGTGGCACAACACCCAAACAGTGGTCAAGAGTGGCTTGGCGAGCTGCAGAGGGTGGCTGAGCTTGAAAGACGAGCTTGTAATGGTGCACAAAGGCTTGCAACATAAGTTACGGGTCAATAATCGAGCTCCATTGTCCATGATAGCTTGGATCTGTTGAGAAGGCTTTCTGGCTCAGAGAGAAAGAAATAATTCTTTTAAAACCCAATCTCCAATCTTGAGCCAATGCATCCGAGCTTAGATCTGAGTGCCTCTGACATTATAGTTATCCACAATTTGGATTTGATTTTGGAGCATTGCAACTTACAGTTGCAGAGCATCAGAGAAGGGATCACCTTTAAGTGCCACCATCGCTTGACTGAGAGATGAGGTGTTAGCAGTGTATGAGCGACATCGAATTTTTTCTAGCTGTCGGCCATGATTCTAAGAAATATGGTAGTCCGAGTAAGTGCATCTTCCCACCATTGTATCCGGTGGCCTTGCATAGGTGGATGAAACCACTTGACAGTGGTTGGGTCGTGGAGCTAAATTCCAAACCCATTTGATATGATTGATAGTGGGGCCATGTTGCATCAAGGCAATATTAAGAAAGAATTGGCCTTTATGACAAAAGGCGCACATCATGCCAACATATATGAAATCGTATAGGAGAGTGGTCTGAAAGGACAAAGTCAGGCATGACCTCCACTGGCATAGAATAAATGCTATCGAACTCAAAGAAATTTTGAGCTGACAACATGGCCTTGTCAAGTCGTTTAAGAACACGATCTGTCCCTCCACGAAGATTGGTCCACGTGTACCAAGCTGCAGAGGTGGGAAAGCGAGATGTGTTAGGATCAAAAATCTGAATTTATTTCGCATGAAGTACCACACTTCCCTTTCACCAGGTGTCCACCTCATAGGCAAGTGGCCACATTTATCATTAGGGGATTCAACCATATTAAAATCTCCACTTATTACCCAATAGGCATCGGGAATGGAGTTGGCTATCCACCGCCACAAATTGACCCTTTCAGTTGCATCATTTGAGGCATAAATATTTATGAGCCCAAAAGGGTGGCCATCAATATTAAAGAGGACCCATATGACACGGTTGGTGGGGTCGATACCATGGTCAATTAATAAGGGCTGCCATTTGGGAGAAAAAAGTGAAATTAATCCCCCACGCCCTACTTCATGATTGCTACAGAAAGCCAAGTCAGGCCAGATGGATTTGCATACCATATGTAACTGAAAACCTATAATTTTTACTTCCTGCAAAAATAAAACGTCCAAATTTGCACATCGTTGTCGAGTTTCACGCACCACATATTTATGACAGGAGTCTGTAAGACCCCTAACATTCCAAGATAAACAATTCATGGGAAACGTTGGTCAAGAGCCATATCCCCATCCTCCAAGCCATCAAGGGCATCATATTGATTGTGCAAGAAACGAGCAACATTATGCTAAAAAAACTTGCAGATCAACTTTTTCCGGTTGGCGTACTCAATGTTGTATTCCGCTTCGGTGGAATCCACGCTGCATGTTGGGCTATGGTCCCGAGAGATGCGGGAAGGACTTCGGGGTCATTTGGAAGGCCCTTGTGAGTTGCTTGGTAGCAAGCAGTGGAACTGAATGCAAGATGGGGACGTGAGAAACATAATTTTTTTGGTCCATGAGAACCGACGCGCAAGGGGCGTGCTAGAATACTTTGGCAATGGAGTAGCCGAGATGGCAGCAGCAGTTGGTTCTTTAACAACAACTGTAGGCTCCTTAGCCAAGATATTGAGAGATTGTTCCTTAACAACTAGTTCCCGATGGCCATGGGAGCAGAGGCTTTGGATTGTTGGGCTTTGTTCTTGTTTCGCCGGCCCCCGACAACTTGCCAACCTTCCTCCTGTTGGGGTTTGACTGGCTCAGAGTTGTTTTGGCCACAGGGCGGTTACAGGGTACATAAAGCGAGACAATCCTTGATCTTGTGATCAGACGCCTAACAACAGAAGCAAGTGTTGGGTAGATTGATATACATGACCCGTTGGGAATAGTGTTTATTGCCCATTTGAATATCCATAAATTCTTTGAGATCCTGCGAGAGATCAATCTCAATGCATACTCGCTTTTATGGACGAGCATGGTGAAACTTATTAGCTTCCATGAAAACTACCCGCCCAAGCGTGCAACTATTTGCATGCAAAAATACATGCATGACAAAGGAAGACCAGGAAATTCAACCCAAACATGCACTTTAAGGGTAGTATATTCAGATACCACAAAGTCCTTGTGCCAAGGTGTTAACACAAGCAATGAGTTGCGAGACATACCAAGTGGCTTGCTTAGCCAAAATATTGGGCGCATTAGCAGGGTCAGAAAAACGAAAAAGAAAGAAACCCTTGGTCATGTTTTGAACGCTATCAAGCGGACTCCATGAGGAGTCCAGATTGTGTTAACCAGGATTTGAGCATGCTTTTAGAGGGGATTTGACCCACAAAATACCCAATGAGGCAAAACTGCTCTAACCATTGACAAACAACATTAAATTCAGGAATGGGCAGAACTACATTAGGAGGAGAAAGATTACCTTGTGAAAGACCTTTGGGACGAATTTCCTGGGTCGCTTCGCCAGCGGTGCCATTGCTCGCTCCACTATCTCCTACCACGGTTGAAACAACCAGGTTTGAAGATGGCAAGGACATTATATAGGGGACGCCCAGAGGGCGAGAAACCCTAGGAGAGACTATAGCAATAAATTCCCGTAGAGCCCGAAAAGGCCGCGGTATGGTGGTTAGAAAAGATAAACCCTAGAAAAGTTGACTCCAATTTTACGCCAGAGTTGCAGAGCATTTTTCCCAAGCTTCATGCGATGGATCATTTTCTCCAATACTCATAATACTTAAAAATAGAAAGAGAAAAATAAAAGACATGATAATAACCCACAAAATATAATTTGAATCAATAATCAACTAATACATAAACATACTAAAACCATACAATTTAAGAGCCATTTTAAAGGTATGTACACTTTTTTAAATAAATGATAATGGAAACCTCCGTGGGCACCATCTCCGCGGCTCAAGTTGACATTTAAAGATAGAGAGCTTTACCGAATCATTCGTTATTTATTATTATTAATAAATAATACTCCCATATAACGTCATTAGATCAGATTTTCAAAGGTGGGGTTAAGTCAAAACTTAGATTTTGAAGGAGGTTTGACCATCCAACTTAGGTATTAGGTTTAACACACTTTTATAAGGATTTAAGGTTCCCTTACATTAATAAATTAGAGAATAAGATATATATATATTTTTGATTTAGCAAGGGCTCGTTTAATGCTAATTGACTTAGAATCTCACAGCAATTATGCTTTGTGTGCTCACGGCATTGGGCATTTACCAATAATTATAATTTATTTGCCCCTTTAAATAAAAAAGTGTATTTTTCTCACGTTAATTAGTTAAGAGTTTATTGTCATTTTAACTTTGGCCAATAAGAGGTTTTGAGACATTTGACATTTAACATTTATAAAATGAGGCATGGAATATTTGTAGAATATTCCTCAAGCATGTATGGAGGAATATTTTGTTATCAAAAGTATTTCTACTTTGAATTATATAAAAATATTTGATACATTATTTTAATTACCCAAAAAAAAAAATCTTCTCGTTTACGCTTTATGTTATTAATACAAGTTTAATGTTTTGTCAAACATGTGGGAATGAAGGTGTTTTGCCTTCAATGTTAAGGATTTTTGATCTTTGGCCGTGTAATATTCATTCATACCTTGAGATGGCTAGCAAATCACATCACGGGGAGTAGAATGTGTTGGGGCGAATGAATATTTTAACAAACATTCTTGATCAAACGACAAAGGCATGCTTTTATTATCCCTGTCGAAGGCATGGATATTGTCTTCACCTTACCAATTAAACATTTGCATTGTTTTCAATCGGATTGTGACATCTGTATTTAAATGGGGCTGAACTAAAGTTTTAGGTTTTGATTTTTTTATGTTGGCAACATTTTATTGGTCATTGCCTTTATGTAGCACGTTCAATGAAAAAGCAGCAGTATTGTAAAACATTAATGCATTGACTGTGATGTGTACATATTAGGTCAGTTTTGAGTGGCTCGAGGGGAAATATGTTTGTTTCTTTCACACTGTTTATCTTCCCATTTTCATCGCCCGCTTGAGAGGTGAAGGACTCAAGAGCAAGGTGAATTTTTCAATCTAAGTTCGTGTTTTTGTTTATGTTAATTTTTCTGTGTTTGTCTGTGTTTATGTTTCTTCTACATTATGAACGCTTTTACTTTGCTATGGATGTTCTTTACTTTCTTTGTGGATGTTTTGAGTATTGATACTTCGATGCCTTATTTCATTCATATGTATATATTCAGTTCTTGTACCCCTGTGAACTCTATGTTAGTAATACATGTAGGATTTTGCTTTAAAGTCAAAATTATCAGGCTCAAAATACAGAATTCTGAAATTGGAATGGAAGGATAAGAGTAAAAAACAAACCAAATGAAGGAAAATTTGTTGTTCCCTGTGGATTCATACGCATATATTCCATTTTCGGTGCCCAATTCAATCTCTAGGACATCAGGGTTACCAGGCTCAAATCTATAAACTGTATTCTCAAAAGGCAGGAGGGAGGAGAATGAACTCATCACTTCTATAAATGCATCTGAGTTTCTCAGTTACTAGTGCAATTTTGTTTCTTTGTTAAATCTTTGTTGCTTGGCTTCTATTTATATATGAGATTAAATGTTTTGGTTGCAGGTTACGGTTCTTTTCCATTTTGATTTTCATCTTGTAATATGCGTCAAGTATCTCAATACATTACTAATCCATTAATCTGTGATTGCAGGATCTCGTCAAATTTACTTGGCTTTTCCTGGTGAAAGAACCTTCACAGAGGAAGATATATCAAATTATTTCAGGTAGGAAGAGTATTCCTTGATCTGAACTAGGAGAACGGATTTTGTTCACAATTTGTAACCACTATAAAGGGGGATTTGGTGATGACAAATTGCAGTAATATTAATTGTTTCAATCACAGGACTTATGGGTCTGTACAAGATGTAAGAATACCCTACTTGCGGAAGAGAATGTTTGGGTTTGTAACATTTGTATTTGAGTCTGTGAAAACCATACTAGCCAAAGGAAATCCCCATTATGTTTGTGCTTCTCGTGCTCTTGAAAAATCTATCCGATTTGGGGAGATATATTCGTTGTATATATCTTGAGGAGATCATGCTCGTGCTTAAGGGCATTGTAATCTTTTTCCTTTGCATTTGTTCTTCGACTTGGGTAATTGAAACCATACAACAACCATCGGTTGTAGTCCTAACCCCATCGCCAATTTTGCATTTTTCTCTCTGTATTATGCACTCGTACTCACTCTATCACACAAACATGCAATCGTGGGTGATAAAGAAATCAGATCTTAAAATTATACGAAGAAGAACATAGTGATATATATATATATATATATATATATATATTTCCATATATATTTGTTTGTTTAGTTTTATCAAAGGTATCTTAACAAGATCAGCTAACAAGATCTGTGTGAGTTGCAGTCCTAACCCCATCGCTTAGTTGCATTTTTCTCTCTCCGGGTCCGGTTTGTTGCCCACTTCAAGCTTCATTCAATGTCTTCACTCGGTCGAATGTCTTCACACGGTCGAATGTCTTATGTTCAATGGCTTTTCAACCATGTATGCAAAACATGTTATTGCAAGTATAAAAGCCCTTGTGATTTTTTTTCGGTAATGGTGTCTCCAGAAGAATTAGCATAAACAAGCTTAAACATGCGGAGATGAAAACTTACAAAACAAAGATCAGTTGAATATCTTTTATGTGCTTTACTCTCGGGCCTAGAAAATGCCTTAAAAGCCCAAATATATTTGGACCCAAAAAGCCACAAAACTATCCCCTGAATAGAAAATAATATGTTGACCCCATGGATTTTTCTAAGAACACAAAAACATAACAAAGACATTAGGATGACTTTGAATGAACAGTAAGCAGCTTCATAGCCTACATACATGTTTATGCTAATTCTTCTCAGGACACCATTTTAAGAAGCCCTTTCCAACAAACCCATTTTGTAAATATGCTGCTACCATTGCATTTCTAGAGATGACATCTGGTCACATTCATTTCTTTGAAAAGCCTGACATTAACATTGTAAATTTACCATTGATCGGATAGTTGCAGCGAGTGCAGAAGTCATAGCTCTGCTTTACTAACAATGATAATACCTCCTCATTTTACTATACACAAATTGATTGATCTTTCATATCGTATCGAGACGGTCAATTGTCTATGACAACAAATTAGTGATTTTTCATTGTTTTGTTTGTTGTATCCAAATGTATTTGATACTGACCTCAAAGAAATGTTTTCTCATGGACAACAAATAGGCTATGCCCAAAATGGATTAGTTCAAAAGACTTTAGAAACTTTCAAGACAACGCAATTGGCAGGTGGTCAAGCCAAATTTCACAACCTTAATCTTTGTTCTATGTGCATGCACCCATGCATTTGGTGGATTACAAATGTACATGCTTCAATCACATGAGCAAGCTTTATTGCATCGACAAGAAAAAATCATACTGCAGAATCACTAACATAAATCTTACAATTTAACATGGGCCATTTACACCCGCAATTGATCAATACGTGTGCATGATTGACCTTCTTTCCCATCTTCCCTATATGCATATAGGCTTACAAGTATTTACAGCCACATTGCAATTTCATTTGGATCCTAAAAATGATGCAACCTATGTTCTTCAACCTACAGCCGTTTAAAAATGATTATAATAATAAACAAACTATAGCAGAGGATTGGTCTCTCTCATTATCTCCAACCCACTGAAATAGTATCTTATTCCTTTTATGCCATACAAGAGTATATGTAGTTTACAGTATATACAGTCATCAATTGCCTTTTCATTGGATTGTGGCAATGTTGTCGTTTTTGTAGATACTTGTGGAGTAGCATCTGTTGTTTCTGAACCTCACTCATTTCGTTTGTGTTGTGTTATCCGTCCTTCTTAGTTGTTTTCCCATTGACTTTTCTTGTTCCTTCTATTTTCATAAAGTCTATCTCCTTTTTATGAACATAGTCATCAATTTGTAGGTGATGAAGAAGTGACAGGTTTAAACAAGTTTTTATCCTGTGTTCGAAAACCATCAGTTTGGGAGCAAAATTTTGTTTGGCTTTTCAACCAAACAAAACATGTTATCTGCAAGTATAAAAGCCCTCGTGATTTATCTAAACATGTCATACGAGTATTTACAATAATAAATATAAAATTTAGGTAGTATTTAAAATAAGCGTCATACTGGGAATATCCTCTTCTTCCACATAATACGACTTTAGTGCATTGCAAAACCAATGCCGACACATAGTTCTATCCACACAAAGTTAAATTGAACACTTCCACGAAGTCCTCTCTTGCAAAACAAATCATCTATCCCCTTTCCAACAAACCAATTGCAGCCCTAAAACATAGACCCAATGCATCCAACACAACAAAAATAAAGCATTACAGAAGAAGAACACAGTGCTATATATATTTTTCCATATATATGTTGTTTTTAGTTTTATCAAACTTATCTTAAGAAGATCGGCTAACAAGAAAAATAAATTTAATCGCTTACTTACCAAGGATTTGAATCTTCCCCCAACTATTATGGTTCCACAGATTCCATCAAGTGGAAGATAGGTTATCAGCTTCACTAAACTTGTTTTGAGAATCTTAGCTATGAAGAGTGACCTTGTTTCTATGAGTTTCAACTTTTAATTCTAAGTCTTGGATATTCATGGTCTTCAAACTTCTTGATAACAGAAAATAAATTAAACTCTTCTTCCCACCATATTATTTCAAGCTTCTAAGGTTCCATACCTTCAAGTCTTCACACACTGCAACATTAGTTTCATTACTTGAAAGAGGTTATAAATATGATCAATCATCATGCACTTAAAATAGTAAGATTATATCTTTGATATCTTAACACTTTTATATTCATTGATTCAATCAATCTTAAGCTTATAACAAAAGATTTGCCTTACCTACTGTCTCGCAGTCATGCTTGCTACTTGTCAATCTCAAGGTGTTTGTCACCAATCACTTAAAAACCTTGCTTGCTCATCATAGATTTGTATTTTCATTTCAAATCCACAAAAACATTTTACAACATTCCTAACAATGACTCATTAGCCATTTCATAATCAATCAATCTTCAATTGAAAATTTGCAAGTCAATAATAAAAACAATCTTTCTCATCCCCTTAATAGACAACAAGTATTTATTCTTTATAATCGCAAGAATGAATTTTCGCTAATTCAGTTGCCATTTTCTCCTCTTATTTCAATGCATACGACAAGTATTGATCCTTAGAATGCTTCTTTACAACTCCAAGAACGAATTTTCACTAATTCACTTGGCATTTTCTCCTCTTATTTCAATGCATACACTTAATCTATTGTCAATCAAACATGACACTTAACAACTTCTTATTAGATAACATCCATGGTTGTGTTCTATGATATAGATCCAATCCCCACACAAATACAACACTAAGATCTATAATGAAGATCATCATTTTGTAGAGCTTAACTCTTCCTCTTAAGGATCTTTTACCCCTCAACAAAGCTTTTCACTTTCCAAGATATTTCATTTCTGGTGTTCCAACTTCTGTCATTTAACATTTGCATTCTATCCATTTTGACACCACTACATCACTGTTTTTGGTCTGCATGCACTCTATACTCTGTCAAATTCATTTTTCTTCTACCTCCTTGCAAGTTACGAGTTACTTTTGATCACCAATTGCAATACCGTACATTGCAGCATGAACAGCTATACCGTGAAAATTGTTTCTGCCACTTGCACAAGATAAGAACTGTCAAATCATTATTCTTCTTAAAAGAAAATGACAACATAAGTGCATGCCTTAGTAACTGTAAATGTAACCTGAATTACATTATAGAAACAAACTATTAAGTTGCTTTTCATTTCATCTAGGCTTGACTTTTTGACACAAGTCATGAAGAAGGATACCTTGTACCATGCAAGCGAGCAATACCGAACATTTTAGCATCTGTAGAACTTTTTCAGCTTCTGCTTGGGTCACTCTTGCATTTAGGTCCTTGAAATTTCCACCATTGGATTGGCTTATTTGCTAATGCCTCCTGTGATGAAAAAAGATCTTACTGTTTCTATCATAATGAAGAATGATCTTATGGATGAGCAAGTTTTACTACTCTAGCGGAAAACAAGTAGACTTAACTAGATGAATGGGCAGATCTATTATGCCCACTCAAATCAGTTATCAAAAAATGAGCATCTGCAAAAAAATGTTTTTGTTTAACTAATTTTATTATATGCTCCAAAGCACACGCCCTACAACATTTTAAAATGAAAGGTTGTAAGTCCTTTGCTTTCCACATTTGAATATGTTGTTATAACTGTTCTAATTTCTCCTTCCTATTTTTAACGCTCACCTGACTTTATTGAAATCCATGTTTTCGCCACATTGATTAAGTATTTCTCTCAAGCACAATATGACTTTCGTTGATTTTAAATGACTGCTACTATAAATGACTACTCTTTCTTGTGTATTTCATTGTACTACTTGCTTTATTGTATGTACAAAGATTCTTTTCCTACCTACTCCTGTTTGCAATACTGACTAAATGCATAATATCTATTGTGTACATTTCAGATTCATGACAAAAGCAAAATCAGACAACCAGAGATATTTCATTGCTACTTGTTTGGATTACTCATGCTCCATTGGAAAAGGTATAAGCATTAGTCTTCTTTTCTATATTTTGCTGAGGAAAGATTTTTTTGTAACAAAAAAGAACAAACCAAACACAAAAAAACATCCATGGCAACCACAGTTGTTGATGTTGATATACATTATCAAACCACGTCATAGAATGCATAGACAATGTGTTGCATGGGTTAAACTTTTCCGAGACTATGCTTTCAAATACAAAGTGGGTGATTGCTTGTTTGATTCCTTCGCAGTGTTGTTCCATTTTCAATACACATCTCTTGAACTTAGAAATGGTGTCATTGAACACTTTTAGACTTTGCTCTCTCTATCTGATCTTGTAGCATTGGCTTCTCTAGAGTTAGAACTAGATCCTGAAAGCCTTTTTCTTTTGCATCATGTTCATAGCTGGGAAACATATTTACATCGCATGAAACTATCTGCAGCGTACTCACCCGAAGCTACCGAACAAGGCCTATGGGGCGACATCTTTTGCATAAAATGGCTTTCCAAATGGCTTGACTTGCCAATATGGGTTTGGTCTGCAACAAGAGACACAAATTATCTTCAATTCACTCCAAATAGTCGACATCGCCATATTGTATTCTCTTTCATGATTCCAACCCTCTTAGTGGGCATTATGAACCCTTATTCTTGAAAAAGTATGTGCAATGCCCTGAATCAATAAACAATGCTCATCTATTATCTCTTCAAAGTTATGTAGAAATGCTTTGGAGGGGCTTATCCGATGAACTACAACAACTATGCCTTGTTAGGCTGCAAACAAGTGACACTATTTGCATTGATAGCCTTTTCACTTCTATTTGCCGCATTCGCAACAACGAATTTGACCCTCGCTGCCTGCGCAGGTATGCTGCTCAGGCTTTTTGTAGTTCTATTCTTCGAGAAGACCATACAACTGTTCACTTTCTCCATACCTGGCTTCACCAAAACCCAATAACAAACATACCGCACATTGGCACGTGGCAAGGCCTTGTAGTAAACATAGCCACGTTCCATGACCACAACAATATACACGCAGATGACTTCATCATCCATTGGTTATGCCTACTTTTCGAAATATATATTCAATTGTGGCATTCACATCCTTTCCTATTTTTAAAGATTTATTCTAGTAATACACCGCTTGAAAAAACATACAATCTAATATGATTTTCACTTCCCAAAGGAAATTTTCATTATGAACTATTGGCTACAAATTCTGACTATGTTCCAATACTCATTGCGTATACATCTGAAAATACAACTACCAAAATGCATACAGAAATTCAAAGCATATCTTCGGAAACATGTGCAGAAACCACTATGCGTAATCAAAACAAAACCATCGAAATTTTATGTTCGCTCCATAAAAAAGCATATACAAAAACAGACACATGAAAGAGCTATAACAAATTCCAATGTTATACATTCCCTGCTACCCAAAGGCCATTCATCTACCAATTTCTTCACTGCCAAAACAACTTTCATGTCGACATCGCTTGAAGCTGGAACAGATGACATTCTCTCCACTAACACACTCAAGCGAAAAACAAATGACTCTTTGCAACCACAAATGTCAACCAGATAAAACAATGTGATCCAACAATGCCGAAATTGTCTTTGCGGAAGCTAAAAACAACTATACGTAAACATACACAACAAACAACCAACTCTGCACAATGTATTGCCCGTTTTCATGCCCGAACAAATGACACACCAATCCATACATGTGAAATTTGTAACCAGCTCCACTTCAAGCACAACCTGACATCTTTTACAAATGCAACAAAAAAAACATATGTTCAACTCACATCAACGAAAACAATGCCCAAATCCAATAAAATTTGTCGCCCATGCTCAACAAGCTTATTGAATGCCAAGTTGCCAAGATTAGCATGCCCTCAACAAATCCAATTGATTCCAATGCTTCCAACAGTTGCAATGCTTTCTAACCTTGAAGAAAGACTCGTGTCTCTTCGACTCGCATTTGGTCAAATAAGGTGCCAAAGCCATAAACGTCCTCAATACACGTTAAAGGGAGCAATTATAAATGTTCCAACAAACATTGATATAATCCAACAAGCATTGCCAAGATACCCAGAAGAAACAAAAACAATTGTTGTGGCGCTTAAACGACGTCTTCAATACATAAAAGCATACCATTCGAGAAATGTGCGCCCCATAATCACTATGGCTGCTCTTAAACAATTATGTGCAACAACATTATATCTTATGCATGAAATCAAACTAAACCATGATTGGGATCAAACACTTTCTACAACACGAACATATCCCCTCCGAGAACCGCTCTTATGATGACGACATCGATGATGCCAATGCACACGACACACTAATTCATGGTTTCACCGAGTCCTCAACTATCCACTATCTTAAAGACAAGATCATAAATATCGCTCCTTCAGAGGGCTTTACACCATTGGGTATTTTTCAAGACAAATTCTTAGAAGAGATGAATTTCCCAACATTGTTTTTTGGCCAACCTCGCAATGAAACAACTACAAAAACAATTCCATATCAAAAAATAGCACAATGGGAGTTAATGCACTCAGATCATAGATTTTCTTATCACATAACGAATATATTTTTCAAAGCAATAAAAATACTAATTGACCAAGTGGGTCGTTCAATATGGCTTAGAATCAGAAAAGGACAATTAAAAGGTCGAACACTATTTGCAAAAGATGTCAAATGCAAACCAAATCTAGAAAACATCTTGAGATCTGATATCGGCTACATTGATTTCAAAAGAATACGCATTTCCCATACTATATGCAACAAACAAGGAAAAACCTTTTTGCCATGATTCAACAGCTCGGTCCACCTACCTTCTTTGCGACATTCTCGAGCGCAGAACATTGTTGGCTACCACTAACCGAGACCCTCAAAAATTTATACACCCAATATCAGAATACTATCCCTTTAGAGAAGCCAAGACGTTCAGATTACAACGACTCTAACTTTTTATAAAAATGATCCTGTTACATGCACTCGTTACTACAAGCATAGACTCTATGCATTGAAACAATTACTCTACAAAGACAAATCCTTCTTTGGCCATATAGAAGATTACTTTTGGGTCACGAAATTCCAAAATAGGGGAAATGCTCATAGCCATTAGCTGATTTGGACAAAAAACGCACCTATCTTTGGAAACGATGCCAATGACATTATAAAATCATACGTTGATCGCTACATTACATGTGACACTAGTTCATTCCCTCAACATATCACTCAATCGCAATGCCACCACCACACACAAAGTTGCCAAAAAAAAAAAAATCCAAGTGCAGATACAATTTCCCCCAACCTCCAATGAAGTGTACAAAAATACTTGAACCTGTAGAACAGCCAACACAATTTGCTATTGCAATTGCACATTCCATTTTCTCTGTTCTAGAGAGCAAACGATATGATACTTGCATTACACACGATATGTTCCTCCAAGAACTAGGTCTCAATGAAATAACATACATAGAAGCAATACAATCAACATTGAAACAACCAACATTGCTCTTCAAAAGAAAACCAACTCACGCATGGAATAATACCTTTTCTAAGAAAATGCCCATGATTTGGCAAGCAAATACCGATGCTCAATATGTGCTAAATGCTTATGCAGCAGCAACATATTGCTGCTCATACATGACTAAGATTGACCGAACAATGACAAAAGCATTCACTAGAATTTTCACGCTGAGCACCAAAAATGCATCTTGATGCCATTCAAATGATTCAAAGCCTAGGCAATGCAATGCTAAATACCCACCAAATGTCTGCACAACAAGCAATCCACATAGTCCTTTCCATCCCTTTAAACAATACATCATGAAAATGTGTTTTCATAAACACTTCAAATCCCGAAGACCGTACATTCATTCTAAAACCTCCAAGTCTACTTCAACAAGAACCAGATGAATCAACAAACATCATGTGCCACACATATAGATCACTACATAGACGACCTCATTCTTTGCATTCCATTTGCTTAGCTGACTTTGTTTCCATTCACAATGCTAGTAAAAATAAAAAACCTCGAAACAAGCCACTCATCATCAGGTCTGTCAACTATAGCAAACATCTTGACATAAACAACTATTGCCGTGAAAAGCTTTTGCTTTACATCCCTTTTACAGAAAATGAACACACCCTCAAAACAAAATTTGTAACTTGGAAAGATGCATATGCATTTCACGAACACACCATCCATTCCAATGAATCCAAATTCCACTACGCTACCAACAAGAAATGGGGTGACATGGACACAACAATTCACGATGTACAATTGTCTCTCCAATCCTCTGAGAAAATGACAACGATAACTACACATGAACACCTCCCCTTTGAAGACTACGACATACAACATGATTTGCCTTTCCATAATCGACAACAACATTTTAGACATTCAGAAAAAAACAATTTCAATTAGAAAAACACCCAAACATCCAAGACAACACAACGTATTTCAAACAAATGCAACTTCCCAATAAGAAACAACAAGCCATTTTGAAAGACATCTCCTTTAAGAAAAATAAAGACCCATCAATCGCTATCTACCTTTTCCTAACAGAGGCGCAAGCACAGTAAAACATTTGTTGCAAAATTGATATTTGAAACATTGGCTCATATTTACGATAACTCCATACACAACGACCTATTAAAAATCAAAGGCTTGATCTTGGCATTCACGGGAAAATTTTCTTACAATGCTGGTGGAATAACACTTCATTCTACTTTCCTCTTGCCTTTCAATCGATCTGAACTACGCCCATTAACCAATGAACGATTGGATTCCTTGGCAAAGCACTACCAACAATTACAACTTGCTCTAATAGATGAAATATCCTTGGTCGGAGGTCAACTTCTATACTTCATGATCAACGACTTTCACAATAAAACATGTGCCCACAATTTGGTTTGGAGGAATTGACATGATCTTCTGTGGAGACTTCTACCAAGCACAACCAGTCAATGACTGTCTTGTGTTTAAAAACCCCAAAATTTCTAGAGAATTGATTGGCTATGACTTCTGGAATACACATGTAAAAATATTTGAATTGACTGAAACAATGCATCAAAAAGATGTTGCCTTTGTCTCTGTCCTGAATAGAATTCGCATTGGACAAACATTCAGAATCTGATCTTGCATACCTCAATCATACCTATATTTGGCCAATCCTAGTTGATCCAACACTTCCATTCCTTTTCTACAAAAACATAGATGTTCTTCAACACAATAAAAAAATGCTTGCTCTTGCTCCAGGCCAGAAAATTGTCATCAATTCTATCGATGAACAAGATACAACAATCGAACAAATGGAAGCCTACTCTAAAACTATAGAATTGCCACAACATATAGAGCTGAAAGTTAACATGCTAATTGAACTTTTCACTGGGAACTACGACATCCAAGACGGATTGGTCAATGGTTCTGACGGAGTTTTCAAAACATATACAACAACAAATGACTTTGATGCCATATGGATAAAATTCAATGATCCCTATATTGGAAAACAACAAAGATCTAAACATCCGCAATTGTCAACAACAATAACAGAACTTGATTGGACTCCAATTGTTCGTGTCGCTAGACCCTTGCATAGAACATCGTACAAGACACCGGTTACAATAAGAAAACAATTCCCCATACAACTTTGTTCCACACGCACAATACACAGAGCACAAGGCCTCACACTAGAGCGACTTGCTTTCAACCCCCTTGGCGTATCGTCACATGGCTTAGCATATACAACTCTTTCACGAGTGAGAACAATTTCCAACCTTTACTTGCTATCCCCGCTTACGAAAAAGAATTTCAGCATTAAACAAACAATTAGCACAGAAATGGAACGACTCCGAAATGAAGCTAAATGGAATATTCAACATGAATTGTCCATAGCTGATATTTCTTCCTCTATTATAGTTGCTTCGCTAAATACCCGAAGTCTTCATGCTCACAAAAACCATTCTCCACGACCATGAATTAATGCAATCTCACATTCTCTGTTTACAAGAAACTCACATTACTTGCCCCATTGCAATTGACTACCTTGACGGATACCAATGCTTTTCTGCACACCATGTACATGGTCTAGCAATTTTTATTGCAAACAATATAGCTTTCCTAGAAAAACATTACTTTCAAAGCACACACGTAGAGTCGCTACTCGCAAACATATTACTGCAACATCAATGCATAACAATTGTAAATGTCTATGTTGCGCCAAATGCACATCTGGAAAACATCTTCATTGTTCTCGACAATGTGTTCCGATCCCTTGATTTAACCATTCCCACCTACATTTTTGGAGACTTTAACATCGACATGCACAACAAAAATATGAAAACAACAATGCTTTTAGCATTTATGCAAAAAAACAATTTCAGCTTCTATATTCAACATCCAAGTGTCTTCACTAAAAACATGATTGACCATATATGGTCAAACACAATACATCAAACCTATAATACATTTGAAAGATTTGCATATTGGACTGACCACCCAGCAATTTTTGCCATTTTGAAAAACACCACCAACAACACTGCACAATTGTAAGTGCACATACGTTGTTCTATTGATTCACCAAAACTAACATCTAATTTGTTCATTCTTTTCTTTCCTTTTCATTTGACACTCTATAACAACTATTTACATATTTCAATGCTTTGCAGATAGTTACAACAATAAAGACATGGAACACCCCTCCAAGAACAAGGAAATTGCTACTAATGATCTTTTCCAAGAATCCTCTAAATGGTAATCTCTTTCTAACATTTCTATACTTTCTTCTCATCATTCATTTATTATCATACTTATCCTTTCAATAAAAGCATCCTAATACCATTCAAAATGCAGCCCAAAACCAGCAACACAACAACCATCCTCCATACTTGAAATTTGTGCAGGCAAAGTTGCAACTGTCTTTGAAGGTGATATCCTAGTCATCTATGGACTAACACATGCAACCAACATCTCCCCCTCAAAAGCTGAAATCCTCCATGCTGATTTGGTTGACAAAAATGGTCAAATGACAATCACTTTGAACATGAGCAACACCTTCGTGCACAAATTTGCGCCCATTATCAGAAGTTTTGGCAAAGAACCTCGTGTGATTGGTTTTATTTATCAAAGAAAAACAAAGTACGAACGAGGAGATGCAAACTGTTCTTTGTCCGCCAATGCAACAACCACCATGGAAAACATACCAACAGTTTGCAAAACACGAAAACTGACACCTGACATGACAATACAAGAGCTTGTTGATTCTAATGCAACATTCTCCGTCGGGTCATTTGCTGCAATTGTGACAGGAATCCACCACACCAATGACCTGTTCACCCTCTACGTTAAAGACTCTGACGCTGAAAATGGAAAAGCAACAGTATCAACACACTCCCTTCTTTCATTTTAATATACATTGCACTGCATTATTGCCTTCAATTTTAACCAAACATGATACTTTTCCCTTGTAGATACATTTGGGAAACTTTCACGTTTCACTATGTCATACAATAAGAGACAACATTGCAGTAGGGAACATACCACTATTGCTTTTCAAAAACTTCATCAGAAAAGGATTAAAGGGTTCGCGTGTTGTACGTGCAGGCCATTCATCCTTCATTGACCCTTTAAATGATGAACCTACAAAAACATTTTTACAATCTCTCATAAACACAAACACAGAGGCAAGTACACTGCAATTTCTCTTTTTTAAGTTATCTTGCATCAACAATTTGTCATCTATCAAATATGCCTATTAACAATACATCCCTCTAACAACTTCATCTCCCTTGTGCAGATTGCAGGCATACTTCGCACAAAGAACATATACCTTTCTCCTTTCCAAGCATTCTGTGTAGAATGTGACCATCTCACAGAACCTGATCCAGCCAAACTGAAACAAATTTCCCTTTGTGCAACTTGCAATACATCAAAACCATACAAGTATAAGCACTTTCTCCATTGCACTTTGCAAACAAGAGATGACTCCCTCCACTGCACACTGCGAGAGCCATTACTGAGAAAAGTCTTCCCTCGCCTTTGCCAAACACAATATGAAGAATATCAACAGGACATCTCAAAGGCTATATTTCTTCTCCGTCAATTCCAAATCAAAGGTACATTCACTTTGACGGTTGACAACTCAATATCCACAATCAAAGAAACATAGCTTTCTCTCTTCTCTGGTAAGCATCTGCATTTTCCAACTCTATTCATTACATTTCAGTTTAATTCTTTGTTTCTAGTCTAACATACCCGTCATGTTCTTTTAGATTCCTGCAACGATTTTGCAACCCATGCACGTACACGAACAAATTTCATGCCGGGCTCCCCGTATGACCAGGAACAATCCACTATTATCGTCTATGTTTTTGGCAATATTAAAAAAAGGCAAAGCGCACTTGCAAAGTATAACAGTCACACAGAAAACAAACAATTGCCTATGTTATTACATATTTTTGGCCTTGCTTTTCTTTTAGCCTTTTTGTAAATATGTTATTCTCAAACAACTAATACAATCAAATCATAATCCTAAACAAATATTGGCAACAATTATTCTCTTCTTGTGTCTACTTTAATTACTTTTTACTTTCCTGTCATTTGTTTAAATATCTAACTATTACTTCGTTGTGTATTTTTTCTATATTATTAAAAATAGTTTTTAAAATAGACTAAACTTAAAACTCAACAAACAGCTGCTTGCTATATGTTACATATTTGTTGTATAGTTTTTTACTGTGTCGCCTACAGCTGCTTGCTATTTGTTTGCTAATTCTTACAGAAGTCTATGGACTAGATAACACACGCTTATGACAATAGAAAACTAGACCACACAAAAAGCCTGCAATCACAAATGTGTTAACAGAATGTAACTCTGTTTAACTAGTTATTTTGTTGGACTGTAAGTCTCTTTGCTAGTAGCCAATCGCCACTACAAGATAATGCCTCTGTTGGTCTTCCTGCAATCTAGTCTCTACAATCACAACTAGAACATGTTTTTCATTTATTGCTGGATTAATTCCTTCTTCAGCTTCTACATTGAAGACTGATCTCTTCTCTCTTCAATCGTAACTAGAAGAGTGCGAAATCTCAAAAAAAATTACAGGTTTATACAGATTTTACTCTCAAGATTTTAGATATGTACGCTGGATCATGTAAGAGATCCCATTTGCTATATTGTATATTGTATGTATGCTGGAGCTATATTGTATATTGCCATGAATAAGGGACGATTATATATTGCCTCATATCGTTTACTTTTTCTTAATTAAGAACCTTTTCTGTGTTGGCTCTAAACCTTATAAATCCTCTGCTATATACATGGATAAAAAACAACACATGCATGTTCAAATTCACATTTTCCAAACATTGCAATTACAGGAAACTGAACTTACCTTAGCCTGATTGTTCATCTATTTCCAGCTACTTGTTCTTCCACTTCGCATGCTTGTTCTGAAACCATACAGTGCCCACTTACAAGCTTCTCTCCAATGTCTTCACCTGCTCGGATGTATTCATCAAATAGTTCAATGAAACTACCCATCGATCTCTTACGTGTATTCTCTACCCATTCATAGTGTCTGGACACATGTCGCTTAAAACAATTGACAAAGTATAATGTGCATACATGGAAGCATTGTAGTTTAGTCATATTTAGGACATGTTACTTTCAACGTGATGTGGGGTTTTGGTTTTTCTTACTTCATTGCTCACGAGACCTATATAATAACACGTGCTGAAATTGATTTGGGGGGAAGTTGTGTTCATATTAGTCTCCTTTGGGAGTATGGGCAGGTAGATGTAATTTAAGATACTAACTAAACTTTCTCATCTACTATCTGCATATTCTAAAACAAAAAAATTGTGCACTGATGCACCCAATTATGACTCCGTAGTTCTGCAAGATGCCATTAAATGTTTTAATTCAAGTCGTGCATCAAATTTCCACTACTATGTTCGTTTCATTACACCTGCTCAAATACTCCCTACAATTCCACAATTTGCACAATTTCCGCGCAAAAACATAGAACAAATACAAGAAGCACAACAAAAAAACAAAACCTTGGCGGGATTTGCCATATCATGGCCTTGTTTCTATGACCAATGGTGGCAACAAGGGCTTGAAGGCCATGTGACATTGATTAATGATACACAACTAGTCATTGATCATCATGTTTTGTGATTAATGATACACAATTAGTTATTGATTATCATGTTTTGTGATGTAACTTATTAGGTTACATTATTTTGGCATATGTATCAAGTAATTTATTTTAAATTATTTTTTCATGCTTGATATTTTTGGGTAATTAGAATGTCTTAAGCTGTGATTATGTAGGTATTTTGTTTTTGAAAGGACAATTTTTACACATTCTCAGCAGCACCAAAGCGTTGATTTCTCCACATGAAGTTTCAAGTTCAAAATGTTGTTTTGCATCAATGATGGCTACTACTTGTTTTTATTTATTTTTAAGGTTTATGTTAATGTTTATTAAAAAAATGATTGTAGAAATTTTTTCTTGTAGGGGTATATGTGGTTTAAGTTTCTCTATGTTGATTCTCTATAATTATTATTTGTGTGACATTTGTTTGTCTTTATAGATTCTTGAGTTCCGCTAATTTTCATGTTTTTTACCTAAGAAGTCTATATAGGATAACTAAACAAAAATGATATTGCCTCTCAAAAGATAACTTACAGTCATCGGTCATTAAAGATTGCGATATTGTGATCAATGTCATAATCTAGCAAGTCCATTCTAATTACTAAGGTGCTTTTTACTTTAACTTATATGAATGAAAACCCGAGATAACATTTTTGATTTAGTGTTCTCACTATTTTTAAGTTACTTCAACTTCGGTGGTTTCTTCCTATTTTTATAAAAATTGTGCTTAATCTATTGCAAATAGAAAACTACCTTACTTTGTTCTTCGTGGAGCAACATACAACATCTTTAGTACAATTTTTCATTTCATGGCCTTGTGTAATAACCGAATTTTAAGTCAATTGGTCTTTCCTTGAAATTCTCCACTTTGATTGGTCCTCTTCACGAAACCTTAGTTTAGTTGGAAGGGCGCCCTAATCTGATTTTAGTTTGGGGAATTTGTGGTTTTCTCTAAGTCCTTTCTTCAATGAGTACAATTAATGAGGTGAAAGCTTGGGAATTTCTAGACAAGCCCCAACTCACCCTATTGCGGGTGAATAAGTTTGTTATAGACGGGGATTCACAAATTGTCATTAATACAAAGATCAAAGGCAATATAGCTAGAAGTTGGACCATATTCTTTAGAAAATGCTTGAATTTTGGGGGAACTATCAATGTATTCTCTTAAATCATAACTATTAGGAGACTAATATACTTGCAAATTTACTAGAAAATGTGGGGATTGACTTAAGGGGAACTTCTAGATTAATATCCTACTACCTTAGGGCTGGCTTAACTTGAAAGAGATCCTTTGACTAGATAAGAAAGAATCACCATGCCATTAGAAATCCATGTTGGAGGCAAGTTAATTTTTTTCCTTAAGAAATGGTTTGGGTAAAATAGTGGTACAAGGCCAAAAACATAATTATATTTCAAAAGATAAGATGTGAGGTGACACAAAATTCATAATGGTTGTATATAGAGGCACCTTGTAATTGAAATGAGGTAATCAATGCAAGTTTTCTTGTGAGCACTTGTGAATGCTTAAACACAAGCCATCCTTCCATATTTTCATTCTCCCTACCTCATTTGAATATTTGGTTAAGAATTTATTGTAAGTGTAACAATGGAATCCTCCAAGTTCCCTCACTCTATTGTGATGTTTGGCATGTGTTTTCATCTAGAAGATTGTTACAATACTTTACAACTAAAAAAAGGCACGAAGGAGGATGTCATTAGGCATGTTTTGTGTTTACATGGTTAGGAGGCATCTTGGGATTCAAATGAGTGTATTCATCCTAAAGGGATTATATTCTTCTAAAGTCGATGACGACTACCATCCTAGTCTTTTACTCTTTCTTGTTTCTTGTTAAAAACATTCATCTTGCCCAATTACCTCCTCCCATTATAGAGCTAAAACCCCTTTTATGATATTTTTTTCAATGTCATTAACTTCTTCATGGTCATTGGGAATGTAGATATGTTATCTTTAGGGGGAATGGAATGTAGAGTTGTTGTCTACATATGTTATTTCTCAATCCCTTACAAATTTATGTCCATTCCAGTTAACACTGTTGTTGCAAGTGGGATAATGTCACAAAGGATAATGCTTTGGAAATTAGGGTGCATATGGTAGACTTCAACATGCGATGTTAATTCAACTGGTGTATGGAGCTAAGATAATTTTCCATTTCACTTAGGATTGAGGTAAGGGAAGACATTGTTTATTTAGACAATAATGTGGTGTTGTTTGGTAAGATCCATTTTCCTTCACTACCTCCCTCCTCGATACTCATAAAAATACTTCAATCATGAAGGATCATTGAGGGAAATGAGAGCATAGGATGATAAAAGGTATTTTGATTACATATTGGATTGGAATATAAAAAAATCCTTGTGACATTGAATAATTGTTACATGGGCCACTTCATAAGATGGAGAAATTGATTCATCTTGGAACAAATGCCACAATGGACTCTCATGTGAGATATGTCTTGGCTTCTAAGTACAATACACTTGAATTTATTCAATTTTATGTGAGTTTATTATGCTCCCAAATTATTTAAAAAAAAACTTGAATTAAATGATCAAAATACCACAAACAAAAGAATCAATGGATCTAGAGAACAATCTCACATAGAAATATTTCACTAGCATAACAATATGGTTCTTATTCAAAGACACATAAAAAGTAGAAAATATATTCTACTTCTTATCAATAAACCCTTAAATAATGTGCATATATCTCCTCTACATAAAAAATGAGTGGATCGAGGATATAAATAAAGAATCCATAGCTAAAATTAGAGGTCCATAGCTAAAATTAGAGGGAAACAACTAGGAAACATGCTTACAAGGAAAGATCATGCATGAAAAAATATGACTATGGGACAACTAAGGAAACTCTAATCTAACCTAGGCTTGTGGATATTCATTAAAATTAGATGATAAGAACTAGGAAACATGGATGCTAAAGAGTGTATCCATGAAAAAAGAACACATGCAAAACAAATGGCTATGGTACAACTAATACAACTCTAGTTTAAACATGTAATAAAAAAATTTGGTTTTTGTTCTTATATGACATGTTGTGTAATAATGATAATTTAGAACCAAAATAATAAATCCAAAATTCATAAATTACGTTAGTATTGAATGTGTTAGCATTTTTATCTAAGATAGTAAATGATAGTACAACTAGGATTTAGGTTTTTATAGAGGAACTGTTCTACAAAGCTTGGATGGTGTGGTATAATGCTAAGGGATTGCACATAAGAATATCACGGTGTTGTCAAGCTATCTATAAAATATCAATATTAGAAATTATGCACAAGACATGTTTGTGGAATTTTGGGTAAATTATTTTATGAATATGTCCTGTGGCTACAAATATATCCTCTAAAGTACTATGATTTGTATCTAAATTCCGAGATCTTGTTTTCCTATCTTTGGAGGTATAGATTTTATGTTCATTTTTTGTTTGATCTTTTCACGTAATGAGATATAGACTCTCCTTTCTTGTAACCCTAAAAAGGGGTTAGTAATAATGGGTTAAATTTCCTCATCGCACCTCCGTTAATGTTATGAGCATTATGTTACATCCACTACTTTGAAGAGTGATCGAGTCATGTGTAGTTATATAAACCCTATGGCGAGACTCACGTAATATACATTAAAATAATAGAAGATAGAGACATTTATCCGGCCCTCACACTTGGCAACACACACTTGATACTTTAGTTTTGGCTCATGGTTGATCTAGGGCAACAACATAGATGTATTCAAAATTTCAGTAGCTTGTTATTGTGATAGTTCTCTAAGGAATTGGATGCTTCAATGCTTTTCTTATCCTTCTTAGAGTGGGTGAAATAGAGAATCCCTAGATGCCCCTAATATCTTAGGGTAGATGTGTTTATATAGGTGACCATTTAAATGATTTCCCACTCAACCAACCCAAAAGTACCACCTAGGCCAACTAAGCTAAGTTGCACATTTTAAAATAGACTATTGAAAGTGCAATGGACATGTTTGTAGTAGATGGGATAAGTTCATGTACATAATTTTCATGGGCCCGTTAACCTATCAATAGTATTCAAGGAATCATTTTTTTATAAATTTGTAAGTCTATAGATGTGTTATATAGAATGTGCAAAAAATCTTGATAAGATAAGCTAGAGAATAACTAAGGTATAATGGACTTAGGAAATAGGAAAGAGTAGGAAATTTTTTTAATTATTCATTTTCATATAAATGGGATTAATAAATAGATAAGTTTTAAATATCATATTACTAAGTGTTTGGACTATATTTTGAGTACTACAATTTTCTGCTTTTAGCATAGTATTGAAAAATTCTTGATTGAAATAAAATGTGAACCTCATGTGTTGATCATAGGCTAATTGTTGTAAAATTTTGATGGTCAATATTGCAATCTAATCATATAGAAAATACGCATAGACAAATACTTGATAATGGTATATATAAATCTACAAATAGAATTTGAATTTTTTTGAAATTTTTGTAATAAAGTGAGATTTTCACAAGAATGAGTACACATGATTAGTCGTAGAAAACCGCACCCTTGGTGCATTGAATGTGACTAGTTTCATGGGGCTTTCGCTATATAAAATGAGTACTCTCATTTACAAATTTTATATCCTTTCTTATAGCTTGAGATGTGTGCTAGCTGAATAGCCTTGATTAGAACTTGTGTTCTAACTTAATATCCTTGTCAATAGCTTATGGGCTAACTTAATAAGCTTGATTGTAGATTTTATCGAACTTAATATCCTTGTTGAGAGCTTTAAATTTCATTAAATTTATGGGATGATGACACTAATTACAAACTTTGGCTAATGGAGGACTCGTATATTAGTGTTTATATTCTAAGGGTCATATATCAATCTTGATCCAATATACATATCAATTTAATGTGCAAGATAGGATCGCTGAAACTTTAAGTTAAGTAAATAAATATTATCTAAAATTGTAAACCAAGTATATAACTTTGATATGAATCTATGTAAAATGTGACCAACTATGACTTGAACTATGTGAAATATAACCAGTTTTTATATGAACTCTAAGTAATTATGATATAAATTATTTGAAATGTAACCAAATCTGATATGAGTTGAATAAATCTAATATGTATTTTGTGAAATGTCCCCAATTTGTCTTAATATGTATACCCCTAGTTAAAATTGGTATGAACTTATGAATAAGCCCATAATATGTCCCCCTTTTGAGATGAAGGATCCTACTACGTGTCACTCAACTCAAAAGATAAAATTGGTTAATTGTAACATTTGTAATATGAATGTAGAGAAAAATCATATAAAACATCCATAATAAATATGGTAGCACAAATCAACATGCCTATGAGATGATAATTATAAAAACCTGATGTATGTGATATCAAGTGTAAGTATATAATGAACATTGTTAATAATCTATTAAAATTACTAGTTATAGTGTAACAATATAAATCAAATAGGTATGTTAGTGTACACATTAATTGACAAAAATAACCTTTGGGACTTATGAACTGACATTACAAGTCACATGATATGAAAATCCCACCATAAGAATTTTGAAAACATGACCAACATGACATTGCAACAAAATGACGACTTGACCTATAGTTATACTAGTAATAATTACATAGTAAACATATAAATAAGCATGTGTTAATCTAGTTTATAAAAACAAGTATGTGTTAAACAATTATGTATCACATAATTATGTGTCATTCAAATATGTGCCAAAAATTATGTTCATATAAGTATGCGCCAAAATATTATGTGATGGAAAAGTATGCGCACGAAATTCTATTGCATATATAAATAGATAAGTAAAGTGCTAAAACATGATATCATAAATCTTTTAATCTTGATAATAACAAAGTAAGTCTTGTATTTCTGAAAAATTTCAATGTTTTTTTGTTTTTATTGAATATTTTAATGTTTTTGTATTTTCTTGAATATTTGAAGTACGAATAAATATGACTATATCTAGGACCTTGGGCCATATATTTTATAAAATATAAGATTGGGGATAGGTTCCTCGATAATTATGATTCCTCAACAATCACATTGAACACCTATAATAAGTTGCATTGTTGGGTTATGCGTAGGTGTCAATTTAAGATTAAGTGTCATAAGAACAAGTACTAATGAGTAAATTACTATAGTTAAAGAAATAATTATGTGAGAAAGGATATATGTATAATTAATCTATATATTTCATAGGTCTATATTATGATCTCATCAATGGGATAATCACATATATGTACTTTATCAATTGATGCAAAGTGCATCCTATGTGGTGTGAATTAATAAGAATAGATGAATCATCATCCAAGTTAGAGAAGTGATTTTTGTATTATAGTATCCTAAAGTATCCATGTTGATTTAAATAAATTTAAATCTTATATAAGAGGATTGAGATCAAATTATATTATAGTAATAAGCAAGATCCAACATGAAAAGTCCAAACAAGTGCACAAGATATGAGATATGGGTGGCTTAGCTTGTATTTGAAGATTTGGGATGATCCTGGACTAGGAACCTGGGTGGAACATGCGTGTTTTTGGTTATGCATGCTCCGTCTAAAAACATGCTCTCAAAGAGAAACGAACAATATCGTAAAAAGAAGACAATATCATCCAAGAATTACTATTTGAACCTAGTGGTAGTGTCCTCGCAATGAGTGCGAAAGTGGTTCTTTCAAGATTTTTCAATTTCACCTTCACTTCACTTTTTGAAGCTCGAATTTTCTTTAAATTTTCTCTATCACACTTATACCTACAAAACAAACCCTAAATATCTCGCACAAATCGCAAGCAAACATTATATGAAAGAAATAATAAATACGCTTGAGTCATAATGACCTTGGTGGTCACCCCAATGTGATTTTCACTGATCATTACACTACATTTCAGACTCTATGTAGTTCTTGTCAGTGTGTGATTTGAATTATGTCCCTCAGGTCGGGTTGCCCTTGGGCCATTCGCACCAAGATAGTGGGCTACAACTACTTTTCCCCCAAGATGAATGTGTGAGATGGAATTGAAAAATCCCTTCCTATGTAGTGAATAATGTGACACAAATGTTGTTCCTTTCCCAAGTAGTATATAATAAGTATTATCTCCCAATTTCCCATCCCCTAATAATGGTGAGTAATTCATGTATATATATGATTCCCTTGTTTGAATTTCATCATTAACAACTAAAAATCTAACCCAAAGTGATAAAAATAGACTCTAGAAAAGATACCAAATGATGTGGAAATTCAAAATAAAGAAAAGGAGGAAAGGGAAAGAAGTGCTAAGAGGGGACAATAGCACTGGGCACTCCTATCCCTAATGGGTGGTAGTGTCTGGGATGCTTAGAAGATATAATGGTCAATACAAATTCAGGTCACATGCCAGTATAGTGTCCAAAAGTAAAGTGATCATTCCAGAAAAGTAAATAATAAGAGTGTGGGAAAGATAAAAGTAATGAAAGAGTAAAATAAGTGTTGTTAATGTATAATATTCTTACTTAGGAATCATGCATATAACGACATGCCTAGAGGTGTTGATGTAAGAATAAAGTGCGTGATTTCATGACTGAATTTTCACCCAATTTATCTTTGGAGAAATAATATTTAATAACATAAAGTAGATAAGAAGAGCGTACCTTATGGAGAGCCAAAGGGAGTTATAATCGATAGTGTCTTTGAATGGAGATTGTGAAATGTGTATCATGGAATCTAGAAGAGGATAAGGATCCTAGGGTGACCTTGTGTGTGTAGTAGAAGTGATGTATGCGTGTGTTCCTTAGATATTGATTTTTTTGAGTGTCATGTGCTTGAGATTGTTCCTTGTTCCATTTTGTGTGTTTCCCTTTTTGTCGGAGTAAGGTCAGACCTGCAAAATAAAATAAGTGTATTCAATGCTCATGATAAATGAAATTGAACTTTAACTTAGTACATGTAAAAATAGAAATGCGTATTGAAAAATAAGTGAATCAAAGGTAGAATACACCTGTGTGCTATGAGAGAAGGGATATAATTGTTCCTATATGTTTTTGCCTTGGATATGGTTAGAATAGTACTAAGGATTTGGGTGTCTTGTCGCCAAAATTTGAATTTGAGAGTCCTACCGCTAAACTTCATATTTGAGCGTCATGTCACTAAAATTCAATTTTGAGCGTCCTGTCGTTAAAATTCAAATTTGGGTGTCCTACCGCCAAGGGAAGAGTATTTGGAGAGTAGTCAACTTTGATCTCTAACCCTTAACACTTCCCCATGGACAAATGTCATTATATATGGTCACAAACCTAATAGAAATTAGTCATCAAGCCATATGAAGTAATTAGTTTTATTGTGCATAGTGTGTAACATGTCACTAATTTTGTTCTGTTGATCTTGATAGTAACTTGTAACTATTGGTCGAAGAAATGGCTAAGTGTTAGCCAAACACAAGGATCACACGTTGAAGGGCGTATATAAGTGGAAAGGAGTTATGTAGAGAGTTTATAAGGGATGCACAAAAGAGTAAATATATCATAATTCAATACACGAAAGCATGTGTGTGAGGACAGGGAGCAAGAGAATAACGGTGTGTGGAGGTGCACGCAACATGGTGGAACAAGTCAACGTGCAAAGGCTTTTGCATATGCATGTAGGATAATCGGGACATAGCCGATTTTGGAGCATTGTATAAAAATTGGAATGAAAGCATATGACATGGAACATAAGCAAGGGATATAAATAGGACAAGACACATGCGAGATGAGGACAAAGATGATGCATGAAGACAACCTATTTAGAGGAGTTAAAGCATGTTAAAGAAAGCTATGTATAGCTTGATCTCTAGTTAAGGCAAGTTGTAAAAACACACGAGTTAATAATATCACTCCTATTATTAGGAAAGCACATGCAAGTGGTGAAGGAAAGTCCTCACTTTGTGTATAAATAGATGACACACTCTTGTATTTAGGACTATTGATGAGGGGATATTAGATTTCAGATAAGATAGAGGAGTGTATGTGTAAGAGAGCTATTCTGAATATGCACATGGTCTAGTGCATGTTTGTCAATAGTTTATAATGTAATCAATTTATTTGTGATGTAATAAAGTATGTTTTGCAATGGATAACTATGTTTGGGTAGCAAGGATAACTAGATCTGCGTGATGGTATTATGGGAATACAAATATTGTTGATCATTATGTATTTTGAATGAATTCCTTATTATATATGTTGCCAAATTTTTATGATACGATATATCTTCTTGCATGTATGGTTATGATGAATATGCATGTCTAACATATTGATAAGTAAACAAAAGAGGGACCTAGTAGCTATGCATACTTCGGTGAGCGTTCATACCTTATCTCGAATGAAGTGCTAGTGCATCTAGCTAGGCATTAGTTAACAATAAGACTACATTTTGGTTCTATTTTCAGGACCTCTTTTCAATCTATTTATCAAGATGTTGCATGCGCATGGAATTCTGATTGTCTTTGGAGAATATTGAGATCTGGATACATGACGGCTAGGACATGTTTTCTTAGAGATATAGCTTTTGACCTTACTTTAGTGTACACAAGTGGGTGGAATATAATCTCTATGATTATTTTTACGAGATGTTATTCATCTTCTTTCTAGTAGAAGTGTACTAGTGGCTGGAAACTTACGTGGATAACAGAGGTGTCCAAATAGGAAGGGAGAAAGTGTGGGCCATGACGACTATCAAACACTATCCGATTTAGAAAAATCATGGAATATATTTATAGATTGCTTATAGGAAGGTGTGTTGTGTAGTTATACCTCGAGTACGTGATCTAAACATACTCATGCCCAGAGGAAGCATAGTTCTAGTTTTTACGTGAAACAAGAGGATCCTATTTGAGTGTGAAACCTTTAGCTATCAAGATCTTGATGATTGAGCTTGGGATGGAAAACCTACCAATGATAAGATAAAATCCCACCATGTGCGGGGGTAGAAAACAGTGTGGGAAGGATGACATTGGCTCAAATAGAAGAAAGAGATAGAAGAAAGATGGATAAGATATAACGATGCAAAAGAGAGGTCAATTATGGAGGCATTGAGACTGAGGGGAATGATGACTGGAGGTAGTGATGAGAACCCTACAGAAGGAGAGGGACCATAAGATCATGTCTTTCAGGTATTAGGGAAGCGCAGTAGAGAGACCCCTTCGACATCTTATGAGAGTGAGTTTGAGGAGAGTATAAGAACCATGGGCATGCATCCGACCCAACCTAGCTACCTAGCCCTTGTGCAAGATGCTTTGAATTTAGAAGTTTTAGAATATCATCATAATAAATGTGATAAAAAGGAAATCAAGTATCACCATGCAAGGTAGGAGATATAGGAAGGCACGTATTGGTATCAACTCAAGAGGTGCATCAAATTAAGGATGCACATATAGTAGAGCAACAGGTGCCCATGTTTAGACAGGGGACCCATTTGGTAAGCACATCATCAAGACAGAGAAGTGACATGCTACCCATTTTAAGTAGTACTATTGGTAGAGCTATAGGACATATGGTTGGTGTACTGAGTTTAGAACTACCAAAGGTACACAAGGAAGTTATTCAACAGGTCCCCTAGTTGTGGTGGGAGACTAAGGAGGTTCAGGTTAGCCACCGTGTGGTGGGAATCCTAGTGGAGGTTGAGGATCCGGAGCTAGCCCTACTCTAGGACAAGGGCCACAACATCAACACAATAACCCCAAGAACCACAACAACACACCCCTCATGTTTTCTTTGAAATGTCTCTTCATTTTCTAGACTACATAAGTGTGGAAGATGCAACACAACATGTGCATAAATGTGAATTATTATGGAGAACTAAGGTATTAACGGCTCTAGACTAGAATGCAAGTCAATTTTCCAAAACACTTCAAGGGCGCGTGCATAGTTGGTATAGAAATTATGATCCACATCAGAATGTAGTTGATTATGATGCATATTGCACTACCTTCTTGGTTGAGTTTCATATCCTTGAGTTTGAGTAGAAGATTATTAACATGTTGAAGGATATTAAGCAAGGTTTGTATGAGAGTGTTAGAGAATATGATGCACATTTTAAGACCTTGTTGTCCAAGTTTTCCTATGATATCCATCAGATCCAACATGCATAGTGGTTTGTAGGAGGCATGTTGACACCCTTTCAGAGAGTGCTTTCACATAATACATTTTTTGATCCACACGAAGCCTTAGAAGAAACATTGTGCCTTTGAAGCAATTAGAATTATTATCACATGGGTTAGTCACTTCCTTGAAGCCCGATTGTAGTAATGGATACTCGGTTGGAATTTTTTTCTTCCAAATCACTACATGAGACATGCAATGGATTATGGTGCATAGATTGTGAGGTAGAGGGACATACAAAGGATAGCTACCCACACGAGGAATGTGCACGCGTTGTTGACATCTTGCAAGATTTTCCATAAGAGTCATGATGTCTATAACTGTCCACTTTTACAACACGCAACATAGAAGAATGTCTCCATGTATTACAATATTTGTGATGCGTATACCCATGACACAACTGGATGCCATTTGATTGATCATATCCATGAGGCATGCGAAATAGGCTTACACCATACCACTATGCAAAGAAACTTGCAGCACAAGAAGGATAGATTAGTGAGACTCGCAATAATGACAACGAAGGTTTCATAGGTGGATCCCAGAGCGAGAGAACTTGATGTACCACGAAGTTTTGTGCAAGGGAAATTTTATACTTGTGGATAACCTAATCGGTATCAACGTGAGTGTTCATAGAATCAAGTTTGTGCGTATTGTGGAAAGGTGCACAAGGTTGAAGCTTTTACATATCTATATGCTCGTGTGTGTAAGAATAATAAGAATGAAAAATATACAACTATGATTAATGTGGAGTGCACAAAACATGAGCAATGGGTACCTAAGAAGCATATTAAGCCCGAACTTCAACTTATGTTAGTCACCAAACATGTAGAAGTAGCGCATATGTGAACAAGGGAAATGATACTTCTCATCGAAGGGAAGAGGTGGTACATGCAAAGTATCTAGACATATCCCAACATAATGAGGTTTATCAGAGACCATGGGTATCATTAGGGAGCTACAAGGAGAGATTAATTGTTTAAAAGAGCAAGTGCATGCGAAGGAACGTGCGAGAGGTGCTGAAATCCCTTAGAATGATGTTGATGATCTTAAGGAATTATGAAGAATCTTTGAGGAATAAGAATATCATCCATTTTTGGGAGATTGGTTGCGAGACACGATACTATATGTAAACATGGAAAGAGAGCACCAAATTCTTCATGCAAATTTACCCCATAGGAACATGAGTATGATAAGGAGATCACGCTGGATGCGGTAATAAATAGTTGGTGGTGATTTATATTCTCATTGATATAGGCACGAAGGTTAATGTTCTCACCTTAGATGCTTGGAACCAAATGGGAAGGTTGTCATTGCATTCATCTTCAAATGTATTTCATATGGATAACAAGATAAAAACCATGCCCATTGGAATATTAAAGGATTATTATATCATTATATAGGAGCCAAATTCACAGTAACTTTGAAGTAATTGAGCTTGCGGAAGCATATAATTTCCATCTCTTTTAGGTCATCCATGGTGTTATGCAGATAACACAAACTTGCACTTTAACAAGAGGTATATCAGTTTCGAGAACAAGGGTGAGCACAATGCAATACCCTTGGATGATGTGAAGGTTGTTCCTTATATGGATCCTGTCAATGAGGATTATCTTAACGAGAATCTATGTGCATATGGTGCATGACTCTGAGAACATGGAGCCATCAAAAGAAGGCATGATCCATTAGGAGGACGAATAGTCTATCAATGATACTACTAGTATGACTTGTGACAATTAGGCCCATGGCACATAAAAAATGGTCAATTGCGAGGTGCGTAGATGAGTCACCAAGATGATAAGGCCATGATGCGTGAGGTGGTTGGGTAAAACTAGCATGCCAAAGTATCTTGGAGAGGATAATTCCAAGACATTCTTGCGCACAATGGAATAATAGTGGAAAAATGATGGTGATAGGATAAACATGATAGTGTATACCTTGCATGGTATAACAAATGCACCGGTGGGATACACACAGAGATAGTTTACTTAGTTAGCGTGAGATCAAGGTAGCATTCTTGACAAGGTTTACAAGGAATAACCTTCCTTCAAAAGTAGTGTAGGAGTATGATGGAAAGAATCCCCCATTGGTACATGTTCACAATTGTGAAAGGAGTTGGATGCAAGGGCAAGATGTTTTTCCATGGTCAATATGGGTACACAATTTTTACTCTACTTTGCGTGGATGCGCACATGCCTAGTATATGTACATGTTAATTTAAAGCAAGACACAAAAATTGGTGTGACTCGACTAAAGGTCTTGTTCATATGTTTGATTATTTTTCTACTAAGCCTATAGTTCATGATGCCTTGTAGATTATGAGGTACCTCACGTTAAGGGATAACGTGAAGGTTGAGGAGCTAATGGTTGAGCTGTTTGGTGATACCGATATTGAGGTACGTGAGGATATAGTAGAAACTAAAGAAATACAATTGGCATGCGCTTGTAAAGAAAATGAGAAGGGAAATATTTTTTACCCCGTTGATAATGAGGAAGTAGAAGATCTAGATATAAATCACACACACGGTGTGCATAAGGTGTTTGACTCCATAGATGAGAAGGTGCATGCATACCATGTGCCTTTAAAGACTAAGAATGTAAAAATTGGGACTGAAGACGTGCCCAAGGAGGTGATAATTGGTGATTACTGATTTAAACCTAAAGTTGTGAAGATTATTCGGTTGTTATGTGACTTTCGAGATCTATTTCCAAGGGGATATCATGAGTTAAAGGGCATGTACCCATCACTAAGTGAAATGAAAATCAAACTTAAGTAGGGCATGAACCTGGTTCGAAAGAGGCCTTACCGAATGAATCCCAACCTGTGTATGAAGGTAAAAGAGGAAATTGATAAAATGATTTTGCAGAATCATTGATACTATTGAAGAATCTAAGTGGATAAGCCCCATGAAGATTAACATTAAGAAGGACGGTCGGATAAGGATTTGTGTTAAATACATAGTTCTAAATACTTAATGTTTCATATATCCTTTTCGTATGCCAAACACTAAAGAGAAATTGGAAGGTGTTGCAGGGCACAAAATCTATTCTTTTACGAATGGATTTTCAAGGTACCATTAGGTATGCATTGTGTGCGAATACCAGAAAAGACAAATTTTTCAACTAAGTTGGGAATATTTGCATACACCATTATTCCCTTTGGATTGAAGAACACGCCAACAATGTTCTTGTGTATCATTTTCCAAGCATTCCGGGATTCCATTCGCAAGTTTTTACAGGTATACTTGGATGACTGGAACATGTATGGGCTGGTGAAAGATCATTATGATAACCTGAGATTGATGTTTGAAATATGCAAACAACTTAACATCTCTTTAAACATCAAGAAGTGCATTTTACAACTCCTTTTGGTACTTGGGCATATCATTTGCAAAGAAGGATTGTTGGTAGATCTAGCTAAGATTGTAGTTATTTTGGGGCTGGAAGAGCCAACAAATCAAAGTGAAGTACATGGTTTCCTTGGGCACATTGGCTATTATAGGAAGTTTATTAAGGGGTATGCCAAGATTTTGTACCCCTTGAAGAGTTATTGAAATCTAAAGGAATTTTAAATTAGGCGACACACAAAGTAACATGAATTTGAGACCTTGAAGGAGAAACTAATCACCACACCTATCCTATGCCTCTCTTCTTGGAATAATCATTTTCATGTACATGTGTATGCCTCTGGCATGGCCATTGGAACATTCTTAGGACAGCTAGAGAAGGTAATGTTGATCATCCCATATGTTTTATGAGCAGGAAGCGATGTCGATGAGAAAATTTATACAACTATGGAATGTGAGGCCTTATCAATGATTTATGTGCTTTATAAGTTCATGCAAGTACTTATTGGCCAAACCATTTATATTTTATATAAATCATATGGAATTGAATTACTTGGTCAATTAGTTTTTTTGCAAGGGTACATCTCTTTGTTGGATCCTTCTTTTCCGGATTTTTATTTCTCGGTCATAATGAAGTCCTGAAAGAGAAACTTGGTATCGATCATTCATCAAGGATTAATTTGGGAGATGACGCGCAAAGCATAGAATATATTATGTTAGATACACAATTGTTTAGATTGAACCACATGCTATCGATTTAGAATATATTGGACTTTCACGAGAAGGAATGAAGACCTTGGAAAATAAGTAGCTTGTTATTTGTACATCACCTTATTAGCTCATTGGAGGAGACCTATAAAACATGGGATGAGATGAGGTCTTGTAAAGACGTGTGTTAGAGCATGAGCGTGAAGCTGTAATGGAGGAATCACATGGAGGAATAGCTTGAGGACACTATCTTGGAGAAGCAATAGTGCACAAGATCTTGTTGGCATGTTTATGATGAGAAACACTAAAGGTTTGCAACCATTTTCAGGGGATAGGTAGGCCAGGAATAGGGATGAGATGCCACTACACCCTATGGAGAGTGCATTGACATTTGAGAAGTGGGAAATTGAACTTATAGGCCCCATTGCACCACTTAGGTGCGGGACAAGCACACACTATATCATCACGTGCATTGATTAATTGACAAGGTGGCGCAGAGGTTTCACCTACAAAATATTGTACTATAACAAAAACCACTAGATTCCTATGGGAGAATTGTGTAAGAAAGTATGAATGTCCATTGAGCCTTACAAGTGATAGATGAACTCATTTTCTTATTAATACAATAAGGATATTACTAGAAAAATTTATGGTGGCATGCTATAAGACTACACCATATCACCCTTAAGATAATGGCACTACTTTGAGGCCTTCAACATGATTTTGAGAAAATATTTGACAAAGATATGTGATGTTGGAATGAAGGATTGTGATGGTAAGGTATCAATGGTGCTTTGTGGGCTTATAGGAAACCTGCAAGAGTTTGAATAAAAACACACCCTTTCAATTGGTGTTTGGTGCAAAGGTAGTTTTACTAGTTGAGTTTATATTAACCTCCTCGTATTGCACGTTGTTGTCATGTAAATGTGTAACAAGAAAATTCTCAATTTTCAAGCATGACAACCATACCCTATTTGAAAATTTTACTCAAAGGTCATTCTAAGCTCCTCTTCCTATCACCCTAATCCCCGAGTCAGTCATATCCCTTCTCTCTGAAGTATTTTGAAGTGTCATGTCAGTGTGTTCTTAGGTGATCTAGGGGTATCTAGTCATTCCATGTTCTTCCCAAGCCAGATCCACCAAGACAAGCTTCTCAACAAGCTTAGGAAGGGTTGTTCTCAAGACTTCACAAGGTCGATGCACACCTTGCAGAATAGAACGGGGAGCCAAAACCCATAAAAAGGGAATATTGGAGATCCAAGAACATTTTTAAATCAGTTTTGGAAGGTTTTAGGAATTCTCACAATTTTTGGAGCAGTTTCAACAACAATGAGTCTTGGAGGCCTAAACAGTCCACAATGTAAAAACAACCCTTGAGCTTCAGGAAGCGATCTAGGGACCTCGAAGGTATTTAAGGGTCAAACAAGATATCATCGGAAAGGTAATTTAGATCTCTACAAGATAGTGGAATCATATTCTTCACAACACCTAAGAGAATTGTGTTACCATCTAGTTTTTCTCATGTATAAGCTTGGGAGCCGAAAAAAATCCTAAATTTCAGAGGTTAAATGGTGGAATCAAGGTCTAAAAATCCCACCATTGGATTTAGAATGCCATTTTATGTCAATATAACATAAAATTTCATCAAAAAAATCCACCAGAAGCTTCAGATATGATCCCGATAAGACACCCCCAAGGTAAATCTCCAAGTAGTTAGCCATTTTTTAGGTTAAAAATCCAACCAATGGGAGAGTGACGCACCTTTTTGCACCAAGTGTAGAAAATATTTGGTGCAAGAGGTGTAATAAAATCTTCCCTTGCCTCATTTGGGCCCCCCTGGACCTTCCGGATGACCAAGTTTTAGCTCCTACATGCAAAATAAGCCCTCAGGCTTCATTTCCCACCCGCCACCAACCAGCTTCGCCACGTGGCACAATCAGCACAGGCACAATTTTTTTCAATAAGTGCACAAAACCTTTGTGTAATAGGTGTAATAAAATGCACCCCCATCCTCTTAAACCCCTAGGTTAGTATGGGTCCCTGACGAACCAAAAAGTGTTGTTTTTAAGCTCTCCACTCAAGCTCAACTACCAATCACACTCCGCCAAGTGGCCCAATAGGGTTAGGGCACAATTTTTTACACCAAATGCACCAAGCACTTGGTGCAAAAAGTGCGAATCCTTCCCAATTTTCAAAATATGTGAAAATTCTAAGCTGTCTGCCGCCACTATTCATTTGCTTCCTTCACGCACGCACATGTTTTCTCCAACTACCGATTCTCCCTCCAATCCTCCATTTCTGATTCTACAAAACCTTCTACAACACCTCAAAATCTTCATAATCATATTTCCATCATTCATCACTATGGCATCAAGAAAAGCCAAGAGTTATGAGCAAAAATCATGATCATATGCTGCCAAAAACTCTCATGTGGAAAAATGAAGAATCACTCATAACTCACAAACCGGAGGTCAAATATTCATAAAACCTTGGGAAAATTCTCTTCTCCTAGATGCCTCCATGCCAAAAAAATAGAAATTGCAAAGGTGTATTAGACCATTAATGGCAGCGAAATCAAATTTTGCATCATAGCTCCCTTTTCCTCACTTTGACGTTGATTTGATACGCGAGTAGAGTTACAAATTTGTATAGAGCATCTAGAGAAAAAACCCATCACAGAGAAGTTGATTTTTCATCAATCAGAGGTGGGGAATAAAAACTTAAAAAATCTTGGTGAATCCATTAATGGCTTCCCTAGTAGCTCCGTGCCCGAAGCTCTTACCAAGTGTAAATTTTCTTTTTTATTTATGAGCTTTCCGGTGAGCGAATCATGATGAAAATTGGAGCACGAGTTTCACGACGAAGAGCCAAATCCAAAAAAATTTCCCATCGCAAACCAAGGTTATTTTTTCCACTTACTAAAAATATCATATTCTATGCTTCCCCACATGCTATAAATGGAAAGTCCCCCGAATTTCAAGTTCGATCACTCAGGACAATCGAAAAGGTGTAAAATGGAAAGTAAGACAAAAACATCTTTTTCCCAAAATAAGAGGTCCCCAAAAAGTGACATACTTAAAATAGAAATGTGCTAAAAATAGCAATATCTCAAGAATAGATGAGGATGGAATATGGCAAAAGGTTCAAAAGGTGAAACTAGAGCAAGATAGGTGATATGTCCCAAAATAGCAGGGCATGGTCTCATATTCTAAAAATAGAAAGTTTTCATTTTGGGAGCAAAAAGTTGTAGATGGCTTTATTTTCACTCACCTTACTACTTTTTGGACTCTCCTTTAGATAATGATATGGTTTCATGGGTCAAATGGAGGAATGAGAACTTCATAGAGGTCTTGGAAGCATCATCTTGAGTGCAATGGTATATAGAGGCAAAACAGGGCATCGCAAGGCACAACATGTGAATTCATCTTCGTCACTCAGGGAGCTGGGTGATTCAAAGTGAGTTGGTTAGATCGAGTTCAATGAGTCAAAGAGTTCATCAACCAAGTTTCAAGGAGGGTCATCGTGGGCATTGTATGTGTTCATCCCGAGCTTACATCGGTAAATCTCATAACAATGTTTCTGAACACTCATTTTGTGGTCCAGGGTGTCTGTGCATCATGTAGAGGTTGTAATCATCATTGGAAAAATATTCATTAAAGGTGGAGGTATCCATACTCATGCTTTAGAGAATTATTCCATTCTCCCCCTCTTCTCTACCCCCTTTCTAATTCTTTGTTGTGAGCAATCATGACGTCTGTTTTATTCATTTAAATATGGCTTTAACAAACATTGTAATAAGTTTCCCTTGATTAATATAAAAGGGAACTTAATTTCATTCCTAATAATTTCAAGAGTCACATGTTATGAGGACAAACAAAAAGTCATGAGGGAGGTAGCCAAAGAGTCATTTCTGATTCTATATAATGTAATGTCACCCTCATTCTTAAGGGTTGCCAATTTTGTATACTCATGAGAGATCATTACTTGTGAAGAAACAAAGGAGATAGTTATTTCTTATAGTTCCTTTCTCTATGTTATTCTACTTATAACTATTCATAATTTTTTCAAAGCATCAATGAAGAAAGAAGGAGTTTCATCCCCTTTTTTTGATGAGGAGGTTTTAGAAACTTTGAGTTCTTAATATTAACTTGTCTTATTGCCACTTACGAAATTGTTTTCTTGTAAGTATATGTGTGTTGGAATTTTTTAGTTAATGGTTATAGAAATATAATTTTCTACCTATAATGTTAATCCCCCTTTCTTTTTCTCACTCCCTTTCCCACTCTCCTAGAAAATTCCTCTCTTGCACAGTATTCACAAGCTTTTTCCATGGTCGGTGGAGTGCCCTTGTTGGATCCCCCTACCGTGTCGTGCCACCAACAATTTTGATTTCATGCACACATAATAAGTGGAGCTACACCACCCAAGTAGAGGGACCTAGAGTCCTAGAGATGTTGGAAAGAAACCCACAAATTTTTCCACCGAATTTTTTTCTACTTGCCAACAGCTTTTTTTGCCACAACGAGGAAGACTTAGCAAGCAATCTGCACCCAACATACGACCATAAAAAAATCAAAAATATTAAAAATATACAAATTGGAATTTGAAAATTCACCCGAGCCTTATGTCTTCAAACCATGGCTATTTCACGTAATCCTCCTGTTAAAAGACTCCGAGTTACTGTTCCATATCCAAGAAGACATTGCTTCAGATTTGCGAGATGCTATTTGGCATAAAAGATAAAGTTTCACCCAATACTTCATTACCAAGAGAGTAATTGATCTTGAAGAAGAATGTTGCACTAAACTTGAAATACAAATACATATTCAGGAATTGCAAAGAAGAGCATAGATTTTCAAGCTTGCCGATAGAAGGTACACCGACAACAAAGACAAGGAGGACAAACTAATTCTATCTTCGAAGAACTACAAAGAAGACAAGAGTTATTCAGAATTCCAAGGCCTCCACTTCGTCGGGAAAGTATTTCCATCAGAAGTAGAGAGTCATCAATCGATTGGAAATTGAATTTATAGAAATAAACGAGAACTTTGAAGATTTCACTAGCATAGAGATCGAAGAAAAAGCTAGAGAAAGAGAAGCAAGAGCTGAAAGCTGAGATAAGAGCCCAAATTGAAGAATTTTAAAGAGATCAAGTCGAAGAAGATGTAAGAGTAACAACTGAAGTTGTGTCCTTGGAAAGGTTGGAATCCATAATCGAAACGTGATGGCAATTTGTGAAGAATGCAGGCCAAACGTACCATGGGGAGAAACACCATCCCACTTTCTCTTCCACAACCACTCCATGAGATACCAAAAGGTTCAAGAAAAAACTTCCCAAAATTTAGAGGAGATGGTTCGACTCTCGAGGAACATGTAATAATATTCATCACCGTTTACGGTGTACTAGGCGTAGAACATGAGGATATTTCTTTCCGACTCTTTACGGAATCACTACGGGAGAAAGCTGTTGAATGGTTCTATATGATACCCCCAAGGTCTATTACTTGTTGGGAAGACATAAGAAGTAAATTTGAGCATAGGTTCATAACCATGGAGGACTGTCAGGACCTCTTGGTTGAGTTGATGCAAATGAAGAAAGAAGCTTCGAATCAATGAGAGATTTTATTGCAAAATATAACAGGATAATCAAAAGGATCCCTGAAGATGTTGTGCTCCCTAACAACAATCTAAAAGATTCTTCCTCAGTGCCTTTCCACTAGAAGTTGACTTCTTCCTCAGAAGAGCCCAACCCAGGGATTTGAAAGAAGCATAGGACTATGCGATCGAGATTGATGATGATTTGATCTTATCTAGAAAGGTGAAGGGTCCTAAGGGAAAACAAAAAGGCCAGATCTCAAACTCATCTCTCATGGACCCCATGATTCAGAAGATGGAAAATGACATGGTTTCCATGAAGAAACAACTGTCTCAAATCACCATACGAGAATGCTCCAAGGAGCCAGACCCTCCAAACCAGCCAAGAATCACCCCGCCTCCCGTAGGATTACTCTTAAAGCACCACTTTGGTTAATGCCACATGTGACACTGATGAACTAGAAGAAGAATGTGATGATGGAGACTACCTTGAGGTTGAATAAGTTAATGGCGAGACTCAAAATGGACTTATTGAGTATGTTGAAGGAGACGAAGATGACGATGATGAGGAAGCTCCAAGATTCTCATGTGTAGTGTTCATGCAGGCTCAATCAAAGAAAGCAAGCTTCATCTTCAACAGCTGCAACAAAGAAGAAGAAAGAAGATCCTCCCGTTGAAATTCCACAAAATAATATCATCAACAAAGGGTCACCACTGCCACCATCAATGGACTCATCCAAGGAGAAACTAGACCAACGGAAAGCATGAATCCATTTACCACACCAAATAAGTCCTCTAGCCTCCAATTAAAAAGCTATTTCTAAAAATAATCCTTTATCAAATGCTACCCAGGATAAACCTACTAAGGCTCAAGAAAAACCAACTTCTCCCTCTCCTTCTAAACCCACTACCGCACCCATCAAAGAAACTCAAGCTCCTAAGGTAGCATCATCCCCATAGTGCAAAGAAACTACTATTCCTAGAACATTTTCTATGCTCCCCACATCTCCGTTTGACTATGTTGAACATGCAAATAGAACTAAAGTTCAAATCACAGAGATGGAGTATTTGCAAATGCACCCTTCCTAGTTTGAGAGGTTTGTTAATGTATGCAATGAAAAGTTGAAAAGCTATGGAAATGAGATTAGAGAACCTCAAAGCTTTAACTAACTCAACTATGCACCATAAGATTAGAGCTAAACAAGAAACTATCTATTTACATGCATATATAAATTTGAAACAAACATTCAAACCCTAACATATCTAAATATCTCTCTACTCCATGAAATCTTAATGAAAGTGAACCTAGTTAGATTCTAAGCAATCAAATTATGTGTTGTTTTACTCCTAAACATAGTGAAGAGATCTCTCCAAGTTGGCTACATGGCCAAGCTTTAGATCTTCCCTTACTAACTATATTTGGAGTGGATGGATGCAAGATGGAGGAGCTCTTAACAATGGAGTATGGCCAAGATCCAAATGTTCTATAGCTTAAAGCTATCACAAATGATTTCTAATGCCAAGATCTCCAAATATGAGAGAGAAGGACCATTTGAAAGGAAAGCCTTAGGCTTGTATTTATAGTTTCGGTTTGGAAGAGTTTGGAATTTGGGTACATGTGGGACTAAAGCTCAAAAAGAATTTTTAGATTAGATTAGGATAAACATGCTTTAGGCTTAGTTAAGCTTGGATTAGGCTAGTTAACTAGGTTTTAGGATAGTTAAGTGTGATTAACAAGTGATTAGAGACTCATTGAGAGTTGGGAGGGTTTGGTTAATCAATTGTGACTGATATATATCCTATGAAGCTAATATAAGTGATCTAGAGAGAACTAGGGAGGTTCGAATGGTCGAAATGAGGAGTGTTTAGCTAATAAGAGAGAGATTAGCCCAATTAGCTTATTATAGGAGGAATACAACCTGAAAGAGTGTCATGAATGGGCATCCAATAATGGAGCAAAGAATAGGGAATTAACAAAGTGTTGTTAATCAGTTGAATTAGAGGAAATGCTAAGTGTAAGCATATTTTAGGTGTCTACATTTTCCCCTCTTTGAGGTGGCGTAAGTGACGCCACTTCAAAGAAATTAGACAAGCATAAAAAAGTAGAAAATTTTGAAGGGATAGAAGAAAAAAAGAATGAAGGACGCCCCTCGATTGTCGATGGGGTGATAGAAGAACTCGATTGATGATCGAAAAGATGGCGTAAAGATAATGAGAAGAAAGAATAGTGTGAAGAAGAAGAAGAAAAGGGATATAAAAGAAAAGGAGAATGAGGAAGGGGATGAGCCACCATGCATCCACCGACTTTTAAATAGCTTTATTTTCATCTTCATCATCGGTCCTTATTTAAAAATAATGAAGAAAAGTGTAGTATGACATGAAAAGCCATATATGAATAAATGTCCATTGCTAAAAACACCAACCCCATGCAACACACAAAATGCAATGCAATACGAGAAAGTAAAAGATGCCTAACTCCATGCAACATACATAAAGCAATGTAATATGAGAAAGTAAACAAGTTAAACTAATAGAGAAACATAATGTAATGTTTTTGTTATCGAGTTTCAGTTCTGAATTGTGTGAATTAACGACAAGGGTTGATGATGGTGCCCCAAGTAAGGATACATGCGAGGGGAATAACAGAGGACACTTGGGTCCAATTATAAATCAATGTGCACTATGAAACAATACCAGGAAATTCATTGTGCCTTAGAGTACAGATGAAGTAAGCAGCCTAGCTTTTGTTGATGGAGGTAGATCAATATGATATGTGAGTCACGCACATGAACATGTGAGAACCAAAGAGAAACGTTTTGTAGGATGATTTATATTGTTTTTGATGTTTCTTGAAACATATTTGAATGTTTTTGGATGATTTTTCTAACATATTTGAATGTTTTTGATGATTTTGAAAGTTTTCTGAAACTATGTATAGGAACACAAAGAAGCGTGGATGCCCCTAGCAATAGATGGGATGTACAAGGCCAAAATGCCACGCACATGCATAAGAAATTGAAGATGCAAAAATGCCCAGCAAGAGTATGTGGGTCTATTCAAAGGCAAACTCTTCACGGGTAGAAGTGGGACCCAAGGAAGGCCATTATGGATAGATTCAACATGTTGATGAACGTAAACTAATGAAGTGCTTTGAGAAGAAGCAAGGATGCCCCAACATAAGTTGGCCTAAAAGCACATGATAGAAAGGAAGGAGGAGATTGTTTTTTGAAAGGGGATAAAGGTGTCCGTGAACATGGCAAAAGGAAACTTATACACATGGATGCTATGAACGAAGTAGAAGAATGATGTGAATGATATGAATGTAGCTTAGAATCCTCGCGATGAAGAAGTGATTAGCCAAAGGCACAAATCATGAGACGAGATAAGGACTAAGGAAAGAGTCTAAACAAGGTCCAAAAAAAGACACTTGGTAACATAGTAATCATGTTCACTCATAGAGATCCAGTGTGTGCATGTGGAAATTTAATTACCCCTTGAAGGGAAGATTTAATAGACAATAAGTGAAGACACCCTAGCCAATGTGTAGGAATGATTTATTTTGATAGGTGATAGGTGATTTGTGAATGAATGGTGGAAGGATAGTTGTACATTTCTCCACTTTGCGGCACCAAAGCGCCCATAGCCCCAACAGAGATGTATTTTATTCTAATCACAACATTTCTCTACTGCTAGTCAGGCATCCATAGCCTCGATAGAGATTATTGGAAAGACCAAAGAGAGAGTTATATATCAATTTACTTTTTCTTTTAGCTTTTAGATTTTGATTTTTTGATTGATTTTGATTCTTTTGCTTTCTGAAAACTTATTTCAGATCTCTTTCTCGACAAGGGGTTAAGAACCACAGATGGCTTGATGGAAGGAGGTGGAAGTGATTGTGATGAAGACATTAGCTAGTGTCAACAAATATGTCCAAAATTTCTTGCAACAAGTTTATTAGATGTTGAATGTGATAGGATCTCTAAGAGGTCATTCGTTCTTTAATTTACCAAGGTGATGAAAGACCAAGGTCAAATAGATACCATAGAGATAAATGTTGCAAAATGCATGTGAATAGGCTAACCAAAATATCACTGAAGGGATGAAAATGGTAGGAAGACTTGTAGAAGAATAACAAGGAAGGGAAGAAAGAAACATCCATGTGTACGCAATACCTAATTGCAATGTTTGATCTTTGTACCTTTGATTTTACTATGTTTTCTCAATTTTTTTGTATTTTTGAATTTATTTTATGTTTATATTTTTGATAGTTTTTGGAAAGTTGGGAACAACAGAGTCACTCTGTGTGGTAAGATCCAACAAAAATGTTTTTGACTTCCTTAATAAGGAGACTAAGCATGTTTTCTTATCAAGCGTAATTTTTCTCCGATCTCAATGATCGAGGTGATCTCATACTCAACAAATGACTGTGATCTATCCTGAAACAAGGATTTTTCGGATGCGAGAGCTTGAGTTCCCTATCCAGAGGTTTATGCACTTTGCGCTATACTTGATGGTTGCATTGGTGTGCATTCTTAAATCATTATTGATTTTTATCCTTAAGATCATTTGATTTGTTAGGAGCTTTGGAGCTCTCAGAATTTTTGACCTGAGTTTGATTAAGAAACTGTTTGGGTTTCTTATAAGGTGATGTGTGACTTGTTTGATATCGAGAAGGAGAAGAAAGATAACGTTTATGATTGATGATAGGAATGAAAGAAATGATAGTGGGCTTGACCAGTCATTGGTAAAGGGATGGAGAGGATACGGTCCAAGAATTGAAGAGGATGGGCTATGAGGAGGTGAGCCACTAATAGAAGATGACGAAGGGCTACCAAGATATGCTCCTACGATGGAAGAAATTGGGCTACGAGGACATGGCCCAAGAATAGAAGAAGATGACAAGGGATGCTAGGGCATGGAAAAAGTATAGATGAGGAGGAACTATCGGGAGGGGCCCCATAAATAGAAGAGGATGAAGGGATACTAGGACGTGGCCCAAGAATAGAAGGTAATAGGCTACCAAGAGGTGACCCACAAGTAGAAAATGGTGGACTACCTGGGGGTGGCTCTATGATAGAAGAAGACAATGGCCCACTGCAAACATTCATGACACCCAAAATGGCACCCCAAATCCTCATGTCACAAACCCTAGACTAAAAGTTTTCTCCCTACCCCATCTACACCATGCTTGCAAAACATGTTATCAATCACCACATCCAAAACCAACAAGGTAGAACGTTTCTACCTATCTCTCTTAGTCAAAGGCTACCAACTCAATAATTGTATCATAGATTCTGAAGCCTCTGACAATGTGATACCCATGAAAGTCACAAATTCCTTAGGACTTACCCGACATGTGCAAATGGCTCTTGCTATTCAATGAAATCCAAAGAAGTACCATTGGTAGGCAGGATAAAGGATGCTCAAGTTGCTCTAGCTGACTTCCCAAAGAAGAAAGTGTTGCTCACTAATTTGGTAGCTAACATTCCAGCTTCGTTTGGCATGCTCCTAAGTAGAAGCCTCTGCAAGGATTTATGTGGTGAAATCAAAATGTATTGGTCCTCTACAACCATACCTATGAAAGAGGAGGTGAAGAAGTTACTGCTAATGCGTAAGATGAAATACATAGTACACAAATCAAATGATCCAAGGGGGACATTTTATTTCAAGTTAGCAGGATAGGATACTATTTCCTCACATCCAATAGAGATGAAGATTTTCCATTCCTCATTGAGAAATAAATGGAGATGGAACCATCATTAGTTAAATCATTTCGGCATGAAAAACAGCTCATTGGGGAGTAACATATTCAATAAAGGAAGATTCATGTTGCATAATAGATGATTTGATGCTTTTGAAGACTCCACTAACGATGAGGAAATACAAGATATCGGATTTGAGGTAATCATGGATAATCCTCTTTCAAATTTTAATTTTTCAATCTATGAAGGATGGAGATATGTGAAGAAATGCAAGAAAGCCACCCAACATCATTCAAAATGGTCATGAATGATTCACTCTCCTATTTTGGTTTTTCAAGTGATGTAGAAATGTTGAATGAAGAGATAGAGATAGTCGAGGAATCAAATTATATTTCGATTCAATCATGGATGAATATATGGAAGAGGACAATTTATTTCTTGAAACCAAGGAGCAAAATGATGATTACAAGGATGATATGGATTTTGAGCTCGAAGGAGTGCCATTCCCACAAAGCATGGACCTCTTCTCCTTGTCGAAGTGTCATGAATCAAGCATGCTCGTACATGCATGAAAGTGAATCTTGGGAGATGAAAAACTTGGAAGAAATGAACGAGGTCACTTCAAATGAATCATGGGAGCATATGGATCATATTTTCATCATCTCCTGGAGGCACAATGTAGAGACTCTTTCAATAGAAATGAAAATGAATCTATGATGAATCTAGAAGAACCATCCGTGCAAGATATTTTAAAGGGTGCAAAGAAACTGAAAATCCTTAGCTTAGCCTAGAACTCTTGACTCAGGCTATGGAGATGCAAGACAGGTATGAATCAATTTGTTCTCCTCATTTTTATACACCAATGTTTGATGTGGAGATGGAGCAGTCAGATAAGCTGGATGACTTCCTCAATGATGAACATGAAAGTGAAAGCATGTCTTTTTCTTCCACATTGCATGAAGAAGTCCGTGAATGAAAAGAAGAAAAGTTATTGAATCCCCTTCTGTCTTCCCAAATTTTAAATAAAACACCTCCGCCATGGTGGAAGATAGTTGGGAAAATGTTGAGTGACTCATGTTGAGAAGAGTTGTTCACAACAAGCGCATTGGGAATGTGTTCAAAATCAGCTTGGTCACATCACTTTGGAATGTTCTTCCAGTATGGAACAAGAGTTCATATGGAAAAATGCACCTAGAGGTAAAGATAAGCTTTAGGTGGTTTTAAATAAGAGGATTAAATGCAAGATATTTTAAAAGCAAAGAAGACGCAGGAGATCCCAACCTAATTCTCAACCTCTTAAATCAATTCATGGCCTTGCAAGATGGATATGAGGTCATTTTTTATCCTCCACTCAACATTCAAAACCTCGTATTAATATGAGTCAAAAAGTGAATTTGATGCTTTTATGGAAAATATGTCTAGGAACGTGAATGTGGGGATGAAAAGATATTAGAAGATTTAAACAACTTGAGCAAGAATCAACCCTGGGATAATGATGAGATGCTCAATGAAAGGTCAGCATGATGTGGATGAACACGAAAGGAATATGGCACTCTGAGACCAATTTTAAAGAGCATGAAGGCAAGGGAATTTCTAGGTGAAGGCCTGAGCATCAAGAAGCTCACTTAGAATCACTCTTAAAAAGTACACAAACAATCATGAAAGCACATGGATTTCATAATCACTAGAGGAGGGGAGACTACTTTCTTGAGCCATTCAATGGCTTCATATAACATCATCATTCGGTGTTACCTCTTTAAGAGTAACTCCTAAAAAGGAAATTTCTTCGGTGAAAGTGAGTTATCCCCGCATTGTATTATAGGTGAGTTAGGTTTGTTTCCCCTTTTTCCCTTTTGTGTGTGTTTTCCCTTTGTTATGTGGTGTGTTTCCTTCACTCATGTGTTTGTGTGTTTGTTGTCCCTTTCTAGCTATCTCTTGCAAGTTGTGTGTGTTTCTGAAAGGCCCAATGGATAAGGCATTGGTCAACGTTATGGGTTGTATTGAGATTATGGATTTCTCAAGTGATTTCCCCCCTTGTAATCATTCCATAACATGTCCCCAAGCTAGAGGTAGTTGTTTCCATGTGAATGCGCAACAGGAAAATTCTCAATTTCCAAGCATGAGAACCTACCCTATTTGAAAATTTTACTCAAAGGTCATTCCGAGCTCCTCTTCCTATCACCCTAATCCCCCGAGTCAGTCTTATCCCTTCTCTCTCAAGTAGTCCAGAGTGTTAGGTCACTATGTTCTTAGGTGATCTATGGGTATCTATTCATTCCATGTTCTTCCCAAGCCAGATCCACCAAGACAAGCTTCTCAACAAGCTTGGGAAGGGTTGTTCTCAAGACTTCTCAAGGCCGATGCACACCCCTCAGAATAGAATGGGAGCCAAAACCCATAAAAATGCATAGCAGTTGATCAAATAAAAATTTTCAATCAGTTTCGAAAGGTTTTGGGAATTTTTGCAAATTTTGAGCAATTTTAAGAACAATGAGTCTTGGAGGCCTAAGCAGTGCACAATGCAAAAATAGCCCCGAGCTTCAGGAAGTGATTCCAAGATCTCAAGAGGGAGTTAAGGGCAAACAAGATATATTTGGAAATTTAATTTAGAGCTCTACAAGATTTTAGAATCATATTCTTCACAACACATAGGTGCACTGTGTTCCCATCTATTTTTTCTTATGCACAACCTTGGAGCCATAACAAAAATCCTGAATTTAAGGGTGAAAACGGTGGAATAAATCTCTAAAAATCCAACCATTGGATTTAGAAGACCATTTTCCGTCAATATCATATAAAATTTCATCAAAAAATTCCACCGGAAGTTCCAGATATGATCCCAACAAGACGCCCCCAAGGTAAATTTCCAGCAGTTAGCCATTTTTTGGGTTGGAAATCCAACTAATGGGAGAGTGGTGCAGATTTTTTCACAAGTGTACCAATTTTTTTGCGAAATATGCACAATAAAATGTGCCCATACCTCATTTGGACCCTTGGACCCTCTAGATGACCAAGTTTTAGCTCCTACTGCAAAATAAGCCCCCCATGCTTCATTTCCTAGCCCCCACTTTGACCAATGCAGCTCGCCACGTGGCCCAATAATCATAGGGTGCACTTTTTTGCACAAAACCTTGGTGTAAGAGGTGTAATAAATTGTTCCCCCATCCTCTTAAGCCCCTGATTCAAGCATGGGACCCTGTCGGACCACAAAAGTGTTGTTTTTAAGCCCTCCGCTCAAGCTCAACTACCAATCATGCTATGATAAGTGGACCAATAGGGTTAGGGCACAATTTTATACACTAAATGCACCAATAAATGGGTTCAATTATTGCAAAAAAGTGTGACTCATTCCCAATCTTCAAAATATATGAAAATTCTAACTGTCGAGCTACCACTAGCTGCTTCCTTCAGAGACGGACAAGTTTTCTCCAATTGTCGGATTCTCCCTCCAATCCTCCATTACTGCTGCTAAAAACATTCTAAAGCACCTCAAACATCTTCATCATCATCTTTCCATCATCCATTGTTGTGGAAATGAGAAAAACCAATATTTTTGAGCAAAAACCATGATCATATGTTGCCAGAAACTCTCATGTGGAAAACGAAGAATCACTCATAACTCACAAACCGTCAAATCTTCATAAAAATTTGGGAAAATTCTCTTCTCCCAAATTCCTCCATGCTGCAAAAATAGAAATTGCAAAGGTGCATCAGACCATTAATGGCAGCGAAATCAAATTTTGTGCCCTAGCTCCCTTTTCCTCAGTTTGACGTTGATTTGATAAGTGGGTAGAGTTACAAATTTGTATGAAGCATCTAGAGAAAAACCCATCACAAAGAAGTTGATTTTTCATCAATTAGAGGTGGGGAAGAAAAATTCAAAAAATCTTGGTGACTCCATTAATGGCTGCCCTAGTAGCTCTATGCCTGAAGCTCTCACCAAGTGTAATTTTTCATTTTTTATTTCTGAACTTTTTGGTGAGCAAATCATGATGAAAATTGGAGCACTAGTTCGCGACGAAAAGCCAAAGTGATTTTTTCCCATTGCAAATCAAGGCCATTTTTCCACTTACTAAAAATATCATATTTGATACTTCCCCACATGCTATAAATGGCAAGTCCCTCCGAATTGCATGTTCGATCACTCGGGACAATAAGAAAAGGTGTAAAATGGAAAGTAAGACAAAAAACAATTTTTCCCAAAATAGAAGGTCCCCAAAAAGAAACTTGCTAAAAATAGAAATTTTCTAAAAATAGCAATATCTCATGAATAGAGGAGGACATAATATGGAAAAAGGTTTAGAAGGTAAAACTAGGACAAGACAGGTGATGTGTCCCAAAATAGTAGGGCATGGTATCATATTCTAAAAATAGAAAGTTTTCATTTTGGTAGTAGAAAGTTGCAGATGGATTTGTTTTCACTCACCTTACTACTTTTTGGACTCTCCTTTAGATAATGAGATGGTTTCATGGGTTAAATAGAGGAATGAGAACTTCATAGAGGTCCTGGAAGCATCATCCTTAGTGCAATGGTATACAAAGGTGAAATAGGGCATCGCAAGATGCAACATGTGAATTCATCTTCATCACTCAGGAGTTGGGTGATTTAAAGTGAGTTGGTCGTGATCAATTTTAACGAGTAAAATATTTCATCAACCAAGTTTCAAGGAGGGTCATCATGGGCATTGTATGTGTTCATCCCGAGATCATTGATCGTAAATCTCAGAACAATGTTTCTGAACACTCATTTTGTGGTCTAGGGTGTTTGTGCATCATGTAGAGGTTGTGATCATCATTGGAAAAATCTTCATCAAGGCGGAGGTATCCCTACTCATGCTTCAGAGCATTCTTCCATTCTCTCTCCATTCTTCCCCCTCTTCTCTACCCCCTTTCTAATTATTTGTTGTGAGCAATCATGACGTTCATCTTATTCATTTAAATGTGGCTTTAACAAACATTGTAATAAGTTTCCCTTGATTAATATAAAAGGGAACTTAATTTCATTCCTAAGAATGTCAAGAGTCACATGTTGTGAGGAAAAATGAAAGGTCACGAGGGGGTAGATGAAGAGTCATTTTGATTCTATATAATGTAATGACACCCTCATTCTTAAGGGTTGTCAATTTTGTATACTCATGAGAGATCACTACTTGTGAAGAAACAAAGGAGATAGCTATTTCTTCTAGTTCCTTTCTCTATGTTCTTCTACTTCTAACTATGCACAATTTTGTCAAAGCATCAATGAAGAAAGAAGGAGTTTCATCCCCTTTTTTGGATGAGGATATTTTAAAAAATTTGAGTTCTCAATCTTAACTCATCTTGTTTCCACTTGCGAATTTTTTTCTTCTAAGTATATGTGTGTTGGAATTTTCCGGTTAATGGTTGTAGGAATATGATTTTCTACCTACAATGTTGATCCCCATCTCTTTTTCTCACTCCCTTTCCGATCTCCTAGAAAATTCCTCTCTTACAGGTATCCACAAGCTTTTGCCACAGGATCAATTGAGTGCCCCTATAGGATCCCCAACCATCAAGCCACTAACAATTTTGATTTCATACATGCATAATAAGTGGAGCTACACCACCCAAGCAGAGGGACATAGAGTCCCAGAGACCTTGGCAAGAAACCCAAAAATTTGTCCACTCAAAAAAATTTCTCACTAACATGTGTGCAGTGAATTGGATGATAAGAAAGAAGATAGAGGGGCACACCGATAAAATGATGCAACTAGATGAGCTACGTGCCATGCAGATAGAGTTAGAAGATAGATAAAGCTAGATAAAAGGCTTGGCATGACAGGCACATTAAAAATAAAACATTTACAATATGGAAGATGACACTCTTGTATAACTCCAAGTTTGTATGCCATCCTGGAAATATCAAAGTGCATTAGTTGAGACCATTTGTAGTAACTAAGATATTGGAATCACACACATGTTAATTATAAGCGTTAGATGGCACCATGTTTCCTATTTACTTCAATGGGAGTATGTTAAAGCCCTACTATAAATAAGCTTCGTTTTTAATAATAAAGCAAGATTTCCATTTAGATTATATTTATATTTCATGTTTTGTGTTACTTTGTTGTAATAAATGCATTCACACATAAAATCTAATTATTCTATTTTATATTGATGCATAGAGGACCGCACATACTTTTAGTGTGGGGTAAAGAAGGTGCAAGTGCACATGGGATAACATGTGACGCTACACTTCCTAAGAAGATAGTAAGGGTGCGCACAATGGCATGAAAGGATGATGCATGATGTAAAATTATTTTGCTACGTGAAATTTGGTTATATGAAAGGCTGGTTATGGTGCGAGGGTGCTATAAAATGTTGGTGCTTAGAAGAAATCACTCGAATGGATACCACAAGAAGTGTTGGCTACGCAGTGTAACATGGGGAGGTAGTAAGTTAGAATACTTGGAAAGTGGCATAAAGGAAGGATGTGTATGACATAAGAAGGTGCATGAAAACTTTTGTGCATCTTAGGTAGTAGTGACGTGCTTGAAGGTTACTACGCCACACGCGTAGAAGAAAAAAGTGCAGAAAAGGAAAAGCACTTTTAAAGCTAAAATGGTGGCAGTGGAGTGTAATTAATGCAATAAAAATATCAAAATCTATAAAATGGGCATGGGGTGAAGTTTTTCCTACATTTTTTGCAAACTTGTGTGATTGGAGAGCTTAAGCAAAAAATTGCAAAGGAAAAAGTGTGAAGAATGATCCAAAGAGATGATGAGAACTAGAGTCGGGTAGGTACATAGATAAACCTTGACTTAAGGAGCTCTTTGTGAGAAGTGGTAATTGGTTAAAGGTGGAGAGAAGATTTTGAGTAAAGGTTCACAAGTAAAGGTGAAGAAACATGGTTTGTAAGGTTAGTACATAGGTTTTGGAGCTAGGCACGAGCATTGCAGAGTTCGAGAATAGGGCACGAGTTTGATAAACAAGTATAATGGTTAAGCAAGGTAATGGAAAGGGTGTCATCCGGAGAATGAATTGAAGGTTTTGAGCAAGTATATATTTTTGATCATTGTGGCACCAAGGGCACAAGTTGCATCAAGTTGAAAACCAGACCAATTGAGAACGATGACACCTAGGTGAGAACCAAAGTATAAGAAGAAGGTCATGGATGAAGCACTCAAGGATTGGTTCTCAGAAATGTAGTTCCCACTTGAGGTGATAGTTGGAAAGTCATAGGTGTCAAATCTTCATAGTTTCAAGCTCGGTGATTACAACCATTGTACACAGGGGCATGGCGACCATCAACAAGGACATGTTTTGTAAGTTAGAAACAAGAAGCGTAGAGGGCCAGTGATTTTGGATGAATTTTTTGTGCAAGACCTTCGAGGAGGCAAGGGTCCTTGCTTTTTTCAACTACCATATTTTGGAATTCCCACAAATTTATTTTAGTGGCTCATGTTGTGTGTACATGAGGACTACTTTTAATTTGTAGATAGGAGGATGAGGTTGACTTCGGACCGAGAAGCAAATTCATAGGCCTACACAAAGATAGGGGAAGAGATAGAGATGGATCTACGCGATGACACAAAAATTGAGGAGATAGCCACATTATTAGAATATGAAAGGGGTAAGCGTGCATTTGACATTAAAAGATAGTTGAACCCACTACTATAGTGGTTACACGGCTAGTAAGTTATAAACCGGGAGCCTCGAGTGTTTGAATGAGATAAACAAGAAGTTCCTTCATATATTACACATAATATGGTAAACAAAACTAAGTATAACATTGCCTTGTACATAGCCAGGGGATCACTGAAGTATCTAAGGTATAGATTGAACATGGTGATAAGATTACATGGTGTTCAATCCTCCTCTTGATTGTCTTTTGGGAAATTGGAGTCCCAGATGGGCTAGAAGATAACATGTGGATCCACCCACTTGAAGATAATTCTCCAACAACAAGATTTACTAATTTCATTTATGACGAGAGGGATTAACAACCCTTACAAAGCACACATTGAGAAATGGTACATGTAGATACGTGAAGCATTCGAAAATGAATGGCGCATCTTGAGGAGTTTCGACACTACTCAAAAACTAGGTAGATTTTGTTGTGATGTAACAATTTAGCCTTACACGCTTACTAATGAAAAATGGAGAGTTTATGCCATGGTGCAAACTTCCATTTGCATCCCCACTAAATATTTCTAATGCACAATTAACATGATTAAGGATGTGCGACATCTACATTTCAATGTGGACTAAGTGGATTTTGATTACCATACATCAAGGAAAACATATGGATATGTACACAAGCTAGCATATTTAGAAATAATGGAATCCAACATGATGGACTTAAATCCAATCGTGACCCTGGTGGTTGGAAAAGAGGAATGCAGGGTATACTTCGTCCTCTGACCAAAGATGAAGGATGGGAAAGAAATTAAAGTCACGGGTGTCACCATGTTGTAACCACTAAGGAATTACATGGTGAAGATGCCTAAGTGTGCACACAAGAAGACTCCTGAAGAAGAAGAAGGAGAAGAAGATCTAGCTGCAAGGTAGGTAGATCACAACAAGAGACAAAACATGAGGATGGAGCACAGAGAGTGAAGTGCACCACACATTGAAAAGAAGGTGAATCCTATGAAAAAAATCCAAGTCCAGTAAGATGGAAGCTAATCCCAGTAAGGGAGGAGCCACTGTCATTGACATCAAGGAAGACGAAGAGGACATAGAGAAGCTAATTGGAGAAGATATGGAGTGTGATGAAATACTAGTGCATGAAGAGGAGCCCATGTAGGACAATGTAGAACAATTGGTATAGGAAGAGCCACGAGTGGAAAAGGGGAAGGATGTAGAAGAAGAACACAAGGAAGAGCTCGTATATCTATAAAATGAAGAAGAATACAAGGAGGAAGAGGAAGAAAAAGATAAAGGAACTGGGGTAGTATTGTGCGGGAGGTGCCAAATAAGTAGCACATGAATGGGAGAAGGTTAAGGTAAGCTGGGTCCTCGGATGACATGTATTAATGAAACCACAAAAATGCTCAAGGCGAGATACTAGAATTCAGTACCAATATAAGACCTCTTATGTTGGGAGTTATTTGATAAAAATGAGTCTTTAACACACATAAAGAAGATGCTCTCATGGAATTACCACGTGCACATGGATGAGCCGAGTTCAAAGTTAAAAGAGATTCATTATCGAGATGCAATGAAGAAAAGGCTAGGAGAATCCTTTCCTATCGTGGACTCCCACAACTAACATATGAACAATTGTGTAATGTGCGTAATAAGATGGCCTTAGAGGTAAGATGTAGAAATTTTGATAAGGATTCCGCCATTAAAAGGATGTGACAGGAAGAACAGCGCAAAAATAAGAAAATTCATAGGATCAAACAAAGTGTAAAGGAAGAGTGGGACTAGATGTTTACTGCATACAAAAAAGAGGAAGATATAGCGAAAAGCATCACTAGCATATGCCTAGAGTTGGTAAATCAATCACTTTGGATGAATATCGAATAGAGAGCTGCACTATTTAGAAGCCCTCGTGCGAGATGATGTTTATAGAGAGAAAGAATGGGTGGGGACCGATGATGAAGAATTGGCCACATAGAAGAAGAAAAATAAATAACATGTGGAGAAGGGTATTACTGAGAATGAGGCATTGGATATAGATGTTAAATAAACCACATAGAAGGTAGATTACGTCTTTGATAATTGCCAATACTTCTCTCTCATTATTAACACACACACTACCTTTGGGTAGGAAGCAAAATTGAGAAATATACATGCCAACATGAAGAATAATAAGGCCTCTACCCATTGGTCCCGTGCAATATGGATGCTTTAAAGTGAGTGACCATAGACATTGATGTGATAGTTAAGGAGATAAAGGAGAAGGTAGGACGAGTTGACTCTGCGTAACTACTCAATGTTATGGAAGCAATGCTCGATAAAGTGCAAGGAATTCTGGTGGCTGGAAGGAGTTAGAGAATATATTAAGTAAGGAATTTCAAAAATTTCTTCCACCTTAGAAGGCTTGAGTGATGAGTACGTGTGTAGATGGAAGATTTTCATTCTTTGGGTAGATGCCCCCATTATTTGTTCTTTATATTCTCTCATTTTTTCATTAATTATTTAAGGAGGCATTATTTTTCATATTTTTGAGGACTAAAAATACTCCTAGTGTGGGGTAAAATTGGTAAAATAAATGGCTAAGTGTTAGCCAAGTAGAGTTCACAAGGGATGTGTGAAGAGACACACACAAGAGGAAATCTATCACACTTCAATGCATGAAATCATGTGTGTGAGGACATGGATCTAAAGTAGAACAATGCGCGAGAGGTACGCGGCAACACGGTGGAACAATTCAGCACATGAAGGATCATGCACATGCATGCAAGATAATTAGGACTTAGCCAATTTTAGAGCATTGGATAAAAATAGGAAAGAAAGCAGATGGCGTGGCACATAAGCGAGGGCTATAAATAGGACAAGGAACATTTAGATGAGGAAAGATACGATGTATGAGGATAACCTATTTTAGGATTTAAAGAATGTTAAAGCAATCTATTTATAGCTTGATCTATAGTTAAGGCAAGTTGTAAAAATGCATGCGAGTTAAGAATAACACTCCTATTATTAGGAAAGTGCATGTAAGCGGTGAAGGTAAATTCCCCACCGTGTATAAATAAATGATGCACTCTTATATTTAGGACTAGTAATGATGGGAGCTTAGATTTCAAATAAAATAGAGGAGTATGTGTGTAAAAGAGCTATTCTAAATGAATGCATGGTCCAGTGCATGTCTGTAAATAGTTTATAACGTAATCAACTTATTTTTGATGTAATAAAGTATTTTTGCAATGGATAACTATGTTTTGGCAGCAATGATAGCTATATTTGTGCATGGTATTATGGGAATACATATATTTTTTTATCATTATGTATGTTGAAAGAATTCCTTATTATATGTGTTTCCAAATTGTTATAATATCATGTATCTTCTTACATATATGGTTATGATGAATATGCATGTCTAAAATCTTGATAACAAAACAAAGGAGGAACCTAAGAGATGTGTGCACTTCATACGTGTGTTCATACCTTATCCGAATGAAGTGCCAATGCGCATATCTAGGCATTGGTTAATAATAAGACTTCAAGATAACCAAGCGTGTGTTGTTGGAAATTGGAAAATCTTATTCTTATCGAGAAACTATTGATTTTGTACTACAAATATTTCTTCCCCATGAAAGGAACACCCGTGTGGGACACTAGTGCCCACCAGTCCTTTATATGTTGGGCAATTTTTCCCATACTAATTTGATGCCCAATTTTGATTTTGAACTTGTTTCTTAGATTTTGTGTATGTATCTAGTGTGTGAATTCCTGAGAGGGTTAAATAGTCACCCAATTATTGCCCCCACTTATTTGGGTTGCATGAGTCGAGTGTGGCTAAAACAAGTAAATATGAAATGGATGTGCACATATGAAATGGAAGTCTTGCATGGGGAATAGGTAATACGCATAGTAAAAACCATGACATATGAAAAAAATGGGAAAAAGGCTAGCCAATAGTGTTAGTCACAAACAAGTATACATGATGTAATATGAACAAGTCACAACACGCATACATGGGATGACACTTAGGATGTCACACTATAATCAAATCCTTTAAGATGATATGAGAAAATAAGAAATGAACGTAGGGCATAACCCGTAAATAGTTACAATCAAGACATAAACAAGGAAGACAAAATATAAGAAAATCAGAGAACCATGATTAAAAGTAAGCATGCAATACAAATTCTACACATAAATCACCCATTAGCATGTTAGAAATATTTATAGTATGCCACATGTATACAATGGGAAATAGGAATGAAAGTATTAGATATTGCAATGATAGAACTTGAATATAGGAAAATATGAAAAGTAGATACCTTCAGGAGCCTCAATGGGACTCGTATGGTATAGTGCCAAGCATCATACATCATGCGTAGAAACCTATAAGTGATCTGCATTCACCTCAAAAATTACCATGTGAACATGCATGTGTGTATGGAAAAATGATAAATCATACTATGAACCCAAGTAACATGATAAGTAGTGTACACCATATAATAGAATGAGCAAGTAAGGATACATCTAATAAAAAACTAATCTAGTTTTTGATTTTTTTGTAAATATCAGAAATACTAAAAGAGGGGAAAAAATTCCCCTCCACTATATGTGTACAAAGTGAGGTTCGTGTAGTAAACTCACCTTCAATAGTCATTTTTATACATATAACAAGAGTTTGTCATCAGTAGCAAGTTGGGAGAGGTATGCCCCAAGTGTGAATGCCACGGTGATCTAAGTGATGTCATTAAGAAAGTCTTCTAAATCTGAGTCATGACCGAAGGGGATAACACAAGAGATACCAAATAACAATGTCAACATAGTGATGGGAAAACCCTATGGAGTCTAAGATCCCAAATGTATGAGGAGTACATGTAATGATATAAAAAATAAGAGTGTGTCTAGTAGGAGAAAATAGAATAGGTGGATCATTGGGCATGTTGTAAATAGTGGGAAAAGTAAGTGCAAACATAAGGGTCAATATATAAGTCAAGATATGCATCACATATAGCACTAGGAGGCTCATCGGTATCAACTGAAAGTAATGAAGAGACACAAGACTCGTCATAAGTAATATGAAAATATTACAAACATTAAAGTTATATGTAGTAGCCCCTATGATCATAGACATAAATGTGGAAAGAGGGGAATTTATTTCCCCTATGGATGCAACAAGATGATGAGTAGCCATAGTAAATGAGTTATGCTTAAAATCAAAACTAATTATCAAATCAAAACATTGTGTTATAACTTGTGATGAGGAAGGTACAAAGAGTGATGTAACATTGGAATCAGTAAGCATATGATCATTAGAAGTTCATCGAGAGTGAGACATGTTGCGGCGAGTATCATGGTGGTGATAGAAAGTGTATCATGTAAATCAAGTAGAATTTTAGTCCATCACTGAAAAATAATGGTGTGCAATATGAGTCAGTAACGTTAATATCATGTATGGGAGGGATATCATAAGAAGTAGAAACATGAGGTGTGGAATCTATTATATCATTATCCATGGAAGAAGGTGTGGTAATGTCATTATGTGCTATGACATGGGTATAAATAGTTGTATTCATAGTATGCAACCAAGGACGAGCTATAAGGATATTATAATTGATATTATGATGCATAACATGGAATATAACATCAAGAGTGCAAGTGGCTAGAATAATGGATAGAGTGTTTTCTCCCAACACTCACCTAGGTGTGTTATCAAATTCAAGAATACATAAAGTAGATGGATTTAGATAAGTAGTAGAAAATCTTATTTAACAGATAAAGGAAATGTTGCATATATTAAGACCATATCCATCATCAACTAAAGAACGCTTAACAAACACATTATGAATTTGAACTTGAATATATGATGAAGGAGCATTATCAATAATTGTTTAGGAATGAACAAGAGACTTAAAGATCTTGTGTGCTAGATGGAGATGCATATGAGATATGATATTTAAGATATGTGGGCAAGCTAGATGGATACTAATAATGATCCCTGAGAGTCGACATGATGAATGAAATATATTGAAATCCAAAACCAAAGAAAGAAACCCTAAGGGTATTAGGGTTAGGGAAATGATGAAGTAAACAAAATGAGGGATCTTATGGAAATTGAGGGTTTGATCAATAAGCGGGTTCACCAAATGATTTGAAAAAAATTAAATCATATATCGAGGACCGAGATCAAATGAATATTATAATAATAAGTAAGATCTAACATGAAAAGTACAAATAAGTGTGCAAGATAGGATATGAGAGTGACTTAGCTTATACTTGAAGAGTTGGGATGATCCTGGACTAAGAACTAGGCAAAACAACCTTAATATGGGTTGTGCATGATTTGTATGAAATTTTTTTATATGGAAGTGCACCATATAATACCATCAAAAAGAGGACAATACCATCCATGCGGTACTATTTGAACCCAACTTTATTGTCCTGGTAGTGAGTGTAGACTGGTTCTTTCGGATCTGTCAATGCCATCTTTGCTTCACTTTTTGTCACTTCAACTTCATTGTAGGGTTTCTCTATCACACCTATACATGTAAAACAAACCCTAACTACCTGCACAAAGCTCAATCAAATATTAGATGAAACAAATAATGTATATTTTTAGTTAGACTGACTCGGCAGTTAACCCAATGTGATTATCACCAAGCACTGCACTACATTTCAGACTCTATGTAGTTCTTGTGAGTGTGTGATTTGAAGTGTATCCCTTGAATCTAGGTTTCCCTTATGTCATTTGCACCAAGATAGAGGGATAAACATAAATTTTCCCCAAGATGAATGTGTGAGATATAATTCAAAAATAGCCCTTCCTATACAGTTATTAAAACAACCCAAATGTAATCTTTAAATGTTGTTCATTACCTAAGTAATAGATAGTAAGTATTAGTTCCCAATTACCCAGCCCCTAATGATGATGAGTAATTCATGTATATATATGATTCCCTTGTTTGAATTTCATCATTAAGAACTAAAAAGCTGACCCAAATTGATAAAAGAGGCTCTAAAAAATATACCAAATGATGTGGAAATTCAAAATAAGGAAAAGGAGGGAAAGGGACAAAAGTAGCCAAAGGGGACAATAGCATCTGGAGGACTCCTATCCCTAATGGGCGGTAGTTTCCAAGATTCTTAGAATATATGAAGGTCAATACAGAGTTGGATCACATTTTGTCTAGTGTCCAAAAGTAAAGTGATCATTTTATAAAAGTAAATAATAAGAGTGTGGGAAAGATAAAAGTAATGAAAGAGTAAAATAAGTGTTGTTAATGTATAGTCTTCTTACTTAGGAATCATGCATATAATGACATACCTAGAGGTGCTGATGTAAGTAGAAAGTGTATGATTTCATGACTACACACATCTATATATTTGAATATGTAAATTGGAGGTCATGAGTAGCCATAGTGACATCTTTCCTCTAATGTGTATCATGAGAGTGCATTAGTCTCATGTATGGGTCACACTCATAAGGTTGTTGTACTATTACATGTCACACACATTTATGTAACATAAGATGAGCTCTAGGAGGATGTTTTATCAATGCTCGATTATGATTACTCTATATCATTATTTTTTTGTAATGTTTCTAGGAATGTACTTATGTATTTGTTGAAGTTGATGTTGAATGAATTTTGAAGGTTACATTTGAGTGTGTGACTATATAGGCTAGGATGAAGTGGCAATAGGAAATGTGATAGGTTAAATAGGATACTCATAGGAAACATTTTGTATTTTTACTTTGTTATTTTATATATATGTTCGTGAGAAAAAAATTCGGGTGGAAAAATTAGATGTCTCCACCAATGTTCTCGGGGGCTACGCTCCTCCGAATTAAATGGTACAGCTCCCATTATTGAAAGTAAACTAATCCTAATCCTATATAAATTTTGTGGGTGGCCAAATTGGTTGGGGATCACACAAGGACACTCCATTGAACCTATAGCAAGGTGTTTGTAGGGGGTACAAGGGAGGAAATTATAGCGATGAGGGGAAAAGAGAGAAATTATGAAAGGGAGATTACTGTCATGAGTAGGAAATCAGAGTCTCACACCTAGTAATTGGATTAGTTCATCATTCAATATAGAGGAAACATAATGAAGCTATCTAGTGAGATGGGAAAATCGAGACACCAAGTTCTCATATTCATCTATCAAAGATACAAAGCTATTGCATCACTATGCTTACAAAGTGTATAAAAGAGGGAAATAGAAGAACCATGAGATGCCTATAACAACCATGCTTATCATGTCAATGATGAGAGGAAACCATGCATACAAAGTTGCACACATTCATACATCTTGGAAAGCGAAACTCTATTCCTTGATTGACATTTACAAAAGTTGTACAAAGCAAGGGAAAAGAAGAAAGTGGAAGAAATTGTAGCTTTATTTCATGTATATTTGTGACACAAAGTCCAACAAACACCATCCAATATTGCCACAAAGCGAAGTCTTAAAAATCTGGAATCCCTTCGAATGGAGAAGGCATCCTAATTTATACAATTTTAATTGATCTTTCATCTCGCTCATATGACTCTTCATTTCCATATTCCACTTGTGACCTTTTTTTTCCATGAATTAAGTATTTCTCTTATAATTTTGAGAAAATACTTTTACAATTTTAAAATAGGTCACTTAAGTGAATAAGACAAAATACAATGATTACACACAACGAAGAATTAGAAAGAAAGGGGGAAGAGAGGAAGAGAGGAGAGAATGAATGAGAAGAAGAAAGAAGGAATGTCGATGAAGATGATGCCCTGTTGCCTTCACCTCATTTCCTAACTAATATGATGAAACATCTCAATGTGGAGAACTCTGATTCTCTAAACCTTTTACACCATAAGAAACCTCCTTTGGATAATGCACAAACACCTCGAACTAAGTGTTTAGAAACACTATCGAACGATCTCCTTAGTGACTGCAGGCATTTCTCACTGAGGTCCACTCTGAAGAAGCTTGAGGATTGCAACTGATATTTGATGACTTCTACTACATAACCACACTTTTTACTCATTAGGAAGCTTTGATGAAATGCATTTTGAACACTTTTTCCTGCCAATGACGATCAAAATTCTCCCATGGTACATGATGCATAGACATCTCGATCACGGAATGAGTATTGAGAAACATTATTTCGGGACTTCCCAATGTGAGCTTGGGAGGGACATAGGAATTACTCACAACAATCCTCTTTAATACTAGATTGATGAACCATGACTCATTTGGAATCACCCGGCTCCCTAAGTGACGAAGATGGATCCACCTGCTGCATACTGTGATGCCCCGCCTTGTTGCATGACACAATTGGACTCAAGATGATGTTTTTAGGATCTTTATGGAGTTATAATTTCTATATTTGAACCATGAAACCATCATAAAACCTCACGAAGAGACCAAAAGGTGGAGAGATGAGTGAAAATGAATCCGTCTGTAACTTTCGTACTTAGAATTGAAAACTACTATTTTTAGAAACCAAGTTCCAGGAGCTGTTATTTCGGGCAGGTTGCTTTTTTGGCCATGTTGTTGCAATGAGGTGTTTCTCTCACATTCCAAGCATGTTCATAGATGTTTTGGGGTTAATTCAAAATACTTTCCATTTTTGAAATTTGTTTTTTCTTTTTGACCTTTTCGACCCACGTGCCCTAGTTTTCTATTTGTATGATTTTCAATGTCTACTCTTCTGGAAGGTTTTGCCATTTTTGGAAAGTTACTAAAAATGGAAAGTGCAAACTAGTGCCACTTGCTATTTTTATAATCTGAACATAGGAGTGTAGGATTGATGAAAAAATTCTAGATTCCTTCTAGGTTTTTTCTCTTCAATCTTTGTTTATATTCTTAGCTCAATCCGCTTCCATAGTTGTGAGAAAACAATAGAAGAAAACTCCGAGAACAAAATTTCAAATGGATGATATTAAAAATCAGGGATATCTTTTGATTTTGGTTTTTTAAGCTTCAAGGTGTTTGGATGAGGATTTTTCTCCAAGTTTCATTGAGATTCGATCATCGGTTCATTAGTTATGAGCAATTCTTCGTTTTTGTGCCCTAGGGTTTCTGACAGCTCTTGATCATGGAACTTGCTTGAAAAAACCTTTGTTTATTCTCTATAGAAACATGGAATTATTGAAAAATTATGTTGGAGGTGGTGGAAAGGTTGTGGAAGTAACAGTAATTTAGGAGAGGAAGAAATCGGCAGGTTGGAGAGGAAGAAGTTGGTGACAATACGATAGTTAGAAGTTTTGCATATTTAAAAAAGTGGGAATGAGTCACACTTTTGTGCACCAAGTTCTTGGTGAATTTGGTGCAAAAATTTCACTCTAAACCTATTGGGCCACTTTGCGAGCATGATTTTTAGAGCGGGGGCTGGGAAATGAAGCCTAGGGGGCTTAACTAGCGAGAAGCTTGAGCTCATGGTCATGTGGAGGGTCTTGGGGCCCAAATAGGGTAGGAGAACATTTTATTGCACTGTTACACCAAATATTTAGTAAAATTGGTACAAAAAAGTGTGCCAATCTCCCATTCTTTGGATTTCCAACCCAAAAAATGACTAACTGTTGAAGCATGTGCCTTGGAGAGTGACTTGTCGGGACCTTAACTTGAGTTCCTAGAGGAGTTTTTGATGAAATTTTATATGATTCCACCTATAAATGACCTTATGAATCCAATGGTGGTGGTATCATCCTCTTATTATTCTATGTAGGAGTGTTAGTGACATATTTTACCATGTTGTCTATGAGAATCTTAGTCTCATAGACCTTGAATCTTCAACAAACGTCTTCAAAACATGTGAAGGTATCAAATATGGAATTTTCTTGAGTTGTAGAACTAGGCTAGTAGTGAATACATAGAGTAACACTTTCTCATTAATATGGTTTTCTCCTTCATAGAGTAACACTTTCTCATTAATATGGTTTTCTCCTTAAGAAAATATAGTTTTGTATTATATTTCATGTTAAGCCCAATTTTGTATAAGTAATTATACATATAAGTATAATTTTGACTAATTCCTTTAGCAAAATTTTGGTGCACCATAACATTTTGAATGTTGGTGATATTTCCATGTGCATCAATGATAAAACATGAATATAAGTTTATAATAAAAATAATGGAAGATAAATATAAAGAGGAAATCATGTGAGAAAGTAGGAAGCACATGAAAAGGATGGAGCAACATGAAGGATAAGATGAAAAGTGAAAAGGGAATTGGGAGTTAGTTGGAGATAACTAAAAATTAGAGTACACTCATGTCAAGTAAAATAAATGACACACAAGACAAGTAAAAAGGAAAATATAACTATCAATTTGACCACCCTATGGATTAAATAGCTACTTCAAGGAAACCATAAAGACCTCAATGTAGTGCATACAAGAATTCCATCAAAAATATAAGTTAGGATATGGCAACATGTGGCATATACGTCACCTTAATGTAATAGTTAAATGTTATTAGTATAACTCAAGGGCTTATTATAAATATTTATTAACTAGTGAAGGAAATCCTTGTTAGTATATATACCCTTTTGAGGGATCAATGTAATATATAGAAATATATCGTTATAGAAGAGACACATACGATGGAGTACATATTTGATAGAAATGTATGAGCCATGCGAGTTTAGTATGAATAAAGAGAAAATTATTATGGATTCACTAATTTTTTATGTGTGGTTATTTATTCATTGTAAATGCTTAAGCTTTATAATTTAATGTTTTTACTTGTATCTATCATATGTGAAAACTTCATATCAATGTCAAACATGACAGGGAACAACATTTCTCTTCCTTGGGTGATTTCACTATGGTTTCTTATTCTTTAGTGTGATAATCCATCTTGAGGTAGCTTTCTTACTCTTGGTGCACTAGGTTGCTAAGGTTATGTGTGTGTCATAGTATGTAAAATGGTGAAAAATAGATGAGAAACATTTTTGGTTCCATTATAGGGACCCATCATAATTTTTAGAAATGATGAAGTGGGTGTTATCTCCAAAAATAACACCCTATGATTTGTCATGAATGAATGGATGAGAAATCAGTTTTTGTGGGTAACATGGTATTGTATCTCAAGTTGTGGGACTTGCTACTTGAGACAAACCTTTAGAGAAGGTTGGTTCCTCTACCTAATCCTAATGCTAAACTACTCCTAAGGAAGAAAATGTGACTATTTAACCTTATTATAACAATCCAACGGACCAAAAAGAGAGGGAAATTCATGAAAAGAAAAATTCCTAAGCTAACGAGTTGATAGCACCAAGAAGAGGGGGAAAGACACTCTTAGATGAGTGAAAATGGGAGGAATATGAAGGAAGGGAGGGAAGATTTGAGAGCCATGGTCTAAATCAACATCCAATCCACCATTTTTGTGGGGCACAACAAATATAAACCCTACAAAGATGCACATTATACTTGTAAATGCAATGAAAGGAAAGAAAATGCAGTAGAACACAAGCTAGGGCATACAATGGACACAAGAACATGAATTTTATTGCTTCAAATAGATGCCCAGTCCATTACTGATGAAGGAGAAAGGAAAAGATCACCATGTAGTTATCCAAATATGAGGCCTCCAACTCAAAATATAAATGAAGTACTTTGAAAGAATACACTAGCATTACAAGAGGGTCAAACCCTTATAATTGAGCATCCTTTAACAATATATAGAAAGAGGAAAAGAGGGGAAAGGAAAAGAAAGGAAATTATAATTCCTTCCTTGACCACTAACCAAACTCATTAATTCTTCTACAAATACTTAGGTACCACTAAAAGATCACTTCCACATGATATACATTCTCCGCAGAAGGAGAGGGGCGTCATTCTTCATTAATCTTTGGTAGTTGAGATATGATTTGATAAATTTATGTGTTGAGAACCATATCCTTTTCCTTGAACCCATGTTTGACATTTCGGTCCCAAGATTAGATCAATTTTTGAAATTTTAGGTCCTAGAATGTAGATGTCGATGAGACCTTTCCAAAAAGACAAACCTTTCTCAATTTGGTTAGCTCTGATAATGAAAGTTATGCGTAAAATTAGTTTATCGCTCATGTCGCAAATTTTCCTTGCATTTTCCTTTCTTTATGGGACTTTTGAATATTTGAACATTTTAGTGCCCCATGGAATTTTACATGTTAGAAAATTTAAATGTCCCGTGGGTTCATTTTTTTGTTTTACAAATTGTCAAATCCTTGAAGCATTGTCTTTTGAGAAATACACAAAACCTTGAATCAATGTTCTACGGGGTTTAGACTTAGTAGATCTTTGATGAATTTTCCTTAAAACAACCTTTTGGCCTCCATAATCTTTTTCAATCAATCGATATCTTCCCAAGTTATAGCCTAGTTTGGCATAGACATTCAACCATGGACGACCACACTTCCACTTAGCATGCAATCTATTCATGAAGGAAACCAAGGTAGTGCATCTAGATCCTATTTAAAGGAGTGCTTGGGTCTGAAATATAGAAGAATAAGAGAGTGATAAAAAGTGTTGGGGAAATGAAGGGTTAAATAGGGTTTTAAGTAGTAATAAGGTGCTCCAAAACTACTTGCAAGGATGCTATTGAGCATATATGAATGGGTTTGGGTATGAAAGAGGGTTGTAATGGGTAGAATAGCTAAGAAATCTCTTTCTGAGTATTTTTGTAGGGTTTAAGGTAATATCCCTTGATGTATTCGGTCTGTATGACCCTTATGATGTAATGGAGCCATTGCAAATGTTTATAAATCAATATATGGTGTGTGATTCTAGTTATTCATGTTCTTAAGTGTAAACCCTTGTGTTCTTCATATTATTATGGGTTATATCTAGTTTCATTATGCTTATTTACAATGTTCATTCCCATTTATGATGCATCTGTGCACGGATATGTTATCTGTATCTTCTATGTTTGAGTGAATGTCTATGTTTTCATTCTAACAACTCATTCTCCATTAATGGTGGATCATTCTCATGAAGCTCACATAAAAGAGAGGCTCGGTGCCCGTGCATGCCTCAGTGAGCGCCAATGATACACTGCTTGGAAGATAGGCTAAAGTTCTTGGGGTAGAAAGAAGGTATATAAAGAAATAAATTTATTTTGGTTATGTTGTTGGGACCTCTTTTCGAAGCTGTTGTGAGAATTGGGTGTGATGACAAGGTGCTTGACCTTGGATAGCATCAAATCCTGGCTTAAAATCATGGATGATGAGTTTTCTTAAAGGTTCAGTACTGGATCTGAGTTTGATACATGAAAATGGGTGGAGGAAAACATGTATCACAAACTCTATGAGACATTCTTCTATTTTTTCCCAAGAGAGTTGTATGAATGGCTCTCGGCATATGCATTAGGGACAATTTTGTACCCGCGTGATTGATCATTGGTGGAGTAGAGTGCTGACTATTTATACCTTGGAATACACTATTTCTATGTATTCTTACACAGAGATTGTTGAGTTTGAGTTTTTCAGGGAGCCTATAAGATTGTTCTTGTGTGTTATTCCACTTGCTATCAAGATCCTGGTCATTACTTTGAGTTTGGAAGCCTTTGCCATCGCTGGCTAAAATATTGCTAGGCGTGGGGGAGGAAGGCTGGCGTGGTAGAGGATGGCGGAAATTATGGAGGAAATGGAGAGAGAGGAGAGGTGGCTCAAGTATAATGAAGCTCGGGAGAGGGAGTTGACAAGACAACACGAAGCTACATGAGTGATGGATTTATGGAGTCAGATGTTGCGGGAAGGATTTTAGGTTCACGCTGAGGATGTGGAACCCAAGTAGTCAAAACTACCCCATCTTGGCAAGTGCGGAAGAGAAACCCCCTTGGCTTCTAGAGAGAGCTCGTCATATGAAGAAAGGAGGAGAGTCGTAGGCACACATCTTAACCCACATGGTGACCAAACCCTTGCATTTAGTTTTCCGGTTCTAGGATAAATTTTCATAATCCAGTTGGTATCAGTATTAGTAGTCGAGTGACACCTAGGAGGTATAATTTTTCATTTGGTACATTTATGGCTGCATAGTCATTTCTTGTATTTGGAGGTATCCTATCTAATATGACATTTGGTAAGGTGTCGGTTCAAAAGGTTTGAGTATTGCATCTAGAAGTGGTGCAGGAAACACATTTGCGAGTGGTTTGGTATCACAGACTATCGACACACGGTTTAACGTGATGGTGGGTTCGCAGGCACAACCGCTTGTGGCCCTTGCCCACTATGTGAGGAGGATCAGGTGGATCTAGAGGGATGAGAGGTAGAAAATGTAGTGGGTATGGTGGTGGAGGAAACAGTGGAGGGAATCAAGGTCCTGGATCTGGCGGACAAGGTCCACAACACCATCAACAGGTGTTTTATGAGATATCACTCCACTTACCTAATTATAAGGGCATTGAGGATTCGTTAAACATGTACACAAGTGCGAGTTGCTATGGCACGCAAAGGGAATCACTCCTTGGAGTGGAAAGTAAGGTAGTTTGACAACCACATTGCAAGGCGCACGCACACAACCGGGTGTATAGGAAATATGATCCACACCAAACAGTGGTGGATTACATTGCACTACACGTAATGTCTTTTTGGCAGAGTTCCACATACCTGAGTTTGAATAGAAAAACATAAGTGCGTTGAAGGAGATTCAACAAGGAATGGTTGAGACTGTGTGTGAGTATGAAACATGTTTCAAGACCCTCCTATCTAGGTTATCTTATGACATTCACCCTTCGTAGCATGCTTAGTGGTTTGTCAGAGGACTGATCACACCGTTCAGGAGGGAACTTTCATAGAAGACTTTCACAAATCCACATAAGGCCCTAGAGGATTCCTTGCGCACTGAGGCAGTAGGAAGCATTGATACCGGAGTTAGTCCATTCCTAGAAGCACAAATTGTTGCAATGGCAAAACAGCTAGAGAAATTGTCTATGAACTCGGCTCATGAGACTTGCAGCGGGTTATGGTGTACGGATTATGAAGTAGAGGGTCATACAAAGGATAGTTTCCCATGAAGGTCGGTTTGTGCCATATCAGTGGACTATGAGATTTTCCACGGAGATCATGATGCAAGTAGATGTCCATTATTGCAATGTGTGATCTAGAAGAATGTGTCCTACTATTGCAAAATTTACACCTCTACTACTCATGACACCAAGGATTGTAGATTGATTGACTAGATACATGATTCCATTGATACTGGTGTGTGCCATACCAGCATTGCCAATAGTTCCAAGGATGATGGTCATTTTTATGAAGGGCGTGCAGATGGAGGAGGTCGAGGTAGAGGATTCTTAGGAGGATTTAGAGGCCATGACAATCACGGGGGTAGAAGGAGTGAATTCCATTGTGGAACCTACTAGAATTGTGGATCTACATAACATTACAACCTCGAGTGTCTCGATCTTTTGCAGTGCTCTTGGTGTGGGAAAAATCACAAGTTTTAAAGGATGTTGCTATAACTATCCAAGGGGTGAAATTTCTTGGACACTACAAAGTCTTGGTGCTTTCTGAGGCGGACAAATTTTCAGCGTTACTTGGGTGCCCTTGGTGCTATAAGAACAATGTTGACTTATGTTTCAATAAGGGGTATATAAGTTTTGAGAACAAGAAGGAACGTGTTATTATTCCTCTAATAGATGGAAAGTCAGCACCCTATACTAAGCCCTTAAGAGAAGAAGACTGGGACTGGATCTATTTGCACACAATCAAAGACCTTGAGGTTGTACATCTAACAAAAGAAGGTGTTATTTAGTGGGAAGACACTCAATCTATAAGTGATACAACTAGTGTGGCATGTGACAATTGGGCGCACACAACATATGATTTAGTTGGAAGGTAGTTCAGAGGATCGTGAAAAGAGTAACAAAGGCGCACTCACTTAGGTGCTCGGGAGGAAAAAAGTTGTCGAGCTACATTAGGGGAGCCAACCCTGATGTTTTCCTGCGAGCAATGGAGATCCAGTGGATATGTGAGATCAAAAGGATAAGTATTCTTAGCTATACTTTTCTTGAGACCACAACACATTGGTGGGAAACCCATCGAGATAACCTTCTAGAATGGCGTGAGGTGAGAATCACATTCTATATTAGGTTTCTTGAAGTAATACACGTACTACTATATAAGACTATCATGGGAAGGAACCCACCTCATTTCATGTCTAGGAATGTGAGAAGGCCTAGATGGAAGGTGTAAAAGCCTTGCCTCCATATTTATGGGTGCATAATCTTTACTCCACCTTATAAGGTTGTGTGTGCACGTGGTACATTCATTTAGAGCTGCATCGTTAGACATGAAACTAGCAGGAGTTGACGATTGATCTCATTCAAGCTTTTGAGTATCAGAGTACTAATCATCGAGTGGATAAGGCATTATAGGTTGTTAAGTACCTAACTATGGGAGATAGTGCCATGGCAGAGGATAAAGTACTAGAGTTGTTGGGTGAACCTATCTTGGAAGTGTGCTTCAATGAGGAAGAATCAAAGGAGGTATAACTTGAGTGCGCATGCATGGAAAAGGAGAAAGGAAATTTGGTCTATGTGATAGATGGTGAAGAGGTGGAAAACTTAGATGTTAACCATACTATCGTACACGTGAGGTTATGGATAGTGTTGATGAGAAAGCACACGCCTACCATGAACCCCTGAAAACTAAGAAGGTTAACATTGGCTCGGAGGAAAAATCTAAGGAAGATACTATTGGGGATTCTTTGGATAGAAAGGAGGTTTCAAAGATTATTGATTTGTTGCATGAATTTAAGGATTTTTTTGTGCGGGTACCACAAACTCAAGGGAGTTCTCCACTCTTTAGGGAGATGCAGATCAAACTAAAGGACGGTGTGCACCCAATTCATAAGAGACCTTAACGAATGAATCCAAATATGTGCATCAAAGTCAAGGAGGAGATTGACAAGATGATTGCATCAGGAATCATTGAGGTTGTTGAGGAATCAGAGTGGATAAGTCGATGGTCATTAGCATTAAGAAGGATGGGAGGATAAGGATTTACATTGATTATAGGGATTTGAATGTGGTGTGTGTCATTGATCCTTTTCCAACCCCCTTCACCGAGGAGATCCTGGAAGGAGTAGCCGAAGCGCGAGATCTATTCTTTCACATATGGATTCTCAGGATATCATCAGGTTAGGATTGGAAAGGAGGACCAAGAAAAGACAATTTTTGCTACTGAATGGGGAAGTTTTTCCTATATGGTCATGCCTTTTGGACTGAAGAATGCACATGCTATGTTTTCATGTATTTTGGTTCAAGGCGTTTCAAGACTTCATCCATAAATTTCTACAAGTCTACTTGGATGATTAGACAATATATGGATTGGTGAGGGACCATTATGACAATCTAAGGCTGATGTTTGAGTGATGATGATAGTTGAGTATATCTCTCAACATTAAGAAATGTGTTTTCACTACTCCAATTGGCACCCTATTGGGACATATCATATGTAAAGAAGGCTTGTTGGTAGATCCTGCCAAAGTTGTTGTTATTGTAGGATTTGGGGAGGCTACCGGCGAGAGCACGGATTCCTTGGGAATAGGAGGCATTACCAGAAATTTATTAAGGGGTATGCCAAGATCGCTGCACCATTAGAGGAGTTGCTAAAGCAGAAAAGTAAATTTCATTGGGGAGAGGCACAACAAATGGCATTTGACACATTGAATAATAGGCTTATCATTGCGCCCATATTACACTTTCCCTCTTGGGATAAGCCATTCTATGTACATGTTGATGCTTCAGGGATGGTGATTAGAGAAATATTAACACAACTTGGAGAGGGAATTGTTGACCATCCCTTGTGCTTTGCTAGTAGGAAGCTAACCCCAGCAGAACATAATTATACTACCATGAAGCATGAGGCATTATTGATGATCTACGCACTGCACAAATTTAGACAGTATTTGCTATTGATATCTTTTATCTTTTACATAGACCACATGCCATTAAAGTACTTGGTGAACAAGATCGTCTTGCATGGGTGTATATATAGGTGGGTCCTATTGTTTAGGAGTTTAAGTTTACGGTTGTTGTAAAACCAGTAAGAGTAATTTGGGGCCTGACCATTTATCAAGGATTGACTCAGGAGAGGATGCACAAAGCATTGAGGATACAATTCCAGATGCACAACTATTTAGATTGCTGTGTGCACCCTTTGTCTTGGAATATATTCTTTGTGTTTCTCAAAATGGGTGTGGTGTCAAAGGGAATGAAGACTTTTGAAAGGAAGTAGTTAGCCGTAACCATCGTGCCCTACATGTTGATTAGTGGAGACTTATAAAATCTAGTTCATGATGAGGTTTTGTTCTGGTGCATTCTTGAGCATGAGTGCACTGCAATCATGGAAGAGGCTCATGGTGGAATTACAGGAGGAAACTATGTGGGGAATGTGACTACACGCAAGATCCTCTTAGCTGGCCTTTGGTGGGAGACGGTTTATAAGGATTGTATTGAATATTGTAAGGCTGTGATCATTTCCAGTGCCTTGGTAAGTTAGGAAAAAGGGATGAAATTCCATTGAGACCAATAGCTAGTGTTGAACCATTCAAGAAATGGGCAATTGACTTTGTAGGCCCTATTTTACCCACCGCACGAAGGATAGGTTCACACTATATCATTACTTGCACTAATTATCTAACACAATGGGTAGAGGCAATGCCTACGAGGGATTTCACGATGGCCACAACAGTAATATTCTTGTGGGAAAATATAATCAGTAGGTATGGGTGCCCTATGAGTTTGACTAGTGACCGGGGTACTCATTTTTTGAATGAGACCGTTAGGATTTTGTTGGCAGAGTTCATGGTGGCTCATCACAAGACTACTCCTTATCACCCTCAAGCTAATGGGACTATTAAGGAATTTAACAAGATATTGAGTCATAAACTTACCAAGATTTATGATGTTGAGATACATGACTAGGATGACAAAGTCTCAACCGTGATATGGGTGTATAGAACAATTTATAAAATAGTGAACAAAGCCACACCATTTCAATTGGTGTTTGGCGCGAAGTTTTTTTTTTGGTAGAGTTCATGCTACCCTCTCTACATATTACGTGTGTAGGAGGATTGGCTAACGAGCTAGGCATTGCAAGAGTGCATTGACAAGTTAATGCAGTTGGATGAAAGACGATCCCTTGCTAGATGGAGTCAAAATACTGAGAAGGTGAGACAAAAGGCCTGACATGATCGTCACATAAAGAATAAATAATTTGAGGTTGGGTAGATGGTTTTACTTTATGATTCTAAGTTCTTGCATCATCTTGGGAAGCTCAAGGTCCATTGGTTGGGGCCATATTATATTACCCATATACTTGACTTAGGCACTTTCCAGCTACATTTGTTGGATGAAATGTGACCTCCCAAATCCCTGTATTTCAATGGAAGTAGGTTGAAGCCCTACTATAAATAAGGATTTTGGGTGTTTGAAATAAGGCAGTATTGTCAATTAGCATAGGATTTCCCTTGATGAATTATCCTTTCTTTGTGTTTCCCTTTCTCATTTCTTTGTTCCATTTTGGTTTGTTTTGGGCACATGTGTACGTTGGTGGCTAATTCTTATTAGTGTGAAATCATAGCACCCCCAGATGATTTCTAAAGATCTACTTTTCTAAGGCAGAATCATTTGGTGTGATTGCATAACATGGAAATTTTCCTAAGGTGTGGGACCTTGCAAATTAGAAAACCTCTCCATATTAAATATTGGTTCCTTATTCCTCTGTTTAGGTGCATACGTGAGGATTTGCAGAGGATCTATATCTATACCTAGTCTAAAACTTGCCAAGGAGACATGGATAAAAGAGTATAGAAATGAGAAATAACTAAACTACCAGGTGATGCACCAAAGGAATGATGAATACTTAGTTTTCCTTTGACACAAACCAATAAAATACATATAATAAACAAACACAGACAACCATATGTAACGAGAGATCAGATAGAAGCAAAAGAAACAAGAAGGATCTGAGATCGATCACAAACGTATTTTATTACTCTAATAGATTGATACAGTTCATTACAGAATAGCCAAAAGGTAGAAACGTATTACAATTTTAATGGAAGGCCTGAACCCCATAGATCCTTTTGCTAGAAGGAGAAGGGAGCCTACAAAACTAAGAATATCCAACCCTTTACAATGAATCCTGTCCCCGTATTTATAAAATCGATGAGAGAGAAAAGGGAGAGAAAATGTGGGTTGAAGCTCAACCACCGCTATTAATGTTTTCGCTAAAATATACCCCGAATCCATCTTTATTGCATCGATCCTTGATTCGGCGCCTTGAAGGAAGAGGAAACAGTGGAAATAGATCGAATCCGATCTGGTTGTTGAGACTGATGATCCTGCATTGAAAGCTCGAAGATGTTTCTCCATTTTTATTCCACCTACCCTCTCAAAAATTAAAGTTTCAGACTCCCATGGCATAGACAAGGTCGAGATCTTTTCAACGATATCAAATTCACAATCTCTCGAGCCCCGATTCAAAGATATGCCCTTTTAAGTTTTCATCTAATCTGTATAAATAAGCGGGAAAACAACTTGAAAATGGGTTCCTCTTTTGATTGGGATACATAGCAGCCAGATTGGGATAAAAATTCAGGTTTTTGGCCCACAATTTACCTTTTGGCCCTTTAATCAACGTCATTGAGACACTTGGTAGCCTCCGCTGCCTTGTTAATGTTTTGACTTTTGACTTTTCAACTAACTTTGTCCCCCTTTGAGGACACGTAGAGGCACCGCACATGTTTGCAAATCCAACCCAAAGTTTTCCTTTAAAGGAGCATCGGGTTGACACTTGTCTACCTCCACTGCTTTGTGGATTATTCAACGGTCCTTACTTTTTAGACTTTGAGCTACGTGGTGGCCTCGCGCTCATTTGGGTTTCCTCCTGGGACTAACTCTTGGAAATGTGCTAGGCTGACACGCGGCACTCTCCACTTACATTTTAATACTTAACCAATTTACAAGCCCACCTTTTGACCTTGTTTGACCCTTGGCTATGTGGAGGCTGGTGCAAGTTTGAGTCTCCGCCTTTTGGATTCACCCTTAAAACAACATCGTTAAGGCACGTGGCTCTTTCCACTTCTTCCTCCATACTTAGTTATTTTTTGCCCTTTTTCGACCAATTCGAGCCGAGGACTTTGAATCTTCTTCATTCTTCCTCCTTCCGGCTTCTTTGTAGCATTGATCCTATTATTCGACCCTCGCTATTTTATAGTTTTCGCCGCCTATAAATTGGAGGATGGATTTAAGATGTAGAAACGGCCCGACAGAGTCATTTTCTTTCTGTACAGGGTTCTTTGATCGATCTTGGCCTCTCGCCACTCCATTTTGAATCTTTTTACAACCAATTTATAGGATCTAGATGAGTTTTCTTGGGTTCCTTCAAGCAGGGTCGTGATTTGATCCAATATTTTCCTAGGGAAAAATATGGATAACAATTTGGTGACTCGCGGGGACATCTGCCTGCTATATGAAGAGATCAGTTTCCTTGTCATATCTATTGGGCATGGAGTCAAGAATAAAACCTCAATACTAGTTATGCCTCCACTTCACAAGCCCACCACTTGCATCCTCAGATTTTATAAGAAAATCCCGAAATGAATATTTCGAGAGTAGAAAATTGTTTCAACTCCAGGGCTTCGTCTATTTTTCTGAATGAACTGCATAAGAACAACAAAACAACACCAAGACTATGTACAAAATTGAAATCATACATGATCCAAATGGAACATGCAGAGCATGCAAAAGCACTTAGGAGAAAAGCAATCTACGCTACAACAAGACAATGTGTAGAAGCACTTAGAGGAAAGAGAAACTAAACTAATATGTACAGAGTGGGACTTCCCTTTTAGTAGCAGTGCTTGAGATAGATCCCATTCACTAGGATCTGCAGCTCTTCACCCTCCAATGAGGACAACTGGAAATCATTGCTACTTTTGCATCTTGTTATCATATAAGGACCACTCCAGATGGCATCAAACTTAGAATGTCTCCCTGGTTTTGCTCGATCTGCGTCCCACTTCAAAACTAGGTCTCCTTCCTGGAAAGTCCTTACTTTTTCTTTCTTGTCAAAGCACTTCTTGATTGAAGCCTGACTCCTCTCCAATGCTTGGAGAGCACTCTCTCTAGCTTCTTCTAATTCTATCAGCTCCACGTACCTAACCTCCATTGGTGCAAACTCAGACATTTCTAGTTGCCTCACAAGCTCCAATGCTGGTAACTCAAGTGATATAGGCAACACTGCCTCTTTCCCATAGACAAGCTTGAATGGAGAGCTTCATATGGATCTCTTGGGTGTTATTCTATCAGCCCATAAGGCCGTTTTGAGCTTTGTGTGCTAGGTCCTTTGATTCTCATCTAGAGTTCTCTTGATGATCTTTAATAGATTCTTGTTTGTAGACTCAGCCTGGCCATTACCCTGAGGGTAATAATTTGATGAGGTGCTCAAATAAGTCCCATTCTTGATAGCCCATCCTGTGATTTTGGAACCTATAAATGCTAATGCATTGTCTGAGATGATGGTGGTTAGTACCCCAAATCTGGTCACTATTCCTTCATAGAAATCCAAGATACTAGACTCATTTGCCTCCTTGAGTGCCACTGCCTCAGTCCATTTGGTAAAATAGTCTGTGGCTGTTAGGATCCATTTGTGACCCTGGCTTGAGTTTGGATTGATGACTCCAATGAAGTCCAATCCCCACTACATAAAAGGTTGGTCGACCAAGATTGGGTGCAATGGAAGTGTTGCTAGCTTCTCCTTCCCTTTGAAGAAAGCACAATTCTTGCATCTTTTAATCCATGTATAATAGTCACTAAACACTCTGGGCCAATAATATCCTACTTTCATGATTTTGAGTGTTGTCACTCTTGGGGAAAATGGCCTCCAGCTGCTTCAACATGAAATTCTTGTAGCACTCTCTCTACTTGATCCGTCCAATGCATCTTAGCAGAATACCATTAATGTCTCTTTTAAACAAGACACCATCAATAAGAACATATGGAATGGCCTGTAACCTAAAATGCCTTCTTTTTGCTTTATTCATCCCATGAGGGCACATGCCGGTTTGAAGGAAATGCACCATGTCTTGGGTCCAACAAGGAGCAGGTACATCATTTCTTTCTTTTTCTTGATCATCTTGTAGAATCAAAACAACCTCCTTCTCACTATTTGTTTCATCTTGTAGAGCAGAGGCTAGCTACTCACACAAGCCCCTCCCATGGACCAACTTGGTGACCTTAATCTCAATGTCATATTCCATGACATGAGTAATCCACCCTACACATTTCTCATTCAGGTCCTTGCTGAGGAGGAATTCTTTGACTCCTGCATGGGAGACCAATAGTTGGATTTTTTTGTTTGACACCAAATGCTTAAACTTCTTCAGTCCTCTGATCACTGCTAGGACTTGCTTCTCAATGAAGGAATACCTCACCTCATAGTATTCTAGACTGACTGAAGAAAGAAATTGGTTATTCTGAGTTTCATTTGTTCTCCGAACCAAGATTACAGAGATAGTGTCATTGCCGCCAAAGGCATACAATATGAAGTCCTTGGAAAAATATGGATTTACAAGAGTTGGGGCCTATGATATGGCCTCTTTGATAGCTTCAAAGCTTGCCTTTCCTTCAGCTATCCATTTAAATGCTAAGCTCTTCTTCAACATCAGTGTTATTGGCTTAACCAGAGCAACAAAGTTTGGGACAAACCTTCGAACAAAGTTGATCTTCCCTAAGAATATTTGAAGAGCCTTCTTGTGACTTGGGCAATGACAAGTGCTTTTATTGCTTCAACTCTTTCTGGATCAATTGCTAGACCCTCCTTAGACACAATGTGGCCCAAAAGCTTGCCCTCATGGGCCAAGAATATGCATTTTTTGGGGTTCAAAGACACCCCAAATCTTTTGCATCTTTGAAACACTTGCCTTAGATGGAAAAGGTGGTCTGTCATGTTCTTAGAGAACACAATGATATCATCCAGATATATCAACACTATCTGGTTGATTAGCCCTTTAAATGCCATATCCATGGCTCTTTGGAAAGTAGCACCAACATTGGACAGTCCAAATGGCATTTTTTTGTATGCATAGGTGCCCCATTTGGTGGTGAAAGCAGTTTTGAATTGATCATCTTCTTTCACCATGATCTGATTGTATCCCGAATAGCCATCTAAGAGAGAAAATATCTCTGACCCAGACACTACTTGCAAAATCTATTCCATTGAAGGGAGTGGGTAGTGATCTTTGAGGGAGGCTCTGTTCAAATCCCTAAAGTCAACACACAGCCTGATTTCCCCATTTTTCTTTCTGACTGGGACCAAATTTGCAACCCAACTTGAATGCTTGATTGGGAATATGATACTTACCTCTATTAGTTTGTTCAACTCCTTCTTCATCAGAGGCTCAATATGTGGGTTGAATGGTCTCTGCTTCTGCCTAATAGGCTGAGCAGCTGGGTCCAATTCAATTGTGTGTTGTGCTAGTTTGGGATTGAAACCCCTAGGTCTTCATAACTCCAAGCAAACACATCAAGGAATTCTTGGAAAAGTTGTATGAATTCATGCCTTTCTTGCTCGGTGGCCACCTTGCCAATTTGAAGTGTTTTGTCTTCTCTAACTGGGATTGACTCCGAATCCTCTCCTTTGATCTGCATGTTAGCCTTTTCTTTTCTAAACTGATCATTAGGATTGAAAATGGATTCCAAGGTCACTAAGCCTTTGGGAAGCTTATTTGTATGCAGCTGTACTATCTGGTTCCCATACTGCTGCTCTAGTTTGTTTTGATTATGGGCCAAGAATTCAGCCTCTTCTTGCAAAAAATTGATGATCTACTCGATCATTCTCAAACACTGCCAGCATGTATTATTATCTGGCACTGCCGGCCTCACAACCACATGGATATGTGGTTGTTCTTTGTCTCTCTTGATGTTGTCCACCACATCAAATGTTGCTCCAACTGCTGCAAGTCTATCAGTAGCTTCATTCTCTTTTTTGGGTATGGACACAATGCTAAAAGCCTTGAAATCTTCCATGAGATCCCATACCCTACTCTTATAGTTCTTGAGCAGGTCATTTTTAACAGCATTTAGTCCTCTTACTTGATTAACAAACTCAGCTCACTGTCACCGAATACTTGCAAGTTCTTGATTCCCAGCTTCCTTGCCCAATGAAGACCTTAGAATAAAGCCTCATATTCAGCAGTGTTATTTGAGCAAGAAAACTGGAATCTAAAGGCTGAATGATATCTCATACCTCTGGGGGACATAATCATGGCTCCTCCTCCAGCTCCTTGTCTACTCCTTGAAGCAATCAAAGAAAATTGCCACACCTCATTGTCATCCTTGTATTTCGCTTGATTAGGTTAGGAAGAGGCTAGTTCTTTTCATGTAGATAGGAGTATACGCCAGCTCGATTCTTCCATCTCCTTGTAGGGGTCAAAAGCATGTTTTTTATTGGCCCACTCATCTAGAGTCAAATCAGGGATACATCCTAACTTGGTATCTGCTTCATTAGTGTTTAGGAGGTCTTCTTGATCAAAGGTTGAGCAGTTGGCATTGATTGGGCTAGGTACATAGGGTTCAATATGATAGTCAACAATAGGTTCAGATCTGATTGTGGCATTTTCCCCATACCTTTTCCTAAAGAGCATGTGTGACCAATCAGTAGACAGGTAGCCTCCAATCTTGGCAGTGAAGTCCCTAGACAAACACAAAGCAAAATGTGGTGGCAAATCTATGATGGACACGTTTTGTAAGATAGTTACATTGGGGCAGGCGTGTAGAGTGAGGCTCAGGTCTTGGATGATTCCTACAGTGGTCACTGTTGTCCCATCTAATTGAACTACTCCTCTAGAGATGACTTCATATTTGAGACCCAACTGATCAGCTATTTGTTTGGGCATCACATAACTACTAGCCCCAGAGTCAATCATACAATTGTGCACTAATTTGTCTCCAATAATCAATGAGACATAGAATGGAGGAGGCCTCAAGTTCTTACCTTGTTGTTCTCCTTGGTTCCTCTCAAGGTTGAACTGCATTGGCAAGCACTCTCTCTTGCTGGTTAGGAGGTTGACTTGAACTTGACCAATTTTACATGGCAGTTTTGTGCAGATATCTACGCCTGGAATGGCCAATGACTCCCATAGTGAGATGTTCACACTTGTCTTCTTCATTTGCTCAATAGTATTGAATGAGCTATCCTTTTGCTGCCCCTTCCTAGACACATTTCTTTCTTACACATGGGCTGTTACAACCGGTGCCTGACTAGGTTTGGAAGGTGACTTGGATTGGTTTTGCATGTTGGGAGTTGCTCTTGGAACACCAGGACCTTGTAGAGTGGTGGAAGGTTGAGGGTCACCTGAGTTCAGTGGTTGGCCTTCCCCAAGACTTCTCTTTTTGGACCGTGTATTGGCAGCCACACCTTGAGCAAGGGACTAATTCATCCCACATAAGTCTTCAGCCTGCCAATTGACAAACATAGTCTCTCCTCCGAGGTTCACTTTTTGGAATCCTTGCTACCGATCTCCTCTTGGCCAAATTCTTATGGTAGAATACTAGTTTGCACCATTAGATCCTGATTTAGAGCACCATTAAAACACATGGATTGGTTATGTGGTTGACTACATGGAAAACACCAATCATATTCTTGTGCCATATTATTTTGTGTAGGGACCAATGCCTTTGATGTTGATGTTGTATTTGGATCATAAGACCTGAAAGGCCTAGCAGCTTGAGGTTGTCCTTGATTTTGATTTTGATTCTGATTTGAGGTGGTGGCCTATTTTGCTGATACTGGGGTCTAGCTTGATATTGAGCCTGAGGTTGATATGGTCTAGAGCTCTGTGCCTGCTACCTTTTGATGGTTACTAGCTCATTTCCCAAGTTTTACAGTTGCTTCATCACTTCTTGAAGCTCTTTAGAGGTGTTAGATGATGAAGTGGAAGTTTCAGCTAAACTTTGATTCCTAGGGGTGGGTATAGGAGCTAATGTAGGAATTTGGCTAGTATCTAGGTTTCCTAACTTAGGGTACAGAGGCATGGATGGCCTAGGAGCAATCTTACCAGCTTGAATCAAATGGTTCTCAGCCCCTATGGAAAGGCTATAGGCTACTGGAAATGTAGTGCCCCCATTGACTGAATCATCAGAGAGATATCAGAATTTAAAGCCCTGAGAAAGTATAAGAATGCACCTTCATTTATAGGCTTTACTGTTGTTGGAATCTTGTCCCAGGTCCACTGGAATATGAGGTTGAAGTCTGTCAGTTACTCATTGGGGGCTCTCTTGATAGTTGTTAGTTGCTCCAACAAAGACAAGTTATCACCCTTCTCTCCAAATTGGTTATGAAGAGCTGTGCATAGCTGATTCCAATTTTGAATAGAGCCTGCCTCAAGACTTCTAAACCATTGTGAAGCTTTCCCTTTTAGTGAAGAGGTAAGTAACTTGACTGCAATGTCCATTTCATGAATCTCATGGATTGTGCAGACATTGGCAATATCTTGGACATGGTCACCAAGAGAAGTTTGGTTTTCCCTAGTGAAATATGGGATGCTCTTTAATGCTGCAATAGGGACTGGATTTTGTGTGTTCGGGCAAGTGGACTACTGCCAGTGAAGTTGACATATGGATTTGGCTGAGCCATTCTGATCGGTCTGAGCACTCCTCTTGGTTGAATGAATGGTCTACCGGGAGGAGGTGTTGATAAAGCCCTGACTGGTGGAGATGGAGACCTCTGAACTCTTCTTCCTCTCCTTTGTTTACCTGGGGATAGATGCAAGTATTCAAATATACCTTCTTTCCTTGCTCTAGACCGGGTGAGATTCATGAATCTCCCAAGCTTGGGCTGCTGAAACCAGTAGATTTGTTTCTTTTGGAGTCGCCGATGTACAATTTTAAGGCTTCTTAAAAGCCAGAATCACAACAAGTGTACATCAATTCCTACTGTAATAAGATAGAGACTTCTTGGTCCCACCAGGGCGTGCCAAAACTGTTAGTGCGAAATCACAACACCCCCAGATGATTTCTAAAGATCTGCTTTTCTAAGGTAGAATCATCTGGTGTGATTACATAACATGGAACTTTTCCTAAGGTGTGGGACCTTGCAAATTGGAAAAGCTCTCAGATTAAAGGTTGGTTCCTTATTCCTCTGTTTAGGTGCATACGTGAGGATTTGCAGAGGATCTATATCTATACCTAGTCTAAGACTTGCTAAGGAGACATGGATAAAAGAGTATAGAAATGAGAAATAACTAAACTACTAGGTGATGCACCAAAGGAATGATGAATACTTAGTTTGCCTTTGACACAAACCAATAAAATGCATACAATAAACAAACACAGACAACCAGATCTGTAATGAGAGATCAGATAGAAGTAAAAGAAATAAGAAGGATCTGAGATTGATCACAAACGTATTTTATTGCTCTAATAGATTGATACATAGTTCATTATAGAATAGCCAAAGGTAGAAACGTATTACAATTTTAATGGAAGGCCTGAACCCCACAGATCCTTTTGCTAGAAGGAGAAGGGAGCCTGCAAAACTAAGAATATCCAACCCTTTACAATGAATCATGTCCCCGTATTTATAGAATCGATATGAGAGAAGAAAAAGGGAGAGAGAAGTGGGAAAACGCGGGTTGAAGCTCAACCACCACTGTTAATGTTTTCTGCTAAAATCTACCCCGAATCCATCTTTACTGCATCGATCCTTGATTTGGCGCCTTGAAGGAAGAGGAAACGGTAGAAATAGATCGAATCCGATCTGGTTGTTGAGACTGATGATCCTGCATTGAAAGCTCAAAGACGTTTCTCCATTTTTCTTCCACCTACCCTCTCAAAAATTAAAGTTTCAGACTCCCATGGTGTAGACGAGGTCGAGATATTTCCAGCGATATCATATTCACAATCTCTCGAGCCTTGAGTCGAAAGATATGCCCTTTTGAATTTTTGCATCGATTTTGTACAAATAGGTGGGAAAACAACTTGAAAATGGGTCCCTCTTTTGATTGGGATACGTGGCAGCCAAATTGGGATAAAAATTGGGTCCATGGCCCATAATTTACCTTTTCCCCTTGAATCAACACCATTGAGACACTTGGCAGCCTCCATCGGCCTGTTAATGTTTTGACTATTCAACTAACTTTGTCCCCCTTTGAGGACACATGGAGGCACCACACATGTTTGCAAATCCAACCCAAAGTTTTCCTTTGGAGGAGCAAGCGTCGGGTTGACACTTGTCTACCTCCGCTACTTTGTGGACTGTTCAACGGTCCTTCTTACTTTTTAGACTTTGAGCTATGTGGCGGCCTCGCGCTCATTTGGGTTTCGCCCTGGGTTCCGACTCTTTGTAAATGTGCCAAGCGGACATGTGGCACTCTCCGCTTGCACTTCTATACTTAACCAATTTGAAGCCTACCTTTTGACCCTGTTTGACCCTTGGCTATGTGGAGGGTTGGTGCAAGTTTGAGTCTCTGCCTTTTGGATTCACCCTTGAAACAACATCGTTAAGGCACGTGGCCCTTTCTACTTCTTCCTCCATACTTGGTCATTTTTTTCCCTTTTCCTAAACCAATTTGAGCCCAAGGACTTGAATCTTCGTTGTTCTTCCTCCTTCTGGCTTCTTTGTAGCATTGATCCTTATTATCTGACCCTACTATTTTATAGTTTTGTCTTCATGTAACTTGGAGGATGGATTTAAGATGTAGAAATGGACCAACATAGTCGTTCTTTCTTTCTTTGATCTTTCTTGGCCTCCGCCACCATCCATTGTTGAATCTTCTTGCAACTAATTTGTAGGATTTGGATGAGTTTTCTTGGGTTCCTTCAAGAGGGGTTGTGATTTGATCCAATATTTCACCCAGGGGTGAAATATCGATAATAATTACACCATCAAGGTGTTATGCTTGTGCAGAGGACCACACAACTTTTTAGTGTGGGGCGGATCGTAAAGGGAAGTGAGTAGGATATGGTAAGAGTTGGAAGAAGTGCTTGGAGCAATGTTGATGTGGTGGCCTGGTTGTGAAGTCAAAGGCGCATGGGGTCAAAAGAGCACACGTAGCAGAGGTGATCATTAGAGGAGATTGGTGTCAAAAGGCTTTGAGAAACCACGTATAAGGGTAAAAAGTGCATGAGCAACATGAGGTAGGCAACGGAAAGAACTTGGTCCAAGACATAGAGGAATATTGACTTCGGTGCAGGAGAAAGTGTGAAGATTTCTATGGTCGAGGTGGTTACGCGCCGAAGGTTGCATAAGTGTTCACGTAGGTTTGCACGTGGAGGAAAAGTGCTAGATAGAACATGTGGAAGGATGGCGTTGGAAAAATCTGACTTTAATGCATTTGTACATTGGTAGGTGGCATCAAGGTTTATGCGGAAAAATCAAAAAGCTATAAATAGAAGGTCGAGGGTGAGGTATTCTTTCACCTTACATTTTTTTATCAAAGAAGTTGTGAAGAGTAGTGTGTGGAGTTGAAGAAATCGAAGGACTTGTGAACTAGTGTGGAGGCAAAGTGCATGGGCATACACGAAAGAGTTTGTTTGTGGGTTCCTTGGGTGGATACACTATCTTGTGGAAAGGAAGTGCTCTAGGTTAGGGTTTACAAGCTAGGGCATAGGTTTTCATGGAAATTTCACAGAAGTAGAGCCGAGGGTTTGAGTAGTAATAGAACTTGATGCAAGGGAGAAACTATAGAGGACTCGAGGAAGAGAAAAATGACACCAAGGAAAGGAGTGACCACTTCACCGAAGAAGGGAAAGGGCAAGGGAAAAGGAAAACCAACCATTTCCACAAGTTTCAACGAAGAATGGTGTGTTGCTAAGGAAAGAGTGGGTGTCGCATACAAGGAAGATGGCCGTGAGCAATTACAATCATCGCATGAGTACCACAGAAAAGGAGATGACCCTGGAGTTGGTTCACCCAACGGAAAAGAGGACGCCAGATGGGAAACCCATCTATGATGATGAAGTAAAAGTGAAGTTAGAAAAGGTTAGGCTTCTGCAACTTTATGAGTTTCCCTATTTTGGAAAACTAGAGTGACTATACCAGTGGTTAATGTCACGCATACATGAGGACTACTTCTATTTCACAGGAAGGCAGATGTGCATAACCCCATAGTTGATTTCTAAGTTCACTAGCCTGATCTGTAAGGGAGAGCCGCTAGATGAGGACTTGTGTGACAAGGAGGCCATCAAGAAAACGGTTGAGGCATATGATTACAAGAAGGGTTCGTAGTACTTTAACATCACTATAATCACCGACCCTGTTATGAGGATGACCATGCGCTTGGTGACAAAGATGAATGGGCAGGAGAGATGGAAACAAATAAAAAAATTTGGTTGAATGTCTACCACAAGATCTCAGAGGGCACCATTTACAACCTCTCAGCTTTCATTGTGGAGGAGATTATTGATGCCATGTGCAACTGGGGAGAAGATCATGTTTGGTAATGTCCTCCTTACCATTGTATTTTCAAAGATTGGATTTTTTGATGGGTCAGATAAATTATTTTAGGACTACTCAGATGAGAACCCCTCTCCCATGAAGAGGTTTTAAGATTATACTTGTGACACTATGACAACCAATCATAAGGTGCACTTGGAGAAATGGTATAAATGGATGTGTGATGCATTCAAAGCTGAATGGAGGATGCCAAAAACACTACCGCACTAGTGGATGGAGAAGCTGAATTTGTCATATACCAAAGCACTTTTGTATCGGTAGGTTTACCTTGATAGATGGCACCAAGAGTCCTTGGTGTAAGTTACCCTTCTCCTTCACAACACAATATTTTCAAGGCATGGTAAACAAGTTTAAGGAGGCGAAGAAGCTGAGATTTGATCTAAGTGTTGTAGATCAAGATCACCACAAGATGCACCAGACCTTGGTGTATCCCAAAAAAGTGTGCCTATGTAGAAAAGTATGTATCTCATGATGTACACATGGTAAAATCGGTGACATTTCCTATTGTAGGTAGGACAACGACAAGGGTGTATGTGTGGCTAAGGCCCAAGTTTGAGAAGGGCACTTATGTTGAGGATGATGTCTCAATCCTTGAGGACCCCACCGAGAGAAAGAAGAAGGTATTAATTAAGAAGAGATAACAGGAAGAGACTCCTGCAGAGAAGGCACCAAGCGCACATATAGTGTAAACCATAGGGGCATAGGAGTCAGGTGTGGGTACAAGCACCTACGTTCATAGAAGAAGTCTCCCATCAGGAAGGAGTCACCAGAGAAAGAAGAGTCTCTAGGAGATAAGATTTTCTTGAGGAGGAGTCCCCTATTGGAGTCACCAGTGAAGAAAAAGAAAAGGGTGGCGCAAGGTTCGGACTCAAAGAAGACAGAGAGCATCAAGGATGATGATTTTGAGGAGGAAAATGAAGGAGACAATGAAGAGCATGAGGAAGCTCATAATCCTCTTGTGTACAATGTACATGAGTCTAGTGAAGAAGGGGATGAAGAGGAGAAGGAATATGAGGAGGGTTCCCATACCAAAGGAGGAAGTGAGGAGGTAAACATGCATGATTAGAAGACCCCGACCTTGACCGAGGAGTAGATAGATAAAACTGTAGAGAGGGAGGTGGCAAGTATTATCCAACAGTTAGTGGAGCATAAGGTAGAGAGAAGTGCCGAAGAAGTACTGAAGGAAACTGAAGAGAGTGCAAGTGTAGGAAAGGAATATGAGAGCATGGGTGGAGACCTCAACTTACTAGGAAGCTTCCCAATGACAACGCACACAAGTGGGAAGGGCACAGTAGTGGTGCAGGAACACACTATGACTTATATTAATGATCGAAATAAGGTACTATGCACATGATTCCAAAGTATAGTACCCGTAGATCAAATCCTTGCTTGGTATTCTTTTGATGAAGAGGGTGCGTACCTACACATGAGGAAAATGATATCCTAGGATTTTGAGTCCCACGTTGATGAGCTCGAGTTTGAGGTAAATTGTGATGCATTGATGAAGACACCAGATGCCAAGGGAATAAACCCTCTTGTAAATGCCCAAGAAGCTGTTAGATGAGCAAGTTTGCAACATGCTCAACAAAGTATCGGTGGAGGTGGAAGCAAGAATCTTCAGCAAAAATGATAGAATAAGGGTCTTGGAGGAAGAGCTTGAGAAAAAGAATGAGGAGATCATTGAGAGGGACAGGGAGATAAAACAAAAGGAATTGATCAGTGTACAGTTAAGGCATGAATTGAGGGATGAAAAGGTGAAGGTGCGTGAATTCCACAAGAAGATAGAGGCCATTTCAGATGCCATTATCTTGAAGCACCCACCTAGCCCCTCCTGAGAAGAAATACAAGTCAACCATGCATTGCTTGGAAGACTTAGCATGCATACTCACCATGGAGAGGTAACCACTTGCATTAGAATCGAAGAAGTAATGGTGCACAGAAGAAGGAAGAAAAGTTGAAGACTGGGGAGATACTAACTCGGTACTTTGAGCTCCTTGCCTTAGTGAAGATTGTGGTGCAAATGGAAGAAGTTGTATATGACAACTATGGCAACAGGACGAGTAGTAGCCAGGCATATTAGTTGCCAACCATGAAGTGGATTTGAAATAATTTCAAGAGAAAAATAAGGGCAATAGGGTAGAGTGGGATAGGATCTTGGCCGAGGTAGAGAAGAAATCAAAGGTGATCAAAACCTTAAGGGTTTCAATTAAAATTAAACTGAAAGAGTTGTACCCCCAAGTTACTCACAGGATGGATGCACTAGGAGACCTTAGCAAGTAGATGGAAAGCATTGAAGATACACTAAAGGCTAAGGGGGATGAGATGAGTTTTGATGAAGTTAGTGCAATGGTGGGTGACTTACTTCAACATGTGCAAAGTGAGGTGGATGCTTGGGTTAAGATTAAAGCCCCGTGAAGAAATATTTCCCACTTCTCATGCAACAGTAGCAAGATTCTTCCATTCTTCCATTCTTTATTCAATCATAGATTCTTTCATTTTCCCTATTCTTTATTCTTTAGTGGAAGGGATGAGTGTTTCCAAGGTGGTGCATCCAGATTCTATTTAAAGGAGTGCTTAGGTATGAAATATAGAATAAGAAGAGAGTGAGAACGAAGTGTTGGGGAAATGAAGGGTTAAAGAGGGTTTTAAGTAGTAACAAGCTGCTGCAGAAATACTTACAAGGATGTTATTGAGCATATACGCATGGGTTTGGGTATGAACAAGGGTTGTAATGGGTATAATAGCTAAGAATTCTCTCTGAGAGTCTTTTTGTAGGGTTTAAGCTAATATCCCTTGATGTATTCGGTTTGTATGACCCTCATGGTGTAATGGATCCATTGTAAATGTTGATAAATCAATATATGGTGTATGATTCGCTTATTCATGTTCTTAAGTGTAAATCCTTGGGTTGTTCATATTATTCAGGCCAAATCTAGTTTCATTGTTCTTACTTACAATGTTCATTCCCGTTTATGATACGTTTGTGCATGGATCTATTGTCGGTATCTTCTATTTTTGAGTGAATTTCTATGTTTCCATTTTTACAACTCGTTCTCCATCAATGGTGGATCAGTCTCGCAAAGCTCACATAAAGGAGGGACTTAGCACCCACACACGCCTCGGGTGAGTGCCTAACACACACCGGGTGATAGGCCGACGTGTTTAGGGTAGAAAGAAGGTATATGAAGAAATGACTACAGCTATATAAAGAACCCTCTTCCTTCCCTTTCTTCTTACACCTTCATTTGCATTAGTGTAAACTATAGGCAATTTGATTTGAGCCATTCTCCATTGCTTGGAAATAGCTTCTCCATCTTGCATCCATTCTCTCAAATTGAAGAGCATGGGAAGATCCAAAAATGGCCTTGTAGCCATTTCTTGGTGAGATCTCATCTTCAATCCTTGAGAAAACAAGACCAATTTGATTGTCTAGGTGATCTAATTAGGTTCATTCATTAGGTAGCAATCTCAAAGAGTAGGAATGGCTTAAGCATTTAATGGGTTTATCTTTGTTTATGCATGATAGAAGTTGTTTTCCTTTAAGCTCTTATCTTATGGTTCTATAGAGGTTTGATTATGCTTTGAAGCTACTAGGTGTTAGCTTCTTTTAATTAGCATGCAAATTTTTATATGAACACACATCCCATTTCAAGACTAGGTCTCCTTATTGGAAATTCCTGTCCTTTTCTTTCTTGTCAAAACTCTTCTTAATTTGAGCTTGATCCTTTTTCATTGTTTGCATTGCTTGATTTCTCAATTCTTCTAGCTCCATGAGCTCTGTATACCTGAATTCCATGGCTTCAAACTCAAACAATTCCAGTTGTTTAATGAGCTCCAGTACAACAATTCAAGAGATATTGGCAACCTTGCTCCCTTACCGTAAACCAATTTGTAGGGGAGATTCCGGTTGATATTTTTGGAGTAATTCTATCATCCCACAAAGGCGAATTTTAACTTTGTGTGCCAAGTTCTTTGATTTTCATCCAAGGTCCTTCTTATGATCCTTAGAAGATTCTTGTTTGTGGATTCAACTTGACCATTACCTATTTGATGTAATTTACCTTCACCAACTCGGGATGTTTTTAAATCTTCACCCTTAACTATTATCTTTTCCTTTTATTTTCTTAGTTGGTCATCATAGTTAAAAATGGATTCTAAGGTTACTAGTCCCTTAGGTAGCTTGTTTGATTTGAGATGAACCACTTGGTTTCCATATTTTAGTTCCAACTCGTCTTAATTTTTGAAGAAAAATCATCTTATTATTGAATAAAACCGACAACTGCTAGTCATTTTCAAACACTTTCCAATTTATGTCATTGTCTAGTACAACTACCCTTATAAGAGGTTAAACTTTGTCTCACTTAACATTCTAAACAACATAAAACTTTGCCCCAATTGCAGCTAGTATATCAGCAGCCTTCATTCTCTTTTCTTTAAATGGAATGGATATTGAAGGCTTCAAAATCTTCCAAAATATCCCATACCCTATGCTTGTAGGCCTTTAGCAAATCCTTCTTTTCTGCATTTGATCCTTTGATCTAGTTTACAATGAACTCACTGTCTCCAAAAGTCTACAATTTTTTGATATTATTATTTCTTTCTCATTGAATACCATGGATGAGGGACACATATTTCGTTGTGTTATTAGAGAAATTGAATTGGAATCGAAGGAGGAGTAATACTTCATACCTATAGGAAATAAAAGGACTACATCTCTACCTGCACCTTGTCTACTTCTTGATCTATCAAAGAACATTTTCCAGATTCCATCCTCCTCTGGATCGTTTGATTTCACAATACTAGGAAAAGGTGAATTCTCTTTGTGCAAGTAGTAAATTCTAAGACCAATTTCCTCAACCTCGCTAATATGGATCAAAATTATAGCATCCATTTTCCCACTCATCAAGTAGTAAGTTAGGAATGCCTTTAACTGAGTATCGCATCTTGGGAATTTTGACAGTCTTCTTGATCAAAGATGGTAAAAATTTAATTGATGGGGTTGGGTACGTAAGATCCTATATGGTATGTAGCAATAGGTTCAAATTTAATGGTATCCTTAGTGCCATACCTGGTTCAAGAGCATACGAGACCAATCAGCTGATAGATATCCTCCAATTTTGGCAGTGAAGTCTCTCGGATAAACACAGAGTGAAGAGTGGAGGTAAATCAATTATGAAGACATCTTAATGGACTAAGAAACCAAGGCACGTATGTAACATGAGGCTTAAACCTCCGATAACTCCAATGGTTCTTGTTGATGTTCCATCTAGTTGTACCACCCCTTTAGAAAGATATTCATATGTGAGGCCTAGTTGGTCTACAATCTACTTGGGCATAACTAAACTACTTTCTCTCGAAATCAATCATACGATTGTGAACTAAATGATTTTCAATGATCAATTATACATAAAAGGGTTTAGGTTTCATGTTCTTGTTTGGTTGATCCTCCTTTTGTTTCATTGCATTGATGAGCGGTTTGTCTACTTCTTTGGATTAATCACTTGGGATAAAGATAATAGTCATAGTCGCCTTGCAAGAGATCTCTCTATTTTGGAATTGCTAATGATTCCCACATTGATATGTTCACGTTAGTTTTCTTCATCTGCTCAATGATGTTGAAAGGGGTATAATTATCCTTTTATTGGACCTTGCTTACAACAACATTTTCTTGCACTTGAATTGATAGGGAAGGACCCTTAGGCTGATTTGGCACATTTGGAGCTACATTTGAATTGTCAATTCCTTGGAGTGTCAAAGAATGTTGAGAAGGACCTACATTTGTTGACTTTCCTTCTTCCATAGCTCTCTTCTTAGATCTAGTTTACAACCACACCTTGAGGATGAGTCTGATTTATTCCACAAAATTCATCCATTTTCCAATTCACAAGTGAGTATCACTAAGTGGTACCTCCCGAGTGAATATCTACCGTTGATTTTCCCTGTAGGTGTATCTTGAGAGATAGATACAATTTGCACCATCAAATCTTGGTACAAAATTCCATTGGGTCAAGTTTTCTTATTGTGTAAAAGATGATAAGGGAAACACCACTCATAATCTTGCATAAGGTTATTTTGAATGAGAACTAAAGCTTGAAATGAACTAGCCGTGTGTTAGGATTATATGGTTGAAATGGCCTTGCAAGAAGAAATTGATTCGATTTTGAGGTGTAGCTTTGGAGGAAGGCTTGTTTGGTTAATAAGGGGACTTGTTAGATTGGTATGAAGGTTGGTAAGGTTTGAAATTTTAGGCATGTTACCTCTTAATGAATACCAACTCATTCCCAAAAAAATTCAGTTGTTTCATCACCTCCGCAACTCAGTTAAAGAGCTTGAGAAAGTAGATACTTGGCTAGAAATTTGATTCATTGGGTTTGGGACGGGAGCTAACTCGGGGTTTGATGAGAATTAGGTGTCTCAATCTCCAAGAATATAGGCATTAGAGGTCTATAAGCAAGTTTTCTAGCCTGAATAAGACTATTCTCATCTCTAATAGCAATATCATAAGCACTTGGTAAAGTTATACCCCCATAGATTGAATAATGATTGAAATATCACTATTCAAAGCCTTTAAATAGTAGAGGAATGCATGTTGGGGTGTAGGTCTTACCACTTGAGGAATTCAGTCCCAAATCCTTTGAAATTTATGTTAAAATCAGTCATCTGCTCATTAGGGGATCTCTTTGTTGTTGTCATCTATTCTACCAAAGACAAGTGATCTGATTTATCCTCAAAATGATTGCACATGGTTGTGCCAAGTTCATCCCAATTGTGAATTGAAGTTGGTCTCAAACTCTTGTACCATTGAAGGGTTTTCCTTTGAATGATGAAGCCAAGAGTCTAACTGCAACATCATCTTTAGTAGTAAAATTGACCTGAACAAACATTTAGACATCTTGTATATGGTTAATCGGGCTAGTATGATTTTTACCAAGAAGAAAGGGATACTTTTAAGTGCGAGTATTAATGGTATATCATGTTATTCATTGAGAGTTAAAGGAATACCACTGTTAAAACTGGAAAAAAGGCTAATTTATTTAAAGATCCATGAATTGAATGGGTCTCAAAACCCTAAATGATCGTAAGAAGGGACTACCAAGAGGAGGAGTGGAGAGAATTGTCGACACTAAAATTGTCCTCCGTAATTTCTATTTCATTAATGTATGTATTAGGAATAGGATGTTGTTAAGTGTAATTAGTAGTAGCGTCTGATAGAAGATAACGGCACCGTCAGTACGGTGCCACCAATAATGTAGAGTACGGTAACAATCAAAGTACAATAGGAATGTTGTAAAAAGTAAATATTTGTTGTAAGTGGTCCGGTAATGTTAAAATGTCAAAGTTGGGATAAGTAGAGAAGTAGGGTCTACATGATTAGGAATTAGAAATATTATATTGGTAATAAGGACAAGGAGTGAGGTCATAAATATTTTGTGTATTTTATTTGTAAAAAGTCTAAAAATGTGGAACCCATGTGAAATGATAAGGTTTATCTTATCTTAAAAGATAAGCTTACATGTACAGATAAGAGTTAAGGTATGGAATATGATTCGTCAGAGTGGATTTCTTATCCTATCTTAGAGATAAGATGGATAAGCCTGGAAGTTCTATAAATAAAGAGGCCACCCCCCTCATTTAGCATAGAAGGAAGTAGTGAGAAATATTGTATGAAGTGTGTAAAGGAAGCCATCAGTTTAAAGGTGTGTTGAAGAAGCCATTAAGAGGTGTAATTGTAAAGTTTCTCCCATAGTATTGGTGGAAGGCAAGTGAAGTCAATAACACTTGAAGTACCTCATGGGTGAGATTGTAACAATTTCATGTTAATATTATAATTTACTTTGATATTTCAGATTTGTCATCATTCCGTCTTATCATAGTCGATGGTATTCTTGTGTTATGTTTGTTGTTTTGTTTCCAGATTACATCCACCAAACTAAAGGTTGTGCATTAGTAAATAATCATAGCACAAGGAGTTCCCGTGAAGAATTATCATAGTGCCGGATTGGTGATGACAGAACCACGTTTGGTGGTGATGGTGATCTTCAAACTAATATTCCTCTTCCTCTTCTCCTCGATGATAGTTGTAAGTAATTAAAAGATCATTCTTCTATTGTTCGGACCTTATTCAATCCTTCTCATAAAACAGGGGCACTAACTTTGCTAAAACTAGTAGATAAAGTATTTAGAGTTTTCATATGTGTTGTTGCAAAGCCTCCAAAAGACTAGAATCCACCAAGATACGCACCAAAACTTAGTGAAAATGGAAATATTAACTTCTAAACTATCGGGTGTGCAAAAGCAAAACTATTATCTCGAAAAATAGTACCCTCCGATTTGTCATTAATGGATGGATGAGAAATCAATGTTTTTGGGTAACATGGGATTGTATCTCAAGTTGTGGGACTTTCTACTTGAGACAAACCTCTAGAGAAGGTTGGTTCCTCTACCTAATCCTAATGCTAAACTACTCCTAAGGAAGGAAATGTGACTATTTAACCTTATTCTAACAATCCAAGGGACCAAGAAAAGAAGGAAAAGCATGAAAAGAAAAATTCCTAAGCGATAGAGGTGATAACACCAAGAAGAGGGTGAAAGAGACTCTTAGATGAGTGAAAATGGGAGGATGATGAAGGAGGAGAGGGCATATTTGAGAGCCATAGTCCAAATTAACATCCAATCTACCATTTCCGTGGGGCATAATAGATCTAAACCCCACAAAGATATTAAAACATGCACAATAGACCTTCAAATGCAATGAAATTCAAGAAAATGCTATAGAACACAAGCTAGGGAAGACAATGGCCACAAAACATGAGTTTTATTGCTTCAAATAGATTCTCAATCCATTACAATGAAGGAGAAAGGAAAATATCACCATGCGATTATCCAAATCTAAAGCCTATAACTCAAATTACAAATGCAACACTTAGAGAAGGATGCACTGGCAAGACAATAGGTTCCAACCTTTACAAATGAGCATCTTGTAACAATATATAGAAAGGGGGAAACGGGGGAAGGAAAAGAGAGGGAAATTCGAATTCCTTCCTTCAACCACCGAATGTGAGACTCATTAATTCTTCTACAAATACGCAGTGTGGCTGGAAGATCGCTTCCACATGACATCTTTCTTACGTAAGGAGAGGGGGTGTCATTATTCATTAATAATGGTAGTCGAGATACGATTTGATAACTTTGCATGTTCATAACCATCTCCTTTTCCTCGAACCCGTGTTTAACATTTTCACCCCCAAGATCGTAACAATTTTTGAAATTGTAGGTCATAGAATGTAGTTTTCGATGAGACCTTTCCAACAAGATAAACTTTGCTCGATTCAATTAGCCACAATGAAAGTTATAGACAAAGTGTCTTTATCACTCATCTCATGGATTTTCCTTACATTTTTATTTTCCTTGCGGGACTTTTGAATATTTGAAAATTTTAGTGTCCCATAGAATTTTTCATGTTTGCGAGTTTAAATGTCTCATGGGTTTGTTCTACAAATTGTCAAATCATGAAGCATTGTCTTTTTAGAAATTTGCAGATCCTTCAAACAAGTGTTTCACGTAGTTTATACTTATTTTCAATTTGATGAATTATCCTTAAAACAACTTCGTGACCTCCATAATATCTTCCGATCAATCTATATCCGCCTGATAAAAACTGCACACTAAAATAAGAAATAAACACCCAATATTATAATATGCAAATTAAATTCATTCGGGATATTTTATTATAGAAGGAGGTTACAATTTATAGGGCATTGTTCTCCTACAGAGAAGGATTCAACTCCAATCATGATCCCCCTTATCTCTCCATGATCCTCACATCCCTACAAACACTCACACAAATCTCTCACACACCTATTCTTTCTCACACCATGATTCTCTCAACTATCCTAGAATCTATGAGTTGTATTTACAACTCATTTACATCACACATATTATTGTTCACACTAATTAAACTATTCCTAACATTCACCCCCTTAGTGTGAACATGGGGAAAACTTATCTTGAACTGTAACTTGTCGCCTGATGCTGACTCATGACCTAGATGATTTTCAAAGTGGTTTATCATCAACCAATGAAATGGTTTTTCAAAGTGGTTTACCATAAACCAGAGAAGGGTGGTTTTCAAAGTGGTTTACCACAAACCAAGGAAGTGGTTTTCAAAGTGGTTTACCACAAACCAAGAAAGATCATGTTGTTTACAGTTTATTTTTAGCTCTCATCATATTCCCATTTTTAGGAGATTTCATATAGGAAATTGATTACAATCGTGAACAGGAATAATCCACTGTTCATTATTACAACAGAAAGCAAACACACAACTGAAATAGAAGTCACCAATACATTTGAAGCAGTCTCTTTGTTGGTGACTAACAAGAGATGTTGATCAACCTCCTCCTCCTTTGCCTCCTGCCTCCCGGTCTCCATCGTCTCGCTACTTAGTTATCGGATGTGTCGTTAAGGCCCATTTTTACAACTTGGGTGTCAGTTTCAACCGATAATGCACCCCCTCACTATGGACGTCGTGTACAAGTGAAAATGCGTCCAATTTTTGAAAAGTGAGGCAATTTTTTATTTATTTTTTCAAACTTTTGCTCCTTTTTTTTTAGATTTTTCGACTCACAAAAAAAAAAAGGACATCGATTTCTATCGATAATGTGTCCTATTACAAACAAATTAAAACAATACTACCTAATATTCCCCTAAATATGGATGACACATTTTTTTGGACATACAATTAATAAAAAATAGAACTTTACTAAGACACTGACTTGAGTATTGTAGTCAAACTGCAAATGGGCATGCATAATTATAGAGAGACGTGCATGTTATGTATCTCCACGTGTACACAAAAAGACATAAGCTATAATAAACAAAAAAATGAAAAAATTCAAAACTATAAAAAATAAACTAAGACTTGAACATACGGCATGGTTTACATGTAATAATTTGTTCTCGGCATTGAGTCAACATTGAAATCAGGAATCATGGATTGATTCAAGCACCGAATAATGGATGAAGCTCACCTTTTATGAGTATCAATTGGGAAGCACAACATGGAGAATGCACCTGGGTGGATGTAATTTAACAACAATGAAAACAGATCTGAACTTCAAATCAGAACGATGACATAATAATTTGAGAGAGAAAACTTCTACATTGGAATTAATAGAACTGCCAACAGATACCCAAAAACCTTTTGGCGCAAGATCAAATGTATAGCAATGAATTCTCGAACAAGTCACTTTTCTCCTTCCATTCATAGAAATTTCTCAAGCTATAAGTCGATATGATAGAAGAGAAGAGTACAAATCAAAATAAAGAATTATAAATTTGCATCTATTACAAGATCTGTCGACTGAAAATTCTTGCGGAATCTCAGCTCAATATTGGTATAATATTTTTCACGTTTTCTCTTAAATCGTGATGTGGGTTTGGCTGAAATTTCAATAGTAGTTTCTTCCGACATGCATCTTCAAACCCATTAAAAATTGTAGAGACCCAGATTGTAAAAATGAACTTACGACCTATTCTTTACGCGGGAATCATTGAATCTAACACAACAACTACTCTATTTTCTCATAGATGCATCCACTAGATTATAACACTTGCTCTAATACCACGATAAAAATGCACACTAAAATAAGAAATAAACACTGAATATTATAATATGCAAATTAAATTCATTTGGGATATTTTATTATAGAAGGAGGTTACAATTTATAGGGCATTGTTCTCCTACATAGAAGGAGTCAACTCCAATCATGATCCCCCTTATCTTTCCATGATCCTCACATCCCTACAAACACTCACAAAAATCTCTCACACACCTATTATTTCTCACACCATGATTCTCTCAACTATCCTAGAATCTATGAGTTGTACTTACAAGTCATTACATCACACATATTATTGTTCATACTAATTAAACTATTCCTAACACCGCCCAAGTCATAGCCTACTCCCCCTTTGTTCCATGGATTAGGAGAATCAGGAACACTATGTCTCCTAAAATACATGATAAGTTGAGTTAGACCTCCACGGTTTGGTTAGATCATAGGGATGGTGACATATGTTCGATGAGATATTCAAAGTTGTAAAGTGCAACTTTGGATAACAATGGACAAAAGATATTTTGAATCATATAGGAAAATATTGATATTTAGAATATAATAAAATAGATTAAGAATTTACATAGAAAAATCCTAGTCAAAATAACTTTTCTCCAAATTTTCCCCCTAAGGATTGGGTAGAGAAGAATCTATAAAACCTATTATATAATACTTTCTTCAATAGAAAACTTCCGGTGAATCTCTATGTTTGGCTATCACCTTATTGTATGACGTAACAATTTAAATTTAGGAAGGAAGCACAAGTGGCCTTGAACACACTATGAGTTTAGCAAAGTATGACACAACTTGAACATGTGTAGTTGATTTCTAGTGGGAAGGAATACTACACAACTACATTCTTAAATATGTAGTATCAACATTATCTATTAACTATGAAGCACAATTCATTTTAATCCATAAGCCAAAAAGATATTATCGAAGCATTTTATTTGGAAATAAAGAAGTTAATAATGGATTTGGCAATTAATAATTTCCCTATGGATGGATATGAATCTATTTGCATGAGTGACATAATAAATTAGGGAAAGCAAGGAAAAATCAACTACATCATAGACTCCTTATATGAGTGAACATTGAGAAGGATGCGCTATAAAGAAGCTCATTGGAAGGGGATGGATGAAAAGGTACTACTTAAAGGGAAGGATCAACCTCATGAATTATCAAGGAAAACCAATAGAATTGGTTATGACATGAGGAAGATAGGGTTAATGAATATAAGCAAGAGAGAAATGAGACATGTACCAAAACAATAACCTAAAAGGATGATGATGTAAAATACAATGCGAGATGGAATTCTTTCCCAACCTATTTTGCGTGCTCATGCGATGAATCCCATAACATAGAATATCAAATGATAATTGATATGTATAGTGATGAGGAGTTAAATAAAGTTAAGGTAAAGGAAGTGTTGGATAATAGTCTTCCATTTTTAATATAAAAATTACACTGACACCCAAAATGATATAGTTTTCTCATAATTTGAACACTCTTAAGGCATGTAGAATCAAGATGATCAAGAATGAGTCAATCAACTCAAGTAGCTAGAGGCATGAGGGGAGATGGAAAAGGAAGTGTCATGCAAGGAGAAATAATCTAGTCATGTGGAGAAATTGTGCACACAACACTAGTTAATATTGCACCAAGTGTAATTGGTAGGAGAAATGGAGGTTTTAGAGTACCTACAACAGTTTAAGGAAGAGTGTAAATAACATCACCACAAATGTTTCTCATAAAACATATTTTAGGAGATTTTTACATATTCTAGAGTATCGAAGGGTAGAGATTCTACTAAGAATATTCACGGGTGTGCAAAAGGAGTTCTACTCCCAATATAAGGCAAGTCAATTTGATACTACTTGTCTAGATCTTGCACACACTTGGTACATAAAATATAATCTATAACAAATTGTGGTGGATTAAGATCAACTCAACGATGTGTTTCTTACAGAATTTGATATCCCAAAGTTTGAATAACAAAGTATCTCCACGACAAAGGAAATTAAGTAATAGTTGATAAAGAGCATGTGTGTATGTGATGTATGTTTTAAAAATTTAATCTAAAAAATGTATTATAAGATCCACCCAGTTAAAATTGTACATGGTTTGTGAGAAGGTTTTATTCCATTTTAATGTTCCCTTTCCCATAATACCTTTAGAGATCCTAGAGAGATGTTAGAATAAGTTTTGTGTGCAAAGTCATTTGGTAGTATAAACATTGGGGTCAACCCATTCATGGAAGATAAAATCACATCTATGGTGACTCAAATGGAAAATTTTAATACAAATAATGCCATAGAGACATGCATTGCAATTTGGTACATAGATTATGAGGTACAAGTCCATACAAAGAAAACTTTCCCTCGTCACAGTGTAAAATCTATCCTACAAGCATGTGAGATATGTGAAGGAATTCAAGATGTAAGGAGTTTCCCACTATTTTAGAAAGTGGTTAAAAAAGGTGCCACTCTATTGTAATATTTGTGATGTGCACACTCATGATAAAAATATATTTTTATAATTGATCGAGATACATGAATCCCAATCACTTGGGATTAGAAAAACAACTTTGGGAAATAAAAATGAAGAATGCGGTGGAAACCCATGAGGATGAGGTGGTTGTGTAATAGGTGGATGACTACGTGGAATATTTCTACCACAAATTTAATATAAATTTGGTTCATTATACCATTATCAATGTGACTACCAGCGTTCCTAGTTTACGCGTTTTGTTAAAATGAGAAAAAAAGTTAAATATTTCCATGATCTTTACATGCTTATGAAGGAAAAAAGTGAAAATAATGTGGGGATGATCAATATTATGCACAACCATCTAGAATACCACCAACCAAAAGTTACCACACTAAGGGAAAAAACACCATCTAAGGGTAAAATTACCACTAGAGGAGCTACAAAACGTGCACAAGATTTTACATCCCCTATGGAGAATATAAGTCATGAAGAAAATCAAGATGAAAAAATGAATTACTTCAAGAAACTAAGTTGGTTTATGAATTTTAGGGTGAAATTGAGTTCCTAAAAGAAGATGTGAGACTCGGAAATGAAGCATGAGACATCTTAGAGATTGATCAAATGGATAGGGATGAACTCGAGAGAAGTATATAAGATTATATACACTAAAGTGGTTATTTTGTTACTTTCCCAATAGTTATCTCATCAAATTAGAAGTTTAGTGCACAACAAGAGTTTGGGACAATAATAAAGAAAGAGTATTCATGCAACCAAAGTTGAATAACTTGATCATAAATTACTTGTTGGTACATGCATATATGGATGAAACATTATTAACATATTGGTCGACACGGGAGAGGAGGTTAATATCTTGACAACTAATGCATGGAAAATAATGGGGTGACTGTGATCCCTTCATCACCACACATCTTGTTCATGGATAATAAGATGCAATGCATGCCTATTAAAGTGTTGAATAACGATACCACTAGCATTATAAGTTTCATGGAGAATTTAAGGTCATTGAATTTCCAGAAGTAGTTAAAATTTAAGTGCTACTTGGTCAGCCTTAGTGTTACATGAATAGTGTCGATCTTCACTCTAAGAAGCACTATAGTAGTTTTGAAAACAAAATAAAATGTTTAGTAATATCCATGGATGCTAGTCAAGGGGCGCCATTTGCAGATAATGTAAAAGAACATGAGGATCTAAAGAATATTTACAAAATACAAGTCAAAGGTTTAGATATTTTTATCCAATCAAGGAGGTAATCTATAATGGAATGATGTGCAGCTTGTGTCTAATACAACTTGTGCATCATGTGATAATTAGTACCATGACTCATATAAAATAATTAGAAGGGATTGAGGAGTAGTTAACCCTCATAAAAGAAAAATGGTCAACATATTGTCTAAGGTTAAATGAAAATATATCAAAAGGATAAGAAAGGAAAATATTCAGCCTATGCCACGATTACACATAGAAGAGGATGCCTAGGCCTTCATAAATAAGTTAGAGAACTACATGTTGTTCAAGAAAGAGCACATTGATTGCATATCTTATACAAGAAGAGGAATACTAGAGTGATTGTGATATAATCATATCCCTTCTATAAATAAATGAGAACAAATTATTGATATCATGCATGTTAGATTAGGTAGGAACGACCTTACATGAAACCTACTAATTTACAGATGGGTAACAAATCCAAAGGAACATATGAGGAAGTGCAAGAAATTTTGGAAAATATGAATGACATCGATCAAGCCAACTCTCTTACATATTTTATTTTATCATACCTTTCATATTTGGGTGAGCATGTGGTATGTAGGTAGTGAAGTTTATAGGGATGCTACTCAACGGGAAGAGCTAAAACAATCAATTTATACACACCTTTAGTTTTACCTCATCTATACCTGAACTACATCACTCTCTTTAATACATCAAGAAATTAATTTTCAGTAATGATGCACTAATGATAGAACACATGTTAAAATTTCATAAGAAAAAAGGATTCATGCTACCAAAGAATTTTGAGGAATGAAGTACCAACAATGGTTCCAGTGAGGAAGATGAAAGCGGTTTGGTTAGAAATAAATTGGTGATTTAAGAGAAAAGAATAGATGGTGTAAAGGGTGAATAAGAGGACCAATAACAATCACTTGAATATATATATTCCTTATAGCTTGAGAAAATCCATTGATAAGAAGGATTCAAACCGATATCCCTATTATGAACCTTTAAAATATATCAAAGTGAATATAAGAACAAATGAAGCACCAAAATCATGATGATATGATATTAGTGATTAGAAGTAGAAGTGTAGGGTGCTAGAATTGGGACATACAAACATGAGAGTACTTCATTCCTAGAACTATATACGGAAAATGACACGGTTCAGGACCATACATATCTACCAAGATCGATTGTATAATTTTACACCTATTATACACTTTTGGACCATATCCGAATCTTTCTCTATAACTTCATGAGGTGTAACCTAGCTGTAAATGTATATCACTATCAAAACCTAGTTTTTTTTCATGTTGTGAAACCTTTTGAATATTCCGAGTGATGTCTCAAACCCTAGCCATGGATGGGAGACCTTTAAAAATAAACATTATCTGGGTTAAAGTGCAATACTTATACCGCTGATGTCAACACTACTCTAAAGAGGCCTCAAAATACACATCATTGTCCACCTAGCATGTGATATAGAAATGAATGCAACTAGAATTAGTGATTGGAAACTCCTTGATAATGCTTTAATTGGGTTTGGATCTTGTTAACACTTGAAGTGGGGATGTTTGAGTGTTTACAAATGATAGAAGATGATTCATGTACCTAGTAGGATACTTTATAATTATAGTGATTGCTTCCTAATGATTATACACGATCTTTGTAGATATTTAGGAGCCTTTGGTTCTTTTTTTCTAGCTTTTGCAATAGGAGTTCATGAGAATGCTAGGTTATGTCATGTTCTTAAATGAGGTGAGTTTAACTTGATTATATAGGGTTTTGAAGGTAAATTATCATGGAAAGGCTGACCCAAAGGGATTAAATGACCCAAAAAAGAATATGAAATTGAAATATAAGATGGAGGATATGTTGATTTAAAACCATAAAAACCGGATAGTAAAAACTTCTATAAGCCAACTAAAGTGGAAAATTTTGCACATAGATGAGAAAAATGAAAATTGAATGCACCTGTCAAGTTGAGTTTTTCTATTGATTTAATATATTTAAATATCATAATTTTTCAATATATCAGTGTGTATGAATAAACAACTTAGACAAGAGACCTCGGGATGTACCAAGTAGGGATAGAAAGAGTGTGTTTATCTTAACAAGAGTAATTTGTTAAAACCAAATTATCAAAGAGTAAATTCTCAAAATTGAGTGTCTATATGTTCCCCCTTGAAGTATGAAATGAAAAAAAGATACATGAGTTTGAAGACATGCTTTGTATTTTCTTGATTTTTTTACGGAGTTCCTCTTGTGTTGGTGTTGGCAAGATCCATGATGAAACCTACAACATAGAGTGTAGTCAATTTCCATAGTAAAGAATTGAACTTTAACTCAAATGTAAAATGTAATATTTAAAATTTTCATTTGTATAAATTGAAATAAAGATATGCAAAATGTGGAAGGAATTGATTTAACCTAAATGGTTAATTCTTTACGGGGTAAGAATCGATTAAATATTATCCCAATCACTTAGTTTTCAAAGCTAACTACAGTAATATTAGGATAATACATGAAACAAGCTAGGCAGTGATAGATAAATGAAATTAAGTAATAGTAATGAGGAGGAGGAGAGGACTTTGTTGATATTCTAGTTCATGTGTTGATTTGGGATGACGGATGACCTTATGACTAGAAATGTGATTTTACTAATATTCTTCTTTGAAATTATGCCCTAAAATTTTCATATACCATAGTGTCAAATTTGTTCCATAATGCGGGTAGTGCAGTATGGCCCCTTCTATATAGTTTCATCCCTCTACACTTTTAGCTCCTAATTTTTTTAGGTTTACACACTACTTCATGATATGCTAATGTATGTAATTTGGACTGCGACACTTGTGTGATACACATTGTTAAACTAATTGAATCTTCAAAACTCTAGAGATGGTGAAAGATTCCTACAAAACAAACATTAGGTGGGTTTTGGGAACCCCTGTGCACCAATGATGTTTCCACTACTCCGAAGAGGGATCAAACCGTATGTTGTTCTCACCTAGCATGTGATATATAGAATGTATGCAACCAAATTGATAAACATGACCTTGTAATAATGGGATTGTACCTGATACTTGTCTTAGCTTGACTTTACTTTGGAAATATGTCTTTTGTACTTGTATACCTGAGTGCATGACTGCCCTAGAATGAATATGAAATGTATATAAATTTAAAGGGAGCCTTGGAATAAATTTTCTTATGATTGTTCTTAGTATTGTCGCATTAGGATGTTAGGTGCCAAGTAGAATCAAGTCCCTTTTAATGGGAGATGTCTAACTTTCTTATATATGTGTTCCATATTTGAAAGAATTGGGAAATACTAACTATAAGTGTACCAAAGAGATTCAAATTAAGAAAATTACTCTTGGAGAGAAAGGAACCAAAGTGGGTATGTGGGTCCTTAACATACCGACATTATGGCCCATTCTAGGCCCTTTGGTCCTAGATGCATATTCAAATCATATGGGAATTGGAATTGCAATGAGCAAGGGTATAACCTAATTTTATGAATCGATATGATAGTTATGAAAATAAGTAGGCCGTGTATGCAAGCTAGAATGAGTGAGACATAGCTAAGGATAGCCTAATTGGTAAAATAGAGTAATTTTGGACTAGTGAAAGAGAATTGTACATTTTTTTGTTGTTTCAAGACATGAATTACCAAAATGAGTGTCTACATTTCCCCCCCTTTAAGTGTGGAATTGAAAATTGTGTGCTTCAAGGAAAAGTCATCTAAGTGTGTAGACACATGTTTCCTTCACTTGGATTTCCTTGTGTTTTTGCCATAAATTTGTCTTTGTTCAAGTTGTGTTAGTTTTTCCAAGATGTGTAGCTTCAGAGAAAAGTCATGTCAATTTTCCATAGCATAGGCAATCAAAATTTAACATGAAAATCTTGAACTTGGTGTGAAACTAGCAATATATAAGCGGGAAAGTAAAATTAAGGAAAGAGTATACTTGATTGTTTTATGAGATAGGGTGAGAGAGCATTCCCACTACCATTTTCATGGATATTTTTTGAACTTTGTGTTGGATATGGTTGGAAAGGCTTGGAGGTGATTCGTCCCTAAGTGGAATGTGCTAAGGAGAATATAAAGAAATGAAAATGGACCCCACATGGTGAAGATATTTGTATGGGGAGCATTCTAGTTACTACACATAACTTCACAAAAATATGAGCAACGGGAAGTGAAGCCTACGACAATAAATGTCACCTTAACACTTCCCAAGACCTACGAGATAAATACCACATTGTAATGTTAAATGTATAGCATGCAAAATTGACAATTTGGGCCATGACAACTACGCCCACACTTGAAATTTCCTCTCCCGATCACTACGAATCCTTCCTCTAGCCAAAGATGCCCTTAGTTTCACCCTCATCGGGGCTCATAGGAATGTGTTATCAATATTTTAAAGTTTTTTTAATGTTTAGGGATATATGTGTTAGGAATATCCTATTATAGTGTTCACATTTACATTATTTGGATATTTACCATCAGGTAAATATTATAAATTATTTGTAATTACCATATGGTTGATATAGTAGGTCAAGTAATAAGTTGGTAGTTCTTATATAGTGGTTAATACCAGTCTCATATTTAGGATATTTGTTTTATATTTTATAGAAACATCCTCCCATATGTATGTAATCATTCAACGAATATCATTGAGTAGTTTTCTCATCACTTTGCATCGAGTTTGAGACTATGAAATTTTAGTAATTTTATTAGTGCAGTCTCTATACCAAATTTCATTTGATATCGAGCACGTGTTAGTATCACAATCAATAGTCCGAGTTTGTTTTCTACATAAGTTTTTGGTTGTGCATATGGTCACATGAAGGTTATGTCACCCAGTGATATGGATGTTCCTTGTAACATTGTCACAACTTCTAGAAGTCACATGTACCTTCCCTCTACAACGTGCCTCAACAAATTATTTACAATATATAGGTTTATCAATGCTAATCTCATGCATAAAAATTCATGTTTTTCATCCATACTAGAAATGTATATATCCGAACAAAATTTTTGGTGGTGGTGGCTTTGTAACACGATATTTTTCAAAGCATGTCTTGCATCATTGATGTCTTTAGAGAGATCATGGGAAATTATGTGATGTATTTGTTTAATTATCCTCTCACAAAGTGTGGGCACATCGATTGAGAAAGGAACATAATCTAGCATGCCACATAATCAGTAACTTTTTACCTATTTTTACTCTATGTTTGGCTCATGGATCTGCACAATTGAATATGTGGTTATATGATTTGGTTATCTATGCACCGTACAAGTCTATTTAGGTGTAATTTTTATATTATTCAACATTTAGTGTAAAGTGTTGTTTATCTTAGGTTTGTTGATTCATTGATCATTTTAATTTAGAAGTTATTATAGGTATAAGGTTATAATGTATATGTGTGTGGGGGGTTTATTAATAGCTTATAGTTATATTAGATCTAGTATTATTATCAAGTGTGTTTTATTGTCAAAAATAAAATTCATTATTTTTGTAAGGACACATTATCGAAGATCTAACATCCATAGAGTTAAATGGATTAATTTAATGTAATTTAAAGGTTTTAAGGAAAATACTTCCATACATGGAAAATCCGAACTCAACTACAACTAATTGATAAATACATGGGATATTGTAGATGGAAAAATTAAAAATTTGAAGAATGAAGATGAAGAAGGGAAATGGGACGTAAGGATCTAAAAGTAATAAAGCAATTATTGGCCTAGGACTATTTGATGCATATTTTCATCATATTGATCTAACCAAGTCATCTAATGACATTTGGGTGACATTAAATAAGCTATTTGGATCTCATGTTGGTATTGCAATAATGACACTTTGAAGCAAAAATTATTTGGGTTTAAGATGGGATTAAATGACAATATGGTTCAACATATCAATGTGATTATCAAGAAATTAGGACATCGATTTGTGAACCGAAAAAGAGATCCAAATATCTCATAGATGATAAGATAGATGAATAGGGATTGGCTATTGAAAATGATTGAGAATATTTCTCTTCTCATTAAATTCAAAATTATATGGTGGGAAAAAATATTTCTAGACACTTTGTGCACTCTTGTCATTCGTTTAACCAAGGTACTCAAGGCAATGAGTGAGGGACACACCAAGACCGACACACAAACAAATAGAATTAAAGGGGGTACATGGACCGCTATGATTGCATACCCCAAGGGAAGTAACCCTTACACTAGGAAAACTTAAGGTTTTTAAGGCCTTAGGTTCAACAAGAGGAAGGAACCCTATGGAGGTATCGACATTATGTGGGGTAATAATAAACAAAGTAAGCATGCAAATTCCATTCTAACCGAAGTAAAGCATGTAACATAAAGGAACTGAAATAAAATATGCTAACCTAGCATGTGCATAAAATACTAAGATAACATATATTATGAACAAGGATGTAGGAAACTACTCTATACAAAATGACAAGTTGGCTAGAGCACTTATCTCATTGTGGGTGGTCGTAGATGCATCTATCTCCCAAAGGACCATACACCAAGAGAGAAAAAATTTTAGGTGGAGAATGGGAAACAATCCATTCGAGCTCACTATAGATGACCCAAAAGTGCAAGCAAACCAATCCAAGCAAGAATAATATCCAAGCCAAGAGTCAAGATGTAAGAAATCAAGCTAAACAAGCATATGCAAGTTGGTAGAAGAGAGAAAAGCTAATGACGAGTTCTTATTAATCTGATATGATGATCATGATTTGAAAATGTGAGTTGGTGTCTTTATACTGATGTCATCATCCATAGGAAAATACGTTGGCTAGGATTTTGAATTTGCATTGACACAATCACCCGGGGGTGATGGCCCTGGCTAGGGATGAAAATGCAAATGGGAGTGTGAAAATTTTCATGAAATGTGAAGATAATGCAAGGCATAAGAAATGAAATAGTAAGCAAGCTAGATGTTAAGAGAATAAGGGACAAAATAAGAGGATAAGATAAAAAAAAAACATAAATGGGACCAAAAGTTATTCTCTCTCCATGTATCATCCCTAACCTAATGGTTACGTGAATAACCATACCCTTATCCCAAAATGAGCCCCTTAAGGAACCCATTTCCAGAAATAGATGCATTAGTGACCTCTAACCTAGAAGAGAAATTGTTAGTAACGTGTATGAAAATAAAGTATAAAAAAATTAGTTGTATACATATTCCCTAGTCGTTGATTACAACATTTTGCAATAACAAAACATGGAGTAGTGATTAAACAAATATTGAAATAAATAAATGCTAAATCTAAGTATGTAATTGTGTCGAAGATAGACAAATGGAGTATATATTTGACCCAAACAAATAAGAAATTTAAATTTGAAACCCTAGTTGCAAATGAAAAGATAAAGAGACTTAGCTGATTTGCAGTGTTGTTGAAGGTGTGTAGAGCTAGAAAAGCTTTGGAACAGAGAGGCAAGATGTCGCAATTAGACCCAGAAAATTGTAGGAGTATCAAAAATTCCAGGAACAAGGTGCCTATGCAAGGTCAAGGGCACCTAGGGCGTCAGAGACCTATTCTGAGTGCATGTGGCTACTTAGAAGAGTTGTGAAACCCAATTTTGTAAGGTTGTGAGATGTTTGTTGATTGTCACCTTTAATCACCTATACTTTACTGCACTTTGGTTTTATTCACGTGAAACCTACAATAAGAAGTAAACACTGCAAAACCCCAAAACACATCAAATCCTAAAAATAAAAAGATGCAAAGTGAGGGGTCAAACTGTCCTCAGCTTTCAAAAAATTTAACTTACGACTTATTGTTGCACTACATCTTAGACCCAATGTAGTTCTATGTTTGTGTGAAGAAATCATGCCATAGGAGGCTCTTGTGTGACTTGCACTTAATAGAGAGAAAGTAGCTAGATATAAGAGATGAAAATATATGTGTGCATGGAAAAATGAACTTCCCCTCCTATGAAGTGTATGCAAAAGAATACAATCGCATATCCCTTTTATGAATGTTAGATGGATGCTTGAATGCTCTTGTAATGCTCTTAGATGTAACCTTAGGTGGTGATAGATAATGTTTAGTGCTTGGTCCTTTATTATGGTCACATAACTTTATATTTATATGATTTCCTTTCTTGAATTTCATAATTAATCACTAAAATGCCGACCACCAAGAAAATAATATGCCCAAACGGTCGAGAAAATACCCAAAAGATGTGAGTAAGATATAAAGAGGTAGGGGGCACCCAAAGGGGATGTGGCACTGCCTCGAGGCATCTTGGATGGGCGCTATTGTCCGAGAATAAAAAAATGAAGTTTCAAAGATCAAACTAGGCAATAAGGTGTGTAAGACCAAAAAGAAAAACAGAAAGCAAGAAAATAGGCCAAAGACAATGGTCAATTAGTACTTTTCTCACTTAGGAATCATATGAATAGTAGTATGTGACTATGACTTAGAAAAAATGTGTGATTTAGTGTCTACATTTGCCCCCACTTTATGTTGTTGAGTGAATGTTTGATAACATAAAGTAGATAAGAGATATGTACCTAATAACCATGTAAATCGATGGTGAAAAGTGTGCCGAGGAGACAAGAAAAAGCATGAAGTGATAAAAATATGAAGCATGGATGTTAGAGAAGAGGAAGTGAAAAGTGATGATGACCCTAGGGGTGAAAGCGTATGTGTAAATGTTGTGTTGTACCTATTTTTGATGTATCTTGTTGTGTGATGATGTGTGATTGATGTGACTACTACTTCCCATAAGGATGAACTGCAAAAGAGAAGAATGAACAAGTAGTCAAATATGTGTATATGAAAAATTTGATCAAAACACGTAAAAATTATGTAAGAAAGTATGTAAAAATGTGAAAAGGAACATGTGCACTTGATTCATGATGAGTGAAAGAGATAGAAAGGATCCTGAAGATGTTGTAGAAGAACAAGTTTTTGGGGATCTCACGCTAGTTGCGTTGAATGCAATTTTTTTGGGTGATCTCACACCAGTTGTGCAAGTACAAAAGAAGTGTAGGGAGAAAATTATAGTGTTATTCTCCAACCTTTGATTGCTTCCCAAAGTATAAACACCACTGCATATGGTGTGTGAAAATCTGATCCATTTCGATCCAATGCAAAAATAGAAAAGGTGTAATGCATGCATGTCGAGTGTTGAAGGACTATATCTATCCTGTAAAATCCGTTATGTAAACTGTACTAAACTAAGAAAAAATATGTAACTACCCCTGGTCATAGGTGCCCAAGAAGGTTCAAGGGCACTTAGGTAGTACTGTTTGGGTCCGAGCGATGGTGTCTGTGTTGTGTTGAGGACCCAAGTTAGATTTTAGGTTGTTTTTATGACTGAATATTGTGTTGTACCTGTACTAAACTATTCTAAATTGTGACTATAAACCATTGAATGGGGTTGCTGATTCACCCAATGATGTTCCCCTTGTTTGGGGTGCATGCGAATCGAGGAGTATGCAGCCCAAAGGAGGACTGAACGCTAAATCGAAATCGAAGCCCCGTAGAGGGGAAGGAATGTGTTTGGTAGAAACCAAGGCACATGGAAACAAAGTGGATGGAAATAAGTGTTAGTGTAAACAAGACAAATACACATGTAGAATAAAAAATGTAAGCTAGCAAGCAATAAGACAATGTATAATCTATCACGTAAGAAGACAATGTAGACTACAAAAGGTTGTAAACATGGGACATCACTCACGATGTTGCAAGAAAATTGATGCCGACATGGCCAAAAGTATGCAAACAATGAACAAGTAAGACATAGGGTGAATCCCGCAAACAATGGAAAACAATGGAAGACAAGAGAAAATAGAAAAGCAAGCAATGTATCGAGAAAACCATGGTAACAAAGAGTTCTATAACACAAATGTTGCATATGAAGCTCCCATTAACATGTTAGAAAGATATAAAGTATGTAAAAATGTGTATAATCCGATATAGTAATGTGTTATGAAAAATGAAATAATAGCACATGTGAAGTGTGTACAAAAGTGGATGCCACCAGGAGCCATTGTGGAATTGGTAAGAGGTACTGCGCCAAACATCCATGTTGCATGTAAAGATCTGTGTAAAGCTTGTGATCAAAACTAGAAGGCAAGTGAACGTACATGTGTATATAGAAAAGAGATAATGACATACAATATATATGTCTAGCATGTGTAACAAAGCGTACATGTAAGCATAAGAAATCAAGAGTAAATGTGACCAAGATATGCAATATGTTGTGGATGAGATGGAATGGAATGTTGAGTGGGTGATAGGAGTAGCGTGCCCCTAAGAAAATGTTAATGATTATGCATGATATGAGGTTCATTTATACATGCCCCCTCAGCAATCAAGAATGAACCATAGAACAAAAGCGTGTCATCGGGAAATGGTTTGAATTGTGTGCACTAGAAAGATATAATCGTCAAATCGTAAAGCGTAAGAGTGCGAGCAAGTGAGTGAATGTGGTGAGGTTCATTTTAGATTGAGACCCTCAACAGTTGAGTATGAACCATGGAATTAGAGTGTGTCATAGGGTAATGAGCACAACATGTAAAAGTAGATGCATGAAAGATATAGCATGAATGTGTATAGTAAATAGTGTGCATAGTGTGTGATAGAAGCTATGAGAAAAAAATGTCATGGTTTGCGTAGAGTGTGAAATGTGTAGTATGTGAGGTTCATGTATATAGTATGCCCTCAATAGTCAAGTGTAAACCAAAGCACGAGAGTGCGTCATTGGGTAATGATGATATAGATGTATCAAGATGGGTAAGATTTGTGTGAGAGACTAAATGTGAAGTATAGAGTGAACAAGTAGAAATGACAAACATCGGATAATACTAGAAGGGGAGTGAGAATAAGCATGATTCCCCCAAGTGTGTGATGATAGAGATCTATGTATTGACACGAGAGATACCATGTCATTGTGGGAGAGCGTCATCGTGTTATGATAAGAGAGAACCAACACAATGGTAGATGAAGAAACCGTAGGACCTTACTGATGGTGGTAGAGTTTGAAATGTGTCTTGGACATCGGTATAAGGAGTTGTTTCTTTGACAAAAATGATTAGTTGCAGAGTATTTGTAATTGATGACAATGCGAGAAGACTTGATAGGAGAAGAGGGTGAACTAATTTTGAGGGCAACAGATAGTTTGACTTGATAATTTCATAGATGACTTGAGATGAGGAGGTGTTATATTTATTTTGAGAGGTGGGTTCTTAAGTAACTCTTTACTTCCAGTAGAAGGAACCTTAAAAACGATGACATGATGCTCATTAGACATAGATGAATTAGATTTAGGAACCCAATGATATGTAGTAATTGAAGATGAACATGCAACATTATTTGGTGTAGCAAATGAAATAAGACCATAACACTTAAGGTGGCCAATTTGTCGGTGTAGAACATTATAATCATTTTCATTATGTCAATTTATTCGATGGTAATTACAATATGGATGACCTTGATATTTTGCAAGTCGATAAGGAGGATAGAAATGAGTAGATGGCAGGATCAATTGGTGAGTTATGAGTTGCATGAAGAATATCTTGTTGTTTAGTATTCAACTCAAACTTGAGAGGCGTGGGGAGTGGAAAGATTTGAGGTTCACTGATATGAGCACATGTAGAAGACATAAAATGAGGATGAGAAGAACTAGCGAGATCCGAGAAGCATCCTTAAGATGTTGGATTTCATATTTGAGTGATGTAATCATGGATACAGTGTCACCTAGATTTCACCCTGAAATCTGCGACTACCCTATCCGAAAAAATTTCGTACTTTTAAAATAATGGGTCGTTTTGTGTTTTTATTGCCTGAAAATTCTTGTATTGTGTCAAGATATTCCCAAAGAGCCATATTAGTCTTTTTCGCCAAATACCCAGATGCCCAAAATTGTTATATTTTGTCGTCGGGATTTGTCTATGGGAAATTTGTATTTAATTATTTTGAGCCCCGTATGAGGCTATTTGCGCTCCGTTTTAACTCTGTTATGATCGAACATATCATTATTCCCTTGTACCAGAAGGATTTTAACAAGGAATGAGTTTTGGGCTTTATTTGTGACTTTTGGCAATTTTTCGTGTTTTTGTGTTGTCCCGTTTCATTTTTTGTGAAATTTCTCTAGAACAATTCCTTTCCGGGTAAGCCCGATTTTTGGCCTGGAGCAGAAATTGAAAATATATACGCACATTATGCCCGGAGGAAGTCATCATCGGAGGTCCGGATCACGGGAAAAAGTGAAGTCGCAAGCATGGAAAAGCCCCTGTGGGGATGGGCACATTTTTGGAAAACAAAGGATTTAAGCAGGCATGTGGGATTTTATCACTTGCCTTGCAGGTACTTTTTCCCGTGATAGAAAATTCACTTAAGCAGTAGTGGGAAAATTAGAAGCAAAGCAGCAGTGGGATTTTATTACCGCCTTGCAGGTACTTTTTCCCGTGATGATAAAATTCACTTGCCGCAGTGGGAAAGTTAGAGGTCAGAGGCGGCGAGAATTTATCGTCTGCCTTGCAGGGGTAAAAATTCCCATGGTGAAATAAAAGAAAAGTGACTTAAGTGAAATCACGGGATTTTATTGCTCGCCTGCAGGTAAAAATTCCCATGGTGAAATAAAAGAAAAGTGACTTAAGTGAAATCACGGGATTTTATTGCTCGCCTTGCAGGTAAATAATCCCATTGCCAAAGTCAAATCACTTAAGTGGATCATGGGATTTCGGGGCTGCCTTGCAGGTTAAAAATCCCATTCTCGTAAATTCTTAAAAATAGAATTCTATTATGCAAAAAGTGCAACCCACCTTGGGTGAATAATAATGCATTAAATAAATATTTGTTAATATTTATTCACCCAATTTGCACCGAGGCTTGTGGAAAAGTCAATAAAAGCAAAGGGGAATAAATCAATTGGAAATAGAATTCCAAAATTAAATAAATTTAATTTATTTAATGTAGCCCCTTGAGAAGGAATTAATACTTTTAAAGTATTAAATGATTATATTAATTCCTATTTTCAGTGGCTATTGTCAAAGCACACTGTGAAGCTTAAGTGAAGTGAAGTGTGGATGATTAAATTGAATTAATTTAATTGATTGGATGGCTGTCCTTAAACATGCTATATTTAAAAGAGAAGAGCATGATTTTTAATTAATTAATTGCCTTTAATTGTTAGGGCAATTATTAATTATAGAATTGTGAAGGTTATATAAGCATGGGCAGCCATATGGGTGAATTATTTAATTCACGGGTAAAGAATTGCAGCCAAGAGGAAAAGTGCCCCATTTGAAGAAGGATTTTGCTCAGCAAGGTGACAACAAGGCTAAAAGCTTTGATTTAGCGCATGCTTTGAAGAAGGTTGATCTTTGTCTGCATAATTGTTTGCATGCAGTGTTACAGAGCTCAAGTGTTTTTGAAAGGATTCATGCTCTCTTTATGTGTAAATTAAACACCATTTTGGGGGCAGCGAGAGCTTGAAAAGTGCAGATTTTTATAATTAAAATTCACTATTCATGCTCCAATGGCCATTTTTGTCTGAATAAATTGTAGGAATTCATTACAGGTGCTTTACAAAAGAAAAGAAGCTTTTATCAATGTCCAATACATTGCATATATCCTCCGAATCTAAAGAATTGTCCAGATCTGCACCAGTTTTGAAAAATTCAGTTAAATAAGAAGAAAAAGAATTATTCAGACAAAGATAGACAAAGCTATGGCGAAGAAAGATGAAAAAGAAAGCACAACGGAGTCATGCATCACTTCTAAATTTGTAGATATTGGAGACATGGATCTAGGCTCAAAACCTCTTGTTGAATTGATAGACAGATCTAGAGCAGGAAAGACTTCACTCATGCGTGCAGATTAAAAGTAGTGGAATTATTCGAGCTGCAGCTTTTCCATCCACAGCCCAGTTGCCAAAGTTTGTTATGCAGGTGCAGATCCATATCCAGATGCAAATCCAGATCTCATAGTTGCAAAAGCTTCTGGCACAAAGGCTTCATCCTCTTGTTTCAAATGCATCTCGTGAAGAAGTCAGTGCATGGAAAATTCCTTCCAAGATCCTGTGCATGTGCTCTCATCTTCCAGTTGAAGCCTTCATGTAATCTTCATTCATCCGAAGTGCTTTCCAAGATTTTTAATTGCTAATATGCAATTAAAAATAAAGATGATGAGTTATCTACGACAAACATTGCACTGATGCATGTACAACAGAAGAACTGCAAAAGCTTCAAAGGATAAAAGAGAAGACAATGCGAAGGCAAAATTCCAGCTTGCTTCCAATTCCAACTGCTTGCAATTCTAGCTTGTTTCTAGATCCAGCTGCTTCAGATCCAGTTTGAATCAGCTGCATGCAGACATGAAAAAGGACAAAGTCAACTTTCCTCTTCCTTCTTCTTTCCTCCGACAAAGTCAGCTTTCCTCTTCCTTCTTCTTTCCTCCGACAAAGTAATTGAGTGATCAATTAAATTATACAACTTAAGTGATTGGTTTAAAAGCCATTACTTGAAGAAGTCAACTACTTGGAGATAGGTGGCACATGCAAAGTAGAAGGTTCTATTTTCAGTTGCAAATCATACATGTCACGCAAAGAGGAATTCCAGGAGGAAGATTGCCAGTTGTTTCTTTTCCGACTTCCACATGTGCCAGTTCAACTAAAGCTTCCAACTTGTAATTGCCCCTCTACATTCTATAAGTAGAGGAAGAACCTTCTGGTAATCGATCAAAATTTGTAAGCAGCAATCCTGAGTTCTAGACTTTGTGCTGAACTCCTGAGAGCAACTTGGAGCAAAGGAATACAAAGGAGCGAGTTTCTGGAGAACTTTGTGTCACGGTGTACTTTGTTTCTTGCTTTGAATCTTAGATTTCTTGGTAAACTTTGTGTTATTTTAGATCTAGATCTAGAGTTGCCTTGTTTTATAATTCTGTGTGTTCATATCTATTGAGTTTCTTCTATGTGCATGTAATTAGCTCTGCTATCTACTAATTGGGATGCACATCTTCCCCATTTCTTCTCTGTATTTCCTTTACTTCTTTCTTCTATAACTTTCCTTTCTTAAACAACTGCTTACTTGCTGCAGAACTTCTTAGTTATGGTTCATGAACTAAGTGGTTAAAGTAAAACCCCTGATAGATAATAACACATTTTTATTGACAAATCTGACACGGGAGCCTCACCAATTAAATGAGGGAGATTTATCTCATGACTGCCTAGGTTTGATGCTATGTAGAAAATCTAGCCAACAATCCCATATCTTGAAATAAATAATAAACATATTGAATGGATCTGCATATAGATTGATTAGAACTATGACCAAGAGAGTCATCAGAAAGACGATCGAAGATATCATTGACTTGATGGCGGTGTATATAGAGGGAGGCAGATATTATGCATGACTCTTTAGAGAGCATATTTGCAAGATGGGTGAATTTGAAGTAATTGAATTAAGGGAACTTGAATAGCTTTAGAAGCCATGAAAGAAGACTGGATAGAATGAGAAAAATGAAGATCCAAGAGTGTTCAAATGCCGGGTTCACCAAAATGATTAACCAAATATTGAAATAAATAAATTCTAATTGAAGTATGCAATGCGCTAAAGATAGAAAAATGGAGTGCAGATTTGACCCAAGAAAATAAGAAATTTAAATTTGAAACCCTAGTTACAAATGAAAATATAAAAATACTTAGTTGATTCGCAGTGGTGTCGAAGATGTGCAGAGATGGAAAATTGTTGGAACAAAGAGGCACGATGTCACAATCAGACCCATAAAATTACAAAAGTGTCAGGACTAGGGCACCTATGTAGGGTCGGGAACACCGGGGTGTCGAGACCTATTATGGGTGCATGTGACTCGCTCGAAGCTATGAAACCCAATTTCACAGGGTCATGAGATGTTCACTAATTGTTGTCTTTGATCACATGTACTTTGCTGAACTTTAGTGTTATTTTCCGAAACTTGCAATAAGAAGGAAGCACATATGAAACCCAAAAACACATCAAATCCTCAAAAGAAAAATTTGTAAAATGAGGGGTCGACTATCCTCGACATGTCAAAAAAGTGAACTTACGACTTAGCGCCTGCACCGCATCTCGGACTCCAATGTAGTTTTATGTGTGTGTGAATAAATCATGCCCTATGTGGATCTTGTGCGAGTCACACTTGATAGTAAGAAAGTAGCTATATGTAAGATATGTAAATAGATGTTTGCATGGAAAAATGAACTTCCCGTCCTATGAAGTGTATGCGAGAAGAATGCAATCCCTTGTCCTCTTGAATGGATGCTTTAATGCTCTTGTAATGCTCTTGGATGTAACCTTAGGTGGTGATAGATAATTCTTAGTGCTTGGTCCTTTATTATGGTCAAATACCTTTATATTTATATGATTCCCTTGCTTGAATTTCATAATTAATCACTAAAAGGTTAACCATCACAAAAATAAGATGCCCAAACGAATAGAAAAAACCCAAAATATGTGAGTAAGATACAAAGAAGGGGGCACTTAAAGGGGATGGGGCGCCTAAAGACTCGAATTTCGAATGGGTACTAGTAGTGTTAAGAATCGAGAAAAACTAAAGTTTCAAGGTCAAGATGGGAAAGAAGGTGTGTAAGACCAAAAGAGAAACCGAAAGCAAGCAAAGAGACCAAATACAAAGTGGTCATTTAATACTTTTCTCGCTTAGGAATAATAGAATAGTAGTATGTGACTAGGACCTAGAAATGTACCCAAAGTGCATGATTTAGTGTCTAGAGGTAGTCAACAAAGAATAATACATACCACCAAAACTTAAAGTAAATACCGAAAATAAGGAAAGGACTAGCTAAAATGAAATATACCCACCAATGCATACCTAATAGTGTCGGTCATCCTACCACGTACGAGCTACAAACCATGCTTTGATAGAAACACGGAGAAACAAACCGAAAGGAAACACTAGAGGATCATAAGTAAAATAAGACATAAATCACCGGCTAGAGACCCATGGGATGGATGTCGTGGATTGGAAATTGGATATAAATAGGTTGAAAGATGTGATTTTTGGCTAAGGAATAGAGTATGACATGTAATATGTCAAAATGAACGAGAGAAGATCATGATCCCAACGCAACCAATGTCGGTTTCTTCGGATATTAGGAGCTAAAATGACGGGTATTTGAAGATTGAGGCCGATCACGACCGAATTGAATAGGAATTTGAAGTTTATATAGGATTTTTGAGTTTATTTACTTATTATTTTTTGGAATTAAGAGAATTGAGCTCTGTAATTCCAAATTTGGATATTAATGTGATGAGATGGCATGAGTATGAGTAGGAGGAATAAACCAACGAGGAGGAGCGTGTGGTGATGGTCAACTACGGTAAGTCGATGCATTAAATTTTGTTGGGTATATTAGAAGCAATTTGGTCTTTTTAGAAATGCGAAGGTAAGATGGTGTCATTTTAATTCAAACTTGTGTCATTAGGAAGAGTAGGAAAAATATAAGTGGGTCTGGGAGGGATTTGTATTTTACTTAGTCATTTTGTGGATTTTTTTCATTTAAAATTTTAAAATTCGCGGTCATACAGGCTTAGACGCCACCCAACCCCCTGAAACAATAGGTCCGATGGCATCAGGATCATGCAAAAATGTTGGCAGGGGCTGATGGCGTATGCCAGAGGGCCAATGGCATAAGTATTTTAGAAAACATGTAGATTTTTATGATTTTAGATATTAAATTGATTTTTGATGAATCTAATGCCTTGATTTTGTTGATTTGTGATTGCAGGAGGACTAGTGGATTTTCTTATGGCGAGTGGTTGACATAAAGATGGCTCAACAACATGATTACAACATTAACAGATGCAAAGATATCATAGATACATAGATGGGGGTATCATGTGGATTCCCAGGATACCATTGAGTCAAAATTTGTTGTAGATTTTCTCGACAGCATGTGAGCTTAGAGCCAACAACTTTCGGTGAGGTAGGCACTAGCTTATAGATCTTCAACAAGGAATACATCGATTGGATCTAGATGGATCTTCAAGACGAAGTAAAAAATAGATGACAATATTGATAAACACAAGGATAAGCTAGTAGCAAAGGGATATGCTAAAAAAAGGCATTGACTAAGAGGATACTTTTTCTCCCATAGCTAAAATCAAAACTTTCGTGACGATTTTATCTCTAGCTATAAAATTTGGTTATAAAATCCACCAAATGGATGTGAAAAGTGCCTTCGTTAATGGAAATTTGCATGAATAGGTCTACACGACTCACTAGAAGGTTTTTTCATACCTAGAAAAGAGGAAATGATATGTAGACTCATCAAGTCATCAGATGGTCTCTAACAAGCTCCCATGACATGGTACATAAAAATTGATGAGCATCTCATACATCATGGAGTTAACCAAATTCCATACAATCCTAATCTCTACCTTAAAAAACAAGGGGGGAGAAAGTGATGATTGTAGTATATGTCGATGATCTAGTCATTGGTGGAGGTTCAATGATGATGATTGAGTCAACAAAGAAAGATCTCATCTAATCATTTGACATGATAAATCCCATACTTTTGCATTATCATCTTGGACATGAATTTTGACGAAGAGGGAATCATATCTTCCTTTCTCAATTGAAATATGAAAAGACAATGCTCAAGAAGTTTCGTATGATCAATTTTAAGCCAATTGTCACACCTATAGAGACTAGACTTCATTTGTCTCGAGACATATCCATCACTATAAGTAAATACAATTCTCTATCAAAGCATTTGATTAGGAGTCTCATCTACATGACCTACACTAGGTCCAATATCAACTATGCAATCATCTATATTTCTCGGTACCATGTAAGAACCCAAGGTTTTTCACTAGAAAGTGGAAAAATAGATACTTAGGTACATAAGAGAAACTATGGATTTTTACCTAGAGTACATGAAGAATGATAAATTCATCCTTACATGATATTCAAATTCATATCATGCGGGAACATAAATGACAAGAAATCCACTTTTGGGTTTGTATTTTTTTTTGGGATTTAGACCGATATCATGGGGGAGTAAGAAGAAAACTTGTTTTTTAATATCCTCCAAATAACGTAATATCACGCAATGGAGATATTTGTGAAGCGATATAGATTCAACATATACTTGAAGGATTTAGAGTATCGCACAAGCATTTGATTATCCTACATGTTAACAACAAAGGAGTAGTAAAACTTGTTCATGATCTTTTGTTTCATGAGTATACAAGCCACATTGAGGTGCAAGTACATTTCATTCATGAAAATGTCCAAAATAATAACATCAAACTTGAGTATTGCTCGACAGATCAACAACGTGAAAATTTCTTCACAAAGTCACTTGCTTGAGAAAATTTTGAGGGCTTCAAATAATTTCTCTCTTGTTCAGTTGAGACCGTGATGACTTAAGGGGGGATGTTAGGAATAAAACTAGTTTAATTCACCATAGCGAGTTAATAAATAAATGTAATAAGTTAAAGTAATTTATTTCTTTAGTTTAACTTTAGCTTAGTTGTCTCTTAGTTGTCTAGGTGATAATATTTTATCCCTATGTTTGTGGGATGATTCTTAGATTTTTGTTCCTATATGTATTCTAGTAGGGGAAATCGGGAGCAATATGTTATTTCTACATATTTTCCAAGTTTAGTTGATTTGATCCACTTTATGTGGTGTAGATAGAAGTTGTTTAATGCTTATAAACATTAGAACTCTTTTTTATTGTAATGCTTGATTTTGGGATTAATAAAATTCATCAAGCTCTCTGCCTATTTCATGGTTTACAATCATTTGTGGTGACCACTACAACCTTCCATGTGCTTCTACGCAGACAATCGTACTCAATAAACATGGTTACACATCTATTATTTTGATTTGTGCACTCAACTAATGTATCACATGTACCTCAAAAGAGGGGGCATTCATTTGGGTATATACTACATTGATTAAGCTAAAATGTTAATTTACAAGCCTAATCTGAATGTTATTGTAGTAGTAAATAATTGAAATTTAAGAAAAAAAATTACTCCCAAACAACTAAGCAACAACTAATGAAACCCTAATTGCAAAGAGGAGAAAGAGGTACTTAGCTTATTCACAATTAATTCAAGAGTGTACTAAAATGATGACTAGGTGAACAAAGCAGCAGGAGCGTCGCACAAGACCTCAAAAAAATGTAGATCCGTAAGAACAAGCTAGATTGGGGCACTTGGAGAGGGACAGGGGCACCCACGGGTGCCCTAGACCTATTTTGGCTACGGGTCTATGGAAAATCTTACGACTCCAAATTTTCAAGGTCGCAAGTTGTTTGTTGTTTTTCAACTTTTGTTGCTATGAGGTCATACCAAGATCGTTGAGCTCACGGAAACCTGAAATGAAGTATAGACCTGCAAAACCCTCAAATAGACATCAAATCCTAAAAAGAAAGATGAAAAATGAGGGGTCGAAGTATCCTTGGCTATCACAATGGTGAACTTATGACCGAGTGTTGCACTATATCACACTCCAATGTAGTTCTATGTGTTTGTGTGTGGAAATCATGCCCTAGGTTACTCTTGTGTGTGTCGCATTTGATAGCGAGGAATGTAGCTAGATGTAAAGAAATGTAAGAGATGTTTTCATGGAATAGAATTAACTTCCCTCCTATGAAGTGTATGCAAAAGAACGGCCCTTGTGTCCCTTGTGATGACGCTAGATGGATGTAATAAAGCTCTTAGATGTTTGATGGATGCTACTTTAGGTGGTGATAGCTAATGTTTAGTGCTTGGTCTATTATTATGATCAAATAAATTTATATTTATATGATTCCTTTGCTTGAATTTTTTAATTAACCCCGAAAAATTTGACTACAAAAAATATAAGATTCTCAAATGGCTAGAAAGGACCCAAAAAGAGTGAGTAAAGTACAAAGGTGATAGGGGCACCCAAAGGGGACGAGGGTGCCTAATGTTGGCCCTGGCTAGGTGTTGGTGTCCAAGATGATGAAATTCAGAGTATAAAAAGAATATTAAGCAAGTAAATGTGTGAGACCAAAAGTGGAAACAACAAGAAAAGAAAGGTGGCCACAGACATGGGTTAATCAAGACTTTTCATACTTAGGAATCATATGAATAATATTATGGAACCATGACTAGATAATTACCCAAAGTGTGTGATTTTGTGTTTATATTTTCCCCACTTTATGTTGGTGAGTGGAAAACTTGGTAACATAAAGTAAATAAGATATGCATACCTAATAATCATGTAGATTGATGACAAAAGTGTGCAGAGGGACAAGACAAAGTGTGGAGTGATGAAAATGTGAACCATGGATGCTAAGGAGGAGAAAGTGTAACAAGTGATGATAAAAATAAAACTATGGCTAAAACACATGTGTATAAATTGTGATGTACATGTTGTTGATGTTGATGTTGTTGTTGATTTCGTGATGATATTGATGATGTTGACTATGGCTTCCCATACAGATGAACCTGCAAAAGAGAATAATGAACAAGTAGTCAATTACGCATGTATATGAAAAAAATGTGTAAAGAGTATGTAAGGAAAGTATGTAAAATATGAAAATGAAAAATTATCTTGTGCACTGATCCCTGTTGAGAAAAGAGTGTAGAAAGAATCCTCAAGATTTCGATGAAGGGAGAGTTTTTAGGGTGATCTCATGCCATGGAAGAAGTAGTGTAGGGAGAAAGGTCTAGTGTCATTCTCCAACCTTTGACTACTTCCCAAAAATTTTGAGCGCATTGAATGTTGGTTTCTTGGGTGATCCTACATCATGAGAGAAGTAGTTTAGGAGAAATGTCTATTGTTATTCTCTAACCTTTGACTACTTCCTGAAATATGGAACACCATTCGGCAAAGGTGTACAAACGCAAGTGCTAACTATTGTATACCCTGTAAAAGCCGTTGTGTGGAGTTATGTAGACTATGTTGAACTACCAATAACTATATAATTTCCCCTAGTTCATCGACATCCAAGAAGGACTGTTGTGTGTGTTAAGGACCCAAATCTGATTCGAGAAATGAAACTGAAAATTGTGTTGTATCGATATTGTGTTGTGTTATGTATAATATTGTATGGGGTGAGTGATTCACCCAAATGATGCCCCCTCATTTGGGGTGCTTGTGACTTCATGAAGTAGTATGCAACCCAAAAGAGGACTGACATTGTGTTGAAATTGTGCCCTGTAGGGGGAAGGGAATGTGCTTGGTAGAAACCAAGGCACACACAAACAAAGTGGTTGAGAGACAAGTGTTAGTACAAGAAAACCTCCATGTAAGATGTAACCTAGTAAACAAGTAGACAATGTGTAATCTAAGATGCAACTAAACACGTAATAAGACAATGTAGACTATGAAAAGTGGGTTACAAACATGGGACACTACTCATGATGTTGCAAGAAAATTGGGGCTGAAATGACCACAAGCCAACAAGTATGCACACAATACAAAGGGAAAATCCCACAAATAAGAGCAAACAAAGAGCAAGAAATGACAAATAATATAACAGAGAACCATGGAAGCAAGTAGCCTTGCATAAAAATGTTGCACATGAAGCGCCCATTAGCATGTTAGAAAGATAAAAATTATGTCAAAGCATGTAGAATCCAAAAAAGTAGTGTATTATGAAACCAACTGAAACAATAACACCGGTAATGTATGAAAGTGGATGCCCCTAGGAGTCATTGTGGAACTGATAATAGGTACTGCACCAAGCATCGTGTTTCGAGTAACGGATATGTATAATCTATGATCATAACTAGAAGGTAAGTGAACATGCATGTGTATATTATAAATATAATAACATACATGATATCTATCTTAGCATGTGTGATAAGGTGAACATGTAAAAGCATGAGCAAGTGAGAGTAAATGCAACCAAGATATGTAGTATGTTGTGGATGAGATGGAATGGAATGCATTATGAATGATAGGAGTAGCATGCCCCCCGAGTGGATGTGTATGTATGCAATGAGGCTCATTTATTTATGCACCCTCAACATTCAAGAACGAATTGTAAACGAGATTGCATCATCCGTAGTGGTTTGAATGTGTGTAGTAGAAATACGTGATTGTCAAAACATAAAGTGTAGAGTGTAAACATGTGAGTGAATGAGTGATTTTATTAAACGTGTGGCTATGAGGAGGTCTATTTGAGATGTATACCCTCATACCAAGTATGGACTGTGGAACTAGAGTGCATCATAGGGTAGTGTGTCACATTAGTTGTGTGAGAGATATATGTGTTGTGTGGTGTTGTTTATGTATGAAAGAAAGATGTTGTGGATGTTTTTCTTGTATAGGAGAATTTGTCTATTGGGTTGTGTATTGCAAATATTTCAAGTGTGTAATAGGTTGTAATGTTTTTGAACACGTTGAGTGTGTAATGTTGTGTGTTGAGGGAGATGGATTGTGGACCTATCAGGTTTGTAGTAGATTGTGTCGCATGTGAAAGTATCGAATAGGTAGTGTGGTATGGATATGTAGATCGTGCAAGATGTGTGTGTTGATTGGACATGAGAGAGATGTGTCTTATGTAGCATGTTGTATGATTTTATGAGATAAGTGTCGATAAATCACTAAGTGTGAATCATGTCATAAATGTGTCAAGTGTGTTGTATGTTGTGTTGAAGATGTGAGGAGTATAAGTGCAATAAATATGCATTGTTTGTGTGTTGAGTGTGTAGCATGTATTGTTGAATGTTTTTAGAAGTTGACATATGCGTGTTGATTGTGATGAATATGTATGAGAAATTAGATGATGTACAATGTAGTGTGTAGTATGATGTGTAGTGTGTTGTGTGTGAGGTTCAGTGTATAGGATGCCCTCAACAGTCAAGTGTGAACCAAAACATGAGAGTACATCATTGGGAAATGGCGATATGTAAATGTGAAAGTCTATTATGTGAAGTGATATGAATAAATAAGACGCATGTTGATGCTAAAAGGGGGAGATAAAAAGTATAATTCCCCCAAGTATGGGATGATAAGAGTGATCAAGTAATGTCAACGAAAAGATAATCATTGTCATGGTCAAAGCCACAGGGTGAGGCATCTGACACTTGATAGGCAATAGTGTTAGGTTGAGTATGCAAGGATATATTAATACATGCATTATACATTCCCATAGTGTATTCCTCATCATTAAAAGGAGGTAATGGAAACTAATGGGCATACCAAGTGAGTGAGCTTTGGTGAATAGCCGAGGAATGATCATTGTAAATAAAAACGTGACCAAATGGCATGGGAAATAATTTATCAGTATGATCAGGGTCTAACGTGCCCTGGATGTAATCAAGCCAAGATTTTCTTAATGTAAGTGAATAAGAGTGATGGGTTCATGCAAGAAAAACTATGAGATGAAAGACACATAGACCATAAGCAAGCAAAGTGATAGTGATTAAGTTGTGATATAGATGAGGATCATGTGGTTGAGGATAGAGATACTCAAAGAAAAGCCTCGCTAGAAGGAAAATGGACTCGAGAGGGTGGGGTGAATCATTCCTTACAAAATTTCAATTCATATTTCATATTTTCTTATTCAAAAACTCACAAACATTCAACCATCCATTAATGTGTGCATACAATAAATTATCACATGTGCAAGAACCATAAGCAAGATAATCAACACAAGACACAAGATATAAGTGGGAAACCCTCAAGGGGAAGAAAACCCACTAAAAAAATATTATATTGATATATTTAAAAAATTAGTGCGACACCAACCCTGAAGGAGTACCAACCCCTAGTTCGAGAGAGCTACAACCCTACAAGGAGCACTAACCCCTAATTTTGTGAAACACCAACTCAACAAGGAGGCTACAACCCCCAAGATGATCAAGAACCCACTCAACCACCTTATGATGATCTAATCTCTGATTTTTTCTACCAAAATTGATGGAGACCATTTGGTTCATCTCACACTTCTTCAATCCTCATACAAACCCTAGGTGATCAAACCTTCATAACTAGCTCTTCCTTCACTTCTCAAGCCTTCAAACACACGCACACATGCTTTCTAATCTTAATTTACTTATAAAAACCTGATCAAACCTCAATTCATTCTCACACACCTATAAAAAAACTTAAACTAGGTCGCACTTCTTGCACACACACCTATCTCTTTTAACTAGCTCCAAAAATCACCCAAAACAATGGTTTTATAAGCTTCTCTTCATTTAAAAATAAAAAAGAACCTTTTCCCTACTTTATATCAACCTATGCATCATAAAAACATCCCAAATTCTAAATATAATAGTCACAAGTTACCCAAGTAGGTCGGCCTAGCCAAAAACAACATTTCATGCTCCAAAAAGGTCAAATCCTTATGGGCACAAAGATAAAAATGCCCTAACATAAAAACCATACTTATTCATGACCCATAAATCACCACACATGTTTAAATTAACATTTAAACATCATACATGGTCTCAATTTATCTCAACCAATCAAATTATTTCATTTAATGGGCCCAATGTTCTTTGTACTTGTCAAAATAGTTGTTTCCTACACCCTTTAGGACCCTAAAAACTTCTCTAGGCCACTATATCACTTCAAAAAATCAAAAATATGTCATGTTACCACTAAATGGAAATTCCAAGACCTTTATAACACTTCTAAGCAAGTTATAAGTCATGAAACAATCACCTGCTCAAACCTCAGCCACTTTTGTCTTCACTAAAATAAACTTCCCGAGAAAATTATTTTCAAAAATCAATTGATTACCACCTTTATAGAAACATTCAGACCTCCAAATGGATTCATCAGATGCCAAATTAATTCCTATCCACCCTATAGGTGATAAAAATCATCACCTAATTCATCTCATGCTTCAATCAACTCAAAACATCCAGCAGATCATGTCCTATCCTACACTGCCAAAAGTATTCTTGTCCAAAAACTCGACATAGAAAAAATATAAAATCTCACCATAATGATACAAAACTCATATAACTGGATATATATTTTAATCCTCTTTCTAACATAATGTTAATCATCTCCAAACTCCACCTGTAGCTCCAGTTATGCTCACTTTACTGAACACTGCTTTTTATGGCCTCAAAACTACCCTTTGACCAGTTAACCTGAATGGAGATAATTTGACCATGTACCTGAATCAATTTATCTTGAAACCTATTTTTAAATAAATATAAACTCACATACATTCCACAATGTCAATTTAGCATGCAACTCCTTTGGACACCCTTGTCCCAAAACACTCTTCTTCAGAAACTTACATGTTTGAGTGGGGCCACTCGTCACCACGACCTATACCATAACTTTTTGGAAATAATGAGTCCTATATAATTTCCAATCATCATCCATGCACTAGGAAGTAATTCTTGCCACTTAAGAATAAATTCTTCCATACCGCTTTCAATCTAAGTTTTTAACCTCATAAATAGTTGTTTGCCTTCTTTACATTCGTTCATAAAAACCTGACGATGAAATGGCATAATTATTTTTTGAAACCTTATATACTAAACTTATAAACATCCCTAAAATCCATAAGGTCCTGTAAATCAAACAATTCAAGGTGAGCATCAAAAGTTCCAATTTGAGCTGGAAATGCACTAGATTTTGACCCTGTCTCACCAAAACTGACATAACTTGCAAAATTATCCTCATGGGAACCTGAAATTTTTATAAAATCACCATGAAAAATAAAAATAACATATCCAATCATCATAAATTCATCACCATACCTCAAACTCTCCAGACACTAAGACTTGCATAGCTACCCCTTAGGGTTTTACACTGTAGAAGTTAGGGTCAACTGGAATAACACTACAACTCATCATGAAATCACTCAAAATGACCCAAACATACATGTTAAACCATAATATACCTAAATACATGCATAAATGAGCTCATGTATCTCCAAAACTCAATCTCACACCTCCTAACATCCATACCTGCTCAAAATGAGCACCTCAAACGTAGCCAATCATCCGTATTCACCCCCTACAAGTGATGTGAGTGCCCAATCACTCTCCAAACATGTTATCCCTTGTGCCAACATGATTCTCAAGAAACTAAGAATCTCATACCTCCATGCAACATCACCTAGGCACCTAAATGGGCTTGCAAGAGCAAGAAATCCTCACTGAATCTCCTTGTATCATCAAGTACACATATGAACCATCATGGAAACATCATACACAACATCATCTAACCCTACTCCATCATCCACTTTGTCATTAATGTGGTTTTGCATCAATGACAACACCTATAGGACCACATGCCAACAAATCCTAGCTGAGTCAAGCCATCATGTGTATATATAGTGTCATCACAAGTAGGATCAAATGGGATATGCTCCCAATAAGAATCATTCATGAAAAATGTGCATGTAAATGGAGCTCATACTAATAAAGATGGTGTAGTATGTGGAATGAAATCTGATGGTGGGACAAACCCCGATAAAGAATCATAGTAGTAGTAGTAGTAGTAGTAGTAGTAGCAGGAGGATTCGATGCCGCTAATGAGACCGTATCTAGCTGCAAATAACACCTTCAAGTGGTGGTAAATGATCCAGAGTATCCATGGGTTTTGGTTCATTAGTAGTATCAGAGCATGGAGTAGGAATTTTAGTATTGGGATCATGGTCGCAATATTTGAATGGGTCACGATCACTAGGAATTGTATATTTTATGCCTTCATGTATGAATTTGACACAGTGATGTATTGTAGAAGAACTTCTTGCATATCATGAAGCCATTGCAAAACAAATAAATAGTTATACGAAACCAGAAATTCAATGACAAAGAAAATTGTGTTAAGGTTTTTGGCCCTATAGTGATAGTTAGAGTAATTTTATTGACGCATGGATGAATAGAACCATCGTATGCACAAAGAGAAAGACATAATGGACTAACATTAGAAGTAGAAAGACCAAGATTTTCTAGGAATAACATAGGAAAAAATATTAAGTTCAGATCCATTATTGATTGAAGTACGTTTGACACCCACATTGTAAATGTGGATCATGATATCTAAGGGTAGATCACTGTCAAAAATAGTAAGATCAACATGAGGTTTGGACGAGAAAGCAATATGTTGAGAAAATGCATCGACAAATGTTTTATATACTGAATCTGGATGCATATTAGTAGGAATACGGGTGGTAGCTAGGAGATTTTTGATTCTATATCTTAATTCAGGATTGATAAGCAAGAAAAAATTGATAGAGATACTCATGATGAAGAGATCCTAGAAAGAGAAAAACAATGGAGGTATGAGGATCCTAAGAGCATTCAAATCAAGTTCGAATTCACCAAAATGATTAAGCTAAAATGTAAATTTGTAAGCCTAATTTGAATGTTATCAGAAATAAATAAATGACAATTGAGTACATAAATTACACCCAAGTAACTTATCAATAACATATAGAACTCTAATTTCAAAGAGGAGAAAGAGATCCTTAGGTGATTCACAATTAATTTTACAAAGAAAACCGAAATGATGACCAGGTGAACAAAGCAAAAGAACATCACACAAAACCTTAGAAAAATGTAGATTTGGAATAACAGGATGGACTGGGGCACTTGGAGAGGGAAAGGGGTGCCCATGGGTGCCCTATACCTTTTAATGGGAACACGGGTCTATGAAAACGCTTAGAAATCCAACTTTCGTGGTCACAAGTTAGTTAGTTGTTGTTCACCTTTTGTCATTTATGAGGTCATACCAAGATCGTCGAGCACATGGAAACCTATAATGAAGTATAGACCTGCAAAACCCTCAAATAGACATCAAATCCTAAAAATAAAGATGTAAAATGAGGGGTTAGATTGTCCTCAGTTGTCACAATGGTGAACTTACGACTAAGCATTGCACTACATCTCAGAGCTGATGTAGTTATATGTGTGTTTGTGCACGGAAATTGCACCCTATGCAACTCTTGTTCATGTCGCAATTGATAGCGAGCAATGTAGCTAGATGTAAAGAAATGTAATAGATGTGTGCATGGAATATAATAAAATTCCCTCCTATGAAGTGTAGGCATAAGAGCCACCCTTGTGTCCCTTGTGATGACACTAGATGAATGTAATGGAGCTCTTAGATGCTTGATGGATACAACCTTAGGTGGTGATAGCAAATGTTTAGTGTTTGGTCACTTATTATGATCACATAACTATATATTTATATGATTCCTTTGCTTGAATTTTGTAATTAGCCCCAAAAAGGTTGACTACCAAAAAGATAAGATGCTCAAACGGCTATAAAGGACCAAAAAAGTGTAAGTAAAGTACAAAGGGGGATGAGGCGCCCAAAGGGGGTGAGGGTGCCTGACGTTGGCGTCTGGCTGGGTGCAAGTGTCTAGAATGATGAAATCCAGAGTATAAAAAGGTAGACTCGAGTAAGAAAAAGTGTGAGACCAAAAGTGGCACCAGAAAGCAAATAAAGGTGGCCACAGACATGGGTTAATCAATACTTTTCTAACTTAGGAATTATATGAATAGTAGTATGCAACTATGACTAGATAATTACCCAAAGTACGTGGCTTTGTGTCTACATACACCTACTAAAGACACAAAAGAAGTATGGGATAAGATACAAGTATAAATAGGGTACATGTACTCATAAACAACATCAAATACATAAATTAAAAAATCATGTATAGATTCAAAAAATGCATAGCTTGGTCATGATTATATGGGTGGTTTTGACCTCTTCATATGGTTTTTCTCAGGGGTAGTTACATCAACTTTCTCAAGTAGTTTTAGATTTTCACCTAAAATTACAATTACTTGGCATATTTTCATATTCACTTCACTTAGTTTAGATTAATTACAAGGGGCATAGAGTACTTCATTCCTTCACCACAACACTAAGTTTTGGTTATAATTTTAGGGATCCTAAGAGAATAGGTATATTCTCTCCATTTACATATCAATACATTATAGTTTAATTTTAGTTTATATTCAGTTGTGTGGCATATGGGAAGGGCATGGACGCACTCATTCTCTTTTCTACTGTGTGCACTTATTTACAAAATTGTTCCTAGATTCATTAAACTTGGTTTGGTTCGTGGGGTTATGAAAGGTCTCGAAGTGGCTAAGTTCTTTGTAGGAATTCCTTCCTTTCCTCTTACATTCAAAGGCAAAGATACCAAAGTTTTTTAATAGATTTGATACATGATCTTCTTTCTTCACGGTGGCACTTTAATATCTCATTCTTCTTCTCTCTCTCCTTTATTTCTATGTTTGGTTGCATGCACTTAACAATCCAGTTTCTCCTTAGCATAATCGGTGACTGATCACCCCCAATCCTCCTACAAGCTTAACAATCCAAAATCTTCAAGTACAAGAAAATAATAAGATATTCTTCATCCGTTAAACAAAAATTCTATTCCTTCCAAGTTTTACATCTCTTTATTTCACTTTATGCAAATACAAATTTTACATATTAAAAACTCGAGTGAAGACAAAGTGTCTACATAATTAGGAATATTTTACTTTAAGTATGTAATTTTCATTTCATACTTAAAGGGGGAAAATGTAGACAATCAAATTTGGCAAGTTACTCTTTGAAACTATTGATTTTGACAAATCACTCTTGCTAAGAAAAACACTCTCTTTCTATCCCCACTTAGTACATCCCAAGGTATTTTGTCTAACTTGTTTATTCATACAAATTAATATGTTGATAAATTCATATATTTAAATTCATAAAATACATAGATAAACTCAACTTGATAGGATACAACCTTTAGTTTTCATGGTTCTCTTCCTTGTGCAAAACCATCCACTTTGGTCACTCCGGAATATAGTCCTGACCAACTTGTACTATTTTGAACCGACATATCCTCCATCTAATCTTTCAATTTCCTATTCTTTGTTTGCTCATTTACTCCATATAGGTCTATCTTTTCATGACAATTTATCTTCAGAATCATATATAAGAAATTTAAACTCAACTCATTTTAAAAATTTGGCATGAACTAACATTCTCATGAGCTTCCATTGTAAAAGCTAGCACAAAATGAACCTAGGGCTCCCTAAATCTTGTCAAATCTCTTACATAATAATTAGGGCAAAAATCACCGTAGGTCCGAAGCATTCTACTAGGTATAGGAATCAACTTCTTTCATTTGCAAGCACTCAAACATCCCCACTTCAAGTATTAGTAAGATCCAAACTCAACTCAAACATTGTCAAGGAGGTTCTAATTTCCAAATATAGTTGCATTCATTCAGATATCACATGTTAGGTGGAGAATGATGTGTGGTTTGAGGTTTATTTAGAGTAATTCCGATGTTAGCGGTGTAAGGATTACATTTTAACCCAACTAATGTTTTTTTGTAATGTCTCCCACCCATGGTTAGGGTTTGAGACCTCACTCAAAATATTCAAGTGAGCTTCGAACATGAGTAAAAATTAGGGTTTGAAAATAATAGAAATTTCCAAGCGGTGACAATCTCAAGAGTTACAGATCAAGATTCAAAGTAGGTCCAAAACCATACTATAAGTGTGAAATTATATAGATAGTCCTAGAATATTTATATGGTATCGCACCAATTTATTTTCAGGATACGATTCTAGGAACGAAGCACTTTCAAGTTTGAATCTCCTAATTCCAGCAATCTACACACCTATAACTTCCCACTTCCATATTGAATTAGCTAAGTGCACTCATCATTTTATGTTTTTAAGTTCATATTGTATCATATACACTAGTGTGAAAAACTAATGCCTTTGTTATGATATTACATAATTAATGTTGGAAGATAATTAATTAGAATAACCTCTTGTAGCTCCCCTTTACATCCTTTGTGTATTGAACTCACTAATCTATTATAATATAATAAGGGTGTAAAAAAACCTCTATACTTCATGTTACGTTGTCTCTAATAACCCTAATTTAAATTTTCTCCTAGGCAACCCTGGGTTACATGTTATGAATATCACCCTTGTACCTACTTGGTTTACGTTTTCTCATCAAGGTTCCTATTACTTTTTCTTAGGGGATCTAACACCCTTTTGGTTTAATGTCCCACCTTAATGGAAATTTACATGCTTAACTTTTTCTCCCAGTATTATGCTTAAACAATTACTTGAGAGTAATTTCATGTCTCTCCTCCACCACTGAGGTGATGCGAGTAAGATTCATAGTAAAGGTTTTGATACTAATGATTATTATGACCATAATAGATACATACATGGATACAAATGATTCACACTTAAATGAGTTATACAAGATATTATTGATACAAATTCAATTGAATGAGATGAGCTCACTAAATCATCTAAGCCCACTAATGATAATACCCTTTTGAAAATATCCCATGATCCATGCCCTACTGCAGAACAATCTCAAATTTACTTTGGAAATGCCTCATAATTATCATGGAGAACCACCACCAAATCATTATGGCCCCTCCTCCGATGTTATTCCTCCTATTTCCTCTCACACTTTGCCTCCCATCACTACTTCTACTATACATATGAGTCTCGAGGAAGCCCATATTCCCCTTGAAAATGTTATAATGACCATGGCTTTTAAATATGTTACTTGGAATAAATCTTGATACATCTCTAATGATATTACAAATATTCATAAAAAATTGTATAGCTACTTCACTTGATCCTATTTTCTAGCCCCAATTAGGTGCATCTTCTCGATAACTCATATTAGGTTCCCTCATGTACCTTACTAGTGAATGCCTCTTATCTCGTGGCTACAAATCCTATTGTTTCACCTCCTATCTCCATATTTTCAAGAATATCACCTTCTTCCTTTGCTACTACTCATACCAAGCTCACAATATTCAATGATCCATTCCCTCATCTTAAAATTAATACATGTACTTTGAAAATGCACCATGCCCCTCATGTTGTATCACCTCGCCTTCTTCAATTCATGCATTAGATGCATTGATCAACTCAATAATTCCTACATTGGTCCCATTTTCATTACCTCCTACTCTTATCTCATATAAAATTCCTTCAAGTCCTCCTTGGTTACATGCCCTCCAAGGTTCCCTATCTATCTTACACCAATCAATCACATTTATTGGGGGTATTCCTAAGCCTTGAGATATGCCCTTTAATTTCCATAATATTCCTTATAGTCCTCATCCTCCTAGGATTATCCATTAGTATTTTCACACATATGTCATCTCTAGTGGCTCTAGTCCTCATATGTCTTCTAATGCATATCTTATCTATAGTGGCTCTCGCTTTTCCAATCTCCTCATAAGTCTACTCCATCACACACTTCCTCTAGTGGATCTAGTCCACCATTTCCTCCTCCCAAGATCTCTCGGTACATCTTAGTAATTTTGTACCACTCGCATATGAGCATAATTCTTTGGCACAATTGAGGCCTGGACCTCTTTTTTTTGGATTTACTTTTCCTCCTCACAAGATCTCATTGGGTAGCTCTTATGTTACCCCTCTCCCTATACATAGTTATACTCAACAATGAAAAAGCATTCAAATATTTTCAAAAATACTAAACTATGATCTATACACATGGCTTGAGTTGTTTGAACTTTACATTACATGTGTTGTTTTCCATTACAATTTAATTGATAATGTATATTTTCTACTCTTTACACATATGTGTTCACGAGGTATATTTATCTTGATGCGCAGACACACACATTATTACATGCTTCTATGACTAGCTTGGTTCCTTACACTATTGGGGCATCCCTCCACACTATACAAGTGTTATTATTTCATTATAGTTCATTTCTACTTCCTCATTGTGCTTGATTACATATATCGTGTACATGTTATCCTTTTAATTAATATGACTATCACATTTTGTCTTGTGTAGTGCTAACATATCTTACTTCATGTAATTTCTTACTACCTATATTGCTCTTATCATTGTTTGACACTTTTGTTTTCTACACGTGTTTGTTAGTTGCTTATGTTACTACTTGTTTACTTCATTGTATGCGGTTGAATTGGTTTACTTGTCTTGTGGCATCATGGGTGTCCCATGTTTGTGGCTCTATACCTTTCTTGTGCGACATTGGTTCTCTCAGATACGGCCTAAGTTCCTTGATTTTCTTGTGATACCGTGGGTGTCTTGTGTTTGTATCTCTATGACTTGATGTGACTCTTCTCTACATGTTATGAATTTTTTTCTTGCTTGATGGTTGTCTTATCTCTATACTAGTTTTATTATGTCGTGTTGCTACTATCACTATTGTTCTTGTTGTCATGATTATTATTGTTACTCTTATTGCTATAGTTTTTGTCTTTTTTTGGACCATGGTTTCCATCGTGCACAACCCCTTTTACAAGTACATATTCTCACATGTGGCCATCACTTCAACATTTCACATTCTCCTATAAATTATCAAACATACAATGCATGGGCATATATCTATTCTTTTGATATGAGAGCTCAAACGCTTTAACACACGTGGCTCAAAAGAGGAGGAATTCATCGGGGTATATTCTACATTTATGGGGAAAATTACATGCTCATGCACATTTTTTTACAGTGGGAACAAATCTTCTTAAAACGTCTCTAGATAACAAAATTTGGTAGAAAATACATAGGTGTAAGACCATGTAGAAAGTCCAAGACTGTACAAACGTTCCTGACCCTACCAAACAATTTTGCATTATAGTAAGTTACACCAGATGCAAGTTTTTGGCATAATATCATATTTATATGATATAATTATTAACAGTTATGAGGGCATGAATATTTCACTCCTCTACTTCATTAATCAATATAAGTTACAAAATACAAAGTTGTTTTGGGGACACGAGTCTCCTTCTTCATTTATTTTAGCATGCTACACATTCTTACTCAACAATATGGAATATAGGAAGAGCATGGGGAACTCATTCTCTTTTGTATCTTGTGTCTATATATACAAAATTGGGCCTAGATATGTTTGTAATGGTGTGGTCTATAGGGTTATGGAAAGTATCCAAGCGGCTAAGTTCCTTGTAGGTAATCATTCATATCCTCTTTCAAAGGGGAAGATATCAAGGTTACTAAAAACTTTGATACATGGTCTTCTTCCTTCATGGGGTGTTGTGGTACCTCTCTCTTTTCTCTCTCTATCTTTTATTTAGTGTTGGGTTATATGCACCTAATACTCTAGTTTCTCCTTCAACATAATTAGGGACAAGTCACCCCTAATCCTTCATAAATTTCAACAACAAATCTAAATCTCAAGATGAAAGTAAGGAAATAGGAAGCTCTTCCTTACATAAAACAAATGTATGTATTCTTTCCATGTTTTACATACCTTGATTTCACTTTATGCAAATTCAAATTATATATTTATATTTGAGTTACAATTAAATTTCTAATATGGACATTGACTACACTCTATGTTACGGTTTCATCATGGAGCATACAAACACCAACACATTTGGACAACAAAAACTCTTAGCAAAGACAAAGTGTGTATACACACTTAGGTATCTTTTCCTTAAGCATGTAATTTTCATTTCATACTTAAAGGGGGAGGGATGTATTGTTATCTAAACACCCCCTCCTAGGGCTATTTTGATAACTTACACTTTCACTTGGACATGGGTAGGTGTAACCATTGAGCAAAAGTGGAAGAAATCAATGTTGGGAACATTCCTTTTCTCCTTGCCAAGCCCCTCCTTTCCTTAGTCAAAAAATAAGAAAAAATGGGCAAAAAATAAGCAAATGGCTAAATCAGATCTGGGAGAAAAAGAGGAATTGTTCCTTTGTTCCTCTTGTTCCCGCATTGTCGCATCACTCGTAGCATGGGGTTTGAGGGATTAAAATTAGATGAATCAAGATTCAATGGAATGGAAAGAATAATCCCTTGGTTCGTTAATTCCCGTATAGGTGATCCGGCCGTGCATTGAGGGAAGTTGGAACAATGTTTTGGGTAGTGTGAGCTTTTCAAGAACAAGCGAGAATAGTTAATTTGGACCTTTGGTTCCCGCATGGACGATTCAAAAAAATAAACGACATCAGGAATAGAGTGAGGAGTGTAGTTTAGACAAAATGGGTCTTGATGGAACAGTTGGAATATTTCGTCGATCATCAATTCACCGAATACCCCAATCGATCAAGCAATTGGTGGGAGGAACTAAGTTGCGAGTGTCATGGGAATGAATAGTGCAGAAAAGTGGTTAAAGTGGATATCGTGAGAACACAAGGAACAATTCCACCCAATGGAAATTTCCCGATCGGTCGATCCACTCGCTCCCGAAAAATACATTAAAGCAGATTGTGGAGACCCATTTGGAACTAGTCGTGACCATCTTGAGCCTTGAACTTCAAATGGCCATAACTTTCACCTTGTAGCTCCAAATTTCACTATCTTGGTACAGTTGGAAAGGTATTGTCATGCTCTACACCACATAAATTGGATTTATTAAATTTGGTGAGGTTAGGTGGTTGAAAAGGATGAAATACATCCCAACATTAAAAGATGTAGTTCCAGGTAGCTCAACCACCCAATTTGATGAAGTATGGTGCCCATTCCTTCTCCTACAAGCAAAGTATCATAGGGGAATAATCTTGTAAGGGTGATCATGCCTATTTTCAAACATTTAATGCATGTTATTGGTGGTTGAAGATGGAAATATGAATTTTACTCTTTTTTCTCTTCTCTTTCTTTCCCTTTTTCTATATGTTGTAAAAGGATGCACATTTATAAAGGTTGGGGCCCTCTTGTAATGCTAGTGCATCCTTCTACAAGTGTTACATATGTATTTTGAGTTACAGGCCTTAGATTTCAATCTTTGAAATGGTTTTGTGCCTTCTTCATTGTGTGTCAATTTGAAGCAATAAAATTCTTGTTTTGTGGATATATTCTATCTTAGCTTGTGTTTATTGCATTATCTTGCCTCTCCATCTACTTGTAGGTATATTGTGTGTGTTTATTCGCCATTTGAAGGGTTTTTTATAGTGCTCCATGGAAATGAAATTTTCAATGTTGTTTTAGACTGTGGAACTCATGTCTACCCTCTTCTCCTTCATTATTATTCCATTTTCACTCATTTAAGAGTGTCTTACCCCTTTTCTTGGTGTTATCACCTCTCTTTAGCTTAGTATTTTCCATTTTATGCATCTCCCTCTTCCCCTGGTCCCTTTGATTGTTAGAATATGATTTGATAGCTGCATTTCCTTCCTTAGGAGTAGTTTAGCATCAAGAATTGGTAGAGGAACCAGCCGGAGGCCTGTCTCAAGTAGCAAGTCCCACAACTTAAGAGACAATCCCATGTTACCAAAAACATTGATTTCTCATTCATTCATCCATGAAAAATTAGAGGGTGTTATTTTTGGTGATAACAGTTGTGGCACGCCCATTAGGATACCTTAAGAACTTAATATCTCCATTTTTCTAAGGTTGATGGGCTTTTCGTAAGATATTTCAGCCTTTAGAGACATTATTCAATCACATATGATGAATCTAATAACTTTATCTATTGGTTTTAGTAGTGTGAGTGTATTGTTTTCATGAGAAGGATTTAAACAAGGTTAAGAAGAGCGGGAGAAGGATATTTTGAGTACTTGCACCTATCATGGAAAATAAGAAGATGAGGAAAATCAGTTCAAAGATCACCATCTCCACCAAACAGAGTCCTCTCTACTCCTCCTCTTGGTAGGCCCTTCTTGCTGTCATCTAGAGTTTTAACACCTATCCCAATCATGGCACATCAAAGGAATTTGCCTTTTGTCAGTTTTAATGGTGGTAGTCCTCTAACTCTCAATGAACAACATGATATACCAATGTCTACACTTAAAAGTATCCCTTTCTTCACTAGTAAAAACCATACTAGCCCAACTGATCATATCCGAGATGTTGCTAATGATTTCTCAGTCCATTTTATTACTGAAGATGATGTAGCGGTCAAAATCTTGGCTTAATTGTTTAAAGGTAAAGCTCTTCAATGGTATAGGATTTTGAGACCAACTTCTATTCACAATTGGGATAAACTCTGCACAACACTTCATAACAATTTTGAGGAAAAATCGATCACCTATCTTTGGTAGAGAAGTTGACAACAACAAAGAGAGCCCCTAACGAGTAGATGAATGATTTTAACATCAAATTTCAAAGGATTTGGGATCAAATACCTCAAGTGGTAAAACCTATGCCCCAACATGCATTTCTCTATTACATGAAGGCTTTGAATAGTGATATTTCAGTCATGATTCAGTCTATGTGGGTATAACATTACAAGGTGCTTATGACATTTCCATTAGAGATTAGAATAGCCTTATTCAGGTTGGGAAACTTGCTCCTAGACCTCCAATGCCTATATTCCAAGAGATTGAAACACCCTCTTCTCACCAAGCCCCTGAATTAGCTCCTATTCCATCCCCAAAGAGCTTAAGTTCTAGTCAATCATATACTTCCTCGAGTACCTCAACTAAGTTATAAGAAGTGATGAAATAATTGTAAAAATTTGGAAATGAGTTGGTATCCATTAAGAGGCAACAAGACAAAAATTTCAGACCTTATCAACCTCCATACTAACCAAACAAGTCCCCTTACCCTCCAAACAAACCTTCCTCCCAAAATTCTCCTCAAAACCAGAATCAGTTCCCTCCTACAAGACCATTTCAACCATATATTCCAAATGTGGCTAGTTCATCTCAAGATTTGGTCTCTGCTCGTAATAATCTTGTGGAAGATTACGAGTGGTGTTTCCCTTGTCATCTTGTTATCCTATAAAATTGACAAGGGAAATTTTGCAGGTAACCATACAAAAATTTCCATTTTGGTCCCCCGTTGAGGTCCCTTAACATTCGGAATGGCATAAAATTCCTTTTCGGAAAATCTAGTTCTCAAAACTTGGTCAATGTCAACCTTTTGGGGGGCACAGTTTTCATTCACGTTACATCAACCAAAACTACGCCCCTCTATTCCTTTGGCACATTCTAGGGAGTGTCAACACTCCAAATGTTGCACCTCTCAAAGGTGTGCCAAGGCGCAAGTGCCATCTTGTTATCACTCTCTAAAGTGCAGTTGTGGGCACTAAAAATGTAGTGTCAACACTCCCAAAGTTGTGCCATGGCGCAAATCCCTTCGTGTCGACATCCACTTAAGTGCACCATAGGAAAATTTGGTGGCACATTTATTGCACCTTTTTGCTATATATAGGCACGTCTGACCTGTCATTTTCACAATTGAAAAAACGTGAAAAGTTATTCCTCTGTGCTTGTCAGTGTTCCTGTCAGCCCCGTGTGTTACCATTTGTCATGTTCGTGGACCCCACATCGTCTCCTTCATCATTATATATTCCTGGTAAGTGGCCCTTTCCCTTCTTGTGGATTTGTTGTGGTTTTTATGTTGGTTTAGGTGATTACGATTGTTAATGATAACAATGAACCTAAGAAGATAACACAATCCTAGCCTATTTTTTACCCACCTGTAAACCATTTTTCACTCTCCTTCCAAATCTCCTAATCTAGAAGGCTCTGCCTCAGAATGGAACCCTGCCCCTTTTCTCCTATGTCCCCCGCTTCGCTAAGGTTAACCCCTTGCTATCAAAATCTGAGCTGAGAGAGTAAAGAACCACAAAATAAAGAGAATCGGCCTGCTATCTTCCACGACGCAATTTTCATACGTGTTGTGCTAAACACAGTCACGCACCCCTTTGGTGCACCATTTAGTCATGCTTTGCATCAAAAAAAGTCGCGCCAAGGTGCACTATGAACTCACACAATAGAAGCCCTTTCCCGTGCCTTGTAAAAACTACAAAAATTCCTAAGGCGTAGGCACAAGCGCACCTACAGATAGCAATAACACTTCATGCTATGCAAACCCTTCCCGTGCCGCGCAAGCTTAACCCCTGATACACCTCACCTTGATGTTGCATCTTTTACATCCGCGCCTTGGCGCACCATAATACTATGTAACACCAACCATATCTATGCACCCCACTAAAAGACTTCCAATGGCGCAAGCACACATTCCTTGACACCAACATCTGAATGTTGTGTGTAGCCTTTCCGCACCCCGCGCCCTTTGTGCTGCTTTTCCCATGCAACACTTTCTCAAAATGCGCCTTGCTTTTCTAAGTCCCTGCAGCCTACAGTAAAGTTGCGCCTTGTGCCCAGAGGCTCATAAATTGCTAACTTTTCATTCTGTAAGCTTTGATGGATGACTTAACGGCTAACATGACTCTTTTGTGATGGACTTTCTTGATTCTTCTTGTAGATCAAAGCTAAACTCAGATCCACACATGTCTTCATCGAGTAAGAAGCCAACCAATTCCAAGGGTAAAGCCAAGCTAACAGAGCAAGAAATGAAATATAAATACCAAAGGGTCAGGATGCCTAAATCTCTTACAGAGTGTGATCTTGATATCAGAGATTCAGAACTCGGACACATTGACATGGAGGACTTCTGGGCTAGAACCAAGAAGGTCACAGGAAACCCATGGATGGATAAATTGGTTGGTAGTGGTCTACACTTTGTTGCAGGGCTCCTAGTGAAGTGCAATCAATAATGAGTTTATGATGTTGGTGGGTCGTTGTTACAATAAGGACACAAGATGTGTCGAAAATGAGAAGGGTAAGGTGATAATCAACCTCACGACCGACATTTTGAGATCATGTTGGGTATCCCTCACCACCGACATTTTGTAGCAGTGAGCCAGGAGGACTGCATGAAGACATGGACTAAAAATGAAGACAAATGTATGCAGTTAATGAATGAGGTGTACCTCAAGAATAAGAAGGTGACAAGTAGGTGGCCACAAGTCATTCATCAATGACTTTTAGAGGAGCTGAGTGACACAATCACCTTCCTAAGCAGGGTGTTTGGGCTACCTGATACCCACTACTTTCACAAGTGGATGCTTAGGTATTTGGAAACAATGAATAAAAATGTTCCCGATCAGTGTTTTGACTAGGGAGAGATTATCAGCAAGACAATCTTAGAGCAACTTCAACAACTTTCAACAACTAGGAGGTTCTATAAGAACTCCTATGTAGTATATACTACTACCTCGAGAGGGACTACCTCAGCATTGAATCGGTATGGGGTATGGCCCCAGGTCAAAATATATGAGTACTATCCAGAGTTAAGACTAGAGAACAACATAGCCCAATTCAGTAAAATCAACGATGTCTTCTTCTATGGCGTCATCTACCTCTTGAGGCCCAACATGACTTACGGTCGGATGACCAAAAGCGTGGTCACCACCACAAGAGAAGTGGGGAGCATTATTCACGCAATTCCCCACTTTCACCTATCTCAGAGCCGCTAACTTCTTGGGAGAGCCCACCAAATTACCGAGGTATGTGGGACCCAAACTAATCCTATTGGAGCTGTCTAGACAACTCATCACATACCATGAGAAGTGTTTGAAAAGGAAGAAGGGTGGAACTCTATTCCCCCTCACGGTGGGAAGGTACACCTACACTTCATAGAAAAGCCCGGGAGATGTTTGCAGAGCTTGAATTGCTCAATTTGAAGCATAATTTCCTGGTAAGGCCAACCTTTGATCCTCGTGATTGCCTTCCAAGGGAAAAGATCGATCCAATTCACATCCCTCAGATTGAAGATATCTACATCGATCTATATCACGAAGTTGAGCTCGAGATTTAAAGGATCACTCCCAAGCGGCTTGGCAGAGATCATTCAATATGGTATGGCTATCGTCCCAAAGGATTTCCAAGCAAATGATCAAGAAGTTGATCAAGTTTATTTAGACATGGATGGGGACAATTGGCCATTTGCCGAAATTGATAGAAACAAGGCCCCTCAGACTATAGAGGAAAGGGTCAAGGGCACTCTGCAGTGCACCGAGCATTAGTGAAAGAAAAATGGTATCATCTACCTTGGGGTAGACTTTACCACATCTCCCTTGGGTAATGCACCCACTAGGCCAAAACATTTGCCTGAGGGCAAAGGAAAAGATAAAGAAGGATAGGCAAGCACTACTCAGAAATAAGTTCTGAGAGCCCTCCTTCCACCACTGAGGAACAAGTTGTGAACTTAGTGTCCCCAAGAAAGAAGAAACATAGTGCTCCAACGGACACATCCACTCAGGATGTTGTCACATCTACAACTAGCGAAGTATCAACCGTTCCCTCTCTCGCTCCTCCTTCCCCTCCTCATGTAGCTCAACCAACCACTCCTTTGGTTGTGTCTCTCCCCGTCTTCTACCTCCTTCCCCTCCCTCTTCCTCCATCTTCTCTCTTCACTCATGCAAATATGTCCCCCAACATTTCTTCCTTCATCTCGTAGATCCCTTTCGCCCCATGGTTCCCTCTCTTGAAGTGATTCCTAACCCCGTGATCATTGGAGTGTTGGCTTCTTTCTCCATTCCGCCATAAAGTGTCTCGACACAGTTCCCCATGTCCACCTGTAGTTACTTCTTCTTCCACCCCGTTTCCTCCTCTTCCTCTGGTCCCACTCCCCTAAGTCCAAAATGGATCTCCGAACACCTGAGCCAACACAAGAGGAAAGTCCCTATTGCACCTATGGTCTTCTTCGTTATTCAGGCTAAAGGGCCTAAGAAGCAAAAAGGCTATAACCCGCTTCTCTCAAAGTGCTTCAGGTGAAAGGGTTATGGAGATCGTGTACCCTGATCCCACAAAGAAGAAAGAAGATCTGTCTACTACAAATTTTATAGTGACTCAGGTCACAATGGGAACATCATCAGAGAGCTTGCAAGGAGAGTCCTTATCCACGGTGGCATGGGAACATCATCGAGAGAGCTTGAGAAGCCTTATCCACAGTGGATGCCCTTTACAAGAAGCTTTAAGAAGAAAAGGAAGAGAAGAGAATATTAAAAGAGCAAAACAAGCATCTTCTCCAAGCCCTGCAAAAGATGGGCAATGCCCCTCCTATGACTATTACCGACCCTCCAAAGTTCTTAGTCAGGAGAAGATAAATGAGTACACCAAGATCAGTGAGCAAGGTGTAGCAGTGTTCGCCTGAGAGAGAGTAGATCCTCAAAGATAGTGAGGAAGTGATTACAAAGTTCACAGAGCTCTATCAAAATATAGATCAAGAGAACAAGGAACTCCAAGCAATAGCAGGGCCTATCTCCGAAGAGTTGGACCATGCTAGGTTGCAACACGAGACATTCCAAAAGATGCTTCAACTGCCCAGTCGATGACTTGGTGAAATTTGTGCATCTTTGATCACCCGCGAGCACCCAACAAAGTCCTTATTACTTTAGACTATCGGGTTGACCAAATGGAGTTTGTCTTGGAAAAGATAGACAAAATCAAGGAGGAAGCCATAGATGTCATGCATCAAATGGAGCAGATCATCTTAAGAATGTCTCTAGGGTTTCTCGGTGCAACATATGCCTTGAGGAAGGTAGATGATACTATTCATATTTTCAAGGGAATCATCACAAGGTTTAGCGTTAGAGGTCAATTTTGATGTATAATCTATCAACAACCTTACACCTTTCGTGACTTCATTAGGCATACTTGATGGAGGTAGGAAACAAATACTTCAAACTTCCTAAAAGACTCAGAGATGAACAAGAAACTTGCAAAGTCATTGGAGATCACACTAAGGGTCCCACTCAGGATCAACTTCAGGCGATGGTCAGCAAGTTCATGGAGTATCGAGCTCAGTTTCACATCACCTCTCCTGATCGAAGCAAGACACTCCTTTCAAGCCAAGGGATGACGATGAATAGGCTCCTTCCTCCTAGGATAAATCCCATTTTTGTAAAAGTATTTAAAAGTATGTTGGCACAAATGATGACATCATCCATGTTGCACCATGAGATGTTATCATCCACAAAATTGCCCCAAAGTCAACATTTGACTTTTAAATATTTTGTAAATAAGTGGTTGGCTCCTTTTTGTCTTCTTTCTCCTTCTCCTTCTATAAATACTTGGATACTTGTAGTATTTAGTGTGAGAAAATTTGTATGAAGAATAAAAGTGAGGAGAGAAAGAATTTGAGCTTTCTTGTAACAGAACAAATATTAATACAAAAATTGAGACTTTGTGTTGAATTCTTGTGTTATGTGTTAGATCTTTCTTAAGTTAGATCTGCATGCTTATTTTGTTGGATTCACCTATACTTTTGTCATTTGTTTATCAGTATTGCTTTGTTTGTTTATGTGAGTAAGTTTGGCTTTGTTTACTACCGCCCAAAACATAAACCCTATGACCTTTCTACTTTGGAATTCATTTCTTTTCTCCCTTCAGATCCATCTTTCTTCTATTCCTTCCTTCATTCCTTTTTGTTCTTCGTCGGAACTAACTCTACTGGGATGAGATCCCAAAACCCCCGAAGGTAGAATACTATAAGACTTACACAGATTCCTGCTGGTAGAATAACAATAAACTAGTTTCACTTTGTTGTCTCAAAGAGGGGCTATGCCTTGCACACTGTTGGCTCATCTATCCATAGATCTGCCCACCCGATAGATTTTGGACCAACAATTTTTGGCGACTCCACTGGGGAAAGAACCAGATCTATGTGAGTGTTATGTCAGCTAAAAGACACCAACAATTTTTAAAGCTGCTGGGGAGACTAAGAAAATAGATAAAGCTGTAAAAATCACTACCTATTTGCAAATCTTAACTCTTTGTTTAAAATCCAAATTTTTACAAAAGTGATCCAAACTGAAAATTTTCTTAAGAGATCCATAGATCTGGACTAGTTAGAAACCTTTAGTTCGCTGAGTTTTTATAAAAATCTCTATATTTTCATAGATATGAGATTTTGATAGTTTTACAAATATTTTCAAACCCTTGCAAAAATCAAATCTAAGATCCAAAATCAGCTTACTAAGTTAACCATCATTTTATCCTCACTAATCTTTGTCATTAAACCACAATCGGTTTTCAAAAGAGGGATAAAATTAAATATTTAAAAAAGTACATGCTGCTGATTTTTGTCAAAAAATCAGAAAATCAGCAAGTACAAACAAAAAGAGTTTTTATAAATCTACCCCAAATCATTGCCAATCCGAGCAGATACACTGGCGGGTGAGCCATTTACACATAGCATAAGAGCTCGTGGAGAATTTGATCCTATTTTTGATCTACTTCAAAGGCACAATTTTAGTATTACACCAACACATTTCTCGTCACTGAGTTAGCTGATCGGTCAGCTAGAAGTGCCTCACCTCCACGAAAAAAACTGTTTTCACAAGGAGCCTCCACATCAATTTGCAGTGCTCGCTATTACTAAGTGAAACCACACTCCTACCGCGTGCTCTTTCCAGCTTTTCAAATGGCAGTACCATGGGGAAACACTATGGGCCCTCTTACATTACCGCATCTAGTTCACACACTCCCTCATGGAAATCACAAGAATTTCCCAAGATTTGATGGGAGTGGAAATCAAAGCATAGATTCACATATATCTGCATTCATTATGTCATGCAACATCCTAGATGACCCATGAAGATGTGTGGTACGCCTCTTTTGAGAGACCTTGCAAGGACCTACAGCAGAGTGGTTCCAACATTTATCGGCCGGATCTATCACCAGTTGGGCCACATTACGAACTACGTTTGAAGACAAGTATAAGCCTTCGTAAGATGCATTTGTGTTCTTATCAAATATTAATCACTTAAAGAAGGAGGGCAATGAAACCATGCGTGATTTTATCACCTATTTCAATTCTTCGATTAAGTGCCACCTACCATATTTCCAACACCAAAATATCAAAAGTGTTTATTTGTGAATGCCATGAGCTCAAAGTAAGTTTCTTACTCTTACAAGAACAAATCACCACCTTATTCCTTGACACTAAAATTTTCTTCCGTAATTTCTATTTAGATAATGTATGTACAGGAATAGGATGTTGTTAAATGTTAAATGTAGAGCCGTCGATAGAAGATAACTCCTTCAAGCCACTTCAATAATGTAGATACGACATTCCGAGAAGATGGCAAATGAATGTTGTAAAAGTAAATATTAGCTAAGTGGTCGGTAATGTTAAAATCCAAAGTTGGGATAAGTAAGAAGTTCACTGATTAGGAATTAGAAATATTATATTGGTAATAAGCTGACAAGGAGTGAGGTCATAAATATTTTGTGTATTTTATTTGTAAAAAGATGAAAAATGTGAAGAACCCATGTGAAATGATAAGGTTTATCTTATCTAAAAGATGACTCTACATCGGGTATATGGAGAGTTAAGGTATGGAATATGATTGAAGAGGATTTTTATCCTATCTTAGAGATAAGATGGATAAGCTGGAAGTTCTATAGACAAAGCTAGGCCACCCCCTCATTAAGCATAGAAGAAGTAGTGAAAAGTTGTATGAAGTGTAAAGGAAGCCAGCTTAAAGGTGTGTTGAACAAGCCTCCAAGAGGTGTAATTGTAGGTAATCCTTTCTCTCCACCTCCTATTAAAATTTTACGAAGGCAATTTTCCTCAATAACACTTGAATTAGCCCTCATTTCCATAAAGGTGAGATTGTACCCTAATTTCATGTTAATGATTATAATTTACTTGATATTTCAGATTTGTCATCATTCCGTCTTATCATCACGCTAAAAAGTATTCAAGATTTATGTTTGTTGTTTTGTTTCAGATTACATCCACCAAACTAAATAAGATTAGTAAATAATCATAGCCGAGGAAGATGAAGAATTATCATCTCCGGATCTCCCTGATGAATCCTTTCACCCAAGTCTGCGCATTTGGATAAGACAACTTGCTTATATCTCGGTGATTTAAAACGAGAGAGCTCCAAACCTAAGGAAAAATTGAACCTTTTCAATCCACTTCATCGATCCAAAGATTCTAAGAAGACTAAATAACGATTCTAGGGCTTCGCATTAAAAAGTAATAGCAAAGCTTCATCTAGGCCCACCCTTACCAAGATATCCCATGGAGGAATTTACTCCCAAAAATCACAAAGGTTCCGTTTTGGTTAGATCAAAGACGCTCCAAGGTTCACATTTGAGCATTCCCAGAGAAAGGTTAATGCCTTGGTCGAGATCAAGAAGAGGAGAAAATTTAGGAAGAACCTTGGTGGTGAAGATGATCAAGATGTCAAGTGAAGCTAGAATTGGCGACTCTACAAAGGGTAATGGAATTTGAAGATGAAGAATTTAATGAAGAGGAAGGTACCAAGGGTATGCAAGGCATACAGTCATATGCTATTTTCACCCACTCAGGAAGGAAACTAATTCCTATCCATGAGATACGACAAAATGAGAAGGTCATGTGTCGAACACACCTCTAACAAAATATGCTAAAAGAGGTAATCCTCTTCCACGCTGGACCTCCTATTAAACCTAATTTATGAAGAAATATTTTCCTCCCATCTCTCCTCCAAATCAGCCTTCTTCTATTTCCATAAAAACCAATAACCCTACCCTACCATGAAATGAGGGACTCATTCCTTAAATCAAGAGCAATCAAGTCACATTGACATCGTCGATCATACTAAAAAGATAAAAGATTCAAATCTCAAGTGAAGAATGAGTATCTTCGGCACTAACACCTAAGACAACATTGAGTAATATTGATGCTTTCAAATATATCAATTCCAAGAGTCCCTCTCCTATGACATGAAAGGATTCATTTTTCCATCTCCGCATCTCATAAATGTATGTCTCCTTCCGCGGGGGAAAAATTAAACCTTTTTATCTCTCCCTCCTAATCAATGGTCACAAACCAAGCAATGCTGCATAATTGATTATGGAGCTTCGATAATTTCATGCCGGAAAAGGTCACCCATGCTTTGGGCCTCACTCTTACTAAGAAAAAGATGATAATTACTCCATGGAAACCAAACAAGTTCCATTAATGGTGAGATCAAAGACGCATAGTTTGCATTTGTAGTGTTCAAATCAGAAAAAGGGTAAAGATGACCATCCTAAAATTTCGAAGGTTTTATCCTAGAATGATTGGAAAACTATTAGGGAGATAATTTTTCAAGAAGAAGTGATGGAGAGATTCATAACTCCTGGTCCAAAGACAAAATTTGTCAACCTAGGTGTAATAGAGACATTAGAGTTTGTGAATCACGAGAAATGAAGTACACGGTCGAAGAAACTCACGACCCCAAAGCCCAAATTTCTTGAATCAAAGGATGGGGAACTATGGTCTTATGTCGATCCGATAAAGTCTTTCGTCAGGAGGAGGACAACATGACATCCCAAGAAGGACATGTAAACCCTTTGATGGTAGCAACAAGGGATGTGGCAATTGGAGCTGTCCCGATATCTCCGAAGAGGAGATTTTCCTCTATGATTTCTTTCAAATTATAGTCGTTTTCATTATTAACAATGCATAGAGTATGAATCTTTTTGTGGATGTAATTTGAAAGGAAAGAGGAATCAAGAATAACAAAGCAAGGGTACCCAAACTGATGATAAGAAGGAATAATGATAAATCTGAAATAAAGAATGATAGAATTATAATATCCACAATGAAATGTTCTGCATTGAGGAATTTGATGCTTTTCAAGTGTTAAAATTCATTCCAAGAGCTCAAAATAACATGGGAGATTCATTGGCCATCTTAATAGCTTCTCTTAACATACCTCACCCAAAATGATGGCTTCCTTTACACATATACTCATGAGGTAGTATTTCTCCCAAACTGCCATTTATTCTAAAGAGGGGGTAGGTATTCATTTATAGTAAATCAGCTTATCCACCTTTTCTAAAAAGTTGATAGGAAATCTCTTCATTTTGCCAATCAGGATCTGCCTTCGCATGTCGTGAATTATCTTCTGGTAAGTAAACCGAATCATCTCACAAGGGTTCCATATGTAGAATTTTCCAAGGGAAATAAAATATACAAGGGTTTTATGAATCATTGTTTTTCCTTATTACAAATATGATATTTTAATTTCTAGCGACAAGATGATCCTAACTCCTCTCTAAAGAACTTTGAATTTTAACATTACTGTAAAACCATCCACGGTTTGTGAACATTTGGGAAATTTTTACACACCCGAGGAAAAGCGGAAGTTTACTATTACCAAGAAGTATATGGATTATTGGCATGGTCTTATGTCGATCTAAATTCTTTCAAGCCTAAGGACTAATTATCTTATCATGACATCCTATTAAAGGACATACATCACAAACCCTTTAGAAAAAATAGAGGCAACAATCCCAAGATCTCGGGTACCATCCAGTAGAAATACATAAAATTTTGGATGTGAGAATCATCTTTCTTATCCATCACAGTACGGGTGCATGAACATCGTGCCCATACGAAAGAAGAATGGTGAGATATACGTATATGCGTAGATTTTTCAATCTGAATCAAAGCGTCCTTGAAGGACAATTACCCACTGCCCATAATGGATCAAGTTTATAGCAAGAGTAACTGGGTTCGAGAGATGTTATCCATGCTTGATGGTTTTTCGGGCTATAATCAGATTGAAGTCTCACCTGAAGACCAATTCAAAACAACATTCACTACTCCCTAGGGCACATTCACCTACAGCAAGATGCCTTTTGGCTTGACCAATGCTGGTGCCACCTTTCAACGAGTGATGGACTTCGCATTCAAAGGTATGATGGGAAAGGTCATCATAGTTTATTTAGATGACTTAATTGTGTTCTCAAAAAAGTGAAGTGATCATTGTGATCATTTGGAGCAAGTATTGATTAGATGTGAGAACATGGGATTTCCCTAAATCCAAAAAAGTTTGTTTTCGAGGTCACTAAAGGAAAGTTGCTGGGACACGTTGTCAACAAGGAAGGAACAAAGATAGATGTTGAAAGGGTTAAGGCTATTCAGAGCCTTACCTACCCACAAGCAAGACCAATGTTCACTCTTTCTTGGAAAGGTGAATTTTCTCAGACGCTTTATTCCCGACTTCGCTGAAAAGACTCGTCACATATCAAATATGATGAAAGGGTCACAAACTTTCCAGTGGAGTGAAGAAGGAAAGATGTCATTCAAGGATATAAAAGCCTCCGTTGCTCATGCACCTATCCTGGTATGTCCCGACTTCTCTAAGGATTTTATCATGTACAGTTATGCATCCACGCATACTGTATCTGCCATCTTAATGTAGAAAAACTCTGAGGATGTTGAATCTCCAATCGTGTTCATGAGCTCCCCTCTCAAGCTTCATGAATTAAAGATGTCTCAGTTAGAAAAACATGCCTTCGTAGTAGTCAAAGCAGTCAAGAACTTCGGTACTACATCCTAAACTCTCATACGGTAGTATTGGTTCCTGACATGGTAGTTAAGTCTATCCTAACTCAACAGGAGTTAGGAAGCTTACGAGGGAATTGGATAACAAAGGTCCAAGAGTATGATCTAGACATAAAACCAACCAAGTTGGTAAGAGGTAAGGGCCTATGTCAGCTCATGGCTGAAAACAAAGATTCAGAGATCCCTAAAGAGAAAGTTGATCACATCGATGGGGAGCAGGGTGAACTTAAGAAAGTAGATTCTCTACATATGGTTCTATTTTTACGCCACTAGCGATGAGTGGTATTCGACATCACTTTCTTTCTCACTTACGGTGAGTGTCCAACTCATCTAACTTTAAAGGAGAAATGGATAGTAAAGCTCAAGCTAGCTAGATATGTCATATGGGATGACGGTTTATACAAGCGCAGGATTGATGGGATCTTTTTGTGATGCGTTGACAAACCGCAGCAGATCAAATTGCTTGAAAGTTTTCATGACTCGGCCTATGGAAGTCACTTCTCCTCATCCGTAACAACATATAAGATCATCGGGCTGGGTAGGTACTTACCGCCAACGCTATTTCGAGGATACAACCACTGAGTAGTAAAATGTGAGCTCTGCCAACAGTTTGTCGGCAAACCAAAATTGGCTAGTTTTCCCCTCAGGCCCATCATTATTGACAAACCATTCAGGAAATGGGGAATTGAATTTATCAAAGCACTACATCCCCAATCAAGTGTTAGACATAGTTATGTCCTAACAACAATAGATTACTTCACCAAATGGGTGGAGGCCATACCTGTTAAGAATGCCACCTCTGAAGTTGTTTGTAACTTCATCAAAGAAAATATCATCGTAAGATTTGGCATCCCACACAAGATCGTTGCTGATAATGCTTCCAACTTCTCCTCATGGGAAGTTATCGGTTTTTATTATGATACAGAATAACCTTGGCCCATGCCTCAAATTATTACCCCAGGGAAATGGTCAGGTAGAATCCAGTAATAAGAACCTAGTGACCATCATACGGAAGCTGGTCGATGAGAATCAATAGTCCTGGCACAAGTCATTATATGATGCTTTGTGGGCAAACCTTATTACTCTGAAGAGGTCTCTCGGTATGTCACCTTTTCAAGTGTTATATGGAATCGATGTTGAGCTCCCATTTCCGTAGAACTCCTACTTACGCTTGGCACGTGATCAAAAATGAAACTTTCCATAATTCTCTAGAAAAGAGGATCATGAATCTAATAGAACTTGAAGAAAAGAGAGTAAGAGTGGTTGACAAGATCACCGAACATCGAGAATCAAGTCAAGAGATTGTTCGATAAAAATGATAAGCAGAGGGATTTCCGGTGGGAGATCTCATCCTTTATGGGACAAGAGAAGAGAGCCAAAGGGCATACACGTGAAATTTGAATCTCTTTGGAGAGGGCCTTTCAAGATCAAGCTCAATGGAGAGAATAGCTTCTATCTCTCATATCTGGATGGAACTAAGATCCCGCTTCCTATAGCAGGCAACATCTCAAAATCTTTAGGAAGTAGAGCTTGCTCTCTTCTTTGTATAATTTGCTTTAGTTGTGTGTTTTTTTTGTCGTGTGTTTTTTTCTATTGGTTGTGTGTTTTCCTTTCTTTTTCGTCACCCTTGTTTTTGACTCTGTAACCCAATGGATAAGCACATGTAGATATGGGATTCTCTACCCTTAAGCTTCACTCAAAGATAGTCCCCAGAAAGAGCCAGTTGTTATCCCATAAAATTGACAAGGACAATTTTGCAAGTAACCATACCAAAATTTCCATTTTGGTCCCCGTTGAGATCCTTAACATTCGGAATGGCATAAAATCCCTTTTCGGAAAATCTAGTTTTTAGAACTTGGTCATTTTCAACCTTTTGGGTTAGGCATAGTTTTCATTCGCGTTACATCAACCAAAACTGTGCCCCTCTATTCCTTTGGCACATTCTAGGGAGTGTCAACACTCCAAATGTTGTGCCTCTCAAAGGTGCGCAAGGCGCAAGTGCCATCTTGTTATCACTCTCTAAAGTGCGTTGTGGGCGCTAAAAACGTAGTGTCGACACTCCCAAAGCTGCGCCATGGCGCAAATCCCTTCGTGTCGACATCCACTTAAGTGCATATAGGAAAAGTTGGTGGCACATTTATTGCACCTTTTGCTATATATAGGCGCGTCGACCTATCATTTTCACAATTGAAAAAATGTGAAAAGTTATTCCTCTGTGCTTGTCAGCATTCCTGTCAGCCCCATGTGTTGCCATTTGTCACGTTCATGGACCCCACATCATCTCCTTCATCGTTATATATTCCTGGTAAGTGGCCCTTGCCCTTCTTGTGGATTTGTTGTGGTTTTTATGTTGGTTTAGGTGATTAGGATTGTTGATGATAACAATGAACCTAAGAAGATAACACAATCCCAACCCATTTTACCAAACCCACCTGCAAACCATTTTTCACTCTCCTTCCAGATCTACAAATCTGGAAGGCTCTACCTCAGAATGGACCCCTGCCCCTTTTCTCCTCTATCCCCTACTTTGCCAAGGTTAACCCCTTGCTATCAAAATATGAGCTGAGAGAGTAAAAACCACAAAATAAAGAGAATCGGCTGTTGTCTTCCACGGTGCAATTTTCATACGTGTTGCGCTAAAAACAATGTTGCGCCCCTTTGGCGCACCATTTAGTCATGTTGCATCAAAAAAGTTGCCAAGGCACACTGTGAACTCACGCAATAGAAGCCCTTTCCACGTGCCTTGTAAAAACTATAAAAATTCCTAAGGCAGTGCAAGCACACACCTACAATAGCAACAACACTTCATGCTATGTAAACCCTTCCCACGCCGTGCAAGCTTAACCCCTTGGCACACCTCACCTTGATGTTACATCTTTTGCATCCATGCCTTGGCGCACCATAATACTATGTAACACCAATCATATATGCGCCCCACTAAAAGACTTCCAACGGTGCAAGCGCATATCCCTTGACACCAACATCTGAATGTTGTGTGTAGCCTTTCCGCACCCCCGTGCCCCTTTGGCACTACTTTTTCCCATGCAACACTTTCCCAAAGTGTGCCTTGCTTTTCTAAGTCCCTGCAGCCTGCAGTAAAGCTACGCCTTATGCCCAGAGGCTCATAAATTGCTAACTTTTCATTCTGTAAGCTTTTATGGATGACTTAACGGCTAACATGGCTCTTCTGCGTGATGGACTTCCCTGATTCTTCTTGCAGATCAACAGCTAAACTCAGATCCACACATGTCTTCATCGAGTAAGAAGCCAACCAAGTCCAAGGGTAAAGCCAAGCTAACAGAGCAAGAAATGAAATATAAATACCAAAGGGTCAGGATGCTTAACTCGCTTGCAGAGTGTGATCTTGATATCAGAGATTCAGAACTCGGGCACATTGACATGGAGGACTTCTAGGCCAGAACCAAGAAGGTCATAAGCAGCCCATGGATGGATAAATTGGTTGGCAGTGGTTTGCACTTTGTTGCAGGGCTCCCAGTGAGTGCAATCAACAATGAGTTTATGATGTTGGTGGGCCGTTGTTACAATAAGGACACAAGATGTGTCAAAAATGAGAAGGGCGAGGTGATAATCAACCTCACGGCCCGACATTTTGAGATCATGTTGGGTATCCCTCACCATGACATTTTGTAGCAGTGAGCCAGGAGGACTGCATGAAGACATGGACTGAAAATGAAGACAAATGTATGCGTAGTTAATGAATGAGGTGTACCTCAAGAATAAGAAGGTGACAAGTAGGTGGCCACAAGTCATTCATCGCAGTGACTTTTCAGAGGAGCTGAGTGACACAATCACCTTCCTAAGTAGGGTGTTTGGGCTACCTGATACCCACTACTTTCACAAGTGGATGCTTAGGTATTTGGAAACAATGAATAAAAATGTTCCGATCAGCATTTTGACTGGGGAGAGATTATCAGTAGCACAATCTCGGAGTAGCTTCAACAACTTTCAACAACTGGGAGGTTCTATATGAACTCCTATGTAGTATATGTTATTTGCCTTAGAGAGGGACTACCCAGCATTGAATCGGTATGGGGTATGGCCCAGGTCAAAATATACGAGTACTATCTAGAGTTAAGACTGGAGAACAACATAGCCCAATTTAGTAAAATCAACGATGTCTTCTTCTATGGTGTCATCTGCCTCTTGAGGCCCAACATGACTTACGGTCGGATGACCAAAAGTGTGGTCACCACCATAGAGAAGTGGGGAGTGTTATTCACGCAATTCCCCACTTTCACCTATCTCAGAGCCGCTAACTTCTTGGGAGAGCCCACCAAATTTCCAAGGTATGCGGGACCCAAATTGATCTGTTGGAGCTTGTCTAGACAGCTCATCACATACCATGAGAAGTGTTTGAAAAGGAAGAAGGGTGGAACTCCATTCCCCCTCACGGTGGGCAGGTACACCTGCACTTCACAGAGCAAAGCCCGGGAGATGTTTGCAGAGCTTGAATTGCTCAATTTGAAGCATAATTTCCAGAAAGGCCAACCTTTGATCCTCATGATTGCCTTCCAAGGCAAAGATCGATCCAATTCACATCCCTCAGATTGAAGATATCTACATCAATCTATATCATGAAGTTGAGCTTAGACGAAAGGATCACTCCCGACTGGCCCTAGCAGAGATCATTCAATATGGTGTGGCTATCATCCCAAAGGATTTCCAAGCAACTGATCAAGAAGTTGATCAAGTTTATCTAGACACGGATGGGGACAATTGGCCATTTGCTGAAATTGATAGAAACAAGGCCCCTTAGACTATAGAGGAAAGGGTCAAGGGCACTCTGCAGCGCACCGAGCATTGGTGCAAGAAAAATGGTATCATCTACCTTGGGGTAGACTTTACCACGTCTCCCTTGGGTAATGCACCATCCAGGCCAAAACATTTTCCTGAGGGCAAAGGAAAGGATAAAGAAGGAGAGGCAAGCACTACTCAGAAAGAAGTTCCTGAGAGCCCTCCTTCCACCACCGAGGAACAAGTTGTGGACTTAGTGTCCCCAAGAAAAGAAGAAGTGGCTAGTGCTCCAATGGACACATCCACTCAGGATGTTGTCACATCTACAACTTGGTGAAGTATCAACCGTTCCCTCTCTCACTCCTCCTTCCCCTCCTCATGTCACTCAAACAACCACTCCTTTGGTTGTGTCTTCTCCCCATCTTCTACCGTTCCCCCTCCCTCTTCATCCATCTTCTCTTCCCTCGTGGATATGTCCCCCAACATTTCTTCCCTCATCTCATAGATCCCTTCTTCCCCCCATGGTTCCCTCTCTTGCAGTGACTCCTAACCCCGTGAGCGTTGGAGTGTTGGCTTCTTTCTCCAATGCCACCATGTGTCTCGACACATTTCCCATGTCCACTATAGTTTCTCCTTCTTCCACCCCGTTTCCTCCTCTTCCTCTGGTCCCACTCCCTAAGTCCAGAATGGATCTCGAACACCTGAGCCAACACAAGAGGAAAGTCCCTATTGCACCTATGGACTTCTCCATTATTCCGCTAAAGGGCCTAAGAAGCAAAAGGCTATAACTTGCTTCTCTCAAAGCACTTTAGGTGAAAGGGTTATGGAGATCGCATACCCTAATCCACAAAAAGAAAAAGAGATCTATCTCCTATAGATTTTACAGTGACTCAGGTCACAATGGGAACATCATCAGAGAGCCTACAAGGAGAGGCCTTATCCACAGTGGATGCCCTTTGCAAGAAGCTTCAAGAAGCAAAGGAAGAGAAGAGAATATTAAAAGAGCAAAACAAACATCTTCTCCAAGCCCTGCAAAATATGGGCAATGCCCCTCCTATGACTATGCTTGACCCTCCCGAAGTTCTTAGTCAAGAGAAGATAAATGAGTACGCCAAGATCGGAGCAAGCAAGGTGCAACAGTGTCGCCTGGAGAGAGCAGATCCTCAAAGATAGTGAGGAAGTGATTACAAAGTTCACAGAGCTCTATCAAAATATAGATCAAGAGAACAAGGAACTCTAGGAAATAGTAGGACCTATCTCCGAAGAGTTGGACCATGCCAGGTTGTAACATGAGACATTCCAAAAGATGCTCGACTACCCAGTCGATGACTTGGTGAAATTTGGTGTCTTTGATCACCCGCGAGCACCCAACAAAGTCCTTGCTGCTTTAGACTATCGGGTTGACCAAATGGAGTTTGTCTTGGAAAAGATAGACAAAATCAAGGAGGAAGCCTGGATGCCATGCATCAAATGGAGCTAGATCATCTTAAGAATGTCTCCAGGGTTGCTCGGTGCAGCGTACGCCTTGAGGAAGGTAGATGATACTATTCAACTTTTAAGGGAATCACATCACAAGGTTTAGCATCAGAGGCCACTTTTGATGTAGAATCTATCAACAACCTTCTGGCCTGCCATGACTTCGTTGGATACCTGATGGAGGTAGGAAATGAATACTTCAAACTCCCTGAAAGACTCAGAGATGAATGAGAAACTTGTGAAGTCATCGGGGATCACACCAAGGGTCCCACTCAGGATCAACTTCAAGCGATGGTCAGCAAGTTCATGGAGTATCGAGCTCAGTTTCACATCACCTCTCTGAGCAGAAGCAAGACACTCCTTTCAAGCCAAGGGATGACGATGAATAGGCTCCTTCCTCCTGGGATAAATCCCATTTTTGTAAAAGTATTTAAAAGTATGTTGGCACAAATGATGACATCATCCATGTTGCACCATGGGATGTTGTCATCCACAAAATTGCCCCAAAGTCAACATTTGACTTTTAAATATTTTGTAAATAGTGGTTGGCTCCTTTTTGTCTTCTTTCTCCTTCTCCTTCTATAAATACTTGGATACTTGTAGTATTCAAGTGTGAGAAAATTTGTATGAAAAATAGAAGTGAGGAGAGAAAGACTTTGAGCTTTCTTGTAACAAAACAAATATTAATACAAAAATTGAGACTTTGTGCTGAATTCTGTGTTATGTGTTAGATCTTTCTTAAGTTAGATCTGCATGCTTATTCTGTTGGATTCACCTATACTTTTGTCATTTGTTTATCAGTATTGCTTTGTTTGTTTATGTGAGTAAGTTTGGCTCTGTTTACTACCGGCCCAAAACATAAACCCTCTGACCTTTCTACTTTGGAATTCATTTCTTTTCTCCCTTCAGATCCATCTTTCTTCTATTCCTTCCTTCATTCATTTTTGTTCTTCGTCGGAACTAACTCTGGATAAATTAGACCTCTCCACAGGGTATGGTTGATAATACTAGATCCAAGAAGAGGGCTATGAAAGAGAGATTGTCAAAAATATAGGTTATTCTCAACCTTCTTTGACACTCCAAGGAGGTGGCAATTCAAACGTAGCTCCAAATGCGCAAAATCAGCCTAAGGGTCCTTCCATATCAACTCAAGTGTAAGAAATGTTTGTTGTAAGTAACGTGCAAATGTAGAAAGATAATTTAACATCCTTAAATAGATGAAGAAAACTAACATGAACATATCAATGTGGGAATAATTTACAATTCTAGGATAGAAAGATCTCTTACCAGTAGTTATGGCTAACCTTTCCTTTCCAAGCGAGTCACCCAAGGAACAAGCAAAGGTTGTTCTTACTAATGTAATGCAAAAAAATGAGGATCAACTAAGAAATAACATGAAACCTCCACCATTTTATGTATTCTTGATCAATGGAAATCATTTAGTGCATAATTGTATGATTGATTCTAGAGAAAGCAGTTTAGTGATGCCCAAAGAAATTATAGACCAGCTAGGCCTTAAGTATGAATCTCTTTCAAAGGGTGTGGTATAGCTAGATGGAACTATAGTAGGAACTATTTGAGTTATCAAAGGTCTAAGCCTCACACTGCAAGCATGCCCCAACTTATTTGTTCCTCAAGAATTTTTCATGATTGATTTTCCTCCATTATTTGCTCTAGGTCTCTCTAGGGACAATATCGCAAAATTGGAGGATATCTATCAGCCGATTGGTCTCATATGCTCTTCAGACCAGGTATGGCACTAAGGATACCATAAAATCTGAACCAATTGCCACATATCATATATAACCTTATATTCCTAGCCCCATTAATGTCAATTGTACCATCTTTGATCAAGAAGATTTCCCAAGTACTAAAGAAGCAAATACTCATATTGAAGGCATCCTTGACTTGCTACTTAATGAGTGGGGAAATGAATGTTGTAGCTTTGACCCATATCATCGGGTGGAGGAAAATGGCCTTGGTGTTTACTATTTACATGAGGATAATTCACCTCTTCCTATTATTGTGAAACCAAATGGTGAAGAGGAAGATGGAATTTGGTAAATGTTATTTCACGAATCAAGAAGTAGACAAGGTGTGGGAGGAGGTGTAGTCCTTGTGTCTCCTATAGGTATTAAGTATTACTCCTCTTTCATATTTCAATTTAGATGCTCTAATAACACAACAGAGTATGAATCCCTCATCCATGGTTTACAATAGGCGAGAAGAAGAACACAAAAAAATATAGACCTTTGGAGATAATTAGCTAATTGTAAACCAAATTAGAAGACCAAATGAAACAAAGACCTTAGAGGTTTTGATCATGGTTTAGCTTAGTACACCATTGAGTTGGATTCAACTACAAGCCCATCGACAAAAACAAAGGCATGTTAATCTACATATTGAGCCTTCATTATGGGTAGACAATCTAGTTCTAGTACGGAAAAGGAATGGAGAAATAAAAATGTGTGTCAATTTCAAGGACTTAAACAAGGTATCCTTAAAATATCATTACCCGCTACCCTCCATGGAACAAATCTTAGAAATGATAGCAAGTTCGAGAGATTCTCTCTTCTAGATGGATAATTTTGATATAATCAAATCATGGTGAAGGAAGAAGATAGTTTCAAGACAAATTTTACCACTAAATGGGGAACCTATGCTTACAGGAAAATTCCATTTGGCTTATCTAATGCATGAGAAACCTTCCAAAGAGCCATGGACATGGCATTCAAGGGATTAATCAACAAAATTGTTCTTGATATCTCAATTATATACATTGTTATCTAAGAGTGCAACTAATCATCTTCTCCATCTAAGGCATGTATTTGAGAGGTGTAGATAATTTGGAGTTTCTCTTAATCTAAAAAAGTGTATCTTCCTAGCTCATGAAGGTAAAATCCTTGGCCATATTGTCTCTAAATAAGGGTTAACCATTTATCCAAAAAAAATTATTCTCATCCTTGCATTACCATTTCCCAATCATAAAAAGGCACTCCAAAGTTTCTTAGGGAGAATCAAATTTTTCAACCAAAATGGGGAGAAACAAGAATTCATTTGATCATCTTCTCCACCAAAAGTTTCCAACCTTAAACCTAAACCTGGAGAGGTGATAAGACTAGAAAGAGGAGTGGAAATACTTTTAGGTGAGTGGAAAATGGGGAGAAAATAATGAAGGGGAGGGCGAGTAAAAGAGATCAACAATTTCAAACAATATTTAAACCTGCCATTTCCATGGAGCACAACACATTTGAGACCTTACAAGGAGACAAAAGATGCACAAAAACCTACAGATGCAAAGGAAGGCAAGAAAAATACAATAGAACACTACTAGGGAAAAAGAATAGCCACAAAACAAGTGATTTCATTGATTCAAATATGCACAATCCATTACATTAGAGGAGAAGAGGAAAAGATCACCATGCAAGATGTCCAAACATGAGATCTACAACTCACAAGTGTTTTGGAACCATTTGGACAGAGTTCCATATAATGAATATTCCCCCTTCTCAAATGAGAAGTGTTTACAATATATAGAAAAATGAGAAAAGAGAGGGAAAAGAGAAACTCAAAATTCTGCCTCTACCCACCAACAAGATGCATTAAATTTTGAAAAGGGGCATGGGCACCTCTGAAAACCCATCCCCAATGTACTCTAGCTTCTGGAAGAAGAAAAGAGGACCATACTTCATTAATGTTAGTAGTTGGATGCCCTGGAACTGTACTTTTTCGTGTTGGAGATGTTTCCCAATTTTTTTCATATCTAACCTCAATATAATTAAGAAATCCAATTTAATTTTTATAGAGGATGTCGAGACCTTTCCAATGATATAAAGATTCATGAAAAATGAAGCAAGGTAAAACTTTATGGCCATTCTAAGTTTGCGTAAAAAAATTGTTCTTTTCCTTTGTTTTGCACGGCTTTTCCCGGTATGCATGGTTTTTCCTAGTTTTGCGTGGCTCTGCAATTATGCGTGGATTTTCCCAATTTTATGCATTTTTTCCCGCTTTTCATGGTTTTGCATTTATGCATGGATTTTGTAATTATGCACGACTTTTGCGATTATGCGCGACTTTTCCGATTTTGAAACGGCTTTTTTACAGTTTATGCATGACTTTTTCTCATTTTTCATTTCTTCACCAAGTATGGATTTATTTTAGCTTGAAGAAAATGGAGATATGCATCCAAATAATTCCAAGTGCCTGAAATTGATGTTTTCCTATTTTATCGATTCTTCACCAAGCTCCCATGAAAGTGTCTAGGTCCAAGTTTCCCAAGTTGTTCAATTTTTGCAAGGGGTGCAAAAATGGACAACATTTTGGCAACTCATAGGGGCCATCTGCTTGCTAGATGAGTTGATCAGTAGCCTTAAAGCATCCATTTGGCATGGACTCATCCTAATAACATGAAATTTGATCTGAACTTGAAGAACAACCCCTGAGACCACTTGAAGCACTGCTAGAATTGAGGCTGATCTGTTATTGCTTGAATTTTCCAACTCTTCATAAGAATTTTCTTAATTTGGTTTTATGAGAGTGGAAAATTGTTCTGAATCTAAAATTTCACTTGTTTCCTCTGTAAATGATTTGTTGGGATGAAGGATGAACCTGAATTTGTCCCAAAATTGGATTTCTTCGCCAAGTTTTGAAGAAAATTGAAATGAATCATGGCAAAGGATGAAGTATGCAGAGCTTTGAAACACATGCTAATTATGGAATGCACTTGGAACTGTTAAAAACTTTCTCCCATGAACACTACCTTGTCAAATGGATTTTATAACTAAAAACAACACACCTTATGTACAAAGAGAAATATCATACATGTTCGAAATGGAACATGCAAAGTGTGCATAAGCACTTCTTTTGCTGAAAGCAAACCTACCTACTCTATTCTAACCTAAGGAAAGGTAAGCTAAATGAATCCTGCAACTAGCTAGGAAATAACATCCTTTCCTCACAACATGTAGCCATGTAGATGATTTAGCACTAGACATGGCCTTTGTCAAGAGTGAAAAACTGACTAGAAGATGATTATTCACTCTATCCATCAAAGTATCAGTAAAAAACAAAATGATTACCTCCTTTAGTTGCTCTGCATTTGTTTAGAGGTGTTGAAGTTGACCTTTGGTACACTGAAGCTCATCCTCATGCTCTGAATTGAACATGACCGGTGGTAACTCTGTATTTGGCTCCAAAGAAGCCAAATACCTGATTGGGAAAGGATCTGATCCTTTTGATTTTCCCATTGCTATGAATCTCAATCCCACAATTGGGGTCTTCATGTAGAATTTCTTCTTGAATGGAGTTGTTTACAAGCTGATTTGGTTCTTGTTCTGCTTCCTCTACAAACAAATTTGTTTCCATCTTGATGGTTGCTAATTTTGAACTTGTTTCACTGTGGCTTTCCTCATTCTCTATTCCATCTTGATCCTCCATCAAAAGTACAACAAGTTCTTGACATGCAGAGCAATGAGGATCATTGCATTGCATTGAAACATCTTTCTCACTTTCAATAAAATATTCCTCAAGGCCTTGGGTGTCCAGTAGTGTTCAAAAACACTTTCTTTTCTTCCCGACTTTGCCAATCTAATTTTCCTTCAAATCAATTTTCTTTGTCTTGACGCTCATCTCCTCTTTTTGTACAAATTTTACATTCTCATACTCCCAATCGAATCAGACCAATCTTCCACAGATATAAAATTGTATTCCTTGGTGAGATTGGTAGGAGAAGGGGCATAGAAAAGGAACTGATGATTTGTTTCATGCTTGGGTAGAGATATTTGATGCTCACAAGACCTGATTTGATCACTTGGAGAAGCCAAATGACCCTCCAAAACATGCTCCCTACTCTGTTGATATGTTGTCTCCAAAATAACTGCATGGTTTTTCCTGAAGTCTTGTTGTTTGGAGCATTGCATGGGTTGTTCCCTCTCTCCAAAAGCATAACAGACCTCTAAATCTACCAACCTTGTAGGATAACATTTTTAGTGATTGTTGGATAGAAGGTAGGGATAACATATGAAATACCACAACTCAAAACATTAGTGCATGGTTTAATGAAGTTGGGTAGTGCTCTGAGTGGATATGGGAGGGATTTTGCAAATTTTGGTGAATGCTTTGGGCATGACAAACTTGTAAAACATCAAATAAAGGTAAGGAAGCAAAGAAGCTTCCTCATTTTGGCAAGGAATGATGGATTTTTCATTTTTTGCCCATGGAGAAGGAAGAATTGAAGCAGCAGAGATGTGTTTTCTTTTCCAGCTTGAATGAGAATCTTCTCATCTTGGGATGCAATGGAAAAATCTTGAGGAATACTATTTCCCCCTAATGACTGAATCAATATAGCTAAATCAACATCAAATGACCTCAAATAATACAAGAATGCCATACCTTGTGGGGTCTATATTCTTGAGGAATTATGTGTCATGTCCTGGTGAATCGATGTTGAAATTAGGAATAAACTCCATTAGAGCCCACTGTATTTTGTTGAGATGTTCCATGAGGAAAATAACATCTGCATCCTCCTTAAACCGGTTGTGCAATTGTTCTCCCAATTGATTCCATGTGGAAATGGATTGTGGAGCAAAACTATTGTACCAATATTTTGCTTTGCCTTTAAAAGATGAAACCAAAATTCTAAGGCAAACATTCTCCTCGTGACATCATGAATGGCACAATGGTTGGAAATATCTTGAATGTGATCAATAGGGATTGATCTCCATTTCCATAGAAAAGGGGTAGGTTTTTCAAGGTTGTTTTTGGGATAACATCCAACTGCTACAAATGGAGTGGACTGGAACTGAAATGAGGGAATGGAAAAGCTCTTTGGAGAGCCATGACTAAAATGGAAACATTAAAATGGATGGAAGAACAAGGTAAAAGGTCTACAACTGAGATAATGGGTTGTTTGAATTAATGGAGTCACCAGATATGCTTGAATGTTGCCTCTAAAGGTGAGATCTCACCAAGAGCACATCAAACTTGTTGAGATGAAGATGTAAACCAATATACACACTGTGAAATATATAGCTTTCAATGCTCCTCCCATCGGGTGTGCCAAAAAATGTTGGAGCTCAAAATTGCACTCGTGATATGGTCATGATGGATAAAGAATTTAGAGGCAACAATGGGACCGTCTCCAAGTTGTGGGACCTTGCGTGCTTGAGAGGACCTCCGAAGAAGGCTGACTTCCTCTACCTATTCCTAATTCTAAACTACTCCTAGGATTTGAAATGCAATTATCTAACTCTACTCTAAAATTCCAAGAAACCAAGGTGAGAAGGAGATACATAAAATAGAAACCTAAACTAGAGAGGTGATAGCAACAGAAAGAGGGGTGAAGATAATCTCAGATGAGTGGAAAATGGGGAGAAAATAATGAAGGAGAGGGCATAAAAGACATTCAGAGTTCCAAACACTATTCAAACTACCATTTCCATGGAACACAACACATTTGAGACCCTGTAAGGAGACAAAAGATGCACAAAAATGTGCAGATGTTGTTGATAAGAGAATACTTGTTAGAGAGCACACAAGGAGTCCGTGTGGGAGAGAAGGCCAGGATCAAGGGCACGGAAGGACAGGAAGGACCCACGCGCGGAAGGCAAGTTCAGCATTCAGGACTTAGTCAATTTTGAGCATGACGACCTATTTTTAGAAGATGGCATGCAAAACACACCAATAATGCAAAGACGTGCACGCCATGCATTGTCTATTTTTAGAGGATTGGATCAAAGCATTTTGCATGGAGATGAGATAAGAATAGGATTGACACTTCAGTTAACTGTAAGATGCCTATAGATATGACACTTACATGTGTGGCTATGCCTGTGAACGGCACGTGGCTATTAATAGCATGCAACCAATTTCTGGAATAGATAAGCGGTGAAGGGAAAGTCCCCACCCTATATATAATGTGAGGTACATAAGTAGAAGAGTGTGTGTGTGTGTGTGTGTGATGGATGTATGAAGGTATAGAGATATACGCATATGACTGAATTATTGTAGCAGGTCCATACATGCATTAGTATCATTTGACATTATTGTAAGGAGCTTCTGTGTTATTAGTAGATGGAAGATATTGGTTGAATCTAAGTTTTGTTCTGTGTGTAATCGAGTAGTGTATGTTATTGATTCAATCATAATTCTTGTTTAATGTTTGTTTTGTCATAGATCTGAATTTAGCATATAATGTAGAATGATAGATTAGTTATGAATCTATGTGTTTCTTCCTTCATCACGCTAACATCCTGTTATAGAAAACCTAAAGAGGACCGATACCTTGCATGTTTTAGGTGAGTGATCATGCTGGGTGAGTGATGTGCAAGCATGTCTAGGGAGTTATCTAGTAAATTCTAGGTTGCATCATTGGTTCTGCGAGACCTCTTTTCAGTTGTTTTCGGGATGGTTCACGATGAAGACGTACACTGGTTAACTCTAGCAAGTATTGAGGAATGGATACATGATCTAGAGGAAGAATATGCACAAAGTGGTTTAATAGTGGATCCGAGTTTAACACACACACACAGGTGGAACATAATCTATATGAGAGATTTTTCACCATCTTTGCAGTAGAGAATTATACAAGTGGTGTTACGCCCTTAATTATATATCTTACATGGGATGGATATAGCCGAATTGTTGCTATCATAACTTAATATCATCATTGGTTGGTTGGCCTTACTAATGGCCATATCATAAGAATAGTATAAATAGGGGTTATAGGTAGTGGATGATCATTATGTTGAGTATTTGAGTCTTATTATATGTTCTGGAGGTTGCCCCCTCGAAGTGGCCAAGCTATTATACTTTCATATTGAGAGAATTTATCTGCAATATTGTGTTATTTGGTGTTCTATTGCTGGTGATAATCATAATTAATCAAGTAATTTCATTACAAGTGGTATCAGAGCTTGATCTCGGCCAGGACGGCGTCAAACCCTAATTCTAAAGGTTCGGCTATATCTCAAGATTGGTAGTGAATTTTTCTGCAATTTTTTTGTGGTGAGGCAAAATAAGTCAAGTAAGCTTCTCTCCAAATTTCAATAAGTTTTGAATTGTTTTGCAAAAGTTATTACGGTTCTATATTTATTCATAATTTGGCTCCCTAGGGCGTAATTTTTGGAAATTTTTCAAATTTCTTATATTTTCGGAAACCCTCAAAAAATAGCTAGGGTTTCTATTTTATAAATTCCTATATTTGGCCAAAAATTTACGAAACCCTAAACCCTAAAATTCTGCCCTATTAAGTCTACCCCTAGGCCCACATCCTTTGTCATGGCTGGTAGATCTACCCGAGGCTAAGGAAAAGGATAAGAAACTCCAGGAATGACCCCAAATAAGGAAGATATGGCTTCAGATTCTACTGGTTCGAGAGTATCTAAGGTGGTCATCCAACTTCAGGTAAGGGTAAACAATATGGTGAGTAGGGATGACCTTAATGTTGAGCTTCATCAACTGAAAGGTAGCCTTAGGAGTGAGATTCAGAAGGATTTTCATGCAATGCAGCAGGAGTTGTTGAATGTTATTTCTAATACAACTTCCAATGCTAGTCATATGGGTTCTACTAGAAATGGTCACACAGATCCAAATCACTCAAATCAGGGAGGATCCTTTAATCATTCAAGTGGATCTTCTCACCAATGGAGGGGCATGATTCCAAAAGTTGAAATGCGTAAATTTGATGGAAAGGATCCACTCAATTGGATTACCCAAATGGAAAATTTCTTTGATCTCCATCAGATCCCAAGAGGACAAAAGGTAACTATGGCATCCTTATACCTAGAACCTGATCAATTTGTTTGGTATCATTGGTTATGTGCTCAAAGGTAGAAGAATGGCCTAAATGTCACCTGGACAGTGTTCACTGAAGAGCTTCAATTACACTATAGTTCTAGTGTTTCTGAGAATTACTTCAGCCAATTAGCAAAGTTACACCAAACTGGTTTAGTTAAGGAGTATGTCCATCAATTCCAAACTTTGTCCTTGCGTGTGGAGGATATTACAGAAGAGTATTTGAATGACCTATTTCTTGGGGGTCTTAAGGACCACATTGAGCATGAGGTACACATGTTTAACCCACTCAAGGTTGTTGATTCTATTATCATGGCACGTCGAGTATAGGAAAAATTCTTTCCAGAGAAGGCGGACCTTTTCTAGCATAAAAAATCGTAACACGTTGTCTCCTTCTTACCTCACCAATTCGGTTGACACCTCAACAAATTGAAGAAAAAAGAGCCAAAGGGTTATGCTTTAACTGTGATAGCAAATATGGACCAAATCATAAATGTTCTGAGAAAAAAATGTTCTACATTGAAGGATCTGGTGATGAGGAAGAATATGAGGCAACATCAATAGAGGAAGTGGAAAAATTAGAGGAAGAATCTAGAGATCCTCAGCCCACTATTTCATGCCATGCTCTATCAGGTATTAGTACTCCACAAACCCTTCAAGTTGTGGGTTATCTTAAGAAGTAGAAGGTAATAGTCTTGATTGATTCAGGGAGCACACATAATTTCATCAATCATAAGTTGGCAACAAGACTAAATTGTTTCATCTACCCAACACCTGAATTTCAAGTAATGATTGCAGATGGTGGCACAGTCCAATGTTCAGGTAAATGCCATAAAGTCAAAATCATGATGGGTGATTACACATTGGAATCTACGATGTTTGCTATTCCTATGGGTGGAGTGATATTATCTTAGGTGTTCGGTGGCTCACTACTTTGGGCACCATAGAGATAAATTTCGAGAATTGTTCATGCACTTTCATTCGAGGGTAAAAATTTAAACTTCGAGGTCTACAAGCTAAAGATCCTCTAGTGGTGAGTTCTCACCAAATGCTAGAAGATTCTTAAAAAGGGGTCTGAAGGTTTTGTAGCACGATTATTCTCTATAGAAGTCCAACCGCAAATGAAGGTATTGCATCCTGATCTTCAAAAGGTTATTAATCAACATGTAGTTGTCTTCAAGGAACCAAGAGGATTGCCACCTAAAAGAGAGCATGATCATGCTATTCAGTTGATTCCAAGAAGCCAACCCCCCAACATCAGGCCTTATAGATATCCATATGTGCAAAAGAGTGAGATCGAGAAGATGGTGGAGGAAATGTTGGAAATGGGTATTATTCGTCACAGTCAAAGTGCCTATTCTGCTCCCGTGGTGATGGTGCGTCGCAAGGATGGAAGATGGCGCATGTGTCCAGATTACAGAGAGCTTAACAAGTTCACTATCAAAGATAAGTTTCCTATTCCCATCATTGATGATTTATTAGATGAGTTGCATGGTGCCATTTATTTTACAAAACTAGATCTGCGTTCTGGGTATCACCAAATTAGAGTCAAGCAAGAAGATATTCATAAGACTGACTTTCAAAACTCATCAAGGCCATTATGAATTCCTAGTGATGCCATTTGGTCTTACCAATGCTCCCTCCACATTCCAAAGCTTGATGAATTCAATATTTAGACCATTCCTAAGAAATTTTGTCTTAGTATTTTTCGATGATATACTCATCTACAAAGAAATCATGGGAGAAACACTTACATCACGTCAATATTGTCTTAGAAGTCTTAGAGAAACATCAACTTTATGCCAAGCCTTCAAAGTGTTCTTTTGGGGTACAAGAAGTGGAATACTTGGGCCATATTGTTTCTCATGAAGGTGTTAAGGTGGACCCTCACAAGATCCAGGCCATGGTGGAATGGGAAACCCCAAGAACCCTCAAACAATTACAAGGTTTCTTAGGTCTCATAGGGTATTATCATATATTTGTCAAAAACTATGGTAGTATAACAACACCACTCACAAAATTATTGAAGAAGGACTCCTTTCAAGTGGAATGAGGAAGCATCTAGGGCATTTGAAAAATTAAAGGTAGCTATGTGCACCACTCCAATATTGGCAACCCAGATTTCTCCAAAACTTTCGTAGTTGAGTGCGATGCTTTAGGAAATGGAATCAGAGTAGTACTAATGCAAGAAGGACACCCCATTGCTTTTGAGAGCTGACAACTAAAAGGAAATAATTTGTTAAAACCCACATATGAAAAGGAAATGATGGCAATACTACATGCAATCAAACAATGGAGACCATACTTGATGGGTAGACATTTTAAGGTAAAAACTGATCATGATAGTTTGAAATATTTATTAGAACAACATTTATCTTTAGAAGAACAACAAAAATGGGTCACGAAGATGTTGGGATATGAATTTGAGATTGTTTATAAGAAAGGAAAGGAAAATTTGGTCGTTGATGCTCTGTCTAGGAGGGATGAGTCCGTCGAAGCATTGTTATGTGCCATCTCTATACTACATGTAGATTGGGTAGATCAAGCATGAGAAGAATGGAAGAAAGATGCAACCACACATACTCTCATTCACAATCTCCAGGCAGATCCGTCCATATCAGATCAATTTATATAGAAGGGGGATACGTTGTGGTACAAAGACCAATTATATCTATGTAAGAACTCTACACTTAAACACCATGTTCTTTTAGAGCTACATTCTTCTCTAATAGGTGGTCATGTTGGGGTCCTGAAAACATATCATAGAGTTAAGAAGGATTTCTTTTGGGAGGGGTTGAAAGGAGATGTTCAAAAATTTATGGCAGAATGTTTGGTTTGCCAAAAAAATAAGGGCAAGACCATTAAGACACCTGGTCTTCTCCAACCTCTATCTATTCCTAGTGAGAGATGGGAAGAGGTATCAATGGATTTCATCACAAGATTACCTAAATCAGAAGGGAAAAGTGTCATCATGGTTGTAGTAGACAGACTTACCAAATATGCTCATTTTTGTGCCATGGCTCATCCTTTCACAGCTAGTACTGTTGTCATCTCTTTTATGGATACAGTTCAAAAGCTCCATGGCACGCCAAAAATTATAGTAAGTGATTGTGATCCAATATTTACAAGTAACTTTTGGACTGATTTGTTCTCTTGTCTAGGTACCCAACTAGCCCAGAGTTCCTCTTATCATCCCTAATTAGATGGGAAAACTGAGGTGGTAAATAAATGTTTAGAGGGATATCTTCGATGTTTTACTTTAGATAAACAAGAACGTTGGGTGCAATGGTTGCCATTGGCAGAATGGTGGTACAATACTTCATTTCATACCTCCTCCAAAATGTCTCCATTTCTGGCACTTTATGGGTACCATCCTCCATCACTCATATCTAGCTTGAAGGTCAAACCAAAGGTGAGAGTAGTCGAAGATCACATTCAAAGCATCAACATGAGGTACTCTCTAGTCTTAGAGAAAATTTGGCACGGGCACAAAACCGTATGAAGCAACAGGCTGATCAACATAGGAGTGAGTGACACTTTGAAGAGGGAGACTTTGTTTTTGTAAGGTTACAGCCATATAAGCAATTATCCTTGAAACAATAGCAAAAGGATAATAAGCTTGCTCCTAAATACTATGGTCCTTACCGAGTTTTGCAGAAAATTGGTAGTGTGGCATATAAGCTAGAGCTCCCTCCAGGAAGTAGAATACATCCAGTCTTCCATGTTTATTGCTTAAAGAAAGTTATTAGGCAGCACATTTCCACCCAATCGGTGCTTAGAAACTAGACGAGGAAGGAAGGATCATATTGGAACTCAAGGCATTCTTCGTAAACGCACCAAAAGACCGAGGACCGAGTCATTACGAGTACACGATCAAGTGGAAGAATATGAATATTGAGGATGCATCATGGGAAGATGAAGCATTCATGCAGCAGCATCTAGGGCTTCCCAACATTGGGGACAATGTTGCTTTGAAGGGGAGGGGCATGTTACGCCCTTAATTATATATCTTACATGGGATGGATATAGCCGACTTGTTGCTATCATAACTTAATATCATCATTGGTTAGTCGGCCTTGTTGATGGCCATATCATAGGAATAGTATAAATAGGGGTTATATGTAGTGGATGATCATTATGTTGAGTATTTGAGTCTTATTATATGTTTTGGAGGTTGCCCCCTCGAAGTGGCCAAGCTATTATACTTTCATATTGAGAGAATTTATCTGCAATATTGTGTTATTTGGTGTTCTATTACTTGGTGATAATCATAATTAATCAAGTAATTTCATTACAAGTGGCTTATTGCTTATGCATCTTAGCGGAATTAGAGGTATTGTGCACTTGTCCGGACGTAGGAAGAATTTCAAGCCGTTTATGATGCTGATATGATCTCGGACTCGCGTTGTCGATATGTGGTTTCATGGTGTTCTAAATAGTTATATTCTCGAAATATTCAATTTCGACGTACTCTTGCCTGTGAGGTATTTGAATTCTCGGTTTTTGCAGATCTAAGAGGATTATATTTGTGAGGTATCCCGATGGTGATCAAGATCTTGATGGTAACTTTGAACTCGTAGAGTAAACCGATGGCTAACTAAACTTCACCACGTGTAAGGGTAGGAACAAGTTTGGTGAAAGATGGAAGACCTAATGGCAGAGGCGAGAGAGAGGAAAGGCGGCTTAAGTTTAATGAGGCATGCTAGAGGGAGATAGAGAAGCATTGTTATGTTGCAGAAAGTATGGAGTTGAGGAAAGAGATGGCTCGTGAAGGATTTACACTCACGTAGAATACGTGGAGCCGAGCATCGTGAACTCCCCATCTTGGAAAACATGACAGAGATCCCCCCTCAGCCTCACACATAAGTGTGCTAACAAAGACTACCTGGACCGCGGGTGCACATCTTAATCCACCTGGTGACCCATCCCTTACGCTTGGTTATCCAAGATCTAGTACAAAAAGCAACCAAAAAGCTAATTTGGGAAGCAAGAGAGCAAGAGTAAGTCGGGAGCAAGTACATTAGTGGCAGAAACACGACTTCAATGATATTTGGAGGAACATCCTTAGGCACGTCATCCACACATAATGTGAGCATGCAGAATGTTGGATTCACCTCTGGAAGTCAAAGCGCCTCATGGACGATAAGGGTTCAAAGTATAGTACTAATGTCGGAACACGGGGAGTACATCTACAGTCATATTCCCGCTAGGTGGAGGATCAGGAGGTATAGGTGGTTCTAATTCTGGTGGATCTAGTGGTTCTGGAGGTAGAGGGAACACATGAGGTTCTGGATCCGGTGGTCAAGGTCCACAACAACCACAAAATATTTATATGGAGATGTCTCTTCGTCTCCCATAGTATAGAGGTATAGAGGATGATGTTGAACATGTGCATATGTGTGAATCTTGTGGCATGCAAAGGGGATCGTGGATACCAAGCGTAAGGCAAGTTAATTTACTACTACATTACGGGGACGTGCGCACAGTGGTATAGGAAGTTTGACCCCGATCTGTGTGGATTATGTAGCATTGAAAGATGCTTTCTTAAAAGAGTTCTATATCCACGAGTTTTAGCGAGAAGAGTATTAGTGTGCTCAAGGATATCAAGAAAGGCACTACTGAGAGTGTGCGTGAGTATGATGCTTGTTTTAAGACACTTCTATCTAAGCTATCTTATGATATTCACTCTATCCAACATGCACAATGGTTTTTTGGAGGATTGATTACACCATTTAGAAGGGCCCTGTCACATAAGACATACATTGATCTACGTGAAGCACTAGAAGCAGGTTTACGTGCTGAGGTAGTTGGGAGCATTGACACTAGCATTAGTCCATTCTTAGAGGCACATATTATAGCTATAACAAAGCAATTAGAGAAGCTATCAAAAATTCAACCCATGAAACGCACTCAGAATTTAGTGTACAGATTGTGAAGTGGAAGGTCATACCAAGGATAGTTGCCCTTGCAGATCTCAGACGCTCATTCTTTGTTGGATTGTGAGATCAGTCATTTGAATCATGATGATAGTCACCGTCCTTTGTTATAACTCGCGATAAGAATGTATCTTGCTTTTGCAAGATTTGTTAGTCCATGACTCATGATACCGAGGATTGTCGGTTGATTGGTCAGATCCAGGATGCTATAGACATTGGGGTATGACATGACATAAGTGTAACAGATAATTCTAAGGGTAAGAATGAGCACTAGGATTGGGATTATAATCCAACACGCTATGACGGGAATGAGGGTGTTTTGAAGAAGGACGTGGAAGGGGACATGGATATCATGGTGGATATGGAGGATGAGGCTGTGGTGGAGGAAGAGGTGAGTTCCCTCATGGAACATGTTATATGTGCGGATCTCCTAACCACTATAGGTGCAAATGTCCTCAGAATATTGCATGTTCTTTCTGGGAAGAGCCATAGCTATGAAGAGTGCTTGAACTTATATGAGCATCTGAGTAAGCAACATAAGAAAGAAAACAAAGGCATCGGGATGGTTAGAATCCAATGCACGGTAGAAGATCAGTGGATGCCCAAGATAATGAAGGACTTGAGGCATTGATAGTGAAGATTACTACACGCGCTAAAGCAACACATGCAAGAGAAGCATTACACTAGAAGCCTATGATCACCAAGGAGGAGATTTTGCATGTAAGGTACCTAGATCTCGCTCATCAGAAGGAGGTTTACCAGGATACCATGGAAGTGCTAAGGAATCTTTAGGGTGAGATACAAGTACTTAAAGGAGCAGAAGAAAGCATCAGAGATAGTCCAAACTGATATTGATGATCTGCGAGAAGTGTGTAGAATGTTGCACCAAGAGAACATTATCCCACTATTAGGAAGTTGGTTAAAGGGGAACACTCGCGTGCAAGTTTTGAAACCGGATGGCAGATCCTGCATGCAAATATTTCCCTTGATAGCATTGAGTATGACAAGGAAATTACTCTGAAAGCTATTGTGGATGGGTGGCTATTGAGCAACATATTGATTGATACAGGTGTGGAAGTAAGTGTGCCTATATTAGATGCATGGGTACAAATGGGGAGGCCTCCATTACAGCCATCATCTAATGTGTTGTTTATGGAAAACCGGACTAAGGCTACTCCCATAGAAGTTTTAAAGGATGCATCTATAAACATACAAGGGGCCAAGTTCACTTTGGGGATTTTGAGGTTTTAGCACTTGCGAAGCGAACAATTTTTTAGCATTGCTTGGACGCACTCGGTGTTATGCGAATAATGTTGACTTGAGATTCAATAAGGGGTATATCAGCTTTGAGAACAAGGAGGAAAGGGTTGTGATACCATTGACAGATGGGAAGTCTACACCATATGTTGAGCCTCTAAGTGAGGAGGACTTAAACTAAATTTATGTACGCGTTGTTCAGGACCCAGAGGTCAATGAGCCATCAAAAGAAGGCATCCTACAATGGGAGGATTCTCATTCCATTAGTGATACTATGAGTATTGCTTGCGACAATTGGGCTCATGGTACATATGAATTAGTAGGGCGCGAAGTAAAAAGCGCGGTTGCTGCAAGAATGGACTTCATTCGGTCCGACGGATAGGTAGCATAATACCTTGGTATACAGGGGCAAAAGATCTTCCTGCATTTTTGAAAGCCATGGAAACACAGTGGATAGATCAAATTAAGAGAAGAGCTATGTTAGTATATACCTTACGCGGGACAATAGTGCGCTGGTGGGTAGTCCACAGAGATAATCTTATAGAATGGGAAAAGATTGGAATCACCCTATCTATTAGGTTTGTAAGGAACAATGCACCTACGCAGATCTGCACTTATCATGGTGATCAACCTGTTCAACATCACATTCAACAGTGTGAGAGACTCTGGACAGTAGGATAAGAAGCATTACCACTTTCACTCTAGGTGCATAGATTGTACTCTACGCTACAAGGATGCACACGTGCCTGGTATGTATATGCAGAACTACATCGAGAGACCTGAAGGCTGGAAAAAAATTGAATGCAGGGATGACCTAGACCTTTGACTATTTTTCTTCTCAACCTCTAATAGAAGAGGCATTAAAATTTATCAAGCACTTAACCATGGGAGATAGTGCAAAAGTAGAAGAGCATATTCAGGAATTATTTGGTGAGACAGAGTCCGGAGTGCGTTTTGAGAAGGAAGAAGAACTAGACTCCATACTACTTGAACGCGCTTTCCTTGAGAAAGAGAAGGGAAAGATGGTTTACATCGTGGATGATGAGGAAGTTGAGAACCTGGATATTGAACATTCACAAGGGGTGTGTGAGGTCTTGGACAATGTAGACAAGGATACACGCACCTATCACGAACCCATGAAGACAAAGAAGGTGAATATAGGTTTGGAGGCTGAGCCTAAGGAGGCCATAATTGGAGACTACTGGTCAGACTTAGAGGTAGCAAAGATCATTGAGTTACTCAGGGATTATCAGGACTTATTCCCATGAGGATATCATGAACTTAAAGGCATGCATAAATCACTTGGGGAAATGAAGATAAAGCTTAAAGATGGTGCACACCTAGTTAGAAAGAGGCCTTACAGAATGAATCCTAATTTGCGTGAAAAGGTAAAAGAAGAAATTGATAAAATGTTGAAATCTGGAATTATCAAACCCCTTGATGAGTCAGAATGGGTTAGCCCAATGGTGATCAGTATCAAGAAGGATGGACGAATTAGAATATGTGTAGACTACGGGAGTTGAATGTTGCATGTGTCACCGATCCATTCCCGATGCCATTCACTAAGGAAATACTGGAAGGCGTTGTAGGGTGCGAGATATACTCCTTTACAGATGGGTTTTGGGTATCATTAGGTTAGGATTGCTCAGGAGGATCAAGAAAAGACAACATTTACTATTGAATGGGGCAGTTTTACCTATACTGTGATGCCTTTTAGATTGAAAAACGTGCCGGTTGTATTCTCGTGCATAGTTGTTCAAGAATTCCAAGATTTTATTCACAACTTCTACACGGGTTTACCTAGATGATTAGACAATATATGGGCTTGTGAAAGATCATTGTGATAATCTGTGCTTAATGTTTGAACGGTGCAGACAGTTGAGTATCTCTTTAAACATCAAGAAGTGCATATTTGCCACACCATTTGGAATATTGTTAGGACATATAATCTGCAAGGAAGGTTTGCTCATTGATCCAGCTAAGGTTGCAGTCATTTTAGGCCTGGAAGTGCCTACCAGTCAAAGCGAGGTGCACAGATTTTTAGGTCATACAGGATATTATAGAAAATTCATCAAAGGGTATGCCAAAATTTCTACCCCCTTGGAAGAGTTACTAAAGGGGAAAGGTACATTTTATTAGGGAGAACCACAACAACGCGTGTTTGAGATATTAAAAGAGAGACTTACTACCGCGCCCATTCTACGCTTTCCCTCATGGGATAAACCGTTTCATGTGTATGTGGACGCCTCTGGCATGGCCATTGGCACTGTGTTAGCTCAGCCTAGAGAAGATATTTTCGATCATCTAATTTGTTTTGCTAGTAGGAAGTTGACTCCTACTAAACATAATTATACAACTACAGAGCGCAAAGCTTTGTCTATGATCTATACATTGCACAAGTTTTAACAATAGTACTTGTTAGCAACACCATTTGTGTTTTATACAGATCACATGGCATTGAAGTACTTGGTAAACAAGCCCGTCTTACAGGGGCGCATATGTAGATGGGTACTCTTATTTCAAGAGTTTGATTTCACAATTGTGGTGAAGCTAGGGAAAAGCAATTTTAGACCAAACCATCTATCTAGAATCAACTCAGGAGAGGAAGCACAGACAATTGAAGAAACCATGCCAAATGCACAATTATATAGGTTACAACACACGCCATTAGAATTAGAAGACATTGTTGTCTTTCTACGGATTATATAGCACCAGAAGGAATGAAGGCATTAGAAAAGAAATAGCTTGCTATACGCGTGGCACCGTTTATGTTAATTAGTGGTGACCTCTACAAGTTAGGCAGAGATGAAGTATTACATTGTTGTGTATTAGAGCATGAGCACAAGGATATTATGGAAGAAGCTCATGGTGGTATTGCAGGAGGCCATTATGCAGGTGATGCAACTACCCGGAAGATCCTACTTGTTGGATTATGGTGGGAGACATTGTATAAAGACTGTAAAGAAAGAATATTGAAAGGCGTGTGATCATGGGCAACGCTTAGGAAAACCAGGGGCATATAGATGAGATGCCTTTGAGACCGATTACTAGTGTAGAACCGTTTGAAAAATGGGCCATTGACTTTGTAGGACCTATTTCGCCGGTGCGTGCGAGACTAGATCGCGGTATATCATTACTTGCACAAATTATCTCACATAGTGGGCAGAAGAAACACCTACAAAGGACTGTACAACAGCTACAATGGCTAGGTTTCTATGGGAGAATGTTCTTACAAGATATGGATGTCCTTTAAGCTTGACAAGTGATAGGGGTACACACTTTTTGAATGAGACAATCGGGATCCTATTAGATGAGTTTATGGTTGCACACCATAAAACTACACCCTTCCATCCTCAGGCAAATGGAACTGCTGAGGGCTTCAACAAGATTTTGAACAGAATTTGACAAAAAATTGTGATGTTGGACGAAAGGATTGGGATGAAAAGTGTCTGTGGTTCTTTGGGCATATAGAACAACTTATAAGTGATTGAACAAAGCCACACCATTTCAGCTGGTGTTTGACACAGAAGCTATTATCCCTAAAGAATTTATGTTACCTTCTTTGCGCATTGTGCATGCTACTGGAGGTCTAGTTGATGAACAGCTTTAGAAGAGCGTATCGAGAAGATGATTCAACTGGATGAGTGACGAGCCATAGCACGATGGATTTAGAAGCAGGAAAAGGCCAAGCAAAAGGCATGGCATGACAGAAACATAAGGGATAAGAAGTTTGAGATTGGACAAATGGTACTTCTTTATGACTCTAAGTTCTTACGCCATCTAGGCAAGCTCAAAGTACATTGGTTGGGGCCGTATGTCATCACTCACATACTTGAAACAAGTGCTTGCCAGTTAGAAGCACTTGATGGAACATAGCTACCCGGTTACTTTAACGGGAGTAGGTTGAAGCCCTACTATAAATAAGACTTCTTGGTGTTTGTAATAAGGTAGTATTGCCATTTAGATTAGGTTTCCCTTTGTATTTCCTTAATGTATTTCCTTCATTGTCGCTATGCTTTGTCAATTTAGTTGTTCTTGTGTAAAGCACGCTTGCGCGCATGAAGCTCATTACTATGTGAAGAATGTTTATGTGCAAAGGACTACACATAACTTTAGTGTGGGGTGGTTGTAGTTATCCAAGCAAAAGATCATGGGAATTGAAAGGTGAAAGGAATAAGTTCTATGGGTGTGCTTTAAGTCAAAAGAAGATTGCTTCTCACAAGTGACCAAGGATGGAGATGAATGAAAGGACAATATAACGTGAGGCAAGCAGAGGCCATGATAACTACTAGGAGAAGGTACAGTGATGAGGTACTCGGGGCGCAAGGGCATGCGGCAAGAGAAGTCGTGACCAGAGGGTAGGAAGGCATGCTAGAAGGTTATAGCTAGGGCACGAAGATGTACTGCGTGGAAAGAACGAATTTGGTTAGTAAATGAGAGGATATTTGGTAGGTGAAGGAGCAATAAATGCATCAAAATTTGAAAATTTGAAAAAAAAAAAGGATGGGATGCAGATTCATTTTTACGTTGTAACTAAGAGAATTTGAGGAAAGAGCCAATTGCGAAGAGCTGAGTGATCGAGGTTAAGGTGTGAAGGGTGTGAAACCAAGTGTGATAAACAGATCTGTGTGAAAAGAAGCTTACGTCCTCGGTGGTGAAGGGTTTGAGTGAAGCAAGGAGGCAGAGAGGAGTTAGGGCACGAAGTTTCCACCTAGGGCATGATTGAATCGAGCTAGGGTTTGATTCACAAAGTTGCAGAGTTAAAGAGGAGACATTTGCAAAAGGAAAAAAAATGGCACCCAAGAAGGCATCTGCAACAACAACAAAAGGAAAGAAGAAGGTGGTCGTTGAGGAAGAAGAGATGGCACCCAAAAGTCATTTTTCAGAAATGCAATATCCAGAAGGAGTCATTATTGGCCAGGAGTGGGATTCACCCATTAGAAAGAGAAAAGTGAGTGAATACAATCACAGGACCGCAAAGAATAAGAAGGAGCTCGATTCCTTGCTCACTGCTAGGATGAACAAGCGTACGGCGGATGACATGCCAGTTTTTTATGATGTAGGTGAGAAGCTTCTGAAGAGAATTAGGGTCTACCAATTATATGAGCTCCCATATTTCGGGAAGTATGAGCCCTTGTATCAGTGGCTCATGAGCAGAGTGCATGAGGACTTCTTCTACTTTGCAGGACGTAGAGTTAAAATCTCATCTATGCTTATCTCATTAGTTACAGGCCATAAGGCCGCATGAGAGGACATAAAGAATGATCTCATAAATAAAGCCGCGATCTTGAAGACCAGATAAGAGTTAGGATACTTGAAGGGTCCGCGCGGTATGGATATAGACAAATTGAAGAACTGTCTGATTGTGCAAGCAGCAACACACCTTGTTACAAAGTTGAATGATCAAGAGCGGTGGTCATAGGTAAATACTATGTGGCTACATGTTGCACGTAAGATATCAGAAGGAGCAATCTACAATATTGCAGGCTATATTGCAGAACAAATAGTCAAGGAAGCGTGCATGGGAGGGAAGATCAGCTTTGGGGTTGTTTTACTATCACTAGTATTCATGGAAATTGGGGTACCAGACGGGCGAAGTAAAAAGTATGGGAATACCCCATGGAGAATAAGTCACCAGCTGAAAGGTTTAGTAAGTATCTATGTAAAGGGGCCATGACAAATGACGTAAAGAAAAGGGTGGAGAAATGGTATGATAGGCTCTGCACGACATTTGGAGAAGAGTGGCGCATCCCAAAGGACCTACCATTAGTAGTAGGGACACAAGTCCAGTTTGTTGTATATCAGCATTTCTGTATCATGTGCTTCCCAATGAAAGATGGAGTCTGGAGCCCTTGGTGTAAATTGCCTTACGCATTCACTGCAAGGTATTTCCAAGCATCTGTTCACATATTTACAGACACGCGCCGACTGGTATTCAATGCAGATAAGGTAGACTGTGACTACCACACGTTGAGAAAGAAGTATGTGTATCTTGGAAGAAGTGCTTTCACCGAGAGGATCATTTTGGAGGTGTTGAATATTAAGCCAATAAGTCTGGCACTGTAGAAGATGTAGGGGTAGCATTGGTGTATCTCATTGAAGCCAAAAATGGAGACTAACAAATATGTGGAAGGTGAGTTCACACTTCCAACACCACCAAAGGGAAAGCATACAATGGAGGACATCCCAGGCGCCCAAGCCCACAGAGCCAATTGAAGTTGGTGTCTCAAGATTTTACCCTAAAATTTGAGACTACCCCATGTTTAAAATTTTTGTTCTTTTAAAATAACGAGTTGTTTTATGTTTTTATTGCAGAAGATGTTTATATTGTGTCAAGATATTCCCAGTGAATCATAGGAGCCTATTTCGACAAATACCTAGATGCCAATTTTTTTATCCCTTTATCAAGTTTTGTCTGCAAAATTTTTATTTAATTATTTTGAGCCCGTTTGAAGTAAATTGTGCTCTGGTTTAGCCCTGTTGAAGTTTTGCATGTCAATATTCACATATACCAATAGGGTTTTCATCAGGAATGGATCATGGGCTTTGTATGTGACTTCTGGCAACGTTTTGCGTTTTTTTATTTTCTCATTGAAATTTCCCTAGGTCAATTCCTTCACCAATATATGTTTTCTTGCCTAGAGTATCTAGAGATCATCTACGGCTGCCATGCCAGAAGGAATCAGCCTCAGGAAGTCAGGTTCTCTTTAAAAAGACAAAGTCATGCACAAAAAAGCTTCTTCTAGACAAGTCACATTTTTGGGAATGGATGGATTTAAGCTGCAGTGGGATTTTTGGTCGCAGCAGGTAGGTGGGAATTTTGTACCTGCCTTGCAGGGTACTTTTTCCCATGAAGGCAAAGTCACTTAAGTTACGATGGGAAAATTAGAGGCAGCAGGCAGGCGGGAATTTCTTACCTACCTTGCAGGGTGAAAATTCCCATTATAAAATAAAGAAAAATCACTTAAGGCATTGATGGGAATTTCTTACCTGCCTTGCAGGGTAAAAATTCCCATTATGGAAGTCAAACAACTTAAGTGGATGAAGGGATTTTTGAGCTGCAGTGCAGGGTGAATAATCTCATTAAAAATTGACTTTTAAACAAAGAAATCAGCCATGTTAAAAAATGTGACCCCTTTTGGAATTAAAGAATGATTTTAATTGCATTAATTAATAGTTCTTATTCCTAATTTTGGCACTCAAGGATGAGGAAGAGTCAACGCATGTGGAGAAGTCAAAGAAGACTGGAAGATGAGGGCTAAAAATAAATTAAATTTATTTATTTAATGGCAGCCATGAACATGCAAATTTGGGTGCCCAAGTTGGAGGAATACACATGTTTGTTTATTAATTAATTTCCAGTAATAGCATGGACAATTATTAGAAATAGAATGTTGAGGGTTATATAAGCATGGGCTGCCATAAGTGAATGTGTAATTAATTCTTTTTGCAAAGGATTGCAGCCCGGACGATTTTGGTGCCCAAGGAAGGAGGATTTTTGCATTGAAGTTTATTTTCCACTGCTGGGAAGCTTCAAAGTTTGGTGCCTAGGGTTAGAGGAGCTTGATTTAAGTCTTGTTAATTATATGCATGTTGGTATAAGTTCCCAAGTTAATTTAAAAATATTTATGCTTGCTATGCATGTAAGCAAAGCCTCGATTTTAGGGCGTGGGCTTAATATGCAAATTTTTTGATAAAAATCAAGTGTTCATGCTTTGGAATCTATCTTTGTCTTAATTAATTACGGTATTCATTACGGTGCTCATATAAGTGAAAGAGTGCAAATCAATGTCGGGTGTATTAAATATATCCTCCGAATTTGAAGAAATTGTCGATCTGCACCAATTCGCGAAAGAATTCGGCATAATTAAAAGAAAAATAGTTGCTCAAACAAAGATTGCTCTGACCATGATAAAGCGGGATGAAAGAGAAGGATTAGCAAAACCATGCATTGCTTCCACATTTGCTGAAGTCGATGATACAGACATAGGCCATGCACCTATCACCGATTTAATTGTTAGATCTGCACAAATCGATCCAATTGCAAAGGCTTCCGCAAAAATTCATCCTCTTGTTTCTAATGCAGCTCGTGTAGAAGTCAGTGCATGGAGAATTCCTTCCAGGATCTTGTGCATGTGCTCCTAATCTTCCAATTGAAGCCTTCATTGAATTTGCATTCACTCGGAGTGCTTTCCATAATTTTTAATTGCTCATATGCAATTAAAAATAAAAATGATGAGTTATTTACGGCAAACATTGCTGATGCATGTACTGGAGAAGAAAAACAAAAGCTTCAAGGATAAGAGGGAAGACATGTCAGCGGCAACACCCGTAAGAAAAATCACAATCATTTATTTCCGGATCAATTTGGTGAGAATCAAAAGCAAAAGAATCAACTGCATGCAAAATATGAAAAAAGAACAAGACTACAGCTTTCCTCTTTCTTCTTCTTTCTCTTATTTTCTTCGACAAAGTAATTGAGTAATCAATTAAATTATTAAACTTAAGTGATTGGTTTAAAAGTCATTACTTGAAGAAGTCAACTACTTGGAAATAGGTGGCGAGACATGCAAAAGCGAGAAGGTTCTATCTTCGGTTCGCAAATCATGCACGTCATGCAAAGAGGAATTCCATGAGGGAGATTGCCAATTGTTTCCTTTACAACTTCCACATGTGTCAGTTCACTAAAAGCTTCCTATTTGTAATTTCCCCTCTACGTGTTATAAGTAGAGAAAGAACCTATAGGTTAAAGGAGGAGAATTTGTAAGCAACATTCTTGTGTTCTAAACTTTGTGTTGAAATCTCGATAGCTATTTAAAGTAGAGGAATAGAAAGGAGCATATTTCCAGAGAATTTTTGTGTCGATTTGCGGTGCATTTTGTTTCTAACTTTTTGTCTTAGATCTACTTATAAACTTTATGTTAGTCTAGATCTAGATCTGAAAGTTGCCTTTGCTTATAATTTTGTGTGTCAATATTTATTGGTTATGTCTATGTGCATGCAATCAACTCTGTAATCTATTGATTGGGTTTCACATCTTCCCTCTTTCTTTCCTGTTTTTATTATTTCCTTCTTCATCGATATTTCCTTTCTTTATGATTGCTTACTTGTTTCCAAACTATACAAATTTATGGTTCATGGGCTACATGGTTAAAGTAATACCCACAAATAGATACTAGCATATTTAACCAACAAATATTACACGGGAGCCTCACTTTGGTAAATGAGGAGATTTATCTCATGATCGCCTAGGTTTTCAGCTATGCGAGAAAATCTAGCCAATAGAAGTGGAGGAGGAGGAGGAGGAGGAGCGCGAAGATAGTGGTGGTTTGGAGCATAGAGGTACGAGACATCCTACAAATAAGGGTGAAGCGAGCTCGCCATTACACTTGCCTCGGCCCACAGAGAGGGAGATGATGAGGACTTGAATGCAGTCAAAGGAGCACATATTTAAAAAGGTATTTAGGAGAACAAGGACCCAAGGTGCTACTCCAACAACGGTACGCAAATCACCCAGACTCTCTCCACAGAAGGAGGAAACCGTGTAAAGAAGAAGGAAACTGAAGTTAGATAAGGAGGCGGAAGAGTCAGAGGAAAGCGCGCCTAATTCTCCTACACTCCTATAGAACATAGAAGAATAGGGTGAGGAATCAAAGGGAAGAGAAGAGGACGAGAAGAGACCAAAGGAGACAACTGCAGAGGAAGTTCAAGACATGGAGACACAAGTTCCAAATTTGGAAGCTAAAGTCCCTGAAGGAACGGTTTAGAAGAACAAGTGGGGAGCACATTCCAACAACCATGGGGTATCAAAGGACGCAGTAAAATTGTCTCGCACTTGCTTCCAAAGCATGATAGCACAAAAGGATTTATTCGGCTGGGAGCTAATGGATGAGGATATGGCAACTGTGTGCACTCGAAAGTGCTGTCATATTTAATGCACACCCACATGGATGAGTCTCGACTTCGATGTATGCCTTGAGTCATGCATTTCAAGACAGTTAAGAAGGCACCCCAAGCTAGAAACATGACAGTAAAGCCTACTATCATGTCGATGAGCGAGTAAGCAACACATTGGTGAAGGTTTCACCAAGCGGCTAGAAGAAACATGGACAAAGTTGCAACAACTGAGTCTTTGCGCGAGGAGTCAAGACAAAGGATGCAGAGATAGCGTGCATAACACAAGAGAGGGGCTTCGTGTAGAAGAAGAACGAAGTATTTATCAGCATCGCAGAGGAGATTGGGGACAATGTCATCAGAGCAAAGCCACACTTGGAGGCAAGGTACCATGAGGCGTTTCCTTCGGGCCGATACATTATGTGGGAAAGTTGGTGAGATTGGTACTTGGAGATGAACCTCTGCACATGCGGTGCAAGGAAGTCAAAGCAAGATGCAAAATGAGAGAAAGCGTCAGTGATGTGAAAGATTGCATCTTATGAAGGGTTGTTGCAAGTGTTACAAGAAGTATTAAAGAAAGCAAACCAGGACTTGAATATCTACACAGCTCCAGAGGTGCTTATCAATATAAAGACCCTAGAGGAAAATAATGAGGTCTAGAAAGCAATGAAGGATGAGACATTGGGCCGCGCAGAAAGATTGTTAATGGTTAAGCAGAAGCGTGAGGCCTTGGCAGCAGCATAAGAGCCGCACAAGACTTGGTTGGAAGAGCTTGGGAAGCTAATTGCGCAAAAGATGGATCTTTTAGAAGGAAGAATGACATCAATGTCCAGCGTTGTGTTGGTTCTGAGAATGAAAAGGGAGAGATTGTGAGGGATGAGTTGGAATCCATTGTTGTGGACATCCCAGAAAAATTAGAACAAGCACTCACTGAATGGCAGGTTTTGGAGGCCAAAATAAAGGAGTATCCAGAATTGATACTGTAAAGTGATACAAAGGAGGCTGTCTCATAAAAATATTTATTTGTAAACATTCTTTCATTCTTATTCTTTCCATTATTCTATTCCTTACTTCAATTTTTGGAGGAATACCCATTGTCGGGACGACAATGAGATTAGTGTGGGGTAATGTTGATAAGAGAATACTTGTTAGAGAACACACAAGGAGTCTGCACGGGAGAGAAGGCTAGGATCAAGGGCGCGGAAGGATCTCGCACGCGGAAGACAAGTTCAAACATTCAGGACTTAGCCAATTTTGAGCATGATGACCTATTTTTAGAAGATGGTGTGCAGAACACACCAATGATGCAGAGACGTGCGCGCCATGCATTGTCTATTTTTAGAGGATCAGATCAAAGCATTTTGCATGGAGACGAGATAAGAATAGGATTGACATTTCAATTAGCTGTAAGGGGCCTATAGATAGCACACTTGCATGTGTGGTTATGCCTGTGAATGACGCGTGACTATTAATAGCATACAACCCATTTCTGGAATAGATAAGCGGTGAAGGGCAAGTCCCCACCCTATATATATAATGTGAGGTACATAAGTAGAAGAGTGTGTGTGTGTGTGTGTGTGTGTGTGATGGATGTATGAAGGTATAAAGATATACACATATGACTGAATTACTGTAGCATGTCCATACGCGCATTAGTATCGTTTGACATTATTGCAAGGAGCTTCTGTGTTATTAATAGATGGAAGATATTGGTTGAATCTAAGTGTCATTCCTATGTGTAATCGAGTAGTGTATGTTATTGATTCAATCATGATTATTGTTTAACGCTTGTTTTGTCATAGATATGAATGTAGCATACAATGTAGAATGATAGATTAGTTATGAATCTATGTGTTTCTTCCTTCATCACGCTAACATCCTGTCTACAGCAACCCTAAAGAGGGACCTGGTACCTTTGCGCGCTTCGGGTGAGTGCTCATGCAGTCCGAATGATGTGTCGCCGCGTGTATAGGGAGTTATATGGTAAATTCTAGGTTGCATCGGATGCAAAGGAAGGTAAAAAAAATACAATAAAACACTACTTAGGGCAAAAGAATAACCACAAAACAAATGAATTCATTGATTCAAATATGCACATTCCATTACATTAGAGGAGAAGAGGCCAAGATCACCATGCAAGACGTCCAAACATGAGGTCGTCAGAACTCACAAGTGTTCGGAACCATCCGAACATAGTTCCATTAAAATGAATATTCCCTCTTCTCAAATGATAAGTGTTTACAATATATAGAAAAAATGGGAAAAGAGAAACTCAAAATTCTGCCTCTACCCACCAACAAGATGCATTAAATTTCTGAAAAGGGGCATGTGCATATCTAAAAACCCATCCCCTAATGTACTCTAGCTTTTGGAAGAAGAAAAGAGGACCATACTTCATTAATGTTGGTAGTTGGATGCTGGAATTGTACTTTTTCATGTTGGAGACGTTTCCAATTTTTTTGCATATCTAACCTCAATAAAATTAAGAAATCTAATTTCCATGTTGTAGAGGATGTCGAGACCTTTCCAACGATATAAATATCATGAAAACATAGTAGTAGGTCAAAAGTTATGGCCATTTTAAGTTCGCGCGTGAAAAAACTACCATTTTCCTTTGTTGCGCAACTTTTCCCGATTTTGCGTGGCTTTCTGATTATGCGTAAATTTTCCTAGTTTTGTACGGCTTTGCGAGTTATGCACATCTTTTCCCAGCTTTGTGCGGCTTTTAGTTATCTCGCATCTTTTCATAGTTTTATGCGGTTTTGTAGTTATGTGTGACTTTTGCGATTATGCACGAATTTTGCGATTATGTGCGGATTTTGCGATTATGCATGCGACTTTTTCATTTTTGTGTGGCTTTTAGAGTTATGCATGACTTTTGCTCAATTTTCAATTTTTGACCAAGTATGGATTTCTTTGAGCCTGAAGAAAATGGAGATATGCATCCAAATAATTTCAAGTGCCCAAAAATGATGTTTTCTTGTTTTTATCGATTCTTCACCAAGCTCCCATGAAAGTGTCTAGGTCCAAGTTTCCCAAGTTGTTCAATTTTTGTAAGGGGTGTAAAAATGGACAATATCTTGCTTGTTCTTTGATTGCTTACGACTACTATGACCTTGATTGTCTTGCGACATCGTGAAGGATGTCCCATATTTGCACCCGCTTTTCGCGGTCTACATTGTCTTAACTTACACATTCCTGCTTAGCTTACATATCGTCTTATACACGAGTGCTTTTCTTTTCTTGTACTAACACTTGCTTTTCCTAACCACTTATTTGCGTGTGCCTTGGTTTTACTAAGAACATTACCTTCCCCCTGCAGGCACAATTTCAACACAACGGTTGGTCCTCTTTTGGGCCACATACTCCTTCAACGACATTGCATGCACCCCAAATGAGGGGGGCATCATTTGGGTGAATCAGTCACCCCATACAACATTATATACAACATGATACCGGTACAACATAGTTTTCAGTTTCAGACAAGGCTCAGAATCAGACTTGGGTCCTTAGCATAATGGTCTTTCCTAGATGCCTGAGACTAGGGGCAATACAACGGTCTTTCCTGGATGCCTTAGACCAGGGGATAATTACATATCGATTAGGAGTTGAACACAATTTACATAACTCCATACACAATGACGTTTACATGGTAGATAGTCCTTAGCAGATGCACACCATCTATAGTGGTGCTTTACACGATGGGAAGCAATTAAAGGTTGAAGGATAACACCAGACAATTCTTCCTACACTTCTTCCATTACACTGCCATGAGATCGCCCAAAAACTCGTGCGTTGACATCATCTACATGATCCTTTCTACACCATTTTCTCATCACGGATCAGTGCACATGTTCCTTTTTCACACTTTCAACATTTTTACATACTTTCCTTACACACTTTTTACATATTTTGATCATATACATGCGTATTTGACTACTTGTCAACTTCTCTTTTGCAAGTCCTGTCTATATGGGAAACAATAGTCAACAACAACAACACACACATTGACATCAACAACAGGTACATCATAACATCTACACATGTATTTTTGCCCTAGGTTCATTTTCATCATCACTTTTTACACTTTCTCCTCCTTAACATTCACACTTCACATTTTTATCATTCCATGCTTTGTCTAGTCCCTCGCACGCTTTTGGCATCAATCTACATGGTTATCGGTACATATCTCTCTCTATTTACTTTAGGTTATCGAGCTTTCCTCTCACCAACATAAAGTGGGGTAAAATGTAGACATATAATCACACACTTTGGGTAATTATTTAGTCATCGTTGCATACTACTATTCATATGATTCATAAGTAAGAAAAATACTAATTAACCCATGTCTTTAACCACCTTTCTTTACTTTTTGTTGTTACTTTCAGTTTTGCACCCTTACTTGCTCAGTCTATCTTTTTACTCTTTGGCATTTGTCATCATGGACACTAGCGTCCGGCCCGGGGCCTTGACGCCAACGCTAGGCACCCTTATCCCCTTTGGGCACCCCTGTCCTCTTTATAATTTACTCACAATTTTTGGGTTCTTTCTAGGCATTTGTTTAAGCATCTTATCTTTTTGTACTCAACCTTTTCAGAGTTAATTACGAAGTTCAAGCAAAGAAATCATATAAATATAAAGTTATGTGATCATAATAAAGGACCAAGCACTAAGCACTATCTATCACCACCTAAGGTTGCATCCATCAAGGCATCTAAGAGCTCCATTGCATCCATTTAGCTCCATCACAAGGGACACAAGGGATGGTTTTATGCATCACACTTTATAGGAGGGAATTTCATTCTATTCCATGCACACATTTATTACATTCTACATCTAGCTACTTTCTCGTTATTCCAAGTGCAACACACACAAGAGCAACCTAGGGCACAATTCCACACACACACAGAACTACATTGGGTCTGAGATGTAGTGCAACGCTTAGTTATAAGTCCATCGATGTGGCAACAAAACTTGATCGACCCCTCATTTTGCATCTTTCTTTTTTAGGATTTGATCTCTATTTGAGGTTTTTGCAGGTTTATTCTTTATTGCAAGTTTACAGCGACCTCCGTGATCATTGTGCGAATCCATAACAACAAAAGGTGAGCATCAACGAATATCTTGTGACCCTGATAATTCAAGTTTTTGAGCATTTCCGTAGACCCAAACACCCAAAAACATGCCTAAGGCACCCACAGGTGCCCATGTTCCTCTCCAAGTGCCCTAATCCACTAAAATTTCCCATATACGTAATTTTACAAGCCCCCTGTGCGACGGTCGGCCTTCTTATTTCTCTGTTTTCCACTCTGTATACTTTCTATAACTCTGCAAATCAACTAAGGCTTCTTACCCTCTCTTTGTAATTAGGGTTTTCATTATTTATTGCTTAATTTCTTAGATCTATTTCAATATTTCATTATTCATTTATTTACTACAATCTTGCATTGATTAGGCTCTTATTTTCCATTTTAGCTTAATTAGTACCATTGACACGTGAACATGATGTCATAAGAAAATAAAGAGCATGTTCGTTCTTCCGCAATCGCCGCCACATGTTCCTCATCACATGGAATTTTGTTACATTGCGAAATATCATACTTTTGCTTCCGACAATCCTTCTTAAGGTACCCAACCTTGTGTGATAATATCATGTGACCTAATACCAAGTGGAGGACTCACCGAATGAGCGTCTTCACTTTCATTTTGACTATGTGACAAGAGCACTCTCGATTAGTCACAACTAGATTCTGCTGAATTTGTCTCGTTCCTTTTGCAATAGCTAGGAACTCACCTTGTGAAACATAAGAGTTTGACTTTCAACCATTAAATGGAGTGCCTCCACAAACAAATCATATGAGGAAGGTAAGTTGTTCGAACAATAGACACCATATCATCGTTGTCCACCTTTTTGTTGATGGAAGATAAGCGATCTCGGAGGTATTTCATCCAAAGTAAGTGCTTAGACAACGATCCAACTTCTTGTAACTTTATGGAAAAGAGAATATTTTTCAGAATAAAACCTAACTCTTTTCTTACGTTTGATATTTATCCATTAGACTAGTCCACAAAGTGCTTGCCACTGTGACATTCTGCACTTCCGGTATCATATCATCTAACATCAACAATTTGTGACGTAATAGAGCCTCCTCATGATGTTTTTCATAATCCACGAAATTCGTCATTGGTCGACCTTCTCTACCCATGATTATCTTATCACAATCACGAAATTCTGCAAGCGTCAAAATCTTATGGCTCCGTACATTGAAATTTATGGTTGTCAATTTTTACATCTCTAACATAATCAAGTTTGAAATATTCACCATTAGTCACAAATTTTTGACTCGCAGACAAATTCAGAATAATAATGGAGCAACAATAACACCAACAATGTAATTTATATATGAATCGACACCCACAAATTCACAATAATTATGCACCACATATTCTTGTGCCCTAAACCATAATATCTAGCAATTTCTTCCACTATACTCGCAAATTGTGTTTTGCTCTAGCGAACTGGGTCTCACCCCCACGAAAATTGCAAGTATATACTTCCAAAAAAATCAACACCCGCTACTGAAAAATAAAAACGTGACTGTATTCATGTGTATTAGACTACGCCCTTCGAAAATCCACAACGATACAAAATGTGCCCTAGAAGCCTGCATAAACGACTAGAAATACACACATTTTGTAACACGAACAATAAAAACAAGCCCACGGGTACCCACAATTTTTGTTTTTTCCCTTTGCGACTGGAGGAAAAACAATATTGTTCAAATCTGCGACTGCAACAAGTCTCGCGACTTCAGGAAATGGAAAAAATAAGACTTCGACTGGAGTTTTGCCCTTGTGGTTTGCAAAAACTGTGACTTGCCCTCATGAATGGATGTCTTCTGCCCTCGTTTCTGTAACTATACAATGCATCTACCTCTAACAAAATAGTGCCATCTATGACCATCTGTTCCTCAACCCATAAACAGATGACCGGTCCACCCATGATTTTTCCCTCGTTTGGAATGGCGTCGACCTTACCGTCAACCTCACACACACTTCACTACAACTTGTCTTCCTCCAATGGCATCAATCGTCCAAACCGTCAGGCATACCCTCTTCCAAAGAATGAACCATACCACTATTCTGCAAAGATTTATTCACAAATTTTGATTCATTTTTATTTTCTAGACCTAGTTTAGTTTTAATAATCAAAGGAACCTCAACAAAATGTTGCTCTTTGATTAATCCTAATACCTTATCTAGTTGGAATCACAAATTTCTTTGCTGAATTTGATGGCATAAAGTGAAATTAAACATGGAAACACACACACTCCACAAGACCAAACACACTAGGGTTGAAACATTTTCAGAAATTAGAAGGGATCCAGGGTTTGGGATCAAACACAAGTAAGAAAACAGATCTCAACGTTCAAATTTAGGAGCTTACATGACTAACACCCTAGAAGATATGGTATTCACCACAAGATGAAACCCTAGGAGGTGTAAGATAATAGTTCACCATAATGTAGTATTGAAAATGATCTATCTCTAATTAAGCATCACATAACATGTAAAAGCACAATATAAAGGCTAATTAAATGCTCAATCAAATAGGCAAGGAAATTCATATGGATAGAAATTGTATATCTTGTTAATGATGTTGTTGCATGTCGCGCGTGTTGTAATCGAGACAGTTGGAAAGTCAAAGCCAATCTTGTTAGAAAGGTCTCATAAAAATCTAGATATGATCGAGCAATATGACAAGACCATATGTGCAGTCATGGTTATATGCATTTAGTTCGATATGATCCATATTGTCTTGGTCGGGTACTCCAAATGCGAAATAAATCTTCATGAATGCTTGTCTCCTTGTCACCTTCTACCCCATGCACATGCTTCAACATATGTGTACCTATAATGAGCTAATTTTTCTTGAATTAGAGAGTCTAAGACAACAAAGTTTGGGGGCCTACATTATGGTTTGGGTGGCTAGTGTGAACCAAATATCCCTCTAATAGTTAGAGCCTTTATATTGGAACAAAGATGTCGATGAACAAAAATTGCATACCGAAATAACTTGAAGAACTTTTGCAACAAAAGTGTTCCACTATATAATGCTACCTTAGAACCACTTATTCATTTTTAGGTGACTTGAGTTCAAATTTAATTGATATTGGCATGCATGTCGACTTCCAACAACATAGTCTATGTATGCGTGCACCCAACTTGAAGGGGACCTAAAGAATAAGATATACCCGAGGATAAGACATGGGATTACAAAGCGATGCACAAATAAGAGGATTTTGAAATGTTGGAAGTTGACAAACATGCCACTAACGCCTAATTTGGACCAATCACAAATATATAGAAAATGTACATAAATAACACTAAATAAACGCCCAATGGCTATTTTTAGGTGTCTACTATAATAATCCCATTTTGAGAATAATTGTGAGACAAGGAAGTGTTCTAACTAATTGTGGATGGTGAATGAGTTTAGAAGGTGAGTATTTTGCATAAATGTATTATATTTATCGTTTCTTCCCTAAGTGGTGGATTGTACTTATCTTTCTTCCCCTACTAAAACACGCTTAGAGGTGCTTGTGTGCTTTGTAGGTTTCCTTATTGATAGATTATATTCATTCATCTTCCCCTTACTAACAAATGCTTTGAACCTAAAAGCTATGTCAATGGGGGAAGAGGCCAAATTATGAGAAGCCTAAAGCAATTGATTATATTTATCCTTCCCCAAATTAAAAAATGCTAGGTGCTTGAATGATCGTGGGTCTCTTTTCATGTGATTTTTAACCAATATGCATCTCGAATTAAAAGGCAATTGATAAATGAATGAATGACTCGTGAAAGTTTTTAATGATGTCCACGAGATCGAGCAGTCTATGGGACCCAAAAGTAAACACGAGCAAGGCATCCATACACCAAAAGATGCTCGAGAAAATTGCTACTTCAACCTTTCTTCTAGCTCTTTGCTATTTTTGTTTCGTCTGCTATGAATTTTTATCAGGAAATCTGTTGTCTTTGCCACCCTTTCCTCTTCAAACAAAGCTGTAAGATCAGCCCCTGTTAAAATATCCATGTAATTTCTCCTTATGTCCCCGTAAGCGACACATTCCATGATGAAGTGCCATTTTGATTCCACTGCGCCCAACTTGCAAAACTGACAAACCCTTTCGGCCAGTTTCACACCTAAGGTGATGTGAACTAGTTTTTAGCTGTACAATTAACATTTTAGCCTTCCACTTTATCGTCGCTCCAATGTAGTGCTTTTGCCCGTGATCACAAGTGGGATTAAAATTCTTGACATAGTATTCTCTTTTTCGACCAAAGTGCTTATTCCATGAACATGGTGGGGATGTGACTCCATTCCACCCATTTTTTGGTACACTTGGTGAGTTAATAATGGTTCTTTTCAATTATGCTCAGTTTTTGTTGATTTCATGCAATGCAGATATCACAAATTTACCAACATTCAAGCGCACGGAGGAGCTAGTCGAATTTAACCAAGCGCCATATTCGAGAAACCATTACATTACATCTTTGAAGCTAACCCATGTTTTTCCCTCGTCCAAAACCCTTATTTCTTATTTTTCCAACTGCTGAAGGTTGGCAGGTAGAAGATTATTTCCAGCCGAATGCCCAAAATTAGTTTCATATGTTTCTGAATCTTTCTCCTAATGCTTTACAGCATGAATATTATTGGGTGTTGTGAACAATTATGATTTTATGCCTGAACTTAAAGATACACACAAAAAAAAACCATCACAAAAAAACCATGTAATTAAGCAGCACATCATTGTCAACATATCAGTTCAAGTGATTGTTGTGTAATGGTAGCAGGGGACATTTTTAAGAATCCGACCCAAATTCAACTCGGCCTGCCACAATAAGGTAACTCACAACTCTAGAGGACTTTTGCTTACTATTATATATGCCCACTGTTTTCTGGTACCATTGATCTGTTTTGGTCATTAATATAACTTTAATTTCAGTTTCAGTTTGATTGTCAATTTATTGTTTATTGAAGTATTTTCCCTCATTGTTTCAAAACCAATACTAATTGTTCATTCTCTCCCTCTGTCATTCTTGAAAATTGACCAATGGAAGCTTCTATGATTAATAGTAAGTTTGTCCACTCCATACTTGACCCTTTCCAAATGAAAAAGAACGCTCTCAAGCAGGAAAAAATGAGCACTAAAACAATTTGGCCTTCCTCACAATGATACCCCCTTAGGCCTCAATTGTGATCATCTCCAAGCGCTTGTTCTACTTTTTATCGGTTACAAAATGCTGGAACTAAACCCTATTTTCACATTGGGTTATACATGTATCCTCGTTGATGTGCCTTGTCCTTGGAATGATGCTTCTCTGCAGGCCTCAATGACGTACATTATCTGCTAACACTTGTTCTACTTTTCTACTTTATAGAATGCTGAGACAAAATCCAATGTTTTGCCTTGGGTCATGAATTTCTCCTCGTTGCTATGCATGCCATAGAGGCTGTGATTTGTTTTTTCCAGGCAAAATCTTAGATGAAGTTATAGCCGCCATGTTTAATACTGTGCAGGCTAAGCTCAGGCCACATTTTTTAAATTACAAAACATGGATCATGGTGGAAGGTCACTATGACTACCATAGGTTTATAAATTTATATACATCAAGTTCGAATGTAACCTATAATTACATCGAGTTCGAATGTAACCTATAATTGGTACACTACAATCTCGCAGCATGTCCTCTCAAAAGGGAGGAGCTTATCAAACACAATGAAGCTACAAACATTAAAAAGATATATGTTGATATAACAGACTGTAAGGAAAGAGTATAGCTAATACAATTCAATACTAGTTAGTCTTGTCATGTGAGATAACAATAATAAGTTAATCCCAAGGACTTGTCAAATACTGTCCTTTCGTTATGACCTGGGTTGATGGGCTTTTGGGGTATAAATTCAACGGGAATGAATGTATTTTGGAAGGGTAAGCTCACTAGTGGACTTCAAAACATTTGCATTGATCACAAGCTTTTGCATCAGATTGTTTTGTACCTGCCACGATGCACTAGTTTCAGTTTTAACATAAAAATTAAAAGCCTTTCACACTATCATTTTGTAGTGCGTGCCTTTGTATAATAATGATTCGCCAAGAGTTTAGCCATTTGGTTCTACATCTCTCTCATGAGTTTCTTTTACTTCATAGATTAAGATATAGACTTTTTTAGCTTTGGTTATTTTACAGAGAACTCACAGACAATACGAACTATATTGAAATATGCCATAAATTAATAAGTATAAATGAATAGCTGAGATAAGGTGCTCACCACAATATGTAAGGGCATCATTTATTAGATGTCAAAGGGGCATGTATCAAGTGATACAGCCTTAAAAATAAACAATTAATAATATAATTAGTTTCATAATATTGTTGGTGTGATTAGCTAATGTCACTTCTATACTTTTTGAGTCCCATTGACCTACACTGATGTTTGGTCATTCGTGGATGTCAATATAAATTTTCTTTTTCTTTTTAACTATGACGTGCATAAATATCTCTCTACCCAATTCTTGTGTATAGGATAACAATGGAAGGGAGTCCAATGCCTGATGCACAGTCGCCTGCTGGTACTAGATTATGGAGGCCAGCTGCCCAAAGAAACTTGAGGAATGCTTGGTCAAAGATTGTTGGCCAACAAGCTGCATGGACTTTTGCATCATCGAAATCCCTTAAAGTTGCATCATCCCTTGTCAATGCTCATCTTTCTTCGAGGTAAGTCATTTATTCTGCTCCATTTGAATTTTTATGGGGAATGCATTATTTGGGAAAAATGGGCATAAAGTATTCATGCAGGTACATCCCTACTATGGACATGGGAATCCTCAAGGAAATGGATGGTATTTGCGATAGAGCTCAATCAAAGTTGTTGCGTCAACAGGTGAACAATGACTTAATAACCTTTTTGTTTGTTGTTTAGGAATATTCTTGTTTAGTTTATGTAGAATTTATTGGATGTATCATTCTATAATTGCTTAATCAAATCACAGTGTCTCTGTATGTTGAGTGGAAAATTGTAACATTTTCGACACCTCTTTCTTGGTCGGTATTTTTTTAGCCAAACTTAAGTAAATTCTGAAAATATATACAATATCTTTTGCAGTCTATTCTGTGATCAATGGTGTCTTCTTTTTTTTTTTCTGTCTGTGTTTCTTTGTGGATATTTTTGCTCTATTTTGTAATGTCAGTTTCTGTATCTATGTTGATATTTGTGTGTTTTCTTTTTCATCTTTGATAAGAAGTGAATGATGTTCATATAAATGTCCATAGTCATGAAAATGTCTGAATCTAAATGGAATATGTTCTAATTTCATGGTCCATGGTCCTCAAGTATGGTTCATCACTTGAATGTAAATTGACAGAATTGTTTCTTGATTGAAATTGATGCAACTTGTTATGTTTTCCATCCCGCATGCTTTTGAAAATCATGGACATGGTGAATATTGTTGTGTAATTACAGATGCATTGGATCAAGGCGACATATATTGTATTAACGAGTAGCAATTAGATCATGTAGAAATGTTTTTCTTTTGAAGATTTTTAACTTGTCATTTTGAAGTCGAGTGGCCTTGGAGCCTAGACTATGGAGACTAGAGAGCGAGTTCCATGCTCTAAATATTGTAAGATAGTGTGATATACATTGGGAATTGAAATCTCTCTTTTGTATCATTTTCATATTCTATTTTTGTTGTTACTTGTAGTTTTTATGTTATATAGCTTCAAACCTTTGCGAACTCCTTTGAAATTCTAAACTTTGGTAAGCCTCTCCCCTGTCGAGCCTACCAAACTTGTCAAACATTGTTGCTATGAGTGTCATATTAGATGCTTAGACGTATACCCTTTTGAGAGTTTCAAATATCTTTGGAATGATGGATCGCTCCACAAACCCAAGTGAGCGAGCAAACAGACATACCCGAATTTGAGCTAATGTTGGAAGTTCTTTTATTAAATCCGAACTTCAGTATTTCATGAAGGATATCTGTGTTCCCTTTTATCATCCAATGCATATTAATCTAATCAGATTATTTTATTAAGAGTGCCACATACTGATAAATCTAGAAATGAGTGCATGATACTTTAGTTTCTAGATATTTTCTTGAATCAAATGTACATCTAAATTTATTATTTACAGTGTTTTGATTTCATGAATAAATGTTTCTTGTGTATATAAGGATTATTTTAACTCCTATCAAGTTCTTGCAATCATAGCTATGCCCATAACATTTCTATAAGAACAGGTTAATGGGAAAGCATTTCTTGAATATTCCATAAGCGCTTTTGCAATAGCCGCTCATGCTTATACACCTGTGTCACATTCTGTATATTAAGTCTGATTATCTAGACTGTATTTAATATTCCTGCTGCAGATTTACTGTTAAGTGTTATGTGAATGCTGTTGTACTCATCAAATAGCTTCTGATAGAAGATCATCAACCTGTTGTACCATAACATTCCCTCATAATTCTAGTTGCATCCACAGTTTTATGTTTTTTTGATTATTCTGAATAATTTTCAAGATAATGCAAACATGAAACGTGAATGTTTGCAGTATATTTCTGCATAGTAGCATACTAAGGTGAATATTTTGCTTCAAAAATTATAAAAATCAGAGTAACAACCAGAAGCATTAAAAATTAATCGTTAAACTTTATGATTCATTAGCTGTAGAAATCTGAAATATTCATGAAAGGCGTCAAAGTTGATATATCACCATAGTTACCTAAGACTCCGGGACGGCGGGACGTCGGGGACGGGGTTTCCGGGACGGCCAATTTTTTTGAAATTTTGGGGACGGCGGGGGGACAGCAAGGGACGGCTAATAAAAATAATATAAAAATATATATAATTTATTAATTTTACAAATATAACATGAATAATTCAATAAACTAAGACTTAAAATTGAAAGTTTGAAGATTGAAACCATAATGATTAATCCAGTTATTCATTTGCATCAGCTTCAAAAGATTTCGACGGGGATTTAAGAGGTAAGAGTCTTTATTTGAAGTTTTTCATTTTACTTTTTTCTGTTTCCCATTTAAGTAGATCTATATGTTTTGAAAATATATATATATATATATATATATATATATGTATGTATGTATGTATATATACCCTTTTTTCTTTCTTTCACGGGCTGCTAGGATTTTTAATTCAAAAGGTAACCTTTGTTTTATAGGTGTTATGGTTTGCAGTTTGCATATGGCAATTCAAAGTGAAAACAAGAATGGCAATTATTGAGAGTATTGCTTAGACATATGGAGAGCCGTAAAACATAAAGTGGTACTGGCAAGGCAGAATAAATGTGGTTTGCTTGTCTTTCCCTAATGAAGTTTGAATTTCTGTGCAAGTGACATGTCGAAAATGGTCACCTCAGAATATTATTCCAGTACAGTGACAATGCTTACTTGAGTAGAACAGTGAGATATATTGGGAATTTTCATCATTCACAAGGATGGTACTTACTACAGGCCTTCATCTTTCTCTGACCATTTTCCATTTAGTTCGTCATTATTGACAGATAATCAGTTACTCTGCTTTCAGGCAAACCAAAATAATAAACTGCAGTTTATGGCAATTATGAGAACTTTGCATGTTGTTTTTTACTAGAATGTATTAAATTTTTAAAAAATATAAAAAAAAGTATTATAAAACTGAAATTCGACATATTTTAATGTTGGAAAAGTGCAGATTTCGTTGGGGACGTCGTGAAGTCCCGGGACGCCCGGGGGCGTCGTGAAGTCCCCGAGCGCCCCAATGAAGTCCCCAAAGTCCCTTTGCACCCGGGACGTCCCGGGTGCGTTCCTGGTTTGTGGGGGACGTCCCCCTTTTTTCTAGAAATTAGGGATGGCAGGGAAACGTCCCTTCCCTGTCCCCCAAGTCCCAGGACATCCGGATGTGAGGAAAATGGCGGGACGCGTCCCGCATATAATATCACCTTTGAAATTTCACCCAAGCACGGAAATTGCTGAAGAATGAAATATACATCAATGTTAGTAACACTAAATGTTCCTGACCATACAAATGGATGAGATATCTTGGTGGTGTGATATGAAGAGACCATGTCCATTTATGCCTTGGAGTGCAATCATAAGTCTTACCAATGCCAGGAACCGAAGCTTCAAAGTTCATTGTTGCCACCTAGTAGTGATAAACAATGCTCGAGCCTCCATGCCTTCGCCCGAGTGTGGTATGACTACTTGATACTTTAAGTTATCATAACATCGAGCACCGATCATGCCTTTTGTCGGTCAAAGATATTTTGGTTCTCATGGCCTTACAAGGACATCCCCAAATAAAGATAAACAAAGGAAAAATGACAAGCATCTATAACACACACACACACATATAATATACTTTTTGCTTAGAATACACAAGGTTAAGGCACCTAGACTTGCAGAAAAGGAAAACCAAAGTGTCCCACCTAAATGAACCTTAGTTACTCAAGGAGTGCCAAAAAAGACTAAGATAACGAGCAGAATGCGCACAAAATTCAATACACTTGCAGCAGCTGTGATTGGAAAGTAAGGAGTTTTGCGGGCGGACATCCAAACAAGAGTAGACAAACAGAGAATGTTGCAGGAGGCAATCACTCCTAGGCATACACTATGTGGAGATTGACGGAAGTGAGAAATCTACGACACTTTCCTCTCACTCTCTTTATCATTGTAATGACAGCTTCACAAGACTGATTTTTTTACCTCGTAGGGCTTTTCGGTCATCCAAACATGGTGGTGCACAATCGACCTTGCACAACAAATAGACCACTCCTACATGAGCATATTACTTTAAGCGCAGCCTTATGCATTCACCCGAGGTGCAGCGAGAGATTATCGAGGCCCGATTATATGATCGACATATGGAAATCAACAATGTGCATAATGTGCCTAACAAACTCTTACTCAAAGACCCGGTGACTAACAAATACACCCCCATTCACATCCATAAGTTTACGTAGAGTATACGAGTCATTAATGATATCCAGATACAAGAAGATTACAAGTTCTCTCAAGGATTACACTTCGTTATGCGCATGATATACAAGGTACAAAATACATCCATGGCTTACTGATTCTACCCATCTTTACCAAACGCCCAATGCTTCACGAATCTCCGAACCTATGTGCTCTGCAAAGTGTCCAAATGAGGTGTCATGGGGTTATTCATAGGATTCTTGGTACCCCCTGGCTTGTCAGTTGTCACACATTGGATGGTTGTCAACCTTCTAAAAACTATCTTGTTGTCAAGCTATTAGAAGGTTCTAGAAGTACCCCATGTGCTCATCCATTTTCCTTACTACATGATCCTTGATTATCCGTAGGTTCCTTCTTCTCCACCTTCCTCCTCTTATACACCAGGTTTTATGCATGGGTCTTCCTCTTGGATTATTTCCTTTTGCATTCGTGGGACTAAGTGGTTGATGGTGTGGCGCATGTGCGGACCACATAGTTACTTTAGCTGCACCTTTCTTGGGATCAACATTCCCCCACACTAACTTGCTTGTCTATCCTCAGACAAGTCTTTTGCTTTAAGCCTTATTGATCTGCATGACTTAGGTACTTGCTTTTGAAGTTCTTTTTCAAAATCCCGCACTTTGCTAACCTTGTTTTGGTGGTGGTCTTGTCTTCCTATGCCACCATTATAATCTTCTTTAGTTCCTTCAAATCATCGGGCCTTTCTTGATACATCTTCATTTGAGCCTAGAACTTGTCCTTAAATTCCGCATTAGCTTTTTGCATCCCTACTTCTTCCGAGGTCCTTGGAAACTTTCAAAATGTAGCACCACTTCCTTGTGCTTATATGCCATGACTAACTTATGTGCTTTTGACTCACTTAGAATTTTTTGACGCTTTTCCAAATCCTCCACCTGAAATACTCGCTCCGCTTATTCATTATTTGTCTTTTCATCTTCCATCATGCGATTGTTGGCAAAATTTGGCATATATATATATATTTTTAAATGTGTGGTTGGTTAATTTGGCCCTTGCTTCAAATCCTTGACCAATATCCTCTAGCTCAATTGTCAATTTCTCCCAAGCTTCCAAAGTGTGCTCACAGTCTTCTTCGTGCACACTTCCTCCTCTGTGGGTTGAGTAGTAGCTGGTTTCTCGTGGAAGACCCTTTGGACCGCTGCACCTAGTTTCTTGATGGGTTTTTTCCCATTGGTGCTTGCTTCTCCATGTATTCATGTTCTCTTCGATTCAAATAGACTTGGTAAATTTTTGATTTAGCCCTATACCAATTTGAAGTTCCCTTGGGCTTTGTCCAGTTTTATTCTTTCCTCCCTACTCCCTTTAATTTGTCCACTTGTTTCTCTCAATGCACTCTGCATTGAGTGCTGTCAATAGCCAATTCAATGAGTGCCAACGCCAAGTGCCAAACAATGAACTTGCTCGTGTTGCACATATTTCTCCTAGTGGGTACGTCCTCACCGATGTCTTTGTCCATTCCTATCAACACAATCATTCCTTTTGCCAAGATCTCAAAACTTGGATCCGCCTTATGTTGTGTGAAAATGGCATCTAAGTTTCCACTTGCATCATGTGCCAGATTTTTTTCATTGCTTTCTCCACTTCATGTGGAGAATCCACGATCACATGTACACTAGTATGGACTTCTTGATTTCCAAATGATCTCATCTTGAACTTTGTGTGGCTCAAACTCTCCTCATTTGTTTGGCCTCTTTCTTGAGACTCTATTGCCTTACTCTTCGGCATTTCTCCCTTTGTGGCTCCACACCCGCGTCTCTTGATCACAACCTCTTCTTTTCTGATGCACGTTAGTGTGAGTTATCAATTTCTCCTCCAAAGATTCTTGAATTGATGTAAGAGGAGGTGTCTTCTTTGGGGTCCTTTTCCAGTATTGTTCTTCCTCTTTCTCAATACTACTGATAACTTGCCTATATCTTTTCCCCCTTGTTTCATTACCCCCTTCGCCCTTTGACATACTCTCTTCTTCTTGCTCTACCTCTTCACCCGACGCAATATTTTACTCTTGAACACTTGATTTCGGCCTCACCTACTCTGTTTTTAGCCTCACATTAGTTGTTCTTCTCCATGAACTTTGATGGCCGACGCTTGAGTTTTATCTCCATTTTATCATCTTGAACCCTCATCATTTGAAGCTTCCTTCCCTTTAATCTTATATTTCTTACACAACCTTATCTGTTTTGCGTATACCACCTCAATCTTTACATCCATGCATGAAATATCTTGCATTGAGTCCAATGCCCTTCGTAATATTTAGCACAAATGACAATAGGTAACCACATCCAATCTTTTCTCCATAGTCATAATCTTCACCAAGGTAAAATGTGCCATCACTCAAAAGGTCACATACCTTGCATATTCTTCCTTCTTTTTTGTCGGGGCTCTACTCTTCCTCCCAAAAGTTCTCATCACATTGTCGTACCAAATTCACATCTTATTCTTATAAGACTGGGGGTCATCTAAACCCATAGTTTATTTAAGTTATGGGGACGGCAAAAAGTTCCCAAATTTTGGGGTCTGTGGTGGGATAACTATTAAAATAATATAAAAATTAAAATTTAGATATTTTATCAATGAAATTTAGGGGTTTAAAGTTTCTTTAATGTTTTTAGGGTACTTTTGGGGTTAGGGTTGATTGTCTTTGATAAAAATAACAACTTTTTAATGGTAAAAGTATTGGTGAAATTCTAAAAAAATAAAAAAAAATGGGAACATCCCTCCAAGTTCGAAGTCCTCAAAACTTTCGGGATGTTTGAATTATCACCAAACTCTAAGGTACACATCCCTATATAACACTTCATGAATCGAACCTTACAGTGTGGCTTATTTCTTGGTTGGCGATTCCTCAAGGGTAGACATTTCTAATGAAAATGTTCAGGGACACCCACTTTTCTAAGAACATCAATACTAGATACACTGCCATCGAAAAGCTCCTTGACATGCACTTCCTTCACGACCAACTTCACCTCCGCAACATACTTTACAAAAGTGTACTTACTTCTATCTATATCTATGCCTTTGGTCTCTTTTCGTAAATGGATCCCCTCTAAAGTTAAAGGGGGTGGGGGTAGGCGGGAGGCCACGCCTTGTCAACGTCATTTCTTTGCGTAATATAGATAATCTCTTTGGATGCTTTGAGTCCCCAACATGTTGCCACGCTTGATTAACCGGGGTGATCAAGCACTCAACTACTCGAGTTGGCACCTCGGTGACCTCATTCAACAATTGGGAATATCCTCCTCTTTTCCATTTGAGTGCGGTGGCCACTTCTTCAATAATTTTAGTTTCCCATATTCTAGTCGCATGTCTTCTGCTTCATTCTACAGCCTTGAAGCTTGGCTTATGTGCACCGTGAGTTTCATATGTTTCTTCCTATGATATATAGCTGCCCTAAATGGGTGCGCAATTATAACCACTTAGTCGGTTCCTCTGGTTTTCCAAAGTACAATTACTCATTGATGATCGCAAACTAGTCTCACCTAGATCCTCTTTCGCAATCACTGGATTGCCTTCTTCATTGGTGTTGCCAATTCCTTCCTCAACATGCTTTGGCATTCTTCTTTTAGCTGATGCTCTTTTAGAATATGATCGTATAACTAATTGGGGTAGTCATGAACAGTACCCTTTCTAGCTTAGGTGTCTTTGCCTCTTTGTTAGACTTCCTTTTGATCTCGAGGAGCTTTCTCGGGCTTTTCTGCCATGGTCTCTAGTTCCAAGCTCATCCCTAGTTGTTCTTTCTCCTTACGTGTCCTCATTTGCGTAAACTTCATTTCTAACCCTCAATGTATTGTTCCAACCTCAAAACTTACCAACTCTTAACCTGCAACTGCTTTACTTCAGCTGTAATGTTGTCTACACAAAGCCCTAATTCACACTTTTGCAACCTCATATTCTTGCAACTCTCTTTTACATTATACCTTCTATTTTTACCAGGATCATTAGCATATAAACTATAAATAAAAGTGCCTCTAGTTTCCAATTTTGAAGGATTTGTAACTTGCAAAGGGCGGCCCTTGGAAAATTTAGAGGAGTATATCTAGAGATCTAAGTTCTCATTTTAACATGGTCAGAACTCTTTCAAGAAGGAAGTCCGATGTTAACTAAGAAAACTGGGTTTGAATTTTAAAAGTTCATATTGGTTGAATTGGAAATTAGAAACTTTTGCTGGATAACCTAGGTTGAAGCTCGTTTCATGATACATCAAATTTTTGCTCCTACAACTTTGGATTTATATTGAGTCTTCAATGCCTAATGTTAACTGACTTTCTATTTCAACCATAAGGTACAATTTTGCCTTTGCAGTGAGATTTTGTAACTGACCTTCTAAAAGGAATGGAAAGGGTTTGTTTTTATGCTACTTAGGAAGCATTTCCCATGTTCAATTTATTATTTTGAGCTGATCTGAAAAGGACTTAACAGTTTGTGAATTCTGATGTTTTAGGAGGACTATTTACACAAACTACTATCATGTTACAAGGATTTGGTAAGTTTTTGTGCCACGTAGACATGATTTTATGTTTCTTCAAAAAATGGAATAGTTCAACTTCTAAACTGTGATTTGTGAGAGGCCTTGATCTTGTGCGGCCTTTGTGTTAATGCTTTTACCTAGTTAAATAATATAAGTTGTAGCACGTTCCTGCAATTGTATACACAGGTAGATGCAGTTTTGGATATGTCAAATGCCTCAAAGTCTATGAGGACTTACGTGAAAGGATTGGCTGGTAACCCACTTGTTGAATTTTGCAACAATTTTGGGCTTGATGGTGATTATGGAGATGGTGGAGGCATTGCTATTTTCTCAACTTTATCTGTTCAATACTTTGGTATACACTTTAGTCCTTAGTTGTTGATTGGTTCGTTGTTCCCTTGTATGTTAAATAGGTGGTGGATAGGATAATCTTACAATTTCATTGCAAGAGATTCCCTCAAAAGAAATAGGTGTTTTGGCTGTGGCGTTGTAGATATGACTGTACCATTTAGATAATTCAAATTCTTGCTACAGTAAGGAACTGAAGAATGAATGCTACCCAAAAGCACCTAGTGTGCTAAATCATTTCCCTAGGGAAGGGGAGCTATCTACTGCTTAATATAACACATGAGTCTGAGCTCACATGAGAGTAACGGGCTCCAATATCAAGAATTATTCATTGGATATAAAAAAACCACACCATATGGTTAGCTGAGGGAGCAATAAAAGCATTTTTCAAGGGTCTGGTGCTAAGTAGAAAATTGGTGAGGTGTGGTCCATATGAAAATTAGCTGGATAAGGTACTTTTTAAAGTTCATTACCATGCAGTTGATGTTTTAGCTGATTAGTGAGATGAAATTTCATTAAATAATATCCAGATATACTAGAAAGGGATCAATACGAAGGTTTTTCTAAAGCACATTTTGTTAAGGTATTAGGTTTAAATTAATAGATCTCTGCTGCAGGGACATTTAACTGTTGGACTCGATCAACTTATTTAAATAGATATTATGTTCGATCTTAACAAGATAGTAACCACCTGTATGATTAACTGCAATTGGAAGTATAGAAATCCCTCCCTTATGAGCAGTTGAAGGAGATAGAAGAATTGTTGCAAGGAATTTTTTTGGCTAATATTTTGGCAACCACTACCCTTTCACCATCTTTAAGGAACTCATGAGGTTGAAGGAAATATAAGATTTTTTGCAATAACTTCCATTTGCCTTAACAGTCATTCCTCAAATGACATTTGGTTTATATTTATCTTAGCAATTGTTTAACCCTCAAGTGTTTCACCGTATTCCCCTTCCATAGTCTTTACCTCCATTTCAACCTCCTCCTTTTGTCATTACCATATTCTTGTATATTATCAAACCTTCCACTCCATTTTATTTTTTTACTTTTACCTTTTTGACCTATTGCATTCATTTTAACCAAGAATTTGATGTGCAAACTTAAGCCTTATAATGCACATGCCTTGTCACTATTAGGGACTGCCTTTTGCATGCCTGCAAGCAGACATCATACAAAGAAATGACATGGATGATTACTAATGTTCAAGAGGAAATAAACACGAAAGTGTGTATGGTGATTGACCTTCACCAAATCACCATAGAGGCATAGGATGGTGATTGGTTATCACCAAACCACATCCTTAATGGGTGCTCTTGACGTTCTTTTTCAATCCCTTTGGGAAACTATATCTTTCTAATCTTGGATATTCATGTCATTCTGATATCATCCTCCAAAACTGTTGACATTAGCATTAGTGTTTTAAGAAAGTAGGGCTTAAGTCCCGAATACTGTCAACCCTCTTTTTTGTTGTGGTCAACATATGTTAAAGGGAAGAGTAATAGCACTTAAAATATGACAAAATGGCTTGGATTTGACCTATATCAATATATGCCACATTAGATATAGACATGTTCAAGGCACAATGCTAACAATGTGAAAAATTAAGAGAACAGGGCCAAAGAAGTCACTCTTGAGCTTTGGCCAAGTAGAGGCAGGCTATACACCTCTAGAAAGTTATTGATGCTTGGTGTCACAGGGAAGAGAAATAGCACTTAAAATATGACAAAATGGCTTGGATTTAACCTATATCAAAATATGCCACATTAGATGCATACATGTTAAAGGCAGAATGCCAAGAATGTGAAAAATTAAGAGAATAGGATCAAAGAAATCACTCTTGAGCTTTAAGCAAGTAGAGGCATGCTATACACCTTTAGAAAGCTCTTGATGCGTGGTTTCACTTTGGATATTTTTCATTTCCTAATTATGCCTTGGATTTGATGTTCACAATTTTCTAAATCGTATTTGATGCCATCAACTGTTTAGAGCCATTGAATTTCCTCCGGGTGGACTAGGCAAAAGTTTCAATGTAGGCTAATATGCTTCTCCTTGCCTTCTTGAGTATGTGGTACCAAGTTCCAACCCCAAACACAATGTTTTTTTCCTCAAAAGCTGTCTCCAATGTATCTTGGTCTCTCACCCACTTGATAGCTTGGTGAGATTAGATAGGGCTCACATGCTTTTACAAGCCTTTAAGAGTTGTTGGGGTCTTCTAATCAGCCCAGCCACCTTATTATTCTGTTATATGATCTTTGCTTTTCTTTATTAACTCTTCATAATGACACTATTAATAGGCGTTTTCCATTTTTCCTTTACTTTTAATTATTACTATTATAATTTAGAGGCTTGACATATCTTCTCTCGTTTTGTTGAATGAATCTGATGTGCGGGTCCTGATTTTTGTGTGCCTAAGGGATAAAATCATAAATCTATACAAATTTCATAGAGCTAGTGATGCGGGAGCATCCGGGTCCACAAGCAATCTTGCACCCACCAAAAACATAAGTAATAATAAGATGTTTCATAGGCCTTCATTATGTTGAAGGATTCAAGTTCTTTGAGTTGTTATTAGAAAACCCTTGGCAGAATATGGGCCTGTTGCAGTCACACAAGATTTAAGTTTTGTGCCAACTTCATAAATCTGTGAGACTCTGCAAAGTTCTGCCCAACTTCACAATTAATTACCCTATGTAGACAAATAGATCGACACATTTTGTGCAATGCAAGGACAGTTGCTGCTTGGCTCGAAGATGACCTTTTGTCTTAGATACTTTGATTGTGGATGTAGCTCTGCGCAACATTGCAAAACTCACACAATTGCACGTATCTTTATGCAGATACGAAAGCCCACACCATCCACGTAGTGAATATGATCCGGATCCCAATGTGTCTTGGGGACAACACTCTAGATGTATTGTAAGCATGTACAAAAGCTTTAGTATTGGGTGAAACAAAGAGGAGAGATATAGAACCGGAACAGTAAATGTATTTATTTATCTGTATGTTCTATACGTGACATACTCTTGAGAAAGATGTATGGGTACTTATCTTCTACCTATCTACCTTGCAATCTAAGGCTACAAATGTGTACACAAATACTACAAAGCCGTGAAGGCACAAGAATTGTTATGGAAGCTGAACTGCTAGAGATTTCATTTGTGACTCTTCACCTTCCGATTTCGTTATGTGACTTGATTGCTAGGTGTGCGTAGGATGATGTAAGGTGTTCGGAGTAATGCGTGCCCTAGAGGTGCCACTTGGCATGGTGCGATGTGTTGTGGTCGTCAATGTAGTTGATGTGTAAACCGAAGGTCTTGCAGAAAGTTTGAGTTAAGCGGTGTGTCCGGGGTGGTGCACGGATGGTCGAGGCTATCGTGAGGTTGTGGACATAAATTGACATTTTGCATTGCGGGGTTGTTGTGAGGACATTGTAGGGTTGTGAGTGACGTGCTGCAACACCGTGAGCTCATGTTGTTTGTGGAGCTATGTGTCATGTTCCTCGTCGTTGCGTAGGAAGTGCGAGTTGCAAAAGGCGTGCTGAAGTGCTTGAAGTGCAACTCGCGTGGAGTTTCACAAGTTATGAATGTACTCAAGGCAAGGGTGCGTGGTTGTGTAGTCGCACGCGAGATCGTTCGACCTTTTTGTTGGAAGCGATTGCCATTAAACCAAAAGGTCAACCCATCAATTTCCGATACAAGCGCTAGAGTTAATGAATCCACGGGAGGTGTTAGTCCATGTCACGAATCCCACGGGAGCACTTACAATTTTGCCAACAAACTCCCCTAGCGTTACTCGGGGGATTTGAACCCATGACCTTTTGCTATGATACCAATTGTTGGAAGTGATTGTCGTTAAACCAAAAGGTTGACCCTTAATTTCCGATACAAGCGCTAGAGTTAATGAATCCACGGGAGGCGGTTAGTCCATGTCACGAATCCCACAGGAGAGTGACAATTTTGCTAACACTTGCTTGAAAAGCAATTGTTTGGATTGCGTTACATTTCGGATGAGGAGGTGGTGGAATCTTCTTAGGAATTCATGCGACATGTTTCAAGCATGGAATCACTTTAGGAACCTAGTACCTCTTGTTGCCTATTGAGATGCCAATGCTTTGAGGATTGGTTGTGTGTACACCATGGTGACTATACATGCACGTTTGCCCAAGGATAATATTATAGGCATCAATTAGCGCTGCTCCTTTACGAAAGGATGGACAACATATGTGAAGCAACATAGGTGTGTAATGTTTAAACTCTTGGTGTTGCAGGAATTGATCCATCCCAAATGATATGTATGCGGATGAGGTATGGTTGGTGGATCCATTTGCTTGATTGTTGCTTTGTAGATGAGATTCTTCATGTTCTTGCCATCTAACAAAAAATCTAGTGGCTGCCCTCGCACCCACATCTATGAATGGAATATGCACCTTGCTTTTGCGTCGTGTGTTGTTAGTGTGGTTGTCTAAGGCAAGCAACTTCTAGATCTATGTTCTCCACTTCGTGAGGGTCTCATCTTTAGGTTACTGTTGTCCTTGTGCACACAAGAAAGTTCTTTGTGCATGGTGTACACACCTTAATTTTTACTCTTACTAATGATTTGTCATTGTAGGTTGTTGGCACATTAATGTCCTTGAGTGTGTGCTTTAAGGGGTTTCTGAGAGTGGGGTTGGGTTGGTTAGTGGTACCTTGCATGAGAGAGTCATTATGCGTGCATTTCCTAGCATGCATTCCTACTACCTTAATACAAACTCCCTACTACCACTTTCTGACCACTTGATATCCTAAGAGTTGGCACCTTCACATCATCTACCTATAGCACCTTGAGATCACCCTCACTTCAGTTTAGACCTTCATACCTGCTCCAAGTGTTTGCTCTACCTCTATTCTCTCTCCTCGAATTTCACCTTTTGTGGACTATTTATGGCTGATGACACCGACCATGGTCGATAACGTTTAGTAGAACCCTTTTTCCAGCCAGTTGCATTGATCACGATCGATGCTTTCGGCTAAGAGATATAGTGATTTTAGGTTATTTTGTCCTTTATATAGGTGTCGATGTTGTCATGTCTCTAATAACATCATCACATGGTCTTCTTTCTTTGTTGCTTACAAATCTACCCTTAAAGGTTTAAGAGGTTTAGAGTTTAGTGGAGCTTACACTTGAAAGCCTACTTTGGAGCATTGGGTTACTGAGGAGTAGCAAATTGTATGAGCAAGGTCTACCAAGTCTTTGGAGTCCCCAACTTTGGTCTACTTAGGTCTTCTACTTATCCCTCTTGTGATCCACCCATGACAACTCTCTCACGATGTGCTACTAACTCGGGCTGTTAATGCATTGATATTGTCTTTATAAAGGTAAGTATCCCCAACCCTTCTTTTACCTTAATGTTGGTATGATTGACAATGTTTGATGTATCATGTATTTGACTAGGATAGAGTAGCATATCTTTGTCCATTGCATCATCTGTTATAGTCCATGCTTACTGCCAAATGACATTAAAACCCTTAGTCTAGAGTTCTAGACTTAGCTCTTGCTTTCTATCTATACTCTTAATATATTTTCTTTGCATTGTTCTTTCTTAGGAACCTTTTGGTTCTCTTGCTTTATATTTACGCTTGTGGGCCTTTTCAGTCCCATTGACCTACTTTTGTGGTCATTTGTTGGACATCTCATCTTATCTTACAACCTTTTGGATTCTAGAAAGACTCCACCTCTTTATCTTAGACATAGGTTTTGGAACCCTACACCTTTGATACGAGTGTGGATTACTCTCTTCTAGATCCACAACTATTATGCCCCTAGGCTCTATCTTTGGCTTGTGTGTTGGCCCTAGAATGGTCTTTACACCAAGAGGCATTCCTCTGACAATGGCAACTAATACTGTATTGGCGTGATTTATTCACTTTTATTCTTGATATTAAATTTGATGTCCATTTGACCGTCACATGGCAATTTATCCTTAAATTTGATGTCCATTTGACCATCACTTACAATTTTTCTCTTTGCTTGGAGAAGTCAATCAAAAAATAATAATATCTAGGCCATATGGTATAGTTTGGAACCCCTTTTTTCTTGGATAGATTATTTGAGTCCAGCACAACATGATAGCTAGATTGGTGCCATTTGTTACCACTCAACGAGAATTTAATGAGACAATGTAATATAACTATTAGTCAATATCATATGTGAAAAATATAACATAAGAACCTTCAAATTGATATCTCTCGCGTATTTCAGATATATGTATTTAAGATATTTGTACTAGTCTACTTATATCCTAATCTATATTATTGAGAAGAAAGAGAGGATAATCATATTGACCATCTTAGCTAACATACATTATGGTGAACTTGATGTGAATCTTACTCTACCATTGAGTGAGTCTTCTTCACATTCATCCTTATCTCCTATTACATCACTTTCTTAACATCTTATCTCCTTTTAGCTCCTAAGCTTTATCGTTGTCTCCTTTTCACCTTCTTATCCATCATATTCACATTTTTCTTCCTTAGCTTCTAAGCTTTATCATCACTTCTCATCATGCCATCCCTTAACGGTTTTTCTAGCCAACCCCTATCCTTTTAGATTCTGTATGGGATGCTCCTTTATCCCATCTTTTCCCACCGATGAGGGAAACACCTCATGGTTCGATTTTTCTAAACCTCAACTGCCTATCCAATGTAACATGGCGAAGATCCACAAGAATATATTCCCATATTCGATGTGTATCTGGATGAAGATCCACATGATGATCTTCCCATCTTGTATGGAGATCCACAAGATCTTCTTGTATTTGGCAAAGATCCACATGACGATCTTCCTATCTTTGATGAGTATCCACAAGATGATCTACCCAACCATTTATACAATCCATTCCAATACAAACATATTAATTTCCACTTCGATATTAATGGCGACTTTACATATTTTAACCCTCCCACCTGCCTTTTATTCGAAAACACCAATTAGGTCATTCAATTTTTTCAAATTTTACATTTAAAAATCAAACATAACCAACTGTATCAGTCATCTTATTGAAAAGCCCAATATCATTTTAAAACATCTAGACACATCAAACCGCATTGGCCAATCTGCTAAAATGGCTGATGCAGTTTTAGAAAATCTTGTCATAGATAACTGCATTAGCCAACTTGATAACATCATGATTGATGCCGTAGAAAAGTCTTTTATCCATGATTCCACATCATCACACATCATCCTTAATTCTCAAATCATTGATTTCAGCCAACTTCACGCATTAAATCACCACGCTCATAAGAAATGTGTGGATCTCGAACTCAACATCACCTACTGATGGTCCATTTACCTCTCATTTAGTCACACTTGGGGGCCTCTTGCAAAGCCCTTCTTCCTTTTTCCTCACACTTTAGGACATCTTCTGATGCCCATCCTTCTACTAATTCATATTGTGGGGCATTTTTTGATGCCCATCCCTCTCTTGGTCCACATTTTGGGACATCTTCCAATACATATCCTTCCCTCAATTCATGTTTTGGGGCATCTTTTGATGCCTACATACACTTTATTTTAGTCCTAATAGCATCCTATTTTTACCATCCTCTTGTTATCTCAATTTTTAGGTATCTTACAATGACTATTCTCATTCCTCCTCAAGCTTGGTGGCATCTTACGATGCCTTTCAAGCTACTTTCTTCAAAGACTCAGACAACACTCTAGCTACTTTTTGCAGATATACAAACCAATGGTGCCTGGCTCTTTAGCTTCGTGAGGTTGTTACCCTCCGACGCAGATCTCTACAGGAGGAGCCTAGAGGCTCTAGAGCTCCCATATTGATCACCTCTTTCTTTCAGCCCATTTAAGTGATTGACAACACTAAGCGTCCTTTGGACACCAGTACATCACACATCAGAGTTGATAGATTAGTTAGGTGGCACTTCTCTTAGCACATCACTACTACTCAGACTACTTAGATCTCCAAGCTTGCTATCTCTTGCCATTGTGGCTCTGCTCCGCCCGTCGGCATGGCTCTACCCCTCTTTGGCAACATGGATCTACTACTTACTAGTTGCCCCCAAACCACAGGGGAAAACTGATATTACAAGCTTCTTTTCTACTATGGGAGTTACACCGGCCTTGGATGTTAGGAGAGATTCTAGAGGAAGTTTCTTGCTTCCTCCTAGGATCCCCCAACTTGGCTCCTCCGACCTTGTATACTCACCGAACAACATTATTAAATCTCTCACAGTGATCGATAATGGCTCAGATGATTCCTCCACTTGAGCACCAGATAGTGACATTTGATAAGGTTTGCCTCCAATCTTCATTGGCACTTGCTCTTGGGGCTTTTATTCGCCCCTCATTACTCTTTCTATTTGCCACTTGTGTTAGTGGCACGCTGCTCTATTTTATCTTTGTACTTTGCTTTGTTGGTTTGCTTCTAGGATTCTCTCTTCCTAGAACTTTCTATTGCTAATGGTTGTATCCTTCAGTCCCATTGACCTAGTTTTGGTCATTTGTGGACATTAATATAATTTCTTTCTTTCTTTCATCTCCCAACATATCACATTCAAACTAAAATCCTTGTAACCATTGAATCCGAACAAATCCAATTTCAAGAAATCTTCAAAGAATAATGCTTAATAATAATCGCTAGGAGCATACCACACCAAAGGTATGGTCTTCTTGTGCATTTAGATATTCATGCCATCTCACATGTCATAACTACTTGCACTCGTCAATTCAACATTAGAAATTGAACATGAGAAGAAAATTCAATGTGGCAACACTTTTCTTTGTAAAGGTTTTGTTGGGCATAATAATCCCTGATATTTGGACAGTCAATACCCAAAAGTCGTTAGGAATAATGGTTAGTGCTAGGAATAATGTTGATGATTTCTGTTGTCCTGCTTTTGGATTATGCCTTGGGATTTTCATTGGGGATATGAGAAATTCCCAGTTTCACTGAAAATTGTCAATGGAGGAGGGCATCATTCAATCTATAAATATGCAAATCAGCTTGTAGAACAAAATGCGACAAATCTGGAGGAAAGTAACAAACTGCAAGGAAGAAAGGGGTGGGTATCTCTAGGCTCAAAGTCACTTGTATCTAGGTTTCTCATTGGCAGGTATCAATCAAATCTTAGATTGGAGGCAGCTGCAAGTTAGCCCACCAAATCTGCAAACACAACCTGATCATCGAGCTTCATATCTAGAAGGTGAGATCCAATGGTAGCCAATAATGAGAGGGAGGGTCCATTCAGGGATCTCAGGGTTTTAGTGATAAAGATAAGGTCTGAGGAGACAACATCATGTAAGGTACCGGAAAAGAGCATAGTGCACCATTACAATTCCAACAGGAAATGTAAAGGCCGCCACAACCTACTGGGACATGCCACAGTGAACAGTTGTAGTTTACATTTGCTAAATGTGAGTAGGTTGTATGGGATTGAGCAAGTATATAAGGTTCTAAATTTTATTTCGTAGACTTGTTAAAAAGCTATGTTATTAGAGGAACATTAGGCCATAAAGATTCGTCAACTAGACAAGGCATTTGTCCTTCAATGGAGTTATTTTGACTAATGGTTTTGATATGGACTTGGTTTGATAACTTTAGGAATACCCATCAGATTCATGAAGTTAGTCATTCATTAAGGTTAGAGAATGGATTTCAAGTATAGGAAAATTATAAAGTTTGTTTACCATAACACCTTTCTGAAATATCTCCTAAATATTTTGATCCTCCATCTTTTGGTTTCAACGCCTTCTTAACGATAAAGTATAGAGTGAAAAATTCATGTTTGAAATGCAAGGACAAGTAATATGACGGTAGCTTTTCGTTACTGGATTATTTCTATGATTCTTGATTAATTGGCTCACCTTATGTTTTATTTCATTGTGTTCTATGGTAATTAAATCATAATTTCTTTATTAGAAATATTATGTCTATGACACTTCCACTTCTAGATGGGAAGGTTGGCCAAGTCCCAACCAGCTCTGTTGCCAACTCCCACACTTGGAAAGAATGGTGGTTCTTAGCACACAAATGTACCTTAACCACCATGGATAACTCTACTATAAAAGATATTCAGAATCTTTTGCTTGAAGAGGTCTGCTTTAAGTTAAATCTGACAATGAAAGGCCCCATTTGGAGAGACTGGGCTTGGGTATACGGGCAGCCTCTTTTTCAGTATGACACAAAACGACTGTACCATATCTTGCACCAGAAATGTCTCCTAGCCCCTATTCTCAATGCCAGATGGACTACCTCTGATGCAAAGACTTTATGGATTCATAGGTTACATGGTGTATGGTCCCTGAAGCTCTCATATAAATTGCAAGTCTTTGCTTGGCTTGTGATCTACCAAGGGCTTCCTACCAAGGCTCGCTTGTCTAAAAGCGGTTTCACAGATGATCATTGTTTAATTTGTGCAAAGTCAGAAACAGTCAAACATCTTCTTTGGGATTGCCACTTTGCTAGATCTTGTTGGAAATTTGTTCAGTCGACCTTGTTAGGAATTATACAGGTTCCTCTTCATTGGTGGGCATCCCTCTTATATGGCTTATTTCATTGGTATTAGCCGATTTGGTAGTTAAATTATAATTTCATTATTGTAAACACATGGCATATTGAATGTTGTTATAATTTGATTTTTTCCTAGAGAAGTTAGGAGAGTAGTTGCTTGAAATGTTTGTGTTAGAATTAAAGGTTAGGTATTTGTGAAATTGTGTATTTTTTTATGTGCTTGGAGAATGGCTTTCAAATATAGGAAAATTATAAAGCTTGCTACGTTGCACAAAAACGGAAATGGAAACAGAAACGAATACGCAACACGGAAACGGCAATTTTAAAAAAACCTTGGATACGAAACGTTACCGGAAATGTCCGTACAATATATATATATATATATATATATATATATATATATATGTGTGTGTGTGTGTGTGTGTGCGTGTGTGTGTGTGTGTGTGTGCGTGTGTGCGTGTGTGTGCATAATACTCATTTTATAATTGTAGACCATAAGAGATAATTGATAAAGCATTCAAAATATTTTGTATTCATTGAAATTTGAACTTCTAAAGAGTTGTGACTCATCATTCAACATGGTTACAATTTCAATGATTCACATATACATGATAATAATCTAGATTCTAGAATATATCATCAAGATTTTCCTCATCATCTCCACGAACACAATTGACAACTCCACTCCCACTAGCTCCACTTTCAATCCCTTGTGCAATGGATCCCAATTCTTCTTCATCAATACCAAGCAGTGAAAGTTGGCTAAGAGTAGTCGCAAAAGCATCAAAGTCACTACTCTCAGGATCAATATCCCAAATTTTGGTTGGACCTTTACGATAGCCTTCTTGTCTTGTGTGTGAGGATGCGCAGGTGGAGTGTACATACACTAAATCCTCAGCTTTCTTGGATCCTAACTTGTTCCGTTTGGCTGAGTGGATGAAGCTATATGTACTCCAGTGCAGCTTTCTTTGAAGAATTGCTAGCCACATGTTACAAAAATGAAAAAAAAGTCAGAAATTTTTAATTAGAAATAAAGTTAATTTACTAAGAAGTAAGAACTTGAACATACGATTTTAATTTTTAATTAATTAATAATAAACAAACTTTTGATTTCATTTTAATATTTTATACCTGTGAGAGGACTTTAATGGCAATAGGTTGTATGTACTTGGCATCATGGCCATGTACATACCACCACATGAATGGGGTCAGCTTGTACTTGTCAACTGCTGCATCTATTTCACCCATGCTACCATTAGATGAAGAGACAAAGAGCGCCATTTCATAGCGGACCGTACTAGCTATATCTGGATCAGGAAAAAGCCTCTGGAATGCTGCCTTAGCTCCAATTGCAACTTCGTGGTCATCATATGGTTTTTGCACTACCAGGCAGTAAATTATTTTCGCTTTATAAAATTTGGGATTCGGGGCATAGGCTAGGAGATGCAATGGGGTGGTCATTTTATTCCACCTTCTCATGATCACGCTCTTAACTTCATTGTAGAAGGTTTCTGCAGGATCCTGCTCTTTTTGTTGTATGATGTCTCTAATTTTTTCAAGCATAGAGTCAATGCCATCATAGATCTCCCCCATGCAAGCGTCATCAGGTAATAGTATATCTAATCATAGATAAAATAGTCTCAGTAAAACTAAACAAGTATGCAACCTTTGCCACCAACTATCATCAAGTATAATTGATTTTACTTTGATGGCTCTTTCGTGTTTGCTTGCCTCCACATAGACCAAACATTATCAATCACCATAAGCCTTAAGGCTTGTTTTACCTTCACGAGTTGTCTTAAGACAGCGTGTGAGAGACAAATCTTGTTTCAAGCAACCTATTAAAATAAATTAAAACAAGTTAATAAAATATAAAATTAAATTTAAAAGAAATTCAATTGATAATTTCATATTTCATAGAAAGTTAGCAAATAAATATTAAAAATTAAAAACTAGGAAATTGTTTCGTTACCTTCAACAACTCCAACGTTGAGAACTTCCTAAAGATAGCCTGAGACATATGATGATTTGTGACAAACATTTGAATCTCATTTGCCTCTGTATAAGTTTCTTCTATCCATGGAATTTTGCCAATCTTTTGCAACATCAAATTCAAGGAGTGTATTGCACAAGGTGTCCAAAAAATGTGCTTATATCTCCCCTCAACAATCATCCCTGCTGCTCTACAATTTTTGGCATTGTTCGTGATGACTTGGACAACGTTTTGAGGGCCCACTGACTCAATAGCCTCAATCAAAATATTGGCAATAAATTGAGCATCTTTCACTTCACCCTCATAATCAACAACCCTTAAGAACATTGCCCCTTTAGGCACTGCGTAACAATGTTGATTAGGGGTTTGTTTCGGGCATCTTTCCATCCATCTGAAATGATAGATACCCCTGCGTTTTTCCATGAATCCCTAATTGGCTGCAAAGAAGTATGTACATGGGCCACTTCTTTCGCCAACATTGATGTTCTCACCTTTTGATAATTAGGGCTTGTATACCCTTGTGGTGCATCATTAATTCCTCTCACCATTTGTTGCCAATAAGGTGACCGCAACACATTGAAGGGCAACCCACATGCATAAACGCATCGAGCAACCAACTCATCAGCAACATCCCTTTTCTCATTTGCAAATGCTTGCTCTAATGGGCCTTTGGTACTTCTCTTTTGTGACAAACACTCTCCCTCTGATGGAGTTTCAACTGCAACTTGGATAAATGGATGGTTTGATGGGGTGGGTGGTTTTACAGAACCCCTATTTTGCAAAGGAGCGGTTTTAAATCTAGCTCTTGAAGCTGCCAAATCAGCCTCCTCTTGCTCTTTCATATATGCCAATATATGTTTCCCTTCAACCTTGGCACATTTTCTAATCCCCGTTCCCCCTTTCCCCATTAAATGAGCTTTGAGGTGGGTGATAGAGGATTTGAATTGTATATTGCAATGATTGCATACCCAAACTCGAGAGCCACCGCCAACAAGGTTCCCCACAATTTGCACATGTCTCCAAAGAGGAGCTCTAGGATCCACACCCCCACTTTGGCTTGCTTCCCCTTCCCCATGCCCTCCCACTGAAGCTGAACTGGATGCCATTTATGTTTTTATATCTCAAGAGTCAAAGAATCAAACCTACATTGAATTTTTTAAAAACATAAACTTAGATAACAATAAATTATTAAATAGAAGTTAGAACTACACCCTACATATCCTATTCTGCTTTTGATCACCAAGTTCACCGTATAGGCGCGAGGTGAGAGCATACATAGAGTTTGGATTTTTTAAATTTAATAAACACAAAAAAACTCTTAAAATAGCAAAACAAAAAACCTACGCATCCTATTCTACTTTTGATCACCAAGTTCACCGTATAGGTGCGAGGTGAGAGCATACACAGAGTTCGAATTTTTTTAATTTAATAAATACAAAAAGAACTCTTAAAATAGCTAAAAAAACCTACGCATCCTATTCTGCTTTTGATCACCAAGGTCACCGTATAGGTGCGAGGTGAGAGCATACACAGAGTTTGGATGATATTTATAATTTAAAAAAATAACATATGATTTTTATTTAAAAACCGCAAAGGAAATGTTACAATATTTTTTTAGCATAGAGTTTAAAAATTACTAAATTAAAACTACATATTGATATTGTGATCAATGATCATGCATGATGTGTGCATTATGCACACATTAACATTTTCTTTATAAAAAAAAAAAACTTGAAAAATACTTGGTTTTCCCTTCTTGAAGCTTCCAAATCTGCTTTGAAATTCCTCCTTGATGCTCTTTGCTCTTAGCACCACCTCCTAAATTCTTCCTTCAAGTTGCTCCTTGATGTCTCTTTGCTCTTCACAATGCTAAATGTTAGTTTAGTGAAAACTGAATTTAGCAAGAGAGAAAATGAGAGTGTGATTTAGAATGGACCCAAGAGGTCATTATATAGCTTTTAGGAAGTGTCTTTAACAAGTCTAGGTAGGTAGATTAGGGTTAGGTTTATTAAATGCTTTTATTTTTAAAAAGTTTTGATGCTTGAAACTTTAAAAATTGGCGGAAACTTTGCTAGACGCGTTTTCGGAAATGTCGACACGTTTTGAAGGTGATTCGGATCAGTTTTGCATTTTCGAAACATTTCTACCAAGAAACGGGACCCCCTTGGGCATTTCCGTGCTTATGAGAAAGCTTGTATACCATAACACCTCTCAAAATTTCCTCCTAAATATTTCGATCTTCCATCTTTTGGTTTCAATACCTTCTTAATGATAAAGTAAAAAGTGAAAATATTCATGTTTAAAATGCAAGGACAAGTAATATGAGGGTAACTTTTCTTTATTGGATTATTTCGTGCTTCTTGGTTAATCGGTTTAGCTTATATAATATGGCTTATTTCATTGTGTTCTTTGGAAATTAAATTACAATTTCCTTATGATAAATATTATTTCTATGATTCTGGTTAATTGGTTCACCTTACATAATATGGCTTATTTCATTGGTCTTTCTAATTAAATTATAATTTCATTATTATAAATATATGCCATACTGAATGTTTTTACTTTACGATTTATTCCCGAGAGAAGTTAGGAGAGGAGCTGGTCGAAATGTTCGTGTTAGAATTGAAGGTTAAGGTATTTGTGAACTATATGTATTTTTTTATCTGCTTTTGCTTGACATGCACCTTTTTTAAATTAAAAATCATAAGTCATGTAAGTTTTCTGTTTTCAATTGGAATCGAAGTTTAAAGGACAGTGAAGGCAAATATTTTAAATGTCAAGGAAGATTGAAATTCTGTTTTCATTTCAATTTGTTAGAATACACTGTTTTAGTTGATAGGATGGATACTCACATGTACCTTAATTCTTTAGCTTGCATATTGGGGCATAAGGCTACTTTATTTGATTGGAGTATCTTTATGGTGTTCAAATGTTTTGGCATGTTTCTGAGTGGGGAAGGTTTGACAATTTCTATGATTTCAGAAGTGTACAAAAAGTTTATGATTTTTTTGAAGTTTTGGATAAATATATGTAACCATAGCTGCCATGTTCGTCTCGAGCATAGTTGATATACGGTTTGAACCTATGTTCCACCAAGTTTGGGATGGAGATGGTAGGGGACGGGGGGACGTGTTTTCGGGACGGATTTTTTTAGGCCTTTTTTAGGGGACGACAAGGGACGACTATTAAAAATAAGGGAAAATTTTAAAAATATAGGAAATTTCAAATATTCATATGATAACATTGCTAAAGCATTCATCACACACATTATAGAACCTTAATAAATAAAATTAGAGTTGAATTGAGATTTCACATAAGATTTAACCTTAAAAATATAGGAAATTTCAAATATTCATATGAATAATGATAAGTATAACACATTGACTAACTTAATAAAGCATTCATCACACACATCATAAAACTTTAATACATTAAACCTGGAGTTGAATTGAGATTGCATGTAAGATTCAAGTTTCAATTACAATGAAATGCCCAAGGGCAACAAAATGTTTGAAACAGAGAAAATCAAATTGAAAATATATGCCCCTAATCAAGCTCCACTAAAGTGGCATCAAAATCGAGTCCGAGTCACTTTGGAACTATGAGGGCTTCCTCATCCAATGAAACCCCAACCAATCCCACTCGTGCCTCCTCATCAATCTGTGAAGCATCTTCGGGATCAACATCCCAACGTGTCATTGGAGTCGATGATACTCAGGAGTCTATCGATTCTGAAGTCTCAAGGCACTATGCACGGTGTTAGCATATGGATTTGCACGCATGTAAATGACATGCAACAGTGTGGGAACGAAGTCCCTCCTCAATGAAGGTGAGGCTGCCTTTATTGAAAACCAAAACTGTATTTACATCTATACGTTCAAAATTGTATGTGGGGGTGTTTTGGAACATCAATGGAAAGAAAAGTGAATGAGGGAGATGGAATGGAATGAAGGAAAGGAGTGGAATGGAATGAATTGAAAGAACATGCAAGAGTTAGGTAAAAACAGAGCCTAATATTGCATGAAGAGGAAAGACGAATAACCAACACAAATAAAACGGAGTTTGAGTTAGCCAAACAAGAACGTGTAAAAGGGAACACACATGAGCAAGTAGATAATCAGAGCTTGATCACTGTGAACTAGAACAACCGATTAATAACGTTGACAATAAGATCAAAGATAATATTTGCATGCAAGATTCAAAACACCTAACATATAATGAACATAAGAACACCAAATGTTACAAGAGACAATGAATGAGACACAAAGTTCGTATTTCATTAACTCCAAAATGTTTTTCACAAAGAACACAAAGTTTCTTCCTGAAACAAAGCTTGCACAAAAGTATTTTCTTCTCCTCTCTCAAAGTCACCCTTTACAAATGAGCCCCTCACTTCCTTTTATAACCCAAAAGTTGGTTACAAAGTAGTTAGGGTTTTACATGATCATTAAATAAGGCACTTAAGTGACTTTTGACTTTTTCAACAACTTTATTAAAGACAACCCAAAAATAGAAATTACTTAAAATAACCATTGTTTCCCAAATAACAACACCTTTTAAAATATACAATAATAACCAGTGCCTTATCCATTGAAATGGGGTCCGCCTATCTCAAGTGTATGAGAAATGGACTCTCCCACTTCGTTAGATACCAAGAAAATCAACTCCCTGCATCGCCGGTGAAATTAGGATCTGTTGCTTTTGCCAGCTGAAAGGATCTAAACCTTCCCAAAGTTTCAAACATCTTTTCTTCTTCTGGAGGTTCACTTGGTCGAAGAATAGCCTCACAAAATACCTGCAATTCAAGAATTCTACTTGGCATATCATTTAAATTAACAATTTTAGATTGAGCATTCTCAAATAAGTTCTTCAATTTGATGCACCGCTCCATGGAAACTGACGAGAAATTGTTGGCGGGAGTGTACATGTCCTTAAACAATTGTGAAAATTGTTCTTCCACCTGCTCCGATGAACACCTTTGATTATGCTCATTTACAAGGTTACAAGGAATCTCAGCCATGAATTCCTGAATCAAGGAGAGTGAAGTGAAGGCTTCATTGCACATGCTATCATAATGAATCATAGAATCCTCGAGAAGCGTCTTTCTTGATTTGAGATGCAGACACCAAAGAAAACGTGTCCCTCGATGTTCAAATTCGAGAATTCCTTCAATAGCTAAAATTGAAGATTCCATACTTGTCATTTCTTGTAAACTGGGCAATATCTCATCCAAATTTGATATAGCAAAAACAAAAGTTTCTTTGAAAGAAAGAATTGGATCTAGATATGCATTGATATCCTCATGAAGCTTAACCGTGGTCTTGATCACCCCCTGGCCTAAAACAAGAATTTCTGAAAGCCAAGTTTTAGTGACATGGCCCAATGTGTTTATTTCCTTTGACAAATTGAGAGTCTCTTCATCTGGGGCAGCCACTGCATCAGGTACTGGGAAGGTGGATGATATGGGATTTATCAAATGTTGAACATACTCCACCAATTGATTCTTTTCGGCCTTGAGCCGAGAGTTTTGAGACTTGTATTTCTCAAGTCTTTTTAGCACGATATCAATTGAATCTCGAGCCATCGCCATGTCACTTTCTAATGTAGATCTTCCAAGTCCCAGTCTGGAAACTTCATAGTTGGCCGACGTCATAGCATCGCGCTCTTTATCCACTTGTGGAATGGCAAGGTTTGCAAATTTGTTTCCATCATTATCCACCATTATTCGAGAAAGCACCTTAGGCTTCTTAGGAATGGCGTCATTCGAAAGTTTGAAAAGGGCATCAAAATCAATGTCAATTGGCTTGACAACTCTCTTCCTTTTCTTTACTTTGGAATCAACCCAAGAAGGAGTATCATTCACTATTTCAGCATACAGAATCCTGGAGCTTGAACCAATATTCTCATTATTCTGACATCATGAGATCCTTCTTGAATCCTATCTACGACCTCGATTTGAGGAGACACAACCTCAATATCCACTTCCTGATTATTCGGGAGATTTTGGGAAATCCCTTCATGAACTACATGCTCAAGTGTTTGATATTTGAATTACTTGCACCTGAGTGGATGCTTGTTTGAAGCATGGCTGAGGATCATTTGCTGCTAGCTTCGGAGCACTATTAACGATGTGGGTAGAAGAATCTCTACTCGAGGTAGAAAATCCAAACACACACTCTTTTCCTTCTTCGGGGTTTGGATCTTTGGATCTCTCTCCTCGTGACACGTTACTTGGCGAAGTGGATTTTGGCAACCACTCCTTTCTCACCTGTTGCGTATGATTGGATGGTAATGAGGTTGATCGAGAAGAAACCTTGGTCAAATGGAGACCCCCTCGTATAGGCAATTTTTGTGATCCCGAAACGTGATCTGGAATTGATTGAAATTTGGCAAGTTCCCTGTCATACCAAGATATGCTTCTTTCAATAATTGGTTGGTTCTTGCCATCGAGAGAAAATTCATCTCTCTTGGTCCAGTCGATTCGAGGCAATGGTGTAAAGGCAACGGCATCATATGAGGGATCGACGACATCCTCATCATCATCTATGAATGAATCGGGAGGACTCTTGATGTGGAAGGCCTTGATCTGAGCAAGTGTTAGGCGAGAGTACTCCCGTCTTCTTACCTCATGTTCATCCGAACAAGCAGCCCAAAAATCTTCCATGGTAGGACTATGTTGGTACTTCACTCCCAGAATCTTTTGCATATATCCATTGATATCAAACTGGGCTCTCTTCACATATGGATGGATGGTTATGAGAGCGAACTCTTTTTCCATGAGCTGTGCACTGAATAGATTTGGACATTGGTATTCCCGATTTGGATCGGGAAATGAATTCCTGGACGGTGCTTGTCACTAAGAAGGTAGTGAACTTGGAATAGTTGTTGCGCCAACTCCATTAATGCCCATCTGTCACTGACGTACTTAGGGAGTTTCCACGGGGTACCAGCAAAGCCACTCACACGAATGTAGGAAAAAGATGAAAATTGTATAAACCAGGTTCCCCATTGGGAAATGACACTCATGGCTTCTTTAGAAAACCTTTCTTCAGTATTCTGATTCAGGTTTCGGATCACGCGGAAGGTGAATGCATCATTGACTCTTCTAAAATGGTGAGAACTATTTTTGAAGCTGAGTTGAGGGTAATAGTGAAAAACACTGTTCGACGACCCCATGACTCCTCTCGTTTCAAGTCCCGAAAATAGCTTTCTTCGTGCTACTGCATAGGTCAGATATGAAGTCATGTAGAAGCATCCAGTCATCTTAACTTCTATCAATTGCTTGTGAATGGTGTTACTGATGATGGTGGCCCAATCCACAAACTCTTTCTTGGCTAGGATGATATAGATAAACTGGTACATCCATGGGTGAAAAATCCTTGCAGAAGGTAGACCGAAAACTCGACTTAGGAGAGTGATCATGTCTCCGATTTCTTCCACGAACTCAACGCGGTACAATTCTTTTGGGAGCCTGTCAATTTGAGGTCTCTTGGTTACTAGCCAATTGTTGACCATTTTGCTCCATCTCAGGGGTTCTTCATCCCAGAACTCTTGCGCTGATTGGCGAGTGATATCCGCATTCTCGGGAAAGTCGGGTATTCCGAGCAACTCCTCAATGTGTTCAGGTGTGATTAAGAGGAAAGGCTCGCGATTATCTTTGAAAATTCCTCGTCTCTCAGGGTCATAATGCTCGCGCAAGCAATAACCAACTCCGGACACTGCACCGAGACAGGGAATGTTGCTGCTTGGGGTAGGCCACTATGGTAAAGCCTATATGAGAAAATGGTTTTGCCTTCAGTTTTCACTCGCTCACAAAACTGTTGCACATTGATGTGACCCAGATTCGTATCAGTGATGTTGTCATATGCTGACTTAATGGAGCTGGGAGGGATAATTCCTTGGAATTCATATTTCAGGGCGGATTTGTTAGATTTCTCCACTGGCTTCCTCGATCTCCCCTTGAGATTTGGATTTTTCGGCCATTATGAATTTAACAAAAAAGTGACTCAGGCACGCCAGACAACACAAACGGGGCCGGGTCTCAGTCTCGAAACCCCGTTGATGCAAGAAAAATATTTTTCGCTTTAATATTATTATTATTATTATTTTAAAAATAATAATAATAACCGATCCGAATTACAATTTTTTAATATGTCAATACAAACAAATCGAGACTAAGCTCGAATTCTAGATCGAGCGATACAACGATAAATATTTTTAATTAAAATCTCCCGATTTTAATATTTGACAGAACAAATTCTCCTTGGTATGTGTGAAAAACTGCCTTTTCATTCAATGGTGGATTAAAATTGTCCTGGAGAATGCGTGGAAGATTTTAAAGCTTCCCCCTTTGCATGCGTGGGGGCTCGTGGATGGACGCGTGAAGATTGCGTGGGAAATGTTTTTCCTTTACTGGCTGCCTCCTCTGCCCAATGCGTGGCCTTTTTATTTGAAAAAATTCTGTTTTGTTTTAAAAAAAAAAAACTGTTCAACTTCTTCTCATGCGTGGAAAAGAAGTTTTAAATCTTTATTTTATTGAAAAATCCTCCTTTATTTTGGCGCATGGAATTCTTTTGTTTGTTTTAAATATTTCAAAATTGTTTCTATTCTTCCTGGGCGCGGCGTCTGACCAAATGCATGGATTAAAAACAGTTTGCTGTCCCTTTCCCTTCTTATATTTAAAAACCGCTCTATTCCTCCTAGGCGCGTGGAAAGCTCCTTCAGGCCTGTGTGGGATGCTGTTCTTTTTACCTGGCGCCTCCTCTCGACCAAATGCATGGAGTAAAAACAGTTTGCTGTCCTCACCCTTCTCCCTGCATGGGAATTTGATTGATTTTACTTCTTGTCTTCTTCCCCCCGAGGCGTGGGAAATTGCTTGGACTTCTTTTAATTTGCTGTCCTTTTCCTGGCGCAGCTTTTTGAGTTTTTAACTTGCTGTGGAGAATTTTTTTAAATGATTCAAAACTGTCCCTTCTCAATGCGTGGAAAGGAATTTTTAAAATCTTTTTGCTGTGAGCTGTTCAAAAATTACCACGTGGAGTTCTCCTTTAATCTTCCTTGGCTGGAAAAATTCCTTCCTCTTTCCACACGGCCTGCCTGGAAGCTTTAAACTTTATTTTGTCATTTTCTTTTTAATATTTCTGAACTGCTCTTCTTGGCATGCACGGGAAGCTGTTTGATCTTGGCTGTTCCTTCTCTCTATAGACAAATGCATGGAAGATTGTTGGATGTTCCTTCAGAAGAAATAAGAAGCAAAGCTTCGCATGACTTTTTCCAACGGGTTTGATGGAGGAAGTTACGAGGATTAATTCAACTTCCTCTCTTCCCGGGTAGTGGGCTTAAGTGCCAGGGGGAAATGGGGAAAGCAACGGACAATTGCCAACGGGAATGGCAAAGTGGGTTGGCAATCCCCGTTCAATTTCCCCATGTGGGAAATTGGGGAATTTCTTGCCCGTTAGCCAATCCAGGATTTGGCAATTGGTGGAGAAAATCCCACGTGCGGGAAAAATGAAGGAAATTGCTAGGAAAGGGGAAATCCGGGTTCGGGAAGCCAAATTGGCTTCCCGGCAGTTGGAAGCGTAAGCTTACTTCCCCGGCAATAAAAATTGTCGAATGAACTTTTAATTTATATTTATTTAATTAAATACTTCTCAAGTGATTTAAAAATTAATTTAATCAAACAAGGAGCAATTAATTAATTAATTAATTTTAATGTATTTTAATGCGTTTTAAAGCCTGGCGGGAAGAGTTCTCGCCCGAAAAGGACGAAACGAAGACCGAAACGATCACAAAAATGAGACGATCGCGATGAGGGCAATGAACCACGCAAAGTAACACTTTTCAAAATTTTCAAATTTTTCATTTTTTATTATTTTTAATAATTTTGCAAAGTCAAAATTAGCTGATAACACATGGCTATTGACTTCTTTGCTCGTCGAGAGGTAAGGTGGTTCCTCTTAACTGTGTGGATGAGGCCATACGTGGACCAATTCCTCTCTGCAGCAGAGGAACTAACAACCTATGAAAGGAGGCGAGTGGCAAGAATCCTCAAGTCTGGTGCATCCTTGCCATGCCATATCCACCATCCAATAAGGTCTACTTGAGCTAATGTAGCTCTATCTGTCCTCGCCTCTGGCTTGCTAAATGTTGGTCCACGGAGATTGACAAAGGATAGCCATTGGGTCCGCAATAAAGTGAACTCCTCATCAATGTACATCTTTCGAAAGGCCTTCACGAGCCCTTCTTTCACCTTTTCATCATCAGATGGAGGCACTCTCCCGAGATCGTCCGCATACCATTTGGAATTTAGAGCATAGGCTGCCATATGAAGCGGGGTGTTCATGTGTTCCACCGCCGTGTCACAATGGGCCTAATATGCTCCTCATAAAATCCCAAAGTAGGATCCCTGCTATGAATGGCTTGTTTCATTTGTCCAAGCATGCTGTCAAATGTCTCATAAATCTCTCCAAGACTAGGAGAGTCTGTATCAACATATCTTATGACCCCCACTACAGGTGAGATGAAGGAGCAAACATATCTGCAAACAATTTACAAAAAAATTAGAAAACATTAAGATTCAAGAATGAAAAACTAAACTAATTTACAAGTTATAAACATGGATAAAAATATTTAAAAATTAAAAACTAAACTTACATATATAAAATCAGAAATAGCTTTACCTGACTGTGGTCCATCAATCATCGTCGAGGATCTTTTGTTTCACACCTTTTCCTTCAGAAGTGTTTGCCTCTGGCCATCTACCCCACTCCTGATTAACCATCATTAATTGCAAAGCCTCCTGCACCTCAAGCATCCTCTCTAACAAAATGAAATAGCTGGCATATCTAGTGTCCACGGGCTTGAGGAATTCTTTCCTCGAAAAAGACTTGAATAGAGCAAGTGAGGTGTGATGGTTGCAAATGAACATCTGTATGTGTCTAGCCTTTGCCACCACTGCCTTCACCCAATCTATCTTTCCAATGTCTTTCAATGCGTTGTTCAATGCATGAACACAACATGGAGTCCAAAAAATGTGCTTGTAAGCACCCTCAACCATCATGCTAACTAACTTACATACGCGGGCTGAATCAGTCACTACTTGTACAACATTAGAGGGCCCAATCTCCTCTATGGCATCCTTCAAAATTTGAAATTGGAAGGTTGCATCCTTCCTCTTCCTTGTACAATCAATAGCTCTAAGAAAATAAGGGCCAGCAGGACATGTGACAATGATATTGATGAGTGGCCGATGTTTAATATCGGTCCACCCATCCATGATGATAGAGCAACCCACTCGTATCCAAGTTTGCCTCATCTCCTCCATCACCACACTCACCTTAGAATATTCTTTATCAAGGAGGTTGGTTCGTAGTTTGTGTTCTCCAGGAGGGACATATGAGGAACCAACAACAATTACATCTTTGAACATTTGTTTGAAGAAAGGGGAACGTGACACATGAAATGGTATAGCATTGGCAAAGAAGAATTTGGCAATAGAAGAGTCAGCTACTTCCTTTGATTGCACATTAAACATACCCGTAACAGTAGAAGTCTTTCTCTTTCCCTTGGCATAATCCCCTCCTCTTTGACTTTCAACATCCACATTGGGTAGGCACTTGTGTAGTCTCCAATGACATCCCTTTTTTTCATTGTCTCACCCTCCATGTGCAACCTAGTAACCTCGGTCTTCTCCACTAATGATATTCTTTCACAACCTTTTACCCCTTGTCCAGTTATGCCCAAAAGATGTGAATAAACCCGCATGTAGCTGCCCCTAAATTCTTTGTTGCAAATATGGCATAACCACACTCTACTCCCCCCTGAATTCTTTTTTTTTCTTTGTCAATGGCTGTTACAAATTGTGAAAGAGGCTTTTTAGCATTGAATGGCCCCTTTGCATAGATTTTGAGGAGTTGTGAAGGGCAATCAAACGGATTATTTGAACCCATTGTTGGTGCAACACTCTCACTCCCTGAAGAAACCCTATTTCTGGTTCTACCTCTATGTTGCATTGCCAATTGAATCTCTTCACCCTCACTACCCTCACTGCTGCTCATTGTTTTGTATTGGAAATGCAACAACCCTGCAACTGCAAGTGAAAAAAAAAAAAAAAAAAACTTCCTAAGTTTGTGAAGCTTGAAACTATGATTAAAAATAAAAAAATGAAACAATGAAGAAATAGTTTGTGCAAATTTGTAAAATGAACAAAGGATGATAAACATACCTCTAATGGAGTAGAATATTGCTCTCTTGCCTTCTTCTCACTGCTGCTCTCTATTCTTTTCTACGCTCTTTTCTTTTTTTGTCTTCTCCTTCACAAAATGAGAAATGAATCAAATGAGTTTTTTTGTTTTGATGTTTGTTTTAGGTTTAGGGCACTTAAAAATGCAAGTGGGGGTCCTTGTGGGCCCCACATTACTTTATTTTTATTTAAAAGTGTGTTTTAAAAAAAAACATTTTTAAAGGTTGTATGCATTGGGAGGGCATTGGACGCCCCGAGACGGTCGAGGAACTTCTAGAAGTCCCTAAACGCACCGAGACGTCTAGCCGTCCCCCCGCCGTCCCTGTTTTTTTTTGGCGCCCCCGGGGACGTTTCCGATTTTTGCAGAGTTTGGGGATGGGAAGGGACGTTTCCTACCCGTCCCCGAGGTTCAAGCGTCCCGATACAGGGACGAGCTGAAAAAATGTAGGGACGCGTCCTGTGGAACATAGGTTTGAATCGATTATTTGCCACCATGACTGAATTTATACGGTAAAGTTCGACTTTTTATTTTTTTCATTAAAAAATGTTTAAAATATTAATTTTTAAACACAAATGTCCAAAACTTAAACCAAAACAATACATACAAAATGTTAAACTTACTCGGTGCTATTTTACGGAAAAATTGGAAACCCTAGATGAGAAGAAAATATCAAACTGCTGCTTACATTGACAGCCATTTGATCTATGCAATCAGAATCGGTGGTTTGCGACAATTATCTCTAAGACAAGAAAATTCCGATGATTTTGTAGGTTGTGTAACTCTTGCAGTTGCATCAAAGATCTGACCGACGACAACATTCCTAATTCACGGAGAAGTGATTGAGGACGGCTATTTAGTTTAAGTTTTAAACTTTTTACTTTTTTAGTTATAATTTATAAGTTATAAATTTATAGTCGTTTTAAATCTGTTTTATAAAATGTATTGTTTTATAAATAATAGTTTTTATTGTTGGTATAATTTTATAAATTATAGCTTGTTTATTGTAAATATAAACAATAGTTTGCTTTTTAATTGTTAGTATTTTCATAAATAATAGCTTCTTTATTGTTAATATAAATGATGGTTTATGGTTATTTATTTTATATGTATTTGTTTTTCCTTATTAATTTTATACATGTACAATATATATATATATATATATATATATATATATATATATATATATGTTCCACCAAGTTTCCGGGATGGGGACGGCAGGGGATAGGGGAACGTGTTTCGGGACGGATTTTTTTGGAGGCCATTTTTAGGGGATGACTATTAAAAAATAAGAGAAAATATAAAAAATAGGAAATTTCAAATATTCATATGATAACATTGATAAAGCATTTATCACACACATTATAGAACCTTAATACATAAACTTGGAGCTGAATTGAGATTTCACATAACATTGAGTCAAAAACAGACTTTTGTACACCCTGTTTCCAAGTTTCCGAAATGTCCCCGTATGGGGACGAGCCTAAAAAGGCAGGGACGCGTCCCTGTGGAACATATATATATATATATGTATATGTATATGTATATGTATGTATGTATGTATAAGTTTCCAAACAAAACCAAATCTTTTGCAAAATTCCAAAATTCCAAACTTTTTCCCCTTCCGAACAACCTGATTTTTTTGAACATGGTAACTAAGTATATAACTGAGCGTAACCCTATCAAGTTGCATGCAACAAAATAATTGTTTAACAAATATTGAGAGGGGACATTCTTTAGTGCTAGTTGGATGCAATATTTAGAGTGAAAATTTAAACACATAAAAATCAAACCTACCATATGATCTGATTTATGATCATTAGTTAAACTATGGGCAGTACAAATTGTTTCTAATCGAGCTTAAACACACAACCAAATTGCCTGCAACATGGAAATTACTTACAAATGTTGGAAAGAGATATTCTTCAGTGCTAATAACAATCTAAAATCTGATGCAATATGTAAAGTGGCACAGGTCCTTCATAGTCTAAGGCTAGGGGCTAAGATCAAATGAATATTTAAACATCAAAACCTTTTATGTTATTTAATTAATGATTGGAAGTAAATTCGCCGTGACATTTGATCACTACAATGAGTTGGCTTTATATTTTCTTCATTTATTTTTAAAGCGTGGTTATCCAAATGAATCTTTGTCATTTGCGAGAAAGCATGTACTTAATCTTAAATTGTTGTGAAAAAACACAAGATCTTAAGGTTTTGAGCCTATAGTAGGTTACTCTTATTAGTGTGGATTAAATCGTGCTCTTGAATTTTTTTACATGTTCAGGCATTGGGAGACTGACCAAAGATTCACAAGTAAGGCTATACAACTCAAGGAGTAGAAACACCGTGCTTCTATCACCATGTTGTCAGATGTATCCATGTCTTACTGTTTTTTTCCTCTTATTCTTGGCATTCTCTCCTAGGTCTTCAAAATCATAAGCTTCTCTCTCAATCAATTCCTGATATTATCATCACAAGAAAACCTTTTTATTACATCAAATAATCCTGCTTTTATATCTTCATTTCCATTGTGTTCCACCTCCATCCATATCAAGTTACTGCTTTTGGATGAAGAAAGAAGACTGCAACGAGATGGCATTCTTTCACCCCATAAACAGTTCTTTTGTTCTGGAGAAATCAAATGGTGCAGTATAGGAAATATAGCCACAGCTATTCTAAATTAGAATCAATTCAATATGCAGAGTATAAATAAACTCTGTATTCATAAGTTAGAAACACCAGTAGATCAAATGTAGAACAACTCACAAATAAAGAGAGGACCTACATATATGAAGAACGCAGTTTTACTTCTTTCTCATGTACATACATATCTGAGGTAGTAAATACAGAGGTGAGCTTATTAGTCTATTTTCTTGTATGTTACCTTTGTTCTCTTTTAATTTCTTTTGTAATTTCCATATCTTGCTCCATTTGACTATATCATTGCGTTTGCTTCTGAAAATAGTTACGAGGTCCTAAGAATATCACAAAATTTGGCAAAGAAACTATGTAATCTTTGAGATTATATTAAAGGAAAATCACATTGGATACCTCCCTGAGAATTAACAGGTCTAATACACTTCATAGTTGGTAGCTTTACAGCAAAATTACGAAGAGATACATGCGAGATTGGCCCTCCTTTTATAGGAGTAATAAATAGTCCCACAACAGGAATCTCTTCAACATACCATTACCATAGTCAATAAGCTATTACACACCACACAGCAAATTGGATCCAAGTCTCTCATTGTATATTTACAATCTGGATTTTTTGATACAAGGGAGTCCATTTATAAAGAACATGGAAAGTTTGTTTCACAACAAATGGTTTGTTGTGAAAACAAACTATTAGTTAGGGATGACAAATTTGCACTCTCCAAATAGTATGTGCAAATATTCTTAACAAAACTACCACCTGACAAATCTCTCTAATTTTAAGCTTACCTCTTTCCTAGTGTGAACACAAACATGACCAATCTAGTTAGGTGAAAACCAAAAACTCGCCTAGTGTGAACACATCAACACCGACATTTTTAGTAGAGCCTAGCAGATGAGAAAGGAGATGGCTAGGATTTTCAAAGTTATTAACACATTTTGGGTAGCTTTAAGCATCCAAAGTAATGAAAGCAACAAACCATGGGTCTGATAAATTGACCATCAATCCTCGAAGCTTCTTATGGATGTTTCAAGAAGCACACACTTCCTTAGCAAAGGCATAGGAGAAAACAATTACAGAATTTCTAAATTTCTGAATTTCCTCATATTCCTTTTTCCTTTAATTGTTTCTTCTGGAGAATTGTATTTCAATATTTATTATTCACCAGGGTGCTCATAGTTTCTGCAGTTATTTTGAGTTTGGAAAATTACTCACCCAATTTTTTTGGTCAATGCCAATACTATGCCTTAATTTCTTGATAATAATTGCTTTTGTTTGGAGACATGATATGCTCCTAGAACAAATTATCTGGGATCCATGAGGATAAATACAAATGAGTATTAGATTGATTATTGGATAATGGTGCCAAAAACCAAACTTCATTTGTACAGGTTGACGTCCATTCAACTAGTGATAAAAAGAGAAGCAATGTTTTTTTCCTGATTTTAATGGAGCAGTCCTTCAGACAGCCTGGAAATATGACATAATTTTTTGGACAATTATGATCATTATTATAAAGATTTGAGGTTGGTTTTTTTGCAAACTTAGGATTTTTGGGCTCTGAGGAAAGTAGGTACCATTCTATTCATCCAATCAGTAATGTATTTTTTCATTTGCTCAGAAGAGCAAAATATATTGCCATTTTCAAATATAGATTGAACGGGATAATTGTTTTTTGAAGAGGTTTGGAATGTAACTGGTGTTTTGATTCGTTTTTATGGTGCTAGATGTTTAATCTGTTGTATTATTTAAAAAGAATGCACACCTGTTACCTGTTTGTCTTGATTTTGGGCCCCAGATTGGGAGGTGAGTGAAACAAATAACATATCTTGTTTGATATCTAGCCCTGGAAAATGTATGATGCACAAGTTTGGGACTTGCCATAGTTATAAATTCACCATTGTATATTTTTATACTAAAATCAATGGACTTGCATAAAAGAGTGTTAATAGTAACAAAAAGATATTTAACAAACAGTACAAAACATGCAATATATTCGGAGGAATATGTATGATAATAATTTCACAATGTAAGGTATATCTAGATTTTACACTGTCTGAAATTCCAGGTGCCTTTTCTAAATCCTTGCCATATCTTTAGTTTTTCTTAAAATTGTTTTAGATAATAAGCACAATACTTTTAAAAAATTTAGCATTTGACATCCAAGCATTATGTTCTATTTTGTACTCATAATTGTTTTTGTAGAATTGGATTTCCGTTTAGTTTTCCTTACATGGGGTTGTGTTTTTTTACTGTGGTTGGATGGATTTACCAAATGCAATAGACATCTTCTCTGCTATATGCCTCATTTGTAATCTGTTATGTACAAGACAAAAGAGCAAAAGTAAGTGATGCATCTGCAATGAATTTGCAAGTAACCTCCTTTGTGTCGAAATGGGTTTTTACCAATTAGCAAAAAATGAAAAGATCAAAGGGTTAAATGTGACTCATTTGTGGAACTGTGTGATTTCTATCAAGATCTGGTTATTCTTGCTTTGTGGATATTCTTTTACAAATCGTATTCTAGGTAAGCATTAGACTTGTGTTTAGCATTTAATTTGGTATACTTCTATATTCATATACCAATTGATCCTCGCAGCGCCTGCTGGTGGTAGCATTTCATGCCATTGTGTGTAATGAAGCTCAAGAAATACATCCCAACAGTGTAGTGGGCTGGAGTGAAGAACTTTATCCAGGGAGTTTAATAATGTGAAGAATTTCACTGATATCTTTAAAATAGACTATAGCACATTGCCTCCTCGATTGGATTGGTTGGAATTTGATGAAAGTGTGCATAGACAATCAAAATTACATCCAAGAAGGGAAGTCTTAGAGGTATGATTTTTCTGACCCTTTTCATTGTTTAAATGCAAAAGGATGCTATTTTATTACTTTATAGACATAATATTCAAATATTCGCTCTAGAAACTTTACTTCATTGTTTTTCTTTTGAGATGTTTGGTGTATATTTTTTTCCTAAAAGGGCTGGATAAATCCTATTCTATTAATATTGTAGAAAATCAGAAATTCTATTCTGCTTGTAAAATGTGCCCTCAAAGATTTTTGCGAGTAAATCTACGTTGAGAAAGATAGAAGTAAATTGTTTGTTATTTCTATTAGATCTGATATCAAACAGGTAATGAAAGCATGGTAGTGTCAAAGAGGAGCCCCATAGTTGTCATGAAACCCCATGAAAGGGCCAGAAAACCGCTTAACGGGCTTAGGCACTAATACATGAAATATATGGCTTTTGTTGGAATGGGTGGTGATATCATACTCACGATTGTCATTTGAGCCGATTCCTTAGAAATGAGGCATATCTCTTAACACATGTTATGGTATTTCCTCTCATGCACAGCATATTAGTGGCAGCAGAACTATGCTCATCTGTTACAGCGCCAACTTTTGGTTCTTAGTGAACGGCTTGGTCTTAAGACCAAAAACTTGGTGGGGAGAGCCTTATAGATCCAGCCACTTGTTTCTGGAGTTCTATTTCAGTGTTTAATCAACATATGTCATTCTATTGCATCAAGCTGTAGGCCATACATGACTACAAACATGTCCGATAGTCCAATTGAGGGGATGATTTTGGCATGGTTTTAATTGAATATTGATCTTCCAAACTGTATATTTCATAATTGCATAATGATATTTAATGGTAAAACTGTCTATTTTAGGGTTAGACAAGATTAATCAACAATCCTTATGATTCCAGTATTATGCAGATTATGATGGTTTAGAGTGATGATGATGTGATCAAGGTCAAATGAATAACTGTCAACCATTGAGCCAATCATAGTGCTTAAACACAACACGGAAGTGGAAACATACTCACATTCAAAATGGAAAATCAATACATCAAGTATTTGGTAGAAATAAATAAACGCACCACTCTTCTACCCTCTACTCTCCAACTGGAATTACAAATACACTACACCTATTTCGAGTTCTGTATTTTCTGGCAATCTCTTGCAAACTGCACTCTCTCATTTCCTTGCAAGCTTTGCTCATTTTGCCAACTTCTCTATTCCCAATTCCACAAGCCCTTATCTTGAGCTTGGATTGAATATTTATCTTGACAGTTCTTGTTTGTTACTCAAGGGAAGAATAAGCAGTGGGGAAGATGAAATGATTCAACTTCCCAACTTTTACGAAATAACGCGTTGAGATAAAGCCTATAAGCTATACAACTCTAGCTGGATGAAATGTGTTATATGTCCATTTTGATATCCTAATACACGTCCAAGAATCAACATGTGATGTTAGTATTCTATCACTTAGTCACTCCCCATTGTTTCTCGATTGAGTGATTCAAAATCAGTTGCAGCATGGAGTTGCGAGTGAGAGACCACAAAAGCATCTTCAAGATAATGTCACAAGTGATAGACCACAAATCATAGATATTTTTGATGGCACCATTGTGTTCCTCTTGAAAAATCATGGGATTTAAAATAAAACTATGTTCCACCAAGTTTTCGGGACGGGGACGGCAGGGGACGGGGGACATGTTTCCGGGACGGATTTTTTTTAGGCCTTTTTTAGGGGACGACAGGGGATGACTATTAAAAAATAAGGGAAAATTTAAAAATATAGGAAATTTCAAATATTCATATGATAACATTGCTAAAGCAAACCTTAATACATAAACTTAGAGTTGAATTGAGATTTCACATAAGATTTATCATTTAACCTTAAAAATATAGGAAATTTCAAATATTCATATGATAAGTATAACACATTGATAAACTTAAACTTAAAGCATTCCTCACTGTCTTCTTGCATGAAAACTCCCCATTCGTGTAGGAAAAAATTGGTTTGTAACAAGAATATGATATACCAAGATCAAAGACCAAAAGGTTTGGCATTTTGTGGCATATTTCTATGGAAAGAAAAGCGCTACAATATATTTTCTTGTAGACATCCATAAAGTAAATGTTGATAGAACTGTTTGAATTGTGTGGTAGCATATAAATTTATTAAGGATGGATGATAAACAACATGCAGGCTTCAAAATTCAAAATTGAAATCACATGATAAGAATCCCATCAATGTCATGTAATCTAAAGAGACTACAAGTATAAGCTCCATACTTTATAATAGAACTATTTTATTCATTTCTCTCACAACTTATAGATTATACCAATGGATGATAACTAAGACTAACCACACATGACTTCTTAAAGGTCTGCTGTTGACCATTTGAACGAAGCCAGCATGCAGCTTTGATTGAAGATATCCAAAACAAAGGAGTGACATTTAATAGCATATAAAGTATTTCTCTCAATTATAATAGCGGAATATACCAACCCATTTCATCTTCAATCTCCTCAATTATCTAATCAATGCAGACCATTGATTTAAATATAAACATTGTTTTGGTAACCAACTATTTTCTGTTATTGTTAATCTCTTGTTGGCTTTTAGTAGTGTCTTATCGACTCTTTTGTTATGTTTAGTTGTAGTTGACAGTTGTGTTTTAACCAAAAACCATTGGATCTTTGATTCTTTTGTCATATAAACAGAATGATTCATTTCAGGGGAAGGGCACTGATGTGACAGTTCCTCCCTGTACCAAGTGATTGTATTGAAGTTTGAACACTACCTTATGCAATAAATTTGTTATTCAGAAATGAGCTTCTTTTTTGTTTTGATGTTTGTTTTAGGTTTAGGGCACTTAGAAATGAAAGTGGGGGTCCTTGTGGGCCCCCACATTGCTTTACTTTTAATTAAAAGTGTGTTTTTTTTTAAAATGCGTTTTTTAAGGCTGTTTGTGTAGGGGATGGCAGGGACGGCTGGACATCCCTAGTACGTTTAGGGGACTTCTAGCCGTCCCTGTTTTTTTTTTTGACGTCCCCGGACGTTTCCTAAAATTTGCAAAGTTTGGGGACGGGAAGGGGATGTTTCCTACCCGTCCCCGAGGTTCCGAAACGTCCCCGGTACGGGGACGAGCTAAAAAACATAGGGGACGCGTCCCTGTGGAACATAGAAATAAAATGATACTCAACCGTAAGTCCATATGAGGAAGTTATGGTTTCTCCATTGTGTCTTGGGCCACAGAGCCATGAGATCAGCTTCCACATGGTATCTCATTAGCGATTAAATTTGTTGTTGAAACCCTCGATGACAATTCAAATCTCGCCCATGACAAAGCAACGTAAATGGGCTAACAATTGTAGGAAACCAATGGATTGGGGGTTTCCTTATGTATTTGAGAAGGACGGCTCTCTTGTACGATTTGTAATTTGGTTTTATTCTCTTTGGCAAGAAATTAAGAAAGGGACACAATTGACAGATAAGGAAAAATGGTGAACACTTTTGCGAGTGGAATAATGACGTAGAGCCACTCCAGTAGATTGTAAAATGTGATGAGGCCTTCTTTCTTCAGAAGTTGCACAATGGAATATGGGAGAATAATCTTGTGTGTTGAAGACAAAAGAAAATCATAGGGATCCAAAGTCCTATTAATACCGATCACATAAGCGTGATCCAAAGCTCATCTTTTGAAGCTTCCTTTGTCACACAGTCCAGCAGCACTCCAAAATCTACTTCTGGACCCCCAACACAAGGTCCAACAAAATATACAGATGCTCGTGCAACAAAAAACGATTCTTTGAAAGTATCTACTTCCCGTAATCAAATAAATTTGCTGATTTTGATTGAGAAAAGAAACTCCATATGCAAAAAAACGCCCTCACACAATATTTACTGGCACAACTGTTGAATAAAAATCAGATTTCCGTTACTTAATACATGCACAATAAAGGACACATCTATGTGATCTTAACAGGAGGATACAAATGGATAATTAAAACACACAATTACAGGCTCTAAATCAAGCAGAGAGAAGAACCTCATTTCATCAAGATCCAAGAATTTTTGTATCATAACACTTTGTCTACCCCTGAAGTCAAGCCGTTGTGGGAGAATTATGCTAGTGATGTGCAGCTATCTACGTACCCCTTAGGTGGCGACGGTTGAGTATGGGTTTAGCCATATCTAATTGTGCCAAAGGTGCCCAAGAGGTGATTTTTATTTGGTCCTAATTGGCCCATTGATGAAAGCAAATACACTCTTTGGTATACGCACAAGTCCCACTATCACTAGTCACAATATTTACTTGCACAACCGTTGAATAAAAATCAGATTTGAATTATACAATACATGCATGATAAAGCGCACATCCTTGTGCTCAAAATAGTAATATACAAATGGATAACTAAAAGACAAAATCACAGGCTGTAAATCAAGCAGAGAGAGAAGAACCTCATTATATCAAAATCCAAGAATTTTTATATCATAACACCACAAATTTGTCCACCTCCGAAGTTGAGCAATTATGGGAGAATTATGCCACTGATGTCTAGCTATCTATGTACCTCTTAGGCGACAACGGTTGATTATGGGATTAGCTGCATCTAATTGTGGCAAGGATGCGCAAGAGGCGGTTATCATTTAACCCCTAATTGACCCGATGATGAAAGCAAATACCCCCTCTGATATTACGTGTAAGTCCAATTGTAACTAATCATAAACTAAAACCCCTAGTTTTTCCAAAGTCATTCTAGGAAGCAATCGTCACTTAGGATGAATAAGTGAGAGTCATCTTCCTCAATCATACCCTTGAGATGAATAATTGATACGCCCATTTACCTTAATGATGAATGATTTATCCTATTAGATACCCTTTAAGCCATCATACGACTGTTCTGGATGACTACAGACCCCTTTTGGTGCCCTGAAATGCATTGAAGTTTCTAAATTTAATAAGCTGACCAAAAGGACGTACAAGGGTACACTTTCATGCATCCTTTTGGTTAAGATAAGGTTTGCCTTGTGAAACAATCCAAATGACCAGTTTTTGGCCCATTTTTGGCCTAAACTCATTCAATGGACATGTGAGTTTTAGAAGCTTCAGTCATTATTTTAATGGGAAGAAATTCATTTAGAAAATACTAACGGAGCACTGACATATTCATGCAACAAGCTTGCACAGGCTGATCCTTGGTTGATCAAGTTAACCATGTAGCACCCTTTCTGTACCATTGATTAAATGTCTTTCAAAATCAATCAATCCCTAACTATGGTTATCCCTACCAGTTAAAAGGAGGTCACCCGCACCATTCTAAGTTGTTGCAGTTAGAAGCACTTTGATTTCTCTTTAGAGAAGCACATGCTAGCACGGTGTTGGTAGCAAAGATCAAACTTTGCTTGCACAAGTACATAGAAAATTTTCTTGAAGTTAATTTGAGCAAGAGTAACTCTCTTGAGGGTGGCAAAAATAGCTCCTGGCCCTTGAAGGCTGAGGTTGAAGCCCCCTTCTTAGAGCTTGCACTAGCTAAAGAGGCCACCTATTTCCCCAGAGATTAGCTCTTTTAGTTGGTTCTTAGGAAGTCATAGTCGATGACGGTGACTTTGAAGGTGTGTGATTCCATGAGAGGATGCCAAGCAGTGTGAGGGTCCCTGCCTCCACCATGTCTCCAGGAGAGATTGAGCTAGGTGAGCGAATTTCTTCTTTGTGATTTCCTTGCATTTTCATCTAGGTTTTTGACAACCTGGTAAAAGCAATGTAAAGCTTATGATTAGCAAATGAATCTTCAGACTTTTGAGCAGGTGCTGGAACTTTTGTCGCTGTCTTACCAGTATAAACAGAATGCTTAGAAGGTTCTCAGATGAAAGAGATAAAGTCCTATTATTATGACAAAGCCTCAGGGCCTCAAGGGATTGAGTAGGACTGGAGCTACTGCCAGATCTGTCAATATTTTGAAGGTGGGTCAATGTAGGGGCAGGAACCACTAGAAGATGGAGGGACATTGTGATGACTGTCCTGACCAAACTGTGGAAGGAGATTTTGTTTTTGAGCTGAGGCATTGTGTAAATATCTTCTGCAGGATAAATGCTTTTGGGAGGAGTGGAATATTATGATATTGGGAGCATAAATCTTGGAAGTAACATGGTTAGGTTGAAAATGGACATTATCTGGCTGCGGAAGTTGACCTCTAAATTGACTTTACCTAGGGGATGTATCAGAAGCCTTGGGGCTTCTTGAAGCACCTGAGAAGGTGACGTCGGCTCATCATTATCAATCCTAATGGGATGGACTTCATAGGCATTGTAGTTGCGTCGTGTTGTGTAGCTGAGGATTTGTATAGAAAGACACGACTTTTAAATCCTTCTGGTTTCTATTTTTTAATACACCTGTAGGGGTTTACTTGAAATGTGCAAACACTTGAATTTATCGTACTCGAGCCCTCCTTAAATCGCTTTCTGTATCAACCTTGAGCTCCTCCTCTTTGTCGTTTCACAAGAAAATTCCCAGTGCAGTTGGCGAGTTATCAAACTTGAAGGCTATTCTGTAATAATGGCATTTAGGTGAAAATTGTTATCAAATCTAGCAGTAAAAATACTGCCACAAATCCATAACTATTCTAAGCATATGAGGATCCTGATGTCAACCCCCTGGAGCGCGAACCACTCAAAGTGTCAATACCACAGTTCTGGGTTGAGATGAATTGTTTGTTGGCACTGATAACGATATTATAAATTAAAATTTCAATGTTCATCAGAAGAGTTATCAATCTAGTTCCATTTCCCTTCGAACTCCTCTAACTTGGATGAACACACATCAAAATGCTTCATATTTATGGGATTGAAAGCAGCACTATAACATTGATCAAACTGATGAAGTGCTTGAAGGTGATTTTGCAAAGCTAACATAAAGATATACTTGCAAATTGATTTCGTTCTCCTTATCTTAAAGTCATTTCTGTCAGCAGGTTGATATCAGGTCTCCTCTCATAAATATCAGCAGAGAGGTGGGTAAGAAACACTAGTGGAGTGCTTGGCAATTGATTGATAGCATACATGTGTGGGGTTTTGGTTCAATGTGTTTTTTGTGGGAAGAGAAATAGATTTGCGTTAGGTTCATGGTGAAATGTTAATGAGGCATTCATTATGATTAGTAATTTACCTATTGGCATTTATTGTATACAAGGGTAGGGAGAAATAAATCAAAAAGACTAAAAGTAGATGGACAACTAAAGCACCTGTAAAGGACAGATATACATGAAATAGAATGTTAGGTAGACAGCTGGAAATGTTAGGTATGCAGATGGAACAGCTGGATGGCCTAGGTAGATAGCTGGAACAGGTATAGATTAGGTAGACAGCTAGAAACATCAAATGAGATTGTAAAATTGCTGGCATATATATATATATATATATATATATATATATATATATATATAGGCTCCTCCTATTTAAGAAGACACTCAGAAATAGAGACTTACCAGTTTATATCAATTGATATCCGAGGCTAGATAAGGCCTCTACTCTCTTTATGGTCAGACTTACCTGTTGTACCATGTATTAGGTCCAGAGCAAAGGTTTACCGTTTTCATCTCTGGTTTACTTCTGTTTTTGCAGCAGGCACCAAAATCTGGTCCATTATGATGTTTGCCCCCAGAGTTTCTTTAGCGAGCCTTTGATATATTCTGCGTATATCTGATACCCTGCCTTCCAACTTTTTCTGCCAATTGCCAATGCTATTAAAATTTTCACACCAACAATCATCTGCTTCACAAACTTTGCAGTCAATTCTTTGTTGTCAAAATCTGCAGTTTATTTTCTGCTGCGTACACTGATTCCTTAGAGATAGGAAAAGAAAAACTTTCCTTGCACCTCATCCTAGACTATGCTTTAGACTTGCTCCTTTTTTTGGAGATCTGGTCTATCAGAAGTTGTCTTGAGGATTTGGCAAACATATGTAGAGTCAATGTCAAACAAAAATAAATAAAAGGGAAGTATGGATATTCTGGGGAATCCTTCCAGCACCACCCAGAACCTTGATTTGGTCCATCCTATCATCCAAGAGTTTTGTGACCAATGACAGCAACAACAACAACAACAACAAATTGCACGTCGACTTCAACTCATGCAGCAGATGACTAGCATGTTTCAGTTATTGATCTAACCTCCCATAAAACCATACATTATCTCAACAAAGGTTCATCATCTTGGCTTCATCTACACAACAAAGATTTTTGCCTTCACTTTGTACAGGCGTTAAGGAAATGGATTATTCTCCTTTGCTGCCATCTCTACAGGATGCTTGTCTTCCTGTTGACATGGCACCATGCACTCCTCAGATGGTTAGCGACACGACCCATGGTGAAGATATTATTTTGGAGGCTAAAACTTCTCTATAACAGGTTCCACTAGTGAGAAAGTCTTTTGACCACCACCTTACCACCCTGTGGCCTTTTCCAAAGGTTGTTCTTGTATCTCCAGAGGGCCATCAACATGACGTTGTGCATGTTCCTATCACTCCAACTACAATCCACTCTTCTTGGGCCAATTTGCAATTTATTAAACTGATGATGAAATAGCTTTTTCTCATCTCATTTCTCAGTTTACAACAGGTCCCAATTTTGAATGATCTTCCTCGCAACTCCAAGATACAATCTTTAAAACTTCACTGTTGGCATCTTCTCCACCTATTTCATTGCCTTAGATATGTTTTCTCTTAATTAGGAGGATATCTATCGGGTTTGTATTGGACGAATCTTAATCTCGTGTTCCACGCCCGTGTCCAACACTATCCTCGTCACAAGAATACCCACTCAATAGACAAATCCTATTCCATGTAGATCATCAATTGTTGAAGCTTGAATCTTCATATAACGGTATTTTTGGCACTGACGAAAAATTTCAATCTCCAGGATATTTCAATCCCATGTATTCTCATTCAACATTTGGATTATATGAATATCCATTTGGGGACTCCATCATCACAGGTTGTGGTTTGCATGCACTCTTTACTCCATCAATTCCATTTTCTCCTACCTCATCTTGGCAGCTACAAGGTGGTTATGATTTATTCATTGAAATTGGGGACAGTTCCTTTGAGCAAGGAGAAAATGGCGGGGCATCCACTATAGTTAGTAATGTGACTATTGCTATTTATTATATACAAGGGTAGACAGAAGAAAAGTAGATGGACACATGGAACAGCTGTTAAGGACAGATAGAAATGAATTAAAAAGTAAGTTAGGCAGCTGAAACAGCTGGAATGGTTAGGTAGACAGCTGGAACAACTTGATAGATTAGGCAGATAGATAGAAACATCAATTGCCATTGTAAGATTACTAGCCTATATGTATATATATAGCTCCTAAGTAAGAAGACACTAAGAAATATTTTCAGAAATAGAGACATCAATCCATATCAAATGTAGATGGGTGTTTAGTGTTAGCACTATCACAAGTCACAATTACGAACAAAGTTTAAAGGAGTCATAATAGTGAAGAAGGCCAAAATTCATAGTAGTATCAATTTTCAGGTCAAGTTTGGAAAAGGAAGACCATATTATAAGGAATAAAACCCAAAAAACTGTGTAGGCCGATGATATAATAGAGTGACATAAAATTTTGGCAATTAAAGCAGGAAATATGGAAATAATAGGCCTTCAATAGTCTGTGGGGTTAAAACTTAAGATACATAAAGTGAAAGAATGAAGCTGTGGGCATGAAAAGAATAACGTATATATGAAATTCACTCAAAAGTGAAACCTATTAAAAAATAGTAAAAACATGCCTTGGACTGGATTTTCAGGGAGTTGGTGTTGGTTTTTTCCCTTCCATTTAAACACAGATTTTATACTCTATATCCGTTTGGCCTGATAACCCACTAGAATGAGTAGAGAGAGCACAACCACAAACTCTAACCATGACTAACATTTTGAGTGGTGTTGCACTTGCTAAAGGCCACTCATCAGTGAACTCAATCAACCCATTCAAATCCCAAAGAATCAAGAGCTGTTTTGGCTAACTAATCAATCAGCAATCAAGTTTTGCTGCCTTTTGTTATGCTGGGTCTGAATCTGCTGGAATCCATTAAGCATATGAGTACTATAGAGGACATTATTTTCCATTTTCTATCCAACCTGAAGCCAGCCAACATGTCCCGGATCAATAAAAGAGAGAATGACTTAGTGCTCTGTTAATCGAAGTGAGAACCATGCTTGAATCCTCTTCAATCCAAAGTTTGTCCAACGTACAGGCATGTGTTTTTTAATCCAATTGAAGAGACCAATGGTTCTGCCTGATTGTTTGCTTGTATAATTATGCCTTGGTGATAGCACAGAAAAAGTTTACCTCTGGCAGCATCTCTTATTATACCACCTATTCAAACTTCACCCGGATTATCTTTCAGGCACTGTCCAAATTAGGTTTATAAAGTCTTCCAGGAGGTTGGGTTGAAGTGGACTTGACACTAAACGAGAACCAAATTAACTCATACCGGATCGTGATATTCCATCCACTGGAAAGACTTGATTCCATCATGTTGGAAGAATCATACTTGACTTGAAGGGATGAGTTGTAAACAAATGCAGTCCTATGAACCTGAATATTGATATGGTGATTAATGAATCCGGTCCATTTGGGGAGATTGATGCTCATGCTGGAGAGATTCACCTTTCAGAGACCAAATTTGGCTGCCATTCAGGACCCTATTTCTACAACCAGTGGATATTGAAGAAAAAGGCGTTGGTTAGAGTGTGCTATTCTGGCAGTTGGGGCATTTGGATGGGCCAATCCACCCTAGTTTATTTTGGGCCATATGTGGTATGATGAGTGATAAGAATGCCTTTATTTTGGTCCATATGTAGTATGGCCTGACCTCATTCCATTTATGATCCTTAGGCAAATGTGGCTTACTGAGAGATTGATTGATCGAGGAGACAGTGCATCCACCTATTGGTGTAAATGGCCAGATTAACCTGTCAATTTGTGCAGTAAGAATGAGGGGTCTGTTAGCTCACGAAGAAGTTGATGTACCTGGGAACCATATTACTGACCCAAAGAGGAGATGTTCTCTTTCTTCCATCCAAAAGTGTGTTTCGATTTGTTAACTGTAATCAGAAAGTGTGAGGGAGCCATCTCCTTGCAGAGGTTTCTGCAATTCTGTGCATTTAAACTCTATTAGGCCATATTGCCATTCCAGCAAAGATCCCAAAATCAAACACTTCGTCTATTTACCCACGCGCCATAAAAAGTTTCTGTTGAGGATTGATACAAAGTATAATACAATGGCAATAACATAACCATCTGGAATTGGCAACTCAAAACTTTGAAATGCTTATTTCAACCACTTTTCAATATAAATCCATTATGTGTATCCTGACACTATTAGTCTTTTAATATAACATTTACATGTTATTAATTATGCAAAATGAATTAACTACAGTACCACTTGAATCACTTAAGTTCACTCAAGCTGTCATTTTTGCATTTGGAAGCAGACAAGTGGAATTTCGAGGGTTAAAGTGCATTGCACAAATGTCTCCTGACATCTGATTTTCCACCTTTTCCTTGTACTTAGGCAATTTTACAAATTTAGACATTTGGCAGTTGAACCATCAAAAATCTTGTAGTTAGGGAAAATATTTATAAGGCATAAGACACCCAAATCTATCAATTGACATCACCGTGTACCATCACTTAGACTTAAAACTCACTTGCATACTAGATTCACAAGAAATCTTTCTGTACAATGATTGAACTTAATGTTTGATGATGGGGAAAACTTGTTGAACTCTGACACTTAGTGATTCTTGAATGAGACTTGGAAAACTGTCTTTGAAAATCACCATGCTCATGCTGGATTTGAAATTTTGACTATCAAAATGTGGTCTTGTTTGCACTGGATGGTTACATACAAGCATTGTTTGTCATTTGAAAATATTGGGAATAACAATGTCGAAGGTGCAAGACCACATGCAATGGAAAAATTAGTGACACTGTTGCATTCTTCTTGCAAATTTATCCAATTTCAAAAGAAAAGGCACTCAATTTTGAGTCCATATAAAAATGTTATGACCTCTGCAAGTTGTGGGTCTATGACAGGGTGTCATGGCTGTGAGGCCATCACAATGATCTCCAATATACTTATCCTATGTCACAAGGTTCGAGTTCAAGTTCAAGTTCAATGATGATAAAATTTGGTTGAAATTCGTCAGTAGATAAAGTTGAAAAAATTCGCCATTAAGTTCGACCAATAAAAAAATTATTATTAAATTTTTATATAAATACATTAAACATAAAAATAAATCAATAATATAAAATGTAAATTAATAATAAAAATACATTAAACATAAAAGTGAATGTAAAAAGTATTAGATATAAATTATAAAGTTCATTACAATAAAAGTATTAACATAACAACTAAAGTTCATCATTATAAAAATATTAAAGTTCATAGAAATATATATAATTAAAGTTCATTAACTTTAAGTTAATTTTAAAGTTTAAAGTTAAAGTGTTAACAGCTAATGTTCGAATATTAAAACAAATGTGAAAGTAAAACTTAAAATAAATTAAAATAAACAAATAAATAACAAAACATAAAATAAAAATATAGTTTATAACCTAAACTTTATAACAACATGAGACACTTGAGTCTCCACCAAGTTGCGAGTCAAATGGAGTATTACCAGTCGCAGTCGATGGAGTATTACAGTGTCAGTCGAATGGTTGTATTCTTGCAGATCCACCTTGACCGCCGTTAAAGCAAGTCACATTTGACCGCAACTCATGAACTCACAATCGAAATGACACTCGACTACTCGAACCGAAATGTTTTAGGGTTTTTTTAGGGCTTTTTAAAAAGCGTTGTATAAGTTTTTTTAATGATGAATATCAATGAATATTCGGCGTTTTTTTTGGTTGAATGAGGTTCGGCGATTTTCGAACTTCATGTCCAAAAATTGCCGAACCCTGTGACTTAGTACTCATCATAAGATGATTTGTGACACGCAGATTCTTTTATCAAACTTCAAATAAATGGCCTTGAATATGGTGTTGTCACACCGTGTCGTGGGACCACAAAATGATCCAAAAATGCAGTATCGAGCTTTTTTTTCTAGGATGTTGCATCAAGTAATGGGATGGACTAAGAATACTTCCTTCCGTAAAAGGCTATACTATGTATAAAAGGCTATATAGTATATATACCGGATGTACTTGCAAGAGATATTGTATACCTTAACTACAATGTTGTCGGAGAGGCATACATACCTTATTTGCATTATTGTTTCTTACACACGTATGTAAGGTGCGCATAACAATCTGCGGAGTAAGTTAGTTGTTTATCATTAGTGTATCATGTCTATCATGGTTGGGTCCCATACTTAGTGATCCATTGTATTGTATGAATTGAAATAAATATGCAAATGCCAATGATAGAATACAAAATAAATGAATCCATTGTATTGGGAGAATAAATAAATCACTTAATTATTGAATGACTAGTTGGGCATTCGAAGTTAGGTACGGGATAACCACCACATGGTTGTGTATCATTAAAAGTATAAAAAGCTGTTTGAGCAATTAATATTTATGGGGATACACACCATTGTGTACCCTTAATATTAATAACTCTTTTATATACAAGTATATCATTATATATATGTATGTATTTATGTATATATAAACATTCAACCACTATTAACTAATTAACTAATATAATTGTTCATGAACAAATATGAATGGAGAGGTATAATTTTTGCCCAAATGACCCTCCTACTCATTTTGTTCAACCACATCGACCTCCTTGTTGTATCATGATTTGTGCATACTTTCACGGTCTCTTCTAGTGTTTTCAGTCCACAAGTAACTTTTGATAGTCCGGAGGGCTCGAAGAATCTAAAAAATTGGCTAAGTGTTGAAGTGACTTAACCAAGTCAGACTTTCAGAGGTTCAAAGCACGCGTTTGCAATTGGCTTGTAAATTGCGCCTTGAACCCGATTCCCACTTTGATCACATCCATTTGTTTATCAAACTTTTAGGGACCAAAAACATGCTTGTAATTTGCATGTAAATTGTGCCTCAAAGTCCGGATCTGAATTGGTCACGCTCTAGTGCTTTGCGGACTTTCAAAGCTGTTGAGCACTTTTGCATATAAATTGCTCGTGGAGTTTCGGTTACACCGAAGATTGCGTCGGACTTTCGACGCGTGCACAAGCAAGTGAAAACGTGCAAAGTTCTATGGTGGGGAAATCATGTGTGCAAGCAAGTCAAAAGCTTGCGAAGGTCTACGATGGGGAAATCATGTGTGCAAGCAAGTCGAAAGCCCACAAAGGTCTATGTCGGGAAATGACATGTGCAAACAAGTCAAAAGCCGCAAAGGTCTATGCCGGCGAAATCACGTGTGCAAGTCAAAATCCCGTGAAGGTCTATGGTGGGGAAATCAAGTGCGCATGCAACTTAAAATGCTGCGAAATCAAGTGCGCATGCAATCAAGTGCAACCCAAAACCACACACAATGTTTAGCCGACTTTTGAGTTACACGAGCAACTCGAAAGCCCTCAAAGATCTAAGGGGGAATGAAAAGGGTGGCCATGTTTGCTTCTAATCGGCCAATCGGGGCTTGCCATGTGGCCGAGTGACGAAAAAGGAAGAGGACAATAGTTGAAATGTTAATTTTTGTCTCAAGTTTAATGGCGCGAGTGGGCGGTAGAGCTCTGATTTTTGGGCCATATCTTCTATTCTAGAGCACCACATCGAGCAAAATTGGATCCATCGAGAAAGTCAGCCGAGAAACACTTTGCAATGGATTATATCTTGGACCCCAAGCTGCCCTATTTGGTGAGCAATATGCATTTGAAGCTCCCGAATTTCGTTTCCATTAATGCAAAGGCCAATTAGTTGTAGAGCTCGATGAAAGCCTTTTTCTTGAGTCGAACACTTAAATTATAAGCGCAAACATATTTTCAATCAAGGCACTGCCCATTTGAAACTAACATGGGATCTCTTAACCGTTTTAGTAGAGATTGAGCCATTGGACATCAAATTTGATCATTTATTGCTTACAACTGCATTTTCGGGGGGATTTTTGGAGCTCAGAGCTTCAAATCTCTTGTCTCTTTGGCTCTCTTCATATCTGCTCTGTTATATAGAACATCTCATTGTAAAGGGTTCCTCTTCCCTCAAATGTAAGGTTACTCTGCTCTTTTGAGAGCCAACTATTCTTAAGTGTCATAACATATATTTTTTTGCCTTTTGCAATGCTCCTAGTGCCTCTCTCATGATTGTAATAGATTATGCAAACTCTAGACATATGTTTCTTTGCTTCATTTGTATTATCCTACTCGGGATATTCCACCTCACTTGGAGTTTCCCTACACTTATGGGATATGCTTGCTTAGGTGTACACTTGACTACACTATTCTAGGTGTTGGTTACCACTTGACTACACCATTCTAGGTGTTGGTTACCACTATTCTAGGTGGAGATTGCCTTGATTCTAGGAGGAGGTTACACATTCACCTCCTATATGTACATCTCTTGCATTATTTTATTTGATCGTATTGAGTTAGAGCTATTTCGTGTTATTGCAATTATCTCTCTTGTATTTTCGTAATTTGCAGTTTTGTATGCTTGCATTGTTTTGTCTTGGAACAATTCACGTCTCGCATCATTCACCTGTGCATTCTTCAAACTAGTAGATCCGTGGCACTTCTTTGATATATGGCTCATATCTGCCCTTTGGCATTGTGTTATTTTTTTCTTGCCTTCTATTTCTTAGTGAATAAAGTGTGTGTGGGTTATATTTGCAGGGTCTTTGAGTCATTGTGTTGTTGAAAGACTGAGGGAGAGTGAACCCCAAATTTCTTTAGTGCATCACCATTTTTATTTCAGTTTTCTCCTTCTCCCTTTTCCTCTTGTAGAGTATTAGCTTAGGATTAGTTTAATGGTTAGCATTAGAGTAGTTAGGACAAGAGCAAACTTTCTCTAGGGATTTGTCTCAAAAGAGCCAAAAGCCAAAGTCCCACACCTTAGGAGGCATTCCCATTTGTTTCTATTGAGGAACCAAACCTCCATTTTGGTATTTTTGGGCGCACATATACAAGAACCTACAATTTCTAGCATGCTCGGTGGGACCATTCTTGCTTGAAGAAGTTAGACTAATTTTTTAAGTGCATGAATTACTAATTTTGTACTAAGTTGTGGTGCGTTTCTAGTTATTTGGTTTTTGAGACATTTCAATCACTTGGCGATTCCAACATGCTCTGTTTTGCAGAATCAAGCCTTCATTATAGTACATGAGAAATATTCAGAGGAGCACTCAAGAAGGTGGGAATTTTGAGTTCTTTCAACTTTCACCAAGAAGAAAAAACATACCTATTCAAAGGCCTGTATCCTCGTTCAGAACTCAATCCACTCCACCAAATAGCTTTCCCCATACCTTCATGAGAAATTTGCATCCATTACCCCTATGGCCCGTCAGAGAAACCATCATTTTGTGGCATTTAACAGAGGCAAGCCCCTAGCCCTAAATGCCTGGAATGATATCCCTGTCTTAGCTCTCAAAAGTATTCCATACTTCAGTGGCGAGACTGCCGATACCCCTGCTGAACACATCAAAGACATTGCCAATATCTGCTATTTACACCACAAAACCTAGGATGATGTCCCTGTTAGGCTTCTAGTCTCCTCTTTTAAAGGCAAAGCTTTGGACTGGTATAGAGGTTTGCCTCCTAATTCCATAGGGAAATGGGATGAACTTGGAGAAAACTTTTACAACCACTTTTAAGAAAGAGGTGACAACTTGTCACTAATGGAGCAACTTACTACAGTTAAAAGGGCACCCACAAAGGTAATGATTGATTTTAACTATAGATTTCAAAAGACATGGGAAAAAATCCCACTCCTATTGAGGCCATCTCCCCATACTGCCTTCCTCTATTATCTCAAAGCCTTAAACTCTGACATTGCTGTCATGATACAGTCCATGGGAGGAACAATATTGCCAGATGCTTATGCCATCTCCATCACAGCTGAAAACAACCTCATACAAGCGAGGACGCTAGCCCCAAGGCCGCCTATTCTTCTATTCCCTGAAATAACCGCTGCTGTTCCAAGCCATCCCCAAGAAGCACCTCAAACAATTGCTCCTATCCCAAGTACCTCTAAAAATGAACTAGATGAGTTAAAGACCTTATACAGAACTATGGCCAATGAGCTTACTTCCATTAAAAGACAAGTCCAACCAACTCCTAGGCCATACCAGCCTTATAACCGTACATACCAACAAAACAAGATGCAACAACTAGGCCAAATTGCTCCTATCAGATCCCCTCAGCAACAATTTCCAGCCATAACAAATCCAAATAGAGCTTTGGTTCTAGTGCAAAACAATTTAGCTAAGGATATGAGATGGTGCTACCCTTGTGCACAACCACATGACTCAAATATTTGTCATAATGGAAATCTGGGCCAAGCATTAACAATGCAAGGCTCCTTGTTACAACAAGACCAAGTTACGGAGCCATCTTAGTCCTCTACATCTATAGTCATGGAGGAGAACCTAGTTTGTTGGCATGAAGGAGTCTTTTGTGCAGTCAACCAAGGTGAGGGAAGCTTCACCAACCCTTCAGAAGCTACAATGCAAGGGCAAAGAAGAGGCTTCTAGAGCCAAATGTACAGGCAACCCAAGATCCCATGGCGCCACATCCAAAGACAGTCACCCTTGCTGCAGATGGAGGTTTGAAAGAAGCATCTGAAGTGCAGGAGGAGCAGCCATCCACAAGGAGTTCTCAGCCCAAAGTTTATCGGCCTATAATTGAGTAACCAAAGAGGGATTGAGCAGCCTATAATCTGTAGAAGTCTCTTGAGTCTTCTTGTGCCTTTGAATATTGTGAAGCAAATGAAGAAGACCAATGTAAATGTTACAATGTGGGATTCCTTGGTTATACCTGGGCAAATCAATTTACTGCAGGAAGCTTTGAAGCAATTCAAGCATGCTCCAAAAGCTTAGAAGGAACCCACTTCAGTCCCAACCAATTTATATCAGACCAATGTGACTGAAGCAAGTCATTTACCAAAGCCCCCTCCCTTTTATGTATCTCTCATTATTGGCAAGCACTTGGTCCACAATTGCATGATTGAACTCGGTGCCAACAACCCTGTAATGCCCAAACAAATTGCTGATGTGTTGGGAACCAAGTATGATCCTGTCAACGAAGGAGTGGTTCAACTAGATGGGATTGTTGTAAAAGCAGTGGGGGTCATAAGGGGCCTCAATCTGACTTTGCATGTTTGCCCTAGCATCACTGTGTCTCAAGATATTTTAGTCATTGACCTTCCCCTGTGTTTACTATTTTCCTATCTAGGGACTTCACAATAAAAGTAGAAGGTTACCTCTCATCTGATTGGTCTCATATGCTCCTGAAAACAAGATATGCCACCAAAATTACTATTAAGGAAAAACATATCTGCAATTTCAATGTTGAAACTTTCAATCCAAGGCCTATAGAGGCAAACTTTTGCCATTAATTCCAAAGTAGAAGGAGAGCTAGTCCATGAGCCTCTTGAGCCAAGAGGAAAGGTCCCTAATGAACAACTGAATGAAGGGGCTCATGAGAGGTGGAGTTTTGACCCTTATGATGCATTTGAGGAGACTGGCCTTGGTACTTATTGCTTCTAAGTGGACAACCCAACTCCTTGTTTGCTGAAGGAGAACTAGGACTTGGAAGGCATTTGGGAGTTGTACTTTGATGGGTCCAAATGCAAAATAGGTGCTGGTACAGGGGTAATGTTGCTGTCACCAAGTTAGGTGAAGACCTTCTCACATAAGCTCCAATTCAACTGCACCAACAATGTTGCAGAGTATGATGCCTTGATCCAGGCGCTGCAGATTGCAAAAAGAAAAATATCAAGTTGCTGCAGATCTTTGGAGACACAAAGTTGGTTGTCCATCAAGTAAAATTACAATGTTATGTAAAAAAATTCTACTCAAAGCATACAAGCATAGGGTATGGGATCTCCTAGAAGACTTCGATGTAGTCAACCTCCAAGTTGTCCCTACAAATCAGAATGCTGAGGCTGATAGGATGACACCCATTAGAGCCTTATTCGACCCTCCCAAAGACCTAATGAAGAGTTCAAACCAGCAGGTGAAGCAAATTATCAGACCTGCTGTACCTGACAATGATCACCTTTGGAAAATCTTTGAGTGACCAACAAATTATCAACTCTATACAGCCAGAGGTAGAGTTCTCCCAAGATCTGCAGCCCCATTTGCAGGAGTGCTATGGTGACCAAATCATTCAACTAAAAAGAAACAAGCTACCTAAAGGATTGGTCACTTTGGAGAGTGTATTTACCCCAGATAATCAATACAAGGGGGAAAAAAAAAAACGAGGATAAGGGAAGAAAACTACCAAGAGGTGAACATTTTTCTAGGTAAGCATCTCAAGCATTGCAAGGTATCCACCTTGGAGCAGCAGTCGGCATTTGTCCACTTGTGTCAAAGGTAATTTAAGGGGTACAACCCTAAGATCATCCAACATACTATTGAACTATCCTCCGATGCCAAACTAGCGAGGCAAAGGCAAAGACCTATCAACCCAAAGATTGAACCCCTCATGAGAAAAGAGTTATCCAAGTTGATTGAGGCTAGCATCATCTTTCCAATCGAACATTGCACTTGGGCAGCAAATTTGGTCCCTATTAGGAAGAGAAATGGTGAAATCAGGTTGCATGTTGACTTTGGAGACCTTAACAAAGCCTCTTTGAAATTTCATTACCCACTGCCATCCATGGACCAAATTCTACAAACTGTGTTTGGGGCTGAGAGGTTTTCACTTTTGAATGGCTTCTTCTGGATACAATCAGATCCTTGTCTAAGAATCTGATTAGTACAAGACATCCTTCACCATTAAGTGGGGCATCTATGCCTATGCTAAAATGCCTTTTGGATTGTCCAATGTTGGCGCTATCTCAATGAGCCTTGGATTTGGCTTTCAAAGGTCTAATAAGTGATATTATTCTAGTTTACTTGGATGATATTATTGTTTTATCAAAAAGCAAGAGGATCATTTGGATCATCTTGAGAGAACCTTCAATAAATGTAGGGAGTTTGGAGTATCCATAAATCCTAAAAGTGCATATTTTCTGTCCATGAAGGTAAAGCTTTGGGCCATATTGTGTCAAAGGAGGGTTTAGCCATCAACCCTTAAAGAATTAGAGCCATCCTTGTTCGTTCCGTTCCTACCCATAAGAAAACACTTCAATATTTCCTTGGCAAGATCAATTTTGTGAGAAAATTTATTACCAACTTTGCAGGTCTAATGAGGTGTTATTTTCAAGTGGACTCCGAAGAGAAATGACAATTTTGAGCAGATCAAGCTGGCCAGCTCCAATCCTAATCAACCCCAACTTTGACAAAGATTTCATTCTCTACGCTTTTGGGGAGAGAACAACATTGCTGCTATTCTAACGCAAGAGAACCAACATAGTTTGGAGCAGCCCATTGTTTTTGCAGGCCAGACTCGAAGGACTATGAGCTGAGGTATCAGTTTGTTGAGAAGCGAGACATTTCCATCCATATTGTGCAAGATAATGAAAGATCCCAAATAATATTCTTTGCCCTAAATCAGATTTTTGTGACTTGCAAATGAAGAAATAAGACTGTTGAAACCCTTGACCAGCAAACTAGGGCAAAATTTAATTTTTCCTAGCCAAAGCGACTAGGGTTTTTGATGGATCTCCACACAAATCACACTCAAAAATTATGTTTTTTATTCCAGGTGATTGCAAATAATTTTAGAGCTCAGATTATGTAAAAATCAATATTAATTGCAGCCAAATAACTTGGAAAAACCAGATCTGAAACTGAACATAAATTGCCCTGGAAACCCTCTTAAATTGACTTAGAAAAATTAGGAAAATACAGCCCTTTGTTTCACAAATATTTGGAGATGTCTGACAATAATTTTTAGAAGGAAATACCTCTAGAATGATGCCAAAACAGTCCCACAATGAGTCGACCCAACTGCTGCAATAATTCTCTGAAAATACCTCCAAAAACACTGCTGAAATTAATCTGGAAATTTGATTATGACCGCTGGAAATTTCTGAGTGAAATCCCCTCTCAATCCCTTGGGGTTTTCGTCCGCAAGAGATAAATCCACAAGGATTTTCGCCCTTGGAATTTCTGATAAAAGCTGGGAGCTCTGAGCAATGTAAATCTGATAATAAAATTTTGGATATCTCCTAAGCAAGTCAACTTGCTCATATAAAGAAAAACAGCCCCAAAAAGCACCTCCAAATTCAGCCAATGATATTATTTCCCCTCCCTAGGCTGGTCGCATTTTTCCTTAGGGGCTAATTGTCCCACTTTTCTATTTTTTTATCCCACAAGCAAGTCGCATTTTTCCCCTTAATACAATTAAAATTAATTGTATTTTGTCATTGACATTTTTATTTAAATAATAAGCTTTATAATTTATTATATGTGCAACTTATAATATTATAATAAAAATATTTGCACAATATAATAAAATAATAAAACTTAGTCACCCTGGATACCTCTTTTGGCCGTCGGGTAGACGAAAAGGGCCAAAGGTCTTCGTCCTAGCTCATTTAGAAAGAGGGGACATTACAGTCCTCCCTCCCCGGAGTTGCTTGCCCACAAGCAACTGTAATAAAGTTGGGTGCTAAAGTATAGACTCACCCTCCCAAGTAGCATCCTCCAATGGTAAGTCTCTCCAACGAACTAGGTACTCTCGAATCACCTTGTTCCGCAACCTCCTCTTTCTCCAATCTAGAAGCTCCTCAGGGACCAAGTCCAATCTCCCTCATCATCCAATGGTGGTAACTCTGCTGAAGAAATCACATGCTACCCCAATGCCTTCTTTAAGCAAGACACATGAAAAACATTGTGTATCTTACTTTCAGAAGGTAACTCCAACTCATATGCTACCTCTCCAACTCTCCTCACCACCCTGTATGGACCATAAAATTGAGGCTTAAGCTTCTCTGCTCCACTCTTCTTAAGAGTGCTCTGTCTGTAGGGCTGAAGTCGCAGAAATACCATATCCCCTACCTCAAATGACCGCTCAATCTTGTGCCTGTCTGCATACATCTTCTGCTGATTTTGGGCATGCTGCATATTATCCTTAAGTGTCTTAAGGATATCCTGGCTGTCTTGTAAGCACTCCCGAGCCTTAGGGGCTCTACTATCTCCAAATGCCAAATCCACAAAGGATCTCGCGTCATATCCATACAAAGCTCGAAAGGGGGTCATGCCAATGGACATATGGTACGTAGTATTGTAACAATACTCGCACAAATAAAGCTGCTTCACCCATGCTCTTTGCTGTCCTGAAACATAATTGCGTAGGTACCCCTCGATCCACCAATCTTTCGCCTCGCCCATCTGTCTGCGGATGATAGCTTGTGCTCGGAGTCAACTCGGTACCTGCCAATCTAAAGAGCTCCTGCCAAAATGTGCTCATAAACCTGCTATCCCGATCATTGACAATATTCTTCGGAAGCCCATGCAACCTGAATATCTCCCGAAAAAATAAATCAGCCACCTGTGGTGCCTTAAAGCTGGTGGGAATAGCAAAGAAATGCCCATACTTGGTCAACCTATCAACTACCGCATAAATGCGATCATGCCCCTGCACAATTGGTAGTCTTGTAATGAAATCCATCGATATGCTCTCCCATCTCTGCTCTGGAATGGGTAAGGGCTGCAATAAACCTGTAGGGAAAGTATGCTCGGACTTGTTCTGCTGACAAGTCACACACTCACGAATATACCGTAGAACATCCTCCTTGAGACCCTTCCAAGAGAATCTCTCTCTGACTTGCCTGTATGTCTTAAAATAACTTGGATGTCCTGCTAATGGTGCATCATGGAGTGCATGTAGAATCTTGCCCTTGAGCTTAGATTCAGGTACCAAATAAATTCTACCCTTATAATAAATCAAATCAGATATTACCTGGTAACGCTCATCCTGAATCTTGCCATCCATAATCTCGCATGCCAATGTGTTCTTGGAATACTCAACCAACAATTGAGATTTCCAATCTGCAGAAATCTCACTCACGGAATATAGGACAACAATATGTGGCTTCCTCGAAAGTGCATCAGCCACTACATTCTTCTTCCCCTTGACATACTCGATGTCAAAATCATAAGCCTGGATCCTGCTGACCCACTTCTTGCTACCTCTCATTAAGCTCCTTCTATTCCAAGAAATACCTCAAGCTGTTGTGGTCGGTCCTCACCACAAACTTCCCACCCACCAAATACTGTCTGAACTTCGCCAATGCATGCATGATGGCGAGCATCTCCTTGTCATAGGTGGAATACAACCTCTCGTTCTCCCTCAACTTCCTACTCTCGTAGGCAATGGGATGACGATCTTGCATCAAAACTGCACCAATACCTGAGCCCGAAGCATCACACTCCAAAATGAATGGCCTAGAGAAATCTCGGAAGAGCTAGAACTGGACAAGTGCTCATCACCACCTTGAGCCTCTCAAATATCACCTGTGCCTCATCTGTCCATCTGAATGCTCCCTTCCGTGTGAGATTTGTCAATGGTGCTGCAATATCTGAATAACCTCTCACAAATCTCTTGTAATATCCACATAGTCCTAGGAATCCCCGCAACTCTGATATATTCCTAGGTGGAGGCCAATCCTGCATAGCTTGTATCTTCTCCTGGTGGACCTTGACCCCGTTGGCCCCAATGACATGCCCAAGATACAATATCTCTGTAAGTCCAAACTCGCATTTGGACATCTTAGCAAATAGAGATTGAGTCTCCATAATGCCAAGTACCTCATCTAAGTGCCTCAAGTGGTCCTCCCATGTCCTGCTATAGATCAAGATATCATCAAAGAAAACCAACATGAACTTCAACCGCTGTTGAAGAGATGGTTTATGCATGACTGGAAAGTGGTAGGTGCATTAGTGAGACCAAATGGCATCACCAAGAACTCATAGTGCCCGTAGTGACATCTGAATGCTGTCTTGTGGATGTCCTCCTCCCAAACACAAATCTGATGGTATCCTGAACGAAGATCAATCTTCGAAAAGTAAATGGCCCCATGCAACTCATCTAAAAGCTCATCAATACGAGGAATAAGATACCTGTTCTTGATTGTCTTCTTGTTGAGAGCACGGTAGTCAATGCACATCCTCATAGTCCCTTCTTCTTCACCAACACCACTGAAGAAGCAAATGGGCTAGAGCTAGGATGGATATGCCCCATATAAAGATCCTCTCTATCTCATCCTTAAATTTCTTAGGATGATGATAGGGTGTAGTGATCACGGGCTTGGCACCCTCCTCCAACTCTATAACATTCTCAAAACCCCTGTCTAGCGGTCTACCTGGAGGAATATCACCAAAAACCTGCCCATGCCTATCCACAATGGTCTGAATATCTGTATGCAAATGCTGTCCACCATCTGAAGAAGATTTGGATGAAATGAAGCATTGGGCTGCCCATACAACCTCTCCATGACTGATGATAAACTCCATCCGATGTGCTGAAACAACTCTAGGCCCACCATTTGAAAGAGCTGTAGCACAATCTTCTTCCCATCTGCCATAAACTCCAACTCCATCCGTCTGAAATCCTGCACATATCTCCCAAGAGACTGAAGCCACTGAATACCCAAAACTACATCAATCTCTCCAAGTCCAACTATGTAGAAATCATTTGTCAATGTGTAGTCCCCTAGTTGGATACTAAGCTGCGGAATCCGCCTAGTGCAGCTCAGAGCAAAGCCATCTGCCACTTGTACACTGAACCCCTCAAACTCCTCAACCTGCAATCCATGCTTCATCACAAATCCCTCATCAAGGAAATTGTGTGTAGCGCCACTATCAATCAAGCAGACAACTCGCTGGCCCTTAAGTACTCCTTTCAAACGAAAGGGGTGGTACCTAGGGACTCCAAAAAGTGAAGCAATAGTACTTGAGCCTAATGTCTCCCCTCTCCAAGCTCTATCTGGGGCTGTTCCTCATGTGCACCGTGATCATCATCGCTGTCCTCTGTATCTGCATCTGGTGAAGACTCCTCTACATCTGATATCACCTCAATAAGGTGCACCTTGCCTTTCCCAAGGCAGTTGTGTCCAGGCTCCCAATGGTCCTTGCAATGAAAACAAAGTTTATTCCTCCTCAACTCATTCCGAGTCTCCTGATCCATCCTAGGAGGGGGAACACTCTTCCGCTAGTTAGTGGAGCATTGAAAAGGTTTGGAGCTCGTGGAAGGCTTCTTACTAGACTGGTAAGAAGTGGGGGATGTCTCCAAATCTAATCTGTGTCGAATGGCATCGTGTAATGTCCTAGGCCTAAGGGCCTTGACCAATCCCCTCAACCTGTCATGAAGTCCCTCAATGAAAAGCATCACCACACGTCTCTCAGGCATCTCTAGCACCATCACTGCAATCCGCTGAAATTTGTTGATGTAAGTATCAACGTGCCCACTCTGTTGAAGCCGCACCAAATCCCTGTAATAAAGCTTCACATCTCTGCGATCAAATCTGGCAATCAACCTCTCACTAAACTCCCTATACGATCGCAACAGGTCATGCCTCTGTGTGATAAGCCCATTGTGCCACCAATCGTATGCCACTCCCTCAAGGTGTAAGGTAGCAAACTGAATAGCCTCCTGCTCCTGCATAGGCTTGAGGGTGAGGTATGTATCAAGTTTGTGGATCTATGCCCATGCCCTGACGCTAATCTTTCCACTACCATCAAAGGTGGAAAGGGTCACCTTGTTGGTGGCCTGCACTAATTCCCTATTCTGCTATGCTCTAGGCCTCTGTACCTGTTTAGATCTCAAGTTCTCTCTCCTTTGAACACAGTACTGGTGAATGGGGAAGGCATTCTGTACCTCCTCTGGTAGAGCTCTCCACTCATCATGAGTTGCCATCACATAATCTTGAAAGACTGTGCCCTCAAGTGGGTCCTCAACTACTAGTGGCTCATCTCTCGGTAGGAAGCTAGGCTGCATTGGTCTATCCGCAGTCCTAGTAGATATCCTCTCCTCTGTATATCTCCTCTCGCGTGGAGGGAATTCTCTTACGCTACCCACCTCAGTAGGTGCCCTGCTGTGTTTTTCACATCGCTGGCCACTGATGTAGATCCTTTCCCTTCTGTCATGCCTATCTCTTGACCTACCCATGGCCATACTCTCCATCATTTGCCTCATGGTCTGTATCATCTCATGATGGGAATCGATCATACCTCTGAAAAGATCACGATCTGGGTCAATTGGCTCTTGCCGTGGAGGACTATGTGATCCCTCTCTCCTGGCCATGATTTCAGCACTACTCTCTGTATCCAAATCTGCTAGAATACGTGCTTGACTCCTTGTATAATACTTGTGTGGCCCAACTTCTCTAGGCTGCATCGAGCAAAACCCTCCAGGTGGGAGGATTGCTGCTCGAATACCACTGAAAGATCCCAAATAATATTCTTTGCCCTAAATCAGATTTTTGTGACTTGCAAATGAAGAAATAAGACTGTTGAAACCCTTGACCAGCAAACTAGGGCAAGATTTAATTTTTCCTAGCCAAAGCGACTAGGGTTTTTGATGGATCTCCACACAAATCACACTCAAAAATTATGTTTTTATGCCAGGTGATTGCAAATAATTTTAGAGCTCAGATCATGTAAAAATCAATATTAATTGCAGCCAAATAACTTGGAAAAACCAGATCTGAAACTGAACATAAATTGCCTAGGAAACCCTCTTAAATTGACTTAGAAATTTAGGAAACTACAACTCTTTGTTTCACAAATATTTGGAGATGTTTGACAATAATTTTTAGAAGGAAATACCTCTAGAATGATGCCAAAACAGTCCCACAATGAGTTGACCCAACTGCTGCAATAATTCTCTGAAAATACCTCCAAAAACACTGCTGAATTTAATCTAGAAATCTGATTATGACCGCTGAAATTTTCTGAGTGAAATCCCCTCTCAATCCCTTGGGGTTTTCGTCGCAAGAGATAAAATCCACAAGGGTTTTCGTCCTTGGAATTTCTGATAAAAGTTGGGAGCTCTGAGCAATGAAAACCTGATTATAAAATTCTGGATATCTCCCAAGCAAGTCGACTTGCTCATATAAAGAAAAACAGCCCAAAAAGCACCTCCAAATTCAGCCAATGATATTTTTTCCCTCCCTAGGCTGGTTGCATTTTTCTTTAAGGGCTAATTGTCCCACTTTTCTATTTTTCTATCCCACAAGCAAGTCACATTTTTCCCCTTAATACAATTAAAATTAATTGTATTTTGTCATTGGCATTTTATTTAAATAATATGCTTTATAATTTATTATATGTGCAACTTATAATATTATAATAAAAATATTTGCACAATATAATAAAATAATAAAACTTAGTCACCCTGGTACCTCCTTTGGCCGTCGGGTAGACAAAAAGGGCCAAAGGTCTTCGTCCTAGCTCATTCAAAAAGAGGGGACATTACGAGATAAGTTCTGAAATACACTATTTACACACACACACACATATATGTATGTGTGTGTGTATTTGATCATCTATGTAGCGCAGTTTGCAATATATATATTTTGATAGAACTTTCATTCAAGTGAGAGGTCAAGGGTTCAAAACCCACGACCATATTTTTGTTTAGAAAAATTTCTAAACTATTTTTAAAGAATTGTTTTGATCGTTAAGTATAAAAAATATTAAAAAACTTCAAAGCATTTTTTTTTCGTAAAATTAGTTTGAGTCCCTAAAATTGTGTTTAACGTAAAAAATATGATCGTAGGCCCTAATTTTGTTTTCTTTGATTATGATTTTTTTCTAAATTCAAGAAAATTGTATATAGGGTCCTTTTTTTTGAAAGACTATTTTAATTCCAAAAATGTATTTGTAGGCTCTTTAAAATTATTTTAGGACCTAGAAACTACTTTTAATTTTCCTATAAATTTTCGGAAAGTTTAGAAAAATTTAAAATGGCTTCTTCAAGAAATTTTAAAATGCACAAATCCCAAATGCTAAATGGGTCAAACTCTAACATTTGGAAAATTAGTCTTAAAGCAAAATTCATGGCTAGAAAACTATGGGGTATTGTAAACGAAACTAAGAAAACTCCTTCGGGTAGGCAAACAAACTTTGAAAACTTAAATGTTGTCCAATAGAGATCTTAATTCTTGCTACGAAGCATTAAGGATTAATTCTTGCTTCATATAGGAAATCAATAATCCTCCAGTGAAGCATGAAAACAATTAGAATTACTGCATGAAGGAATTCGACTTTCTAAAATCATCAAACTCATCCTAGAAATGATCACCCTCCTATGAAGGGAGATGAAAAAGTCGTAAACTTCTTTGCTAAAATAAAAAACATAAAATCTCAGTTGGATGGTTGTAACTGCAATCTGATTCATGATCAACTACTTTACTTTATAATTCAGATGAATATTCATGAAAAATTTAGTAATTTCATTTCTATTCTAAACTCTAAATATCAAAATGAAACTGATATTCTTAATTTAGATACTCTATCTTCTCTTCTTATCTAAGAACAACAGGTTATGAAAAAATTGATTCAAAAGAGAATGCCACTCAGCACTTCTCTCTCAGAATCAAAAGACCTTTGTTTCCAAAACTAAGGAACTCAAAACTTTAAACCAAATTTCAAACCAAACTCCAAACCCTCTTGTGGCTACAACAATAGTGGTAGTAAGAAGAACTTCAACAAAAATTTCAAAGTTAAACCGAATGTAACCCATAACAAATGAGGCAAATTTGGTCACAAAGAGAAAGATTGTTATCAAAACAAGAAAGGATCAAGTAACATTTTTTTCAAAATAACAAAGAGGAAGATTATTACTAGAGCAAGAAAGGATCAAATAACAAGGAAGAAGAAATGATCAGTTTGTAAAAGTAGAAGACAATCATATCATTCTAATAGTACTTTATATTAACGACCTTTTAACTAGTAGTTCAAATTCCTTGATTCTTAAATACAAATCTAAGGTGAATCATTTTTTAACTTAACTAATTTAGGTTTGCTTCATCATTCTCTTCGCACAACCATAGTTCAGATCAAAACTCAGTTTTGGTATCTTTAAAAGATATGCACTTGATCTTCTCATCAAATTGAATGTAAACTTGTCCCTATAACTATTGAAGCTGGTATAAAACTTGTTCCAAAACTTGCATGTGGAAGAGAAAATCCTACCTCATACTGAGACAACTTGTTGGTAGTTTAATTTATTTAACTATTACTAGGCCAAACCTTTCTTATGTTGGGTGTTGCTTCTAGATGTATGCAAGATATGCACTTGATCTTCTCATCAAATTGTATGTAAACTTGTCTCTATAACTATTGAAGTTGGTATAAAACTTGTTCCAAAACCTGCATGTGGAAGAGAAAATCCTACCTTATACTGAGACACTTTGTTGGTAGTTTAATTTATTTAACTATTACTAGGCCAAAAATTTCTTATGTTTGGGTTTGATTGTAGATTTATGCAGGATCCATATCTAGATCATTAAAAAATGACAAAAAGAATATTAAAATATATCAAAAATACAATTAATTATGGTCTTTATTATTCTTTTACAAATGATGCTAAGTTATTTGGATATTGTGATTCGATCATGCTAATGATATTACAAATATGAAAACTATTTCTGGATATGTTTTTAAGTTTGGTACATGTGCTATTACTTGCTGCCTTAATAACCACATTCGCCGAATTTCAAGCCAAAATTTTGAAATTTGTTGAATCGCAAAGCACAAGAAAAATTCGCTAGAAATCGCGAATTTATTTGGATGAAAAAGTTCATTAAGATTTGTTTATAAAATTCGTCTTGAAATTTGTGTTAAATTCGTTGAAATTCGTGTTTAGGGTTCACTGCTGTTAGGGTTTTCATTTTTGTCGATTTTTGGGTATATATTCACCCTTGTTGCCATTTAAGAGTATATGTATACACTTTATGTCGCCTCAATTATGCGAGGCATCGATTGGGGTAGCATGAATTTGAGCTTGGATCAATGAATAGGGTTTGTTTTGGTGGAGGAGCCTTTGGAAAGCTGTGTAAGAGATCGCTATCATAGCCTGAAGGACTATCCAAAGGACTAAAACAGTCCATAGCCGCCATTGTTTTTCGACATGTGAAGTGAGTCCAAAACAGTTATCAATCGAAGACGACTTCAAGCTTATTATGCTTTATTTTTAATTATTTAATGCGTGTTGCAACTTTGCAAATTATTAACTATTTTATTAAGCTTTAAATTTAATGTATGGATAACATAAATCTCCAAGCTTATTAAAAGTAAAACCTAGAGGCATTTTAAAATTATTTAACGTTTGTTTCAGAATTATATAGATTATTAACTATTTTATTAAGTTCTAAATTAATGTACGAGATAATATAAATTATTAGTTCTATTATGTTATTTATATGTAAATGTATATTTCTTATAATCAAATTTAATCACGAATTTTGGCGTTGATTTTTTTAGCATTGAATTTTTGATATATTTCATCCTCGACAAATTTGAACATGAATTCGATCATGCAACTTAGCTTGTCGCATAAAAAATAACCAACAATTTCTATCTCATCTACAAAAGCGGAGTATAAAATTGTTGTGGAAGCTCAAAAAGAAGCAATGTGATCGAGAAGATTGTTGGAAGAACTCTATATGAGTATCAATGAAAGTACAACACTTGTGTATAGTAGTAGAAGTTGCATGGCTCGGCCTAATATCCAGTTCAACTTTTGAGATTTGTAAAAGATGATACAAGATATTAAATGGATATGGAGTCACACCAAAGTGTGTATGTGAGCAATATCAAATGGATATGCAGCCACACCAAAGAGTGTGTGTGTGTGTGTGTGTGTGTGTGTGTGTGTGTGTGTGTGTGTGTGTGTGAGCAATATCAATGGATGCCTATCGTATGATAGTTGGGGACGCCCATCTTGTCAATATTGGAAACATCCAATAACGAATTGCATCCAAATATGTTTTGAAAGTTTTGCAAATCTAGATCAATGCTATGGCCTTTGAGCTACCATTGAGGGGGAGTGAGCATCACAATGCCACTTCCTAACAACTCTATATCTTCCTTCTCTATACTTCTTTTATATTGTAAAAAAATTGTAAAAATCTTCTACATTGTAAAAAACATTCTATGTGGTTTATTCAGAAAAGATCATCCTATGTGATTTTGTGTAAACATCACCCTATGTGAGTTTATAGGGAACCCAGAGAAGCATTGTGTTATGGAGATTTATTGTTTTATAAAGACTCTAGTAACTCATAAAAGGCTTCATGTCCGCACTTATCCATGAGGAACTTGGGGATGATATTTGTTAGCTAATCCCATTAACATGCTAGCCTAAAATCATCCTATATGGTTTAAGGATTGTAAATCCTTTTGTATAAAAAGATAATATTGGTATGTATCCCCACTAAACATTAAGGGGGAGTGTTGGAGCAATTAATATTTATGGCGATACACACCCATCAGGCCCCTTAATATTATTAAAACTCCTTTATATAAAGTATAGCATTATATATATAAAAACAATCAACCATTATTAAATGATTGGTATTTACCAAATAGCCTATATAATTAATCACGAACAGTTATGAATGGAGAGGTATAACCATTCATGGTTATTACGCAACCTCCATTATAAAAGTGAGGTATCCTAAATGTGCGGTACACACAAGAAAAGATTGTTTTGAATTACGTGAATGATTATTGAATGAAGAATTGAGAAGGAAGGTCTCATGCGGATTCTTGGTCTATAATGGTCAAACAAATGGTTTTAAGTTCCTCGATTAATAAAATTGGATAGTTCCTTTCCGTGGGGTTTTTACTTGTAAAGGTGTTGTATATATCTTTCCCCCAGGTAGATATAGACAAGCGTAAGAATATAGAAAATCAAAGAAGCTCAAATCCTCGACATTTTGCGCCCGCGCGCAGTAAGAGCGCATGACAATGAGTGTCGGCAGGGTAAAGGATGTGCCTTGGCGCGCGAGAAGAGGTGCACGACACGGAGTGTCGACAGAGAAAAGGATGCGCCCTTGGCGCATAGGAATGGCGCACGACACGGAGTGTCGACAGAGAAAAGGATGCACCCTTGGCGCGCTGTAAGAGCGCATGACAATGAGTGTCGCAGGGTAAAGGATCGCCCTTGGCGCACGAAGAGGATGTCGACACACACATGGACGCCAAGGCGCACCTTCAGAGGCGCAACATTTTGAGCGCCGACAGAAGCGAGACCACCGGCGCAGATTATTCAGATGGCCATAACTTTTGACTGGGAGCTTGGATTCATGCAAGGTTGGACTTTTGGAAAGCTTACGAGGTCCTCTCATCCAACTACATTTGGATATCTTTAATTGGGTGAGAACAAATTCTAAAAATGCAAAATACAGTTCGCTACTTTTGGGTTCATTTGGGTTCTCACCTACCATCATTATGAGATGAGTTAAGTGCATTCGGAGGTGGTTGGGGTAGTTTTGGAATTCCTCTCTTTTCTCTCTCATTCTTCCTATAAATTGTAAGGAGGGGCTTCTTTCTAAAGGTTGGACATTCTTGTTTTGCCCCCCTTCTTCTCTTTGGCAGTGAAATTGTGCAGATCAAACCTCCCATCTAAAAGCGTAATGCAACTTTGCCTCTGGCATTTGTAATGTATTGTATCAAGCTTTGGAGCAAATAATGCATGTCTCGTGGATGGTTCTCAACCCCTCTCGTATTCGTTTTGCATCCTCTCGATCTTTCATTGCATATCTATATCTGTGCATGATCTTGTATTGCATTTTAATGGTCTGTGTTTATTGGCAAGACAGGTGTTCTTCATTCCTCGGTGCATCACCTTTGTAGTTTAGGTTTTATTTTATGCATTTTCTTACCCTGTCTCCTTGGCAAGTTAGATTAGGTTTTTGGTAAACCCTTTGCATTTTCTACGTGTGCATCTGAACAGAGGAATAGGAACCGGCCTTCATCCGGAGAGCTTTTCCGTTTTCGCAATGTCCCACACTTGGGAAAAGCTCCATGTTATGCAATCGTACTGAGAGTCTCAACCCATCGTGTTGCAGACATTCAGGGGTGCTGCGATTCGTCATCAACAGTGTGTTTCCGTGTTAGATCTTGTGTTCCATGTTCATTCTTCTTTCCTGTTTAGTATTTCAGTTTATTGCATTTGTATGAATCTGTAATTCAGTTTGCAACCTTGTCATAATTATTAGAAACATATAATCCTGGAACCTTAAATAATTTGACAAAAAGGAGGATGGCTCCCAAAAAGACACATTCAGCCATCTTTTCCCACCTTTGTAATTCTGATTCTGAAATTAATTAAAGGCAGAGGGTTCCTTACAGTTGTTGAAATGTAAGGGGTTGATTCGGTAAATTCAGGACCACAAGGAGGTGGAATCCCCTCTCCTACATGGGCAAGGAGATACCAATTTTGTTGGTTAATCCCTTTCCTGAAATTTCAATTTTGTTGATAGATAGGCTACACCAAATCTTTCCTGAGTGAATGATTATATACTGCACAGGCTGGTTCAAAGCCTGAACAAGTTCCCATATCGATGATTAATGTGTGGTCAACGCTCTTGCTTGTCAACGTCTTTGATGCTTTTATAAGCATTGCAAATTCCTCTTATTTTTTTTTCGTTTTTATGAGATGACCCTTGTATTAGACAGACCTTCCCTAGCTAATGTTGTATGCTTTCATGTGAATATTTAGTGTATGCATTTATGTTATAGTCATATTTTCTGATATATGTGCCTTGCCTGGCCTCATAACCATCTATAGAAGCCTAGTTCTAGTAGAGGTAGTTGGGGATACTATCTGACATGTACAATAGCATGTAATGTGACATGATATTGCATGGATTACAAGTGATTCCCGTTTGGATACCTGATACAATGAAAAGATACAAATGAAAGATGGAGGAGTGATTAATGAGTTGGTAATGCCACCTCCTTTCTCACTGTCATTACTGTAAGGTAAATGGTTGGCAGCTCCTTGTGGGGTCAATAGGAGACAAAATCAGTCCAAACAACTTGACACACATAGAGGGTATGCATCTCATTCTGTCATATGTAGGAATGGTCACAGATCTAGATAATGTTGAAATCTTCATCCTTGTGTACTATGGGGCGAATTCAATCACAAGTCTTAATGTTGGTTCGCTTGTATTCTTTTTCACATATCTTCCCAACTGATGCAAATGGATTGTATTTGGATTAAACAATATAAATACAAATATATTAGCTCTATGTTAAGTGGCATGCACATTTATTGTAGATCGGTTTCTGCATTCAGACCCAAAACTTGGAAAATAGGGACCATTGCTTCCCAAGGAGGGGTGACTTTTCCATGCATGCAAAATATTTTCAACATGTTTTGACACAAACCAAATCATCCATTGTTCGCCTTGCACCCCTTCAATAAGTCAAGTTGCAGTCCCCTTTGTAGGCCTTCCGCACTGCTGCAGGGAGGCGTGCCTCACAGTCAATATGGATTTGATTGTCCTTATAGATATCTCTGTCATCCTTGAATGAGACACTTGTTCAATGGTTCTTCAGATTTTGATATGAGTTTTCTCCCACAATACACTTAAACTCAACATTGCACATCTATACATATATCTCTTGTAGTGGAAAAGAGCAAACAGAATAACTCCCTTCCACACCCAACACCCCACTTCTACAAACAGAGATGCCAAGTTTAACACGTCTTTGCACTACAACTTCGTACATGTAGCCTATTCTAGCGTCCATGTATTCTAGATACATACTTGAGGAGCACGATTGTACATATTCAGCGAGGATTTTCATTGTGCTAGAGACCTAATATATGGTATGTTGGTTGGTGAGGTGGGAGACAATATTTTTCCTATGTAGTTTGTATCATATAAAAAGAGTCTCATTTAGTGTGTATTGTTCGCATGCTTTGGCCCTTGTCTACAATGTAGTTGTTATGACTGCAATGATGATGCATAACAATAGGAATCAAAACATGGTTCCATTTCCTAACCTTGAAAATAGTAGTTGATGTTGGTATAAGAATATAAGGCTTTATTAAGTTGCTGTTAGTTATGTATGAATGGTTGTAACCACTTCAACAATTTTGTAACCATCACTTGCATAATAAAATGACAGACACACAATCTACAATGTGTGCAATCCACTTCTTCTTTATTCCTTCTTTGTTCAAGTCTTCTAACATTGGTATCAGAGCTTGGTGCTCGATAGGGTTTACAAGTTCTAAATAGAAGACTCTAAATCATTAACAAAAGGGTGAAATTAGAGCACGAGATAGAGAAGAACAAAGTTGTAAAAGTTCTCTGTTTAGGGCACGAAGGACTGTTTGTAAATTGCACACGACATATAAAAGAACGAAGTCACGAAAGTTCTTTTTGTTTATGGTACGAAAGACTATAAATTACAAAAACAATTATTCAAAGATTTTTCAAAGGCACAAATATAGTTTTGAATCTGAATACTGCACATTTCATTCACGTTTTTCTGTTGTCGTGTGAATTTCATAGAATTTCAGGGCATGAGGACATTAAGCGGGATATACATGAACTTTGAGCAGTCACAATTAGTAAAGTCATGATACAGTCACGAGTTTCAAGCAGTCACAGCCAGTAAAAAATGCAAAACAGTCATGCCAAGTGTAGGGCACGAGTTTCATTTGTTCATACTACTCGGCAAGGGCCTTTCGAGAATCTGAAATCTCGTTCATATGATTCGGAAAATTCGAGGGCATTTGAAGTTGCCTAGGGCACAATCTTGGTGTTTATCTGCACTCCCAATTTTTTTAAGGTTGCAAAAGAGTGTTCCTTATTAAATATATTTTTTAGAATGGAAGCTCCATTGGAGAAATATTTTGACTTCAAGTTTCACACTTGGAATGTTAAAATACAATTGCAATTGAGGGATAATAATATGTGGAGAATAGTTAATGGGAAAGAGAAATCACCTACAAATGCGATTATTTTTTTGGATTAGTAGAGCGGAGATGATAAAGCCAAAGCCATTATTGGTCTTGCTTTCTCCGAATCTGAGTTACATCATGTAGACCCAGAAAAATTGTCCAAAGAAATTTGGGATACTCTAAAAAAATTGTTTGGAGCAAAGGTTATGAATGCAATTTTTTTGTTAAAGCTTCAACTTTTTAGATTCAAGATGGTTGACGGAGTCACTATGTCTAGCCACATAAGCAATTTGAGATCTCTTCTTAGACAACTAGCAGAAGTTAATGCCACGGTAGATGACGAGGATGCCAAAGCCATTTTGTTAAACAATTTACCTTCTAAATTCAGCAATGTCATTTTTACTCTTAGTCAACTACCTTCTCAAACTTTGGAAGATATGATTTCAGCTCTCTTAGCTGAAGAAAAGAGAACAATTGCAGGAGATACAAAAATGATCCTCAACTTGAGATGGTGTTATACTCAAGAAATAACTGTAGAAGATCAGATAAAGACAAAGGGGAAATTGAATGTTACTACTGCAAAAACAAGGTCACACAACATGGAATTGTACCATTTAAGCCAACGATGTTCTCAAAGGAAAACTCAAATGCATACCAAATGAAGTTAATGTAGCCATTGTTGAAGATCCACTAGATGCTAAAAATGATGAAGAATACGTAATTTAAAAGCCCCCACTTTGATTATAGGAAGGGATCTAGGGTAGATGAAGCTCAACATGGATGGCTGCCCAATTAGTTCGAGAGTTTGTGGATCTTGGGAATTATACCCTTACGAGGGTCATGAGACAACTTGATGGAGCACTGTGGATGTAGCTCAATATGGATGGTTGTCCAATAATTTAGGAGGTTCATAATTTGGGAGTTTGGGGAGGTGGAATCGGGAACTCGGGAATTCAACTCGGGAACTACACCTTTACGAGGGTTACAAGACAACTTGATGGAATTCTACTTGGTCAAAGATTTTCAAAGAGAAAGCTTCCAAAGAATGCGTAACTCTATTTAGTTTTGAGTTATGTAATTTTAATCTTTTGTCAATATGTTTGTTTTTTGCTTTCTGTAGTGTAAGCTTTAAGAGGGGGTATAAGGATAAAAGACTTTATTAAGTCACTATTTGTTATGTATGAATGGTTATAACCACTTCAACCATTTTGTAAGCATCTTTTGCATAATAAAATGAGGGACACAATCTACAATGCATCTAATCCGCTTCTTCTTTGTTCTTTCTCTATTCAAGTCTTCTAATAGTTGGCCTCTTATTCAAAGGGTATGAAAAGAAAGTTGTGTGATTGGGATGCCTTGCATACACAGTTGGCAGATTTTTATCCAAGGATAGCAGATATGTTCCACTACTCTAACAGTGCAAATCTACTCACTTGATAAACATAACATATAAATCCTATGCATTTGCACAATAAAAGGAGGATAAAAGAATATTTAACCTAGAATATTTGAATAACCCACAATATATATGTGGTGTTGTGGCGGAGGTGATGAGAGACAACATTATAGGTAAGCAGTCGCAATCTAGAGTCATAATGATGCATTCTGATATGAAGCTGTTGCACTGCAATTAATGCACTGTGGTATAGAAGAATGATGATGTGGAAGAATTCAATGTCAGCACTTTTTCCAGAACGATGCACCTTTTTGTAGGAATTTAGCATCTTCTTCCATCATTCAAGTCACCAAGGAGGTTCTGAGTTGGCCTATGTGAGCAGATATCCAATTAGCTCATCCTTATTGGCCACCACAAAGCACTTATTGTCTTCTATGAACCATTTAATGGCTTGTTGGCCCTTATAGGGGAACTTTTCACCACAATACAATTTCTATTTGTCAAAATCATGCCATCATACAATACTTGAAATACTACTTCTGAGTAGTACTTTCATAATCTTAAATTTATCATTGTTTTAGGGACTGAAATATAGATGGACAAAAATAGGACTCCCAGGTCTTTTGTATTTAATCTGGAATTCTTGTATAATATTTTTTCATGAAATGAGGGTGATGCTTAAGCATGCCTTTGGACTTTAGAGGCAATCTGTCTCTTCTAGGAATACAATCTGCGTTGTAAACTTGTTCAGCATATCTCAAATGCATTATTTGACTCAACCACTGAAATTCTAATTATGTATTTTTACATTGTTATTATTTACTAGGGAATATTGATGTATGCTTTATCGCCCACATTGTCCATCAACTACACTTTTCGTATCTCTCAAGCTTGTTGGTGGGTGTAAATTAATATTTGGCAATTCCCTATCCTATGTTTGTATTGACATCAGCTGTTAAGCTCCCAATATGGTTGTTTTAGATGAACCTTGAGTCAAGACAATTAAAATAACACATTTTTATACAATAGGCACACAATTTGCAAATTGATCACTTTAGATGTTATATGTACACTATTGAACTTAGTATTAGAAAATGTGCACAAAGAAGAAATGAAGAGAAAGTGGAATGCACACATGTTCATTGTGTCATTTTATTATGTGAGAGATGGTTACAAAATGGTTGAGCAGGTTATAATCATTTATTAGTTAACACTTAACTAATATTAACCTAATACTAAATTATAAGCCTTATATTTTAATACCCTCTCTTAAGGCTTACACTATAGAAATAATATAAAATTACTTGTTAATTTGGTCTGAGCTTTACACGATTATAACACACAATAATAAAACTTTCTTATATTCATATGCAGATCATACAAATAAATAGCAATAACACTCCTATACTTGAAGAGCTGCTCAAAACAACTCACTCCACAATTGTCTCCACAAGCTCCTATATACGTGAGTTGTTAAAACAACTCATAGCATTAATATTCACCTAATATTATTTTCTACCCATAATATATTCTCACAATTATTTCCCAATAATGTGAGCATTAATATAATTTCCCAACATTCCCCCCCCCTTAGTGGGGAAAACCTCAATCTCGTACCTGTACCTACTTTCATGATTTGGTGATTTTCACAGGACAACCATTAAACCTTGATGATAGTTTTGCATATGGCTAACCAAAAACCAAAAAGGTGGTTTTACAAGTGGTTTACCACAAACCAAAAGATGATGGTTTTGCATATGGTTTACCAACAACCAAAAGTGGTGGTTTTACAAGTGGTTTACCACAAACCACAAATGATGGTTTTGCAAGTGGCTTACCAACAACCACATCACGATGTGCAATACTTTCATTAGCTCTCATCAATATCTCACCTCAAGGGATGTCATAGGAAATTCTGTTCATACCCAAAGTTTTCACAATGGAAATGGAACATTGGTATTATGTTCCCCCTCAATGTGAAATTTCCATTTATTCAAACAAGAACACTGCAAATGAAAACACACCACACACAAATGAAAGCAAACACATTGAAAAAATGTCACCAAATCTCTATGCGGCCGCGTAGGTGGTGACTAATGAGAGGTCGCTAATCAACCTCCAACCTCCTATGCCTCTCGTCCTCGGGTAGAAGCTGCTAACTCAACAAATTTGGAATTTGAGACTCATTAATTTATCTCGGATGTTGGATTCCATTAATAGTGCATCTGGTTAAAATGTGGGCAATTTTTTTTTAGCTTTTGGACTTTTTTGACTTACAATAACATTGCAGGACTTTGACAATTGATGACAAAAAAGTACAAATAACTCTTTTGTTCCTTGACGATTTACATGACTTTATTTGAACAATTGGCAAGAAGATGATACTTGAATTTTGACTTTCAAATATGACACTTGATTTCATATGACACCGACCGCTATAAATTCAAACATAGACAATAACTTTAGACTCTTACTTTTAACAATACATCACAAAATGACTTTGACATTTTAATGACGAGGACCATTTATGACACTCATGAATTAAGATAAGTTTTTATTTTAAGCTTATAAACCTAAATCGTTAGTCTTATCTAAAATTCAGATAAATCTTGACAAGAGCAACAATGCTGCCAAGTACTCTTGCCGCAGTTGAAATGATCATGTATGGTGCAAGAAATGGCCAATAAACTTGTGAACTTTGCACTTGTCAAATAGCTCAAGGCATAAGATCTGCCACCCAAAACTTTTGACGACCAAGACAAATAAAATGCCTAAACCCCGAGCTTAAAGATTAATCTGTTCCATAATTGCAGCAGAGGATTTTTCACAGCACATTTAGCTAAGACGTATGACGGGCCAATCCTTCAAGAGTGACCTTTTTTGCAGCCACAAATAATCCCCACCTTAATGAACAATCCGTCCGTGTGAAACATTACCAGCCACTACTGTCCCTATATGAGATGGTTGACAATTTTTAATTCACAAAGACGAAACAAAGATATGTCAGAGACTCACATGAAATAGGCAAGGACATAGACATGGACATCATTTGGGAGTATATCAATAAGGATACAACCATATTCACCACGAGACACATATATGGGTTTCTTAGCCATTACAAGATCCCTGTCTTTGAGCCATATATAACATAGAAAGGTTTGCTCATTGGGCATATCTTGGAGATCATAGCTTTTCTTGTCCACAATTGTGCTTAGAGGTGCTTATGAAAATCTCTACTGAAGCTAACACGGCCAAGACGGAGAACGAGACCGAAATATGTTGGATGGTCTCAGCCAGTATTATCGGTGTTGGAAGTAGATGTGAAGGCAATAGGCACAAAATGTCAGGATAATACCTATGTCAAACACTATAAATTCTACTAAAAGAAGTTTCTATTAGCTTTTCCCCCTCGTCATTAGCAATTTAGCATGAATATCTTCCGTAGTACACTTGCTTAAGAAGATCTAAATGGAAAATTTCAGTGGACTCAACTAACGATTGTTTGGTTCCCCGCAGGTTGCGGCTGACTTATTGGGCTGATTAAAATAGGTTGTAGGAGCTCGATGAAGCTTCTCGTAGGTGTTTGACAAAGCGCTTATATACACCACTTTCTTCTACATAAGCGAGACCATGGATAACAAAAATTTATTGGAGAAGGATGGCTTGTTTAATCTTTCACATGAACAAATAAATTCTTTTAGAATTTTTGGGATTGACATTGGAAAGCTAAGAACAAAGGATATGAGGAGTCAGTAGTGAGGGGTCATGGGAAATCCAGTGGTGCTCGAGTTAGCCTTTTCCATTGCATCGATTGCCACAAATCGAATTGTGTTCATAGATTTTTCAACCAGAGCAATAATGGTAGTGTTAAGGTCTCCATAGCAGGAGCTCGACAATGCTTTTCTCAATGAGTCCAATCTCAAGCGCCTCTTAGAGCTTTTGTGTGACCCGAGGCTTAGCCCTAAAAGCATTTGGGAGATAGAGTGGATCTGCGCAAGATGATTCAGACTAAAGAGGAGCAAATTTTAATGATCCGCCTCAAACCCTCAAAAAAATAATGAAGGCAAACTCAACAACAACATGCTCCAAGAAAGTGGCATGAAAAGAAAGAGAACACAACATACAAGCATTGGAGAATAAGTCATAACAATAACGACAAAGAGAAAGATACAACAAACCCACAAACACAATCTCGGCCTATTATTCATTGTAATAAATCAAGATGGGATATGCAGAAAATGTTGGATACTTGCTTTTCTTAAAGTCTCTCGACTCATTTGACAATTTGATAAAACTTTTGCTTATATAAACGAAAATTTATTAGTAACATAAATGCAAATGGAAATGAAGATGGAAACGGGTCTGAATGGGCTTATATCCCCTGCTAATATGAATTGGGTTATTGTTGTTGCCCTTGCAAGATTTGCAACTGTTTCTATTTGGGCAATATTTGGGCATGGGCATAAAGATGGGCACAGCAACCTCCAAGCATCGAAAGCCCTTCCAATTATTGTTCGGTTTCATCTTTTGACAGACACTACCAAGCCCCTCCACCAAATCCTATCTTCGCTCTCTGCACAGTACGTCCCCATCATGAATCTCAAATTTGGTAGCACACTCGTGAAATCCCTCCCCCATCAGCTGACGAAGGCCCTAAAAAAACTCCATTCCCCAAGCGCGGAAAACATGAAACTAGGAAGCTGGACAAATGCTTTTCTCAGGGACCCGACAAGTTTTTCTTTGTTGAGCTTCGCATGATAATCAAAAACTTCAGACAATCTGAAATGCTTGTAAAAGGAGGTTTCAAAGGAGTGCAGAGGCATCTTGCCTAGCTCAAACCATACTGTGGCCGCTATAAACATAAGTCACCATAATTTCTCAATTGCGTTTAGGGCATTAAATGTTTTGGAGAAGCGGGCAATCCTGAATCTGCCTTTAGGGCATTAAATGAAAACAAAAACTGACCCCAACTTTGGAAATAGGTCCACACATGCTTGTATATAAATGTTATGACATCATATTTTTCTTGAAAATGCCGAAGGCTGGAATAACATCTTAATTTATAGACCAATCAAATTGAAGATAAATGCATTTTTAAAATTGTTTTGATAAAAATTGTTCAAGTTTAAAATATTTATTAATGTCAAAATTGTTTTTTTAATGAAAGTAATAGCAGTCCCTGATTGGTTCAAAAGTATAATAACTAATAACTAGTTAATTGAAGTTGAAGACTATAGTTTGCTGCCTTCGGCAGTAGTAATAAAAACTTTTCATTGAAAGGTTATACTCATAAAAGAACAAAATATAATTAAACATATGACTTGACCATTCTAAAAATTAGAAAAACAAACAATTAAATAACAAAAGGCAAATTGTAGCAAGAAGACCTTAATCTTAACCAGCACGTATTCCAAGGCATTGATAAAATGGTTTTACACCATATGTTGCAATGTGGACTATGTTGAGACAAAGTGGTGGGGAGAAACAAGACATGTATAATGCCAAACCTGTCGAGCTAGTTGATGGATCCAAGAGGATGGGTTGAAGTGCCAACAAGACTACAAATTATGGTTATTGAAATACATAACGTGGTGGAACTATGAATGTATGATGCACGAGCTTGATGCATGTGGCGGATGATTGCTAACATAGTTCCATACTTGTACTTGGCAAATACTCGGCAGACCAAAAAAATTTGACTCGACAAAAACTCGACAATACTCGACAACTTAAAAATACGCAAATTTCTTTAAAAACATAAATTTTAAGCAACATATAGCTACAAAATGTATCAAATGAGTCCATAAAATGTTGGAGAAGTGTTTTCTATTAGATTTGAATACAAATACAATACAAAATCGCATCATCATGCGAATACAATAGCCGACTGATAAGTAATATGAATTTATGATGATTGACGTTGAAAAATATCATCATAAATTTCATATCTACGCAAGATATATAGTATACAATAAGTTACATTTTTCTTTTCCCCATTCTAGAGAAATATTGGGAAGAGGGTGTAGTGCCTCTATTAGTCCCCACACTCAGGCTGCGTCTCCTCGCTTCTCTTAAGGTGCGACTACGGCTCCAACACTGCAGTAGTAGATGGTGGTGGCTCCTCTGTTGCATGTTGGAGATCACCTCCAAAGATGTCATCCAATCCAATATCTCTTGTTAGTGCTTCTCCCTCCATAGCTTCCCTCTCAAAAGAAGCAATCTCATCCTTTGTGAACGCAGGATTTCCTCTTCTCGCTCGATCCCCCGTTATACGGATCTATCTCATCCAAATCAATAAGCTCCTCTCGACATGGCCTCGATTTTCTTGTGTGAAGCCGGAGATTGTATTACACAAAAATCAAGTCGTTAAGCCGTTTTTAACTCAACTTGTTGCACTTCTTCGTGTGAATGGCCTCAAACAAACTCCAGTTGCGTTCACATCCAGAAGCGCTACAAGGTTGAAATAGAATTTTGAGGGCTAGCTTTTGAAGATGTGGGTATTTCCTCCCCAATCCTCCCACCAAGAACCTACAAACAAGATAGTCAAAAGTTTATAAGTAATTAATAAGTAACTTGGTAAACATTCTAATTTTTATTACCTGGTATTTGTGTGGTTCTCCCTTGGATAGCTAACACCGAAGAAAAGAGCCTCCCCATAGCACGTTTGTAATTTTGCAGCTCTAAAATGATGAGATCCATCGTCTCAACATTTGGTATCATCCTCCAATACATGTTGAAAGGCCCTTCATAACCTCTCGGTTCACATCTGTGAAGCCGTCAGAGAAGAAATACTTGGGGTTGAGGTAGTACCCCATTGCATGAATTGGTTGGTGGAGTTGATTGTTCCACCTATCAATAATATTCTAAAAGAGACCATATCGACGATATCCCCCCTGTAGTAGTTTTGGATAGACTATTTGGCCCTATCCATGGCCTCATAAATGTACCCCATAGGGTTTTGCTCCCCATCAACCAAACACAAAATCCTCACCAACGGCTCTGACACCTACAAACAAATTAAAATGTAAGGTTACAATTTACAAACTTACAAATAAAGTAAACAAGTAAAAACAATAGATTTATAATTTAACAAATTAATATAAAGAAATGAAATATAAATCATAGTTTGAAATTACCTTGATGATCTCTATAGCTCTCTTCGCAAAGATATCATCAAAAACTATCTTGTGCACTCTCTCTCTCCAACTTTCTTTGAATATTGTGAGTCTAGCCATGCTTGACTCACAAACATTTGCTTCAAAGGTGTTAACAAACTAGAAATACTTTGCAACGTAAAGAAGTTAGTTGCAAACCTTGTGACACCGGCTCGAACAAGCTCTTTCCCCTTTGTGTGTTCTCTCATCAAGCTCAGAACCCAAGGGTGATTGTATATGTACTTTGTTATGTTTCTTGCATCTTCTATAGCCGGCCTCACCCAATCAATTTTGCATGTCCTCCAAAAGAAGGTCAAGGCAATGAGATTCACAAAGAGTTCAAAAGAGTGATGGATGTCTCTCTTGTAGTAGTCTCCTAGCTGCCGCATATGCTGCTGCATTGTTTGTGACAACTTGCACAACATTTTGTACACCAACTTTTAATACAACTGTCTCTAACATAATACTCAAATTCGCTTTGCATTTTTACTATGTTAGAGGCATCAATAGACTTCAAAAACACCATCTCACTGTTTGAAGTCGTTAAAAATTTAACGAGGGTGCGGTTCCTTCCATTCGTCCACCCATCTGAAAGAATGATGCATCCGAATTTTTGCCATTGTTTTTTTTGCTCTTCTAGAATGGTAATGGCATCTGCAACTGCACTTTCAAGCAATTTCCCATTCAAATCTTTTGGAGAGGGTGCCTTGTACCCTTTCCCTGCAATTGTCAACGTTGTCACCAAGTACTCCTAGTATGAGCTCTTTGCCACATTGAATGGAAGGTTGTTGTAGTACTAGAAATTTGCACATGCTTTATCCGCTTCCTCGTGCATATCCTTGTTCCAGGTTGTACCTTGCAATGAAGGTTGTGCTCAGGGTGTTCCTTGCCACAAAAATCTATGTATGCCTTTGCCAAGCTCGATGAAGATGTTCCTCTTCCGGCTCTTTTGGTTCGTATGCGTGGAACATGAATAGAGCCCACAATTGTTGTCGTATCATCCTCGAACCCTCTATCATTGCAGCCCCGGTCTAACTTGCTGCTATGGTTGCTTGCACCCTTTCCTCTCTAGTTTCTTCTCCTCTAGTTGTGTCGACTTTGCTTCTCATCTCTCGCTTTGCCTCTTCCGTAACATTGGGGCAAACCACAACATCGACAAACAATAGATGCAAGGTGATACTTCAAACGATTGACGCCTCTAGACATTGTTTTGCCACAGAAATTGCAAGTAATTGCTCCTGCAACTGCTCCACGTACACCATACTTCCAAGCTTGGGTACGGGCATTCGCAAGAACGGTTCCTGCTAGTGATGTTGACCCAGATGCCAAACCTGATGCCGAGCTTGATGCCATTGTTAAGCTCTAATCTGCAACACAATGCACATTTAAAAATTAAAAAAACGTAAGCTTAATTAAATTTAAAAAAAAAAAAATGTGCCTGAATAACCATATTTCACCGTAATTTAATAAAAATGATATACCTACGGTTGCAAATGAGTATTAAAAATTTAAAATGATTCGCAATCACATTGAACGCATTTAAAATTACAAAACATATTCAATGAATCGATTACAATACACATACATAAAATTTAAATGAATTTGCATTAAAAAAAAAAATACCTCCGGCTGCAAATCACTATTAAAAAATTAAAAGCATTTGCTTTTACATTACATGTATTTAGAATTACAATATGAATCTATAAAACATAAATAATATACACCAAATTTGGAAAAACTTGAAAGAATTAAAAAAAAAAAACTTACCTCCAAATGCAATTCTCCAAATTCTCTCTTCGAATTCGCTCCAAAATCTGTTCAACACAAGCAATGCAAGCTCAAATGGTTGTGTGAATGAAAATGAAGTAGTGTAGGGCCTTATAAAGGGAAAAATCTGCATTTTTTCAGCGTTTTTTGAGTGTGCTGGACGTGTTTCAGTGTACAGTCCGCGTAGGCGAGTTAAAGGCTTGGACTCACTGAGTTTTGGCGAGTACTCGCTGAGTTAACTCGGCGAGTACTCGCCAAAACTCAGCGAGCCATTTTTGGCGAGTTAAACCAGCGATTACTCATTTATAATATTCTTTGGCGAGTACTCGCCAACTCGCGAGTTTTCTTACTATGATTGATAGAAATATATATTGACGGAAATGGATTATCCACGAGATGTGATCAGAGATACAATGATGATCACACAAATGTCAGAATTCTCTTTTTAATCTGTATGCACAGGCAGCTCTGCTCAGCTGAAAATGCCGTATGTGCAGCAGTGAAGGTATTCCCAACAATTCTTGTCAAGTTAGATCTATAGAAAACTGTTATGTGAGCATTGATAAACACATCAACCAGATCTGAAAAACCGGTACATAGCTAGGCGTGGAGCGTAATGAGAGATCAACGCCGATATTCCATTGTTCGAGCGGTTCAGAATATGCATACAACGTGGCGAGATCAATGCAAGAATGGCAATGTCTATGCCGTCTGAACCAATTTAAAACCAGTTGTCACAAATTTCAATTATCCAAAACCTTAAAACAGATATTGCATGTACATGACAGGAACATGAACCAATCCACACAAACAGATTATTGGGATTCGAATCAGGCTGAATAAGATTGCAATTGATTTCCAATGCTGTAGACAAATGGCTACACTGGATCAGAATTATAATTTCACAGCTACAGAATACCAGCAAGAACACACAAAACAAAACTACTCTCTTTGATATTTTAATGAACTTCATTCACAGGGTTGAAGAGAAATATGACAGCCCCTCACAAATCATTATACATTCATACTACAAAGGATATGACAATGCTCGATACCAAATGTTAATTTAGTCTGACCTTTGCACGATTATAACACACAATAATAAAACCTCGTTATATTCATATGCAGATCATACAAATAAATAGGAATAACACTCCTATAATTGAGGAGCTGCTCAAAACAACTCACTCGACTATTCTCTCCACAAACTCCTATATATGCGAGTTGTTAAAACTTAAAACAACTCATACCGATAATATCCACCTAATATTATTTTCTACCCACAATATATTCTCACAAGTATTTCCCAATAATGTGAGCACTACTATAATTTTCCAACAATTACAATCTTCAAATTTTTTTGTTTCAAACAACAATTCTTGGACGAGGTAGAACTCCATCAAGCTACCTCCCTAACCCTTGTAAAGGTGTAGTTCTCGAGCTAAATTCCCAAGTTCCCGGATTCCACCTCCTTGAACTCCCGAATTATAGAATCTCCCAAATTGTTGGACAACCCTCCATGCTAAGCTACTCCCACAATGCTCCATCAGATTGTCTCATGACCCTCGTAAGGGTAAATTCCCAAGATCCACAGACCCCTAACTATCTGGACAACCATCCATGTCGAGTTTTACCTACATTGGATCCCTTATTGTCTTCAAAACACTAACTTCTTAGAGTATGTATTCATCTTCTTCTTCATCAATAAAATCTTCACCACTTTGGTGGATTGTCAACAAAGGCCACATTTGCTTCTTTTGGATTATCTTTGAGTTTGCCTTTGAGAACATCATTAGCTCGAATGCGACAATTCCAGCTGTATGACCTCTTTTCTTGCATATAATAACACTCAACTTGCCTAGTGTCTTTATCTGATTTTCTATGATTATTTCTCATGTGGGAGTATAGTGCACTTTCATGTGAAGAATTACCTTCTGTATCATCCATGCAGTTCTCTTTTCTTCAGCCAAGAGAGCTGAAATCATATCTTCCAGGCTTTGTGAAGGCATTTGACTGAGAGTAAAAATTACATTGCTATATGAAGAAGGCAAACTGTTTAACAAAATGGCTTTAGAATCTTCGTCATCTATTGAAGCTTTAACCTCTGCTAATTGTCGAAAAGAGATCTCAAATTATTTATATGACTGGACATAGTAGCATCATCAACCATCTTAAATCGAAAGGGATCAAGAAGCTTTAACCTATGCTAATTGTCTGAGAAGAGATCTCAAATTATTTATATGATTGGACATAGTAGCATCATCAGCCATCTTAAATCGAAAGAGTTGAAGCTTTAAAGAAAATTTAGCGTTCACAACTTTTGCCCCAAACAACCTATTCAGGTTATCCCAAATTTCTTTAGATGATTTGTCTAAATCTATATGATGGAGTTCGAAGCGTAAAAGAGCAAGCTCGATTATAGCTTTCGCTTTATCATCGCGGCTTTCCCATTCTAACAATTTGGCAATGCGAGTGGGTTGTTTTACTTTTAGATTACCTATAACCCCACAATTTTTGTTCATTAATTGCATTTGGATTTTAACCTTCCAAGTGTGGAAATTGAAACCAGAATATTTGTCTATTGGTAAAGAAAACTCCATTCTTAAATGTTTTTAGTAGGGTTTGTTTTTGTTGTAGAAATATCTCAGAGAAATAAGAGAGTTTATTTTCCTGAAATCTGTGCCCTAGGTGAGATTTATGTACTTCAAATCCGTGCCCTAGCTGTGATTTGCGACTGGGGATTTTCGTCTTGTGTTTATGCCCTTCGATCAAGAATTTACCAGAATTTATGCCTATGTATTTGTGACCGACATTATTATTTGTTTTGCCTTCATGCAACTGTCATCGATCTGAAACTCTGCATTTAGTAATGGCAGATTTCTAACTTTTCCAGTGACTGTATTTTTGCCCATGACTGTATATTATTCTTTTCTAAGTGTCTGAAACCCTTCAAAATTGCTAAATTCATGATTTTCTTCAGTCTTCTACTCGCTCACGATTTTCTTCATCTTCCTCACATGATTTCGACTGTCAATATTTCTGTGCCCTTCAAGATTATATGATTCACGTTTTTGCCCTAGATAACCCTCAAAATTATTCTGAATGTTCTCCTTCAGTTTGCAGATCCCTTCGAGCACCAAGGGCTCGATACCAATGTTAGAAAATGTGCACAAAGAAGAAATGAAGAGAAAGTGGAATGCACACATGTTCATTGTGTGTCTGTCATTTTATTATGTGAGAGATGGTTACAAAATGGTTGAAGTGGTTACAACTGTTTATTAGTTAATGCTTAACTAATATTAACCTAATACTAAATTATAAGTCTTGTATTTTAATACTTAGTTTCATAATACAACTTTTAAACAGGTTCTCTTTTAGAGCAGGAGACCACCATGCTATAAATCTATGTTACTAATTTGTTAATAAACAAAAATTATCAACAAAACAACAAATCTCCTTACGCACTTAATCATGATATCTAATAGAAAGAGAAACTGGAAACTAGTATAACAAGTAAACATGCCAAGTACATAAGCAGTCTCTTTATACACCTGAGCACAGTATTGTTTACTCTTCTTCGCAGATAGAACTAGACGCAATGTAACATCTGTTTTGTTAACATTTTGGGATTAATGGGACATATGTTGCTTATTTCTCATTCAATGATAGAGATTTTCACGGGCCTTGATTGTTTTAGTCCATGTGTTAACCAGACTCTGTTTGCAGGTATACTTGACAGCTTGGCTTGCTGAGGTCAATGTTAAGCAATCTAGGTAACATTTCAACTTGGAACATTAGTGGTTTCATTCTTTACTTAATCCTGATAATCTTTTTGTAATAAAGAAAAAAATTGAATTTGTGAATCTAAATTAATGAAATAACTAACCAAGTGTGCTTTCGTTCTTATTTATTACTCAGAATAGTTTATTTGTGTTAGTGGTGGTCTTCAATATGTTGCCATGTAAATAAAATAATGGTTACTTGTAATTTCCTTCTTGCTTTGTATTTCTGATGGGAATTCAAACTTTTAAAAGTATTCCATAGTACATGTTATGGAGGGATGCCTATATTGAGCATGCTTAATGCAAATCAATTTTCTGGGATAAATTGGAAATCTTTCATGAGATAGGGCTAGTGAATTCATGGATCATTTATTGAAGGACTTTGTATTAATGATTAGTAATGTGTATTTTGGTGATCTACTCAATTTTTGACCTATCATTGGGATCTTATTTTTCTAGTGTATATATTGTTTGTTTTAGCTGATAGAGGTTCATGGCAAAACTTTAATATCTAAAGTAGGAATTGAAGCAACGGCATAAAACTGTATTTGGTAACATCTTCTAGTAGATTTCAGATACAAAACATCAATTAGAGACTCTTCAATAAGAAAATAGGAAGAAGGTTTAACTCAAACCATGGCCATTGGAGAGCAAGGCGTCATCCACTCTTTTTCCAATCTTCAAAATCAGGAAGAAATGTATTGGTGGCAGTGACTACTTGAACCATGGGTAAAATACTCCAATATGCAGCTCTTCCACAAATCGACACTCAACAGGAAACCCTTAAATACTGTTCATCAACATCAGATAACATATGGTCCATTATCACTAAAAACAAAGAGATCTTGAAATATGCTACCATTCATTTCAACAATTTCTTGCATAGGATCCCCTCAATCCAAGATCCATGCAAGCTCAGTAGTATATGGTACAAAATATTCCCCATCTTATTACTCCAGTGGATAATGTGAACATTTTGAGCCCAATCCAGGAAGAGAAGCTAAAAAATATATTTTTCTCTTTCCTTCCTGACAAAGAACCAGGGCCAGATGGATCTTGTACTAAACCTTCCGGCATGTTGTCAAATCAGATTTTCAGGTAGTGATGGAGGAATCCTGACAAAGTAAGCAAATGCTTCATAACATGAATGCTACTACATTGGTTTTGTTTCCCAAACAAGCCAAAGCTGATCCTGTTGATCAATATCGGCCCATATATTTATGCAATATGGTCTATAAAATTCTCTCAAAGCTTATTGCAACAAGGCTAAGACCTTTGTCATCCAAGATCATCTCTCTAACTCAGTCTGCTTGTTTCTGAAAGGCTAATAGAGGATAAAAATATCTCAGTGCAAGAAATCCTCCACTTAATGCACAATAAGAAGAAAACAGGAACTTTCATGGCATTGGAAATCTTGAAGGCTTTTGATCGATGCAGCTAGTCAATGATTGCAGCTACATCCCTCCCTTTTGCATTCAACATGTTTGTATGTGAATGGATCCACAGTTGCATGAGCACTCCGCTCTTTGCTGTCTCAGTGAATGGAACATTGGGAACTACTATTTTTCCACTAGAAGACTGCACCAAAGAGACCCCCTTAACCCATATTTGTATATAATCCTGGGAGAGATGTTCTGCTGCTGGTTGGGCAAGGGAAAACATGAAGGAGAAATACATGGGTTACAGGTAAGCATCACAGGAAAATGGCTCTCCAATTTCCATTTTGCTGATGATAATCTCCTTTTCTCCTCTACAGTACCTTGGGAGTTTAAATAAATCAATTTTTAATGGATTTCCAATCAGCTTTGGGACAACGGTGAATCCAGTCAAATCCCATGTCTTTTTGTAAGGCAAGCAATCCTTTGAACTCTCAAGTTCCAAGAATGAACACTCCGCATGAGATATTTTGGGTTTATTTTTCATGTGAAGAGCGCAATGGAATTGTAGGATCATATGGTTCGACAAATGAACAACAAAATTGGTCATGAGACCCATAAATGGGTCTCTATGGCAAGGAGAATCCAAACAATCAAATCTGTTCTCCAATCTATTACCTTGTATCTATTGAAATCTCTTCCGCTGTTACAGTCTTTGGAAGAAAGGCTACACTGATCACCATACAATGAAATTTCCTTTTGAGAGGAGATGAATACAGGTACAAATACCTATTACTCTCTTGGGGAAATATTAGCCAACCGAAAACACATGAAGATTTCAATTTCTGAATTTTGACCTGTTTGAACCAAGCACTTGCAATGAGGACAGCGTTGAGATTGTGTCAGGTTCCTCCTTTATACGGACACACATCATGCAAGAAAAACATATTTTCTCCAATCAAGGAAATCTCCTCCAAGACAAATGGAAAGGACAACTTTTAGGTCCAGCTAATCTCCTACTCTGGAATTTTCCTACTGAAGGACAAGCTTATGTGGAAAGTTTAATGGTGGCACAACCAAATTCTAGGAGTATTGTTGCGATGATCATCCACCCTTGTTTCAGCTCTTTCCTTTGGCATTTCAAACACACCTGCAGAGTAATGGAAATATTCACATCAAAGATTAAGAAATACAACATGGATGGACACTTAGTTTGGGATGAAGAAAATATCCACACAGTCGGGCAAGATTATTACTTTCAGGTCACACAACTCCTTCAAATCCCGCACTCAAGAATCATTTTCAGTTTAGGCACCCAAAATACTCTGGTTTGGTCCCACAATAATGAAGGAGAATGCACCATTTTTTCTACATATAGAACACTAATTACTCCAAATGAGGTCAAGGACCAGAAATAGAATAAGCTCTGGGCTATTGAAACATGGCTAAATTTTTGTTTTATTTGTGCCTAATGTTTCACAACAGTGTTTTACTTTTAACCTTCAAAATTGGGGTTGGATTGGTCCCAACATGTACCTCAATTACAATTAAAGCTCGGAAACCATAGATCATTTCTTCTTTCATTGTGTCTTTGCCAACCAAATCTTGCAGAAAGTAGTCGTGCTGTTTGGCAAGTCAAATCTCAGTATGGTCTCCCAAGCCAAATACAAAATCACTTGGAAGTGCTGCCCCAAACTGGAGATGGAATTTCTTCAAAATATGTCAAGCTTGGCCCCCAGCTTTCTAATATGGAATATTTGGAAGGAAACAAACTCTCTAGTTCTTAAGGATATTTCTCACAACACGGATCAAGTTACTCAAAAATATAGGAGGAACTGCTCTCATCAAATATAAAGGTCAAGAGTGATGTTCTCTGTTAGTATGCTGGATAGTCAATTTGCCGAGTGGAATATTTAACTCTTTTATTGTATCAAATCTCTTACTCTCCTAGGACATCACAACTGGGACCCACCGCCAGATGGTTTCTATAAACTTGACTTTGATGGGGCATCAACAAGAAATGCAGGTATATAAAGTATAGGGGCACCATCGGAAACTCCAATGGGGATTCTCTTCTTAGATATTCTTAGTAGATTGGTATTCTAACAAATAACTTCGCCAAACTGATGGCAGTCCACATAGGTCTGTCCAAAGCTATTTAAATATGGCTATCTCAATTAATAATTGAAATTTGAAGGTGATTTCATAGTGATGACAGGTATATAAAGTAGGGGCACCATCCGAGACTCCAATGGGGATTCTCTTCTTAGATATTCTCAGAAGATTGGTATTCTAACAAATAACCTCGCCAAACTGATGGCAGTCCACATAGGTCTGTCCAAAGCTATTTAAATAGGGCTATCTCAATTAATAATTGAAATTTGAAGGTGATTTCATAGTGATGACACACACAATTCATTGGGAGTGACACCTAGTCAAGCCCATCCAAAATCAACACAATGCACCTCATCACAGTCATTGGAAAAAGGAGACTATTATCATGTGTACATTATACAACCTCAATTTTCTCGAGCAAGCCATCATACAACATCGGCCCCAATGCCATAACATAGTTGCGGACAAATTGGTGAATTTTTCTTCTATGGACACATGAACTGGTATTTGCTAGATTTTCATGAGTATCAAGAATTGAACACCCTCTCATATAAATTTTGATGGCCTTAGAAGCGAAAGAAAGAAAGAAAGAAATTATATTAATGTCTACAAATGACCCAAAGCAGGTCAATTGGACTTAGAGGATACAATGGTTATCAATAGAAAGTTCTAGGAAGAGAATCCTAGAAGCAAAATAACAAAAAGCATAAAAGACAAGTATTGTAGTGTGCCATTAAAATAGGTGGTAATGAAATCAATACAAATTGCAATGTATGGCGAACAATATCCCGAAAGCATGTGTTGATGAAGACCGGAAGGAAATCACATCAATTGTCTCCATTTGACCCTGAAGTGGAGTCATCTAGGCCATCATCGCCTTCTATAGAAGGTCTAACAATATTGGCTGGGGAGTATCGAAGGTTAGAGGGGCCAGGTTAGGATATCCTAGGAGGAAGCAAAACACTTCCTCTAGAATCTCTCCTAACATCCATGGCTGGTGTAGCTCCCATAGTAGAAAATAAGCTCGTAATATGAGTTTGTCCTTGTGGTCTAGGGCGAGACGGTAAGTAGTGGAACCATGTCACCGACCACCATCCATTCTCACACAAATGATGAAAAAATTCACAACTGAAATGCACTTCTACCCTAAGTCACCGCATTCGAATTCGTGTTCGAATTCGCCGAGTATAAAATTCGTAAGAAATTCGTTGTTTAAAAAATCAAGATAAAATTCGTGATTAAATTCGGCTAATAGAAATACAATTATAATTTCACATTTCGTATAAATAAATAAGTAATGATTTTTTAAAAACTATTTTCATTTGCTATTTATTAAGCTAAAATTTAAGACAAATTTTATTAGCCTAATAAAAAACTATAATTTATAGATGACTAAAAATTAAATGTAAAGTTTATTAAACCTAAAAATAAACTATAAATGCCCAAACTTAAAATTTAGAATTTAATGTTTAATAAATTGTATTAACCTAATATAAAAGTAAATTTTATAAACATAAAAACACAATAGATTATAGCTTATCCTAAATTAAACCTAAACGAATATGATTAAACATAAAAATATAAACCTAAAACATAATAGTTTTTGTGGTTTCCGTCGCTGCGAGTGGTGACCCTGTTGCGGTTAGGTCGAAGCCAATAATGGGTCGATGGAAGCCTGGTGTTGTCCCGGAGTCGATGGAGGGTCTAAAACGAATAATTTACGATCTTGCCTGCTGCAACGAATCACCACGAATCACCATAACGAGTCTAAACGTATTTCAAATGTTTTTAAATGAATTTTCAAACGTTTTTTAAACATTTTTTGCCCTCGAAAATCGCGACTGCACATCGATGATTACATTCGCGAATGCCAACGAATTTTTGAGATCCCAAACTAATTCGCCGAATTTCAATTTTTGGGGAAAAAATTCGCCGAATGCGGTGACTAAGCTTCTACCATCAGACCATGTGATCTAAGGATTCAAAGTTCAAACTGAGTTTTAAACATATATCTATCACATTTGACCCTAGCATTAGTCTTTTCAATTATCATTGTAATATCACATCCTAAATTCACTAACATCTAGCGGGTGCCTTGTCACCTACCACTTCCTACCCCTCCCGTTTGCCTTGCACATATTCTTCCACACCCACTTTATTAATAACTTAGTTTTTTAACTTGTTTTTTCTATCTACCGCTTTTGTCTACTACCCTTCTCTCATAACTTTCAAAGTATGACAAAAGAAGATTTGTACAAACCTAGCCCGTCTCCGAAGTTATGCCTTTCAACTCCTCAACAATGTGGCAATACACAGCCTCACACAAAGTCTCAACCAGGTATGACTAAGCTGGGTCTGCAGAACACATGGCTAACCTACAGCCATGGCTTACAATATATTGGCTTTAACTTTTGCAGCATCTTCATTGGTATCTCCCAACACCAAATCTGCAGTTTTTTCAAGCATCAATTTCATTAAACATTGAATTCCATGCTTCATCAAGACCATTTGAAACAAAGGTCGATAGTATGTGAAAACTTGGTCATTGCATGGTAGGGTTCTGACCAGCATGGGCTCTTCTTCAACCTTCATCTGATCTGAAAAAGAAAGAACAAAAACAAATCTTCAGTTATTCCTAATCTGATAAGATCATATCCAACGAACTCAGGAATCTATCTATTCTACCATTCTTTATGAAAATCCCAATATGAATTGAAAAAAAGAAATCGACTCATTGTATAGTGCATAGGTTGCATACTTGTACTCTGCAAATACTCGGCAGACCAACAAAAATTTGACTCAACAAAAACTCGGCAATATTCGGCCAATACTCGGCAACTTAAAAAATACTCAAATTTCTTTAAAAAACATAAAATTTAAGCAACACAGCTACAAAATGTATCAAATGAGCCCATAAAATGTTGGAGAAGTGTTTTCTATTAGATTGAATACAAATACAATACAAAATTGCATCATCATGCGAATACTGACAAATGTGATAAGTAATATGAATTTATGATGATTGACATTGAAAAATATCATCATAAATTTCATATCTATGCAAGTTACAATATACAATAAGTTACATTTTCCTCTTCCCCAATCTAGAGAAATATTGGGGAGAGGGTCTAGTGCCTCTACTAGTCCCCACACTCGGCTGCGTCTCCTCGCTCCTCCTAGAAGGCTGCGACTCTGGCTCGATCCTAGAAGTAGATGGTGGTGGTGGTGGCTCCTTTGTTGCATGTTGGAGATCACCTCCAAAGATGTCATCCAATCCAATATCTCCACGAGTCTTGTTAGTGCTTCTCTCTCCATAGCTTCCCTCTCAAAAGAAGTAATTGCGTCCTCTGTGAATGCGGGGTTTTCCTCTTCTCGCCCAATCCACTCGCTATATGGATCTATCTCATCCAAATCAATGAGCTCCTCTGATGTGGCCTCCACTTTTCTTGTGCGAAGTCGAGAGATTGTATTGCACAAAAACCAAGTCGTTGAGCCGTTTTGACTCAACTTGTTGTGCTTCGTGTGAATGGCCTTAAACAAACTCCAGTTGCGTTCACATCCAAGCGCTGCAATTTTGAGATATAATTTTGAGGGCTAGCTTTGAAGATGCGGGGTATTCCCTCCCCAATCCTCCCACCAAGAACCTACAAACAAGATAATCAAAAATTTATAAGTAATTAATAAAATCAAATCTGTAACTAATAAGTAACTTGGTAAACATTCTATTTTTTATTACCTAGTGACTGCGTGGCTCTCCCTTGAATAGCTAGCGCCGAAGAAAAGAGCCTCCCCCTAGCGTGTTTGTAACTCTGCAACTCTAAAATGATGAGGTCCCTCGTCTCAACATCTGGTATCATCCTCTCAATACATGTTGAAAGGCCCTCCATAACCTCTCCGTTCACATTTGTGAAGCCATCGGAGAAGAAATACTTGGGGTTGAGGTAGTACCCGTTGCATGAATAGGTTGGTAGAGTTGATTGTTCCACCTCCGATCAAAAATCTCCCAAAAGGGACCATATCTGACGATATCCCCCCTGTAATAGTTTTAGATAGACTCTTTGGCCCTATCCATGGCCTCATAAATAAACCCCATGGGGTTTTTCCCACATCAACCAAACGCAAAACTCTCACCAAGAGCTCTGACACCTACACACAAATTAAAATTTAAGGTTACAAACTTACAATACAAATAAAGTAAAAAAGTGAAAACAATATATTTATAATTTAACAAATTAAAACAAAAGAAAAATTACCTTGATGATCTCTATAGCTCTCTTTGCAAAGATATCATCAAAAACTATCTTTTGTAACCTTCTCTCCGTCAACTTTCTTTGAATATTGTGAGTCTAGCCATGCTTGACTCACAAACATTTATTTCAAAGGTGTTAACAAATTAGAAATACTTTGCAACGTAAAGAAGTTAGTTCTGAAACCTTGTGACACCGGTTCGAACAAACTCTTTCCCCTTTGTGTGTTCTCTCATCAAGCTCGAGAACCCAAAGGTGATTGTATATGTACTTCGTTATGGTTCTCGCATCTTCTCGCAATTGGTCTCACCCAATCAATTTTGCCTATGTTCTCCAAAAAAAGGTCAACGCAATGATCATACTGAGGAGTTCAAAAGAGTGATAGATGTCTCTCATGCAGTAGTCTCCCAAAGCCGCCACATATCTTTGTATTATGCGTGACAACTTACACAACATTTTGTACACCAACTTTTAATACAACCGTCTCTAACTTAACACTCAAATTCTCTGCATTTTTTACTATGTTAGAGGCATCAATAGACTTCAAAAATACCATCTCATCGTTTGAAGCCATTAAAAACTTAACGAGGGTGCGGTTCATTCCATCCGTCCACCCATCTAAAAGAATGGTGCATCCAAATTTTTGCCATTGTTTCTTTTGCTCTTCTAGAATGGTAGTGGCATCTGCAACTGCACCCTCAAGCAATTTCCCACTCAAATCTTTTGGAGAGGGTGTCTTGTACCCTTTCCCTGCAATTGTCAACGTTGTCACCAAGTACTCCTAGTATGGGCTCTTTGCCACATTGAATGGTAGGTTGTAGTACTAGAAATTTGCACAAGCTTTATCCGCTTCCTCGTGCATATCTTTGTTCTAGGTTGTACCTTCCAATGAAGGTTGTGCTCCAGGTGTGTTCCTTGCTACAAAAAAATTTTGTATGCCTTTGCTCGAACTCGATGAAGATGCACCTCTTCCGGCTCTTCCGCTTTACATACGCGTGGACCATGAGTAGAGCCCACAATTGTTGCCACATCATCCTCTAAATTCTCTGTCATTGCAGCCCCAGTCTAATAGTTTGTGCTATGGCTGCCTGCACTCTTGCCCTCTCTAGTTTCTTCTCCTCTAGCTCCGCTCTCATCTCTCGCTTTGCCTCTTCCGACATGTTGGGGCAAACCGCAACATCTCGGCAAACAATACATGAAAGGTGATATTTCAAACGATTGATGCCTCCAGACATTTTTCTGCCACAAAAATTGCAAATAACTTCATTTTCACCAGCTCCACGTACACCATACTTCCATGCTTTGGTACGGGCATTCGCAAGAATGGTCCTTGCTAGTGATGCTTACCCAAATGCCGAGCCTGATGCCATTGTTAAGCTCTAATCTGCAACACAATGCACATTTAAAAAATTAGAAAAACGTAAGCTTAATTTAATTTTTAAAAAAAAGTGCCTGAATAACAAATTTGCGTAAAAAAAAAAAAAAAAAATACACACCTCTGATTGCAAAAGACTATAAAAAAATTACAAGCATTCGATTTTACATTACATGTATTTAGAATTACAAAACGAATCGATTCATAATACACATACTTAAAATTTACATACCTTTGGCTGCAAATGAGTATAAAAAATTACAAGCATTCGATTTTACATTACATGTATTTAGAATTACAATATGAATCTATAAAACATAAATAATATACACAAAATTTGAAAAAACTTGAAAGAATTTAAAAAAAAACCTACCTCCAAATGCAATTCTCCAAATTCTCTTCGAATTCGCTCCAAAATCCACTCAACACAAGCAATGCAAGCTCAAATGGTTGTGTGAGTGAAAATGAGGGAGTGGAGGGCCTTAAAAAGAGCAAAAACGTGTATTTGCAGCGTTTTTGAGTGTGAAAGCTGTGTATATGCACATGTGCAGCGTATGGCGAAGTTTTTCACGGACTCGCAGAGTTGTGGCGAGTACTAGCCAAGTTAACTCGGCGAGTACTCGTCACAACTCGGCGAGTCCCCTAGCAGTTTTATGGGCGTTTACTCGTTTGTTCAAACGAATGGCGAGTACTCGCCGAGTTTTCCTACTATAGTGTACCTATTCATTATGCCCTTGTATCCTCTTGGTTTTCTCACACAAAGCCTGCCAAGCTAGGAGACATGTCCACTCAACTTAGATGGACCTCACAAGGTGATGTCACAGGGCATTTCCCATGGTGCAGCAAAAGCAAGGAGGGAAATCAGTCAAATAAGGGCAGGAGAAGTAATAAATACCCTTGTCTACAACTTAATTCCCATCAAAAAAATTTGCTTTGTCTTTTCCGCAGCAGCAGTACACGCAAAGGTCTCAGAAGAAGCCAAAGACTTGAGGAAGTCATTGAATATGAAAATCCCAACTCACAAATTCCATCAACTTTTAAACAACATCAAGTTTAAAAGTTTATACAAGAGGATGCACAAACATCAGCTCTATGGCTCAACTAAGATTTGCTAAGGGATCCCTCAACAAAAAGTCTATGCTGAAATCATTCACCTGGATGAGGATGATTTTATGCCCGAGGAGACCAATGAACCATATTTCACTATTTACGATTCTAGAGGCCTGCCTCTGCATGCTGCGAATCAGGTAAATCCAATGGATTTGTTCCCTTATGTCACCAATATTGCACCTTCTGTTTTTGCTTGTATTCAGGGCCCTCTGTTAAATCAGGATGAGTTTCAAGTTTCAACCTTCATCTGGTCATCAAAAAAATACTATTGTTAATGCCTCTGACATCTGTATTCCAGCAATATCAAAGCACACAGACCCCATCACTCTTCCTACCAGTTCTCACATCCCTCCCACAAGAACAATTGGGTCATGCACATACTGAAGACCATTCTTCACTTTCAGATGTAGAATATCATCCTGCTTTCCCATAAGCAACCCCAAACACAGAATGATACTCCAACTGAGAGCCATTTCCCTCTGTCAGGCACCCCTACTTGCAAGCCCTCGCTGGATGAGATAATTCATATCTACATAGCTCTGGTGAAAGCTATTCAGAAACTTGAATCCCGATTGGAGCTCCTGGGTATGAAACTTGGAGACCATGGAGACATCACTTCAGTTTTGAGCAAATGTATTGTCAAGCTCACCTCTCTGGAATCTCAACAAAAAGAATGTTTGGACACTTTGAATCACAACTTTACACGTCTCCAATCATGTGTTCAATCAGTGGAAAAGGCCCCTTGTTTGAACCAATTTGTAATGCAAAAGGAAGGGAAGGGGCTATGTATTGAGCAAAAATGCTCCCCCATCACTGTTCCAGGTAGGTCGACTGCTGCCCATTGACCTTTTGACGAATTTGTCAAGAATATAAACTGCTGACAAGTAGCATTCAAGATTCATACACAGCACAAGGGTCAGGAAGGAGACTGGCATGCAGGTGGTCTTTGGGGTTGAATTCTAGCAGTGGTGGGTGGAAGTTGACTTAGTATTTTTAGTAGACTGACTGTTGACTTTGGGCAGCAGTCAGAAATCTTTTGCTTGACACTTAGCCCCTGCAAAATGTACACCTCTACCACCAATGGAAAGAACAATGAACTTGAACTCCCAGTTTACCTTTGTCCCTTGCAAAAAGAACACCTCCACCACCAAGGGAAAGAACAATGAGCTTAAACTCCCAGTTTACCTTCCCCACCTTCCACACCTGACACAAGGGGATAGCCCAGGAAAGAGGATCATTACTGATGCGGGACCATCTCATCACCACTCCAAGTATGCAGCATATAAATGAAGATTTCAGTCTAATTTAGCCTAGATGCTCCAGACAACATTCATCAAGGGCTGCAGTCCAAGTCATATGAAGTTCCTCTATGTTTCAATCAAAATTCGATTCGGGCATATATATATATTTCAGAAGTATATTTTCTCTGTCTTCTCAGATTGTAAGTTTTGATGGTGTAAGATGACGACAAGAATATATATTCTTTGATCAATTCTCAATGTTGTATGTGCTCAGTGTCAAACTGTTCATCTTATGAGCGGGTTGTAACATAAGCGGACTATTTTGTATTTGTTTGGGTTCTCCTTTATTATAAAAATATTTAAACCGTTTGCAAAAAAATCAAATATAAAGTTTAAATCTTCTGAAATAGAGATAGAGCCGGTTGCTTTGTATTATTCTTGTCAACAAATGACAACCAATGGCCTGCATTTTTGGAGATACATAAAAGTTCATCTTGGTTCAGTGAAAAGAAAAGTCTCCAAGTGAAGATACATGCCTTAGTTTGATAGGTCTAAAGAAAGTTACCAAGTTATGCAGGAGATTCCTTTTTCTGACTGTAATTCTATTTTACTTCTATCTAAGAAAGCCACTCAAGGGCTTATCCTTTGCAAAGAAGGATTCTCGAGTTTAAGATGATATTGAAATTCATGTGATTGATAGCTTGCTTTGAACAGTCTACAAATTTGTTCGTTTTTTGGTTTTGTTTTCTCTAATGATCTGCAAGAGTGGAAATTGGTTATACATGTTTTTTCAGTTTTGACAGATATCATCAAGGCTATTTTGATATGGACGTGATATTCACTTCCTTAGAAATATCTGAGATTAGAAATTGCCATTTCTGCTTGAGTTCACTTATAGGAAGTTCAATTATTTTATCTTGTTAAATTTTCCCTTTTTTTCATTTATCAGGATCGATGAAATAATATCTATGGTACAAGAGGAGATGCAGATTACGCTTGTATGAAAGCCACAATAAAAACGAGGACTGGACAACCCCAAAAATTAGCCCATGCCATTCTCTTGTTGACATCTTGCTTTGTATTATATGACTTTATACATGCTGATTTGTATAGGGTTTATGCATTTGGGTTTCCTCCTCTCTTGTTAGGTTCTTTTGCTTCCCCTTTCAAGTTTCGATACTTCAGTTTTGGTTGTGCACGCATGACATGCTATGGTAATTTGGTGTATTTTTAGTCGCATTGACCTGGTTGGGGTATTCGTGGGTTTTAAATGCTTATTATCTATAATCAGACAGTAATTTTATTTTTTCTGCTTTATATTATTAAATTGCAATTTTAGAATATATCAGTATGTTATTATTACTTCTGATAGTGGAGATCAGATAATCTAATAAATAGTAACTACAACATTTTTAAGGTCTGGTTTCAAGGATGCAGAGTAGCTAATGATAATTAAATTAAAAAACACTATGAAAATTTGGTTGTTAGGTTGCAAAATTGTTGTACTCAGATTAATGGTCGTCTTAGTTTTCCAATTACACTTTTGGGTGTTTACAATCCTTGAATTGAACCTTTTTATAAAATTGCACACACCTAATTATGCTACAAGACTAATTAATTGCTCGATGCAATTGAAATTGTGTTTATTGATTATTGGTTCAAGTTAGGCTCTTATTGGCATGTGCTCGTTGTGTTGTTTGACCTTTGACTTGTTTCCTTGTCTTTGCGGCTCTCAATATCCTAGACCTTCACTTGTCTCTCTTGACTCGACTTTCTCTTTCGTTGGCTCTTTATTCTTCTTTGTTTGTCCTTATCTCTCCTCCCATGTTTTCCCTGTGACTTAGGCAGCTGCCAATTTCATATTTTGTATGGAGCTGGTTGTTTCTTTTGTACTACCAGATTTAAATTCCCCAAGGCTTCCATGCTTTTTGTTGCCTTTCCTACCCATCATGTGTTGCCTTGTGTGCTAGCAAGGTCCTCATTTGAATTCAATAACTTTATAAATACATGAGTGCATTTTGGACAAGCACAATTAGGAAAGGATTCATAAGGAGAAATCGATGCAAGAGTGATATTGAAGCTATAAGAGCAAAAGTCATTTTTTCTAAAAGCATCATGGCATCTACGAGCTAGTTTTCATCCATTGAAAGATAAGGGTTGAGACACTTGCATACACTCGCCTATCTATTAACTTGCATCTAACATTGATTTCAAGAATTTTTCCTCCAAGGGATTTTAATTGGGACATGCCCCCAGATCCAAACTATGCTTTTTGATGTTTTGTAAGGTGTTGAAATCGGATTAGGGTTTGGAAAAAGGAAAACAATTTCCTAATTATCAACATTGAAACTCGGTTAAGGGAGTGAGGTTTTGAGGACCAATACCGATTGATTGCATTTGTAGATTTCATTTTGCATTTTGATACTTGTCATTTTCATAATGTACAAAACTAGCTATGCCATTTTTTACTTTACACGAAAGTGGTCATCTTGGTTGTGCGGTTTGAGCTTTTCGGGTTTGAGTTGCCTTGTTATTGAGACATATTTCATCATGTTGTCATGGACGAATGTCTCCAAATTTGTATAAAATCAAGTATTATCCTTTGAAACCCTACTTCTCTAGTTTTTCAAGCGCCTTTAATTATTTTATGATTTTCTATGTTTTAGATATTTCATGTTACACAATTAGGTCTAATTTATTTCTTTATTTTTTAATTTAACCTTGTTCTTTATTGAATGTGGTTTGTACAATGCATTTGGTATAGTAAAACCACTTTCCACATCCACATTTTGGTTACCTTGAGATATATTGAATACTTAACCCTTATGATTATCCTTTTGGTGAACCTACACTTACATTAAGCATCCATGCCTTAGGGTTGCCCTTTTGATGCATCGAAGATGCATCAAATACTCACCCCAAGAGTTTTCTTTTGGTAAGCTTCACTCAATTTATACCCGACATAGGTTTTCATTTTGGTAAACTCACATTGCTTGTAACATTTTAGGGATTGATCTTGCTTCTTCTTGTTAAAATTGATTGTCCTAGGGTTTGCTTTATTTGTTCCAATCTTCTATTCCTAGATCGTGTGTGATATTGCTAGTGCATTGTTCCTTTATATGCTATATATCTTGTCATCCAAATTAACTAGATCTAAGACTCTAAGCAAACGAAATACTAGATTGAATTCCAATCCAATCTATCATGTAGAAGTTTTCTTGATTCATCATATGGTTTGCACAAAAAAGAAAATGGTCTCTCAATGAGGCTCGAGTTCATTTTGAAATTGTAACAACCCTTCTTGAGATTCTTATGGATGACAATGCTTTGAATGGCTCTTATATGTCTATTGAAGGTCAAAGTAGTAAATGGAAGGAAATAGTAAGAGGATCAAACTAGAATCCAAGACTTAACCAATCTCATAGAACATCTCTTGAAGAATCATAAAGAAATAGGTAATATATTAATTGTGGTATTAGATGTTGAATCCAACACTGTACATCAAGAAAACACAAATGCGGTTGTTATTCAAGATAAGACCCATAACATGAGTCATGGAAATTTAAATATAGGTATTGATCAAGCACTTAATGAGACTCTTCTCTCTCACCTAGTGCTAATGTATCTCATACTTCTACACCTATGGTAGATTTACATGTTGCTTCTCAATGTTTTCCAACTCCTTTGGCCTCTTAGCTCCTTTCCATTGTTCTTAGTTTTCTTCTTTTAATAATGTGTCAACTCTAACATCTACTACCGTTTCTCTTCCATATGAGGTGACCACTATGATGAACACGGTGGACAACTTGCAAAATCAAATTAAGGAATTACTCCAAGGTTCTCAAAAGCTATGCAACACGTTACTTCCAATGGATTATTACTTTACTTTTTGGTTGATAATATGGTTGCTTTCCCCTTCCCAATGGGTTTCATTTCTCCAAAATTTTAATTGTATAATGGGAAAGTACATCCATCTCACAACTTCAGTCATTTCAAATCATATTAAGAAATTATTAGAAGGTTCTCAAAAGCTATACAACATGATCGTGTCCAATGGAATATTACTTAATCCTTTTGGCTTATGATACACTTTTGTGCCCTTTCCCAATGGATTTTGATGGAAAAATAAAATATAAAAGATGCCTATGATTTCTAAAATAGGGGGCACCAAGAGAAGAAAATATTCATACACAAACAAAGCTATTACACAACAAAAATTTTACAAGATGAAGATTATATATAAACAAAAATATTCAAATGATGACAAGTATGTTGTTGCAAATGTCTTCACAACAACTATTGTTGTATCTCTCCAATCTTTGCAGCTCTATTTTTCATCACGGATGTTGTTGCTCTACATTGTTGGGCGTTCCTTTCTTTTAGCTACTATTGAGCAAGTCTAGAGCCCTTTTGATTTTGGTATACTCTATTTTTGAATTGTCGTTTTGTTTTGTGACTTTTGCAACATGTTATTCTTCTTCTCTCTCCTCTGTTGTGTTTTAAGCTCCTACTAGAAATATCTTTTCATAATGTTGCTTCAAAATTCAAAATCGACAATCGAATCATTCTCTTCTTCTTTTTGTCTTCTTTCCTATTACCAACCACCAAATAATATTAATGAAATTGTTCAAACTTGGGCACCAAAAAGGAATCATTCACAAAATGTGCGGAAGATTAAAAAGTTAAAAAGTTTGGGGGCAATAGTAAATGTGGTTGTTGAGATTACTCTACAACAACCCCCTTGATCACAACTACCATCATTAGACCTTTTCAAGCGTGTAAAATAGTATGGCGCTCGTCGTTGCAATATATATGACACGTAAATTATCTCGTAAGTGTTCTAAACTCTCTTTTGCCGATGGTTCAAGTAAAATACAGGAAATTACTCGATTGTTTAAAAGTGAAGTTCAATATCTCCTTATTATATCAACTCCGTAATAAAATGATAACAAATTTAAATGTGCTTGTTAGTTGAGGAAGACTAGATTCTTCGTCGGGGTATTGATACATTGTCACAAAATATGGTTGTGGCATCATCTTGTTCCTCGTTTAATTTTGTTAGCATTCTCTTAAGCCAAATAACATGACATGGAACCGCATTTGCAACAATATACTCGGCTTTTGTTATGGAGAGAGAATATGTGAGTTCCTTCTTAAATGCCCATGAAGTGACTCTTAACCTAATGTGGAACACATATCCAGATGTACTCTTCATATCATCTACTCTAGCTACTCAATCATTATCAATATAACCAACCAACTCAAAATTATTTGATGTAGTATACAAAATTCCATGGCCTTTCGTGCCATTGATATATCTCATGATTCTCTTCCCCACTTGTCATTGTCTCCTTAGATGTTTCCATAAATATGAAAATCAAGCATACTACATGCATTATATCAAGCCTCGTTGTCAAATACATTAAACTTTCAACCATGCTCTTGTAAAAGGTTGGATTTACCTCATTGTTGCAATCTTCCTTGCTTAGTTTCGGACCTATAGTTGTTGGTGGATGCTTGTTATTCAACAATTTGAACCTCTTTAACACTTGTATAATATACTTGGTTTGAGAAATGAATATGCCATAATTTATTTTTTTGACCTCATGTTGGCGAAATATTTTGTAAGGGAGAAAATATGGGTTTCGTCAACATTTGCAGGACTAGGTCTCTCTGCTTCAAGGTGGGGTGGCACCCATATATTGAAAAATGGAAATTATAGACACTAAATCTAACACATTGGGGTGGTCAAAGATTGGGAATATGCAAAAACACCCTTGTAATTGCAACAATAGATCGAGAGGGGAAATTTTGGAAGTGTGAGAGGAGATGAGTGTAAATAAATAGTGGGAAAGTGAGGAGAGTGTTATGCTAACACGAATATTGCAAATTCTATGAACCAATAACTCAGATAAATATTTCAGCTCAATCAAAGGAAACATGTAAACACATACAACTAAACAAGGAACATGAAACAATAAGAGAAATTGATATAAAGTTCAACCACTAATTTTCATTTCATTCAAATAGGCACAAAGTCCTAGTTTTTCTTACAAAATTGCTTTAATGCTTGGTTAAGTATAAAGAGAGAAAGGAACTCAATATTTGTGCAAGAAGTGGAAAAAACATGCTTGAGAGAGTATAAATCGATCCTTTGGAATGAAGAAGTCATCCCAATTTATAGTCTCTTTATATGACTTCTCATAACCCCTATGTGACTTTTCATATTCCGGATTTAAAATAAGTTACTTTTCCTTAATTTGAGAAACACTTTTACAATGGAAGAATATAAAGTCACTTAAGTGAGATAAGACAAAAATAGAAAAAGTGAAACCTCAACGAAGAAATAGAAATCACTTAAGTGAACCAAGTCACTTTTACAAAATAAGTGATTTCTTCATGAGAGATAAAAAGAGACTATCATGTAGGCGAAGATCTTGAAGATGAAGACCCTTGAATACGTTGTACTGGAGAAACTTTGACATTCTGCACATGTAATTGAAAGCGTGTGACCACATCTTGGACTTCACCTTCATGTAAAATCCTGTGTCTCCAAAACATCAACCCACGAATTTGTTGTTTCCAAAATTCTCTTGCCTTGTCCAAATAGGTTTGGAAAGTCCTTGGTTTCTTATGAAACAATGTTAGAAATTCTAGCCATTGTATTCATCGAGTCCACACAAACATGCTGAGGATGAAACAATTGATCTATGATATTCTTCACAAACTATCTGTTGAATTTTTGATTGTTCTCATTAAGCGGTGAACAACCCATGTCTTGTAAATCTACACCAATCTCTGATTTTAACATGTCATTTCTTTCTAAGAACCATTCATTGCTTCTTTGAAAGTCTTGATTCTTCATTTAGTGGTTCTCACCCATTTCTTTGAAATATCTCCTTTGGCTCGAAGGAAGACTCCTTGGGATAGAAGAATGTTTTGGTCTGAGCTTGCTAGAGATCATACATCTGGAATCAAGTCTTCCCAGTGAGCCATTTCAGCATTGATTGCCTCCTTAATGCCTTTGATCTTTGGTCATTATCTCCACATACTCGTGCACTTTGCTCATTTCATGTATAAATTTGTAGCATTTGGTTAGAATACTTTCAACCCATGATTCAATGACTCTCCCCTACATGCTAAATATTTGAATCTCCTCCATACCATTTTGATCAAGGTTATAAATGGGAGAGAGGGCTTGAGTTGGAGAAGAAAAAGTATCTGGATTAAAAATGTTGTGATATAGGAAGAAAACACACAAACATGATCTTCAAGTTGTTCTTAAGTTTTCTTTCCTTTCTTTACTCTTTTGATCATCCTCGTGACTTGTTGTCATGTGTTTTTGCAAGGTCAAAAATTCAAACTTGAATCATGACAACTAAACCCAAATGTCAAAATTTTGCTTGAAAACCCTCGAACCCTCCTCTGGATCGGTCTACCCTCCATATCATGCCTATCCCGACCTTGCGGGTTCTCATGTGTTGTACAAACTTGTAATAATGTTTGAATTTTTTTGATGAGGTCATTCATCTCGTTGAGTGAAGTGTTAAAAGAGAAATCTTGATAAGCCTATAAAGATTATTTTTAGTCTTTCCAGGGATAGGTGTGTATCCTTTGGGACTAATCTAAAGGCCCAAAACCATCCGAGAGGAGGTGTCGAAGAGTTTGGAGAGTAATGGAACTGATTTAGGAAAGTTTAGGGAAGTTTTAGAGGTTTTTAGGGACAATTGTAGTGAAAGCGGATTTTCTCGGGTTAAGGAGTTTGGAGTCTAAAATACTACCCAAGTTCGGTAGAGGATTTTGGGAGATATGTAGTGAGTTGGAAAACAAATAATGAGTCATTGGAAATTTCAAAGATTCCTCTACATGATGAAATTAACAAATATTTCACAAGACATGTTCACTTCTCGGGCGGCTCGGTTGCAATAGACACACCCCGTTGTCCCGAGGAAAAAGGATCAATTTCAAGGAGTTTCAGGAAGAATTGGAAGTTGAGACCCATCGCATTGTTCTTGCAAGGCTCTTGGAAGTCAAAATCATATAAGGATTCATCAAAAATACCTCTTGGAGCTCCAGAAATTTTGTCGACAAGTCTCTCTCTCGTGAGGTATGTTTCTTATACTTAGCCAATTTTCGGTGAGGACACTTGTCACCTCTAGGTTGAGGCACATTTTCTTGTCCCTCTTGTCCCTTTCCCAAGGGGACAATAAAATGCGCCCACCCCAACTTTTCCTCCAGGTTCCTCACATGACCATGACAAGCACCGTAGCGCTATCTGCCGATCTCTAGCCCTTCCCATCATGCAATCGACCGTGCCACTTGTCAACACAAGGTGAGAGCGCATTTTTGTCCCTCCTATCCCTTTCTTAAGGGGATAGAGGGGATAAGAAAATGCGCCCCACTCTAGCCCTTGTTTTGGTTTCTCATGTGACCTATTTCTAGCCCCACAATGCTTAAACAAGCTTTTCCTCACACCCTCCTCATCGAATCTCGTGCCGCCACTTGTCATCACCACATGAGGGTACATTTTTCTATCCCTCTTGTCCCCATTCCTAAGGGGACATGAAAATGCACCCTACTCTAGCCCCTGTCAAGGTTTTCCACATGACCTAGTTTGAGCCCAAGTATGTGCTAAGTGCTAGTTTTCTCGATTTCCCCATCAAGCAATCAAAGGGCAACACTTGTCAAGCCGGGTAGGGCACATTTTTCGGTCCCTCTTGTCCCCATTACAAGGGGACAAAGTGGACAAGAAAATGTACCCCATTTCATGAAGCAAAAAAAAACTACAAATTAACTAAGTGTTGTTACTCGCTTCTACCTCATTCGAACACCAAAAACACTATCGAAAGCTTAAAAAACTAAAAATAAATTATGCCCACCTCATTTCTTCACTGACCTCCATTGTTGCTGAGCAAAACCTCCCAAAACCAACAATTTTATTAGATACCTTGTCAAAATTCCTCCAAGGTATCCATAAACACTAAAATCATGAAAAACTCATAACTTCCAAACTTGTAATCCGTTTCCCTTGATATTTTATCAGTTGTTCCTCATTCCATGCACCTTCAAGAAGATTATAACAATAAAGCAGATGATGCCCTAATTTTTAATGGCAACAAACCCTAGTTTCATGCCCTAGAAGATGATTTTTCATTTTCCAAGCATTCGATGGATGGATTGCGGTGAAATTTGGAGCACAAAGTCTTGAGACGAGCAAAATCCAGTGAAGACATTTTCGTTGCAAACAGACATGGATAAGTGTTATTTCCAAAAATAGTTAGTATCGGTGCCCTCACTAAAAGTAATAACTTACCAAAAATAACAAACTCTCTCATATCAGTGCATTCGAAAAACAATGAAGTGACAAACCAAGTCAAATAGGAGTTTTTCCTAAAAAAAAAAACAAGTATAAAAAAGCAAAGAACAAATTTCCAAAAATAGAAACTATAAAAAATCAACAAAGAAATATTAGTGAATGTATTCTTAGCATGTTAAGGGTTTTAGAAAACTAAATTCAAGAAAAACACTTTTCCCCAAAATAATGACCCTTCGAACCCTAATTGCTAAAAATAGAAAGTCTCCATTTCAGTTGTAGAAAGTTGTTATCATATTTGTTCTCTCTCATCTCGTTGATTTTTGCAATTATGAAGTTCAATTTTGCTGGTCTAAAGCTTGTTTCAGCCTTGGTATCAGAATGCCCAGGTGTGGGTGACAACGATGTTGCTCATATGGACTTGGAAGATCTCAAGAATAGAATGCTTAACGGTCCCAAAGAACCAAAGTGGAAGACATGGTGTTCACAAGTGGATTGTATGTTGTGGGTGGTCATCCTGTGTATGTCTAAAGTACATAGTTAGTCGGTTTGTGCTCATCACAACGAGCCAAAGTCAAGAATCATAAGGGATACACCAACTCAATATTGGTAGTGCTCACTCCAAAAGAAATTTCTTAGTGTATGTAAATCCTGACATGGAACAACATGGTCATTGTCACAAAGGAATTTGCACCAAAGCGAGTGGTAAAAATGAAATCTTACATCCAAGGTCTTGTATTAGGGTCATGGCTGAAATAGGGAAGACATCCATCTCGTATGCCGAAAGCTCTATCCGTAAGTGAGTTCCATGAAGGCTTCTCGATACAATCTTCATACCGATCGGGATGACGGGGAAGAGGTTACCAAGGATTTCCGAGGATGGATGGCGCATTTAATCCTTGTCATCATTGAGGGTAAGCAGATGATTGATTGGGAAAGATAGTCAATGACAATATTCATCAATAGTTTCTTTAGTTTGGCTACTAAGTTCTCAATGAAATTCTACTTGGTCTACGCTCTTGCGAGTATAGGATCATTCGGAGGCGACCTCGCTCAAAATATCTCTTAAAAGGCCCCCGCCTATGAGAACTTCTTCCACCCCTTCAATCTTTATCACTTGTTACTAGTCTCTACACTTACGCTTTATGCTATGTGATTCACATCTATTATTTCTTAGAACTCTTTCGCACCTTGATACATGCATTGTATCGTCATTACCCTATGACGCACTCTAGTTCTATGATTCATACTTGACCTTGAGGGTCTAATTCTGAAATGAACCTCACATCCACTACACATTTCACGCTTTTTGCTTCACAACACATCTTTATAACATTTATTTGCACACATTACCCTATGACACACTCTAGTTCCATGGTTCATACTCTGCTAAGGGTCTAAATCTGAAATGAACCTCACCACATTCACTTTTCACGCTTTATGCTTCATGATCTATCTTTCTAACACACATTCTCAAACCATTTCCTAATGATACACTCTTGTTCTATGGTTCATTCTTGATTGTTGAGGGGTCTTTTATAAATGAACCTCATCTCATACACATCCGTTGGGGGCGCTGCTCCTTCCATATTCACATATTGCATACCATTCCATCACACTCATACACTGCATATTACATATCTTGGTTGCACTTACTCTTGCTTGCTTATACTACTTACATGATGCACTTTTCTTATTATGCTAGTCAAATACTCAAGTATGTCATTATCTTTCTATATACACACATGCACGTTCACTTGGTCTTTTAGAGTGAATCCAGGTCTCTTACATATTTTCACACGCTTCAATGATGTTCGACACGTACCCTTTTCCACCCCATCGAAGCTCCTGGGGCATCTACCATTACTACTCTCACACATTACAAAGTTTTTATTGTTCCATCATTTATTACTTCCTATCCTTACTAACACATTACTTTCCATTGATACATACATGCATTGACATACTATTTATCTTTCTAACATGCTAACATGTGCTTCATGTGCAACATTTTCCTTGTAGGACTATATGCCACCATGGTTGTTTAATACATTTTCTTTCCATTGTTTGCGGGTTATGCCCTATGTCTTGTTTGATCACTTCTTGTATGCTTTTAGTCGCTTTGACTCTAATTGTCTTGCCACATTGTGAGCGATGTCGTATATTTGAAACCCACTTTTCACTGTCTGTCTTGTCTGCACACTTGCGTGTTACATTGTTTTTCTATTACATGTTTTTTTGCACTAACACATATTTCTAGCCATCTTGTTTGCATGTGCCTTGGTCTCTACCATGCACATCCCTTACCCCCATGTATGTATCGCATCGATCAACATTAGGTCCTCTCTTTTGGGTTGCACACTCCTACGGTCGTCGCGCACCCCAAACGAGGGGGAATACAATGGGTGAAAAATTAACCTCTACAACAACTCGAGCTATAGTTCGAAGAATGCACAGTATAAAACGACATGGAAATACTGATCACGAAGGGCCTAGAATTTAACTTGGGTCTTCAAAGACAACACGACACCAATGCCAAGACTCGGACAATAAGCACATGTGTCCTCCCCAGCGCTTATGTCCTAGGGGCACATACAACCAATTTATCAAATCAACACAGTTCATAGAAGCCTTTAGAGAAATTCTACAATTACAAACACAGACCTCTAATTATAAATGCATGTAATCTCCTACAATCCATTTCAATCGGAACTAATTCGGGACAACATGAAAAAATCAAGGACATACCATCGAAGTGGTACTTATGGAGCATAGTCATGAAAGGAGAGTAACACTAGACCTCTCTCCCCAACACTTGCGCTTTGGCATGAGATCGCATAAAAGAGTCGCACTTGGCATGAAATAGCCCAAAAAATGCACTTGACGTGAGATCACAAAAAAATCACCCTACACAAAGACATTTAAGGACACTTTTCTATCCTTTTACACTCTTTTAAATTAGGTGCACACTTTCCTTTACACCCTTTTACATACTTTTACATACTTATGCACATTTTTATTTGATTTATCATATACAAGACTTTGACTACTCTTTTGCTCTTATTTTGCAAGTCTGTCCTTAATACATAACAAGAAGCAACCTACTGACAACAAGTAGAAGCACAACATCGTACAACGCAACACATACACTTCACCCATAGGGTCACTTTCTTTTCCTAGTCTCCACACTTCACTTTGCATCATTCCATGCTTCACTTGTCCACTCAAAGGCACACATTTTGCCACACGTTCTATAGGATCATAAGGTACACATCTCTTATCTACTTTATGTTATTGATTATTCACTCAACAACATAAAGTGGGGGTAAATGTAGACACTAAATCACACACTTATGTACATTTCTAGGTCCTAAAAGCATACTAGCATTTATATGATTCCTAAGCAAGAAAACTAGTGGTTGATAACTATCTTTGGCCTCTTTTCTTTGTTTCTTGTTTTCTATTTGGTCTTACACCCTACAACCTAGTCGAACTTTACCGATGCGGGAACATCACGAGTTTAGAGGTCTTAGAGTCATAGTGTGTATGTTTGAGCATGCTTACATTATGTACTTGAGTAATTTATTCATTGTGTAAATGTAAAAAGTAGGAATGTGAGTTTGAATTAGGTGTCTAAAGAGAAAGTTTATTGGTTTTATGCCTAATAAGGCCCATGATGGTGTGTCAAAGAGGGTATGGGGAGGTTGAACGAGTTGAGATTGTGTAGGGGATGATTTCATATACATGTTTTATGTTTGGAATATGGTTGAGCTCATCTAGGAGCTAAAAACAAGATTAGGAGTTTTTGGGTGTATGAAAACTCGATGAAAGGATGGAGAATAGGATATATATATATATATATATATATATATATATATATATATATATATAATGGGAAGGAGTTGATAGCGTTGTTCTATGAGGAATAAAGGGATTGTATAATCTATTCTACGGGAAAATGAACGAGGATTGATGTGTTTTTGTGTGTGTTTGATGAATTGACATACTTCCTCGGTCTCAGTGAGACCTTGAAAATGTATAGTCCTCCAAAAGTGAGTTTCGAGCTTTGTGATTGCATGGAAATATTAAGGGAGGTGAGTGAGTGAATCATGGATTTTTGTGGCTTTTGAAACCTAATAATATTTCCTCTAGATCTAAGTTTTTCCCCTCGGGCTCTAACTAGGGCAGAGAATATTTTCAATTTTAACCCTCCAAAATTTATGAAATTTTTTGAGCACCTTTATCCAGATGAGTGCTAGGAGAATACCAATTCTCTAATTCTATTTCACACGTGTGGTAAAGTTGTAATAGTGTTTACAAGACAAACTGAGACAATGTTAGATAGGAGTAATTTTGCATTGCATGTGTGATCAAATCTTCAAGTCAAGAGTTCCAATTCATGGGGAAGCATCTTAGAGACATGTTATAGGCGATTCAACCATTTTTGAAGTGAATCCATAGGTCTAGGTATCTATTGTCACCTTTGGAGGCTAAAAGAGGCCTAATTTGTAATATACAGTCTAAAGGAGTTGTGTATCCATACAAAGGATGAAGTAGAGATTTTGACATATGTTTAAGAACCCCATAAAGGGCATTCAGATCACCTATTTTTGTATGGTTGTTTCAGACAATTGTGAGATCCAACTCAATTTGTGTGGTTATAGGGATAGTAGGTTGAAGAGACCTTAAAGAGAGATTGAATGTGAATTATAAGGGTATGACTGTATAAAGGGTTTAAACACTTGGTGTTAGAATAGATAAGGTGTTCTAAGAATATAGGGAATGATCTAAGACCCTACATGTTGCTTTGAGCACCTTGTTACCATGAAGACCTATATGGGCTATGCCTAGTGTAAAGGTAAATTGTTTGGTAGAATTGGATCAGAGGATAGGTTCGAAGGAATGGTACTAGGAATGAGTAAGGTTGGTCCTAAGGACAATGATGACTGGTCAAAAACAGTGGCTCCATCTACAAGCAGATCAAGGAAATCATTTCATGTTTGCATGCATATAGTGGTTATTTGAAAAGAAGGATTGTGTTGATGGTATAGAGCCAACATTGTGAACTAGTGTGACACATGTATATAAAGAATAAATTGTGTGATAAGATCCTCAGGCAAGGGGTGATGGAGAGAATCATCAATGAAAAGTCTCATGTGTTGAGAAAGATCTTGCAGGACAAGAGGTAAGTATGTTAAGTATACTAACATTTTGAAAGTGTAGACCCCCGACATCATTTACATATTCATCTTTCATGGCTTTAGACACCGGTTCCAGCTAGGAAAGAAGTGCCTAGACACCCCTATCTCCTCCGAGAACTCCCCGACCCTTTCTTACCTTACTTGCTTCTTTTGGGTCTCTTTTATCTCTTGGGCATTTTTTTCACTTATGGGTCGACCTTCCGATTAGTAATTACAAAATTCAAACAAGGTAATCAAATAAATACATAGTTATGTGTTCAAAATGAAGGACCAATCGCTAAACATTACTATCATCACCTAAGCTTCCATTCCAAAGGCACTAAAGCACTCAAAAGGCATCCATCTAGCATCTATTCAAGGGACAAGGGATGTATCAAATTTGTATACACAACATATGAAGGGGAAGTCTATTCTATTCCATCCACACATACTACTACATTGCTACATTCTAGTTACAACCCGCTATTATTTGTGCAACTTGCACAAGGGCATCCTAGGGCATCATTTCTATTGTATACACAAAATTACACACTTTAGACATTATTTAATCTCGGTCTCATACTACTATTTATAAGGTTTTTAAGTGAAGAAAGTACTAATTAACCCCCATCCTTTGGCCATTTTGTTTTATTTTATTTTCGTCATTCTTGACCTCTTGCACCCATATGCCTAGTCAACTTCATGTCATCCATCTTTGTTTTAGCCTCGATCGGGTGCCTAGATTAGTCTTGGGGCACCCATGGGTGCCCTAGTCCTATAAGGGTGCCCTAGCCCCTTTTGGACTTTTCCGCCATCTTTTGGGCTCTTTCTATCCATTTTACCTTCTCATCTTTTTGGTGGTTGGTCATTTCGAGGTTAATTACGAAATTAGATCAAGAGAACCCTAAAAATATAATGTTATAAAACCATAATGATGGACCTAACATCATTCACTACTATCATCCATATAAAGTTGTATCCATCTACTCCATTAGATATAAAGTTGCATCCACATAGCTCCATGACAAGGCACAAGGATCGGACATATGCATCACACACTTCATAGGGGAGGGATTCTATTATATTCCATGCACACATACTATTACATTTTCTACATTTAGTTATTGCTCACTATTTCACAAAGTGTGACTGGCATAAGAGCACATAGGGCACATTATGCACACACTCACTAGAACTACATTTGGGTCCGAAATGTAGTGCAACACTCAATTAGTAAGCCCATTGTTATGGCAGCTGAGGTCAGTCCGAACCATTCATTTGCATCTTTATTTTTTTAGGGTTTTGATACTTGTCTTTGTCTTTTACAGGTCTTTACATCATCTTGGATTATTGACGACACTCAGTACGAGACAATGAATATGATGCGAAACACAACGAGGGTTTTGGACCACCTCTCATCCTGTGAGATTCAATTTTAGAGCTTTTGCATGGACTAGGGTGCCTTGTTTACAGATTAGAGTGCCCGAATACGCCCTAGTATCTCTCCATGCACTCTAGTCCAGCTTGATACTCAAGATCCATCCTTTTGGAGCTTCGCACGGTCGCTCATGCTTCCAGATTCTCCAGTCAACTTTGCAATACACTCCCGTGAGCATCTGTTATTCATCGAGTTCTTTCCTCTTCTCTCTTGCACATTAGGGTTAGCATTTCCTTTGCATAACTGTTTAGATCATTTACATACTTCTTAACTTCATTTATTTACTTTATGTGCAACTGTTCATAGCTTAGATTAACTATTCCCATATTCCACATAGTAGTCAATTTTAGTTAATCATTTTGGTGAACCCGACGTTTCAACACTTCCTTTTGATCATGTCGTCTCCTTATCAAGTTATGGATCAATCTTCTTATCCTACCTTTGCACCAACTAAGATCTTAGACCTAGTTAATACTATCGTTGATTTCATGCATGTACGTAACCAACATCCTCCTCCACTTCCGTTTCAATTCATTTTGTCAAAGAAACCACTCTTATTATTGGTCAAGACACAATTCAAACTCTTCCTCCATTATGTAAGGCTCCTTCACCATCACCATTTCAGCATCCAATCACTTTTTTTAAGGAAACTACTCCTTACATTGATCCACTTAATGTCTTTTGACTAGACCTTCATTGCTTACACACTTGGGGGCATAACACTTTCCCTTCCCCCACATCATCTTAGCATAGTCACACTTATCCTTTTCACATTCTCATACATTCATCTCCTCGCATTAGGCATACACATCATACATTCTAGCGTCATTACCCGATGACACACTCTTGTGCTTCGGTTCACACTTGACTGTTGAGGGCTTACTACACATGAACCCCACACACTACACCATAGGCATTACACATTGTGTTTCATCACACATTACATGTCATACACCATACATTCTATATTTCATCTACAACATTTTGACATTTTTCACATTTACACATCTTACATCATACTAGTCTTCATTATACATACTTGCATCTAGCATTCCATACTACTCATCATACATATTACTTTTAGTCTACATCGTACATTACACATTATACTCATCACATGGTCATATTTCATCATTACATATACTACATTGTCTTATACACCCGCACTTACTACCTTATGATGCACTTTAGTTTCTCGGTCCATACTCGATTGCCAAGGGTTTACAAATCAAATGGATCTTACACTCATCACACATTTACTATTCGACCTTTCACCATGTGACATTCCTAGGCTAGTGACATATGCTTTATGCTAAATTGTCACCTATTCTATCATTTGGTAGTGGTATACACTATAGGTTACATCACCACTCCCTCTTTTCATCTTGTAGTGATATACGCTTAGGGATAAATCATCACTCATCCATTCATCTTATAGTGATATACGCTTAGGCTAAATCATCACTTATACATTCATTTGTTCATGATATACGCTTCAGCTATAGGGTTCACGCACACATCATTTCTAGGTTGCATCTCATCAATACACATACACATTCATCACATCGCACTAGACACAACACACACTTCGACCATTTCTCAATGAAGCACTCTCATTTGCGGTTCCTTAATTGCTGAGGGGGCAAACAAAATGAACCTCACTACATACATTTCCATTCACTTGAGGGGCATGTGGCTCCCATCACTCCATTTTTCATTTCATTCCATCCATCTACATCATACTACATATTATGGTTGCTTTTCCTCTTGCTTACTTGTGCTTGTTTATGGTCACTTTACTACACATGCTAGTTAGATTTCTTGTATGTCATTTATCTATATCATCCACACATGCGCATTCACGTCTTTTTCTAGTTGCGATCACAAATACAAGTCTCTTGCATGCATCATGGATGCTCGCCTTCTACCCTTCCTACACTGGTCACTGGGGGCATCCACATTCGTCTCTCAGAGGTGCTATTGTTTCATTTCGTACTTATCACTTTACATTATACACATTTTTGACATACTAATATCTTTCTAACATGTTAATGGGTGCTTCATGTGCAACATTTGTTATGTAGGGGTAGTTGCTTTCATACATGTTTGTTACATTGTTTGTTATTATTTGTTCTTATATGCGGGCCTTGCCCTATGTTTTGTGTGCACACTTGTTTTTTGTTTGTGGCCATGATGACCTTGTGTGTCTTGCGACATCATGAGTGATGTCCCATGTTTCAGAACCCGATTTGCGGTATACTTTGTCTTCTTGCTCTGTTTCTTGCTTTGTTTGGTAATATATATACTATTTGCATAGCTTACACTGTCTTTTACATGCATGCTTTTTCGTACTAACACTTGTTTTTGGCTAGTCATCCTTGTTTTCCGCGCCTTGGTTTCTACCAAGCAGATTCCTTTCCCCTGTAGGGAAAAGTTTCAAAGTACATGTGGTTGGTCCTCTTTTGGGGCCACATTCTCCTATCAACGACGTCACATGTGCCCCCAAAGAGGGGGCATCATTTGGGGTTTTACATACTAACAACACATTTACACCGGTTCAATTCAATTACACTTTCCGCCCTTGACATCATGGGTTTACATACAACGAGTGATTTCGACTAGTCTACGAACTCCATACAATAAGGATTTTATAGGACATCGTGTCCTTAACATTCTAGGGAAGTAGTTACAAGCTCAGAGGTTATAGTAGGTGTGCCTTCCTACACTACTTCAGCCAGTGGCGTCGGATTGCCCAAAAAACTAGGGCATACAAAGATCTCTTCACACACATTCAGGGAAGCAGTTAGAGCTTGGAGGATACAACGGAATTCCTCTCTATACTTCTTCGGCCTATGACACGAGATTGCCCAAAAAACTCACAAGTACATAATATCCTTCTACATTCTTTCTCGACATGGATCAAGTGCATATGTTCCATTTACATTTACGTATTTTACATCTACATGCTTTAATATACATGTGTCTTTTACATTGAATTTTTACACATACATACATACATATTTGACTACTTGATCATTTTCTCCTTACATGTCCGACCGTATGAGAAACAAACAGTCAAATGGGGGCAACAACAACAACGTCAACAACAACACTTCACAACAACACACACTATACTAACCATGTAGGTACATCACTTACATCAACAACTACACACGTGTTCCACCCTAGGTTCATTCTCATCATTTTTTCTTTGCGCATTTTTCATCTTTAGTTTCCATGCTCCTCCATCTTTTTGTCATTCCATGCTTTGTCTAGTCCTTCGGCATGTTTCTACTACACTCTTCATGGACATTAGGTATGCATCTCTATCTAATTTATGTTACCGAGATTTCCACTCACCAACATAAAGTGGGGGCAAATGTAGACACAAAATTATGCCCTTTAGACATTATTTAATCACGGTCTCATACTATTATTTATAATGTTTTTGAGTGAAGAAAGTACTAATCAACCCCCTTCCTTTGGCCATTTTGTTTTATTTTATTTTCGTTATTATCGACGTCTTACACCCATATGCCTAGTCAACTTTTGTCATCCCGCGTTATTTTAGCCTCGATTGGGGCACCCAGATTAATCTTGGGGCGCCATGGGCGCCGACCCCTTTGGACTTTCCCACCATCTTTTGGGATCTTTCTAGTCATTTTAGCTTCTTATCTTTTTGGTGGTCGGCCATTTCGGGGTTAATTACGAAATTATATCAAGAGAACCCTATAAATATAAAGTTATGAGACCATAATGAGGGACCTAGCATCATTCACTACTATCATCCATCTAGAGTTGCATCCATCTATTGCATTGGAGATCACTTGCATCCACATAACTCCATCACAAGGTACAAGGCTAGTACATTTGCATCATGCACTTCATAGAGGGAGGTATTCTATTATATTCCATATATACATACTATTACATTTTCTACATTTAGTTATTTCTCACTACTTCACAAAGTGTGAATGACATAAGAGCACCTAGGGCACATTATGCACACACTCACCATAACTACATTTGGGTCTAAAATGTAGTGCAACGCTCAATTAGTAAGCCCATTGTTGTGGCAACTAAGGTCAATTTGACCCATTCATTTGCATCTTTATTTTTAGGGTTTTGATACTTCTCTTGGTCTTTTATAAGTCTTTACATCATCTTGGATTATTGATGACACTCAGTACAAGACAACGAATCTGATGTGATACACAGCGAGGGTTTTGGACCACCTCCCAACCCTGTGAGATTCATTTTTAGAGCTTTTACGTAGACCCAAGTGTGCCTAGTTTTCGAGACAGAGCACGTGCGGGCGCCCAGTCCCTCTCCGGGCTCTCCGGTCAAGCTAGATATTCAAGATCCGTCCTTTTCAAGCTTCGCATGATCGTTCCTACTTCTCGATTCTCCAGTCGGCTCTACGATACAGCCCCACGAGCATCTATTATTCAACCGAGTTATTTCCTCTTCTCTCTTACACATTAGGGTTAACATTTCCTTTTGCATAATTATTTAGCTCATTTACATACTTCTTTATTGCATTTATTTACTTTATTTATAGATGTTCATAGCTTAGATTAAGTATTCACATATTCCACATATTATTCAATTTTTGTTAATCATCTACATACACACACACACACTTGAGCTACACGGAGTCCGAGATTTAGTGCAATGTTCGGTCATAAGTTAACTCTCGGGGTGGCCACTTTGGGGTCAGTTTGACTCCCATTCTACATTTTCCTTTTTAGGTTTGATGTGATTTGTGGGTTTGTGCAGGGGAACTTATATTTTTCAGCTCATATGTACCTTTGGTGATCATAGTGTGATCAAAAGGTGATCAATATAGAGCAACACCGATACTCTTGCGACATAATAGAAATCAAATCCGATCTCCTACACAACCACCAATGCCCAAGAACCCTTGCCCTGTCCCAAACGCTTGTGTCCGAACTCATATGTGTATTTCATAATTTACAATAAGCAATAATGACACTCTTCCCGATCTATTCATCACTTCTCTCGCCCGAGATCGGTCCCAGTTGCGCATGAATAAACTAAGTCATCTTTTATCGCTCTCTTTCTTAGGGTTTTATACTTTACATCTTAGTTTACTTGTGTCTTTACTGTATTTCATCATTCATATATCAGTTACTCTACAATATTAGATTAATTCAAATTAAATTAAATCATTTAGCCACTCTAGTTCCCTGTTTCATACTCAACTGAGGGTCTAAATCTGAAATGAACCTCACCATATTTACTTTTCATGCTCTATGCTTCATGATCTATCTTTCTAGCACACATTCTCAAACCTTTACCCCATGACACACTCTCGTTATATGGTTCATTATTGACTGTTGAGGGTTTATATAAATGAACATCATCTCATACACATCCATTGGGGGGCATGCTACTCCTATCATCTTCACATTTTGCATACCGCACCATCACACTCATATATTGCATTTTCATATCTTGGTTGCATCTATTCTTGCTAGCTTATTCTATTTACATGTTACACTTTTTTCCATGCTAGACAAATTCTTAGTATGTCATCATCTTTCTATATATACATATGCGCGTTCACTTGGTGTTTGAGGTGAATTCATATCTCTTATAGGTTCTTGCACGTTGCAATGATGCTTCGACACTTTGTACCTTTTAGTAGTCCCATTAAGGATCCTAGGGCATCTACTTTCTCTACTATCACATTCTACATATCAAAAGTTCTATTGTTACATTTTTCACTACAAGTTACCTTACTTTTTGTCTATTTATACATGCTTTGACATACTATTTATCTTTCTATCATGCTAACGGGTGCTTCATGTGTAGCGTTTTCCTTGAAGAATATATTCAACGATGGCTATCATCTGTCACTACTTGCTTTCCATTACTCTCTATTGTATGTTATTTTTTTCAGGATATGCCCTATGTCTTGTTTGAGCATTGTATGCTTTTGGCCTCTTTGGTCTTGATTGCCTTGTGACATTCATGAGTGATGTCCCATGTTTGAAACATGTTTTTCGCAGTCTATCTTGTTTACATGCTTGATTTCATTATCTTCTATTGCATTTTTGCTACTTTTTCTACTAACACATAGTTCTAGCGACTTTTTTTTGCATGTGCCTTGGAATCTACCATGCACATCCCCTACACCTGTAGGTTTCAAGTTCATCTCAAGCATCAAGTCCTCTCTTTTGGGCTGCACAACACTTTGTTATTCTCTTACACTCTTTTACATCAGTGCACACTTTCCTTTACACACTATTACATACTTAGGCACATTTTTATCTCGATTTATCATATACATGACTTTGACTACTCTTTCACTCTTATTTTGTAGGTTCGTCCTTAATATGCAAAAAAAAAAGCAACCTACAACAACAAATACAAGCACAACAATAGGTAAAACGTATCACATATGCTTCACCCCTAGGGTCAATTTCCTTTCCTAGTCTCCATGCTTCACTTTGCATCATTCTATGCTTCACTTACCTACTTGACACATTTCTCTCGCACGTTCTACAAGATCATAAGATACCCATCTCTTATCTACTTTATGTTATTGAGTATTCACTCAAAAACATAAAGTGGGGCAAATGTAGACACTAAATCACACACTTGGGTACATTTCTAGGTTATAAAAGCATACTACCATCTACATGATTCCTAAGAAAGAAAACTAGTGGTTGATAGCTATCTCTCGGCCTCTTTTCCTTGTCACTTATTTTCTATTTGGTTTTACACACCCTATAGCCCAATCAAAACTTTACTTATTTATCTTTCATGGCTTCAGACACCAATGCCCAACTAGGAGAGAAGCGCTTAGGCGCCCTATCCCCTCCGAGCGCCCCTAACCCTTTCTCACCTTACTCACTCCTTTTGGGCCTCTTTTTTTCTTTTGGGAATCTTTTTCACTTATAGGTCGGCCTTCCAGTTGTTAATTATGAAATTCAAACAAGAGAATCATATAAATACATAGTTATGTGTTCAAAATAAGGGACCAAACACTAAGCATTACTATCATCACCTAAGATTGCATTTCAAAGGCACTAAAGCACTCCAAAGGAGTCCATCTAGCATCCATTCAAGGGACAAGGTCTCGCATCAACTCTATGTACACTCCATAGGAAGGGGAATTATATTTTATTCCATCCATGTATACTACTACATTTCTACATTCTAGCTACAACCCACTATCATTTGTGCAACTTGCACAAGGGAATCCTAGGGCATCATTTCTACACACACACAAGAACTACATGGAGTCTGAGATGTAGTGCAACGCTCGGTCGTAAGTTCACTCACAAGGTGATATCCGGGGTGATCGACTCCCCATTTTGTATTTTCCTTTTTAGGTTTGATGTGGTTTGTGGGTTTGTGCAAGTGAACTTCTATTTTGCAGAGTCACATTTACTTTCAACGATCATAGTGCGAACAATAAGTGATCAACAAAGAGAAACTACAACACTCTTACGACACAACATAAATCATATATCCCGAGATCTTGCATAGTCAAAAACACCCGAAGCGGTCTCCAGCGCCCGGGAACCCATGACCAACCTCATTTGTGCATTTCAAAATTTATAGTGATCAATAACAACACTCTTCCAGTCACATTTCATCACTTCTTTCTACTCATATCATTCCCAATTTGTGCGTAAATCAGCTAAGACATCTTTTCGCTCTCTTGCTTAGGGTTTCATACTCTACATATTAGTTTGCTTGTGTCATTCTTTGTATTGCAACATTTTTACATCATTTATTTGAATAATGACTCGCACTTAGATTTAATTAAGTTTTTATTAAATCATTCGGTATTCTTCCTTGCCTTGATAAATCCCTTAGACCTGCGGATTACCGTCATTAGTCCATGTGATATCATGACTTGCCACTCTCCACTCGTGCTCAGCCCTTTTTCCCACCTTTTGTTTGAGTTCTCATGTTTTCGAGTCGTGGAAACCTTGTCTCTATTCTTCCTTTTTGAAATCCTATGACCATGTGGCTTTGAAGTGAAATGTGATTTGATCCTTAAGTTTAGGGATGTCGGGTATCTCAAGTTTCTCCTTTTCTTCTCCTTGTGAATTTTCCCGTAATCACGTGGTTGTCTCTAAGGATATTGGGTTTCTCGAGATTCCCAAGGATCTTGAGTTCTTGGCCTTGTTTGATCTCTATTTCATGAAACCTTCGAGACTACGTGGCGATATTTTGAACATTCGAGATTCTTGAGTTATTGAGAATATTTGGCCTTCGTGGGAAGATTCATGCTCTTGGGACTTAGAAGTTTTTGCGAGGCTTAACAAATTTTTCCGAGTGTCGATAAGATGAGCCACTTATCTTAGGGGAAACATGTCACTGATGAATTCCACTTTGAACATGTGAAATAGTTTAAAACCATGACATTCAATTTTACGGTTTGGAAACAATGGAAAATTCAAAACAAATCGTCATTTGCACGTCTCAAACTCATTTTGACTCCAAAAGGTATCTAAGCTTTGATGTTTTGATTCCTTTTCACAAATCACATGTAATAAACATTAAATCAAACAAGTAAAATAAAAATGGTGATAAAATCAAAATTGAATCAAAGAGTTTAACTTTAAAGCTATAAACAAGTTATAAACCTAGTTAAACTCTATCATTTTAACTTGTATAATCGAAATGTAAATACAAAGACTTTTAAACATGTCAAATAACTTTAAAACAATTTTTCAACATATGATGAATAAAGGGGGCTCCATTCTCTTTTCAAAAGGGAATGGGGGTGTGTTGGTCACAAAGCACTTAGTAGTTTTGAAAACTTTCATAGTGGTTCGACAAGCCACCTTGATGGTTGAACAACCTATCGTGGAGGTTCGCTGACCATGTTGATTATTATGTAATAGAGAAATCTACGTTTCCAAGGAGGTGCAGAGGCTATGTTGTCTCTTCCCTTTCTTGACTCTTTGGATTCTCCAGTGCATGGGAGAACATTTGAAACATGTTATAAGTAGGAAGGAGGAGATGAAAACATCATCGGTGAGAAGGGGAACATCTAGAAATGTAGTTGTCTGTAGAAGCAAAGTGTAGAGCATAACAAGCGCAAGAAGTCTCACAAATGGAACAACATTATTGTACTATGTTCCAAATATTCATTATATATGGAATTCATTATTGGCCAATAATAATTTAGGAAAGTGAGAGATTTTCTTTCCTATTAGTTTTCCCTCATCCCGGGGTTTTCTAGGAATCATATTGTATGTCATAGTTTGAATTATATTTCATATTGGTGTGTGTGTTTGATTTGGTTCATAAATATTGTTTTGTAATCAATTTAAGCATTAGGAATATCATTCACTAAGAGAATTTTTTTATTAATTCTAGCATAAAAGCAAGATAGGATTTGTTTTGGTTTTTTGAATTCTAGATAGAGTTTATAGATAATTTTTGTACCATAGCTGATTATATATATCCTCGAGGACTTTAAAAATTTATTCTTATTGGTTTGTATGACAATGAAAATGTGAATACTTACTACCTTATGATCTATATATAGTTACAAACAAGTGGAATTGAAGGACAAGAGATATATTGGAGCAGAGGGTGAGGAAGAATTAGATGGTAGAGTTGCGATATTAGAGACCACCATAGAAAGAATACTAAAGAATCAAAAAAATATCTCATACCAACAAAAGCTCACAACTAATAGGCAAAAGCCATAGATAAATTGATTCAATATCTAGCTAAGACTTTCGACATAGGAGGAAGAGCACGAGGAGGAAAATCAACAACGACAAAGGCAAAAATAAGGTAAATTTAGAACATGCTCATTTCAAAGTTGAAACTAAGGTTGAGATTAAGAACTTTGAGGGACAAGTAGATGTAAAATTACTAGATAAATGGTTGAAGAAAATGGAGGCATAAAGGATTGCCTTTACACATCTCAAGATGGAAAATCATGCTTTTATTTTATGAGAAACCTATCATACCACTTGTGAAAATAACAAATTGGTATCTTGTAGATAGTTGGGATGGATTTAAGGAATTACTAAGAGCTAATTTTTATCCTATTGGGCATAAAACTAATTAAAGAATTAAATGGCAGTATTTTAGGCAATCCAGTGGTCAAAGTGTGTAGGATTATACTACATAATTCTAAAGGAAAACCTTGTTGTTGAATATGGACTTAGAGAATGAATAATTTCTCACCAAATAATTGGGGGATTGTATACTCACTTAAGGAAGAGGTTCATCTCCACAAAATCAAAGGACCTAAATGAATCTTGTGTACAAACATACTATATAGAAGATGAGAAGAAGTAAGAAGATGGAGTGATAAATCTAAAACAACAAAAAAACTAACCCAAGAAATAAGAAAGCCAATAGAAAAATAAGGGTAATTGCGAGGGTAAGAAGGATGCCACTACTTTAAATACTTGTAAGGATCCCAATAAGTTTTGTAAACATTTTGATATCAATAGACATATCGATGTTACATGTTGGAAGTTACATTTGGATTTTTACCCAAATAATCGTTCCAAGGACTCTAAGAAGTCCATGGATATGATGAAGACAAAATATGAGGTTGAAATAGAGGATAATTCGATATAGATGAGACATTTGGGATGTATGACTACCATTATGTATAGTCATAAATAAGAAGAAGAGATGAGTAAGTGTAGACACCTTCTTTCCACTGCGTAATTTTAATATTAAAATTGCACTAATTTCCCTCTTGCCCATCATCACAATATCATTAGCAACCTTCCACTAATTAGCTAATTTTCCCCATCTTAGATGCCAATTAACGTCACTTAGTTAGTTATAATCCTCTTTTAATTAATTAATTACCTATTATTAATTTATTAACCTTTCATAGTCTTGTGTTTAATTAATAACCCTTTTATTAATCAAATTACTCTATTCCAAATCAAGAAAGCTAATGTAAATGCATTAGCTAATAGTGGTTCTCAATTCAATTTAATGTTTGATGCAACACTGAGAACACTTGGTCTTGTACCTTATGAGCATCCACACTCCTATCCCTTGGGATAAGTAAAAAGGGTGTAGAAATTCAAGCTACTAGAAGATGTAAGTTCAAGTTTGGCATTAATTCTCAATTTATTGATGTAGTAGAAGTTGATGTGATTCCAATTTATGTATTTGATGTGGTTTTTGGAATTCCTTGTATGTCAAGGATGCCATATCCACGAGGAGAGATAACATATATAGATATTCCAACGATAGAGTAAACTAAAACATTAAGGCACACCAAAGCAATGAAAAGATGGTCTAGATAAGTGTCAACCAAGAAATGAGACTAATTTAGGAAAATTATAATTAGTTTTGTTTGATTTTTTTGAAGGATAAACAAGATGGGATGGATTTTTTCTATGTTTATAATAGAGGATAGAAGGATTTGGATAGCATAATTTTGTATCTTCAAGAAGTGTTTCGGACTTCAAAAGGATTCCACCAAAATGGGAAATAGAGCATGAAATTGAACTACTGCCAGAATCTCCTCTACCTAACATCGGGTTGTATAGGAAATCGTTCATGGAGATAAATGAAGTAAAGAAACAATTACAAGATTTATTGGAATAAAGGGTAATTATCCCAAGGACATCTCCATTTGGGTCACTCAATGTGATGCTACAAAAAGGATGGATCTTTGAGAATGTCCATAGAGTACTTAGCCTTAAACAAGATCACAATCAAGAAATCATATATGCTTCTACATATAGATGATTTCTTGGACCAGATTCAACATGCCAATTACTTTACAAAGTTGGATTTAAAATTTTGGTATCACCGTGTCTCGATGAAGGAAAATGATGTATGGAAGAGTGCCTTCAATATTGAAAACCATAATTAATAAATGCAAGACTTGTATCGATCATTATATTAATCAAAATTAATTGCACTTTTTATGGCCTTTGAATAACTTAGATTACATTTAGTTATTAACCCGATTAGCATGTGAGACTAATCACTATAAGCTCAAGGCAATAAATATAACTAACTAGTTAGCCACCTTAGTAACTAAACTAAAACTAAAGAAATCACAATAGTCAACTACATACCTAATAAAACTAACACAACAATGAACAAATAGTGACACCTAGTTACAACAACACTAGATGGGGTACATTATTATCCATAACATTATCTAATAAAATGCTAAATTAATATCTAAAATGATAATTTATCATCCCCCTAATTTTTCATTGATTCTAGTGATACGAAAAGGAATTTTGTGAATGTCTCAATTTTTTCACATGTAAGTGCCTTTGTGAAAATATCAACATGTTGTTCTATTGTCAAATGAAATGGTATTGCATGTGGTGTTGTTGGATGTGCTCACATATGAAGTGTGCATGCATCTTAATGTGCTTGGTTCTTTCACGAAAGATTGGATTGCGAAGAAGTTTAATAAAACCATCATTGTCACAACACAAGATAATAGGTTGTTTTTGTGGAACTCTCACACCTTCTAGAATGTGATGTAACTCTATCCATCTACATACAACTCCTCCTACAACACAATATTATGCTTCACTAGAAGATTGTGAAAAAACATTTATTTTTTTGCTCCCCATGATATTGGTCTGATCCGATAAAAATACAAATCCATACGTATATTTCATGTCATCAATGTTTTCTATATACTTTGAATCCATGTAAACTTCCAAGATGAATTGATTATTCCTCTCATACTCTAGGATGAAGTCCATGGTACCCTAGATGTATTTAATAATGTGTTTTTCTTCTTTCCATTAAATTTATATTAGAACTTGAATGAATCTTTATAGGTATCTCTTTGAATATCTTAGTCCGTCCTAATGTAAGTTAATTAAATGAGCCTCTCAATCAATTATCGATAAAGAGTTCATCTACTTGTAATGGTGGATTTGTTTGAGACAAGTAAAGCCTAGATTCCATAGGTGTAGTAATAGGATAATTGTCCATCTCCAAAACATTTCGAGAAGTGTTTTCTCATTTTTCATTTGACTTCCAAAATGCTATTCTTCTTTTACGTACTTCCAATCCAAGATAATAATGAAGAAGCTAACAGGTTTTCATGTTAAATGTTCATTTTAGATTTATTTTTGTTTCTTTAGTCTCTTATGAACTGCCTATGATTACCAAATGTTGACATCGACAATTATGATCACCATCTCCCCTTTCTTTTTGACGAAAATATTGGAATCACAATGTTCTTGTTGAATCCATGGTGAATGAGATGCTCATCTATTTTGTTGTAATGCTTTAGGTTCTTGTTTTAATCCATATAGTGACTAGACGATCCTACACACCTTTTCTTCTTCATTTGGTGTGACAAAACCTTTAGGTTAACTCGGTTAGACTTCTTCATTCCGTATTCATTTAAGAAGGTAAATTTGACTTCCATTCGATGAACTTTCCAACCAAATTGAGCAGCCACAAAAAATTATCTTCGTCGTCTTGATCTTGGTTGTAGGAGCAAATGTCTCCTCATAGTCTATTCCTTCATTTTAAGCACTGACCCTTAGATACAATTCATTCCTTGTAATTGTCTATTCTATTGTTTGTGATGTACATGGTTTTGAAAATCCATTTGTAACCGATTGGGTTCTTCCTTGGTGGAGGTTCTATAGGTTTTCATGTATTGTTCTTCATCAATGATTGATAATTAGCCTCTATGTATTTATTACGAGGTTCAAACTATAAGGATTCCTAGACCATTTTTGCTTCACTAGGTTCTACAACATGCCTCATCAAGGCCATGTTTACCTCTTCACAAGCTTTATTGCGTGTCCTCGGTCCATATGAGGATGTGTCTAGGTATCCATCTATCTTGGCATCTCTAATCACATTTGTACACCATCTTGGCATACATTGAGTAGTGGGTGTTTGATGCTTTCCAAATTTTACATTATTATAGGCACCATTTTCTTCAATCATCACATGTCTTTCTTCTAAAAATCTATGTGTGAGTCGATTGATGGTTGACTTGAAGCACATGTCTTGACAAATTGAACATCCCTACGATGATGAAGTACTATTTATTGATTTTCATATCAACTAATTTGTATCCCATTGGATCTTCATTGTGTCCAATGAAGATGTATGGTGTTGAATTAATGTCCAAATTTTTCATTTTATTCTTTGGGGTCATCATACGGGCCTTGCTTCAAGAAAAATAAAAGATGAACTATTAATGGTTTCTTTCCTAGTCACGCTTCTTGTGAATTCATGTTGTCAAGTGGCATTATTGGTGACATGTTGAGTAGATATACTATTATTTTGGTTGCTTCTACTTAGTAGGAGTTATCCAAGCATGCATCCTCTATCATAATCTACACCATTTTTATGATTGTGTCGTTTCGTCATTTTGTAGCATTGTTCTGTTGTGGAGAGTAGGGTGCAATGAATTGATTACATTTTTCTTGTTCCTATGAGTGCATTATTGGTGAATTCCACCCTCAATCTGAGTGGAGGACTTTGATATGATGTCCAGTTTGTTTCTCAAAAAGAGCTTTAAACTCTTTAGAGGCTTGGAAGGATTTATCCTTTTTCTTGAGTATGTATATCAACACTATTTGTGAATAATCATCAACAAAGAACTGAAAGTTCGACACTCGAATAGGTGGTTGAAATTTTCTTGCAAAGATCGCAATAAAATAGGTCTAACTTTCTCGGTGTCTCTATACAAACTCGTGGAAAAAGGAGCTTGATGTTGTTTTTACGCTAGACAATTGTTGTAGATATATGTGTTCTTCTTCAACTGGGAAATCCTCAAACCATTTATTTTTGGTTGAGTTAGATTAAGAACCTAAAAATGATGTGCTCGTATCTTCGGTGCCAAAAAATTGTAGAATTGGTGTCTTTAGCAATGAGTGCTTGATTATCGCGCGGTATAAAGTCCAATTGAAAAAAATATTTATGTTGGAAGATCACAAAATAATTTGGGACTTATTTTCTTTGTCCCAAATGAGGCACATCTTCTTGCAACTTTGGAAGTCAAACTCAACTTTGTGATTGTGATCCAATAGTTGGCTGATTGAAATAATATTTTTAGCGAGTCTTGGTATATACAGGACATTTGTGAGGGTGCGATTTCTATTGCTGAGAATCAACTTCATGTCTTTAGTGCCATGAATTTTGTGGGGAGTGTCATCCCCCTTTGAAATTGATTTTTTTTGGGAGATGGAATTAATGCGGTGAATCAATCCTTGTGTCTTGCCATATGCCTAGTGGCATCGAAGTCTACATACCAGATGGAACTGTTAGAAGCTGATTCATTCATTAACTGTACAACCCATAGTTGATACACATCGAAGTGATCATAATATTGATCGACTATGTTACCATGATGTTGTTGCTTCTTCCTCCAATTCTTATTGTCCACGGGACTGCTTGTTAAAATACTACTTGTTATTGTCTTTGGACTGTTGTTCTTGGTTGGGATTATAATTGTTTGACTTATTGGTCAACCCATTATACCAACTAGTATTTATATCATGCCCCTTACTGCAATTATGAAATTTTGGTTTGCTTCTAGATGCTTGGGCATTTTGATTTGATCATTTCTTCTTGTCAAACTTCTGTTTATTTTTTCCTTGTTAGAAACAAGTGCATGGTCATCATCACATGTTTCACTTTGCATAGACTCCTTTTGTTGCAATAGGTTAACCAACTTTTGAACATTTAAAATAAAAATAAAAAATGAGATTGAGTGTTTTCGCAAACATCCTTAATGATGGTGGCACACCTCTCAAGACAATGGGTAAGAGGGAGTTGCCTCACACTTCTTCTTCGAGTGCTAATAAGGAGGCCCTTAATGTTGCAATTCTCTATAAAAAGTTTTCAATAGATTATGAAGATTTCAACTTCAAATTATGCATTTGACTCTACAAGTAGATAATGGTATTTTGATTCTTCACCTGAAAGAAATTGTTGATCTTGTCCTATGTTTATTTGGAAGTGTTGACATCTCTTATGCAAGGTTGCACCTCATCTGTGACTTCAAACATGATGATGAACTTGGATTTATGATTTGCATTGTCCCACTTTCGTTGTCGAGTCAACATCATTTTCATCTTAGATAAAAGATCCATTCACAATAGAATACAAGTATTCAAACTCCAAACAAGTCTTCAATTTGGTTTTCATGGACCATAAATATATCCTCTTATAGTTACAAATTTGGTAGAAAGAAATTAAGACCATTTTCCATTATGCAAAAACTGAAATGTAATGTGGGAGATGGATTAGTTCCTTATCACTCCAGAAATATTTCCCTTTCTATTTACTACTAGTCTAATATATCAAACCTTTATATATATGTGCCTTCCGATATACTTGTCGGTATGTGGGAGAAGCTCGTCTTCTTGATATATGTGGTCATATGTTAGGGAAACGTTAACACACATGAGAGAAGAGTGGTATGTGGCATGTAAACAATACATGAAATGGATATATTTGATCAATGACACCCACTTATAGGGAGAACTTTGTATGTGGGAAACAAGTCCCGATACATTTAGATTTTCCCAATTTCAGGATTTATGTCTAATGATTGTGACAACGAGAAATGGAGTGAATAGATGTGAGTGCACTATCATTATTAGTCCTCGATGATTTATAGGAATGATGCCATATTAGCCGCCATTGCATATATATTATATATAGGATACAATAGATCAAATAAGATGAGTGCTACTGTAAGTGTGATCTAAAGACACCACTAATAACAAACGTTATGATGACATTAAATATATCATGAGTGTATAATAGAATTAGTTTGGTAGTTTTCTATTTTTATATACACAATGGTTTTTTTGCAGATTTATGACAATTTATAGATTAACCCAACAATTTGCAAAAATAATGCAATATGGGGAAAAATGCCACCCCACAAGAGAAAATTGCAACTCAAAAATATTTTTTTTGTTTGTTTTGAGGATAATTGCACCTTTTACTAAATAAAACGAAAATCTTACCCTTTTTAAACTTTTTCTATATTTGGTCTAGATTCCCCTACTCTCTCGCCCTCCCACACTAGAGAAAAATTGAAATTTAGGCGATGTTTTTTGTTTGTTTTGAAGGCAGTTGCGACTTTTTGCAATAGAATGAAAATTTTACTAATTTTTGATATATTTGGTCTAGATGCCCCTCCCCTTTGTTTTGGTTATTTGTTGGAAAATATGTGGCATTTGGAAACATATTTATGGTAAAAGGTGTTTCATTGTGGAGTCCAAATTTTCTGTTCACTTTCTATGTTTGTCGGTGGCTTCCTCTTGAAACTCCTTTCCCAGTGTGAATTTCTGATAATTACTGTAGCATAATGTAGCCGTCACAATCACTGTAGCAGGCTTTGTTTTATCGAAGTTTTTAATTTGTCAAGAAACTTATCACCGTGTGTTTTTAAACAGAAGCACCCAAATGGTCCACTACCATTAACAAACCTTCGAGCTTTTCTTTTGTTTTTCCCTTGCGTGTTCATCGTTGCATCGTTTGCTTCGGTGTAAAGAAAGCAATAAATTTCTCTCAATTCAGTAGAAGAAAGACAAAATCAAGAAGCCTTTGAGATTCATATTTTATATTTAATAGCTGCTCTCAAATGGATGACTAAATAATAGCAATGAGGAAGCGAGGTATGCAATTGGTAACATAAATCCAAACCCCCCCAACACTTTCCACATTCTAATCTTTCTAGAGTGTTTAATGATGGGAGCTTTAGAATAGGGCATGTACATTCATCATAGCATAATGGGAAGTTGATTTTTGTTTGTTGTAATTGCACGTGCCCTTGTTCTTGTATGCAAAATGTGGAAGAATAGAAAAGGCACGTGAATTGTTTGACAAAATGTCTGGAATAGGTTCGGTTTCATGGACTGCAATAATTGTAGGATATGCACAAAATGAGTTTATTGAAAAGGCCTTGGAAAGTTTCAAGGAAATGCAATTGGCAAGTTTTTCTAGCATCCTCCCCCTTTAGTGTCAAAATAGGAGCTTTAGAACATAACATGCACATTGATCAAAGCACAATGGAAAGCTATTTTTTGTTAGATGCGATTGAATGTTGGGTGGGAACCATACACTAGGCCTTTGAATATTTCAAAAACTACATTTCATATGTGTAAATCCAGACTCCACACCCTTTGTCAACATACTCCCATCCTGTGCCAAAATAAGAGCTTTAGAACATGGTGTGGACATCCATCAAGGCATAATGGAAAGCATATTTATGTGGAATGTTGTAGCTGCTTATTTTTTTAGCAACATTTATATAACCTATAGAAGCATACAAAAATCATATGAACCCTTTTACCAAATAAATTGAGGATACGTGGTCTCATGGAATGAATTTATTTTATTTGTTTGTTTGAAAATTGAGCGAAATGAAAAACTTATTTTGATAAAAGATGGTTTGTTGAAAAGGTCTTAGAAAATTTCAAATGAACGAATTAATTGTGGGTACAGTCAGAGTCCATAACCTTTACAACCATCCTCTTTGCCTTCTAAGACAAGCCACCATTGATGGAGGTCATGGGAGGGCTTGTTGTGGTCATGTAAATTTTTGTTGAAATGCCTAGCAGGACTTATTGAATTTGTTTCGCCAAATTCAATGAACATATATTGATCTGTAAACTGCCTCTTTTAAACAATAAATAGATCCTATGTTGTGATAATGGATGAAAAATTGACTAAGTTCCTTTTAACCAATATAATGTGCATTAAAAATTCACAAAATATTGCAAATTGAGAGGTAGAAGGCAAAGGAGACACAAGATTTATCCTAGAGAAACCCAATGTGGGAAAAACTCCATTTGGGTAAGCAAATTGCTTCCCTTTCACTATGTAATTCTCCAAAATACAAAGTTATTGCCAAAAATGGTCTTTACGAAGGATTCAATCTCCTTTTAATTGTATTTTTGTGTTTACAATCCTCAACAATGAATAACTCAGCTCTAAATGAACAAAACAAGAAAGAACTCAAACTTCTCTTTTTGCTCACCCTTGAATTCACTCAAAATCACTTTCTAGAATGAAGAATTGAACTTGTATATATAGTTACTCTACCCATGGATTAAGGGGAAGGCGAAACAAACCAATATGGGAACTCCAAGCATTTGTAACTATTCGTATTCCCATTTTGGCATCTCGTAGGATGGAAACGGGTGTCAGACGGGCGATTAGGCGTCACGGAGGATGCAACCGAGCATATGGGTGTCGGAGGATGCATAACAACAATGGCCTTCTTATGTCATTCAAAGGTGTTTGGATCACCATCAACCTGACTTGACCATTTTCCTATATTAAGAATATGCACTGCAAGTATCAATAAGGAGAATACATAGAATTGGGTCTTTCTAGATCCATTTTTTGGATCATATATTCAGCTCAATCAGCTCACATTTCCCAACATACTTACTGCAACCCGTGGAAAAATAAGAGCTTTGAAATGGGGTATGGACATCCCTTGAGGCATATAATGAAGTGTTCTTTGTCAGAACTTCCACCATAATGGTAATAGTATTAATAATGCCTACTATTTTGGAACTTCTAGTGGCCTCCCTATGCTTATTGACTTGCATACTCACCTTATTTTTTAGGATATTTATGGGACAAAAGATTTGGAAGATGTTATAGTTGTTTGTACTCAGGTAGATATATATGCAAAATGTGGAAGCATGTAATTGGCATGTGCATTGTTTGACTAACTTCATGAAAGAAATGTGTCCTTGTGACTACAATGAACGCTAATATATGCACAAATTAGTTTTTTTGAAAATGATTTGGAACCTTTTGGAAAATGCAATAAGAAGGTGTAAATCTAGATTCCACAACCTTTGTTAGCATCCTCGCAACCACTACCAAAATGGGATATTTAGAATAACATCACTTCAGGCATAGTTTACAACTCATGTGAGGAACCCCTTGCATCTAACTGTGAGGATCCCTTTCTTGCAAAATGTTTATTTTACTAAATAACTCAAGGAGATGTGGTCTCATGGAATGAATTTCTTTCATTTGTTTTTTTGACATCTAAATGAAACCACAAACTTATTTCGATAAAAGATGGGTATTTTGAAAAGGCCTTAGAAACTTTCAAGCAAATGCAATTGGTAGGTGTAGACCCAGAGTCCATAACCTTTACAACCATCCTCTCAGCCTCCAAGATGAGCCACCATTGTTGGAGATCATAGGCGGGCCTGTTGTGATCATGCAAATTGTTTGCCTAAATGCCTAGCAATAGTCGTTGAATATTTTTCATCAATTGCAATGAACAAATATTGAACCCAATCAACTCACCTTTCCCAATGTACTCATTTCCCATGTGTTGGTTCCCAATCTAACAACCCACACAAACTTGAAGGTAAATTTGCATGACTTAGGGGGCGAAGGAAGAATGACGGATCTATTAATTTGTCATTTGTATCAGATCCGAGGATGGATCCATATTCTTCACATGGCATATGTCGACACCTATAGTTTGATCAAAACAAATTTATTACTAAACTTGCACTAACTATTCTAATCCCCATTAATTAACTACACTATGCTAGTTAAATAACCCCCAACTCTCTCTAATCCCCTAAATCATACTAATACCCCTCTAAACGGCTTCCACAAGCCTATCCCTATTAATTAAGCCACTTAGGGTTAATTAATCCCCTTTCACTTTCTAAAAGGCACTTACCTTTCTAAAAGTGCATTTCACTTTCCAAAGTCCATTTCATTTGGATTTTACCTTTTGGGCCTTTTTGTCCCACATGCATCCAAAACATCCCTTTCTTGAAATCAGAAAACTATAAATAGACCTCTACCCCCTCACTTTTTCCAAGAACACTTCTCCTTCTTTAGTATAATTATAGTATTTTTCTAGGATATTGAGTATTCTTCCATTGTTATTGAGCTATTATCTTCCATTTCATATTCCAACTCAAGCTTAAGTAAATGAGGGGAACCATATGGTCTTTTAGCCATTAATGGTGAGCCCTCACTCTCAAACCCTTGAGCATCAAAACTCAAATTTGATTGCTAGGATCTTCATAGGTTCATGTTTTGTAGCATTCAAAGAGTATAGAGTAGTATATACATGTTAGCTTGATGTTTTGTCAAATTTATAATGCATGCATAGGAGTAGTTCTTGTTTATCTCTTATCTTGATGGTTCATAGTTGAGTTGGTAAAGCTTTGAGGTTTCTTTAGTGTTCTAGCCTCATTTCTATAGCTTTTCTAATTTATACATGTTCACATATGGCACGCCTGGTGGGACCTTACTCTATGGTCTCTAGAAGTTGTTTTTCAAGCTTTTTACTTCAAGTTCTAACCATTTTCATGCATTTTGAAGCTTAACTAGTGCAATTTCAAGATTTTGATAATCTTAAAAGTAGTAAATCTTCCTTTTGCATGTAGATTTATTGGGTTTATGTTAGAAATTGAATTGAAAGGCAAGAATCTAACCTATTCTGATTTAGATTTTTGTTTGGTCATTTTTTTGTGATTTTAAGGTCCAGTGCGCAGGTGTTTTGGAAAGGCGCACACACATAAAAACCACATGCACTTGTTTGTGAGAACACACACATGTTCACAGGACGCGCGCACATTTCCCGGCCGTGCACTGTTACCCTATATTTTTGAACCCTTGTTAAGAATTTAACTAGATCCGCGCATATGTCATGAACAACATGCATATGTTTACATGCACACACATACGTCTCTCGGGACGTGCAAACGTTTATTAAACTCTATGTCAACTCACCTTTTTACCTTACACGCGCATATGTTTTCTAAGGCACGCACATGCTTAAAAGAATGCACAGGTGTCATTCTTCCTATGTACATGTTAATTGCTAACTATGTTTTCCAGAGAGCCGCACACTTTTCATTTTAGGTGTGCACATGTTGCTAGGAGTGCACACGTCATAAAGGGTACGCATGCATTATTATTTAAAATCAAGCTTTATTCTAACACTTGCAGGGGTTGATTCTTTGGAGTTTCTAAACACTTTGCAAGTTTTTGTTAATACTAATAAGTGGTTTTACAGGTTACCTTGGTAATATTGTAGTTTTGTGCTAACTTTACTTAGTTGAGTTGATGAATGTTGCATTGTTACTTGTAAGGTTTTGAAACATGTATGCTCTTCCCTTGCACTTTCTAGCTGATCTTGGGAATTAAAAATGGTTCAATACCTTTTCTATGCTTTCAAAACACTTCACTAAGTTTTCTAAAGGAATTAACTTCAAATTTGGTTAAAAAGAACTTACTTCTTGCAATTTGATTGAGTGTTTTCCATTTCCACAAGATTAGTGAGGTATTTTTTTGTGTATGCTCTTTCCTTACATCTTAGGACGATCTGGGAAATCAAAATGACATTCTATCTCCTTTATATGATGTTTTGATCACTTGGAAAATTATTAATCTTTGTTTGAAGGACCATATCGCATATGAAAGAATCATGATCTAAACTAAATCTAACATGTTTGTTGTAGGTTTCAATGGTGTTCAAAAACCACATTAAGCTCAAAAGATAAAAAAACACACCATATTCAACACACTTGATTTGCAGGTTCAGATAAGGGTAAACTCGTCCGCTTTAAACTAGGACATAACCCCCTTGGCATAAGACTTAAGCTACAATAAAGGGGGTTATCCTAGAACCCCAAAATAGTCTACGTAAGAGGAAACCTTGTGGATGAAACGGGAAGTGCTTCAATTACCTACTTGACTAGATTTTACTTGTGAGTTTAGCACCAAAAAATTCTCCATTACGACCCTAGTGAAAGATACACATGAACACATTTATTTCTCATCGTATTTGAAGGGGGTAAAGTAAAGTCGAGATACTCTAAGACTAGTCAATGTGAATTTCTTGGTAAATCGAGCTTGCAGAGGGTGTTTATGGTACCTAGTTGAGAGAACCACCTAGGAAAGCCATATTGTCTTGAGCCCACATTACCATATCAAGCCAATGAGTTTTAAATAAGCTTTGCAAAGCGAGAACTTTCTCGGAGTCAAAACCTTGTTGTATGAACAAGGGGAGAGTCCATCAAAGTTCAATCCTAACGTCATTCATCACGAAGCTTACGAAAGTGTCACTTTTTCATAGTTCTTCACTTACCCTAAGGTAAGGTGAAACTTTGCCAAAGTTATACTTAGTTCGTTTCATCATCACTTGGTCTACACCTTTTTTATCTTGTTGCCCATTTGGGAAAAAGAGGAACAACACACGCGGATACCGCTATAAATAATCATGTCCACCACTTTTGTAGTCTACTTGCATGACTAGGTTGTACTGTCGGAATGCAAGTGTTGAAAGTGTGAATGGTATGTCATCATGTTCTAGTAGGCCCTATGTCTCAAACTCATATTGAGACACATTATCGACGTAGTTAGGATTGATTCACCTTTTTATCTCCCTTAGATGTGTTACTTTTTCCACATTGCATCGACATAATTATGATACTTATGCCTTGTTCCTCATGAACGTGATCTAAGTGTCCGCATTGTAGCATTACACTTCCCACATCTTAGCAAATCCTTAGCATACTTGTACTTAGTTTTATTTCAAACATTACCTCAAATCTTGAAAAGTGGTGGTTATGTTGTTTGTATATCGTATCCATATTATTTTGGTGCTAAAACCTTGCTTTCTCTTGAAACTTGGTTAATGTACCTTAGTAGTATTGTTGTGTTGCTTACATGCCTAATTTATACCTTTTAGGACTTAGGCATTTCTCGTTTCTAAACTTGTCGTAGTATCCTTTGATTGGGAGTCACATCTACCCCGTTTTAATCGATGCCACGTTCATCTTGAACTTGACATAAGTGTTGACATCGAGTTGATCATTTATACGTGAAACTACCATTGGGAAACATAAGGTGTAAATTTGTTGGTTGATTGAATGGTTTACTCTTAGACTTGAATGATTGTTCCTTGTGTTACATGAGTTGTGTAGACACCTATAATTTGGTCTACATGATCTTATTGCTAAGATCATACTAACTATCCTAGTCTCGTGTTAATTTACTACACTTTGCACTAGTAAATTATCCTTTCTAACCTCTCCTATACCCCTAAACCCTGCTAATCCCTCTCTAACTAGCTTCTATAAGTTTGTTTCCCTTTACTTAACCTTGTTTAGGTTAATTAACCCTCTTATTGACTTTCTAGGAAGGATTTGAGTTTCTAAAAAATATCTTACCTTTCCAAATAGCCACTTAGCTTCTTAAAATCCTATTCACACCTCCAATTTGTTTTTTCTAAAAATCAACTTTTTGAACCCTATTTAGTCCCACATGCATCCAAAACATCATTTTTCTCAAATCCAAAAACTATAAATAGAGGGATACCCCTCCCACATTTTCCCAAGAACACTCTCTCTCTCTCTCTCTTATTTATGATTTAAGCCATTTTAGGTCTCTTAGAGTTATTTCATAGTTTATTTGAGCTATTTGCTTGTTATTTGCTAATCCATTTCAAAGCTTTAGGTAAATGGGAGAAGCCATTAATGGTGAGCTTCCATTATTAAGCTTTTGAAACATCAACAATCACAAAACTGATTGCTAGAGCTTTAATAGGTTCATTTATTGATAGCTTTCATGGAGTAGAGAACTAATATAGTCATGTTTAGAGGTTGATTGTTTGTTTCAAGCTTTATATATGCATGCAAATAGGTAGCTCTTGCTTATCTCTAATCGATGGTCATTGAGTTGTTTGTTTAAAGCTTTTGGGGCCTCTTTTGTGTTCTTACCCCATTTTATAAGCTTTTACAAACTTTTCATTGCACACATTTGGCATGCCGGTGGGACTTACTCCATAGTCCTTTTAAATCTTTTCTAGGCTTTACATGTCCATTTTTAATCATTTTAAATATTTCTAGGGTTAAAAGGCTTGTATTTTAATATATTTCATGTTTTAAACAAGCTAAATCTCCCTTTTTCCTAAGCATTTAATGGGTCTAGCTAGAAATAGGTTTCCATGATCAACAACTAACTGTTTGCTTCTTAAAAAATTCATTTCCATGAGTTTTCAAGTTTTTATAGGGGTACGCATAGGTGTATTGGATCGAGTGTCTCCATTAAAATGGATGCGCACTGTCAAGCTATCAGCGTGCATACCGCCTAGCTCTATTTTACACTATCAATCCATTTACAAAAGGCCACATACCTATTACATTGTCGGCGTATCCATTGACTAACATGTGTATCCACATCTCTAGACGCGTAGGTGTATTTTTACATACTATGTTAATTCTTTTTTTTAGCTTGTAGGCATATCCGTCGAAAAGGAAGCGTATTCCTTGAAACCCTAGTGTATTTGTTGTTCTACTCGCGCAAGTGTTAGACCTCACTGTCATATTTTATTGCTATATGTACTCATTGGTTGGGGCATGTATCTGCTGGTTGGGACATGCAGGTGTCGGTATGGATGTGCGGGCATCGGTCTGGATGTGCAGTGTCTATGTTAAAAATTGAAAAAAAATTCCCGAGCTGTAAGATCAAAATTTCTAGTTTTGCTAGTTGTTTCTAGGTTCTAACAAGTGATTGCAGGGTTCTTTTTTATTTTGTTTTGACTAGCTTAGTTAAGTGTTTCATTTTTTTAGTTGATAGAGGTTTTCAAAGTGTGTATGCTCTTCCCTCACACCTTCTAGGTGATCTTGGGAACCAAAAACACTTCCAAAACCTTCTATTTTGCTTCAAAACACTTCAATTTAAGATTTGAAAATAAATTAACTTTTCAAAGTTGGCTAAAATGAGTTTATTTTTCACAAATCACTTAAGGTGTTTTCCATTTCTTATTATAGTTGAGTTTTTGTGTTGCATATGCTCTTTCCTCACACCTTTTAGGTGATCTTGGGAATAAAAAACAACACTTAAACTCTCTTTCATATTGTGATCTTTTTGGAAAACTACTAACTCCTTGCATGTAGAGCCAAAAATCATTTTTCGAAGAAAGGAGTTTTGAAACACAAACCTACTAATTTGTGTCTAATTGTAGGTAACCAAACAGTGTGCTACTTAAAACCACATTAAGCTAAGAAAGATAAAAAAACACACCACATACATCACACTATATTTTAGGTTTCGGAAAAGGGTATGTCCCTATCTGCTCAACTAGAACATAACCCCTTTGGCATAATGCCTTAAGCTACAACAATGGGGGTGGTTCTAGGAACCCTAAAGTAATCCACCGCTGAGTAACCTCGTGGATGAAACAGGAAGCGCTCCACTTACCCACTTGACTAGTTTTTACATTGTGAGTTAGAGTCAAAGTTTATCATGTATTGCGACCCCAGTGAGAATACGCGTGAACACATTTATTGCTCATCATATTTGAAGGGGGTAAAGTAAAGATGAGATACTCCTTGGGAAACCTTGGTAAATCGAGCTCGCATCTAGACAACCTGTGACACCTAGTTGAATGAACCATTTAGGAAATCCATTTTGTCAAGGAGCCCACTTTTCTAGTCCATTATCACGTCTTGTCAAAACCATCACGAAGTGACAACTTGCTTGGATTCAAAACCTTGTTTTTCAAACACGGTAATGAATCCACTTAAGTTAGATCTAAGTGTATCTCATCACGAAATTAAATGACGTATCACTTAGCTTGGTTTCTTTCTCACCTTCGGATGAGGCGAAACTCTGCCCAAGTGATGCTTAGTTTATTTTCATCTTTTGATCTATACCTTTGCATTCTTGTTGCCCATTTGGGATAGGAGGAGGCATCTTTTTGGGAGTGTTGTCATAGATAGTGTTCGCCACTTTTTTGTCTATTTACGCTCATCCATGTTTGTGGTTGAGTTGTTAAATGTCTAAAGTGCGTGGATACGTCCTTATATCTTTAACAACCGCTTGATCTTTATTTCAGGATTGTCTTCATAGCTAGGATTATGGTTCATCACTATTTCCCCTTTGAGTTATTACTCTACTCACATTTTTAGCCATACAATTATGATACTTACGTCTTGTTTTCATTTTTTTGAGAACTTGACTTAAGTCTCCTTATTGTATTGTTACGCTACTCCCATGACTAGAAACGTCTTGCTATACTTGTATTTAGTTTCGATCCCAATAGTGTCTAGGGCCTTATGAGAGTGTTGATATTGCAGTGTTCATATCGTGATAAACATCATCTTAATACTAATACCTTGCTCATTCCAAGCTTGGTTAACATGTCAGGGAAGTGTTGTTACATTATTCACATTTGTAACTTCCATTATTAAAGACTTAGATTTTGTCAAAATTTGAACTAGTCATAGTGTATCTTGTGACGAGATCGCGTCAGTGCAACTTTGGTGCTTATATCTTGTTGATATTTCAACTCGACCTAGGTATTGATAGGGTATTGTCATTTATCGATTTTATGCCTATCATTGAAACCATAGCTTAAAGGTATAGTGTTCCATAAAATAGTTTGAGTGAATGATTGGTTTACTAGTGGACTTGCATGATTTTTCCTTGTGTGTTAACAAACTCATAGACTTATTCTAGGAAAATCTTGTTGGGTTATCAAAATTTGATTATCATGATGTATGTTCTCCTTAGGTTCCCTTCGGAAAATCACACATGCATCCCCTATTTATCTTATGAAATGTCTAGTTGGTTGCCATTATGTTGCCCGAATCGACATGGAGCCTTCTTCAAGTTGAAGAATTTTGATCACACTATCTAGCTCTATGCATTTGCATCTACAACGATGCCAATAATGTCTCGATTATCGGGAGATTCCTCACATTTACAAAAATATGAAACCTAGGTTTAGGAATTCAAATCAAAATATTCCCGTTATGACTAAACCTCATTTGGATCTTCACGCTAGAGGGACCATTCGAGTAACTTGTTCCCCACCTTCAACTCATATTCGGTGGTATGGTTTGGATGCTTTTGATCCAAGTTATTATTCAGTTCCCCCACTCTTCTTTTGATTCAGATCCAAACTACCATTTGGATTCCCACACTTCTTCTGAAGATTCGGATCCCAACTATTATTCAGATACCCCTAGATGAAACCACTGAATTAGGGTCCTCCCTTTCTTAAAGGACCTTCATTCCCAATCACCTCAATAATGTCTTCCTCCTTTGAAGACTCGTGTGACTCCAAGTTCCATCGATCGAACATATAATTTGGCTCTTGAGTAACAATACTACCTTCCTTCGCAGGACCACCTTTATCAGTCACCTCAACGATGTATTCCTCCTTTGAAGACTCTTGTGACTCCAAGTTCCATCAATCGAACATATAACTCAGCTCTTGAGTCATGGTCCCCCTTCCTTTGCAAGAGGACCTTTATTAGTTGCCTCAATGACCCTTTCCCTCTGTCAAATATTTCCATGACTCAAGAATCCCTCTATTCAATCATCAAGTTGACTCCTACGTCGTAACTTAATGGATGGCTATGCGATCCTATTTTTTTTCCTACATTGCATTGTCTTCTAGAAAAATGACCTACGACTGATTGAAATCATCCATTCATGAGAAACCTGCCTCCAGGCCCACTTCCTCTCTTGAGTCATCTTTTGCTATCAATCCAAATTCAATCCCTTTTTGGTCTTTGAGCCCTTTCAATCATATCGTACATAATTTCCTCATCCATCCTTTAAAGATCAATGTTTGCAACAACATCGAACCATTAAAAAAAAATTCATGTGATAAGATATATTTTCAAAGTACTATCAAAACATCATCAAGCATCTTCATCTTCTTCTAGTAATCAATCTTCCCCGCTTAGCGGACCCATTTATTCTAGTTAACCTCATATGGCCGAAGAAAAACAACCTATACTAATAAATGTAATTCAAGATGATGGAACAATCAGACTACATGATGATATCCCTCTAGAGAATTTAAAAGAAGGATTCTTTCTTGAACTTGATACGCTCGTGTATTGGAGTGAAGAAATTGATCCCTTTTTCAGAACATAGAGGAAGAGCCTAAAGTCATGGAACTTGATTCTTCTTCTATTATTCCATCTTCACCTTCCTCTGAGCATGATGAAATGCCGGGGTCTAGCATTGATCCATGGCCTATCTTCTTGTTACCCAATCATTCCTTATCTATCATCATTCCTCAATCAAAATCTCACCTTGGGTCACCCATTGAGTAGCCCATCATCTTCTTCTATCCTGGAGCCACCCCCAGGTAGCCCTCCATTTTCTACTTGTGGGTCACCTCCTGGTAGCCCATTACCTTCTATTCTTGGGCCATGTCCTAGTATCCCTTCATCCTCTTCTATCTATGGGACACCTCCGAGTAGTCCCTCCTTGTTTGTACTTGGGTCACCCCCTAGTATTCCCTCATTATCTTCTTCCATTCTAGGGCCACGTCCTAGTATCCCTCCATTATCTTCTACTTATGAGTCACCTTGGGGTAACCCATTACCTTCTATTCTTGGGCCACGCCCTAGTATCCCTTCATTATCTTCCATCTATGGGACACCTTCGGGTAACCCATCATCTTTTGTTTCTGGGTTGTGTCCTAGTAGCCCTTCATCCTCTTCTATCTATGGTAAACCTCTCGAGTAGTCCCTTGTCTTCCATCTTAGGGCCATATCCTGGAAACCCTTCGTCATCTTCTATTATCTTCTATTAGTGGCTCACCACTTGACAGCCCATCCTATTCAATTCTTGGACCATATCCTTTTCACCTATCACGTTCTTCTTCTATCAATGACTAGGGAAATCCCACCATCATTTCTCTCGTTCCTATCATCAATTATAAGAAACCCAAACATAGTCGGATAGGTCACCACTTTCTTCTCCCACTTCTTGAATCGGATAGGTCACATAGTCACTTATAAGAAACCCAAACATGTTCACTATCAAGCACCCAAAATTCAAAAAACCATAGGGTTCAAAATCAAACTCAATTCAAGATGAACATCAACGCAACCATCAAGTATGGTGAAAAGTGCATAAACCTATGGATAGGGAACTTAAGCTCCCGCATATGAAATCCATGTTTCAAGATAAGTCACTAGTCTTTTATTGAGTATGAGCTCACCATGATTATCGAGATTAGTGATCACATTACTCTTGATAAGAAAACGCGCATAGTCTCCCTTATTAAGGAAGTCGCAAATGTTGTTCTTGGATCCTATCATGCCGAGTGACTTTGTTATTCCCAAATTTCCAAAAACTATGAAAAATATAAAAATAAAAAACAAATGCAAAAATACAAAAATTTGAGAAAACATAAAAAATCAAAGGTACAAAGATCAAACATTGCAATCAGGTATTGCGTACACATGGATGTTTCTTTCTTCCCTTCCTTGTTATTATTCTGCAAGTCTTCCTACCATTTTCATCCCTTTGGTGATATTGTGGTTAGCCTTTTCACATGCATTTTGTGACATTTATCTCTATGGTATTTGTTTGACCTTGGTCTTTTATCACCTTGGTAAATTAAAGAATGAATGACCTCTTAGAGATCCTATCACAATTAACATCTAATAAAATTGTTGCAAAGAACTTTTGGAAATATTTGTTGACACTAGCCAATGTCATCATCACAATCACTTCCATCTCCTTCCATCAAGCCATCCGTGGTTATTAACCCTTGTCCAAACAAGAGAGATGAAATAAGTATTCAAAAAGTGAAAAAATAAATCAAATCAAAAAGCAAAAGCTACAAAGCAAAAGCAAATTGATATATAACTCTCTCTTGGGGTATTTCTAATAATCTCTACGGGGATATGGATGCACGACTAATAGTAGAGAAATTTTGTGATTAGAATCATATGCATCTCTGTCAAGGATATGGATGCCTGGATGGCGAGTGGAGCAATGTATGACTATCCTTCCACCCTTTATTCACAAAATCATTCTTTCGAAATCAATCATTCCTACACATTGTCTAGTATATTCACTTGTTGTCTACTAACTCTTTCCTTCAAGAGGTAATTCATTTCCATGAACATACACTCTGGATCTCTATGAGAAAACAAGATTAGTATGTTACCAAGTGTCATTTTTGGACCTTGTTCAAACTCTTGCTTTAGTGCATGTCTTGTATCACAATTTGTGCCTTTGGCTAATCACTTCTTCTTCGTGAGGCTTCTAAGATACATTCATATCATTCTCATCGTTCTTCAACTTTATTCAAAACATCTATGTGTATAGTATTACCTTTTTCCATGTTTTGAGACACCTTTGTCCCTTTCACAAAAACAATCAACTACATTTCTATCATGTGTTTCTTAGCCACTTATCTTTGGGGCATCCTTTTCCTTCCCAACACTTCATTGGTTTACGTTCATCATCATGTTGAACTTATTCATATTAGCCTTGATCCCCCTGCTCATCATCAATGTGTGAAGATTTTTCTTTGAATACTTCCACTTAATCGTTGGGGCAATTTCACATCTTCACTTCTTTGCACATGCACGTGGCATTTTGCCCTTGTACATCCCTTCTATCACTAGGGGCATCCACGTTTCTTTGTCTTCCTATACATAGTTTTAGAAAAAAATCAAAATCATAAAAACATTCAAATATGTTTTGAGAAAAATAAAAAGCAATATAAATCATCCTATAAAACGTCTCTCTTTGGTTCTCACATGTTCATGTGCATCTTGACTTACTATCGGGAAAGTTATTGGGTTTCATTGTTTCAAAAAGAGGGATAAAGGTAGATCCCACCAAGGTTGCAGCTATTACAGATATGCCTCCACCAACAAACTTTAAACAACTACAAATTCTACAAGGTAAGATTCAGGAAATCCACCGATTCATATCATAGTTTGTGGATAAGTTCCCTCCTTTCGCACATCTATTGAAGAAAGATGCGATCTTTACTTGGGACCTGACTGTCAAAAGGCCTTTAAATTTCTTAAACAATATTTGACAAGTCCACATGTTCTCATGCCACCTATGCCTTTGAATTTCTCAAAAATATTTGAAAATTCGCCCTATTCTCATGCCACTTACCCCTGTGCAAACCCCTACTATTGTATATTTCAGCCACCCAATTTGCTATTGGTGCATTGCCCAATATGATCTTGGCCACAAAGAAAGGGCGGTTTATTACCTTATCCGCACCTTAATTGCCTATGAGTTGAACTATCCTTAGATTGAAAATGCCTAATTAGTTGTGGTCTTTACATTTCAAAAGCTTCACCACTATCTCCTTAATAATAAGACCAAGTGATATCCAAATTTGACCCTCTCAAATACCTCCTATCTAAACCTGCCCTTACAAGATGGATGGCTAATTGGATCATCCTCCTCAGTGAGTTTGACATTGAATTTGTTAACCAGAAATCCCTAAAAGGACAGGTACTTGTAGATCAACTAGCTGAAGATCCCCTACCAAGAATGGAACCATTGTGTACGGATCTTTCAGATGCATCTATAATGTACATTAATTTATCCATCATGTGGCAAGTCCACTTTGAAGGGTCATTTAATTTTCATGGTTCAGGAGAAGGAGTGGTACTTATCACTTCCACTTTGGACAAGTCATTCATGAGAATTTCATTTGGGATTCCCTTGTACAAATAATATTGCAGAATATGAGGCACTCATCACCGGCTTGAAATTAGCTATCACATGGAACATTAGACAACTACGAGTCATTGGTGACTCCCAATTGATCATTAAACAAGTTAATGATGAATACAAAGTTAAAGATGAGAAGTTTATTCCATATAATAAATTGGTTGAAACTCTAAAGGAGTACTTTGTACAGATTATATTTGAAAAGAGGCCAAGATCACATAATCGATTAGTAGATGCCATGGCTACAATTGGGTCTTTATTACACATTCCACCTCAAGCAAACAAGATTCCTTTCTTTGTTGAACACTTGCGAGTGCTTGCATATGACATGCCAAAATCTTTTCTAGCATGTGAAGTTTTTGGTCCTCTATCCCCTTGGTACGATCCCATTTTTAACTACTTATAAGATGGCACTTTTCCCGAATATCTCTCATACTGAGAAAAGATCCCTTAACCACCGTATATCCCGTTATACCCTCCTAGGAGGCACCCTCTATCATCATGGCTACGATGAGAATCTATTGTGTTGTCTTGATGTGACCGAGTCAATCCAAGCAATTAGAGAAGTACATGGAGGAGTTTGTGGAGCACACACAAGCGGAATGGTCCTTGCTAAGAATTATTAAGAGCATGTTACTATTCACCTACCATGGAAACAAATTGTTGTAACTTTGTCAAGAAATGTGAACTTTGTCAAAAGTATGGGAACTGATATATGCACCAAAGACACGAGGATTTTCAACCCATCACAATACTTTGGCCATTTTCAAACTGAGGACTTGATCTCATAGGGAAGCTCACTCCAACTTCCTTAAATGGCCACACTCATATTATCACCACCATTGATTACTTCACCAAATGGGTAGAGGTTGTACTTCTCACTTATGTAACTAGTGCGCAGATCTCCAAGTTCATAATGAACCATCTCATTTTCCGTTACGATATCCCATCTGCCATTGTAGCAAACAACGGTATGTCCTTTAAAAACAAGACAATCAAAGTGTTATGCCAATGCTTCCACATCTAAATCAAGTTATCAATCCCCTATTACACTCAAGGTAATGGACAAGCTGAAGCCACTAGTAAAACCCTTGTTCATATCATGGAGAATATGGTTAGCAAAACCAGCCATAATTGGAACCTACATATCCATCTTTCCCTCTGGGCATTTAAAACCTCCATCCACACCCCTACTGGTGCTACTCCTTATTCATTATTCTTTGGCACTGAGGCCATCATACCCTTGGAAATTGAGCTTCCCCCCGAGAATATCTCTCTAGGACTATCTAGACAAAGACGAAGACTACAGGGTAGCTCGGTTAACATAGTTAGAGCTACTGGATGAGAAGCGTATGAGAGAACTCAATCATTTGAAGGTTTATCAAAACCGAGTGTCACGAGGATACAACAAATGGATCATACCTCATCAATTTGAGGTAGGAGATCTTGTTTTAAAATAAAACCAGTTTAACATAGTCAAGGATCGTGAAAAGAAAGGAAAGTTTGAGCCCAACTGGTTAAGACCATATGTTGTGGTCATTAAGTACAGTTCAAGGGCATATAAATTGGCTCACTCAGATGGGGAGGAATTAAGGAACTAATGAACACAATGCATCTCAAGTGGTTCTATGCTTAAGTATGAGGTTACTCATAAAATAAAGAAAAAAACAAGCAAAAAAATAAAAAAATCAAGCAAAAGTACAAGAAAACAAGTTGTCCAAGTGTGAAAACCACGCAATTGTGACACATTGGGCAAGTCCTTGGGTGAAAACCAGATTCCAATGCTTAAGGAGGATTCGTTGCTCACAAGCAACTCTCACATCTAGATAGGTAACAACCGCTTCTATCTAGGGCTAATTTCCCTAAATTCTAAGGTTCCTCTTGAAACTATCTTTCGTGGCTTTGATCGGTTACTTTACTCTTGTTGTTTCACCTAGTTTTTTATTTGGTTAAAACATAATAGGAAATAGGTTAGGAGGAATACCTGTGAGATGTGGGTTGAAGGTTGAATGCGCGTGTTATTGAATTTTTTATCCAAGCTGATCGTGAAGAGCTTCCCTTTGTCTAGGAGGAACGACCTATATAAGAAACAAAATAAGACCACTAAATAATATTAACAATATAGGTTAGTGGGCTACCTAGCGAGTGCTAGATCCGGGAAATGAGGTGCTTCCTAGAAGGCTGTCAATCCACTTTTAAATACAATTTAATGCAAATATCATGAAGTAAGGAAATCCTACCGTAGTTATACAATTTAGGTATCTTGTGCAAATACAATAAGAAAATCTAATCTAATAGGAAATGTTATGATTAAATCTGGAGGTTTGGTAGGTTATTCTGGGTTTTGCAGGTCTAACAGGGGTCTGGGATTGATCGGGTAAAGTCTGGGATTCGTTTTAGTTGATCGAGAGGCTTTCTGGTCAAAAGGAATGAAATGACATAGAGACCGATATCGGTTAGGTGACCGACATCGGTATAGAGGTGAAACCGATGGCGGTTAGGTAATCGACATCGGTAGGGGAAATTGACAATAATTTGATAAAAATGGTTTTGGGGCTTCTTTGTGATTGCATAGAGTAAGAAGGGTGTGGTTAGGTTCATGATATTTCTTATAATACTCAAGGGTACAAAGGGGGAAGTTATATAAGGAAAATAAGGCTATAGGTGGTTGGGTTGATAGATTTGTGAGGAGGTGGAGATAAAGGAATACGAGAAATGAAGTATAATGAAAGAGGTAAGGAATCTATAATTTAAGCAAGCACAATATGATTGAAATTTGTGTGCATGTATTTTTGCTTAAGCTAAGTTAGATGAATAAGAACTACCACCTAAATAGTTCTATAACAAAGCTAAGTCAAAATCTAGGCACCATCAAGATAAGAGCTAAACAAGATCAACACTAAGCATAATGCATTAACTTTGAACTAAGATCAAATTAACATGCTAAAGTATTCAAAAACCTCTACTTCTCTAGATTACCAAAAAAAGAAAATGGACCTATGTAGACTCCATGGCAATCAAATTGATTATTTTGATCTCCAAGAACCTAGGAATGGGAGCTCATCAAAGCTTGGCTACAAGACCCCTTTGACTATTCCCATATGACCCAAGCACTTGGCTAGAAAATGCAAGAAAGGAGGCTTAGCTCTTCAAATGGTGAATTTCTCAAGAATAACAAAGAATCTTATAGTCTATTTGTTATGTGCTTTTCTTTTTGTCTTCTCAAGGAATTTAGGTGTAAGTGTAAAGGTAGGAGGGCTCTTTATATAGCCCAATGGATAAAGGAATCACTACATCCCTTTACATGTGGGATAATAGGGATGTTGAGTTAGTTGTGGATAAGGGGGGTTTAGATAGGGTTGAGTTAACTTTAGGAGGGTTTAGCTTGTCCTTTAGTGACCCATGTGGATAAAGGGGGCTCATTAATTAATCAAGATGATTTAATTAATAGATGTGCAAGCTTATAGAATATTTTAGAGGAATATTAGTATGATTTAGACTATAGAAGGGGATTAAATCAATTAAATATTGATTTATTGGTTAAATGAAAGGGGAAGCTAATTAATTAATAATAATTAATTAGTCTAGATAGAAGGGAGGATTAATTAATGAAGGTCATTAATTAGGGTACTTGTTGGATAGGTGACTTAATTAATTAGCGTAGTGTAATTAATTAATGACGATAGGAGAGAAGATGAGTGCTTTTGATGATATGTCACCAATTTGTAGGAAAGGAGATAATTAGCGCAATTTAAGTATTTAAATTGCTCGGGCGTAATTATGGGTGTCTAAAAAATGACATATACTTACTTGCATTTACAGATATGGTAGGTGAAGGTGGAGGGTAGTTGATCCGTGAAGAGATTATGGAGTCGGTGTCACAACAATACTCTTGTAATGATCATGTGAGTATTCCAATGCTATGGAAGGTGAACCAAATGCTTGATTAAGTCCGTAGTTGAGTATTTTGTGTCATCACGGATCTTTGAGAGGTTTTGGATTCACGTTTGAATGCAATAGTTCTCCCAAAATTGAAAATGAACAACCTAGGTAAAAGGTTGCAAATTTGTATATAAAGTAACTAATGGCGGTTAGGTGATCGACATCGGTCGAGGGATAACTGGCATCCGTTAAGGTGGGTAAGTCTAGGTTTACCAAAAATAGGCTAGATATTTACTATTTTTGGCATGATTTTGATTGCTAATTCGGGTCTCAAGTGAGGGTTGACACTTAGATAAGTGGGAGTGTTGTTGTTGAAGGAATATGACTAATTTTACGATTAGATTAAGTCCCACTTGGTTGGCATAAGTAAGGACCTAGTCTTAATTAATTAATAGGCTAGGAATAAGTCCATGGTGAGGTGTCTAGGTGATGTGTAAATTAACTTAATTAAAGTAATTAAATTAATTAATAATGTGAGGATGAACATTAATTCAATTGTAAGTAATTAAATTAATATGAATGTGGGGTAAGGGGTCATGGTTAGGTGAACATGTTACGTTAATTAATTAAAGGGGACCAAGGGGAGTGTGACCCAAATTTGGTGTCTATATTTGCCCCTTTTTGTCACGTAGCTTGTATTGGTAAGTGATGTTGAAAAAAATAGGAATTCGTTGTCCTAGGTGTGAACAAGATTAGGTTGCCCCAAGTATGGATGAAAGTGATCCCCCTCAAACCAAGAACTGATGAGGTAGGAAATGAAGTCGTTGAATGGTTTGATAAATAGGTTGTTAATAAAAACAAGGTTGGATGGGTGGTAGGTAAGGGGAATGGTCGGGTTAGGTAAGGGGAATGGTCGGGTCGGGTAATATGTAATGGAAATCAAATGCACACACACATATAGATTGTGATAAGGTACTAGGTTAAATAACTTACAAACTCTACTTCATCAAAGGTCGATAGGTTTATCCAAATGAGGTTGAAGTGGTTCAGGTATTATTGAGCGAACAAGAGTATGATATGAAGGAGAGAATGCATAGAAGATTCACGCACATGAGTAAAGCACATTCAAAGGTGTGGAAGGATAAGGAAGGACACACGCGTAAAAGACAAGGGCAGATTCGGGACTTATCCATTTTCACATGTATGGGCTATTTTTGGAGATAACATGCAGAGCACAAAAATTGGATAAAGACTTGCACAACATGCATGGGCTATTATTGGAAGAGTGGATACTAAGCACTTTGCATGGGTTCGAGCTAATAATATAATTACTACTACCAGTTAATCAGAGGAGATCTATTGTTATCACACTTGCATGTGGCTATTATTGTAAAGGTGCATGGCTATTTTCAGCATGCGACCTATTTTGGGAATTATGCAAGTGGTGAAGGGCAAGTCCCCACCCTTATAAATATGTAGTGATCTATGTAGAATAGAAGGACTATGTGATAATTGGATATGAATTATTGTGATGTTATGTTGCCATATCTAATGCAAGTATGAGCTTATGGTATTACTTATTGTAATAAGCTTCTGTGTATTTATTGTGTTTAATATAATGGAGTGTATTGGCTAAATCAAGGTATTAATCATGAGTATAACTAGTTCTTGCATGATTGACTTCATTATGGGTATTATTTAAATTTATTACTCTTTAGATCTAGATCTAGACATGCTCTGTAGAATGTTATATTAATTATGGATCTGAATGCATTAAGTTTTCAACATGCTAACATCTTGCACAAGCAACCCTAAAGAGGGGTTTGGTACCTTTGCGCGCTTTGGGTGAGCGCTCATTCTAGGCTGAGTGATGTGCCAACATGCCTAGGTTATTACTAGTAAATTCTAGGTTGCATCATTGGTTTTGTTTCTAGGACCTCTTTTCAATTATTTTAGGATGGTTCATGATGAAGACATATCGGTTGACCCTAGCAAGTGTTGAGGAGTGGATACATGATCTAGAAGAAGAATACGCATAGAGGTTCAACACCGGATATGAGTTTAACGCACGCGCATGGGTGGAACAGAATATGTATGACAGTTTGTATGAGAGATTTTTTGCTATTTTCTAGTAGAACTGTATGAGTGGCTAGTTACTTATGTGTCTAAAAGGGATTGGAGGTATCATGCACTTGTTTGGATGCAAGAATAATTTCAGGCCCTCTATGATGTTGATCTGATTTGGACACGCCATTGTGGATACTTGGTTTCATGGTGTTACGAAATAGTTATATTCTAGAGTACTCAATTTCCACTTATTCTTGCCTAGAGGTAGTGGAATTCAATTTTTACGATATCCCAAGGGAACTTACCTACAAGGCATTCCAATAGTGATCAAAATCTTGATGGTAACCTTGAACTTGGAAATCAAATTGATGGCTAACTAAACTCCACCACACGAGGGCATGAGCAGGTTTGGTGAAGATGGTAGACCTAGCGGTAGAAAGACAGAGAGAAGAAAGGTGGCTTAAGTATAATGAGGCATGTGAGAGGGAGATAGAGAAGCAACGGGATGTTGTAGAGTGAATGATGTTGAGGAGAGAGATGGCTCGTGAAGGATTTCGATCTCAGCTGAAGAAGGCATGGAGCTAGAGCATCATGAACTCCCCATTTGGCAAAACATGACAGGAAACCCCCTCGACCTCACATAGAAGTGTGCCAAAGAGAGAAAACCTAGGTCGTGGGTGCGCATCGAATCTACTTGGCAGAAACCCTAGCCCTTGTGCTTGGTTTTCCAGTATCTAGTACGATAACTAGTTCATGCAAGCTAATTTAGGTTAGTGGGAGATTAGGGGTAATTCATATAACAAGTACATTGATGGCAGGGAAAAAATATTTGTTGTTGTTTGGAGGTACCTTTTCAAGTACATCATACGCACAAAATTCAAGCGCATAAAATTTTGGACTCACTTATGGGAGTGGTAACACTTCACATAATATAGGGGTGTAGTTCAGTACTACTGTTGGGACATAGGGAAGTACATATTTGGGTCCATCTCTGGAAACAGGTGGAGGATCAAGAGGTATATGTGGTTCTAGTTCTATGGATCGGTGGTGGTTTTGGAGGAGAGAGGAAATCATAGGAGGGTGGGATCGGGTGGGCAAGGTCGCACCAACCCCATAATATTTATATGGAGATGTCTCTTCATCTTTAGAATATAGGGGCATATAAGATGTTGTTGAACATGTGCACATGTGTGAAATACTATGGTGCGCAAAAGGAATCATGGCTTCTGAGCGCAGGGCAAGTCAATTTGCCACTACGTTATAAGGGCATGCACACAGCTAGTACAGAAAGTTTGACCCTGATCAAAATTGTGTAGATTATGCAGCATTAAAAGATGATTTCCTTAAAGAGTTTCACATCCTCGAGTTTGAGCAGTATAAGTGCACTTAAGGATATTAAGAAAAGCACTACTAAGAGTGTCAGAGAGTATGATGCCTATTTCAAAACGCTTTTATCTAAGCTTTTTATGATATTCATGCAAGCCAACATGCACAATGGTTCGTTAGAGGTCTGATTACACCTTTTAGAAGGGTGTTATCACATAAGACATACATTGATCACGTGAAGCACTTGAAGCAACTTTACGCATTGAGGTAGTCAAAAGTATAGAAACAGGGTGAGCCCATTTTTGGAAGCACAGATCGTAGCTATGGTGAAATAGTTGGAGAAGATATCGGAAAATTCAACACATGAGACGTGCATGGGGATTTGGTGTACAGATTGTGAAGTGGAAGGTCACACCAAGGATAGTTGTCCCCACAGATCAGTACGTTCATTGTTGTTAGACTGTGAGATATGTCATTTAAACCATGATGCTAGCCACTTGCCCATTATTACAACATGTAATAAGGAAGAACGTCTCTTGCTACTATAAAATTTATAGGTCCACGACTCACGATATGGAATATTATCGCTGATTGGTCAGATCCATGATGTTATAGATATTGGTGTGAGACAGATAGGAGTATCAGATAACTCTAAAAGCAAGAACGAGCATCAAGATCGGGATCACAATCAAGTGTGCTATGATCAGAATGAAGGGTGTTTTGAAGGAGGTCATGGCAGAGGTCGAGGATACCATGGTGGATTTGGAGGACAAGGCCATGGTGGTGGACAAGGTGAGTTTCCTTGTGGAACATGTTATACCTATGGATCTCCTGACCACTACATGCGTGAATGTCCTCAGAATATTACATGTTCTTTTTGTGGAAAGAATCATAGTTATGAGGAATGCCTGGAATTATATGAGCATATTAGTAAGCAACATAAACAAGAAAACAAAGGCACGGGGATGGTTAGGATACGCATGCGTTGTGAAAATCAGTGGATGCCCAAGTTGGAAGTAGAATACGAGGCATTTCCTGTAAAGATCACTACCCGTGTTGAAGTAGCGCACGCCAAATAAGCGTTACAATAGAAGCCTACCATCACTAAGGAGGAGGTTCTACATGCACGGTACCTAGATCTGTCCATCAGAAGGAGGTTTATCAAGAAACCATGGAGGTACTCAGAAATCTTCAGGGTGAAATACAATGTTTAAAGGAGAAATCACAGAAGATGGAGCAAAAGAAAGCAACAGAAACGGTCAATATGATATGGATGACTTGAAAGAGGTGTGCAAGATGTTGCGTTAGGAGAATATCATTCCATTGTTAGGGAATTGGCTAAAGGAAACACTTCGTGTACAAGTATTGAGACTGGACGGAAAATCTTGCATGCAAATCTTCCCCCTCATAGCTTAGACTATGACAAAGAAATCACTCTGAATGTTGTTGTGGATGGATGGATTTTGAGTAATATATTGATTAATACAGTGTAAAAGTCAATGTTCTTACTTTAGATGCATGGGTACAGATGGGGAGACCCCATTACAGCCATCTTCAAATGTATTGTTCATGGCTAACCAAACTAAAGCCACTCCCATCGGAGTTTTAAAAGATGCATCCATTACCATATAAGGAGCCAAGTTCATTGGGGATTTTGAGGTTTTAGCTTGCAGAGGTAGATAGCTTCCTAGCTCTACTTGGGTGCCCTTGGTGCTATGCAAATAATGTTGATCTTCGGTTCAACAAGGGTTATATTAGTTTTGAAAACAAGGAGGAAAGAGTTATTATCCCTTTAACATATGGAAAATTTATGCCCTATGTTGAGCCTTTGAGTGAGAAAAGATCGAATAGGATTTATGTACGCGCCATCCGGGACCCAGAGGTGCTTGATCCATCTAAAGAAGGAATCCTTTAGTGGGAAGATGCATAGTCTATTAGCGATACTACAAGTGTTGCTTGTGATAATTGGGCTCATAGTACTTATGAGTTGGTAGGGCATGAAGTAAAGAGCACATTTGCATGGAATAGTAGACCTCGTTGTATCAGGAGAATAAGTAACAACTCGGTACCTCGATACACTAGAGAAGGATATCCTACGTTGTTTCGCATGCCATGGAGGAACAATGGATAGACCAGTTGGAGAGACGAGAATATGCTAGCATATACCCTGCTGTGGGATAACAACGTGTTGGTGGGTGGTTCACAAGGATAATCTTGTAGGATGGAATGAAATCAGGATTTCTCTTTCTACTTGGTTTTTAGGAGCAATGCACCTACTCAAATCTGCACTTATCATGGTAATCAACCTATTCAGCACCACGTTCAGCAAGTGTGAGAGACTCTGGATAGAGGGGTAGGAAGCTTTACCACCTTCACTCTAGGTGCAAAATTTTATTCCACTTTACAAGGTTACGTGTGTGCTTGGTATGTATATGCGGAACTCCATAGAGAGACTGGAAATTGGTAGGATTTGATTGTAGGAATGATCCAGATGTTTGACTATTTCTCTACTAAACCTCGGTAGAAGAGGCATTAAAGGTTATAAATCACTTAACTATGGGAGATAGTGCCAAGGTGGAAGAACTCATTCAGGATTTATTTGATGAAGAAGACTCAGAGCACGTTTTGTTGAAGAAACAGAGATAGATGCCACACTACTTAAGTGCGCTTTCCTTGAGAAGGAAAAAGGAAATATGGTCTACTTAGTGGATGATGAAGAAGTAGAAAATATGGATGTAGACCATTCAACAAGTAGGCGTGAGGTTTTGGACAGGGCAGATAAGACCATGCATGCCTATCATGAACCTATGAAAACAAAGAAAGTGAATATTGGATCAGATGTTGAGCCTAAGGAGGCCATAATTGGGGACTATTGGTAGTCGACTCTGAAGTGGAAAAATCATCGAGTTACTATGAGATTATCAGGACTTATTTCCTAGGGGATACCATGAACTCAAAGGTGTTCATGAATCATTAGGAGAAATGAAGATAAAGCTTAAGGAAGGTGCCGCCCGAGTTAGGAAAAGACCCATAGATGAACCCTAACTTGTGAAAAGGTCAAAGAAGAAATTGACAAAATGTTGAAGTCTGGAAAGAATTTGACAAAAATGTTAGAATGGTGATAGTATCAAGAAGGATGGTTGGATTAGGAATGTGTGGACTACATTGAATGACGCAGTTGTGAATGATCCCTTTCCTAGCCCATTGAGGAAATTAGTGATAAATATTAAAGATTCTCTGGGTAGGATGGTTAGGATTATAGGAGGATTAGGAAAAGACTGTTTTACTACTTGAATGGGGTAATTTTCCTATATTGTGATGCCTTTTGCAGAAAAAATGTGTATGTTGTATCCCATAGTTTTCAAGCGTTCAAAGATTTTACACCACTTCTTTAGGTTTATTTAGATGACTGGACGGTGTATGGACTTCTTAAGGATCATTGTGAGAATTTACACTTAATGTTTGAAAGATGTCACCAGTTAAGCATCTCTTTGAACATCAAGAAATGCATATTTGCTACACCATTTGGCACATTATTAGGGCACATCATCTGTAAGGAAGGTTTGTTGGTTGATCCAGCTAAGGTTGGTCATTATGGCCTAGAAAGCTTCCTTCCTAGTCAAAGTGAGGTGCGCAGATTCTTGGGTCACATTGGGTATTATAAATTTTTTATAAAGGGGTATGCTAAGGTTGTCACACCCTTAGAGGAGTTACTAAAAGGAAAAGGGATGTTCTCTTGGGAGAACCACAACAACGTGCATTTGAGACATTGAAGGAGAAACTTACTACAATGCCTATTTTGTGCTTTCCTTCGTGGGACCAACCATTTCATGTACATGTGGACGCCTCTGGCATGACCATTGGCGTGGTGTTGGATCAGCTGGAGAAGGTATTATAGATCATCCTATCTATTTTGCTAGTAGAAAGTTGACTCTACAGAGAATAATTATACAACTACAGAGCGTGAAGCTTTGTCAATGATCTATGCGCTACATAAATTTAGATAGTACCTGCTAGAAACACCATTTGTATTCTATACGATCACATGACATTGAAGTATTTGGTAAATAAGCCCATTTTACAAGGGCACATATGTCGATGGGTACTCTTATTCCAAGAATTTGATTTTACAGTTGTGGTCAAACCAGGGAAGAGTAATTCTGGACCGGATCATCTATCCAGAATACAATCGAGAGAAGACGTGTGGGTAATTGAAGATACCATGCCCGATGCACAATTATACAAGTTACAACACGTGCCATCGAAATTAGAGGACATTGTTTGTATTTTCTATATAGGTATGGTGCCAGAAGGAATGAAATCCTTAGAGAAGAAACAACTTGCCATTACATGTGACACTATTTATGTTGATTAGCGGTGACTGTACAAGTTAGGTCGGGATGAAGTATTGCGTCGTTGTGTACTAGAACATGAGCGCACAAATATCATGGAGGAGGCTCATGGTGGTATTGCAGGTGGGACACTATATAGGTGATGCCATTATGCGTAAGATTCTACTTTTGGATTATGGTGGGAGACCTTGTATAAAGATTGTAAGGCATATTGCAAGGCTTGTGATCATTATCAACACCTTGGAAAACCAGGTCAAAGAGATGAAATGCCGTTAAGACTATTACTAGTGCAGAACCATTTGAGAAATGGGCTATAGATTTTGTGGGTCCTATTTCACTAGCCATACGTAGGACTGGATCATGCTATATCATCACTTACACAAATTATCTGACAAGGTGGGAAGAAGCAACACCTACAAAGGATTGTACAACAACTATACAATAGCTAGGTTTCTATGGGAAAATATTATTACAAGGTATGGATTCCCATTGAGTTTGACAAGTGATAGGGGCACACATTTTTGAATGAGACAATCATAATTCTATTAGATGAATTCATGATTGCACACCATAAGACTACACCATATCATCCTCAAGTAAATGGGATTGTTGAGGCTTTCAACAAGATTTTGAGCAGACATTGAAAAAAAATTGTGATGTTGGAAGGAAGGATTGGGATGATAAAGTTTTTCTGCAGTGCTTTGGGTGTATAAAACAACATACAAGTGGTTAAACAAGGCCACACCCTTTCAATTGGTGTTTGGTAGAAGCAGTTCTTCCTATGGAATTCATGTTACCTTCTTTGTGTATTGTGATGCTAGAGGTCTAGTTGATGAACAAGCATTAGAAGAATGAATTGAACAATTGATTAAGTTAGATGAATGATGAGAAATAACATGTTGGAGTCAGAAGCAAGAAAAATCCAAGTAGAAAGCATGGCATGATAGGCACATCAGGGACAAAAAGCTTGAGATAGGGCAGATGGTACTTCTTTATGATTCTAAGTTTTATGTGCCATCCAAGAAAACTCAAAGTACATTGGTTAGGACCATATGTTATCACTTACATACTTGAAATAAGAGCTTGTCAGTTAGAAATGCTTGATGGAATATGGTTACCCGGTTACTTCAACGGGAGTAGGCTGAAGCCCTACTATAAATAAGTCTTCTTGGTGTTTGTAATAAGGCAATGTTTCCATTTAGATTAGGTTTTCAATTATGTATTCCCTTAATGTATTTCCTTCTTCATTGCTATGCTTTGTCAATTTAGTTGGTGTTTTGTGAAATAAGTATGTTTTGCGCCAGAAGCTAATTACCATTTGTAGTATTTTTTATATGAGAGGATTGCACATACCATTTGTGTGGGGTGGTTATTGAAAAATGGGTACACATAAAGGAACAAACTTACTACATGTGTTATTCAAGTTTGAAGAGTTGGTGGACAGAATATTGCTTCCAAATAAGGACCATAGATGGAGATAAATGAAGGAACAATATAATGCGAGGTAAGCAGCGGTCGTGGAGACTACCAGGAGAAGGTGCAGTGATGAGGTACTCAGGTGCATAGAAGCACTGCTGAAGAGAAGTCTGTATCCAGAAGGTAGGAAGGCACGCTAAAAGGTTATAGTTGAGGATGCGAAGATGTACACATGGAAAAATGTGAAAAGGGTCAATTAATGAGGATTGTTGGTAGGTGAAGGAGCAATAAATGCACTAAATTTTTCAAAATCTATATAAGGAAGGGATACGAGTTCATTTTTACCATTGTAAATCACAAAAATTTGAATGAGCTAAGTGCAAAATGAGTTGAGATCGTGTTGAGGTGTGGAGAGTGTGAAACCAGACGTGAGAGCAGATTTTTGCATAGGAGAAGCTTACGTCCCCATTGGTGAAGGGTTTGAGTGAAGCAGAGCATTGTGAAAAGAGCTAGGGCACATGATTTCAACTAGGGCACAGATTTAAGCTAGGGTTTGGAATTTCTCATTACAGAAGGATAGAAGGCAAGCATTTTCACACTATAGAGGATAGAAAGTTGTGATTTATAGATGGCACCAAAGAAAGCACTTGTCGTAGGAGCAAAGGAAAGAAGAAAGTGGAAGTAGAGGTTGAAATTTCCCCTAAGAGTAATTTCTCGAGAGATGCAATACCCAGAAGGTGTGATAGTGGGACAAGAATGGGATTCTCACATCCGGAAGTGCAAGATAAGTGATTACAACCACCACACATCGGATAATAAAAAGGAATTGGATGTGTTATTGAGTACGAAGACAAACAAGCACACAATAGAGGACATGCTAGTGTATGATGATGCTAGAGAGAAGTTGCTAAAGCATATTGGAGTCTACCAGTTGTACGAGCTCCCATATTTTGGAAAATATGAACCTTTGTACCAGTGGTTGATGAGTAGGGTACATGAAGACTTTTTCTATTTCGCCGGATGAAGGGTAAGGATTACAACCACTTTGATTTCAACTATAACAAGATTAAAGGGCACATGAGTGGATCTGAATAGTGACTTGATAGATAAAACAAAAATCCTAGAGACATGGAAGGAGTTAGGGTATACCAAGGGTCCATGTGGAATGGATATCAACAAATTGAAGAAGTACCCAGTGGTACAGGAAGTTGCACATCTAGTGACCAAATTGAATGATCAAGAGAGATGGTCACAAGTGAATACAATGTGGCTACACATTACAAGGAGAATGTCACAGGGAATAATTTACAACATATCAGGCTACATTGTGGAAACTATCATCGAGGAAGTGTGCACATGTGAGAAAATCAGTTTGGTGCTATCTTATTATCCCTTGTGTTTATGGAGATCGGAGTGCTCGATGGGCCAAAGAATAAGATCTGGGAGTACCCCATGCAAAACAAGTCCCTTGCGGAAATATTTGACAAGTACTTGTGTGAAGGGTCAATGAGTGGGCCATTCAAGTAGAGGGTGGAGATGTGGTATGATAGGCTCTGTGTGGCATTTGAAGAGGAGTGGTGCATCCCAAGGAGTTACCTTTCGGTGGTGGGAAAGGTAGTGCAATTCACGGTGTATCAACACTTCTGCATCGCGTGATTTATAATGAAGGATGGGACTTGGAGCCCCTAGTGTAAACTATCATATGCCTTCACAAGCGCACTACTTCCAGGCATCAGTCCATCATTTTACTAATGTGTGACGCCTAAATTTTTTTATAGACAAGGTCGAATTGTGACTACCACATGCTGCGAAAGACATATGTATATCTAGGTCAGACTGCCTACATTGAGAGGCTAATTTTAGACATGATAAGCATGAAGCCTGTGAGTTTGGTGATTGGAGATAGTGGAGCCACGCTTATATACCTTCATCTTAAGCCTAAGTTGGAGGGTAAAAAATATGTGGAGAATGAGTTCATGCTCCCAGGGCCACCTAAGGGTAAGCATACAATGGAGAATGTACCAGATCTCAAAGCCCACTGAACCTATAGAGGTAGATGATGAGGAGGAAGAGCATGAAGATAATGGTGGCTTGGTACATAAAGGATGGAGGCAACCCTCGGATAGGGTAGAAGTTGAGTGTGTAAGTACTCCACCCAGGCACAAGAAGAGGAGAAAGAATTGGAAGTAGGAGTAGACCTTGAAGAATGCCACTTTAAGAGGGTGTTCAGATGAACAAGAACTCAAGGCGCTACTCCATAATTAGTATAGAGATCACCATGACTCTCTCCATAGAAGGAGACAATTGAGAAGAGAAGGAGAAAATTGAAGTTGAACGAGGAGGTGGAAGAGTCTGAAGAGAGTGCTCTGGATCTCCTATACAACCAGAGGATGTGGAAGAGCCCAAGGATGAAGAAATGAAGGTTGAGGAAGAAGGGGTACATAAGCTAGGAGAAACAAGAGCAAGATATTTCTTAGGACATAGAGGATCTAACTCCAAACCTTGGCACTCAAGTTCCTAAGGGGCCAAGATCAAGGAGGGCAAGTGGAGAGTATGTTGCGCCAGTCATGGGTTATGAAGAGGACACAAGTAAAATTTTCCATGTGCAATTTTAGAATATAGTGGGCCTTAAGGACTTATATGGATGGGAGTTGATGGACCCTGACATGGAAACCACGTGCATGAGGAAACAATTGTCATGGTCCATGCAAACTCACATGGACGAGCCTGATTTTGATGTGTGTGAAGAGTCTCTGTGTATCAAGGAGAATGAGAAAGGCACCACAAAACAGACATATAACCATCAAACCCACGATTATGTCTGATGAATAGGTGAGTAATGCCCTAGTGAAGGTGTCTATAGAGGTGGGGTGCATAGAATGTGGATAAATTTGCCACCATTAAAGTGCTAAGAGAAGATATTAAAGCACTAAGGGAAGACAACAAAGCCAAAGATGCAGAGATCATGCGTTTGAAAGGAGAGAAGGACCTAGAGAAAAAGAAGAATGGGGTTCTTATTGGCATGGAAGAGGAGATCGGGGATCATGTCCTACAAGAAAGACCACACTTAGAGCCCAAGGTACCCAAAAAGTTCCCTTTGGCTATGCACTATGTGCGTACCTTAGTTGATCTTGGTGCTTGAGGATGGACCAGTTTGGATTCCAACACCAAAGGACCTGAGAAGGAAGAAGAGAGGGAAAAGGCTTTAGTAGTAGAAATATTTCATCATACGAGGCATTGCTTCAAACCTTGCAGGAGGAGCTGAAGAAAGCGGACCAGAACTGAACATATGTGCAGCTCAGAGGTAAGTAATAAGGATCAGACAATAGTAGAAGACAATGAAGTCCTGAAGGAAATGAAGGATGAGACTTGGGATGCACGGAAATATTGGTGCTAGTCAAGAAAAAGTGCGAGGCCCTTGTAGCAACATAGGACCCCATAAGGAAAAGTTGGATGAGATTGGAAAATGTATAGCACGAGAAGATGGATCTGTTAGAAGGAAGAATGTCTGCTATGTCCAACATTGTTTTGGTGTTACAAAATGAGAAGGGAGAAATTTCCCAAGATGAGTTGGAGTCTATTGCAGTGGACATTCCAGAGAAAACAGAAGTCATGCTAACTGAATGGAAAACCTTGGAAGAAGAGATAAAAGAAGAATATCCAGAATTAATTCTTCCGGTTGAGACAGAGGATGTTGCACAGTGAGAGTTCATTCTTTATGCAGAAATTATTTCATTTCTTTCCATTCTTTATTCTTTATTATTCGAAGAGCAACCATTGTCGAGGTGGCAATGCAGTTTAGTGTGGGGTAATGTTGAGTGGACAAGAGTATGATATGAAGGAGAGGGTGCACAGAAGATTCACGTGTAGGAGTAAAGCACAGTCAAAGGTGTGGAAGGATAGGGAAGGACATGCACGTAAAAAGAAAGGGAAGATTTGGGACTTAGCCATTTTCACATGTATGGGCTATTTTTGGAGATAGCGTGCAGAGCACACAAACTAGATAAAGACTTATGCGACACACATGGGCTATTATTGGAAGAAGAGCGGCTACTAAGCGCTTTGCATGGGTTTGAGATAATAATAGAATTACTACTGCTAATTAACCAGAAGAGATCTATTGTTAGTGCACTTACATGTGTGGCTATTATTGTAAAGGTGCATGGCTATTTTCAGCATTCGCCTATTTTGGGAATTATGCAAGTGGTGAAGGGCAAGTCCCCACCCTTATAAATATGTAGTGATCTGCGTAGAATAGGAGGACTATGTGAGAACTGGATATGAATTACTGTGAGGTTATGCTTTGCCCAGATATGATGCGCATGAGCTTATGGTATTACTTATTAATAATAAAGCGTTCTGAATGTATTTATTAATTGTTTAATATAATGGAGTGTATTGGATCTGAATCAAGGTATTAATCATGAGTATAAGTCTTGGTTCTTAAAAGAGGGGCGATATGATTGACTTCATTATGTGATGTACCAATATTATTTGTAAATCTATTACTCTTTATGCAAGGTAGGTGTTGGGAAGGGTAAAAGTTGTTTGAAAACATTTTTAGGAAAAGTGGGCATAGTGTGGGTCAAATGGATATGTGTGGTGACCAATTCTGTTAGAGCTTAACCGATGTTGGTTGGCTAGGGCACGACGACCGATTTCATCATGTCAATTTGGGGCTAAAAAGGTAAAATACGTGTTTTATGGATTCATTTGTTTCTTTGCCATTTTGGAAAACGATAGAGAAGACATAAAAAGGTGGAAAGCAATAATGATACGAGGTCTCTAGCTGAGTTGGCAAGCTACTAGCAGGTGATTTGGAATTCGGTAGGTGGGTCCACGAGATCGATTGGAGTGATTTGATTGTTTGTGAGGGGAGGAGCAGATTTTTTCATGGCGGAGGCCTAAGAGGGGGTGGGTGGACCACCGAAAGATCAACTCCGAAGTGCCACCGCGGAGACGGTGTCGAGTAGAGGTAGGAGACATTCCTAAGCCTGCATGTGATTGAAAATATTTGTTTAATTTGGGTAAAATGTGGGTGGGAATTTTATTTTGAAATTGTGGGTAAAAAGGGGTGAAACAGGGGGTGGGAAAGGGGAAAATGTAGGTTAAGTAGGGTTGGGAATGAATGTAGGGTAGATTTGGGTGGGGTGGGATAGGGTTTTTAGGTTATTTTTGTTAATTTTTAACAATGGGGATGGGGGTTTCAATTTCATTGCCGAAATAGTTATCGGTGTCGGTCATTGGTTGGCCGACATCAGTTGATTTCGATCGGCATTGGTCAATGTTAGGTTGAGCGTCATCTGGTCAAGATGACCAAAATACGGTCAAAGGCGGCCGATGTCGGTCATTGTAAAAGTGACTGGGTGAAAGAAGGGCTAGATGGGAAAGTTAAACAGTGAGGTAGGGGTAGGTGAAGGCTAATGTAGGTGGAAGAGGGTAAGGCACTATGTTGTCAATGTGTGATAGGTATGTAGGTGAAATGATCTAGGATATTGGGTAAGTATCAGAATGGAGACAGTAGGGTTTTTAGGTGAAATAGGTAAAGGGTAGGTATGGAAACCAGGTGAAGGGTAGGTATGATGGATGGTTTTAGGTATGATTTGGTAAAAAATGGCTAAGTATGAGGTTAGTTGAGGTTTTAAGGAATAGGTAATTTGAGAGGGTCGCAACTTGATAGTGTTGTTTTGGATGATGCAGGCGAGAGATCAATTGACTATGAGAGATAGAGTACCACCTCTATTGGTACAGATGTAACCTAGTGTGACAGATGAGGAGTGGGAGCACATAGTAGATGTGGGACTTAGTTTGATCAGTGTTATAGGCATATAGGCTGAGATCCTAGCTTGATGGTCACTCTCATTGATAGATGGGACTCCGTGACCAATACCTTCCATTTACCAACTGGTGAGATGACCATCACATTAGAGGATGTGTATAGGATCCTACAGCTTCCTATTGTTGGGAGCCAGTGTATTTAATTTTGAGTGCGGCGTCGGTGGAACCGATAATGGCGGTATTTGGTGAGGTGATGGGCATGTTGAGTTATCACAATGTGAGTCTAAGTTATGGGGATATGTATGTGGCATATCCACAGGAGACCAAGCTATATGTTCTGATGATGGTGGTAGTAGGATGTTTTGATCTCCCAGATTCCGAGGGTGGGAGATTTCCACAAGAACTAATGGGGGTGTTACAGGACATGATCAAGGATCGGGTCTGCTTTGCTTAGGTATCAACTTTTCTAGTCTATTTGTATAGGGAGCTATGGGCCTATGGTAGGTTGAGGAGGTTTGGTATGTGTTGCACATTCTTGTTACACTACTAGGCATATAAGCACATTGTGTGTGTGCATCTAGTTGGGTTACCACAACAGGATTGGTTCAGGGGTGGATTGTATCGAGTAGGATTTAGGAGATGGGTACCAATTGGGGCACGATTTAGAGTGGTCAAGGCTACATATGATGTTATATACTATAGGTGGCTATTGGAGGGCCTATCAGTGCAAGATATATATGTTGATTTTATGTCATATAGAGGCATGGATAAGGATTTAGATGAGCTTTGATTCTACTAAGATGGATACAAGGGTGGCATGCCTTGGGGAGAGCATGAGATGATACTGTGGATGGGTCGAGATGGTAGTTTAGACTACGGCAGTATGTGTCCCTACCTTTCCCACAAGTACCATAGAGATGACATGGAGAGACCCATGTCTCCACCATGTCTGAGTGTTCCCCAGGCAAGGGGAGAGGAGTAGGTGCTAGAGAGACAAATTGATGCTACATGCGTCACCGATGGATACATGCAGTGGTGGGTGGCACAATTTATATAGGTGGCACTTGAGGCGGAGACAACTTGATTTAGTGACAGTCATAGTGTAGAGGGATACATTATAGGGTTAGGTGGCTTCCCTATAGGAATAGATTACAGGGTTGCAGGAAAGCGCGCGAGGTCACATGCACAGTCACCACCTTGCGAGCACGAGATGATGGCCTATGAGACCCGGAGTAGCATAGGCATAGGCTCTTGCACATGGTGAAGATAGGGATGGAGGGTAGGTAACTACCTTATAGGAATAGGTGGACAAATTACAATGCCATTTGGCCATCACAAGAAACATGAGTTATGGACTGTGTAGGCTCGGGTAGCTTCACAAGTAGCAGCAGAGGCACCGAGGATAAGGTCCCATAGTAAAAACACCTACACATGGACATGTTACACTCTTGGTCGGGTAGAGTTCATAGGGGTAGTTAGACCGATGGCTTTGCCCCGAGACCATATCCATGGAGAGGCTCAAGGATTTCTGAATGAGTATCATTATTATCATGACCATCTAGCCACCGTAGGGATTGATGTGCCTTCATATACCAATTATCAAGCCCAACAAGTAGCTAGTGAGCGGACTAGATCAATGACTCACGATTCAGTAGCACATGGGGTCATCAACCCCAGAGACATGGCCATGGTGAGGTTACTAGCTCTCGAAGCCCGGGACCAAAAGAGGGCTAGGAGGAGGAGATGAAGGCTAGGAAGGGAGGAGCATAGGGTGACGAGATATTGGTAGGACGTGTGACTAGTAGGGAGGAGGAAGCGAGGTGAGACCGAGAGAGAGGAGGGTATCGGTGGGGAGATAATTGATATCCATATGTGATATTGTACCATTATTTTTATTTTTGATATATATACCGCCTGTGTGCCGAAGATGTGAGATTGTACATGAGAGTTTTGAGATACGATATTTATTTATATGTGTGTATATATATATATTGATACACAAAAAGTATAGGCATGATGGAGTTAGGTATAGGCATGGTGGAGTTTAGCCAATTTTGGCATGGTGGAGTCTAGGTATAGGCATGGTTGAGTCATGCTTTTGCATTTGATTTAATTTCCAAGTTATTGGTATTATGGAAAATAAATAATGATGTATATGTATGTTGTGGTTTAAATTTCCAAATATTTGATATCATGGAAATGTTAAATGATTGATGTATGATATGGTTGATGTTATAAAATGGTAGGTATGTATGTTGTTATGATAGATTAATTTCCCATTTTTGTGTAAAATGGAAACTAACTAGGGTAAAATGTGAATAAAAAGGGGGAAATTGGTTAGGGAAAAAAGTGGTCAAGCTAACCTCCAAGGGCCCCATGCCCTCGGAGTGTTTTTTACATAGCCCCGACAAAAAGGGGCCTTAGGCCGATGTAGTTATCCCATAAGCTAGGGAAGAATAAGATGAGGATAGATGAATGGGTCGGTAGGTTTTAGGCATGATTGAGTCTAGGTCATTTAGGCATGGTTGAGTTTAGGTCATATAGGCATGGTTGAAATTAGGTCATTTAGGCATGGTTGAATTTAGGTCGAATAGGCATGGTTGTTGGCTATGGTGAATAGATATGGGTGATTTTGGTGGAAGAGGAATTCCCAGAATGTAGGTGTCGAAGGTTTGGTCCTGTGTAGGAGGATCAATAAGTAAGAAAATAGGTGAATGGTAAGAGACAAAAATCCACCTAATTAGTAAGAACCATTACGAGTCTATCATACCAAATATTGGTTGATGAACGGAAGACCCTAAATTATTTGCACATTTGATTGTTCAAAGGGTGAATAAAGTCACATGACCATGAAATGTCACATTTGTGGCATGTCCCTTGAATAGGTAGAATGTTAGAAAGGAAATAAGGTATGTGAAATGGTTGTGTAGCGTAACCTGGTTGTGAGACAACATGCCTCTTGCAAAGGTACCCAAAATCAAAATAGGCAAGTCCATGATGAAAAAAAAGTTATATTTTTCTTTTTGCTTATGTTTTATAATAGAATATCTGATTGATGTGGGAAGCTTTAGAATGTTTTTATTTTATTTTTGTAGGAGTAGTCTTCATTTTGTGATAGACTATGTATAATATGGCTAGCTTTGTATAGGTGTCCTTGAGGGAACAATCTATTTATAGTAGAAAGATAGAAAGGTAGATGTCCTTTTGAGGGAGTCATCTTTTTGCTAGAAGTTTGAATCAAGGAGTTTGAATTTGAAAATCCCATATATTACGTGTGAATTATTATTATTATTATTGGACTTTTTGGTCATGGACAAGAATATAGAGAAATATAGGCTTCTTTTATGAAGAGAAAACTATAACACACATAGAGTTAGCTATGAAAGATAGGTTTTAAGTGAATAATAACCATGGGATTCCATATTGAGAAGGATGAAAAGTATTCATGAGAATCATGCCATGAGTAGAGTGTGGTACTCATATTGAAGATAAGGCTAAAAGGTGACAAGTAATTACATGATTCTTGTTTAATCGTTGATCCTTAAAATAGGTAAGTGGAAGATGGATGTTGCTCAAGGGACAAGCATTTAATAGAAAGAATATGATACATGACTTGATTCAACAATAAAATGGTCGGAGGTGTAAGGCATTAGGGGTTTGAGTTGGTTTTACCTTCGAGTGAAGATAAATTATAAGCACACAATCCATAGGCATGAGTAATGATATAGGGTCCAAGCTAATTAGGAGAAAACTTGCCCCATTTACTTTTTTCGCTTTTGTTACATGTTAATTTTCCTTCAGGACGAGGTCGCCGACCTGGAAGGTTCGTTCTTAGACATGTTTATCATAGGCATGTTTGATATGTTTTTGGTATATTTGGAGGTGATCAAGAGCATTTAGACGATGTTCGTCTAATAACTCAAGTTGTGCCAAACGATCCTGGTGAAAATCATCATCGTTGAGAATATCTTTGAGTGAGATACGAAGAGATGGAATTTGGACTTTGAGAGGTAAGACAACCTCTATACCGTAGACCAAAGAGAAAGGTGTGGTAGTAGTTGAGGTACAAATACTAGTACGATAAGCCCATAAGGAAAAAGGAATGTGTGTGTGCCAATCCTTACCAATATCGTCAACCACTTTCATAAGAATTTTGTTTAAGGTTTTGTTGGTTGATTTGGCTTGGCCATTTGTTTGAGGATAATAAGGTGAAGAAAAACTGAGTTGAATGTCGAAAGGCATCACAGAGTTTCCGTAGGGTTTTATTTTTGAATTGTTTTTCGTTATTAGTGATGAGGCGGTGAGGAACACCAAAGCGAAAAATGATGTGATGATTGATGAATTCACATATTTTCTCAACTTTTGTAGAAATAAGAGGTATGGATTCCACCCATTTAGTATAATATTCGATAAATGGTAATAATCCATTGATGACGTTGGGAAGAATGAGGTTGATCTCTCCGACAAGATCTAAACCCCATTGAGAGAAAGGCCAAAGGTCTCGTGTGACCTGTAAGGCATGACTAGGGGTGTGATGAAGATTAGCATGTTGTTGACACTTCACACAACAATTTTGACATAGTCATAACAATCATGGTTTAGGTTGGCCAGTAATAGCCCAGGTGAAGGATATGCTTAGCAATAGCTAAGCCATTGAAGTGACCCCCACAAATCATGTCGTGAACTTCCTTGATGGTGTATGGAATTTCAAAATTCGTAAGGCATCGTAAGAGGATAGCATCAAAGCCACATTTATAGAGAATACCACCCATGATGACATAGTGAGAGACACTTTTGAGAAAGGTCATTGTCCATTGCATGAGTAAGATCTAGAGGAAGAATTGAAAGGGAAAGATAGTCAAGCAAACTGCTTATACCAAAGGTCACGTGGGTTAGTTTCAATGTTTCCTACAAGGTTGACGTCTGGATTAGATAAGAAGGTGATTGCAACCTTTGTACTGTGACAAAGATTTTTAAGTCGGAGGGTGAGGTAGGATTTGAGAAGCAAGACATGCCATGGTGTTCACAAATTTATTAGTGGAACACGGGGTGGTTTGAAGTTCATAATGGTCAAAGGTATTCAAAAGCATATCAACATGATTCTTATACTTTTGAAGTATATTGTTATGACATTAGTATATACCATTAACTTGGTTCACAACTAGTTGAGAGTCACCAAATATATTAATTGATTTAACGTCTAAGGCTATGGTGGTTTGAATACCTAACATGAGTGCTTCATATTCGGTGATATTGTTAGTACAATCAAAATCTAGTTTGAAATATAATGGCATAGGATCACCATCAAGAGGAATGAGGATAACTCGCACCACCCCCACATTGACATTTGGAACCATCGAAGAATAAGGTCATCTAGTAAATGGTATCATCTAGGGAGAGGGTAGTGATGGATTCATTAGGGAAATCAAAGTTAGAAGATTGGTTTCGGAGAGAGGTGCGTCTGTGAGTTAATTCAGAAATTGCGCGTCCTTTGAAAAATTTTTGATGGATGAATTGAGATATAGGTCTGCAAGAAGCATGAGCCAATGTGCAACATGTTGATGTTGGTAGGGCTTAGCATACATGTAATGTAAAGGGTCTAGTATTGGTGACAACAAAGGTTTTGTGGTTGAGTAGGTAATGGCGAAGTTTAGTGGTGAAAAAACTAAGGCTAAGCAGAGTTTTTCAGCATGAGTATATCTAGTTTCATATTCTAAAACTTATGGCTTATATAATAAACCACTTGCTCCCTATGTTTCTCATCACGATGAGCGAGCATGAAACCCAAGGAATGATTAGTAGCAGAAATGTAAAGGTAAAATGGTTGGTCATCCTTAGGGGAATGAGCACAGGTGGTTGGAGGAGGTATTTTTTTAAGGTTTCAAAGGCTTTGTGGCATTCATCATCCCATTTGAAGGAGACATCCTTTTTGAGAAGATGATGAAATGGATGGCAAGCGGTCGAAAGCTAAGAAATAAAGTGACAAATAGATTGCAACTTGCCTTGAAAACTACGAAGTTGATGAAGGTTAGTAGGTGGAGGCATTTGAGAATAGCCTTGATTTTAGTGGGATCAACTTCAATGCCACACAAAGAAATGATAAAACCAAGGAGCTTTTTAGAGAGAGAAAAAGACACACTTCTTAGGTTGAAGGTGAATGCAATATTTGATGAGATGGTCAAAGACCACTTTAAGGACAGCAAGGTGCTTGGCCCGATGTTTAGATTTGGAAAGAAGATCATCAATGTAATCTTCCAATATGTTATGCATGATGTCATGAAAATATAAGTCATAGCCTATTGATATGTAACACCAACATTTTTAAGGCCAAAGGGCATGACATGATAACAAAAGGTGCCCAAGGAGTGATGAAGGTGGTTTTGTGTTGATCTTCCGAGGGTGAGTAATATTTGGTTATAACCGAGAAACCATCCATGAGTGATAACATCTCATGGTCGGTGGTGAGATCAACTAGTTGGTCAATACTAGGTAGAGGAAAGTCATCTTTGGGGCAAGCTAAGTTAAGGTCATGGAAATCCATGCAAATGTAGAGTCCCCTGTCACTTTTGTGATAGGAACAATGTTAGAGATCCATTAGGGATAATCAATGGGTAGGATGAAGGAAACCAAAAAAGAAGGTGTTGGATTTATTCTTTGACAAGAAGGGAAATGCGAGGATGCATTTTTCATAACTTCTATTTCACGAGTTTGGCATCAAGAATGGTTATGATATTGTGGACCATAATGTTTGGGTCAATACTGGGCATATTCAGCGTAGGACCAAGCAAAAGTGTTGCTATGATCCGAAGGAAAGAAGTAAAAGCTTCATGTTCAGCAACATCTAAAGATTGGCCTATTTTTAGAATGTGTGGTCATCTTGAGTGTGAATATTGATTTGATGGTCGATTCATTCAACATGGTTTTTGTCTCAGAAGGTAATGACCAAGTGAATATAAGAATCTTCCGCACCAAGGTAGGTGAGAATAGACTCATCGTCCTGACATTGAATGATGTTAATAAAGGTGTATCATCATCGATCATGTTAGGATACAGGAAGGGAAGAGAAGAGGGAGCCTCACCATCACGTTGATAAGTTAGAGGTCCTAGGGAAATGGTGTTTATGAAAAAAAAAAAAAAGTTAGGAGGAATGGATTCTGGATCCATAGACTTTGTAGGTGAAGGTGGTGAAGTTGGTGAATGGGGTGGGGAATGTTTATTGTCCTCAATGAGTTTGACTCGGGCCTTCTTGGGAGATGGTTTAGAAAATCCAATACCATTATGGTCTTTATGCTTATAAGTGGTGTAAGGAATGATAATATGGTGGCCTTGTTCATAGAAACCAAAGCCAAAGCCCTTCCAAAAAAATGATGGAGGAAGGTGTGGGTGAAGCGGTGGTTGGTGAGATATTGAAGGTTAGAGGAAAATGGTCGAGTTTGGGAAGGTGGCTCGGGCAGTAGGTAGAAGCATCAAGTCCCCCATATGTTAAGTTGGTGTGAAGGTGGGGAGGACCATAGGGGGAAAACCTCCCTATGCGGTGATCATAGTGGGGATGTTGGTGAAGGTTACCATACTCTTGAGGAGTAAGGAATGTGTCAATGTTATAAAGGTGGTACTCCCCAGAGTGAGGCATTGAAAAAACACCTTCTAAGGAATGGTAGTGGGTATGTGGGTAGCGGGAATGGATGAATCATTGGTCAGTTGGGAAGAAAAAGCATTAGTTGTTTGAGAAGTAGATGGGTTGGTTGATGGGTCAGCTGCAGAAGTTGTGGCAATAGTGGGAATAGAGGAGTTAGTTGTGGAAGATGTAGTACAACAAGCATTGGTGGATGAGGTAGTGAATGAAGAAGAAGTGGTAGTGGTGGTAGATGCCTTAACTGGTATAAGGACATCATTTGGTCAATACAACATGTTACAGGTCTTGAATGGTGAAGGGTCGGTTGGAATGGTATAGTTGTGCCCTTCATGTTCAAATTTTAAACAACGGTGTAAGGTTGAAGGAACACAACCCATGGCACAAATCCAAGGTCGGCCAAGTAGCATGTTGTACTAGAATTCCCCCTCTAAGACATAGAATAATTCTAGGAATGGCACGGGGCCTACACAAATGTGGAGAATGATGGTGCAAAGGTGGAAGTCATGGCATCATTGAATGAACACAACATAATTTAGGTTATTATGCATGTAATTGGTAGGGATGCACATTTGGTTGTATGCATGGAGAAAGAAATGATGTTAATACTAGCACCTGCCATCAATCATAACACGTTAAACACATGTATATTATCAATGTAAATGGAAATAAATAGGGGGATCAGGATCATCGATTGGAGAGGTACAATCTCATCATCAGAGAAAATGAGAGTGGCTACTTGATGAGTGGTAGCAGGAGCAAGAGGAAGGGGGTGAAGTGGTGAGAGAGGCCACATGGTGAGGAGTGATAATGGATGCAACAGGAGTAGGGTCATTAGGTAGAACCTCAATAGATTATAGAACCTCAATGAGGGCTGTCGATGAGACTCAAAGGTTTGGAAAAGGTCATACAAAGACATTTTGAGAGGAGACTGGTGTAATTATTTAAGCATTATACGATGGGAAACCCCATCAGAAATAGGGTATGTGGGTCCACGGATGGTGATTTTTGGTGCAAGTGTAGATGGAATATTGGGTAAAAAGAGTGGCGGATGAGCTGGTTTTTTCTCCTTTCCTTTGTCCTTCTAGGCTTGAGTGGAAATTTGAACCATATTAATATGTGGTAAAGGAGAAAGTGAGTCGTGATAGGTGTAGCGACAGGATGGGAAAAAATATGGTGAGGGCATATACTAGTTTTGTGAAAATAATGCAACACATTGGCATTTTGGTGGAGGTTTGGCTAGCTCTCTTATGTGGACCATATTGATCTCAAATGTTGGAGGAGGATAAAAGGGTTGTGGAGGGGAGATGAAGGTCACTTGAATAGGTATGGGATGAGGATGTGTGGTGATAGGTGTAGGTGGAATAGGGTCCTCATCTAAAATATCATCATCGTTAAATTTTCTTCGAGAGGACATAGTTGGAGAAGAATAGTCTTAAGAGCCTTACATTTTCCACATCATGCCCTGACACATGATGGTAAGCAAATTTTGGTATCGTCAAACCCTTTTGTTTAGGTTTGAGTGGGTCATAAGGTCTAAGTGGTGGCAATGTGATGACAAAGGTTTCCAAAAGGTTAGCTAGGATGTTGGTGTAAGACCTGCCAATGGATCACAATGTGAAGTAAGTGTGGGTCTGGATGGAAGTGTGGGTGACTTTGGTGGGAGAGGCATCACCAAAGGTGGAATCAGAGGTTGAGTAAGTTTGACCACCTATTTGGTAGATAGTATGGTTTTAGGTTTGGATTGCACCTTCTTGGGTAAAGATGTAGCAGGTGAACTAGTTGTTAAAGGTGGTGTAGGTTTAACTACCTCTTTGGAGGGTAGTGGGTTCTTGGACTTTGGTTGCACCTTCTTGGGTAAAGGTGAAGAATAAGTGTGTGATGTAGAAGGGAAGGTAGATGGAAAAAGGGGATGGGTTATCCAAGGTAATAATGGAGGTGCGGTGAAGGTTGTGGTAAGAGGCAATGTGGAAGGTACTGGTTGAAGAGAAGGGAATGGCATGGGTAATGATGAGGATATTGGAAGTGATGTAGGTATAGGAGGTAAAAATGATGTAGGTGATGATGAAAAGGCATAATTTGTGTAGGTAATTTGGGTGCAATAGAGGATCGTGATGAGGTATGTTATTGTGCTTTTGGTTTACTCTGGGTAGGAGGCTATTTGGCCAAGGTTGATGGGTGGGGACCTAGGATAGATGGAAGTGGTGAAGGTGACAGAGGGGTAGTGGGTGAAGCCAGTGTATGTGGTCTAAGAGGTTGGGTCTTCCTCTTAGGTGAGGGAATAGTCTTTTGATAGCTTGTGAGGATGTGGCTAAATCTAGTTTGATAAGAGGATGGACTAGGCTTGATGTCGGCATGACTCCCAATGTGGCAATGGGTCTAGATGGAGGAAGATATAGGTGCAGGTAAGGTTTTAGGCATAGGAAAAATTTCATTTGATGGTAAAGGTTTAGGTGTGGGTGAGGGTGATGAAGAAGAGGTCACTATAACTGGCATGGGCATGGTGGGTTTGGTTATCTGAAACACCTTTGGATAGATCGTGGAAGTATATGGTAGACAACATTTGCATTTGAGTTGAGAAAGGAAGTCGAAGGCATCCCCAAAGCATGGAATTGTCAACATAATCCAAGTGGTCAGGACCAAATGTGAAAATGACACCGATGTAGGGGGATGATGTTGATTTGGTAGTAATCCCTATAAAGAATGTCTGTGAGATAGGGAAATGGTTGGCTTCAAACTCTGTGGGTAAAAGAGCTGAGAGAAAATCAACAGGATCCTTGAAAGCCAATGGAGAATTGTCACCAATAGGAAGGGATGTTGTTAATGGATCCCCTATGGGTAGGGGAGATGACAAGTTGGATGAGGTAGGTTCATTTTGATGAAGAAGAAGGTAAACATGACTCTCCCATGGGTAGAAGAGTAAGTACTATGGGTTGTTTGTCAAGTTGAGAGGTGAGTGGGAAACTACATCGATGGATATGGAGACTCCTCCATGGGTGAAGGAGGAGATAAGGGAGACTCCTCTATGTGGGTAAAGGAGTAGATGAAACAAGTCCCTTCGTGGATGAAGGAGCTCTATGCAAGAATCTCCTCGATAGATGGAGTAGGAGGAAATTGAGGAAGAGCTGGTATGATGTGAAAACAACATGAACCTCACAAACGTTACTATGGTCGAGGTTTCACCGGTTTGGTTAGATGATGGGGTGTGATTTGGGAATGGAATTCTTGAAGATGTGAAGGTTTTGATTAGTCGGTGCATTAGGATTATCCAAGATGAGATCTCCATTATCTAACATTTCTTAGATGATATTTTTGAAAGTTATACAATTACCATCGTTATGACCTTTAACACGATGATAGTTACAATAATCATTTTCTTTGTACCATGTAGGCATAGGATGAGAGGGGTAAAAACTAGTATGTGGTTTGATGGGTGGAAGAGTGACTGCTCCAGCTTTTAGAAGTTTTTCTAAAACTGAAGAGTAGGGTTCTCCTATGGGAGTATATTTTGTTGCTCTCACTTGAACTAAAAATCCTAAACAGGAGAAAGATTGGAAGAAGGATTTGATTGGTTGGATGGGTGAGATGGGCCGGCTTTCAAAACTACTGCGTTGGTAGATCCTTTTTCTTTAGAGTAATTATTTTTGGTTTGGAAGAAGAAGAGGTATCATTTTGATTTAAATGCAATTCTTGTTATGTAATTATATCTTCTTCTCTTCAATGGCATGAATTTCAAGTTTCTAGGGCCATGGTGAATGCCTCATCAAACATGTAGAAGGTTTGAACTTGGAGAGTTGGTGAGATGTGTCTAACACAAGACCTAGTGAACAACTCTATTAACTCGGTTTGAGGTAGTTGGAATGTGAGCTAGTTGATCAAGCTCTACCAACGAGTGAAAAAATCTGTGATAGATTCATCTTCATATTGGTGTGTCACGTACAAGTCGGTCATGGTGACCTTCTTGACAATGTTGATAGAAAAGTGGTCTAGGAAAGCTTGAGCTACTTGGTTGAATGAGAAAATGGAGTGCCTAGGTAGAGCACTATACCAATCCAAAGCAGGTCATGTCAAGGACATTGGGAATGTTTGCAAGAGAAAAGCATCATCATGAGTGATCAAATAACACCATGTTTAAAAGACCAAAAGTGTTGTTTGTGGGTTCTTCTTTCTTTATTAAATCGGTTGAATTTAGGCATTTCCCAATGCGTAGGGTATGGATGAATCGGAATGGATGGGTGAATGGGATCATTATA